>OZ023316.1:11454076-12847936 GCA_964007375.1 Ophion obscuratus | reverse complement strand
TGTAGCGACTGTCGCCAGAGAGCCAAGTTGGTTGACCCGTGTCGCTGAGATAAGCGATCGGATTACACGTATGCATGAGAGAGAGCGAGAATGAGAGATGGAGCGACCGCATCGCATGCATGTGAGATAGAGCGACTCATCTGCATGTATATAGACATATACACTTTAGACATTCAACGATTAAAGCAATTGGGTTTGTTTGGGTGAAATCCCAAAAAAACCGCCGCGCACGTCTTCGAACATCTATTGCATCTCAAGGCCAAAATGCCTGGGACATTCGCAAAAGAATAAAATTATGCGAATGATATTGCAAGCGCTTCGCGGATCTCGTCGAAAAAAAGTTGATGTCAGCAAAAATCTTAAAGTCTGTAGAAAAATATATAATGAACAAATGCACACGGCACCAAGGATGCAGCTGTTATAGAAATGGAATATAAATCGTGATTGAGAGGTACACACTTTCAGCGTAAATAGGGAAAAAAAGCACCGTTAAAATGTCGATTCAGCATCACGTGTCATCTCAAGGTCAAAATGCCTGAGATATTCACGAAAGAATAAAATTATGCGATTGATTCTGCGAGCGCTTCGTGAATCCCGTCGAAGAAGTTCATGTCAGCAAAATCGTGAAGTCTGCAGAAAAATATATAGCGAAAAAATGCGCACGGCACCAAGGATGCAGTTGTTATAGAAATGGGATATAAATCGTGATTGAGAGGTACACACTTTCAGTCAATGTTTGAATTGATCGCGGAGTGCCTCGCGTAGAGACATGACGGATAATATTGAAAAAAATCTTTGCGAGCAAGGGGCTCAAATTAGTTCGGTCGAAGAGTACATTGTGCGGGAACAACGATGTGACGAGTATATCGAGTCGTTAGAAGAACAAAGTCGAATTAAACGACCGCGATTATCGATTGGAAATCGTCAATCGTTGGTAGCCCAAATTGCGCGACTTGAAGGCTTCAAGAATTCGGTGCGTCAGCGTTTCATACACACGGGTGCTGGACATGACAATCATGGATTCATATGGCGAGAAATTGATACGGCATTCGAGGGTCGTATCTTGACTGGTGTAGTCATAAATCACAACCACATCGAACCTCAACAATTTCTCAAAGACGCTGGTGATGTCGTGCTTTCACGCGTTCAAACCATTATCAACAATCATGGTAGTGTGAAAATTAATACCGTTTTTAACGGCGAATTTGTGGCGGGTGACAAGCGTGCAAATAAAAGCATTAATACTAAAAACTATGAACTTTTCAATACGTCTGATTTACGCGAGTGGTACGATCAAAGAGTTATTGAGCCCATTTCGACATCACTCGAAGAGTTTCAGGAACGCGACAGCGGGTGGGCATTGTCACGAATATATAACTTGACTATGAATATAAATAAATATAATCCAATGCGTGCGGGATGCCACATAATGTTATCGCGGTCGATAATGCTGAAAAGAGCAGTTGTTAATGTGAAATCGAGTGATCAAGCATGTTTCGCATGGTCCGTAGTCGCTGCTCTTTATCCAGCCCAACGTCATAGTGCGCGTGAATCTTCATACCCGCACTACTCGACAGTGCTAAATGTTCAAGACATTGAGTTTCCAATGACTCTGAATCAAATTAAAAAATTTGAAATTCGTAATGACATTTCAATCAATGTATACACCATTGAGAACGATAGTACTCTTCCAATTCGCGTGAGTGAGCAAAAGAGAGAAAAGCATGTCAATTTGCTCTACGTGGAAGATCCGCAGCAAAACATCGTTGGACATTTCGCGTGGATCAAGAATTTATCAAGGCTCGTCAGCTCACAGTTGACTAAACACGATGGACAGAAATATATCTGTGATAGGTACGTAGATTTGATATGATTTAATGTATCAAAATAATTAGTTCGGAACTGATTTTTTTTGTTTATTTTCGCAGATGTCTACACTACTTTCATTCGGAGCAAAAATTGCAAGGGCACACTGTGGACTGTGGCCAGATCAACGACTGTGCCGTCCGTCTACCCAACGATGCGAACAAGTGGCTCACTTTTAAAAACTTCAATCATAAGGAGCGACTTCCATTCGTAATATACGCCGATCTTGAGTGCGTTCTTGCGAAAACGAATGAACAAAACATGTACCAACACCACGAGGTTTCTAGTATCGCATACTACGTACATTGTTCATACGATCAATCGTTATGCAGATATGAATCGCACCGTAGTAGCGATTGCATTGCATGGTTCGTCGAAGAACTAAAAAATGCTGCTTTGCATGTAAAAGATATTTTATCTTCAAATATCCCCATGGTACAGTTAACATCCGACGAGGAGCTTGAATTTCGAAGCGCGATTAAGTGTCACATATGTGAAGAAGATTTTGCACAAACCGATACACGAGTTCGCGATCATTGTCATTTAACTGGGCGTTACAGAGGCCCCGCCCATTCGAATTGCAATCTAAATTTCAAACAATCATTTTTCATCCCGGTAGTTTTTCACAATTTGTCTGGCTATGATGCGCATTTTATAATCAAGGAAGTGGCCACCGCGTTCGAAGGGAAAACTTACGTGCTTCCAATAACAAAAGAAAAATATATTTCGTTCACGAAAACTGTTCAAACTACCACCGAAGAAACAAAAAACCAAATTAAATTACGCTTCATCGATTCATATAAATTTCTAACCACAAGTCTTGAGAAATTGGCATCATTTTTAACGACGGACAAACTGAACATTTTACGCTCACAATTTGGTGGCCTACCGATGGATGATTTTACATTATTAACACGAAAAGGTGTCTTCCCGTACGAATACATTGATCATGTCAGCAGATTGGAAGACACGTGTTTGCCGCCGCGCGACTCATTTTACAGTTCCTTGACCGGGGAAACGATCAGCGCGAGTGAGTACATTCACGCTGAGAATGTCTGGGAGCGGTTTTCCATTCAAACGCTTGGTGAATATAGCGATTTGTATTTGAAAACGGATGTCTTGTTATTAGCAGATATTTTCGAAAATTTCCGTGATACGTGTATTGAAAGTTATGGGCTTGATCCGGCGTATTATTACACCCTTCCGGGATATACTTGGGACGCCATGTTGAAATATACGCACATTACGTTTGAATTATTGACCGATATCGACATGATTTTATTTATCGAGCGAGGTATACGCGGAGGTTTAAGCCAATGTTCAAACAGATATGCACATGCTAATAACAAGTACATGCAATCATACGATCCGTTGAAATCATCATCATACCTCATGTACTTCGATGTGAACAACTTGTATGGTTGGGCAATGTGTCAACCTTTGCCTTATGCTGATTTTCAATGGATCGACAACACATCGGATTTTGACGTATTATCCATAGCGCTAGATTCGCCTGTAGGCTACGTTCTCGAAGTCGATCTCGAATATCCACAACGTTTGCATGATTCGCACAGTGACCTTCCGTTTTGTCCTACACGCGACAAACCACCTGGCAAGCGCCAGGAGAAATTGCTCGCAACCGTATGTGATAAGAAGCGTTACGTGATACACTATCGTAATTTGCAGCAGTGTATGCATCATGGACTGCTGCATGAAAGTAGCGAAAATACACAGAATTTTGAAATTCACTCAATCCCCCTGGTTGCGTTCATACATCGAATTAAACACACAGTTTCGAACACGTGCTACAAATGATTTCGAGAAAAATTTGTATAAATTAATGAACAATGCAGTATTTGGTAAAACGATGGAAAACGTGCGAAACCGTGTAGACGTGAAACTTGTAACAAAGTGGGAGGGACGGTATGGGGCAGAGGCAATGATCGCTAAACCAAATTTTCACAGTCGAAGTGTCTTTTCGGAAAATCTTATTGCCGTCGAATTGCGAAATCTGGAGGTAAAATTTAACAAGCCGATTTATGTGGGTATGTGTATACTCGACATTTCGAAAACATGTTTATATGAGTTTCACCACGAATTCATGATTCCGCTGTATCAGCAAAACTGTAAGGTCATGTATACCGACACCGATAGTCTCATATACCACATCAAGTCTGACGACGTTTACGACGATATGAAGCGTAACATTGCCAAATTTGATACGAGCGATTACCCGACGGAAAACGTGTACGGTTTACCATTAGTCAACAAGAAAGTGCCCGGTCTCATGAAAGATGAAAATAATGGTATGGTAATGACGGAATTTGTGGGATTGAGAGCAAAAATGTACGCTTTGCGAGTCGATGGTAAAAAAGACACGAAAAAGGTGAAAGGTGTGAAAAGTAATGTCGTCGCGCGAACAATAAATTTCAATGACTACACTCGCTGTTTACGGGAAGAAATTGAGATGACTCGTCAGCAGTCTTGCATAAGATCGAAGCTGCACGAAGTTTACACTATTTCAGAGTCAAAAATTGCTCTAAGTCCACATGATGACAAGCGGTATATCGTGCCGAAAAGTACGGACACTCTACCCTGGGGTCATTATAAAATAGCATTGTAAATGTGTTTGTTAGGCTACATGTATAAATTGTTATAAAATAAAAATGGATAGATATAATGAATGTAGTAATGTAAATTTGATATATATTCGAAAATATGCATGTTATATATAATGCGAGTATGTTAATGTTTACAGGATATAATAATTTATTTTTATAAGGAATGGTGAATGTATACATAAATAAAATGGTATGCCTATTGTAAATAAACTTTATTGAATTTTTCATATACTTTATAAAAGTTATTACAATATGTTATTTTTGTGTATCCACGAGTTTTGAGATTTATCCATTCCCAACCATTTAACATAAACATCATTGCCCTTTTTGCGTATTATCTTCTCCACGAGATATATGTTCGGATTGGCAACACGTTGCAGTTCGTATTCGTAGAATCCTCCGGCTATTGGATTTCCACTTGAGTCCTCGACTAGGTACGTTACAGGATAAGTTTGCTGCACCTTGACGATTTTAAACACTTCGGTGGTCCAATTTGGTGTGAAACCTTTTTCAAATATTGTCTTGAATTTGCTTACGCGCACAAAATCATTGACTTTGAATCTTGCAGGAGCCGCAATTTTTACATTGCTGTATACGGTGGTTAAGAGTTTCTCCGCGATCGCAGGAGTAACGTCGATGGGCCTCATGCCAATCGTACGATGCTTTCGAGCATTGTACTTCATAACGAGTTGCGGTAACGCATCGATCCACTTGTAATTACCATTGAGTGTAAACATTTTCCACATATTATTTTTGAGAGTGCGATTGAATCGTTCGACGACCGAGGCCTTCATAATAGAGTACGTCGAATAATGATTGATGTTGTATTTCTCCATGAGTAGTTGCACGTTTACATTGTAAAATTCTCTTCCTTTGTCGGTCTGAAGATTTTTCGGATATCTGCCATGATCGTGTATGATTTTCGCGATCGTTGTACCCATTTCGTTGCCAGTTTTACTTTTCAAGGGTACGGCCCATGCATACTTGCTCAACACATCGATGACGGTGAGGATGTAATTGTAGCCTTTGTTGAAACGCGAATACGGCCGCATTTCGACTACGTCAGCCTGCCACAAATCATCATACCCACGTACGATGACACGTCTTCGCAGAAAGTTTTTTCTTGCTGGTGCATGTAATTCCTCCACGAGCTGCTTTTCTTCGGACGTTTTTTCTTCTCCGAGCATATCGTGTGTTTGACCAGACGATTTTTACAAATCTTCGTGCGTTGTGTCAGCTACAGCGTCAGTTGCACACTGAATCGTTTTATACGTATCGTTCATAGTTATTCGAAGCGTATTCTCTAGTGCGATGAATTTCTTCTCAAATTCATCCAGGCGTTCTGTTAACAGCTTGATTTTCATTTCCACGTAACGTTTATTGGCAGCATCGTAATCCCCTTCAGGTAGGGCTACGCCTCGTATTTTACGTGATCTTGCATCGAAGCCACTAGAGGTTAGACAGAGAGCATTATCACGTGTATAATTTCTTATTAGCCCAGTCCACTGATAGTATGAATTATCCTGCGCTCCAAGCGATGATCCGAATTTATTGATCGACATCTCGGTATCAATAGCGATGAAGGAATGATCATTATCATCGATGCGGAGGTTAATTTATAATGAGACCCGCTTCGCGAAGTTCCTCAATAATCGACATTATCTCATTGTCGTGAGCGTTGTTACCCGCGTGTCGTGAAGCTTCCAACAAGCGCAAACGATCGACCAACTCATTGGGATCATTCCAATGCACGTAATCGACTTTGTTGTTATTTAACGTCATGGCGAGCGGTATTTCTATACCTCTTCCAGTTTTTCGGTCGAAAGTTAATGGTCCAATTATATATTTATACTTGAAGCCTTTGTTACCCAATACAGGATTGAGTATATTGCTACCACGTCGATGTGCATTTGTTGCCAACAATATACTTTTATATTTGTTTTTGTCTTCCTCGGTGTATATTGCATCGTCGGGAATTCTCTTGAAAATTAACTCATAGAGTCCAGGGGTTCCCAAGTATTTTATGCCATCGATGAATATATTATCATCATTATCCACATCGAAACCCTTATCGCCTAACATCATTCCTTCATTGGTAAATTTGACGCCATACACGTAATCCATGCTGGAATTTTTGTCTTGTGAAAGAATAGATGAAATATATTGTTGACCGAGTGGACCGAAATGTTCGCGCAATGTATTTTGACCTTCAGCGGTTTGTAATTGACGTTGAACTGTAGACACGAATGATTCGGGCGTGGTCTCAAAAACGTCTTCTTCAACAATGGTGGCTGGTTGCAAGGGTACAGCAGCCATCGACGTATCATCCAGAGATTCCTTTCGTCGCTTACGTTTCAACTGATTCGGTGTAGAAGTTACCAGCGAATCTTGAAATAACGAACGTGTGCGCTTTGTTCCTTGTTTCACATCCTTCTCTAGGTCCTTTGCTTCCGACATACTCAACGATTCAATTTCCGGCCCAAGAGATTCAACAGCAGCTGATTGCTCAACAATCTGCTTGACAGGTTCGGTGATTGGCCTGAAGTGTCTCTCCAATGCAAGATCTTCTTCCATTTTTCCAGTCTTCAAAGCTTGATATTTTTTGCGTATTGAGTCGCTTGTTTTCGCAATTTCCCTGGCAATCTCTTCATCAGTATCAATTGTCGTCATCATGCCCACACGAAATTATTTGTCGGTCGTTGCACAGCTGATGTCTCAATGCCGACTGACTACATTACGGTATTGCAAACTCGTTAAATCCATTTCTATATCGACCACCGGACAATGAGCTATCTTTGTCAATCACCATGAAGCCATATTTGTGTTGCCAACATTTTTGACATAACACCAGAAAATCTTCATATGACATGTCCGTATTTACATGTTCATTGTAAACATGTTTCAAGTTTGTACGATCTTGTTTAAATAAAATAAGCAGATTCACATTGTCGCGTATAAGATGCTTGGGAACCTTGGCATATGTTTGGCGAAGGTAGAAACAATCAACGCTCGAGTGTCTGCCCATCGCAAAGTACTCTCTTACTGTATTTTGCTTGTCACATGCTACGTCATCGAAAATAAAAATGGAGTTCGGAAGCGCTTCGTGCGGTGGGATAGCATCACTATTATTTGAGAATTTAAAATAGCCAATTTCGTTAATCGATGTCAGAAGATTTTCCAAATATTGATATTTTGGCTGTTGGAGCGATTTCGAGTATACATATAGGTTTTCAAAACGTACACCATTTGGACTTTCTATTAAACTTAACAAAACATTGGTTTTCCCACAATTTGAAGGACCGAAAATAATGCTGCGTATCGTAAGTGGCAGCATGTCTCCATGCTTGCGTACTTGTTGACCCTCCATTACTCTATCGTCGAAATTGGTCACTTGAATCAACGTCGCTTGTTGCACGAAACGCATGTTTTCTCTCTCGAATCCAAACACACATTCGCCCAAAATGCGTCGTGTGAGGAGTATTTATAGGAGTGCACCGAGCCAAATCCGCTCAGTAGCGAGAATGTTTTTGTACCTATCGGACGACTGCAGTATTCTCCGCTTAACGGCTCATCAATTACAGTTTATTCCAAAAATTGTTTTGTTACAAAATTTTCATCACTTCGTTGACATTTTGTTGGAGAGGCTTCCCGAACACATAAAGGCTGATTCGGAAGTACAGCAATATCGCCGATGCACGCGCCATTGGAATTTACCGGGACAGCTAATACACATTGACGGTCCAGCACCGTTTATAAATAATTGTGCCGAATGTCAAAGAGAAAAGGCAACGGTTTGTTAAATCGAGCAATAAATGCACTTCCGATCGAGTTACATATTCCCGGATACCAATTTTGTGGACCAGGCACTCAGTTAGAGCAGAGATTGACACGGGGTGATCGTGGTATAAATCCATTGGATGCAGCTTGTCGCGACCACGATATAGCCTATTCTCGAAGCAATCATTTAGGCGAAAGACACGTTGCGGATAATATACTTGCAACAACGGCACGCAAACGTATTACTGCGAGAGATTCGACTTTTGGCGAGAAAACAGCAGCGACCGCTGTTTGGGCAGCTATGAAAGCAAAAACGAAATTCGGCATGGGAATGAAGACAAAGAACTCATCGGCAAAGAAGAAAAAACCCGTTAAGAAGAGAATACTGCCGATAGCAAAGCGTGGCGGAATTTTGCCAATGTTACCATTGCTGGGAGTTCTTGGTTCACTGGCTGGTGGGGCAGCTGGGATAGCAAAGGCTGTGAATGATAGTAAAGCGGCGCAACGTCAACTTGAAGAAATACAACGTCATAATCGAGCTATAGAAGGCTATGGGCTCTATCTCGCGCCCTACAAGCGTGGACAAGGATGTTCAACTAAAAAAAAAAAAAAAAAAACGCCAAAACTCGGTGAAAATGCCCATGGGTGTAACAACTAATGTACAATTGGAATGCTTAGCCAGGCGCATGCGCATACCATTCTTCAGAGGGGTCTTCATGCGCAATAATTTACCAGTTTATGGTGGCGTGCAACTAGATGAGAGCGGTATAGTAAATTTAGATGATGCCGATGGCCCCGGTACGCATTGGGTAGCCTATGCCAAGAGGGGGAGTCATATAATGTATTTTGATAGTTTTGGAAATCTTCGACCGCCCAAGGAGTTGGTGCGGTATCTTGGACCAAATACCACAAAAATACAATACAATCGAACATCGTATCAGAATTATAATCAGAGTATTTGCGGGCAATTGTGCTTGCAATTTCTCCAAAACGTCGATGATCAATATGTATTTAAGCCGTGACAATGTGTCAATCAACTCAGTATTCGAGGGAAACATGTCACTGACGCTTACGTTGACCGGCAAGAGTAGCCTTCTAACCGCAAATTATTTTCCCGCTATAGATTTCAATGATGGTTGTTATGAGCTCGGTTTGACGGATTTCGAAACTTATCACACAATACCAAATGTGAATTCATCAAACAACAAATTTTACTTTGACAATGATGACAAGGAAATTATAATCCCTGAAGGATCATATGAACTGAGAGCCATAAATGCGTATCTGAATCGTGCAATTTTACTCAAAGGGGTTGATAGCGGTGATGATGCTGAAAATGAAATTGTTCCTCGAAAGGTTGATAACGATGACCTCGATGAAAATGGCGAATACCCAATCGTGCTACGCGCTAATCATAATACACTAAAGAGCGAAATCAAATGTGCGTACAGAATAAATTTCAGTAAACCTGACAACGTAGGATCCCTGTTGGGATTTTCATCAAATCGAATACTGCATCCCTGGAAATGGCAGGAATCTGATGTACCGATCAACATAATGAATGTCAACATTATCCGCATAGAATGTAGTGTCACCACTGGTGCGTACAGCAATGGCGAGCGTGTACACACGATACATGAATTTTCACCGAGCGTACCACCAGGATATAAGATATCGGAAACGCCTGCGCAAATCATTTATCTTCCGATCGTTGTGCGGAGCATTACGGATCTAACGATACGTATCGTGGATCAGAAGGGAAAACTACTCGATTTTCGAGGAGAAGAAATTACGGTGAGATTGCACATACGAAAGCGACGCTTGTGATGCTCGTTCTGTACGACACGGAATACGCCAGAGACAATATTTCTACGCGAGATAATACGATCCCACACGGTAATACTCTTGCAAGAAGACAAGCGGCATTGAGTGTTAAATTACCCGCAAAGAAGAAACTCAGTGCAGCAAATCGTGAATTTTTAGAATCTCTGGGATTTATTGTACGACATACTTGAGGCAAAAGAATGACCGACGTTTTGAATATCAGTGGGGAGCCAATCTTTGACGATCGTATCATCAAAATTGAGACTCATACGTACAATCCGTATGCCAACTCAACGTTTGGACACAGCGATGAAATACGAATTCCTATACAACACCAAGACTTGTACACCCTACCATCTGAAAGTTTTCTCTACGTTGAGGGAAAGTTCACGGTGCTTAAAAAACCAGATGATCAAGCAATAGTAGTATTGGGAAACAATTGCGTTGCATTCATGTTTGATGAAGTTCGTTATGAGCTCGATGGTGTGGAGATTGATCGCAATCGAAACGTTGGAATAACAACCACGATTAAAAACTACATCTCTCTAAGCCCTGAGAGGAGTCATACTTTGAAAAATGCTGCGTGGGATGTAACACATAATAATGGGGGAAAATATTTCAATTTTTGTGTACCTCTCAACATATTGCTAGGATTCTGTGAAGATTACAAGCGCGTAGTTATCAATGCTCGTCATGAGCTAATTCTGATACGTTCGCGCAATGATAACAATTGTGTATTCAGTCAGCATCCATTAGTAGAGGCAGAAGTTGAATTGCTCAAGATACAATGGCGTATGCCTCACGTAATATTAAATGAGATAAGTAAATTGTCATTACTTCGAACATTGGAGAGTGGACGATACTTGAATATGAGCTTTCGCTCTTGGGATCTATACGAGTATCCACTGCTTCAAAGCACAACGAAACACTCATGGACTGTGAAAGCTGCCTCCCAGCTAGAGAAACCAAGATATGTAATGTTTGCGCTGCAGACTGGCAAAAAAAATTCTATGGCAAAGGACATTACACTATTCGACGACTGCAAGCTCGCCAATGTTAAACTTTATCTCAACTCGGAATCCTATCCTTACGATGACTTGAATTTGGACTTTGACAAAAACAGATTCGCCATTTTGTTCAATATGTACTCTCGATTTCGTAAATCTTATTACGGCTGTAATAGTGATAATTCTTTGCTCACTATTGCAAAGTTTCAATATAACGGCCCTCTCACGGTTATCGATTGCTCGCGTCAGAACGAGTCTGTGAAAAATGCTACCGTGGACGTACGAATAGAGTTTGAATGTAAGGAAGATTTGCCACCAAATACTACTGCCTATTGTCTGATCTTGCACGATCGAGTTGTTGAATATTGTCCATTGACAAACATGGTTCGTAAAATTGTATAGATCAGCAAGTAACCCCCGCTCGATAAATAAATTATTTAAAGACGAGTTTCTTAAATAATGACGTCAGTCATCAATTGATCTTGCTATGGACTTGATCGAGCCATCTTCGTTATGTCTGTACCTACATTTGTCGATCTACAAGGATTCATTGTTGGGAGAAACTTTGTCGTGAAGGAAGTAGCGATTCTAAGAGCGGAATGTGTGCTCTCTCATTACATTTTCGCGAGTATCATACCATGGAGACTTCTCACAAAATTTGAGACATACGAAGCGTCATGGTTGATTCGGAATCATCATGGTCTAAAGTGGGCCTATGGAAACGTTCCATATAGCATGGCTCAAGGTTTAATAACGGCTGCAGTTGTGGGCCCAACGGAAGTCGATATGTATCCCATTGTATATGTTGACGGCCATGAAAAACGAGAATGGCTAGCTGATATAATAAATATGAAAAATGATCTAGTTATTGAAACGTTGGACTTTGGCGATATGGATACCTTAAGTAAATTAGGCGTAAGCTATACTCTACGATGCGAAAAGCATGAAAAAAATTGTGCATTACAAAATGTATGTAAAATGTTTAATTGGTGGTTGAATCATAAAGATTCATGCAAATAAACGAAATGTGACATTATGTGATTTTTTAATTCTCCTCACCCCTTTCTTTCTTACATTATCTGTTATGAGATTACACAGTTGTATAAAATATTGCTCTCAAACATTCGAGAGACATACGTGAGACGTTCGTGAGACGTTCATGAGACGTTCGGAGACGTTCGTGAGACGTTCATGAGACGTTCGGAGACGTTCGAGAAACGTTCAAGAGACGTTCGGAGACGTTGGTGAGACGTTCGTGAGACGTTCGTGAGACGTTCATGAGACGTTCGGAGACGTTCGTGAGACGTTCGGAGACGTTCATGAGACGTTCGGAGACGTTCGAGAGACGTTCAAGAGACGTTCGGAGACGTTCGTGAGACGTTCGTGAGACGTTCGGAGACGTTCGAGAGACGTTCGGAGACGTTCGTGAGACGTTCAACAGTCGTTCATGAGACGTTCGAGAGACGTTCAAGAGACGTTCGGAGACGTTCGTGAGACGTTCGGAGACGTTCGAGAGACGTTCGGAGACGTTCGTGAGACGTTCAACAGACGTTCATGAGACGTTCGAGAGACGTTCGAGAGACGTTCATGAGACGTTCGGAGACGTTCGTGAGACGTTCGTGAGACGTTCGGAGACGTTCGAGAGACGTTCAAGAGACGTTCGGAGACGTTCGTGAGACGTTCGGAGACGTTCGTGAGACGTTCATGAGACGTTCGAAGACGTTCGAGAGACGTTCAAGAGATGTTCGGAGACGTTCGTGAGACGTTCGGAGACGTTCGTGAGACGTTCGGAGACGTTCGTGAGACGTTCGGAGACGTTCGTGAGACGTTCGGAGACGTTCGAGAGACGTTCAAGAGACGTTCGGAGACGTTGGTGAGACGTTCGTGAGACGTTCGTGAGACGTTCGGAGACGTTCGTGAGACGTTCGGAGACGTTCGTGAGACGTTCGTGAGACGTTCGGAGACGTTCGTGAGACGTTCAAGAGACGTTCGTGAGACGTTCATGAGACGTTCATGAGACGTTCGGAGACGTTCGTGAGACGTTCGTGAGACGTTCGGAGACGTTCGGAGACGTTCGTGAGACGTTCGGAGACGTTCGTGAGACGTTCGGAGACGTTCGTGAGACGTTCATGAGACGTTCGAAGACGTTCGAGAGACGTTCAAGAGATGTTCGGAGACGTTCGGAGACGTTCGTGAGACGTTCATGAGACGTTCGGAGACGTTCGAGAGACGTTTGTGAGACGTTCGGAGACGTTCGAGAGACGTTCAAGAGACGTTCGGAGACGTTCGAAAGCGTTCAATAGATGTTCGAAGACGTTCGTGAGACGTTCGTGAGACGTTCGTGAGACGTTCGTGAGACGTTCAACAGACGTTCATGAGACGTTCGGAGACGTTCATGAGACGTTCGGAGACGTTCGTGAGACGTTCATGAGACGTTCGGAGACGTTCGAGAGACGTTCAAGAGACGTTCGGTGACGTTCGAAAGCGTTCAATAGATGTTCGAAGACGTTCGTGGGTTTGTTTGGGTTTGTTTGGGATTTCGCCCAAACAAATCCAACTGCTTTAGTCGGTGAAGGTCTGAAGTTAAATGTATATCTCGCTCTATCTCACATGCATGCGATGCGGTCGCTCCATCTCTCATTCTCGCTCTCTCTCATGCATACGTGTAATCCGATCGCTTATCTCAACGACACGGGTCAACCAACTTGGCTCTCTGGCGACAGTCGCTACAAGAGAGAGAGAGAGAGACAGAGAGAGAGAGAGAGAGACAGAGAGAGAGACAGAGAGAGAGAGAGAGAGAGAGAGAGAGAGAGACAGAGAGAGAGAGAGAGACAGAGAGAGAGAGAGACAGAGAGAGAGAGACAGAGAGAGAGAGAGAGACAGAGAGAGAGAGAGAGAGAGAGAGAGAGAAGTCAGCCACTCCGCCGAGTCCCCCTCCCCGCGTGACGTCATACCTCGCTCCGCGTGACGTCATACCCCTCCCCGCGTGACGTCATACCCCTCCCCGCGTGAACCCCCCGCCCCGCACCCCCCTCAGAGGACCTGGGTTAGAACTGTCACAGCTATACTACTAGTGTGTAATGGTAAAAATCTAAAATGATAATCTTAGTAGTGAAGATTTAATAATGATGCAAATAATAATAGTATAATAAGTAACACAATGAACATAAGGAGCTTTAAAGAAAATTTGAATGATAGTATTATATATCATACTCCAATTGAATGGGATTCGACCAGCGCCTACGTGGCCGCTACCCGCTCGACGCAGCAGTAAGTGCCCGAGTCAGGCGACCCGGCCGACGTGCCCAAGTTTCTCACAAGCGGCGCGATACGCAAGGATCTATTTATAGCGGTGACGCGGCTCACTCGTCAGCTGAACTCTTCGGACCAGATCCGCTCTAGATCACTGCCTTACAAGCAGGTCCATGCACGAGAACAGACGCTCACCTTTGCCTAGCGGCGATAAAGCTATCTCGGGGAGCACTCGCTTGCATACCCGCTCCGGACCACCTACTGCCGTGGAAGCCTACCCCCCTACTGGTGCCACGAGCTCCACTGACGCGGCCACCGGCCTGCCTGCTGGGACCTCTGGACCCTCGCCAAAGACGCTGGACATCGCCACGCTGGACCATCGTGCCCACGCCGCACTCACCGTTGCCTGCCACGCCACCACTCGGCACCAGCGTAGCCTCGACCACCCAAGGTACTCAGACCAGCCCATCGAGTGGAACCAGCAGAGCCTGCCAGACCAGCGACCAGTCGAGCATGCGAATAGGAACCCACCGAGCCAGTCGTTAGCCGCTCGCTAACGGCCTCAGCCTGCCAGACCAGCGACCAGTCGGGCAGCGAGTGGGAGCCATCCGAGCCAGTCGTTAGCCGCTCGCTAACGACCACAGCCAGCCAGGCTGTCCAGCAGCTCACAGCTCCACCCGAGGTGCCAACGCCACCGACAACGCCGGAGAGAGCGTTTACTACCACCAACTCGAGCCACTCCTTTACACCACCTCTGCCTAGCCCATGGCAACGGACGTCAACGAAACCCAGCCTAGTCTGGCGTCCTAAAATAAACCTGAACTGCGTATTGTAACATAGTCAATTACATGTAAGGAAAAGAGAAAATTAAACGAAAATAACAAAACTCGTCTCCACCATCATTTAAGCGGAATCGGCCTAGCGAACGACGGCCCAACCCTCAGCCACGAAACTCTCCACGAGCGCAATTCGAAACACCAATAGATTATAAATAAGTCTCTCCTACTTTCAGATAGCGAGTTCGGGAAGTAAATCAATAATTAAGCGCGGAATACCAAAAAGAGCAGCCGTGGAATTTAGATTAAATTGGATGAATTTAGATTAAATTGGATAATGCTCAATGCGTTCGGTGTTAATTGTGTGGAGAAGCAATTGACGTTATCGACGCGAGAATTTTCGATCTTGGGAATCAGACCATGGATTCCAAATCGGCTTCTGAGCGGATTTGGAACACTGGCGACCCCTGAATTTTAATTAGAGAGAGAGAGAGAGAGAGAGAGAGAGAGAGAGAGAGAGAGAGAGAGAGAGAGAGAGAGAGAGAGAGAGAGCGAGGAAGTGGGAGAGGGAGAGGGAGAGAGAGGGAGAGAGAGAGGTGGAGAGACGAGAACTATCCGAGGAGAAAAGGATGCCGTGAAGCGATCGTGATAGAAGTCACGGCGAAAAACTGTAAGTCATTCCTCTCGTCTCAATTTTGCGAGAGCGGCTAGCGAAAGCCGGTAAATTCAGTTCAGGAAAAATGTTGTCGCACGGACCACCGTTAATTCGTTCCCTTCACCCCTCCCCAGTTATTCCTGATTGACGTCGCTTTTCTGTGCGCGTCGCAATTAATACAAGGTGTAAATCAGAATAAGATTAGTAAATTCAGTACGAATCAACCCGAGCAATTAGCTCGAGTCAAATAGCCGAAGCATTATCGCGAATACATTGTGTAAAAGGTGTTCTTGGCGGATCCTCGGTGTCCCTCGAAAAATTTTCTCTCGCGCGCGCGTAGCCGCGGCCCAGCAGTGTGTAGCACGGCCGTCGGCCGAATCGGGTGACATTTCCCGCGAGAGTAAAGCGCGACGCGACAGATCGAGTCATTACAATTTTCCGTTTTGCGCGATATTAATTTGAGTAATGTGAAATAAAGATTACAATAGTCATGGTCCAAGTGTTAAGAGGCCATCGTGTTCGAGAACCCCGTCTGTCCCTGATACCCCGAGATACTCCTTCGACCTTCTAGCGAGTCTTACGCGACAAATAGAGCTAGCATCTGTTTATCGTTTTTTTGAGTCTGAAAAATTTCACGTTCGCGTTAAGCCCGTTGCCCGAGAAAGGCTGGCGCCCAACATAAATTGAGAATATTTCGAACGGGTAACGAAATCGAGTAGGGACTTCGCGTGTCCAGAAACCCGTTTAATTCGGTCCAATGTTAAATCATTACTATTTCAGAATTTCTTTCGTTACATCGAGTCCAACTTTATTCTTTATTTTTTTTCTCTGTAATTATTCCCGTGACTTATTGTATCGAGCCTAATTATTTTGTGTTAATTAAATTATATTTGAATTCTGTCGTTCGCTGAACCATTATTAATTTCCCCTTCCTCCGCCTACAGTAACACGCGATACCCGTCATAAAATTGGCGCCCAACGTGGGGCCCGAAAAACTTTCGTTTTTTTTAAGGAAGAGCCCACCACGACTATTATTATTATAAAAATTGTCATTGTTAATTTTTGAAGTAATAATTATTACTTTTCGAGAATTATTATTTTTCGTTTTTAGCATTACACAAAAAAAAATTCGGTATGAACGACTCATACTGAATGGTTTTTTTTCGAATGAAATAATAATTCAAACCACCCCTGACAGGTATAGTCTGTCCCGCCACGACACCTTGCAATTTGTGAATTTTTGGAGGAACTGATTTGAAAAAATTCGCACGACCGAGTTTTCATCTAATTGTCGCAACTGATTATTTTTTTTAATTTCTCTAACAATACTAGGAAATAATTTTTTTCTTTTTTCTTGCGTTTCCGATTTGGATTTTTGTTGTACATTTTCGGCGACCGCACTTCCCCTTTTTCCCCTAGAACCCACACATGCTTGTGTACTTGACAATTTGTTTTTTTTTTGTTGGCTTGCGAATTTTCAAGCCGTGGAGTGCCAAAATCGTAGTTTTTTTTGTTTATTGCTTGGGCAATTAAAATAATTTTTGCATTATTGCTCTGGCAATTTAAAATTTGATTCTTGCATTATTAGTCTGGCAATTGAAAATTTAATTTTTGCATTATTGCTCTGGCAATTAAACATTTATTTGGCGTTATTGCTCGGGCAATAAAAATAGTTTTTGTTTTGTTTCTATTGCGTTGGCAATTTAGAAGCATTTATTATTGCTTAAGAGAATACCGCTTGAATAAAGAATACTGAGCTGACTTTTTTGTGAATTGTTGCCTTACTTAAGATTTTCGCATACTGTGCTATTCGTTTCTTTTGTCGGAATTGATTTTTTTTCTAAAATAAAATTTTTGAGTACCTGTGTTGTTTTCTCGCTTTTGTGTTTTCTTTTTTTTGGAATTAGTACTGACTGGCCATTTGTTTTTTTCTTTTTTTTCTTCCAATTCCGAAAATATACTGGAATAGCTTAGTACTGACACGGATTTGGCTTGCTTAGTATTTTTGTGTATTTTGCGATGATTTTTGGCATGACGGTATAAATTCTTTTTTTTTTTGGGCTTCCTCATTTTCCTCGCTGACCACGAATACCCCCCCCCCCCCCCCCCCATTTTTCTTCGCGCTTTGATGAATTGCTGACCCTTGCCCCAATACTTTTCGTTTCAAAGCCCTAATAAAGACCGCGACGCTGAGTCCCTCGCGAACCGTTACCCCCCGTCCCAAACGACCACCAAACATTTTATATTCTTTGGTTGGGCCTCCTAAATAATTTAAGGAACATTTCATTGATTTAGGTGGGAAACAGACATCTCTTGATGAACAACTATTCAGTTGGCGGAATAAAATAAAGAATAAAAGAATCGACAACTCTTAAATTTTCACGGCATTAAGGGAACTTTTGGAGAGTATTGCGTTGTTAGAGTCCGGGAAATAATACTCCCTTGGGCACTTAGAGTCAGTTTATCAAAATAAACAGAATTAACGTTACAGTCCCAGGGAGTAGAGTCGACAAACGAGTTGTTGAGTAAGACTTCCCGTTGTTTGTTTATTGCGGTATTTTTGAAGAAATTGAGTTATTGAAGCCATTGGGTTTACTTAATTTTTTTTGGGGTTTTGGTTTTGACCAAGGATTTAAATTCCGTTTTAACCGTGTCGCGGAGTAATCGCGAGCGGTTTCACCCTCCCCACTCCCCCAATTTTTTCTCGTTTATTGCGTATAGCACACCCACAACATGGCAAACTCGGGGGGCATATTGCGGGCCCCTGCAACATGGCCCCCTCATAGTGACGACGCGTACCGTCATGACCCCTACCCGTTCGTCCCCCATTATGACTACCTCCCCAATAGACCACCTCCGAGGACCGACATCGCCACTCTCAGTGGATGTAGCCGACCTCTTGCTGATGGCTACGGAAGGGAGGATCGCCCGACAGAAAATAGAGCGGTTAACGACCATGCGGGATAACTGGGAGCCTGTGACCGTGCGGCTCTCAGCATAGAAGGGACACAAAGCGAGGTACAGGATCGCCTCACTGGGCACGCAACAAGGACACGGGTCCAGGAGCCTTAGTCCGTTGGGATCCCGGAAGGATGAGCGGGGGGACGTCCCTCCCCATACACGCCTGCGGCTGCATTGGTCGATCCATTGACGGCTACATTATTCGGAACATCGACCGCTGATAGCCACCAACCCCCGATATACGAGGAGCACCGGCCAGCACAGAGGCGGACGATGACGCTGCCACCCCACGGGTCCCAAGAACAGGAACCGGGTCCGGACGACCACGATAGAACGCCGACGCCATCGCCCAGGAGACTGCCGGTCCAGCGGGATCGGAGACCGGCAACTGGAAGAGTCAGTCCGACACCCGCGCCCCGAGGAAACATCACCGCGGCCCCCGACCCTACCGCGGTGACCTTTGCCCTTGCCCCTTCCCAGTCAACTCACCAATCATCCCAAGCCTTTCCCACATGCAGTCCAACTGCCACAGGATTATTAAGGGTCAGCGGTAGCCAGGAGTCGCCGCCGCATGACACGTACACCTGTCGGCGCCCAGCCCACATAACAGCACCCGAATCGGACCCCTCCCCGAGCCCGACTACAGCCGGACTCGTCGCAGTATCAAGACTCGCACTGGCCACGGCATGCGAGAGGCATAGACCATTGGCAGAAATTCGGCCCCCGAGTCGCGGGGAATCCGGACGAGGATGCAGAGAAATTTCGCGAAGGATGCACGAATACTGCATCTCAAGGAAGCTGACGGAGAAAGATCTAATGGACGCCCTCCCCGAGGCTTTCACCGATGACGCTCTCCTATGGCTGAGGGTAGAAGGAGATGATTGAAGCTCGTTTGAAGAGTTCGTCTTCTACTTTTGGGAACGATTTGGTCATGGCGACCTCCAAGAACGCCTACGAAAGGAAATAGAACTCCGCACTCAGGGGCCGGAAGAGCCTATGGCGGAGTTCGTCGTAAAAATCAGGACCCTCTTTAATCACCTGAGCCCACCGTTGAGTAGGGAAACTCAACTGGACATCTGCCGCGAGAATCGGCATCCGGATTACGCCGAGCACATTCAGCGTAAGGACGTGAGCAGCTTCCTCGATCTCCAACGGCTGGGACGCAGCCGGGAGATATTTTGGGGAAAGGCAAAGGCCTACCGGGCACCTCCAAAGAAGGTACTGTCGCTCCTGCCCTTGGCATCGTATGAGCAGCGTGGCCGGGAGGCCCGCACAACGATAGCCGCCCTGGAAGAGCCAGAGGAATACGAACCCGCCGATTATGAGGAGCCCTACCCCACTCCCCCGCCTACAGCCCCATTGCCAAGCCGAACCCCTCGCCAGAACCCCTTCGACTCAGCCGCGAAGACCAAGGGTCATAGCGGCTACCCCAAGAAGGCGAAGCAGCCTCAGAAACCTCCTTCCGCACCTAAACCCCCATCCGCTCCTTGTCCCCCACTTACCTGGAAAAACCCGCCAGCAACGGCCGACGCGAATCCCCCACGAGCTTCCCACCGCCCGTCCCCGAAACAACCTTGGCCCAGCAAACCTGAAGGACCTGGCCCGAGGTGCTATAACTGCCGGCAACCGGGACACCGCTACCGGGAGTGCACACAGCTGATGGGCCAATTCTTCCGAATCTGTGGATGGCCCGGATGTGATGTAAACTCGTGCCGGAATTGCGAACGAAAACGTTCGGAAAACGCCCGGTCGGAAGGGCAGTAAGCCCCTGTTCCTCTCGACGGTCGTTAAAGAAGGAGAACCTCCTTCAGATGCCCCAGCCGCAGCCTGACTGTGCCATGACGAGCGTAGCACCAGCGCGGCAGGGAGAGTCCAACTCGCTCCGAACAGAAACAGAAACCGTAACAGACTTGTTCCCGTGCGAACATATGGCTTCCAGTGAAGAGGAAGATGTGGCTGGCCGAGAAGAGATGTTTATCGGACCTTTAAGTATGGATGCTCGCCACCACTTATGGATTAACGTGGATGGCGAACTCCTATTTGCGTTAGTAGACCCTGGACCTACGAAAACGTACCTCGGGCTGGAGGTAGCAAGGAGGAGAGGACTTCTCTTGCAACCAATAGTGCAGGGCGTTCGGGTCGCCAACGGGGCAGTAGTTCCAGTAGACGGGGCAGTCACACTGACCTTCGATCTCGCAGGAAACGTGCAATCCCTCCAGGTACGCGTAGCCGCGTTAGGCTACGAACTTATTATGGGGATTGACTTTTTGAGATTGTTTGGAATGCGTGTGGATTACAAAACGAATACGTGGTTCCTCTATGGTGGTACGGAGCGTAGTTTCGCGACATCGGATGGGCTACGTTGAAGCATCCCCGCATTCCCCAAGGCTGCAGGCTTAGAATCTGCCTCGGTCTCGGCAAATAGACGTCTAGAGTCCCTTCTGGACGAGTTAGTATCTCCCTCACAGGACAGACAGTTAGGACGAACGAACCTGACGCAACATTACATCGACGTGCAAGGGCACCCCCCTATCTGACAGAAGAACCGTACGATTTCCCCGTACCTCCTCCGAATAGCCCAAACCGAAGTCGATAAAATGGTCGAAGAGGAAGTAATCGAGAGGACGAAGAGCTCTTGGCTGAGTAACCCGGCGATTGTCCCGAAAACAGGCGGGAATCATCGCTTCTGCATTGACTATCGCGACGTGAACCGGGTAACAATGAAGGATGCCTACCCTCTTCCTAATATGGATCGGATCTTGGATTGTCTTCGGCTAGCCCGGTTCATCTCAGAGTTGGATCTGAGCCAGGCTTATTTCCAGACCCTGTAGACCCCCAAAGTCGTCCTGTCACCGCCTTCGCTGTTCCTGGCCGAGGACTTTTCCAGTTCAGGAGAATGCCGTTCAGGCTGACGAACGTACCAGCGACGTTTCAGCGGCTGATGGATCAGCTCATCGATCCGGCATGGAAGCCCCATGTCTTTGCGTATCTCGATGACGTGATCATCGCCACCGACACCGAAGCCGAGCAGTTCGAGTATTTGAGAATCGTCCTGGAAGTCTTCCGAGCCGCGGGGCTCACCGTCAACCGGGAGAAAAGCGAATTTTTCTACCCGGAAGTAACGTATCTAGGATACGCCATCGACCGGGACGGATTGAAGGCAGACCCAAAAAAAGCTGCCCCCATCCTAGCATAACCTCCGACCAGGACCCTTCGGCAATTCTGCCGTTTCCTGGGAATGGTAGCATGGTATACCCGATTTTTGCCAACCCTCTCGCGAGATAAAATCCCTCTGACCGAGCTCCTGAAAAAGGACGTTCCCTGGAACTGGGGGACCGAACAGCAGGAAGCCTTCAAGTCTCTCCGAATCTCTACGTCAGACCCCTATCCTAGCCCGCCCCGACTTCACCCGGCCTTTCGTCCTCCAGACCCACGCCAGCAACTCGGCCGTGGGAGCCGTCCTGACGCAGGAATTCGACGGTGAAGAACATCCGATCGCGTTTGTCAGCAAGGTGCTGAACAGCACCGAACGCAAATACGGCGTCATCATAATGAAGGCGTTCGACACTCTGGTGATCAACCGGTACGGTTGCCCACAGTACTTTCTGACCGATAACGGAACGGAATTTTCTGAACACGCACGTAACGCGGTATTTGGACGAGCTTGGAATGCATCAGACAACGGTGCCGCCTTACCACGCACAAGCGAATCCGGTTGAGCGAATCAACCGGACTCTGAAGACAATGATAACATCGTACGTGGGAATGGATCACTGAGACTAGGACTCCCACCTACCGGAATTACGCTTCGCGATGAACACGGCCATGCAGTCCTCCACTCAGATGACCCCCGCATTTTTTAATTTTGGCCATAACCCCCGCCCAGCCAAAAGCCTCCGAGACGAAGCCCCTAAACCCCCCAAGTTAACCCCCGGAGACCCGGAAGCATGGTCCAATCGGATGCAGCGGTCACCTCTGCTACACGACTGGGTTCGGAAGAACCTAGAGGCCGCCGCGAAAAGGCAGGCCAAGTACTACTACCAGAACCGAAAAGATACGCCGCGGTATAGAGGCCCCTTCCGTATCCTGGCAGTGCACTTACCCGTAGTATATGAACTCAAGGATCCGTCGCAACCCACAAGTTCACATTAAGGATCTGAAGCCCTTCCCGGATCCGCAAGGAGTCCCGACCCCAGAAGGAGAGGCACCCCTGACCCAGCGATCGCCGGCCCGAGCTGGCCCCGATCACCAGCAACCGTAGCTCTAAGCCCAAAAAGGCGTCGCCGTAGCAGACTACACCCCCAATGCTCGAAGCGGGTGGAGCTCGGCGACGCCCACCTTTTTGACCTTATCTCCCAGTTGGAACGACAAGGACAGTACGATCAGGAACGGGCTCGCGCTATTAATGCTTGCTTGCTAGTGTGCTAAACCTTGCTTTGTGTGCTTTATTTGGAACTTGCCTCAAGAAAAGAAATGCCGAGGAAGGTAGTAGCCGCTAGGCCGCCGTACAGACGGCCCCTAGCGGAACTCATAGTCCCCCTGCAGTTCCTGCTCGGGGGAAATGAGGCGGGATATCCTCGCCCATCCTGCTACGTAGTGGATGGTTGGCGCAAGGATTATCGTACCACCTAGTACACCTTTGCGAGGGAAGAGGACGATTCACCCCCGGCCGCAGCAGCCGGGGGCTTATTGCTCCAATTCCCGAGGGCCGGATGCCAGAGCCGGGGTCTGACCGGCAAGAAGCCGCACGGAGCCTCGAGGAGGGTCCCGAGCCTGTCGGAGCGGGAGTACCCTCCCCGTCCCCCCAGTCCCGCTTCCACGGCCCTGCCCCCAGTCCCCCCTCGACGCCTTCCCCTCCCCCGTCACCAAAGCCTGCTCCCCTCACCGCTCCCCGGCGAATCCCAATCTAGGGGATGACGGCCCTGGTGCCGCAACCTCCACTCCCCCGGATCAGTCCCTCCAAGGCCACCCTTCGGCGACGTCAACAGCGGGAGCGGGCTCTCGCCGCCGCAACCGTCGTCGAAGGAGGTCCAACTCACCTCTTGGCTCAGACCGAGAGGACTCCTCGTCCCACTCTTCACCCCGCGGCGAAAGCAGCTCACCCGTCCGTCCCTTTCCCCCGCCTCTCTTCCGTCCGAACCCAGCCACCCACCCCAGCCCTCATGTCTCTAAAGATCCCCCCCCCCAACTCTGATCCTAAACCCCCGTCCCGTTCCTATTCCAGCGCCGCCGCCCGGTCGCATCGGGATTTCCCGATGCTGGGTGTGCGGCCAAACCGGCCATCGAGCCGCGGAGTGTCCCAGAGCCCTGGAGAAGGGATCCCATCCCCCTCGCTGAATCCCCTATCCAAATCCCATCCCCGTCCCCCGATGTCCCACCCCCAAATCCTATCCTGATGCCCCAAATCTCATCCCCGTCTACCAATGTCTCATGCCCAAATCCTATCCTGATGTCCTTATCCTGATGCCCCAAATCCCATCCCCGCCTCCCGATGTCCCACACCCAAATCCTGTCCTGATGTCCTTATCTTGATGCCCCAAATTCCCCTTTCCCTACCGATGCCTCACACCTAAATCCTATCCTGACGCCCCAAGTTCCCACTTCCCCTACGGATGTCCAAGGCCTGGCCCAGGAACTGCTTCATGAATGGCCAAGGAAGTCGCGACGAAGAAGAAT
The DNA here is from genome assembly GCA_964007375.1 of Ophion obscuratus. NCBI lineage: Eukaryota > Metazoa > Arthropoda > Insecta > Hymenoptera > Ichneumonidae > Ophion > Ophion obscuratus. The sequence goes on along the minus strand of OZ023316.1, from coordinate 12,823,521 downwards.
CCAGCGACCAGCGAGTCAACGTAGTCATCTAGAGATTAGCTACGGTGCAAGGCCAAGGAAGCCTCGCCGGAGGTCCCAGCAAGCATCGAGATACTCATTCGATGGCAAAGCTACTGTTACATCCTAGCGAATGTGCCTTCTCTCGGTTATTCCCAATATCATCATTTGCCCTTTTAAGCTTATTATTAAATGTATAAATCTAAGAATAAGACGAATAACAGCGTACAAAGGAACGTACGTATGTTCCGCACGCATATTCAAATAACAGCGATATATACACGATAGCCGCACCGCCTCGTGTTATAACCTCGCATTTCTTCAACACGTAAATATCGAACTCTCAGAAAGAAATACGAGGTACCACTCGAACGATACGAGAAGACTCATGCCTCTAGCCTAAATAAGTCCCGGCCGATAAGTATTTAGCATGGTGCCGACAGGAAACGAGAACTCACCAGCGCTCGATCTCTTTGCGCACCAGATATAATCTACAACATAACACAGATCATGCGCATGCTAGGTCTCAGATACCGAACTCCATATCCCATGCGCTTTTTCGCCGAAACACGGGACAAAGGTCTCCTACCTTCCACGCGTGCAAATTCTATGTAAGGAATGATCGAGATCAATTCTGCGAATAATGAATATCGCAACCAATCACGCTAAACCTTAAGGTTCCTTCTCCCACAGTTTATCCCCTCCTAATTTTTATATCAAGAAAGACTTCCTTCTTGAAGTCAGTCTTCCAACAGTTCCCACCGCGTTCAGATCAAGTATTTCAACAATTTCCATCGCGTTCAGACCAAGTCTACCAATAATTTCCATCGCGTTCAGATCAAGTCTTCCAACAGTTACCATCGCGTTCAGATCTCAGTCTCGCAAAATCTTCGATTAAAGTAACTTCACTTCTTAATCTTGTTCTGACAGAATTCGAAGTGTAGAACCGGTATCATAGAGTTTCTAATATTATACATCTTCGGGTTTTGACTGAAGCGTCGTATAAAAGTTTAGTCGACTCTCGCGGCCTCGAGTCCATTAAATAGTTCAAGTGCTGTTTACTACGCATATATACAGGGTGGGCCATCTGGTGGTACGTTTTTGAATTTCGTCGTATGACAACGGCAAACGAGCTACAGACCCGAAATTTTTACAGCTCATTAGCCATACCGTCCGCGGCACGAAACAACATGTTTTCTCTTGAAGAGCGTTTTGAAATTTTAAAAACTTATTTTCAAAGTCAGTGCTGTGTCGCCGAAACTGTGCGAATTTTGAAAAGAAATATGGGTCGTGATAAAGCACCCACCGAAGGCGCTATACGCAAATTGGTGAAGAAAGTTCGTGAGAAAGGGATGTTAGTGGATGACAGAAGTGGTCCCAGAGCTTGGACAGTGCGCACACCCGAGAATATTGAGGCTGTGGCCCAAAGTGTGAGACAGAATCCGTCTTCGAAAATGATGCTGGGAACGCCGTTACCGTCAATGGCGAACGCTACAGAGCCATGTTGACCAACTTTTTATGGCCTAAAATCGACGCTATGAATGTGGACGACCTTTGGTTTCAACAAGATGGCGCCACATGCCATACAAGCCGACTTACGATCGACCTTCTGCGCACCAAGTTTAACAACCGCATAATCAGCCGTTCAGGAGATGTCAATTGGCCTGCGCGTAGCTGCGATTTGACACCGCTGGACTTCTTCCTGTGGGGTGCCGTTAAAGACCGATGTTATGCGGATAATCCAGAGACAATTCCAGCTTTGAAAAACAACATTACGACTGTTTTGAGTGAAATTGGCGCCGAGGTAGTTCAAAATGTCATTACTAATTGGGGTGACCGAATGGCATACTGTAAGGCCAGTAGAGGGAGCCACATGAACGAAATCGTTTTTCATTCTTGACGGGGATACTTTTAGCTTTACAACAACAAAAAAATGAATAAAAAATATCAATGCATACTCTTTTGATCGCATTTTTTAAAACGTACCAATAGATGGCCCACCCTGTACATAAACACTCTCAGCGCCCCAAAAGTCTGGTGCTGGTGACCGCTTTCTGAACGCTAAGCGTGGCGTCCGTCAACGAGGCCCTTATCTGCGAGCGACAACCGATACTCTTGCGAGCGAGCGTACCTACACACTGATTCACTCACGAACACAGCGACCAATGTAAGCGACAAATCTCATTGTTATGTTAATCCGATTGTTCCCCCGCCTTCGCAGTTATTTTCATTGTCAATTTTCCTGTCAAAGCAACTTTATTCATCCGATCACTTATTTGTAATAAACCTTTAGTTCAGTTTGTACAAATTCGTCGGATTATTTCTAAATACCAATCACTGCATGAGTTCCTAATTTCTAACTCATTCCAAGCACTACCCCTTTTTACCCTCATCCCGTGCTATTGCGCTTGTCGTAGGCAAAAAAAGAGGGAATCTAAAAATATATGCCCACGTCCCTTCAGGACGTGACATATTAATTTTTGGGGGCTCGTCTGGGATATTAAAAAGGGAATGTGCCGATTGATCCAATGTCCGGGGATAAATCAACAGTTAGTTCATTGAATTTAAATATCACTGACGACTTAGGTGAACCATCAGGTTATTCTTTAAGGAGTTCTGACACTCAATTACTAACCGGTCTCGAACCTAAGAAACGACCAGTAAAAAAATTAGAAATACCCCAAAAAGTCGATAACGAAAACACAACAGACATGGCGTTAGGTACAAATCAGTCACTCGCTTACGTATCCTTAAGGGAAGCTATCGAAATGTTCCCGGATTTTGACGGGAAAGGTAGCTCCTTCTCAGATTTTGTAGCCGGATGCGAAGACGCATTGGCGTCGCTTTCGCCCGGATCCAAAGCACGATTTGTGAGAGTAATTCGAAACAAACTAAAGGGTCAGGCTAAGAAGGTCATCCGGTCATCCACGTTCGAAACAGTAGAATCTCTTTTGCAATTCTTAAGGAAACTACCAGGTGTGTAAGTATCAAACCGGAATTTGCCCATAGGTGGCGCTAGATGTCGATGCAGTTACCGACACATCACGTCAGCGGTGTCTTGTTATTGTATTGATATCCGACAAAGATTTCCAACTCACAATAACACGAGTTTCATTCAGTAGCATTAGTTTATTAGAGATAAACATGTCGAGTTTTGTGCCAACAAATTACGATTTGCCGACAGCACTACTTTTCTGTTTTCATCTGAAGAAAACCGCAGCCGAATCGCATCGAATGCTTGTGGAGGCGTTTGGTGAGCATGCTCTCGGTAAAACACAATGTTTCGAGTGGTTCAAACGGTTCAAAAGTGGCGATTTTGACGTGAGGAACGAAGAACGTGGAAGACCACCGAAAAAGTTTGAAGACGCTGACCTGCAAGCCTTGTTGGACGAAGACGACGCTCAAACACAACAACAACTGGCGGATGTACCTACGGTACTGATATGATACTTTGTATCATATCATTACAATAAACGTGTTTTTTCTGTACAAAAATTCCGGTTTCATACTTACACACCTGGTATATGCTCCAAACAAAACTGAGGTGCAACTGTTGGAAGAACTCAGTCACATTTGTCAAGGAAGCGGTGAAACCGTGATAGATTTTTCCACTGCAATTAGGGATAAAGCTAGAGAAATACTCGACGCTCAACCAGCATCCCAAAACGGCACGGAAAGTGCCGCTCACAGAAAAACATTAGACGGCTATTTCCTCTCGTGTTTCAAACGCGGGCTAAGACTGGAGATAGAACAGCGTCTCCCTCGGTGCGACGATATCTCGACCGCTATAGATCATGCGATCGAAATCGAACGCGACCTCGAAGCCCGTAAGGAGCTTCTCTCGTCCTCTATTAGATCCATTCCAAACAAATCGGTAAAAACCTGTAACATCTGTAAAAAGGACGATCATTCGAGCGAAGCTTGCCGATTTGCGGCAATCACATGCCAAAAATGCAACAGTAAAGGTCACAAAGCCGATAAATGTGAAAATAGTCAAATCGCTCAAAAATCTGTCACGTGTCAAATTTGCGATAAACCCGGTCACATCGCGAAAAATTGCTACGTTAACCAAAAATCTTCAAATTTTTCTGGCAATCAACCACACCGCTCGCCCGGTCCTCAATGCCCACTCTGTCATAAACAAGGTCATACCGCGGATCGATGTTTTAAATTTCGAAACAATCCCCCCAATTCTAATCCGCCAACCTGTCGGTATTGCAAAAAGGTCGGGCACACTATCGAAAACTGTCGTGCTCGCAATTATAATAATTCGCGTAATCAGTCGGGAAACGGGCCGAGTGCCCCTCGGACAGACGCACCGAGCGGCCCGCCCACTCAAACGCGTCAAGCGAACGCCGTCTCTCTCGGAAAGCCGAACGAAACTATCCGACCTACGCAATAAAGTCGGAAAATTTCAACACATTGCCCTCGGTGTGTATCGGAGTATTACCGGAAAAAGGGGCAATTTCCCTCCTAATTCAAGCGTAAATTGTACGATAATTGCGCCGATCCAGAGCCTGAATGTGGCCAATTTTAAAATTTCGATGACAAATGTCGAATCAAATAATAAGTCTTGTAGCGAGGAAAGAACGAGAATCAACATCAATCAAAAGAAAAATTTCAGTCAAATTCCGAATCAAAAATCAAGGGCAGATATAAATAAAAACGCGAAAAACTAAAAAATGAAATCGATCGAAAATTCAAAAATCGAGGTTAATCGTAACGAACCGTTAAACGATGTAATAAATCGCAACAAAAGTAAAAAATCGAGTCAAAACGTGATCTGCGTTCCTGCCTCTGAATCAACATCGCGTATAAAGAAAAACAATTCAGAGCGCTCCAAAATAATAAAAAGTCTCTTGCGACTCGACCACCTTGCAAAAATCGAATTAGAACACGTCGAAAAAATAATCGAACAATATTCAGACAGATTCCATGTAAAGGGCGAACCTCTAGAAGCCACACATGTGCTTCGACATAAGATTCCAACGGTCGACGACCTACCGATAAACACTAAACAGTATCGGTTCCCCCAAGCGCTCAAGGGCGAAGTCCAGCGTCAAGTGGACGAGCTACTAGAAACGAGAGTCATAAGCCATTCGGAATCTCCAAACAACAGTCCCGTCTGGATAGTCCCGAAAAAACCAGACTCCAACGGTAACAAACGTTGGCGAATGGTAATTGACTTTCGTGCCTTGAACGAAAAAACAATCGGTGACTCATATCCGCTACCCAATATCACAGATATTCTGGATCAGTTGGGACGCCCGAATTATTTTTCAGTGTTCGATTTAGCATCCGGGTTCCACCAGATCGAAATGAATCATGAAGATAAACCGAAAACCGCTTTCTCTACCCCACATGGGTACTACGAATTTTCAAGAATGCCATTCGGGCTTAAAAATGCCCCGGCAACCTTCCAGCGCTTAATGGATATCGTATTGAGTGGACTCCAAGGAGTATCCCTCTTTGTTTATCTCGACGATATCGTAGTGTATGCCAGGGACCTAGAGGAGCACGGTAAAAAGATTCACGAACTGATGGAACGATTGCGCAAAGCCAATCTCCAACTACAACCAGATAAATGCGAATTTCTTCGACCAGAAGTCAGGTACTTAGGGCACATAATCGGTAAAGACGGACTTAAACCAGACCCGAGCAAACTCTCAGCCGTCAAAGATTTCCCTGTACCCAAAAATGTAAAAAATGTTCGCCAATTTTTGGGCCTAACCGGTTATTATCGTAGGTTTATCAAAGACTTCTCCAAAATCGCGAAACCGTTAACTCGCCTCTTAGAGGACAAGGTCGACTTCAAATGGACTGACGAAGAGCAAAAAGCTTTCGATATCCTGAGGGATAAATTATGTGAAGCTCCTATTCTCCAATACCCCGATTTCGAAAAACCGTTTATTATAACAACGGATGCTTCTGGCTACGCCTTAGGCGGAGTTTTATCACAAGGAGAAATAGGAAAAAACAAACCGATAGCTTATACGTCGTGCGTACTGCGAGGAGCGTCCCTTCGGTACGACACGTACGAAAAAGAAGCAATGGCAATTATTCATAGCGTAAAAGCCGTCCGACCGTACATCTATGGTAGGAAATTCACGCTTGTAACGGATCACAAACCTTTGGTTTGGTTCAGGACCGCCAAAGACGCGAACGCACGCGTTCTCAAATGGCGACTCAAGCTGTCCGAATACGATTACGATGTCGGATACAAACCGGGCACACTAAATTCAAACGCTGACGCATTGTCGCGTAATCCAATCGAACAACCTGAAGAATCCAAGATAGCCGCCCATTGCGATCACAAAAAAATAAAAAATTTCAAAAAAACACCACAGGAGATAACTGGTTCAAAAACGAAATCCAGTAGTAGTGAAGAAGAAGGTGATACTCCCATTCAAATCACGACACGGGTCGAAGTCCATCCATTTCCGGAATCAAAAAAAATAAATGCAGTCACCCGTGCTCAGGCAAGGGAGACTGTACTATCCGATCCGGATGCAATACTACAAGCAAACGAAACGCTCGGTGACGTTAGTGTGTCAAGTGCCGACGCGCCTGCTCTCGAGAAGGCCGACGCACGCCCCGCGTCTCAGCATCGTACACGACGACCTCGCAAGGTCGTGAACTACGAGGAGAGTAGTAACGATGAGACGGAGGCCGAGGTAATAAGACCCGCACGCGTCACCCGACCTAACAAGGCCGTCGGCCCAAAAACATTCAATGACCCGAACCAGCGCAAAGCACCTCCTATCTCTCGCTCCAAAACCTCCACTGATTCCAATTCTGATAATTCGACAAATTCAGATTTCAGCTCTCTCAATTCGGAACTTTCTGAATACGAGATCCCTCCCACGGAGGAAAGGAAAATATCAGAATTTCAAATCGCTAATTGCATTACGACTAAGGAATTGGTCCATTTTCGAAACGATCACCTAGTCTATTTTGTCGATTCAGCTGGCAAACCATGTGACTCTAGAGCACAAAAGCTGTTAGAATTAAACAAGCTTCCCCTCTGGAAGAATTTGACGGTTGGCCAAGCTTACAGCAAAAAAGTTGGAAAAAAATATCACATCGCCCTCGTGATCAAAGACGAATATTCAAGATCATTATCGTTCGTATCAGAGAACATTAAAGAAAGCGTAACGGAATTACGAGATCTTTGCGAAATTCTCAAACTCGAATCATGGAGTATTTGCCAAACGAATCATGTCGAACACATAGTATGGAACGACATTACGAACATCATAAAAGAATCCTTTAAGAATAGTCAAGTAAAGATAATCATTTGTCTGGGAACTCTCCAGTATGTGCCAATCGAAAAACGAGATTCGATTTTTTATGAAATGCATAAGTCCCCAATCGGAGGACACAAGGGTGTTTCAAAAACGTACAATAAAATCAAGCGCGAATATTTCTGGGAAGATTTAAAGTCAGACATCCAAAGAAGAGTGCAGCAATGCTTAGAATGTCAATTAAAGAAATTGGTCCGAGTCAAAACCAAACAACCGATGATAATAACGGACACTCCCGGAACCGTTTTTGAAAAAATATCAATGGATATTGTTGGACCTATGCAACGCACGTAAAATCAAAACGAGTATATTCTCACGATCCAAGACCCCCTCTCGAAATATTGTGTTGCAATTCCGCTTCCAAAAGCACTGGCGACTACGGTCGCTGATGCATTCCTAAAAAGATTCATTTGCGTTTTCGGTGCGCCAAAAGCGCTATTAACAGATCAAGGAAGCAATTTTTGAGCGGTCTCATGAGAAGGGTCGCAAAACGTTTCCGAATTAAGCGATGTAGGACAACGGCGTTCCACCCGCAGTCCAATGGTGCCCTCGAAAGATCTCACCACGTATTAGCCGAATTTTTGAAGCAATACACAGATAAGGATAACGAGTGGGATCAATAGCTAGAATTGGCGATGCACTCGTACAATACTAGCGTTCACGAAAGCACGAAGTACACTCCCTATGAGGTAGTCTTCGGCAAGGTTGCAAGAGTCCCATCAAGCGAACCGCTTCGGGAATCAGATCAGCTACCAACATATCGCGGTTACCTAATTGAATTGATCACACGTATAAACGGAATCCGAAACATCGCTTACGAAAATTTGGTCTCGTCCAAACAACGCTCAAAAAGATATTATGACAGAAAGGCGAATCCAAAGAATTTCAAAGTAGGAGACTTTGTCTACCTACAAAAGGGTCCTAAAACTGGTAAACTCGGAGATCAATACACTGGACTGCATAAGGTCTTAGAAAAATTTGCAAAGGGCAACGTCAAAATTTAATACAACAATAAAACGCGAGTAGTTCATGAAAATCATCTGCGACATTCTCACATTAACGTTGAATTCAGACCCAATAGGAAACCCAAATCGACTCGAGTCGATGAATCCGATTTTAATTCTAATTAAATAAGTAATAATAACAATTATCCTGTTTTTCAGATGGCTATTATCAATTATTGTCGTCTAACGATATCACCTTAGCACTTGCAACCAGAGAACTAGATCATAATTTCTAGTTACAGTATCCTCAGTAAAGAACATTCGAACTTGCGTATATTCAAAACTTGCCGAACTAACTGTCTCACAATTCGACAAACATTTGCAGTCGCGAACCTAGATATAATCACCTACATGAATTCGAAATTCATACACGTAGTTATTATATTACATTAGAAAATCATTATATTACGATATGCATATGCAGCAGTGTAGTGAAGAGCGCCAAATGCTCCAAAACAATTTGTTATTAGCGATCCACGCCTCGGACGTATTTTATACAAAATAAGGAAAGAGCCGAGTTACAATTCGGCTATATATAGCCACACTTGCTGGCGAAAGAGTACACATTATTCATCGTATGACAAAACAAGAAAATCTAATCAGGTTAAAAGAATTTTACGATTAATTTCCTGGCGCTCGTGGGAACAAAAAATGTCTCCTTACTCCTCGAACTCACATATAACCAATTACCAAAAGAGAAACTCAAACAACCTGCAATTCCTTACTTCCCCTATATTACCTTTTCGGAGACACTTGGTACAAGTTCATCCCTGTTCTGATCGAAGCCACATCACCTGCAATCACGGAATCGACGACGAAGTCTACTTGACGATACATCAAACCAACATCATCAGCATCCTGTGCGATGTACTCCAAGAAGATACCGACAACGTACGAGAACGCGTAATGTTTGCCGTAGAGAAACCCGCTGTCGTAAACAACACGGCATGGCATCAGTGGTCAGAACACTGTCAATCAAGAGGACAAGTTCTTAAATCTTCTGGATAAGAACAATCTCTAACACTAAGTGGACTCCATCTGGAATCACACCTGGGAAAATTCATTCAATTCGGTACAGCAACCGCTGGTTTCACCCGAACCTCACTCGTCGTGCGAGCGATCAAGGTCCTCGTAGATACGGCGATCCATGCATACAGCCTACACCCTGTGGAGGGCTGGTCAAGTTGTCTCGTCGGTGCAGTATGGGACTCGGTCACGTACCTCCTCATGCATCTCGCTAAGCAACCCAAGAAGAAAACGTCAACGGATGCAGTGAGTGGTCAAGGACTTCATCAACGCGTATCGGCCTCTCCAGCTGAACCAGAGGGCCAATATCAACGCTGCAACACATGATCTGTACCCTGCCATCTCCGATCATCCAGAAAACAACTAATCCTCTAAACCTCGTTCCTTCTCTTAAATTCGCACGAGGAGATTTAAGATAATTCTGATCATGCTAATATTTTTTTTTATCATCATTCTTTTAACCTTGTCAATTAAGAGATAGGGTAAAATAAGTAAATGAGCATCTATGTACGAGGAAAATCAAAAAGCAAAAAACTCGTACCCATACTTTTTAGCACAAAATAAAAAATTTATATTCATAATTTAAAAAAAACGGAGAAGAACGAAAAACTTCCTTGCACAAAGATCTAGAGATAAATATAATAACCAAAAATATTCTCATACAAAGATCTATATATACTATAATAAGACACACATTCTTTCCGTCTTCTATAGTCTACATAAGACTCTAATCCAAAGATTGTACCTACCGACGCCGCAACCGTTTAAGAATAGGATGATGACGATATTGAGATAACCTTCAGAACATTCATAATAATTGAGCGGGACGCTCAATCTTAAACCGGGGAGGTGTTACATCCTAGCGAATGTGCCTTCTCTCGGTTATTCCCAATATCCTCATTTGCCCTTTTAAGCTTATTATTAAATGTATAAATCTAAGAATAAGACGAATAACAGCGTACAAAGGAACGTACGTACGTTGCGCACGCATATTCAAATAACAGCGATATATACACGATAGCCGCACCGCCTTCGAATGTGCCTTCTCTCGGTTATTCCCAATATCCTCATTTGCCCTTTTAAGCTTATTATTAAATGTATAAATCTAAGAATAAGACGAATAACAGCGTACAAAGGAACGTACGTACGTTCCGCACGCGTATTCAAATAACAGCGATATATACACGATAGCCGCACCGCCTCGTGTTATAACCTCGTATTTCTTCAACACGTAAATATCGAACTCTCAGAAAGAAATACGAGGTACCACTCGAACGATACGAGAAGACTCATGCCTCTAGCCTAAATAAGTCCCGGCCGATAAGTATTTAGCATGGTGCCGACAGGAAACGAGAACTCACCAGCGCTTGATCTCTTTGCGCACCCGATATAATCTACAACATAACACAGATCATGCGCATACTAGGTCTCAGATACCGAACTCCATATCCCATGCGCTTTTTCGCCGAAACACGGGATAAAGGTCTCCTATCTTCCACGCGTGCAAATTCTATGTAAGGAATGATCGAGATTAATTCTGCGAATTATGAATATCGCGACCAATCACGCTAAACCTTAAGGTTCCTTCTCCCACAATTTATCCCCTCCTAATTTTTATATCAAGAAAGACTTCCTTCTTGAAGTCAGTCTTCCAACAGATTCCACCGCATTCAGATCAAGTCTTCCAACAATTTCCATCGCGTTCAGATCAAGTCTTCCAACAATTTCCATCGCGTTCAGATCAAGTCTTCCAACAGTTACCATCGCGTTCAGATCTCAGTCTCGCAAAATCTTCCATTAAAGTAACTTCACTTCTTAATCTTGTTCTGACAGAATTCGAAGTGTAGAACCGGTATCATAGAGTTTCTAATCTTATACATCTTCGGGTTTTGACCGAAGCGTCGTATAAAACTTTAGTCGACTCTCGCGGCCTCGAGTCCATAAAATAGTCCAAGTGCTGTTTACTACGCATATATACATAAACACTCTCAGCGCCCCAAAAGTCTGGTGCTGGTGACCGCTTTCCGAACGCTAAGCGTGGCGTCCGTCAACGAGGCCCTTATCTGCTAGCGACAACCGATACTCTTGCGAGCGAGCGTACCTACACACTGATCCACTCACGAACACAGCGACCAATGTAAGCGACAAATCTCATTTTTATGTTAATCCGATTGTTCCCCCGGCTTCACAGTTATTTTCATTGTCAATTTTCCTGTCAAAGCAACTTTATTCATCCGATCAATTATTTGTAATAAACCTTTAGTTAAGTTTGTACAAATTCGTCGGATTATTTCTAAATACCAATCACTGCATGAGTTCCTAATTTCGAACTCATTCCAAGCACTACCCCTTTTTACCCTCATCCCGTGCTATTGCGCGTGTCGTAAGCAAAAAAGGAGGGAATCTAAAAATATATGCCCTAGACACTACAGAACGGCTGACGACAACCCCTGAGTATGCGACGAATGACTACCAGTAGGGCAAAGTCATCGCAAAGATTTAAGAAACTAAGGTAACCAGTCTGTGATTTAATACTAGGAAATTTATCGCTCCAGTTTTACGGGTAACTTCAGCCAGCGGATATTATGAGTAAATGCCGCCAGCCTAGTACTCAAGTTGAAGCACTTGTGACGTTCCGTCACACGGAAGTTCGAGAAAAGCCCGCGTGACCACGCTTGGACTTAATCTTCGCCACACACTTCAACGGAAAAATTTAAATGTTAAATTTAAGGTAGCTTTAAGATATTTTCTTATATAGAAGCTGCGACACCGCCCCCCCCCCCCCCCCGTCCTTCCCGCACCCCCCTTGTCACGAACGCAAAACGACCACGCGAACCATCGACTGAATATCGAGCTCGCTGTCCGAGGGCATCCTGCTGCCGTCTCCCGAGTCTCCAGCCTACCGCGCGTCAGGAGAGACTGCAGCTCTCGCGCGGTATGGCTGGCGAGCGGCGTACCAATTGGGGCGCTCAACGACTCAGGAGGGTCAAGAGTCATCGAGGACATCGACCAGAAGGGCGAGCCACGGAGATCGAGGAAGAAAATCGATCGGAGGTCCGTCATCTAGCACGGAATTGGGCGAGACGCTCAAGCCGGCCGGCGTGGTTGAGCATTGAGTCCTGCAGCGTGGTCAAGCAAGGTACCGAAAGTCCAAGCGAAAACCCGAGTGAACGAAGAGAGAAAGAGAGAGAGACGAGAACTATCCGAGGAGAAAAGGATATCGTAAAGCGATCGTGATAGAAGTCACGGCAAAAAACTGTAAGTCTTTTCTCTCTTCTTAATTTTGCGAGAGCGGCTAGCGAAAGCCGGTAAATTCAATTCGGGAAAAATTCTGTCGCACGGACGACCGTTAGTTCGTTCCCTTCACCCCTCCCCAGTTATTACTGATCGACGTCCCTTTTCCGTGCGCGTCGCAATTAATAAAAGGTGTAAATTAGAATAAGATTGGTAAATTCAGTGCGAATCAACCTGAGCAATTAGCCTGAGTTAAATGGTCGAAGCATTATCGCGAATAAATTGTGAAAAGGTGTTCGTGGCGGATCCCCGGTGGCCCTCGAGAAATTTTCACTCGCGCGCGCGTAGCCGTGGCCCAGCAGCGTGTAGTACGGCCGTCGGCCGAATCGGGTTACATTTCCCGCGAGAGTAAAGCGCGGCGCGACAGATCGAGTCAGTACAATTTTCCGTTTTTCGCGATATTAATTGGAGTAATGTGAAGTAAAGATTAAAATAGTCGTGGTCCAAGTGTTAAGAGGCCATCGTATTCGAGAACCCCGTTTGTCCGTGATACCCCGAGATACCCCTTCGACTTTCCAGCGAGTCTCACGCGACAAATAGAGCTATAGCTTCTGTTTACCTTTTTTTTCAGTCTGAAAAATTTCGCGTACGCGTTAAGCGCGTTATCCAAGAAAGGCTGGCGCCCAACATAATTTAAGGGGTTACCCCACTTGCGATTTTGAAAAAAATCGATTTTTTTTATTGCATTTTTTTGAAGTATGAGTATCTGAGAATATGTCCTGAAAATTTCAAGTCGATCCGAACAAAATTGACTGAGATATGAGCGTTGAAAGAGAAGAATCCGTTGTGTAAACGACCGGCTAGTCTGCCGTCTGGCGCGCTCGACCCTCTCTCCGACCTTCAATGCATTGTTCGATGAAAAGGGTCGTATACCTGGCATTCACAACGTTCATATAATAGACGGGAATTTATAAAAACGTATTTTCGTTGTCTGTTATGGTCTAAACTCGTCAGTGTAGCTCGAAAGTTCGACTATATAAGACGTATATTCCGCCGTTCATAATATTATAAGCGCAGTTTTTATTCACTTTACATTCAAAAATGGATCGAAAAAAAGGTTCGTGACAAACAAGAAGCAGTGATAATTTACGGAAATCTCGACCAAAAAAAGGAAGGGTGTTTTTAACCCCAACCTGGCCGAAACGGAAACTGAAAGTTTCAGCACGTCTGCGAAGAAACTGCAAAATAATATTGATATGACTGAATCAAAGTCCTAATATTGAATATCGGATTTTGAACTTTTGGGTTGTGTTTGCTGTTATTTCAAATTTAGTGAAGTACAAAACGTGTAATGGAAAAATTACATCTGAAACGGTAAGTGCAAGAGGACTAGGCTTCAAAATCGTTGTGAAATGTGACTCATGTGCAGATAATTTGATACCCTCTTCTCCTTTTTTGGAACATTCGTATGAAATAAATCGTCGATTTATATTCACCATGCAAATTCTCGGTATAGGATTGGCTGGAGCACAAAAATTTTGCGGACTTATGGACATGCCAAGGTTTCTTACCGAGACTACATATTCAATAAGTTTGAAAAGTATGAGTCTGTGAAAACATGTACAGATGTAATATTTAAAAAAGCCGTACGAGAAGAAATTGAAGATACACCTAATGCAGAAGGCGATGCAACTCCTCAATTAACAGTTTCCGGAGATGGATCCTGGAGGAAGCGAGGATATACGTCGTTGTTCGGAGTCACATCAGTCACAGGCTACTACAGTAGAAAAGTACTTGATCTTGTGGTAAAAAGTGCGTATTGTAAAATGTGTGAATCGTGAAAACATAACCTAAATGATGCGGAATACGAAGAATGGTACGAAACACACGAAGAAAACTGCAGTGAAAATCACGAAGGCTCCTCGGGAAAAATGGAGGTGGACTCCATTATCGAAATCTTCAAGCGTTCAATAGAAAAATATAATGTCCTGTACCGTTACTACATTGGAGACGGAGATTCGAAAACGTACACTGGGCTAGTAAATTCTCATCCTTATGACGACGTAAAAGTTATAAAAAAAGAATACATCCGTCACGTCCAAAAGCGTATGGGATCCCGCCTTCGTAATTTAGTAAAAAAAAAAACAAAAAGCTTGGTGGTAAAGGACAGCTAACAGGAAAATTTATTGACAAGCTCACTGTGTACTATGGACTTGCTATTCGACGCCATTCAGCTTCTGTTCACGATATGCATGAGGCAATATGGGCGACCTTCGATCATAACAGTTCAACCGATGCAAATCCACACCATGAGAGATGTCCAACCGGTGAAGAATCGTGGTGTTCGTATCAACGAGCTCAGGCGAGAAACGAGGCTTTCCAACACGATTACAAACCACTTCCATCAAATGTATTGGATGCCATCAGACCTATATACAACGATCTGAGTAAGGAAACTTTACTCGAAAGATGCGTCGGTGGCTTCAATCAAAATAACAACGAAAGCTTCAACCAACGTATTTGGCAAATCAGCCCAAAAATCGTCTCGAGTGGAGCAATCGTTGTATATTTAGCAGCTTATATTGCCGTTGGACTATTCAACGAAGGTTCAAAATCATTATTATTTTATTTGAACTCAATCGGAGTGAGCCGTGGACACAACGCGCACAAATACGCTGATAAAATGAACGAAGCACGGATTGCACTAGCAGAGAGACGTGCTACCGAGAGTACTCGTGAAGGAAGAATGTTACGAAGGCAACACTAAATTTCCGTCTTGCAAGCGGCATCGTCGGCAGAAGAACTTCTGTATGGGCCCGGAATAGATGAGTCTGTGTAAGTTTACAAAAAAAAATATTTTCTTCGTGTAAACTGAAATTGAAACTTTAAACGCGTTTTTCTCAAAATGGCATTTCTGAAGTCGGTGACCAAGTTTACTCGAACACTAATGAACCGATCTTCTTGAAATTTTGCAGGCTTATTTAATACATAAAAATGTAGTCTTTAATCGTTCGATTTTTTTCGTTAAAATCGAACCATTAACTTTGACTGTCCGCCATTTTCTGAAAAATGAATTTTTTTTAAAATCCTTCGATTAAAGACTAGTTTATACTTATATTTGACTAAATCCATCAGCATTTTTTTCAGATGATCCACTTCGCCGCAATGTTGGTCACCGCAAACCGTGTATATAAAAACATTATTTCATTGACGGCCATTTGCCACTAAACAATGTAATATTTTTCAATAAAAAAATTACTGAAAGTTCTTCAAGATGTGTTCTTTAAGATGGTATATTGATCGATTAAAAAAGTTTTGTAGTTTTCTTTAAAAAAATTCATGAAAAAGGCCTTTTTACGCTACAAGTGGGGGGTAACGCCTTAAGAATATTTCGAACGGGTAACGAAATTGAGTAGGGACTTCGCGTGTCCAGAAACCCGTTTAATTCGAACCAAAATTAAATCATTACTATTTCAGAATTTCTTTCGTTATATCGAGTCTAACTTTATTCTTTATTTTTTTTCTCTGTAATTATTCCCGTGACTTTTTGTATCGAGCCAATTATTTTGTGTTAATTAAATTATATTTGAATTCTATCGTTTGCTGAACCATTATTAATTTCCCCTTCCTCCGTCGTACATTAACACGCGATACCCGTCATAATGTATATATATATATACACACAGGGTCTCTCAGAAGTAACGTGGGCCCTTCTAGCATCTGGTGGGAAAAAAAATTCCCACCCATTGATTTTTATTAAATCACGAAGTACAATATTCCGATCAAAGACAATTTTTATCTGAAAAGTGTCACACATACATCCTTAATATATTAAACAAAAAAAAATTATTTTATTTTTCCTTTGTGCGGTTTTTTTAGAGAAAGAGGTTGATAAAAACTTCTCAAAGAAATGAATTCAGGAATTTTGGCGGAGCTGATTCCGAATGTTCTTGAACGAGTGGCGTTCTTGAAAGAACGAAACAATCATTTTGAAAATGCAACAGGAACGAGCGCTGTAAATGTCGTTCCAAATAAGTTATATAGATATCTGTAAATCAGTACTGATAGAATATTTTATTATTCTGGCTAGAAAACTGATCGTGATGCGCAGCTCGATGGAGACAAAGAAAACGACGACGAAATACATCTGGATCCATTAGTTCAACAAAACGCCTTTGTCGGCAAAACGTCGTTTTATATTCAAACTGAGAAAGTTACTGAGAAGTTACAAACTGAGAAAGTTACTACGAAAGGAACAAAGTGTCTTCTCGACGACCCGGAGGGAAAAAATATTCTCTTAGCTTACAAGCGAACTAAGTCGCTGAGACTCCTAGCACTTGAGTGCGAATCATGAATATCGTTGTGAGATCTACTCGGAACCGCGCAATCAGGTTTATTTTATAAAATATATAAGATTTGTCAGTGTTATAATTAGGTACATGTTACGGTTTGTATCTAATCATACATATTTTTACAGACTATTCAAGGAGTCTTTCGAAACTTTGGCAAAAAAAAATTGTCGAAGTTTTTCCAACCGAGAGCGAGCGGACATATTATGTTCCAGCTGTAAAAAAAAACGAATTCACCGACTGGTCATTCTATCCCATCAGAAGGAAAAATACCTATTGCGTACGGAAACGTCTGTTCCAAAAACAAAAAGCTTTACGATTCAATCGAAGAAAAGACAAAAAAATAAACAAACTACCGAAGGTAAATATTTAAAATGTCCTATGTCCTATGTTATTATAATAATATTTTATTAACTATCTATTGAGTAACGATTCTATTATTGCAGCTGATCCAACACTCGAGGAACAAAAAAAATGGCGGAGCGCAAATAACGCCCCATGGGAAAGAGTGGTGAATTTTTTGGAACTCACGAGGAAACTCCGCCAACGTGATCTTCAAAAGGAAGAGGCTGTTGAAATTGGTCTGTTCATAGAACAGTGGCCAGTACTGAAACACCCATTAGCGTATCGTTTAATTGAAAAAGATTTTTCGGAGTTGCACTTGACGGAAATTTGCATCAACCAAACAATCTGGGATCTTTTCTTTGAAGAATTGAAGTCGATTCGACCGATTAATTCGCGAGACTCTAACGCTGTGGCGTTAAATGAAATTCTCGCATCATACACCGAAATCAACGAGGACACAAGAACAACTGTGCAAATTCTTCTGCTCCCACACTTGGTTCCTCCGTTGAAAAAGGTAACAAAAAAATGGAAACCAACAATTTCCGAGTGTAAGGACAGTCTTCTGCTACATGTCAAGGTACGGCGATTTATATTATATTTATTTTACGATATTTGTATTTTAATAATTAAATCGTAAAATGAGAAAATTGAAAGAAAATACAAAATTCATATATTTTTTTCATTTAGGATTCTGGGTTCATAACTCGTACCCGTGATGAACGACAAAAAGCGTTAGCGAAACATCACAACTAGCCCCTACAACCTTCCATATTTGTGGTTGGCCCAACGATGTTTGATATCGTATGTGTGCATGGGAAAAATCTTGTACGAGGTTCCGAACACGTTGAAAGTGTTGGAAGTATGCTTTTATATTTTCTACGCGCTCGATTTGAAATTTCCCGTCGAAAGCCAGCATTTGTGGTCGATAATTCGAGAAGGATTTTATCGTATGGTACCAGAGTACGGCTCGGATGTGTCGGAGTTTATGTCCGATTTGGAAAATTATCGTCGAGCATTAATTGCAATTGAAAAATAGCTGGATAATCAAGAACCAGAAAAACGCAATTCGGCGACGACTGTTATTTCATTATCTGATGCTGAAACGGAAATGATTGAGGAGGACTTTGGCTCGACGTAAAGTCTCCTCCCTGAGTACTTGCGAGATATAATAAGAAATATTATATATACTAAAAATAAGGTATATATAAAATACCTCTCACGCGATTAAGCGTACGTTTCGTTTTTGAAGACTGAAAATTGAAAGTTTCATTTCATTTTTTGAGATCTGTTTTTTGGGATCGAAGATTTAAAGTTTTTTTTTATTTTTTGAGTTTTGTTCAAAAATTAAAGATAAATTTTCTCTCATGAAAACTTGCGAGCTATAATAAAAAGTATACGGCGCGCGATTAAGCTTGGAGGTTTTATATTTTAAGTTTTGTTTTTGTTTTTCAACTAAATCACAGACAGTTAAACCAAAGACAGACTGGTAAGTTGATACAATTCTCATCATTTTATTTTTTAAATATATTCTGTGATTGATATGAAGGTTTCAATTCAACTTTCTTTTATTAGTGCTCAGTACGACCTTTTTCTATAGTCCCTATTCAGTTCTATTGAATGTATACAATTTCACCATGTATCCGTGTCCACTGTGTGATAAACAGTTAGAAACACTGACGATGCTAGCGAAGCATTATGATCTTATACATGGAACAACTCTCACATCGTGTGCATGTCCTTATACCGAATGTTTTCAAAAGTTCAATACTTTATACTCGTACCGGACTTACATCACAAAAATTCACTTCGCAACTTCAAATAACGTTTCAATCGAAAAAAGAGACTCTGATCCAACGAAACAGGATTTTGTATCGAATACCAATACCAATACCAACTGTATTTCAACTGAAAATGTACCATAATTAGTTTCCAGTGTTGATGCCCTGCTTCCTAGCACCTCGACTGAACATAATTTATCGAATTTAAAATCGTCTTGCCCATCCGATGAGGTTAAGTTCGAAAAAGGAGCCACGCAAAACGTTTCAGATGCTCAGTGACCAATTGTCGATCGTTAAACTTTATCAGATTCAGCCAATCTCGACTTAAAAGAATTTCAGGATATACTTCACGCTAAGTCCGCAGGTGTAGTTGCGAAGTTATATGCTGATAACACTCTATCCAGATCTATGGTCCATAAGGTTATAAATATCTTTAAAAATGATTACATCAGTGCCATTGCTACATTACAGCAAACCTGGATTAATCGTCAATAGATTTTTATTTTGACTACGGAAGAATCGCTTGGCTCAATTCGTGCTCCTTGCCCATCTCCAAAAAGGGGAGAGCTCTGCTTGGGAACCCGGTTTTCCGGCGATCGGCTCCCCTGATCGAACCCCTTCGCCCGAACCAGGTCAAGCTCACGACATTTTTTGGTCCTTCGAGCCAGATCGGTGAGGGACCGATCAGTTACGTGCGTGCGTTAAGAAGTGCACGCGTCGAAGGAACTTCGTGTCGAGTGCGCGTACGAACAACAGTGGACCGACGCGCGAGCGTGCACACTCGATTCGGTCGTTCTCGTACGTGAGAACGCGCCAAACGCCCGTCTCATTTGCCTTTTTCAGCAAGCACCGTCATGGCGAATCTCGAAGCCACATTGATCCCCCAATAATCTCGAGCGGACTTGATTGAGACCACCCTCGCGGAGATGCAATCGACCAGCGTGACGAGTCTCGGTGGTCCGGCTCTAGAGACGCAGCTCCACTTGATTGAGATCTATTGGGAGAAGCTGGAGACGACACACGAAAAAATCGTAAGCACGAGTGGAAAGGTCGAAGGAGTTACCACAATACCGTACTTCGCTGACAAGCTCTTTGACCGTGCGCTCTCCAACTACGTCGCGGTTCGGTCCTTCTCACCCAGCTCATCGATAAGGCGGGAGGCGCGCTCTCGACCTTCACACGACATGCATCCACTTCAGGCGCACCGGCGACCAGCTCTACACGACGAGCTCTTCCAGAGATCTCCTTGCCGAAGTTCTCCGGAGTGTATGCGGAGTGGAGATCCTTGCGAGACCTGTTCAGCGCTCTTGTCGGCAACAATCCGGAGTTGTCCAACGTCGAGCGGATGCATTATCCCCGCACTAGTCTTTTCGGTGAATCGGCTCGCCTGATCTCCAATTTGACCGTCTCGGAAGATTCTCTCGCCACAGCATGGGAGCTACTCGTGTCCAGATACGAGAATAAAAGGCTTCTCGTCTCAGCTCACTTTGACCCTCTCCTGCGCTCGTCTCCGATGGCTTCTCAATCCGCAACGGAGTTATATCTGGTCACCGGAAGTGTCGCGGAGGCACTCAGCGCTCTACGCGCCCGCGGATCGCCCACCGAGCACTGGGACACGGTAGTGGCGCATGTGCTTGTCCGACGGCTCAGCCCTAAGCTCCGTGAGGCCTGGGAGAACAAGGTGGGTGGGTCCACCGCGTACCCAACGTTGGAACAGCTTATGGACTTTCTGAAGGGGCGGGCTCGCGCTATGGAAAGTCTGGAGATCGGATCCCACTCGACCAGCCCATCGTACTCGACCGCCTCCGCCAAACCAGCCACTCGGTTTTCGGCAAAGATCAACGCAACCTTGACTGCGCGTCCTGCTCAAATATAATCCACTAGGAGCACTGCTTGGCCATTGGCCAACCGATAACCTTGCTCGTACTGCGAACGAGAGCACTTCATCGCATCGTGCCCGGATTTTCGGGATCTCACTCCTCAGGCTCGCAAGGCTCTGGTTGACCGACTCTACTTGTGCTTCAACTGCCTTGGTAAGCACAGCATTCGAGTTTTCCAGACCACCCGTACCTGCCAGACTTGCCAGCACTGCCATCACACGCTGCTGCATCTCGGTGTTCAATCGCGAGCAAGTCAACCACGGGTGGTCAGCTCGACGCCGAAGGCCGTCAGCCTGGCCCAGGAAAGGGCCCGCTCTCCGTCACCTAAACCGGAGACATCATCGGAACTACCGCCCCGCGCTGAGAGCCCAACTCCGTCGGCTCATTCTTCAACTGCTGAACAGTGAAGCGATGCGTCCCAAACGGCATCTTGCGAAGACTCTGCTCCATCGTCTCGACCCGGGGTCCTGCTGGCTACTAGTCTAGCCATCGTCATCAACTGCCTTGGCTCTGTGCATCCCGTCCGTCTACTCTTGGCCCCTGGCTCGGAGTTATCGCTCATCTCCAAACAGACCGCACGCAGGCTTCACCTCAAGAAGAAGCGATCTGCTGTGCAGCTTTCCGGCGTAGGAGATCCGCTGTTTCGGACTACTTCTGGCATCGTTATACTCCGCATTAAATCCTGCCACTCTGATTATTCGTTCGAACTTACTTCTCATTTAATTGACCATCTCATTTCTACCATCCCGACCTTTCCCTTAGAGAACGCTCCTTGGGCCCATTTACGGGGTCTTCAGCTTGCAGATCCGGGATTCTTCGTATCTGCTCCAGTGGACCTGCTCATAGGAGCTGACGTGTTTGGCCAGCTGGTCCGACCGGAGGTGGTCCAGGCCGGAGTCGATTCCCCAGTTGCCCAGAGTACTCATCTCGGGTGGATCGTTTATGGGCCTACGGAACCGACTCACACCCCTCACGCCATCTCGCTCCATGTCAAGGTGTCATCTGACCAGCTCCGGGACCTCCTCACTGTATTCTGGGTTCAGGAGGAAGTCCCCGAGAAGACTGAGCCGTGCCTCACAACTGAGGAACTTGAGTGCGAAGACCATTTTCTCGCCACTCATTCACGCGACGACTCGGGACGCTATATTGTTTGGTTGCCCTTTGCTGTTCGAAACCCCGTTCTTGAGGATTCCTATCGCTCCTCTCTCGCCTGTTTGCGTCGTCTAGCAGTTCGGCTCGGTAAGAACCCGCGCCTACGAGAGATGTACACGGAGTTCCTCGATGATTACGAGACGCTCGTGCACATACGCCGCGCGCCAATTGAGACTCGCCCAGCTCGCTCCATTCTCTCTGCCAACCCTGATCATCTTGAGGAGACGACCTTGGCACCGGGCAGTCACCCGCCCGGAGGGTCGAGGGTCTCTGAAGATGGTCAGGAAGTGCATGTTGTTCATCGGGATGGGTGCTTCTTGCCGCATCACGCGGTTCTTAAGAAGGCAAGCGAAACCACGAAGCTGCGCGTCGTTTTTAATGGTTCAGCCAAAACAACTTCACGGCACGCACTCAACGATCTGCTCCACACCGGGGCTAACCTTCAAAGGAGCGTTGTAGACGTGCTCCTTTGGTCTCGGCAGCACCGTTTTGTGTTTATCGCTGACATCACCAAGATGTTCCGCCAGATTAAGGTGCACGAGGGTGATAAGCCAGCACAACAGATTCTCTGGACAGGCGCGGGTGGGGAAGTTTCCTCGTTTCAGCTTACTACCGTTACCGATGAAGGCGATCGTTTTCCGATGGCAGTTGCTCCGCTCACTCAAGGTCGGTACGTCGATGATATTTGTGGGGGTGCCGATACCTTGGACGATCTCCGCGAAACGTGCCTTCAGGTCATAGGACTCTGCCAGGCGGGTGGCTCCCTCCTCGCTAAAGTCGAACGTGGCTCATTTTCTTTCGTCTTTAGAGTTGGATAACAATTCAACGGATCTCCGCTCTTTTCAAGCCCTAGGAACAAAACTGCTTGACCTCCTGTGGAAATCTAGCTCAGACCAGTTCGCTTGCTCGACCCAGGAAGCTATTAGCTTCGTCATCACGAAGAGAATTATTCTTTCAGAGCTTGCACAGAGATCTATGACCCCCTCGGATTCCTCGCCCCGGTGGTCATCCGCGGCAAGACGGGCCTCCAGGAGCTCTGGCTCGATCGGCTCCGATGGGACGATGAAGTTCCCCCCCTTTTGGCACAACGCTGGATGCACTTTCGTAGTGACCTTACGAAGCTTTTGGATTTGCCCGTTTCCAGATGGCTCGGCCTTCTCGCTCACTCGACCGTCGAAATTGATGGATTCTGCGATGCCTCTCAAATTGCTATGGCGGCAGTAATTTATCTCAAAACGATCAATCCTGCGATGACGCCTTCAGTCACGCTGGCCTGCTCCAAGACTCGCGTCGCTCCCCTCAAACGCCTGACGATACCGCGCCTTGAGCTCTCGGCCGCCGTCCTGCTCATCCGGCTACTTCAGTACGTCACCAATCAGCTCTCGCTACAGAACGCCTCCACATTTGTGTGGACCGACTCTTCCGTTACGCTTGCTTGGATCAGCTCCCATCCTTCACGGTGGAAGGAGTACGTTCGAAATCGAGTCTCTCGCGGAATTTCGGCGGCCCAACCCGCTCAACACCCACTGTGGTGGCATGGTCCTCCATGGTTGACTGTGGACCCTGCCTCATGGCCTGCGGTGGACGGCATAGTTGACGCTTCCGTCAATTTGGAAGAGAATCCGGGCGCTATTTTCGCAACGACCGTCTCAACCCTATACGTTTGGGAGCTCGTGGACAAGTTCTCCTCAGTAACGCGGTTCTACGAATCACGGCTACCTGTCAGCGAGTCGTAGCGGGGCTTCGCCGAACTCCGAACTCGTCGCTGGCGACATCGCTCACGAGAGGTGACCTGGAACTGGCATGGTTCTTTTGGATTCAGAGAACCCAAGCGGCGTATTTTTCAAATGAACTCAAGAACCTATCTCGGGGTCAGAGGCTCCGTAACTCACATCCCATGACCCGGCTCACAGCCTTCGTGGATCATCAAGGAGTTCTCCGAGTTGGGGGGGGGGCGACTTGCCCTCTCTCAACTTGACCAAGACCGCAAGCATCCGGTTATATTACCACAGGAGTCCCAACTGGCCAGGCTCTTTATCAAGGACGCCCATCGTCGAACCTTTCATGGGGGGACTCAGCTCACTCTCGCCCAACTTCGACGCTCCTATTGGATACTCGGAGGGCGAGCCCCTGTCAGGTTATTCATCTACAAGTGCGTTCCCTGTGCTCGGCACCGAGGCATTCGGGCGCATCATCTGATGGGCGAGCTCCCGGTCGACCGTCTCACACCCGCTCGAGCTTTTCTCAACACTGGAGTCGACTACGCAGGTCCAGTGTCGCTCCGCTCAGGGAAGGGGCGAGGGCGTAAGTCCCATAAGGGGTGGCTTTCGATCTTCGTATGTATGGTCACCGCCGCCGACCATCTAGAAGTCATCTCGGATTACACCGCGGAAGGCTTTCTGGCGGTGTATAGACGCTTCATTGCTCGTCGCGGGCTCTGTCGCAATTTGTACTCCGACTGCGGGACTACCTTCGTGGACGCCGACACCTCATTGAAGCGACTCTTATAATCGGCTTCTCGCGAGTCTAGATAATTGGCTCAGCTCCTGCTCAGCGACGGCACTCAATGGGCCTTCAACCACCCGGGAGCCCCACATTTTAGGGGAAAATGGGAGGCGGCAGTAAAATCTGTCAAATCTCACCTCACCCGGACCATCGGCGAAGCACTTCTCACATTCGAGGAGCTCTCGAAGTTACTGGCCCAGATCGAAGCTGTGCTCAATTCTAGACCACAAGGGACCCTTTCGGACGATGTCTCTGCGCTCACCCCGGGGCACTTACTGGTTGGTCATGCGCTCACCGCCATCCCAGAGCCCTCACTGGAACATTTGTTCGTCTCTCGCCTTTCCCGCTGGCAGCTCATCCAGCAGAAGGTCCAGTTCTATTAGAAGCGATGATCCTCTAGCTATTTGCAGCATCTCCAGTCCGTCTCTAAATGGCACCACCCGTCGCATGGCAATAAGATCGGCTCAGTTGTTCTGGTTAGCGACGAACGATTTTCCCCAACTAAGTGGCCACTCGCCCGCATGACGGCCCTACACCCTGGCAAGGATGGATTAACCCGCGTTGTTACAATCAAGACCGCCAGCTCGACCTTCGACCGGCCAATTGCCCGACTGGTTCCCCTGCCCGTTCTTACGCCTCAGGACCAGCTCTAGGGGGTTCCATCGGACGAGCGTGCGCAGGAATTTGGGTCAGCACTCTGGCTGACGGGAGGCGGGAGGATGTTGCGGCCATGAGGACTGCTCCTTTGGAGGCCCCGCTCCTGATCAATTGTGAGCTGGCAGATGGCGGGTCGTCACCACCCCAGCGGCACACGCTGGCGCGCTGGCCTTGCAGCTCTCGCGAGCCCTTGCACCGTGGGTCCCCTTGGGGACGCCTCGGATCTCGCGTGCGCATGGTGGTGCGCTGATGGGTTGAGGAACGCGAGCTCGACATCGGCCATCTTGTCACTGTCCCGTCGAAAGTCGTTTAGAACGTTCGCGCTCTTGCCATTTTCTGTCAACCTGGATTAATCGTCAATAAATTTTAATTTTGACTACGGAAGAATCGCTCGGCTCAATTCGTGCTCCTTGCCCATCTCCAAAAAGGGGAGAGCTCTGCTCGAGAACCCGGTTTTCCAGCGATCGACTCCCCTGATCAAACCCCTTCGCCCGAACCAGTCGAGCTGACGACATAAACATTCTGAAAGTACCACTATTTCATCTATGCTCCAAGCCGAAATATGGGACAAAATAAAACAGCGGTATCATAATAAGATCGTGCTTCCTCTTACACTTTTCTATGACGAATACGAAATTAATAATCTGCTTGGTACTCACCGCGGTAAGCAAAAAATGGACGGGGTATATTACACTATTAGTTGTATCCCTCACGAATTCTCAAGCAAGCTTCGGAACATCTTTTTGGCCCAAATTTATAAATCTACAGATTACAAAGAGCTTGGCAATACAAAAATATTTACTCATTTAATTGACGAACTTCACGATCTGGAAAAAATGGGATATTTGTGAACATTGATGGAGAACAAAAGCACATATATTTTGCATTGGCTAGAATACTAGGTGATAACTTTGGCTTAAATTTAATGCTGGGATTCACAGCTAATTTCAACGCTTCATATTACTGTTGAGTTTGTCATGCTGATGAAGTAACAACGCACAAGATGTTTCGAGAAAATAATTGTATATTGCGAACGAAAAAAATTTACGTGAAAGGTGTTCATGAATGTGCCTACGGCGTAAAAGAGAAATGTGTTTTTAATGAGCTCGATAATTATAACCTAACCGATAGTATTACCGTGGATCCGATGCATGATTTGTACGAAGGAATTTGTCGGTACGAAATGGGAGAAATTTTACATCACTATATTATTAACAAAAAGAGTTTTTCAATCGAAGCTCTCAACGATAAACTAGCAACTTTAAATGTTGATTTGACAACAGGCATCAACGTACCGACCGCTATTTCTATAGATGCAGTAAAAAATAAATTTCCGATTCTCTCTGCTACGGAAATGTCGTTTTTCGTTTTACATTTTGGAAGTATTGTAGAAGACCTGATTGCCGAGTTTGATGAAGTTTGGGACCTCTTTAAAACTCTAAGAAAGATCGTATGTACGGTAATGGCTCCTTCTTTCCACAATGCCGCACTCGATTTACTGACTGATCTGATTTATTGTCATAATAAATTATACTTCAAATTGTTTGGAAATTTGAAACCGAAACATCATTTTCTGTTGCATTAGCCTCGAGCAATGCGAAAATTAGGTCCATTGCGATATGTTTCCTGCATGACATTCGCAGGCAACACACAAAAAATTCAAAAACACAGCCAAAGTAGTTCGCTTGCGCATCAATATTGCTCACACATTAGCTACGAAGCATCAACTCGAATTAGCTGCGCGATTTTCTGCAAAGGAGGCCATGGAACAATCAACCATTTGTGGCGTTGGAAAAAAAGTGGGGTTAAGTTTGCTTGCAGAATTCGAACATTTTCGGCATGCATTACCTAAGAATATAACGGATGATGTAACGTGGGTTACTCTCGATGGTACTAAATATAAACCCGAAATAGTTGTATGAATTAATGTGGACAATACTTTACCTCATTTTGGAAAAATTCGATTAATTGTACACGTAGGTAATACCGTTTACTTTCTTGTTAATGACATGAAAACAGTTGTACTGGCGTATGCAATCGAACAAACAAATAAATGGTTGTACATCGCGAAACAAAAATTTGCAATTCATAATCCGTTAAACATTCATGTTTTATCAAATAGAAAAAGGGTCGTACTGTGCACGTAGGGTGAAGATTTTATTTAAGTTTAAGTTTTTGTTTTGTGTAATAAATATGATCTCGTATAATTAAGCTAATTGATACGATTGTCATGTTCAAAAGATTGTTACAAATATATCACATTTATAGCAATAAAGATTAACAGTCATTATATGTAATTAGTTAACAATGTTTCTTCAATAAAACGGAAAACGAAATCCAATGAATTATTGTTTCAATTAATTTTACACATCATGGACCCAACAAAATACTTTCCCATGCTAAAAATTCCACCTTGTTTCGATAAGCACATTAAATTCGAGGCACGAAATATACTATTATGTTAACAAAACATACCATTATGTTAACAAAATATACTATTATGTCAACAAAATATACCATTATGTTAACAAAATATACTATTATGCCAACAAAATATGCTATTATGTTAACAAAATATACTATTATGCCAACAAAATATACTATTAGGTTAACAAAATATATTATTATGTTAACAAAATATACCATTATGTTAACACAGTATACTACTACACTTAGCACAAAAATTTAGGGAGCAAGAAAAAAATTCAAATTTTTGGGGGATTTTCAACAGGCTGTAACTCATACAAAAATGGTCGTACAGCAAAAAAAAAAGCAAATTGTAGCTCTAAGTGTCTAGTTTTCGGATCTGAGTTTGAAAATTTTTTTTTGAAAATATTTTTCGAGTAATCATAAGAAAACCACCGAAAAAAAAATGTTCGAAATTTTTTTGGTTTTTTTTTAAATCTACGGACGTGGAAATTTTTTTTTCGACTTAACCTCTATATGGACCGGATAGCTTGTTTATTCAGCTTTAATTTAGTTTTTTTAAAAATCTCGATACGAGCATTTCTCGCTGAGATATCGGTGTTTGAATGGAAAAAGATCATTTTGTCTTTGATTACCAATATCTCAGCAACCAATGATCGCACAGAAATTTTGAGGTTGGTTTCAAAAACTTGAATAAATTTTCTACAAGGATTGGCAATTGAATTTTGAAAGAAAAATTAATTTTCAATCATTACATGAATTTGAAAAAGCGACCAAAAAAGGGCTTTTTGTGGTTTTTTGGAAAATCAAGCGGCCAATCAAAAATATTGCGGAAACCACTAATGTTAAGTGTGCCTTTTACTGTTCAATATACCCACAAAAACCCTACGAAGTTTCAATTTAATCCAGCCAACCGTTTTTTTTCCCACTTGATCGAATTTTTGAAAAAATTAAAGGAGCAAGAATTTCGCTCTGAAAATGTCATAATTTTTATCAAAAATGAAAAAAAAAAAAAAATTCATTTTTCTCTCAATTCTGTATTAGTGACTTGGAAAAATTAAGAAAAAAAAAATCGAAAATTTTTGAAAAAAAAATTCCAAAATTTTTTAATTTTTTTTTTTTTTTTTATTTTTTTTTCAATTGGCCCTAAATTAAAGAAATGTAGCGACTCAGTTTCTCACCGATTTTCCTCTTCCGCACTTTAATTTTCCTAGTCACAAATTAATTGAATAAATTAAAAGTTGATACCCCCAAGGCAAGTCGAATATTCGTTCTACGAATATTGGGACAATAATTTTTTTGTGCGAATTTAAACAGTGTCTAAAAAAAACAGTTTTTCTTAAAACTAACCTGCTTTCTTGGTAATCGAGCCAATCAACAGTTTTTCTCAAAACTACCGTATTTTTTAATTTTTAGAAAAGCAAATTAACTGAGTTTTTGCAAGCTTTAGTTTTATTTTTATTTTTTTTTCATAATGCCTAGGCGGCATTTATCCGCGCCACAAGTCGCTCAGATAGTGACTCTAGTGGAAGAAGGGTACAATTACCGACAAGTCGGGGATCGTATGGACATTAGATCATCTGTCGCATCTCGCGCATACAATCGGTATTTGGAAACCGGTGATTATCAACGACGAGTTGGCCAAGGTCGTCGTCGTGCAACAAATCCTCGTGATCCTTACAAAACTAAAGCTTGCAAAAACTCAGTTAATTTGCTTTTCTAAAAATTAAAAAATACGGTAGTTTTGAGAAAAACTGTTGATTGGCTCGATTACCAAGAAAGCAGGTTAGTTTTAAGAAAAACTGTTTTTTTTTAGACACTGTTTAAATTCGCATAAAAAAATTATTGTCCCAATATTCGTAGAACGAATATTCGACTTGCCTTGGGGGTATCAACTTTTAATTTATTCAATTAATTTGTGACTAGGAAAATTAAAGTGCGGAAGAGGAAAATCGGTGAGAAAGTGAGTCGCTACATTTCTTTAATTTAGGGCCAATTGAAAAAAAAAAAATTTTTTAGAAATTTTGGATTTTTTTTTTCAAAAATTTTCGATTTTTTTTTTTTCTTAAATTTTCCAAGTCACTAATACAGAATTGAGAGAAAAATGAAATTTTTTTTTTTTTCATTTTTGATAAAAATTATGACATTTTCAGAGCGAAATTCTTGCTCCTTTAATTTTTTCAAAAATTCGATCAAGTGGGAAAAAAAAACGGTTGGCTGGATTAAATTGAAACTTCGTAGGGTTTTTGTGGGTATATTGAACAGTAAAAGGCACACTTAACATTAGTGGTTTCCGCAATATTTTTGATTGGGCGCTTGATTTTCCAAAAAACCACAAAAAGCCCTTTTTTGGTCGCTTTTTCAAATTCATGTAATGATTGAAAAAAAAATGTTTTTCAAAATTCAATTGCCAATCCTTGTAGAGAATTTATTCAAGTTTTTGAAACCAACCTCAAAATTTCTGTGCGATCATTGGTTGCTGAGATATTGGTAATCAAAGACAAAATGATCTTTTTCCATTCAAACACCGATATCTCAGCGAGAAATGCTCGTATCGAGATTTTTAAAAAACCAAATTAAAGCTGAATAAACAAGCTATCCGGTCCATATAGAGGTTAAGTCGAAAAAAAAATTTCCACGTCCGTAGATTAAAAAAAAACCAAAAAAATTTCGAACATTTTTTTTTCGGTGGTTTTCTTATGATTACTCGAAAAATATTTTCAAAAAAAAATTTTCAAACTCAGATCCGAAAACTAGACACTTAGAGCTACAATTTGCTTTTTTTTTTTGCTGTACGACCATTTTTGTATGAGTTACAGCCTGTTGAAAATCCCCAAAAAATTTGGATTTTTTTCTTGCTCCCTAAGTTTTTGTGCGAAGTGTATCTTAATAAAATATATTATTACGTTAACAAAATATATTGGGTTTGTTCCAGCCGTACAGGGTATTCCCCTTTTAACGAGCCTCAATCCGCCTCAACTTCTCTACCCCTCCTTATATCATCCGTTCCTCATCTCCCCCATACCGCCAATTCCACCCCCCCCCCCCCACCTGCGGCCGCAGCTGACTTCTCCCTCTGTATCGTATTCATCATGACATATCTGTTATGTGTATAGGGAAACTGCGGAAAACATATACCAATATAGCCGTTCATCGAGTTTGCCCCCCAGTCGTAGAAATAGTCTTATTTCGCTGCGTAATGCCGAGGAAAAACATTTCACGACGAAATGTACGCGACTGGGTTTCGAACCCGGGATCTGCCGGTCCGCAGGTTTAGTGGCAAGCACGCTAACCACTAGACCATTGCACCGCGTTAACAAAATATATTATTATGTTAATAATATATTCATATTTATTCAATAGTTTTCATCTTTGAAAATATTTTTTAATGAATAAGCAGGATAAAATTAGTATTCAAATCCATAAAATAACCATTCAATGAAAAAAGTGTTGAGTAGAATTGAAGGACTAGTTTTTTTTATTGAAACAAATGATTTTTACATTAAAATAATAGGTTGTGAAAACGATATTCAAATTTCTTAAAAGTGTAAGGTGAATTTATTGCTACTACTTTCCATTTATTTCGATACCTAACATATTCATTTGCATTCGTTATATATTTTTATAACTCCATATCATATTTTTTAGTTTAATGGAAATATTTTTTATTCTGTGAATATGTAAAATACATGCAGTTGTTTTTGAATAAATACGATGTTCATTTAAAAAACCGGAACCTTTATGATAGAATATAATATTTGTTTGTATGAAATAATTCTCTAACTTGAGAGTGCATTTTTTATTGAGAAGTTTAAACTTTGAAATATGAAATTCACTTTGGTGCAATGAATAAATTTTACATCGAATGAAGAAATGAAGTGATTGTTGAATGAAATATTTAACACATTCGAACATGTGTTGTATTCGCTTTATTTTTCGCTTTAAAATAAATAATTTATTCTATTGCAAATATAATATAGTTAAAATCATGGTTCATAAAAAGAATAAGTGCTTGCTGTATCGAAAGACATGCATGTTTTGAATGATAAAATGTGTTTTTGATTCAAACAACATATTACATATAATTGATAATAAATTGTTAGATTAAAGCAAATTCTTTTATTTCAACGGAAACTTATGGAGTTAATTGAAATAAATTAACCAAGTAAATATATAAGGGAACCAATCTAATATGTTTGGCAAATAATGAAATAAATTATTTTTTGCCTTCAAAACTATATTTTATTGGTTTCAGTAATTTTTTCTCTCAGTGTAGTTTTCTCTGTAGCTATAACCCATCACTCGCAAGCAGAAAAAGATCATCTGAGAAGAGTAGGATTTCTATTCTTTCATTGATTTCTTCATGGCCGTTAGCAATGAAAAATTTATCAATATCCGACATTAACAGTGAATACAACGTTGGGCAAGCCGGAACCCCTTGCAGTACACCTTGGGTTGCTTCTATATAATTTGTTTCATTTCTTTGGTTCAGTTTCACTTTGAATGATGCTGCTCTGTAAAAGTTCTGGAGGGTGTTAATCAACTTTGTACCGACACCGGTCATGCGTAATTTATCCCACAGTATCCCATGTACCACACATTCAAAACCTCGCTTGAAGTCCACGAAGACTGCGTAAACTCTGGTTCTTAGTTCAGACAGCGCTACACCGATTTTGGCATTAAGTATAAAGACGTTATCGTCACAAGCACGGTTCTTCCGAAAACCCGCCTGCGCTTCCGGTAAAATATGATGCCTTTCACACCACAAGCTTAGCCTTCTTGCGATTATCGCGGTGAATATCTTTGCTATCGAATTTGCTAGTGGGATTCCTCTATAGTTTAACGGGCCATTTGTATCGCCTTTTTTATGGAACAAGATTATTTCCGATTTTCCCCAGTCCGTTGGAACGCTGGTAGTAGAGAGGACCCTATTGACAAGAGCAGTGATACATATTAGCCATTCGTTGGGCAGAGCTTTGTAAAATTAAGATGGTATCTTGTCTGGGCCCGGGGCCTTTTTGGTCTTAGCTCTTACTAGTACACCTATTACTTCGTTTAGTGTCATGTTCAATAAAGTTTCTCGCCACTAGTTTGTTGGGAGGCATACGATCCGCATAGAATTTTCGCCAATCCGCTATAGGTATGGGACAAGGATGGAAATTTCTCGACTTGAAACATTTGAAAGTTGAGCAAAAAGTCACATCGTGGGTACAAGCTAACGCTCGTTGCATTTCTAGCAGAAATTCTTTTTCCGTGCATTGATGAATTTGATGTATTCTTTACGAGATTGTGTATTTTCTGTCAGGTCAGAGTTATTTTTTGTTATTATCCACCTTCGGTATGCTCGATTTATACTAGATTTAGTTTTGCCACAGTCCTTGTTGAACCAAAGTTTATTAAATCTGCCATTAGTCTTCGGTTGGCAAATAATACCGAGTTCCTTTGCCGTAACATAAATTGCTCCGATTAGTCTCGTATCATGTGATTCTGTACTTTCATCTGCCGTATCTGTGTAGAGTAATTGTGTCATATGCATATTATAAACATCAAATTTTTCTGTGTTCCATTTGATTGTGAAAATTAGGGGCAAATGATCGGGAATCGGGGAGTCTTCGTGGGACGGTAGTTCGTATGCGTTTATCTCGACCATTATGGGAAGATGATCAGACATACCGATATTTACAATCGAGAGGTCGGTGAACAATTTAAGACCCAGAGTGTTCGTCCATACATAGTCGATAGTCGTATCACTTTTGCCCTAAAACGTAAAGCCCCCTTTTTTAGCTATAGAACGGCCATTTAATGTTAACAATCCAAGGTTTTAAAATTATCTAGTAGCCCTGTGCCATTTCTATTCACTGTGTCATCACAAGAGTATCGAAAGCCTGTGAATCTCGTTCCCGCTGTCACGTTCTTATCGAGCTGGTTTAAATCCCCAATTCTTGCAGTAAAATCACCTCCTACCAGCATTGGGCACTTATATGTTTCTAACAGACTTTGGAGATAGCTTGACAGTAATTCTAACCTATCATTATAATACTGCTCCCTTAATCTTAAGGGAGCAGTATTCTGGTCAGTGTAAAGGACATTTCCACTGATCAGAGTAAATGTCCTTTCGTTTATCCCACATTTTATGACTATCCACATATCCGATTTATCTAAAAAAGAAAACTCCGATACTATATTCCTATTCAAAAATACGCCCAGCCCTCCACTTGCTCTTCCCACAGTATGATCCCGCGAAGCGCGGCGCGGAATAACCCCAAATATTTCGAAAACTTTTGGGGTATATTGCTAATTCCGATAGATTAACTTCTTCCATATATGTGACGCTGTTGAAAAAGGATTGAATACCATGTACATTCCAAAACACTATTCCCTAGAATATTATTTGTGACGTGTCTTCGACAGTTGCTGCGACGATTTTTTCGGAAGTATCTCGTTCTTTAGCGCAAGATGTCGCAGCTGTATTGCACCTCAGTAGGCCTATTCTGTAACTCGTTATAACTTGGTAACGACAGTTTTCGTTAGCGTTAACTAGCGACAGCAAATAATTGGCCCCCTTTCTTCTTTGAAGGTGCATGCGATTGGCTGTCGCTAGCTAACGATAATGAAAACTGTCGTGACTGAGTTACATAATAGGCCTACAGCGCTCTCGGAGTTATGGGTAGGGTGAAGTCATCCTCCTCAGTCGGTAAAGCAGATAGACTATCGATCTCGTTATTGTCGCTGCGTTGTGCTCCATCGGTAACCGTTATCAAAGTAGGGTTTTTTTTCTATTGATGCGTATAACGCATATGATAATGCAATCCTCACGTCGTTGCCTAGTTATCGGTTAATCCTGGCGGTGTGAGCGATTTCCCTTTGAATTTCTCTTTCGGCGAATGTCGTGTTATTGTTTATGGAAATTGGCTAGCCCGCCAAGTTCTTCTTGTTTGCCATTAGTTTGTTTTTTGTCGCCACGTTTCTTAATTTGACGATGAACAGATTGACGCGGCCGGCTATTTTTATGGGAGACACTTTTTTATTCCATCGGTGATCCCGAGGGATTCAGAGAAAACCTCATTTACTTTCGTTTCAATGTTGCTCTCATCAACTTCGAGACTCCGGAACACCACGTTTTTCTTCCTGCTTCCCTCTCTCGCAATTCGTCATTTTTTCCAGTTTAAGAATCTTGTTTTTCAGCGTATCGTTTTCGACCTCTAATTTCAGCATTTTCATTCTGTGTTCTTCATTCGTAACATGAAACGTTTCCAGCGTCTGTTTGAATGACGAATATTCGTTCTTGATTTATTTCGAGTCAGCGGTTAGGTTGCGCAGCATTACCATGACCTTACTAAAATTGGCCGAGAAACCCTCTCTTTGCGAGTTTGTAGCCTGGATCCGGTTCGCATTGTTGCCGGCTAGGTCGTTGTCATGGGGGCCTTCCTTGTCAAATGCTCCACCATTTTTGCTGCACTTTCCAATCCCGAGTGTTGGCGCGTGGTTGGACCCTTACTGCTCATGATTATTTTGTGGGGTTCTAACATCGCTTCCCAGATTCTCCCGGATATCGATTGTTTTCCTCGTGTCGACCACTTTTAACGATGTTTTATTTTTCTCACGTATTCAGAAGCTTCCAGCGATGGTCTTCACCGTAAATTGTTCACTTCCAACCCTATGTTGATCGAAATTCGAATACTTTATATCGCAGCAAACCTCGAAAGATCCGTCGTGCTAGCCGCCATCTTCGTTCCAGTATATTTGAGTACAGTAGAACCTCGATTATCCGAACTAGTCTCGGTCCCAATTAGCTCGGATAATCAAAAGTTCAGATAATCGAAACGTGGGTTTTTTGGGACGAGATCATAAACAACATTGTTGTTTATGATCTCGTCCCAAAAAACCCACGTTTCGATTATCCGAACTTTTGATTATCCGAACTAATTAGGACCGATACTAGTTCGGATAATCGAGGTTCTACTGTATACAAAACAATTTTTTTTTAAATTAATTTAGCATCAAAGTGGCGAAGCTGTGGCAGCGTGTTACAGTAAGGTTGCCGCAGGAGTTGCGAATCGGCGGGCAGTGTAGCTTCCCGTAAACTTTAATTTGCAAAAAAATTCAACATTTTTTTCCGTTCTAACATGTATAGTTTATATTTTACAGTAATTAAGGTATCATCACTGTGTAACGGGTCAAAAAATAGCTGATTTTCGCGTTTTTTCGATGGTTAAATCACGCTAATGAGACTGATTTTTTATGTCAAATCAAAGCACTCATGAAGAACAGAAAATACATTTTTAAACGTTTTTACGGTGCACATGGTTGTGGTCGTAAATATTATCTGAAGCAAAAATTGTACAAAGATTATTAATCAGTATGAAAGCGGCTATCTTGCTATGGAGGCTTTTTTCATCAAAATTGATTAAATAGCGGCGCTTTGAAAAACAGTTTTGCTTCAAAAAAATATAAAGATTTTAAAAGAAGGTTCGAGTTAAACTTTTGAGAAAAGAAAAAATATCGTGAAGAATGTTATGTCAAAATTTGAGACAAATAGCTTCACAACTCTTCCTTTGAGAGTGTGAACCGATTTGAAAAACGACATTCCGAGAAAAACGCGTTTAAAGTTTCGACGACTCTCGGCGCTGCTCGAATCACTTTCTCTAAGAAAGGCTGTAGCGAGCGAAATTATACGAATTTCGCCCCAATAATTGAACAGCATGTTTAAGGCGATGTGCCACATGCCTCCGACCGCCTCGGAATTTCGAAATAAGGATTCTCCCAAACGGAACAATTAATCGAAATAAAATTTGTTGTGTGCATGCAGGACACTTGCTCCGAGGGGATGGTGCCCTGCATTATCCAAAATTTCGAAAAAAAATGTACAGTTTGTGGTTACCGTGCGAAAAATGGTGAATTATTAACCATTGCATCGCATTTTCGGTAATTTTCTGAGCATTATCCCCTGGACCGTGAAAAAAGCACACATTTTAAGCTTTGTTTCACCTGCTTTCATGGATAAATGGCGGAGAAAAGTAATCTCGAATTTTTTTACATAAATGTAGCAAACATGTACCAACAAAGCTCAAAATCTTTTCTACAGCGTCAAGTATTTAGTTCATCTGTTTTCTCACTGGCAGCGCGCAGTTCGAATTGACCCGGTTTTTGCCGACCGCGCTCGCCTCTTTCCAGAACAAGTCGTTTTTTGACAGGTTAAAAGCAGGCATTCTAACCTCGCACATTCGTTCGAAATAAATTTTATGCAATGCGTAATAGTGTGTGATAGAGTGGAGTATTTTGTTTGTCGCATTTTGGTGCATTTATTTTACTAAGAAGAACGAAACGAGCCTGGTGGTCGAGGGCGACGCGTCAGGATGCCGGCACACTACCGACGAGAAATCCCGACAATGAACCCCGGCAAATAAATAATCGATGAGAAAACCGTCGCGGCTGATTACAAGAAGAAGAAGATTGGGGAAAATGGCGACAACGAGAAGCCGAAGGAGAAGGGCGAGGAGAAAACACCGGAAGTTAAGGTACGTGCATACTATTGTACTCAACGGCTTTGGGGATATCCACACGGAGAGAATAAAATGTTAAAACTTATCGTGCAGTAACGGTAACCAGATGACAACCCTGAAACTTCGCTTATTATTACTGAGAAAAACACTGATTTTCACGAAAATAAAATAAAGTTTCTCCTACAGATAGGAAATTTTACGAGATTTTCTAGTAAATTTTTATGTGTAACAAAATACGCAAAACTTAAATTTTAAAAATATATCACATCAGCGAAATTTTACTGTGCATTTTATTATTTTATGCCTTTCAAAAATGTATGTACAAAATTATCGTCTTTATAACTGTTATTTTAAGATTTATTATAAAATTTAATGAGTGTTATAGGAAAATGTATTGTGCTCTCGGTAAAAATTATCGTGCGCGCTTGGTTAAAATTATCGTGCGGTACGGTACGGTAATTTTGAGGCACTGCATGGTAAAAATTGCACTTCATATCTTTCACTTCAGAATGGTGTGGTGCTGGGGCTAATTAGGGGTGCGCGGTTTCGTTTCAGTGGTCGATCTATTCCTTACATGGCGCGATGGGAGTTCTCAAAAAAATTGTGTCAAAACTGCGCACATAAACTGCTTATAAAATTTTTAAGAGTCAATACGATTTGACGATTTTAAATGATGACTGAATAATATGTGCGCAAATTAGTCACATCACTCGAGCCTACGATGGTACGAAATGTATTGTAAAAAAGTGGTAGTATTAAATGAAAAATAAATTTTAATAATTAAATTTCTCTCCTTATCCGTTTGTTGAGTATACCAATTTATATTTTTAAAAAACATTTCCCAACAAAAAACAAACAGCATTGATTTGTACCAATTTTTCAATAATAAATAATATTTATTATTGTTGTTATGGTTATTATTATTTCGGTTATTATTATGATTATTATCGCACCAGTTGTTGAACAAAAAATACATCTGACTAAGGAACCGGTGCGATGGTCTAATGGTTACCGTGCTCGCCACTAAACCCGCGGACGGAAGGTCCCAGGTTCGAAATCCAATCACGTACCACAGTAGGAGAAAAGCCCAAAAACCTGGCCAAAACCCCAAAAAATAAATTTTCGAAATAGGGTCAGTTGAGTAGTCATTCAGGTAGAGGACTAGTAACTGCATTCTATTGTGGAAGGGAAAGCCCTTTAAGTGTATACCTGCGCCGCAGCGTCAGTTGGCAGTTAGTGTTCGTGAAGAGTGTACGTGTCACGCGCTGAACAGACGAAAATAACGCTGACTTCAAAAACCCATAACTTTAAAGTGACGGGTTTAATTTCAATTCTGCAACATGGATACGACTTCTGGAGGTATGTAGAACATGTTTTTACATCGGTTGAATCTAAAGTTTATGTATAAATGATTGAAATGTAGTATAGCCTTCGGCATAAATAAAATTGAATAATTTTGAAAACTTATATTTTCAACGGTCCGAAAAGTTATATATTTTGTCACATTTTGCAAAGCTCCTAGTCTCGGCCTTTAGTTTAATGTATAAGCTTTCGAAATTTACAAGAGTTACCTGCGGAAAACGTGCGTCTTGTCCGTTATGATTTTTTTCGCATCGTGCGGTAGCCGAGCGTGCACGCGGCACTATTGAGCAGCCTCTGCGCCTCTACCTGAGAATGGGTGAAGTAGCATGATAACGGACAAGACGGCTTATACGCTTGAAATAAATTATTTTAATATATATGTATGTGTATATATATATATATAAATTTTCTGTGATTTAATTATGATATATACGTATGCATATATATATATACATATTAAAATCAACCACATAAAAATTTCTTAAATATGAATGAAATGTTATAACATTCAAATAAAATATTTGAATATATATATATATTATATAGTAAGCAAAGCTTTCTTTTAACCAAATCCATGTCAATATTTTCTGTCTAATTTTTTTAAAATTATTTCAATTATTGCGGTTATTTATTTGGTAAAATAATGTACATTGTTCAAGTTTTTGTATTAATTGAAAATGTTATCTTTTCCTTTAACACCAATTTTCTACAATTTTATGTCTTTATTACAGGATCCGGTTACAAAGAATTGGTGCTGACAAGGAAATAAGTATTTCTGATAATCAGCGACCATTTATCCGATAAATTCGCTTCCTTGATCGAATTTATGGTAGAAAAAATTTCCAAGGACACCGGACGTACAGTTGTAGTGCCTGAGGACTCGAAACAGACTTTTTCGATACTCTTCAATCAAATGAGAACGGGGTGGCAACAAGCTCACAGAAAATCCTGTGTATTTTTCAAGAATAACGGTGAATGGCTTAGCAAGCAGGTATGTTTTGCCGCACCTACAGACACTGTAGTAACAAGCCCGGGTAATACGGGCGGCCGCCCGTCCCTTGAGTTTACAATGTCCAGTGAAAGGTCTAAACGAAGGAAGACCCAAGATATTCGTACATCGTTCAACTCGGTCGAGTTAGCATACGCTACTCAGATGAGCCTTCGCTCTTCAGGACAATCCGACGCCGCAAAAGTTATTAAGGACGTAACAATGACGAGTCCTTTAAGAGCTTCCAAGTTGCTGAGTAAGCTTTAGGATGCTTACTCAGCAACGGATGAAATTACTTTATCCGAAGAGGCTGCACTTTCCGCTATGATTGAATATAAATTCTCCAAGAGTACTTACCAGGGAATGAGAAGATTAGGGAAGGAAAATAACTGTAAGCTATATCCGTCTTACGAAAAAGTGATGAAAGCAAAAAAGCGTTGTTATCCACCACGTGATGCAATCAGGATTACAGAGAGTAGTGCAGAAGTCCAACTACAGGCACTATTAGATCATACAGTTGAACGTATTTTACTCGTCCAAAATGTACTCATTCAAAGATTGACTCCAGATAATGTTCGTAAAATGGACTTGATTTGCAAGTGGGGTTGCGATGGAAGTTCTGGGCAAAGTGAATATAAGCAGACGTTCAGTGATGACAGCAAATCTGATGCGCATGTATTCTTTACTTCAGTCGTGCCATTACAACTCGTGTGTTATGATCAACAATCGAAGGAAGAAATAGTTGTTTGGAAGAACCCCAGACCCTCGTCTCCACGATTTTGTAGACCGCTTAGACTACTGTTTCTACGCGAAGACACAGAGTCAACACTTAATGAAGTCCAAATTGTTGAAGAACAAATAAAGTCACTTCGTCCATTCGAAAGTGTAATAGATGGAAAAGAAATCTCCGTAATGTACAAGTTGTTGTTCACCATGATAGATGGTAAAGTTTGCAACGCTGTATCATTGACGAAATCTGCTCAACGGTGCTATTTGTGTGGAGCAACCAGCAAAGATTTTAATGCCATCGACACTGTATTGCAAAGGGAAATCAATGAAACAAATTTGAAGTTCGGATTGTCGACGCTGCATGCGTGGATACGGTGCTTCGAGTATTGCTTACACGTGTCTTACAAACTCGGCATTAAAAAATGGCAAGCTCGAAGTGCCGAAGAAAAAAAAAT
Organism: Ophion obscuratus; assembly: GCA_964007375.1. Taxonomy (NCBI): domain Eukaryota; kingdom Metazoa; phylum Arthropoda; class Insecta; order Hymenoptera; family Ichneumonidae; genus Ophion; species Ophion obscuratus. The sequence goes on along the minus strand of OZ023316.1, from coordinate 12,782,826 downwards.
TACCCAGGAACGCAAGAGGGCCATTCAAGAAGGATTCAAGAAGCAATTGGGTCTAAATATCGATCGCCCAAAGCCTGGATACGGCAGCAGCAATGATGGCAACACAGCTCGGCGATTCTTTGAAAATTCGACGGTTTCCGCTGCGATAACGGGGGTCAACGAAGAAGTTATTAAACGCTTGTACGTAATCCTACAAGTTATATCGTGTGGCCACGAGATAAACTGTGAAAGATTTGAACAGTATGCTATTGAAACGGCAAGAAAGACCGTTGCATTATACCCTTGGTACTCCATGCCTACTTCGGTGCACAAACTATTAATTCATGGTCCAGTGATAATAACTCATGCTCTATTACCAATCGGCCAATTATCCGAAGATGCTCAGGAAGCTCGAAACAAAGACATCAAACGATATCGAGAAGATTTTGCGCGAAAAAGTTCCAGGGTTAAAACTATGGAAGATGTTTTTCATCGGCTCTTAGTTACTTCTGATCCGTACATTTCAAGTGTCAGAAGACTACCACAGAAGAAGCTGAAGAGTTTGTCGCCGGAAGCTGTAGCGATGTTGATCGCTCCTAAAGTGACTGCTGCAGCAGACGAATTTTGCGCCGAGATTGAAGCCGTGCCGGGAGTTGTAATAGATACAAACTCGGATAATGATTCTGACTCCGACTCCGAATCCGATTACGATTTTGATTAAGAATAAAATTTTCTATTTTTGAAACGTTCCGTATGTATTTTGGAAATAAAAATAATAATTGCGTAGAATACACTGTTCACGTTTATTTTATTCTGATGATTTTTTTAAATATATTAATTTATCTATTTAGCAGGATACTCGGCCATTTTGTTTATAACAATTTGCTGTAAGCTCTTTGTTGCAAGTTATAAACAATAGATATCGGATTGGTAATCAGCGACCTTGAAAACCCGTATATACCAATTTTTGTCAACATCTGGTAACTTTTTAACGTTCATGTCGGCCATATTGGATCGGCCATTTTTTTTACGATAATTTGGCTTGCGGATTCGTAATCAGCGACCTTGAAAACCCGTAAATACCAATTTTTGTCGACATCTGGCAACTTTTTAACATTCATGTCAGCCATATTGGATCGGCCATTTTGTTTACGATAATCTGGCTTTCAGATTCGTAATCAGCGACCTTGAAAACCCCTGTAAGCCAATTTTCATTCCCGTCAAAGGTCATTTGAGGTTTTGGCCAGGTTTTTGGGCTTTTCTCCTACTGTGCGTACATTTCGTCGTGAAATGTTTTTCTTCGGTATTTCGCGGCGAAATAAGACACAGAGGGGGAAGTCGGTTGCGGCCGCAAGAGGGGGGAACAGGGAGAAAGAAGGTAAACAGTAGAGGAAAGAAACGGTCACCATGAGGGGACAATATATAAATTTTACCAGCCTAATAGGAAATTTTTCTTCTGAGGGTGACGCATGTAAATTTTACTGGGCAGTATCGTAAAAATACCGTACGGTGCGGTTGGTAATTTTTAACCGACAGTAGGTAAATTTTCGAATATACACTCCCGCTCAAAAGTTTGGATACACTCATCGATATTTCTTGCCGCACTTGAAGTTGGATAACTCTGCCAAAAAAAAAGATATCTAAATTCCCAAGGCGGCGTTTGAAAAAGGGTGTATCAGGCTACAGTTTGTCGATTTTAAAAAATGTTTACGATTTTTTTTCGACCCAGTACGCCCTTTGGTACTTGACCGTTTTTAGGCCTTTTTTCGACCATCGCGAATCGGGCGCACATTTTAAGGAAATTTTTTGTATTTTTTTTACCATGAAAAACTCAAAAGGGATGATAAAAACTCCATCTTCCTCTATTTTAAAAATTTTTGCGATTTTTTTTTCGAAATAACATTTCATTTTTTGCTAAAAAAGATAGATTTTGAAAAATTCAGAATAACTCGAGAACAATAGGGTTTAAAAAAAAATCAGGGATGAAAAAAGTTGCGTATTTTTATACTGAATCGCCTGGAATTTTTTCAGAATTTTTCCCCGAAATTTTTTTTTTTGAGTATTCTCACTCAATAAAAATACTCCAAAAAAAAAATATCGGAGAAAAATTGTGAAAAAAATCCAGGCGATCCAGTATAAAAATACGCAACTTTTTGCATCCCTGATGTTTTTTTAACCCTATTGTTCTCGAGTTATTCTGAATTTTTCAAAATCTATCTTTTTTAGCAAAAAATGAAATGACATTTCGCAAAAATTTTTTGAATAGAGGAAGATGGAGCTTTTATCATCCCTTTTGAGTTTTTCATGGTAAAAAAAATACAAAACATTTCCTTAAACTGTACTCGCGTAACTCGTGAGAGTTACGAGTAAAAATACTCACCTCATCTAGACGAGTTTTTCGTCGAAAAAGCCGCCTATGGCTCGGCGCACCGCGTTTACGATTCGTGGCATCGGTTCGATGAGTTTATCGAGTTGGTCTTGGTTGACACTCGACCATGCAGCCTGCAAATGCATCCAGAAATCCCCCGTGGAAGATGGACAATATTTCCGGATTTTCCGATCAAGCTCTTCCCACAGAAGCTCGATCGGATTGAGGTCCGGTGATTGCGGCGGCCAAACCATGTTGGTGATGATCCCAGTCTTTTCCTTATTTTCCAGATATCCTCTGCAGAGTCTGGAGCTGTGCTTCGGATCGTTGTCCTGCTGCATAACAAAACCATGGCCAATGGTTCGGAGACCGGATGGAAGAGCGTGTCGAACTAGTATCTGTTTGTATTCTTCCTTTCTCATAATTCCTTCGACTTTTATTAAGTCTCCGGTACCATGACCCGAAAAACAGCCCCACACCATCACAGAGCCACCCCCATGTTTCACAGTGGGCAGTAAGCATTGGGGTGCCATTTTTTCTCCGGGATTTCTTCTCACGAACACTCGTCGACGAGATCCAAATACGATGAATTTGGACTCGTCGGTCCACAAAACATTTTTCCACTGAGCTACTGTCCACTTTCGATGTTTTAAAGCCCGCTGGTACCGTTTTTTTTTTTTTATTAACGAGACACAGCAGGCATTTTTTTATCGCGACACAGCCTCGGAGCCCAGAATCGAACAACCGACGTTTTACTGTTGCCAGTGATATCGAGGGAACGTTCGATTGATTATATTCTGCTCGAATTTCCGCGGCGGTTAATCTCCGATTCCTCTTACTAGTGAGAATGATCTTTTGATCGTCTTGGGCAAGTAGTAGATCTGTAGCGGTTCTAACTCAAAGGGAGGTCACCGGGTCGAGGGGAGGTCGCCGGACGCATGTGACGTCACAGGGGAGGCCTCGGTGGAGGGCCATGTGGTCCGTAGAGCGACTGGCGGGAGGGGGAAGCCCGCGCGATGAGTGTTTTGTATGTGTGTGTGTGTGCGTGCGTGTGTGCGTGCGTGCGTGCGCGCGCGTGTGCGTGCATGTGTGTGCGTGCGTGCGTGTGTGTGTGTGTGTGTGTGTGTGTGTGTGTGTGTGTGTGTGTGTGTGTGTGTGTGTGTGTGTGCGCGTGTGTGTGTTTGACAACAATATATGTGTAGAAAAATTTCGGCAATTTGAAGACGCTATGTGTTACGTGAAGGGCGGCTATTCAAAGCCCCCTAATTTATGGCATGTAGATGCGGTGCCTTGGTTTCGTTTCCGAAATCGTTAAAACTTTTGCATGCATGTCCACTCCTGTCACGAGTCTCGCCAACACTTTAGACAGGTCTCGACAGGTCAGGATTGCTTAGAAAAACTGTAAACTTGAGGAATCAAAGGCGGTGACCGCGGATGGACCACTTGAGCCGCACTCTTGAAAAGTCTCATCGAGATCTCCATTTCGAAATATAACCTCGAGATGTCGCCATGTGCGAGTATGTACGCATTCAACCAAGCAGGTGTTCTTCGAACGTGTTTGAACTTGTTTTTCATGATTGGAAATGTGGGGGAGAAGTTTGAAAAATTGAGTGGGAGGATTACGACGAGGGTCAATGGCTTTGACTGCGGATGGACCACTTGAGCACGGCTGCACTCTTAAAAAAAAAAAAAAAAAAAACGTCTCAATAGATCTCGGATCTCGGAAAAATATATATATATTTTTGTTTGTAGGGGGAGCCATATGAATCTGATGTGCTCAAATGTTTGTAGGCGTGTCCACTCCTGTCACGAGTCTCGCCAGCGCTTTAGACAGGTCTCGACAAGTCAGGATTTCTTAGAAAAACTATAAGCTTGAGAGATCAAAGGCGGTGACCGCGGATGGACCACTTGAGCTGCAAGACCCATAAAATCTTTTGACCCAATGCATTCCGACTTCCTGTTTTTTGTCTAGCGTTCCTCGAGCAATCTATGCGTTATCGGAAAACTCTGTTTTTTCCCGAGAGAGGGCCGAACTTTTTTCCCCGAAGGCCCTTTTTAATGATCCGCTCCGCTCAAATCTGACCACACTTTGCATGAAGCAGTCAGTCTGTTAACATCGTGAAAGTTTTTTCGTACTCGTCAACATGGAGCAAATCTTGCATGAACAGGCAGTGCTTTTAAATTCAGTTGAAGATTTTGCCGCGTGGGAGCAGCGATGCGTTGAGTTCATCGAAGGGCTGGAAACGCAAAGCCGGATTAAGCGCCCGCGATTATTAATTGGATATCAACAGTCCCTAATAGCCCAAGTAGCGCATCTGGAAGGATTGAGGAATTGTGTGCGGAGTCGTTTCGTACACACGGGTGCAGGACATGGTGATCATGAGTTAATCTGGCGAGAGATTGAAACATCCTTCGAGAGTCGGATTTTGACCGGTTCCATCATCAATCGCAGCCACATCGAGCCGAAACACTTCCTAAATGATGCTCGCGTCCTAGTGCTTCATCATGTGCAAAATATTATCGGCAAGCACAACAGCATCAAAATCAATACAGTGTTTAATGGTGAATTCGCGAGTGGTGACAAACATGCGAATAAAAGTATCAACACGCGAAACTGCGAACTATTTAGCACAAGCGATTTGGGCGAGTGGTATGAACAGCGTGTTATCGAGCCCACTTTAACCTTACTCGATGAATTTCACGAACGTGATAGTGACTGGGCTCTGCAGAAAATACTAAACCTCACGATAAATGTGAATAAGTATAATCCGATGCGTGCCGGGTGCTCCATATCATTACCGCGGGAAATAATGATGAAGAGGGCTGTGGTTAACGTTAAATCCAAAGATAACGCATGTTTCGCATGGGCAGTTGTTGCTGCTCTATACCCAACTGACCGAAACAGTGACCGTCCATCTTCTTACCCGCATTATTCGACAGTACTGAATCTCCAGGATATCGAATTCCCGGTGACGATACATCAAATAAAGAAATTTGAAGCTCATAACAATGTATCGATCAACGTGTACACCACCACCACCAAAATGGACATTGTTCCAATACGAGTTACTCAAGACAAGAAGGAAAAGCACATCAATTTACTGTATCTGCAAGATACCGAGGACAGCAATGTGGGACACTTCGTATGGATCAAGAACCTGTCGAGACTCGTGAGGGCACAACTGACCAAAATGGAACATAAAAAATATATATGCGTTCGGTATGTAGTTACCATAATATATATAAAGGTAATTATATATGCTAGACGAATTAAACAAAACCATCTTGTTTTTTTTTTACAGATGTTTACACTACTTCAGGTCAGAGGAAAAATTGCAATCACACGAAATCGATTGTGGAGCAATAAATGACTGTGCGATCCGGCTACCAAACGACACCAACAAGTGGCTCCAGTTCAGCAACTTTAGCCGGAAAGAGCGACATCCCTTCATCGTGTATGCTGATTTGGAGTGTGTTCTGGCAAAGACCGATGGGGAGAACCTAGCGAAAGACATGTATCAACACCATGAAGTATTTAGTATCGGATACTATGTGTGTTGTTCGTATGACAACTCACTATCTTCGTATCACTCACGCCGCAGTGCTGATTGTGTATCATGGTTTGTCGAAGAACTAAAAAATCTAGCACTGCAGATAAAAGAAACTTTCTGTGATAATGTACCAATGATGCATTTAACACCGAGTGAGTGGGCTAGTTTTCGCGCAGCGACTCAATGTCACATATGTGAGAAACCATTTGCGCAAGAAGATGTACGCGTTCGAGATCATTGCCATCTGACTGGGCGCTATAGAGGCCCTGCCCATTCCAACTGCAACCTAAATTACAAACAGTCATTTTTCATTCCAGTAGTTTTCCACAATTTATCCGGTTATGATGCACATTTTATAATCAAGGAAGTAGCCACAGCGTTCGAAGGAAGAACCGATGTGCTTCCAATCACAAAGGAGAAATACATCTCATTCACGAAGCATGTTGAAATTGAAGATGATTCAAAACACAAGATCCAATTGCGCTTTATCGACTCATACAAATTCCTCAACACCAGTCTCGACAAATTAGCATCATTCTTGACCAAGGACAAACTGAAAATTTTACACACGCAATTCCCAACTTTCTCGACAGACGATTTCAATTTGTTGACACGAAAAGGGGTCTTCCCTTATGAATATATTGATGACGTGACCAAGCTACACGACACTTGCCTACCACCACGTGACGCATTTTACAGTTCCCTGACAGATGCTACAGTATGTGAGAGCGAGTACGCACATGCTGAGAACGTTTGGGAGCGGTTCTCCATTCGAACGCTGGGTGAATATAGCGATTTGTATCTGAAGACAGATGTCTTGTTATTAGCCGATATTTTCGAAAACTTTCGAAATACATGCGTTGAGAGCTATGGCCTAGATCCCGCGTATTACTACACATTGCCCGGATATACCTGGGATGCAATGTTAAAACACTCGAATGTCAAGTTTGAATTACTAACTGACATTGACATGGTTTTATTCGTTGAGCGGGGTATACGCGGTGGTCTGAGTCAATGCTCAAACCGATATGCACGTGCCAATAACAAGTACATGGAGTCGTTTGATCCATCGAAAGCATCATCATACTTGATGTATTTTGACGTCAACAATTTGTATGGATGGGCAATGTGTCAACCCTTGCCATATGCAGATTTTCGATGGGTCAACGACGTGTCCAAGTTTGATCCATTATCCATCGCGCTAGGCTCACCTATAGGCTACATCCTTGAAGTCGACTTGGAATATCCTCAATCTCTACATGATGCGCACAAAGACCTGCCGTTTTGTCCAATACATGAAAAACCGCCGGGTAAGCGGGAAAAAAAGCTGCTAGCAACTGTCTGCGATAAAAAACGCTACATCATACACTACCGGAATTTACAACAGTGCTTACGCCATGGGCTTCGCCTCACAAAAATCCATAGAGTCCTACAGTTTACACAATCCCCATGGCTGCGTTCATATATTTAGTTGAATACCCAGTTTCGAACGCTTGCCAAGAACGATTTCGAAAAGAATTTGTTCAAATTAATGAATAATGCGGTCTTTGGCAAAACGATGGAGAATGTGCGCAATCATGTAGATGTAAAGCTTGTAACAAAATGGGAGGGCAGATATGGCGCAGAGGCAATGATTGCGAAGCCAAACTTTCACAGCCGAAGCGTTTTTTCGGAAAATCTCGTTGCCGTGGAATTGCGCAATCTCGAGGTGAAGTTCAACAAGCCGATATATGTGGGTATGTGCATACTCGACATATCCAAAACGTGCTTGTATGGATTTCATCACGAGTATATGGTACCTCTGTATCGAGATAGATGTAAAGTCATGTATACCGATACGGACAGTCTCATATATGCCATTGAGAGCGATGATATATATGCCGACATGAAGCGCGACATTGAAAAATTTGATACAAGCGATTATTCGGCGGACAATCGATATGGTATACCGCTCGTCAACAAGAAGGTGCCCGGTCTCATGAAGGACGAATGTAATGGAGCAATTATGACGGAATTTATTGGACTTCGATCGAAAATGTACGCGACACGTGTCGAGGGTAAGAAGGACATGAAAAAAGTTAAAGGTGTCAAGAGTAGCGTTGAGGCTAGGACAATCACGTTTGACGATTATGCTCGATGCTTGAGGGAAGAAGTTGAAATGGAGCGGAGTCAAACGTGCATTCGATCAAAATTACACCAAGTATACACCATTCGCGAGACGAAAATTGCTCTGAGTCCTCATGACGATAAGCGGTATATCCTACCTGGGACCTCTGATACCCTACCATGGGGGCATTATAGAATACCGTCGTGAAAAGTTTTGTAATTTTTTTTTCTTTCTACAACCGTGATGTAAAATTGTGTACATTTTTGTTGTTGTGAATATCGATGTATAAAACTCGTAAAAATTATGTATATATTGTGTTCACTCGATGTAAAACTTGTTAAAGTTATGTTTGTTGTTGTAAATATTTAATCGTGTAAGAATGGATTTATTATTTTCTGTAAATAAAGAAACGGACTTTTTATAATCCCATGTGGTTATTCACTCTATCCATCTCCTCGTACCCACGTTCCACGAAAAACCATGCATGAGGGGTTCAAAGAGTTTCAAGAGACTTTCTACGACGTTCATGAGACGTTTGAAGATGTTCGTGAGACGTTCAAGAGACTTTCGAAAACGTTCATAAGACGTTTGAAGACATTCATGAGAGGTTCGAAGACCTTCAGAGACTTTCACAGACATTCACGAAGGGTTTGACGATAATCATAATACGTTTGATGACATCGATGAGGGGTTTGTCGGCGTTTTGGAGACTTTCACAGACATTCACGAAGGGTTTGAAGACGTTCAAAATACTTTCGAATACGTTCAAGAGACCTTCGACGACATTCATAATACGTTTGAAGACATTCATGAGAGGTTCGAAGACGCTTGAGAGACTTTCAAAGACATTCACAAGGGTTTCGAAGACGTTCAAGAGACTTTTGAGGACATTCATAATACGTTTGAAGACGCTTAAGAGACTTTCAAAGACATTCACAAGAGGTGCGAAGACATTCAGAGAGACTTTCGAAGACATTCAAGAGATCTTTGACGATATTCATAATACGTTTGAAGACATCGAGGAGGGGGGGTTCAACGACGTTTTAGAGACTTTCACAGACATTCACGAAGGGTTTGAAGACGTTCAGAGACTTTCGAAGACATTCAAGAGATCTTTGACGATAATCGTAATACGTTTGAAGACATCAATGAGGGGTTCGGAGACGCTTGAGAGACTTTCAAAGACATTCACGAAGGGTTTGAAGACGTTCAAAATACTTTCGAATACGTTCAAGAGACCTTCGACGACATTCATAATACGTTTGAAGACATTCATGAGAGGTTCGAAGACGCTTGAGAGACTTTCAAAGACATTCACAAGGGTTTCGAAGACGTTCAAGAGACTTTTGAGGACATTCATAATACGTTTGAAGACGCTTAAAAGACTTTCAAAGACATTCACAAGAGGTGCGAAGACATTCAGAGAGACTTTCGAAGTCATTCAAGAGATCTGTGACGATATTCATAATACGTTTAAAGACATCGATGAGGGGTTCAACGACGTTTTAGAGACTTTCACAGACATTCACGAAGGGTTTGAAGACGTTCAAAATACTTTCGAATACATTCTAAAGACTTTCGACGACATTCATAATACGTTTGAAGACATCGATGAGGGGTTCGGAGACTCTTAAGGGACTTTCAAAGACATTCACGAGGGGTTTGAAGACGTTCAAGAAACTTTCGAATACGTTCAAGAGACCTTCGACGACATTCATAATACGTTTGAAGACATTCATGAGGGGTTCAAAGACGCTTGAGAGACTTTCAAAGACATTCACGAGGGTTTCGAAGACGTTCAAGAGACTTTTGACGACATTCATAATACGTTTGAAGACGCTCAAGAGACTTTCAAAGACATTCACGAGAGGTGCGAAGACATTCAGAGAGACTTTCGAAGACATTCAAGAGATCTTTGACGATATTCATAACGCGTTTGACGACATCGATGAGGGGTTCAACGACGTTTTAGAGACTTTCAGAGATATTCACGAAGGGTTTGAAGACGTTCAAGATACTTTCGAATACATTCAAGAGACTTTCGACGACATTCATAATACGTTTGAAGACATTCATGAGGGGTTCGAAGACACTTGAGAGACTTTCAAAGACATTTACGAGGGGCTCGAAGACGTTCAAGAGACTTTTGACGACATTCATAATCGTTTTTTCAGGTATTCATGAGCGGTTCGACGACGCTTGAGAGACTTTCAAAGATATTCGCGAGAGGGTGAATCCCTTTTCGGGATGAATGTTTGGACGAATCCCAAACAAACCCAAACAACGCCAGCAAAACTCAAACATCATGAAAGTCTTCGGTGACGTTTGAGATAAGACGATCTTCGACGGCATCCATAAACCAAAGACTTTCATGATGTTTGAGTTTTGCTGGTGTTGTTTGGGTTTGTTTGGGATTCGTCCAAACATTCATCCCGAAAAGGGATTCACCCTCTCGCGAATATCTTTGAAAGTCTCTCAAGCGTCGTCGAACCGCTCATGAATACCTGAAAAAACGATTATGAATGTCGTCAAAAGTCTCTTGAACGTCTTCGAGCCCCTCGTAAATGTCTTTGAAAGTCTCTCAAGTGTCTTCGAACCCCTCATGAATGTCTTCAAACGTATTATGAATGTCGTCGAAAGTCTCTTGAATGTATTCGAAAGTATCTTGAACGTCTTCAAACCCTTCGTGAATATCTCTGAAAGTCTCTAAAACGTCGTTGAACCCCTCATCGATGTCGTCAAACGCGTTATGAATATCGTCAAAGATCTCTTGAATGTCTTCGAAAGTCTCTCTGAATGTCTTCGCACCTCTCGTGAATGTCTTTGAAAGTCTCTTGAGCGTCTTCAAACGTATTATGAATGTCGTCAAAAGTCTCTTGAACGTCTTCGAAACCCACGTGAATGTCTTTGAAAGTCTCTCAAGCGTCTTTGAACCCCTCATGAATGTCTTCAAACGTATTATGAATGTCGTCGAAGGTCTCTTGAACGTATTCGAAAGTTTCTTGAACGTCTTCAAACCCCTCGTGAATGTCTTTGAAAGTCCCTTAAGCGTCTCCGAACCCCTCATCGATGTCTTCAAACGTATTATGAATGTCGTCGAAAGTCTTTAGAATGTATTCGAAAGTATTTTGAACATCTTCAAACCCTTCGTGAATGTCTGTGAAAGTCTCTAAAACGTCGTTGAACCCCTCATCGATGTCTTTAAACGTATTATGAATATCGTCACAGATCTCTTGAATGACTTCGAAAGTCTCTCTGAATGTCTTCGCACCTCTTGTGAATGTCTTTGAAAGTCTCTTAAGCGTCTTCAAACGTATTATGAATGTCCTCAAAAGTCTCTTGAACGTCTTCGAAACCCTTGTGAATGTCTTTGAAAGTCTCTCAAGCGTCTTCGAACCTCTCATGAATGTCTTCAAACGTATTATGAATGTCGTCGAAGGTCTCTTGAACGTATTCGAAAGTATTTTGAACGTCTTCAAACCCTTCGTGAATGTCTTTGAAAGTCTCTCAAGCGTCTCCGAACCCCTCATTGATGTCTTCAAACGTATTACGATTATCGTCAAAGATCTCTTGAATGTCTTCGAAAGTCTCTGAACGTCTTCAAACCCTTCGTGAATGTCTGTGAAAGTCTCTAAAACGTCGTTGAACCCCCCCTCCTCGATGTCTTCAAAGGTATTATGAATATCGTCAAAGATCTCTTGAATGTCTTCGAAAGTCTCTCTGAATGTCTTCGCACCTCTTGTGAATGTCTTTGAAAGTCTCTTAAGCGTCTTCAAACGTATTATGAATGTCCTCAAAAGTCTCTTGAACGTCTTCGAAACCCTTGTGAATGTCTTTGAAAGTCTCTCAAGCGTCTTCGAACCTCTCATGAATGTCTTCAAACGTATTATGAATGTCGTCGAAGGTCTCTTGAACGTATTCGAAAGTATTTTGAACGTCTTCAAACCCTTCGTGAATGTCTGTGAAAGTCTCCAAAACGCCGACAAACCCCTCATCGATGTCATCAAACGTATTATGATTATCGTCAAACCCTTCGTGAATGTCTGTGAAAGTCTCTGAAGGTCTTCGAACCTCTCATGAATGTCTTCAAACGTCTTATAAACGTTTTCGAAAGTCTCTTGAACGTCTCACGAACATCTTCAAACGTCTCATGAACGTCGTAGAAAGTCTCTTGAAACTCTTTGAACCCCTCATGCATGGTTTTTCGTGGAACGTGGGTACGAGGAGATGGATAGAGTGAATAACCACATGGGATTATAAAAAGTCCGTTTCTTTATTTACAGAAAATAATAAATCCATTCTTACACGATTAAATATTTACTTTAATCGTACAACTTGTTAAAGTACAAACATAACTTTAACAAGTTTTACATCGAGTGAACACAATATATACATAATTTTTACGAGTTTTATACATCGATATTCACAACAACAAAAATGTACACAATTTTACATCACGGTTGTAGAAAGAAAAAAAAATTACAAAACTTTTCACGACGGTATTCTATAATGCCCCCATGGTAGGGTATCAGAGGTCCCAGGTAGGATATACCGCTTATCGTCATGAGGACTCAGAGCAATTTTCGTCTCGCGAATGGTGTATACTTGGTGTAATTTTGATCGAATGCACGTTTGACTCCGCTCCATTTCAACTTCTTCCCTCAAGCATCGAGCATAATCGTCAAACGTGATTGTCCTAGCCTCAACGCTACTCTTGACACCTTTAACTTTTTTCATGTCCTTCTTACCCTCGACACGTGTCGCGTACATTTTCGATCGAAGTCCAATAAATTCCGTCATAATTGCTCCATTACATTCGTCCTTCATGAGACCGGGCACCTTCTTGTTGACGAGCGGTATACCATATCGATTGTCCGCCGAATAATCGCTTGTATCAAATTTTTCAATGTCGCGCTTCATGTCGGCATATATATCATCGCTCTCAATGGCATATATGAGACTGTCCGTATCGGTATACATGACTTTACATCTATCTCGATACAGAGGTACCATATACTCGTGATGAAATCCATACAAGCACGTTTTGGATATGTCGAGTATGCACATACCCACATATATCGGCTTGTTGAACTTCACCTCGAGATTGCGCAATTCCACGGCAACGAGATTTTCCGAAAAAACGCTTCGGCTGTGAAAGTTTGGCTTCGCAATCATTGCCTCTGCGCCATATCTGCCCTCCCATTTTGTTACAAGCTTTACATCTACATGATTGCGCACATTCTCCATCGTTTTGCCAAAGACCGCATTATTCATTAATTTGAACAAATTCTTTTCGAAATCGTTCTTGGCAAGCGTTCGAAACTGGGTATTCAACTAAATATATGAACGCAGCCATGGGGATTGTGTAAACTGTAGGACTCTATGGATTTTTGTGAGGCGAAGCCCATGGCGTAAGCACTGTTGTAAATTCCGGTAGTGTATGATGTAGCGTTTTTTATCGCAGACAGTTGCTAGCAGCTTTTTTTCCCGCTTACCCGGCGGTTTTTCATGTATTGGACAAAACGGCAGGTCTTTGTGCGCATCATGTAGAGATTGAGGATATTCCAAGTCGACTTCAAGGATGTAGCCTATAGGTGAGCCTAGCGCGATGGATAATGGATCAAACTTGGACACGTCGTTGACCCATCGAAAATCTGCATATGGCAAGGGTTGACACATTGCCCATCCATACAAATTGTTGACGTCAAAATACATCAAGTATGATGATGCTTTCGATGGATCAAACGACTCCATGTACTTGTTATTGGCACGTGCATATCGGTTTGAGCATTGACTCAGACCACCGCGTATACCCCGCTCAACGAATAAAACCATGTCAATGTCAGTTAGTAATTCAAACTTGACATTCGAGTGTTTTAACATTGCATCCCAGGTATATCCGGGCAATGTGTAGTAATACGCGGGATCTAGGCCATAGCTCTCAACGCATGTATTTCGAAAGTTTTCGAAAATATCGGCTAATAACAAGACATCTGTCTTCAGATACAAATCGCTATATTCACCCAGCGTTCGAATGGAGAACCGCTCCCAAACGTTCTCAGCATGTGCGTACTCGCTCTCACATACTGTAGCATCTGTCAGGGAACTGTAAAATGCGTCACGTGGTGGTAGGCAAGTGTCGTGTAGCTTGGTCACGTCATCAATATATTCATAAGGGAAGACCCCTTTTCGTGTCAACAAATTGAAATCGTCTGTCGAGAAAGTTGGGAATTGCGTGTGTAAAATTTTCAGTTTGTCCTTGGTCAAGAATGATGCTAATTTGTCGAGACTGGTGTTGAGGAATTTGTATGAGTCGATAAAGCGCAATTGGATCTTGTGTTTTGAATCATCTTCAATTTCAACATGCTTCGTGAATGAGATGTATTTCTCCTTTGTGATTGGAAGCACATCGGTTCTTCCTTCGAACGCTGTGGCTACTTCCTTGATTATAAAATGTGCATCATAACCGGATAAATTGTGGAAAACTACTGGAATGAAAAATGACTGTTTGTAATTTAGGTTGCAGTTGGAATGGGCAGGGCCTCTATAGCGCCCAGTCAGATGGCAATGATCTCGAACGCGTACATCTTCTTGCGCAAATGGTTTCTCACATATGTGACATTGAGTCGCTGCGCGAAAACTAGCCCACTCACTCGGTGTTAAATGCATCATTGGTACATTATCACAGAAAGTTTCTTTTATCTGCAGTGCTAGATTTTTTAGTTCTTCGACAAACCATGATACACAATCAGCACTGCGGCGTGAGTGATACGAAGATAGTGAGTTGTCATACGAACAACACACATAGTATCCGATACTAAATACTTCATGGTGTTGATACATGTCTTTCGCTAGGTTCTCCCCATCGGTCTTTGCCAGAACACACTCCAAATCAGCATACACGATGAAGGGATGTCGCTCTTTCCGGCTAAAGTTGCTGAACTGGAGCCACTTGTTGGTGTCGTTTGGTAGCCGGATCGCACAGTCATTTATTGCTCCACAATCGATTTCGTGTGATTGCAATTTTTCCTCTGACCCGAAGTAGTGTAAACATCTGTAAAAAAAAAACAAGATGGTTTTGTTTAATTCGTCTAGCATATATAATTACCTTTATATATATTATGGTAACTACATACCGATCGCATATATATTTTTTATGTTCCATTTTGGTCAGTTGTGCCCTCACGAGTCTCGACAGGTTCTTGATCCATACGAAGTGTCCCACATTGCTGTCCTCGGTATCTTGCAGATACAGTAAATTGATGTGCTTTTCCTTCTTGTCTTGAGTAACTCGTATTGGAACAATGTCCATTTTGGTGGTGGTGGTGTACACGTTGATCGATACATTGTTATGAGCTTCAAATTTCTTTATTTGATGTATCGTCACCGGGAATTCGATATCCTGGAGATTCAGTACTGTCGAATAATGCGGGTAAGAAGATGGACGGTCACTGTTTCGGTCAGTTGGGTATAGAGCAGCAACAACTGCCCATGCGAAACATGCGTTATCTTTGGATTTAACGTTAACCACAGCCCTCTTCATCATTATTTCCCGCGGTAATGATATGGAGCACCCGGCACGCATCGGATTATACTTATTCACATTTATCGTGAGGTTAAGTATTTTCTGCAGAGCCCAGCCACTATCACGTTCTTGAAATTCATCGAGTAAGGTTAAAGTGGGCTCGATAACACGCTGTTCATACCACTCGCCCAAATCGCTTGTGCTAAATAGTTCGCAGTTTCGCATGTTGATACTTTTATTCGCATGTTTGTCACCACTCGCGAATTCACCATTAAACACTGTATTGATTTTGATGCTGTTGTGCTTGCCGATAATATTTTGCACATGATGAAGCACTAGGATGCGAGCATCATTTAGGAAGTGTTTCGGCTCGATGTGGCTGCGATTGATGATGGAACCGGTCAAAATCCGACTCTCGAAGGATGTTCCAATCTCTCGCCAGATTAACTCATGATCACCATGTCCTGCACCCGTGTGTACGAAACGACTCCGCACACAATTCCTCAATCCTTCCAGATGCGCTACTTGGGCTATTAGGGACTGTTGATATCCAATTAATAATCGCGGGCGCTTAATCCGGCTTTGCGTTTCCAGCCCTTCGATGAACTCAACGCATCGCTGCTCCCACGCGGCAAAATCTTCAACTGAATTTAAAAGCACTGCCTGTTCATGCAAGATTTGCTCCATGTTGACGAGTACGAAAAAACTTTCACGATGTTAACAGACTGACTGCTTCATGCAAAGTGTGGTCAGATTTGAGCGGAGCGGATCATTAAAAAGGGCCTTCGGGGAAAAAAGTTCGGCCCTCTCTCGGGAAAAAACAGAGTTTTCCGATAACGCATAGATTGCTCGAGGAACGCTAGACAAAAAACAGGAAGTCGGAATGCATTGGGTCAAAAGATTTTATGGGTCTTGCAGCTCAAGTGGTCCATCCGCGGTCACCGCCTTTGATCTCTCAAGCTTATAGTTTTTCTAAGAAATCCTGACTTGTCGAGACCTGTCTAAAGCGCTGGCGAGACTCGTGACAGGAGTGGACACGCCTACAAACATTTGAGCACATCAGATTCATATGGCTCCCCCTACAAACAAAAATATATATATATTTTTCCGAGATCCGAGATCTATTGAGACGTTTTTTTTTTTTTTTTTTTTAAGAGTGCAGCCGTGCTCAAGTGGTCCATCCGCAGTCAAAGCCATTGACCCTCGTCGTAATCCTCCCACTCAATTTTTCAAACTTCTCCCCCACATTTCCAATCATGAAAAACAAGTTCAAACACGTTCGAAGAACACCTGCTTGGTTGAATGCGTACATACTCGCACATGGCGACATCTCGAGGTTATATTTCGAAATGGAGATCTCGATGAGACTTTTCAAGAGTGCGGCTCAAGTGGTCCGTCCGCGGTCACCGCCTTTGATTCCTCAAGTTTACAGTTTTTCTAAGCAATCCTGACCTGTCGAGACCTGTCTAAAGTGTTGGCGAGACTCGTGACAGGAGTGGACATGCATGCAAAAGTTTTAACGATTTCGGAAACGAAACCAAGGCACCGCATCTACATGCCATAAATTAGGGGGCTTTGAATAGCCGCCCTTCACGTAACACATAGCGTCTTCAAATTGCCGAAATTTTTCTACACATATATTGTTGTCAAACACACACACGCGCGCACACACACACACACACACACACACGCGCGCGCACACACACGCATGCACGCACACGCGCGCGCACGCACGCACGCACACACGCACGCACACACACACACATACAAAACACTCATCGACGCGGGCTTCCCCCTCCCGCCAGTCGCTCTACGGACCACATGGCCCTCCACCGAGGCCTCCCCTGTGACGTCACATGCGTCCGGCGACCTCCCCTCGACCCGGTGACCTCCCTTTGAGTTAGAACCGCTACAGCTCTACTACTTGGGCAGTTGTTTTTTCTGGCCGGCCGAAGCGACGACGAGCCTGATGAGTGCCCGTCAATTTCCACCTCGCGATCGTTGTCTGGATCCCTTTCAAAGAAACTCTAATTTCTCTTTCAATTTTTCGATATGGAACTCCTTTTTTCCATAGCGCTACTATTGCACCCCGTTTATCGAGAGAAATCTGTTTTTTCCGTGCCATTTATGAAAAAATGATCAATAATTTTCTTGCGAAAATATGCAAATTACGTTTGATTTTGTACTCGCGTTTGAAGCATTCGCGCAGAACTGACTGTCGTCGTCGACAATGCTTGTAGTATTCCGCAAAATTTCTCCTTCTTTCTTCTATTCTTTTTCTCTTTTTTTCTTCTCTTCTTTCTTCTTCTATTAAAAATGTAAATAGAAAAAAAATATGAGAAAAAAGATCACCAATTTCACGACAAAACGATTGTTTTCTTTTTCATGCTTTACCATGTCCTCAAGGTTATTCAATGCCGTTTTTCTGCAACGCTGTCGCGTGAAAAATAAATCAATATTTTCTCATATTTTTTTCTATTTACATTTTTAATAGAAGAAGAAAGAAGAAAAGAGAAAAGAGAAAAAAAATAGAAGAAAGAAGGAGAAATTTTGCGGAATACTACAAGCGTTGTCGACGACGACAGTCAGTTCTGTGCGAATGCTTCAAACGCGAGTACAAAATCAAACGTAATTTGCATATTTTCGCAAGAAAATTATTGATCAATTTTTCATAAATGGCACGGAAAAAACAGATTTCTCTCGATAAACGGAGTGCAATAGTAGCGCTATGGAAAAAAGGAGTTCCATATCGAAAAATTGCAAGAGAAATTAGAGTTTCTTTGAAAGGGATTCAGACAACGATCGCGACGTGGAAATTGACGGGCACTCATCAGGATCGTCGTCGCTTCGGCCGGCAAAAAAAACAACTCCCCAAGACGATCAAAAGATCATCCTCACTAGTAAGAGGAATCGAAGATTAACCGCCGCGGACATTCGAGCAGAATATAATCTGTGTCGCGATAAAAAAAAACCCTGCTGCGTCTCGTTAATAAAAAAAAAACGGTACCAGTGGGCTTTAAAACATCGAAAGTGGACAGTAGCTCAGTGGAAAAATGTTTTGTGGACCGACGAGTCCAAATTCATCGTATTTGGATCTCGTCGACGAGTGTTCGTGAGAAGAAATCCCGGAGAAAAAATGGCACCCCAATGCTTACTGCCCACTGTGAAACATGGGGGTGGCTCTGTGATGGTGTGGGGCTGTTTTTCGGGTCATGGTACCGGAGACTTAATAAAAGTCGAAGGAATTATGAGAAAGGAAGAATACAAACAGATACTAGTTCGACACGCTCTACCATCCGGTCTCCGAACCATTGGCCACGGTTTTGTTATGCAGCAGGACAACGATCCGAAGCACAGCTCCAGACTCTGCAGAGGATATCTGGAAAATAAGAAAAAGACTGAGATCATCACCAACATGGTTTGGCCGCCGCAATCACCGGACCTCAATCCGATCGAGCTTCTGTGGGAAGAGCTTGATCAGAAAATCCGGAAATATTGTCCATCTTCCACGGGGGATTTCTGGATGCATTTGCAGGCTGCATGGTCGAGTCTCAACCAAGACCAACTCGATAAACTCATCGAACGGATGCCACGAATCGTAAACGCGGTGCGCCGAGCCAAAGGCGGCTTTTTCGACGAAAAACTCGTCTAGATGAAGTGAGTATTTTTACTCGTAACTCTCACGAGTTACGCGAGTACATTTTAAGGAAATTTTTTGTATTTTTTTTACCATGAAAAACTCAAAAGGGATGATAAAAGCTCCATCTTCCTCTATTCAAAAAATTTTTGTGACATGTCATTTCATTTTTTGCTAAAAAAGATATATTTTGAAAAATTCAGAATAACTCGAGAACAATAGGGTTTTAAAAAAAACATCAGGGATGCAAAAAGTTGCGTATTTTTATACTGGATCGCCTGGAATTTTTTCAGAATTTTTCTCCGAAATTTTTTTTTTTTGAATATTTTTATTGAGTGAGAATACTCAAAAAAAAAAATTTCGGGGAAAAATTCTGAAAAAATTCCAGGCGATTCAGTATAAAAATACGCAACTTTTTTCATCCCTGATTTTTTTTTAAACCCTATTGTTCTCGAGTTATTCTGAATTTTTCAAAATCTATCTTTTTTAGCAAAAAATGAAATGACATTTCGAAAAAAATCGCAAAAATTTTTTAAATAGAGGAAGATGGAGTTTTTATCATCCCTTTTGAGTTTTTCATGGTAAAAAAAATACAAAAAATTTCCTTAAAATGTGCGCCCGATTCGCGATGGTCGAAAAAAGGCCTAAAAACGGTCAAGTACCAAAGGGCGTACTGGGTCGAAAAAAAATCGTAAACATTTTTTAAAATCGACAAACTGTAGCCTGATACACCCTTTTTCAAACGCCGCCTTGGGAATTTGGATATCTTTTTTTTTGGCAGAGTTATCCAACTTCAAGTGCGGCAAGAAATATCGATGAGTATATCCAAACTTTTGAGCGGGAGTGTATATATACTAAATTTTACTGCCTCCAATTACCCTTCTTGTATGGTAAAATTTGAGCTACATATTTGAAATTTACTGTAACGTAAGTTAAAAAAAAAACTTGTCGCATACGAATTATTATGTTTTTCTCACTTGTAACCACATTGAAATATATCACGGCAATTTTTACCGTAAAATGCACGACAAAAATTATTGTGTCGTCCCAAAGCCAGGTCGGAGCTCATCATGGTTCCGACTAACTCTATTTTTGCCCTACCAGCCGGAATGAGATACATGGATGCGGCAACTATCACGATGAATTACACTGTTCTTTACATACAACTGTTCAAGCTTGCATGTATTACGCCCGGCACGACTTTTCTGATGCACACCACCGACGGTGATGTGGGCCAGTCAGTCATTCAGTTGTCAAAGACGGTCTACGGCGTCGCGATCTTTGGTGTTTGCAGCAAATCGAAATACGAGGAGCTCAAGTCGCCCGGTATGTTTGATCATCTTCTCGTGCATGGAAGCGATTACAGGAATGGACTAAAGAAAATGTCCCCGGAAGGCGTTGCCATTGCTCTCGATCGTGTCGATGGCAAGGAGTGCAGCAGAGGATGTACCCTGCTAAAGCCCATGGGGAAATATTTTCTCTATAGCTCGAGCTACGTCGTGGCCAGCCCAACCCAGAGTTTCTTCTCCGTTGCCCAATACTGGTGGACGATGGACAATATATTTCCGATTGAACATTTTCGAGAAGAATAAGACACTGTCCAGGCTGAATCTCCGTCGTCTGATGCATCAGCACAGTGCCTTTGTGAAATGAGCTGTGGACAAGGTGTATATAAATCGTGCTCGAGGTATTTGTTTAAATTTACTACAAATAATTGTAAGATGTCACCACGCTTCTACAGGGCAAGTCCTAGCAACTCGGAATGTCAAAAATCGAATTGTTGTAAAAAATTATGGAAAACTTTCAATTTTGGGCAAGTGAGCACTTGACTTCAAAATCCGCCGGGTCAAAATGACCCAGTGTGTCAAGGAAAAAGGACAACACTGTTAGTGCCCATTTTCGACCGTCTGCTTTCGACTTTTTAAAAAAGAAAGCAATAAAATACATGGTGAAAAGAACTCTTCGGCTTTATTAGGTATATATTGAAGTATGTAAAAATAATTTATTTGTCGAAAGAATAGAAAATGGCAGTGCACGACTCGCTATAGCACTACTGGTTTTCAGTCAACCCTCTCCATGCTATTGAAGATTGCATCGTTGGTATGCAACGAAAGCTCTTGTTCACGTTTTATTTTCCATATTTTTATTGTTATAGAAAATCTATTTTTTTAAGCTTTATATTGTAGATCGCTAAACAAATATCTTGAAAAATGGTTGGAGGATTTTTGTAAGCAAAGTTTGCCAAAATAAATGGAAGGAATTCGCAAATATAAATTTTCGTTGCGTTCCAACGATGCAAACTTCAACGTCATACCCTCTCCGTGGACCGCAGTAGAACTATCGTAAATTTAATCCTGAAACCAAGAGTGAAATATTTTCGTTAATTATGTTAGTTTTAGCAGTCAAGTACGGGGGGAAATTTGATAGTAATTTTAAAAAATATAGAGACAAGTTTGAAAAAAAGTTCGTGTTTTCGACCATAATTTTTGTATACTACTCCAAAAAATTAAAGGAACGGAAATTTGTTTATTTTTTTTGTGTTTTTTGAAGCGCTGTATCTACGTGAAAAATGGTCGCATCGAAATGAAAAAAAAAGCCTTTTGAGGCTTCATGTTTCTAGTTTCGAGATCTTTTGGCAAAATTCTTTTGTGAGCTACGTTTATCGCACAATCATAAGAAATAGCGGGAGAAAAAGATTCCAAATTTATTTGTTTTTTTTTTTCTTCAAGTATTCACGGTCTAAGGAAATGTTTGTTCAGTTAACTTATAGGTAAGTTAGCTTGTTTATTCAGCTTCAAATTGGTTTTTTCGGTCTCTCTACGTCAAATTCTTGCTGAGATATCCGACTTTGAATGAAAAAAGATCCTTTTATCTTCGATCATCGATATGTCAGCAACCAATGATCGCAACCGGAATTAAAGGAAAACTTGAATAAATTTCCTACCAGCTCGTTCCGTGGATTTATGAGATTTTTTTTCACCTTCCTGTTTCCTGTTTTAAAAAAAGATATCAAAATGTATCTATATGGTTTTTCAGTATATCTACCATTACTTTACAAATATTGATCGAAAGACCGTGTTGCCGCGTTTTTTTCAGCTCAATGTACCCCCAAGAGGCCTGTCAATTTTCAAATAGATCCGTTGAACTGTTTTTCCGGACCGATTGTTCAAAGTTTTACAAAACAATTAAAAGAACAAGTGTATTGTTCCCAAGCATCGTGTAATCATCATCAAAATGAAAAGACGAATTCTCTCAAAATTTTTCACAACTTTGCACTAGTAGCTTGTAAATTTCAAGAAAAAAAAATCGAAAAATAATTTTGTTTTTCTTTGCAAAACATTTCGAGAAACAATACTGCCTTCTTTTTACATTTTTTACACGATTTGGCCTTAGCGTACTATAATTTCACTCACCTTTAATTGCATTAGTTGAAAGTTGTACCCCCGAGCTGTATTCAATCGTCGATCTGAGAACATTTATGCGATTTACTCTCGAAATTCACTACGAAGGTTATTAGGGTTACGGAAAACAATTTTTTTTTAACTTTAAGCATGGTCAACAATTGAACAAAAATTAAAGTTTACAAAAACTTTAGATTCAATTTTTTATCATAGCGCAGAAAAAATGTACCAAAAAATAGATTAGTTTTGAAAAAAACTGTTAAGGTAGGCCTGTAGGTACACGTATAAGCCAAAAACTTCGTCGAAGCGTATAATGTAACATATAATGCCTATACGATGCTTTTCGTTGTAAATTTTTGACAGAGCTTGTACACTCCATATGTCCCACGCATTCGCACCTCATGCATAGATAAATCTCATACTTGTATAGAGACCGGCGCTGTAATCGTGGCAACAGCACGATTTTCCTGCAGTCATAGCGTTTAGCTTCTTACCATCCGGCTTTCGCGAAATATTTTATGTAATTAAAAAAAGCGTGTAAATGTCAACCCAAATTCGATACGAAGGAAAGTTTACAATAAAAAAGGCGCTTGCTAAAAGACTGAAAGCCATGGCAGCCATGTTTCAAGCACATGCGGCTAAACGCGAAGAGAATAATCATAACCTCAACGATCAGCAACAAAAAATCGCTGTCGGAGGACGTCGGATCGTGGATTTACAACATCTCGCCAACAGTTTAAATTGTATTCGCTGTAACAATGACATTTTTTGAGAAAAACAGTGAAGGAAACCCGAATGGGATTGAATTCTATTTTACATATTTCCTGCAATAAGTGCTCTGCAACAACCCAAGTTATATCTACTCACACACACACACATACACACACGCGCGCGTGTGTGTATGTGTGTGTGTGTAAATATAATTAACGTATATTCGTGCAAATATATATAACACGAATAAATACATGCATTAATGGAACAAATTAAATTTGTTTGCACAACAAATTTATTTCACATCCGTCTCAGAATTACTAGAACTCGGGAAAAAAAATACGCTTCGCGTTCCCAGACCACGCGCCGATCAGCTGGCTGTAGCGTACACCGTTGCCATTCCGTTACAGATGGTTGGGCCCGAGTTCGGTGTGGAATAAAATTACTACTTTTCATAGGTCGATATCTCCGAAACTAAACAAAGTTTGTCATTTAAAAAAAATCAATCCCACAACAGTACTGCGTGCACGTGTGTTTTTATTTTGAAATCCTAAGATCCGTTTAGAACCCATATCAAGAAATGTGCGCAAACTCCTATCGTGTTAGGTACAGGGATCGCGTACAAAAATACCCGCATTCAATTGCAATTATCTTATGAACTAAATGGTGAATCGAATTGAATTTTTGGGCATCAGTTCATGAAGGTCAGTTTTGAAAAAAGGTGTTTTTTGTAACCCTAATAACTTTTGCCGAAAATATCGAGAATTAATCGCATACGAGTTCTCAGATCGACTAGTGAATACAGCTTAGGGGCATCAACTTTTGATTAATGCAATTAAAAATGAGTGAAATTATGGTGCGCACAGGACGAATCGTGTAAAAAATGAGTCAGTATTGTTCCCTGATATGTTTTACAAATAAAAAAAAATCGAATTTTTTTTCTTAAATTTAACAAGCAGCTAGTGCAAAGTTGTGAAGAAAGTGAAAAAATGGTATCTTTTATTTGATTATGATTACCCGTTGTTTAGGAACAATACACTTGTTCCTTTGTTTTGTAGAACTTTGTTCAATCAGTCCGGAAAACCGGTTGGATAGCTCAATTTGAAAATGTACAGGGCTATTGGGGATACATTAGGCTGAAAAAACTTGGCAATATTAGTCGTTCCATCAATATTTCTAAAGTAGTAGTAGATTTACTGAAAACCCATAAAAATACATTCTGTTGTCCTTTTTTAAATTAATATAAAGGGCGAGAAAATTGTCAATGATTGCCCTTCAATTCCCTGTGCGATCATTGGCTGCTGAGATATCGATGATCAAAGATAAAACGATCTTTTTTTATTCAAAGTCGGCCATCTCAGCCTAAAATTGACGTACAGAGACGAAAGCCAAATTAAAGCTGGATAAAGAAGCTGACTGACCTATACATGAATTTAAGTGAAAAAAATCCCAAACCCGTGGACCATTGAAAAAAAACAAAAAAAATTGAAAAATAGAGTTCTGTCACTATTTTCTATAATTGCGTGATAACCGTAGCTCACAACCTTTTGTGCCGAAAAACCAAGAAACTAAAAACTTGAAGCTTCAAAATTATTTCTCTTCATCTCGATACAACCATTTTTTACATTAACCCAGCGCCTCAAAAAATATTTTAAAAATTGAAGAAATGTTCCGTTCCTTTAATTTTTGGAGTATTGTATAAAAAGTGATATATTTTTTACAATTTGGAATGAATCGAAAAAGCGCCCGTACGTGACTGTTAAAGCGATCTAAGAAGCTATAATATAAATTTCAAATCGATTGGACGCAAATTGTTCGGATTCTGCAGCGTCCCCGTTTAAAAAACATGGTTTTGCGAAAAACGTGTCTGAAGTCAACGGTTTCATAGACGCTACAGCTGGAGATATTATTTTCCGTAATCTAATGCTACCTATTAGTGGAAAATAAAACTATTTTCAGTCGGTGACTTTGTCCCCACAGATAAAAGGCTTACAAAAGTTGAGAATTGCGCCTACCGGCACGGCATCGCCGAAGACGCTTTCCGGCGCCGGAGACTCCCCTAAAAGATAGCTCAAAACCACTTTAAAACTTTTTTTTCAACTATAAACGAATCTGCATCATATTTTTTTAAGGTTCCAAAGATTCTGTTAAAGTGTTTCCAAAATAACGATTTTTCGAGAATTTCACACCGGTGTCCTGTAAACAATTCGCGATCGTGAAGTTTCACCGCTTTCACGATCTCGGTCGAGACTCGAGATTTTAGCAGAGATCAAATTCGTGGACGATAAGCGGCATCGAGATTCCAAACAGCCCCCGAGCGTATTTGTTTAAATTAATCAAAAAAGGATGGGAATTTACCCATCCTTTTTTAAATTAATTTTAATTATAATTAATTAAAATTAAATTGATCTTAATTTAATTTCAAATTAAATTTATGAATTAAATTTAATTTAAATTCAAATTAATTAAAATGAATTTTAATACATTTTAATTTTCCCATCCTTTATTAATTAAAAATCACGAGTCTCTAGCAAACCGGGTTTGCTAGAAAGCTCAACCGTAACGAAATTTTCACCGACGACCGTCGTCGATAAAAAAAAATGATTCGCGGCCTTTTGTTTAACCAATTCGCCATTCGAAAATTGCACCGCTCTTCCTTAGAGCGCAATTGGCGATCTTTATTGCTTGACAAGTTGACCCTCCGAGAACCTGCCGAAGTTAAACCTTGGCAGAGATAAAAATGCCGAACGTATTTATTTAACTATGAGCCTTGTAAAATTTATCGCTCTTTTGTAGCGTGAGTTTCGAGCAATCTTGTTCGCTCGAGATTTTGGCAGAGATGGAACTCGTAGACGATAAGCGGCATCGGGATTCCAAATAGTCCTTAAGCTTATTTGTTTAATTTAATCAAAAAAGAATGAGAAAATTCCAGCGCCCTTCCACAATGCAAGCCTCTACCAAACCCCGTTTGCTAGAAAGTTCAGCCGTAAAGAAATTTCCACCTATGACCACCGTCGACAAACAAATCGATGCGAGGGCATTCGTTTGAGGCGTCTGGCCACCATGTATTTTTTTTTAATTTTTAAAATATTTTTTAAAAATAAACCCTGAACGGTTAATACCAATTTAAGCCATAGTACGTATTGAAAAACGCAAAATTGACCAAGTTACAGATATTTTTCGGCAGGAAGTTTGAGCCGCTGGGGGCGGTCGACCGTGCGGTTCGATCCGTATTTATAACTCGCACGGCTTTAGGGTTAGCTTACGCAGCTGTCCTGCGTTATCTCGAAACTACATTTTTTTGAACTGGTACTATCGAAATATCGTAAACTATCGGTCCGATTGCTCTCAAATTTTTATACAAAACTTTTAGATACATGATCTAAAATGTCACATAGGATTTTTGCGATAACTTGATTAGTTTTTGTTTTATTATTGTTTTTTGCTCGAAACATTTCGGTGAAAAATACAAATTTTTTTTCTTCTGCTCACCATAATTTTTTTATTGGTCGAAAAAAAAACCGCTACGCTACATTGTAGCGACACTACTCACGAATTAGCTGATGTTTTTTTTCTGATGTGAGATGACCGGGTAACAGCTGGGACAATAACCTCGCGTATCGTGCGGAGGGCCTCCACGGCAATGTGCATAACGGCGCCATTTTTTAAATATTTTGAACGGAAGTTTATTAACGTTATTCTTAAAGCCCTTTCTGACGTTGTGTGAAAAACTAAAAATATTCCGGCCCATACTTTCAAGTTTATTTTATTTTTTTTAAATACCCATTTTTCAATCGGCCAAGGTGGCCAGGCGCCTTAAGGAGGTACGGTGATGACCACGCTAGTAAACTTAGAGTCTATTTTGCGCCGTAATACCGCCACGTTCTAGACATGTGTGTATGGCTTCTTTTTCGAGAAATATTTTTTTAAGTATTGAATTTCGAGCTACCCATCATTTTTATAATATGGAAACAAACGTAATAATCTTCTACTCGACTTCAGTAGTACGCCATATCGTCGACATTTAGCATCGTCGCATTTTCGATGGCTGTCATCGGTCCCACGCCCCGGCTTATTATTTTTTGTAGCCGGTAAACATGGTGTTGGCGGAGAAAACCCGTAGAGTATACGCTAACGGTATTCCGTGGAATTCTCACAACAATTGGTGCAGGGGGGGGGATGTTTTAGTTCCGGTTTTACGACGAGAGGGTTTTCGCGTAGCTGATATGTGCGGACGTTCGCTTCGCGACTAGGCCCAATGATACGTTAGGGTTGTTTGGGCTTTTAGCCCTTAAAAGGGCTGTTTTTGGGGCCGAGTCGAAAGAGGTGTCCAATCAATCAGTAGCCAGGGTCGTCATCGGGGAACAGATAATTGGGGTTACTGGGAACGGGAATCGGGGGGTAGTTCTGAAAGGGCTGGCCGCGTTGGTGAGGCCGGGGGGGACAGGGGCGAGGACGAGGAGGGGGGGACGGGACCTGTGCGTGGGTCGGGAGTTAGGGCCGACACCACTCGGTCGAAGATGGCGTCAAATCCCCCCTGGTCCCATAACAGGGGTGGAGAGGGAGGCGTTGGTGGGGTTACGGGTCGGGTGGGTGGTAGGAGAGGGGAGAGCGGTCGAGGGGGTAGAGGGACTTTGAACCCCTTTGTGTCTGCGGGGGCCCCTGCCGGGGCGGGAGGCGTGTTCTCCGTCTCTTCCCACCTTAGCACGCCGAGCGAGGTGCGAGGGTCCTCGC
Source organism: Ophion obscuratus (assembly GCA_964007375.1). NCBI lineage: Eukaryota > Metazoa > Arthropoda > Insecta > Hymenoptera > Ichneumonidae > Ophion > Ophion obscuratus. The sequence continues at coordinate 12,754,813 of OZ023316.1, read as the reverse complement.
GGTGCCAAATGGCCGGTGTCCCAGGCCCGAGGTTGGCCAACGCGTTGGCTCTTCGCCGGTGTTGCCGACGTCGTCGGCGCGAGCTTTCGCGAGGCATAAAAAAAAAAGAAATAAAAAAAATAAAATAAATTAAAAATAAATAAATAAACTTAAATAACTGTTAAGAAATAATAGCTAAGGGGAGGTTAAGAATGAGATCGTCTGTTGATGGATAGTTAACCGATATTTATAGTTACGGAATATTAATACACTGTACAGAACAAACAGCACGCAAACGCAAATTAAAACAAAAAGAGACAAAATGAAACCAAAACGCAAAACCGAAAGAAAAAGAAAAAAAAGAGAAAGAAAAAACGTGGACGTCTACTACGAGGAGTGCGGTATCCCGGATGAACGCGGTGACGAGTTGGAGGCTAGGGGATGTGAAGACCAGGGATCCGCGGCTCCGATACTTTCCAGTATCTAAACCGGGCAGGAGGGGGGGTGCCGGCACGCGTATTTCTCAGCGGCTCAGCGGGAGGGGGGCGAGAGAAAAAAAAGGGGGGTGCACCAGCTGACCAATTTCCAGTAGCTCGCCGGGAGGGGGAAGGACTCACCAGCCCACCACTTTGCAATGGTTCGCCGGAAGGGGGAAGGACTCACCAGCTCACCACTTTGCAATGGTTCGCCGGGAGGGGAAAGGTTGTCAGCTCACCACTTTGCAATGGCTCGCCGGGGGGGAAGCCTGGGGGGAAGCCGGGGGAAAATATAATTTCTGGAGAGGACCCGAACCAGAGGGCCGAAACATAAAGAAAAGAGAAACATATTTTATTTCCATCGCTGACCTTGGAAAATCCCCTATTGGCCGGACCGAAACCGAATCTCCAACGCAACTTGTCATCTACACGGCCGCACACATCCTTGATTCATTTTAAATCGACTGGCTATAAACAGATATAATGACCTTCTTCGACGAGATACTACAACTCTTCGAATATTTCGCCTTAGCAGCGTTCAAGGATTGGAAACACGACACTGCCACGAAGACTCGCCTAAAACAACAACTTCGTTTTTTACTTAAATGTAGACAAGAAGGTTTGATACCGAAACACATTTTTTCCAAACATTTAAATATTCAAATTTCTGGTAACAAAGGTAAATTAAAACTTAATAGAATATCACACAAATTCCACAAATAATTACTAAACATAGAAATCGATGATCTCAACTTTCGAATAAAAATACTGAACCAAAAAATAGAAAAGAACGCTGAAACAGTCAACAAGACTAAAAACAATATTAAAGAAATATTTTTCACTTTAGAACAAATAAAACTAAACAAACTGTAAAAACTCTCATATAAAAAACACCAAAAAAAACTCTAAAATCTTAGATTTCAACGAACCAAGAACATACATCATCACATTTTCAACCATGAAGAATTTTTAAGAACAATATCATCACAAACACATATGAACCAAAACGGCATACATCACCTAAATTATCAAAACACAAATCAAACAACACAAAATCACAACATCAATTCAACACTCACTAACAGATAAAATGACACAAATAATAATCTTTCCACTGATCCTCTAAACAACATAAATTCAACAATCACATAAAATAAAACCAAAGATTGGCCCATAAATCTCTCCAACGTGGACATTCCGCTACACATTTCCACATTCTTGTCTCTAGGTGAAAAGTACTGTTTTCCTTACCTCAAACTCTCAAACATAAAAACTCACATCCACAAATCAATCTCCGAACTTGAGTCCAAACTGGATGTTTTACTCGGCAAACCTAGACAAATCGAAATTCGAACCAGATTCAATAAAATCTTAAACAAAGTAAAGATTCCAACATCATTCTCCAACACTAGTCAAATCATAAAACATACGTCCTCATTCTTAAAAAACAACCCTCAACTTTTAGTTACACGAGCTGACAAAGGAAATTCAACAGTCATTCTTGAAAAATCAGATTACATTACAAAAACTCATGATTTTCTCGCAGATTCCACAATTTACAATTTAACAAATAGAAATTCCATGAACACTCTACAAAAAGACATTAACAATATTCTCTCCAGATGGAAAATCTTAAAAATTATTGATGAAACAAAATTCAAATACTTAAAAGCTGAAAATTGCAACCTATACCGTCTTTATTGCTTGCCAAAGACTCACAAAAATAATTGTCCACTTCGTCCAATAGTATCATCAATACATAGTCCAACACATAAACTAGCTGAATTTATACAATCTAAACTCTCCAAATTAATCAGTCCGACTAATTCACACATCAAAGATAGTTTCCACTTAAAATATTCACTCTCTAACATCTCAATCCCACTCAACTACAAATTGGTCTCATTTGATGTTGTTGCTCTCTACACCAACTATTCATTACAACTAGTTATTCAAAGCCTACAAAAAAGATCAAATCTATTCTCAAATGCATTTCCTTTACATGAAATAATTAAAGTCATAGAATACATCGTGTTCTCAACGTTCTTCACATTCAAAGATAAAATTTACCAACAAATCTCAAGGTGACCTATGGGTTCACCTCTGGCTCCAATACTATCCAACATCGTCATGATTGATCTTGAAACTAATTGTCTAGAAAAAGAAATTTTTCATTACCACTATATAAAAGATATGTTCATGATATTATTATTGCTCTACCAACAAACAAAATTGAATCCACCAAAAAGATTTTTAACTCTTATAATCCAAAATTACAATTTACATCTGAAAACGAAGTAGAGAACAAAATCCCGTTTCTTGATTTACTTTTAATCCATAAACAAAACTCAATTATCACAAATTGGTATAGAAACCCAACCTGGTCAGGCAGATTCATCAATTACTTTTCACATCACCCACTTTCCCCAAAAAGCCATAATCTACATGCTAGCTGACAGAGCAATAAAATTATCTCATCCTTCTTTTCACAAAGAAAATCTCAAACTCATTGGTAACACGATGACACAAAATTGCTATCCAATCTCTTTCACAGACAAAATAATAAAACATCGACTGTCCACAATCAACAATAAAAAATCCAATAACAACAATTTTGATTCTTCCAGAATAATAAATCTTCCTTACACAAACTTCCTTACAAAAATCTTCCTTACACAAAATCATCAACTAATTCTTCTCTTCCAACAATATAATATAACATTAGTCACAAACAACAAACACAACATTTCATCGATTATTGGCTCCACCAAAGACAGAATGAATAACAACCAAAAATCCAACATAGTTTACAAAATCGACTGTCAAGACGGCAATGCCACATACATCGGCCAAACCAAAAGATACCTCGAAACCAGAATAAAAGAACACAAAAATAGCCTGAAACACACTACCGCAATACACACCGCTTTAGCACAACATGCAATAGAACAAAAACTCGACTTTCAATGTGACAAAGTAAGGATACGAAACAATGAAAATTGGCTAAAAAAAAGACTGATTCTAGAAATGATCCAAATTAAGGCACACTCCAATGCCATAAATGTTAGAACTGACATATAAAAACTAAGCTCAATTTATACCTCGATAATATAACTATTAAAACATTATGCAATACTTAACCTCACATAACAATTTTAAAATTATCGACACTATAAATTAATTAATATATTGACATTATAAGCTAATTTTAAGGACACTATAAATAAATTTTAAATACCCCTAACTTTACGCACCCATTTTATTTTCCTTGACACGTCTAAAGGATCTTTCTCCCCCGATTCGCAGTACAGAGAATCTAATAAGCTTCAGGAAATTAATACACCACTCAGTTTCTCTCGAACTTTCTGTGACCACACAACTCAACATGTAACGAAAAAATGTAAATTTCGAGTTTTTGCTTATTTTGGAAGGAAAAACAAATTCTTAAGAACTTAACTCAATAGGTAATCATCATAGTCTTATGATTCTTTACTAAAATTTCTTTCAAATCAATCACTTACATTAAATTTTCACTAATAAAACACAAAACTTTTTTATAATTATTTATCCATTACAGATAATAAAAATCGCTGAACAACGATAAAATCTCTATCTATTGAGTATTTTCCCACGAAACATTATTTATTTCCATAAATATTGTTTTTCGAAATAACTTTCCGAATATACGGAAAAATCCTGAAATATTAACAACATCGAGGTTGGTTATTTCTCATATTTCATCTCTTTATAATTCCATAATATAATAACCCTCTTTCTCATACATCACACATTTCAAACACCGATACATAAAAATAGTTAACGCAATATAAGAAATTCTTCATATCATATTAATATAGCTATAACCAAAACAGAATTAACATAATTGTTATACAAAATGACACAACACTTATATAACGGAATCATAACATAAAACACTCATATATATAGCTCTTTCAAACGTGATTGTAAAATTTGTGTGGCATAATTTATACAGAAAAATGTAATTTCTGAAGAGGACCCGAACTAGAGGGCCGCAACGTAAAGAAAAGAATAACATCTTTTATTTCCATCGCTGACCTTGGAAAATCCCTTATTGGCCGGACCGAAGCCGAATCTCCAACGCAACTTAATTTTAAAGAGCATAGGAAAATGCCAGCACTCTTCTACAAGACGAGTCTCTAGCAAACCCCGTTTGCTAGACAGTTCAATCGTTATGAAATTGGGACCAACGACCGTCGAGAAAAAAAAATCGACTCGCTGCTATATGCAAATACAATGTAAAATGTAACGAACTTTCAACGCTCTCCTACAGAGCGAGCGCATGCTTCCAAGCCCACCATGGTCGCTAAGCCTAGTTGTGTGTATTGTGTGATACACACACATAGGTATAAAGTGTTTGAGTTATGACCAGGGGCTGGCATCTGTCAGAATTTTTGCCACGCAAAATATCTTCTGTTTGTAGTGTCTTACTCTGCCACTCGCAGCGCTAGTTGTTCTCAAACAATCCCGACGCGCGCGCAGGGGCCATGTATATTTACACACGCGCATATATAATTCGAAGACTTTCCATAGTCTTCGAATGCGGGGATCGGCTGGTACGGTGAAAATGCACCCATTCAGGATTACGCGCGTACCCTGACTGTGCACAACACACGGCATTTGCGCACGAGTATAAGGAATTTCGATAATTTCATCAACTCCGCACCGCGGCTTAAACTCCAAACGTCAAAATAGTCGTATTCGGCGCCGAGGTGGTTAAGTACGCCATGCGAGCCTCGCGCCTGCGCAATAACAATATTGTCAGTGACCTACTAGCGCCACGGGGAGAGGTAGAACTAAATAAAGCGGTCAAAAAGCGTAGCATTTTTATATACGGTAAGGGATAGGAGGTGCTAGCCCCCTGGTTACGACCGAACTGGTGCGAGAAGGTTGCACGCGGCACGCGAGACGAAAACGTGGTCAATAATCGAAAAACCAACTTTTTCATGCAAGTTAAACGGCCAGAGAAATTGGTTGAGAACTAATTTCTGCTACGGCCCTGGCTGTCCCCACCCTTTATCCCTCAGTCTCTTAGATATTTCAGTTCAAAGTCGACCTTTGCCAGTGACAGTCGCGCACCTCGGTTTCGCTCGGTTATTCAGTCAAACTTTAAACAACTATAACTCAGCAGTGTAAAGTGCTACTCAATTTTAACAAAATGGATACTCTTCCTCCACGTATGTAGAAAATTTAGCCTATTTAACAATTTAAAAATAGCAGTTGTTGTCCATGTTTACGTAGTCTAACGATAATCCTGAGAACTGCCTTCGTCGGAACTAAATATTAATTTTGCGTAGACCTTTAGTATGGACCTTCGTATTTTTTTTAATGTAGCTTAGAATATCAGCTTTCGAATGGAGTGTCAAAGAGAGTGCGCAAAGGTGCGCCGCGCCTTCCACAGCATTTTTAGTGACCGAATGCGTGTTCCGAAAAGGGCCCCGCGCTCGCTCGCCGCGTGCCCGCGTGCCGGCTGCCTGACCAAGCGAGTTGGGCAAGTAGCTCGCTTACCTGAAGCTGCTTTACCCTACGTGGACTCGTTCAACTGGTTCATTCTGCCAATAGATTCGAAATATACAGGTTGAGGCACATAAACTGTTACAGAGCAATAGCACTCAAACTTTTGATCATATCCAAAAATGTTTCAGACAAAAGTTTCAGTGTTCGAGAAGGCCGTCATACTGGACCACCCAATTTTTGTTATCGGTGCAAGCGCTGAAGCTACGTCAAGGTGAAGTCCACATTTTTAAATGGAACAGTACACTTTTTCAACCATTGTGTGGAGCACCTCAAGCCGCATAATAAACATTAGGGGGTCAAAGTCGTTCAAGGTCATTCAGGGTCAGTATCGATTATACAAATCTAAATATCTCGGATCACTACCAAATATTTGGAAGTGATCCGAAAATTTGTATTTCATTTTAATAGGTGACCTTGAATGACCTCGAACGACTTTGCCCCTCTAATGTTTTTATGCGGCTTGAGATGCTCACACAATGGTGGAGCACCGGATCACTACCAAATATGTATGTGTGTGTGTGTGTGTGTGTGTCTGTGTGTGTGTGTGTACGTTCGGTTGTTGCAGAGCACTCGTCGCAGAAAATATGTCAAATGGAATGCAATCCCATTCAGATTGCCTTCACTGTAATTCCTAAAAAAAATGTCTTTGTTACAGCGAATACAATTTAAACGGTCGGCAAGATGTTCTACTAGGTGCGCAACTAAGTTTCCGGGTTTTTTTTACCGATAAAAAATCGAAAATTTCAAGACAAATACAGAAAATGGTTCATTCGAAGTATTGTCCCTCGCTATTCACACATTTTTGCCATCTGTCTGGCAATACATAAATACCGCGACGATAAAAAGACGTGTCTTTGGACTGAAACCATTTTGTACTGCATCGTAATTGGCCAAGTGTAGCCCGCCCAAGCCATGCGCCATTGACCGGAACAAGTGATAGTTTGAAGGGGCCAGGTTTGGCGAATACGGCGGGTGCGGTACCAGTGTTTCAGTGTTTTTATGGTGTCCCGGACGATGAAACTGCAATGGCACGGAGCGTTATCGTGCTGCAATATCACATGTTCGTGTCTCGTGTCCCATTCTGAACGTTTTTCGAGCAATGCGTGGTTCAAATTGATTAGTTGTTGTCCGTAGCGATGTCCATTGACAATTTCACCCGGTTTCTGCAGCCCATAGTATACGATTCTTTTCTAGTCCCACCAAACGCAGAGCATTGACTTTTTTCCGAAGCGATTTGGCTATGCCGTCGATGATGACGCTCCGCCAAGTAAAAGCCACGATTTTCTGCGTTTGGGATTCTCGAATTACATCCATTTTTCATCACCAGTAACAATTCGATGCAGGAAACTCTTTCTGTTCTGCCTCAAAAGCAAAATTTCGGAAGTGGCTGTTCGACTTTCCATTTGTCCCTCAGTCAACTCATGCGGCACTCACTTTCCTTCCTTATTAATTTTTCACATGGCGTGCAAACGTTTCGAAATATATTGCTGAATCACATTTAATGCCTCGGTAAGTTGATCTTCTGTTTGGGTGTCATCTTCATCCAATAACGCTTACAGATCGGCGTCCGCAAATGTTTGTGGTCTTTCCAAGCGCTCCTTGTCTCCAGACGTTGTTTTTGATGGTATATGTTCACCGTAGGCCTCCTCAAGTAACCGATGTACTTCAGCTGCTGTTTTTTAGGCTGAGGCAGAAAAGCAATGCTTCCCGCAAATGCTCTTTATTTGGCACAAACTTTGACATTTTCGAGGTTAGAAAAAAGGTCGTTGCGTTGCACTATTTATTTATTTTACGACTGGTTATTCTTAACAGATGTCCAATCTATAAAGGCACCCAATTTCAGACCTGTATGCCGACTACATGTGTCGCTAGCGCCATCCATGTATGAAACCCGGGAACTTAGTTGCGCACCTAGTAAATCCAGGATCCGACGTCCTTGGAGAGCGAATTTTTGTTGCTGATCGTTGAGGTTATAGTTCTCCTCATCACGTTTAGCCGCATTTGCTTGACACAGGGCCGCCCCAGCTTTCAGTCTTTTAGCAAGCGCCTTTTTTCTTGTAAACTTCTCTTTGTATCGCATTTGGGTTGACATTGTCACGCTTTTTTTTTATTTACATAAAATATTTCGCGAAAGACGGAACGTTGGAAGCTTAACGCTGTGACTACAGGAAAATCGCGCTGTTGCCACGATTACAGCGCCGCTCTCTATACGAGTATGAGATTTATCTATGCATGGGGTGTGAATGTGTGGGACATATAGAGGGTACAAGGTCTGTCAAAAACGTACAACCAACAGCATCGAATAGGCATTGGATGTTACTATACGCTCCGACCGAAACTTTTTGGTTATACGTGTACCTACAAAACTACTTTAAAATGAAGATGATTCAAATTGACGAGAATGGCACGCCTTCACGAAAAAATCACCATTGCACGGAAAATTTCACCAAAATTTGAATAGAAAAAATTCTTTTTTTCTCATTTTTCGAAAACAATTCTCGTCAAGTCAAGGTAGCAATGCTATCAATATTTTTTACCAAGTTTGAACTCAATCGGCTCAATAGTTCTTGAGTAATCCTGCACTCCAATTTCGAAAATACAGTTTTAAGAAAAAGAAGTTTGCAGTTTCCGCCCGCTCCAAATCTGAGCGGTGAGGCACAGCGTTGACGGACTATAACGTTTGACGATTTTCGAATTTTGGTTTGAAACTTCATGAAAATATACTACATACATAGATCGATCGTTGAAAGAAAAAAAAAAGGAATCGATTTTAGTGTCAGAGTTATAATAAAATTTAAGACGAAGCGATACGGTGATTGATTGATTCGCATACAGTACAGGTAAAGCATAGTTACTCACAGGCCATAAACTTTTCAGTCGGAGTATTAAGTATACTTGAACAAAAGCGTCACCTTTCCTCGCTTTTGGCAGAGTTTTTCTTTAAATCGTCATGTGAAAATTATCGAGCGTAGATCGGCGGAAATTTTGCCGTTTGCTGTCACGCTTGTTCTGCCGTGAGGTTAGAAACTCATCCGATCACTTTCAACTCGTTGACCAATATATCACTATATTCGGGGCTCTGCTGCACCCCCGCGCCATCACTGTACAACAACTCAAGAACTTTGTGTCCAAAATTTGCGTCGCACGTTTAGGTATTTTAAATTCTGCAGGCACGTACTACACGATTATTGCAAAAACTTTAACGAGTTTGCACCAGCTTGTGGCCCGAAAAACAGGTCGATTTTCGATTTTTTTCTCTGGTCAGAGTTTTGGGATAACGAGGTCCGGATTTTATACACAAGTAACAAATAGTCTTGCTCAATTTGATACACAAAAAAAAACACTTTTTTATTCCTACTGGTACCTGCCCGATTCTGCAAAAATATCGTAACTAGAATCTCAAATCCTTTCATTTTCTCGCACAAAAGAAGGTTGCTTCTTGATTTTTTGACAATGTGCTGCGGTGCAATATGATAACGTACGAGATATGATGGCAGTTCAATTTATCTTCTGGAAATAATCAACTGTTCTTGCGTGAAAAAAAAGCCTTCTAAAAAAAGATTTAGCAATATTTTCGATAACTCACAATTTTTACATTCTTGTGTAATTCCTTTCTTACTTCTTCCTCTTCTTATTTTTCATTTTGATGCATCGTGCCTCGGTAATACAACAATCTAGAGTGCAGCGGAGAAAAATATATCGAATTTGCATTTAACTGTATGACTTATATCACCTTGCTATATGGAGGCGCAACATATTATATCCCTATATAGTGACAAGTAGTTATCTCAATTGCGATAAATTTGAAGCTCGCACTACGCCACGAAATAGCAGGGGATGATCCGTGAAAACATATCGGCCGAGTGGGTCACGTGAGAACTAAATTTCTAGGGCTACCATAATTGAACGTCCGACTCCGGTTAAATAAATAATATCGTAATATCCTAAAACATCATATATATACTTAAAAAACATTTTGGAAATGGAAATAAAATTTTTTGCACGTAATATAGGGTAAACCGACAACTGAATGAACGGAAAGCAGTGAATAGACGAAAGCATATTTTACATAAGCAGAGAATATGGGTTGTCGATAGAAACTCGAATCACTATAATCTAGCAAAAGAATCACAGGTGTCGTTAAAACTGATCTCTTAGTTTGATATCGAATTTCGACGCTAGACGGGATTTTTCTAGTTTGTGGTACTTGCACACCGCGCAACTTACAAAGAACGTCACTCAAGTGTCCACCTTCGATTTTGTTTAAACTCATATAGGTGATAAAGCATTAAAAACTATTAGATACGTATTTTATTTTTTTCGGAAAAATGGTTTTACGGAAGAGAACCACTCGTCGAAGAAAGGCGTGTCGAAGGGCGATTTTGGAGCTTCACCCACAAGCAGTCTACTGATCTAAATGAAATAAAAAAGTCTTTTAATGTAAAGTAATGAAAAATCTACTATAGAAGCCCTCAATTTGCCTTTTTCTCACGCCACACTTAGGACGGTCGCATGAAAATGAATAAAACAGGTATCATTTTGAAAGGGGATCAAAATTCAAGTTCACGTGTTTTTACGATTTTGCCGGACAGCACACTTAACGGGATAAACCACCCCTTACATGTATTTATTCATCACAATCGTGTTTTAAGTGTTTAAATATATCCGCTGATTCAAATTATTCCTACCAACTACGATTTAATGTGTTCTCGTGTTTCGAAATGACTAGATTCGTCTTAAGGGCAAACTACCCCCTCTGAGTTTATTTCGATTCGCAATTTCAAAAAGTGTCCACCCATTGCATTGAAACTGCTACCATTCCATCAGGGTTATATGAGTTTTGGGTTTGTGTATACATGCATATTTGTATCGAACTTTAGGAGCGGTGCGGGGGGGGGGGGCTTCCCTTTACGCATAAGACTCATATTTTCATATCGAAATCCTTCTTCCTTCTAATTCGCACGTTTATGTGAAAGCATCTTTCAAATACAAGAAAAAAATATATTAATAATACCATTAATAGAATACAAATGGTATATATCAATGAGTTTGTTGTGTTCGGTATTTCTCAATTCTGCGTTATAAATTTTGGTATACGAATTAATGTCTACACTTCAATTCTTAAACGAGCTATTATCTGAAATGCTCATCTTCGGGAATTTTCCATCCGAGCATATACGAAATAGGAACGTACAGACCGACTTTTATTTGCCTGCATATTACACTTTCTTGAATAGTTGCAATAATTAGTTCATCCGGCCCGAATATTCTTATAGCGTCTTTATACGAAAGATTTAAACACTTCATGTATTTGAATTCAGAGTATGGAAAAATCTCGTCTGACATTTTTGAAAAACAAACTTTTATACTAGTAGCTTCTGGAGAACGTCACGTTAAAGTGGGGAAAAAGCTTGGTTGCTGTACGCAAATGTAATAACAAATAGGGCAACCCGACCAGTCAATAGACGAAAGCTGCTTTACATTTAAAATAAGGGAAGAATTGTGGCATGTACTTGCACACTGCGCAACTTACCCGGGAAAAAAAGTTCATGCCTGAGTGGATATGTTCATATATGTTTCAGATATTGTCATATATGTTTCAGATATCGTCATATATGATTCAGATATTGTCATATATGTATCAGATATATTTATATCTGACATTGTACAGTATCATATATGATTAGGTCTGATCATATTCCACATCACATATGCTTAAGGAAGATCATATCTGATCACATATCCCGGGGAAAATGGTCATATCTGAGCAGATATGCTCATGTAGGTGTTTATCTGCAACATAAATGAATCTGATCTGATCATGCATGGTCAAAGATGAACATACATGTATTTTTATGCGCTCAGGGGTAGCTCTATATCTGGTCAGATATGATCGCGCATAAGTAAATATGTGCAGATATGAATTTGTACCTGAACATGTCTGCCCATATGTGGTCATGTCTAACCAGATATAGTACAATTCACGACTACATTCGAGCTCACACATGAATACACTTGAATATGTGCGCGCATGCATGAACATATCCAACCAGGTATGGATGAATACGCAACCGAACCCAACTCGTGCATGATCAGGTCTGAAAATATTTGCCCATGTACGATTGTATCTGCCCAGATATGGAATTATACTCGAATTCATCCAATTGGATCTACCAGGTGTGTAAGTATGAAATCGGAATTTTTGTACAGAAAAAACACGTTTATTGTAATGATATGATACAAAGTATCATATCATTACCGTAGGTACATCCGCCAGTTGTTGTTGTGTTTGAGCGTCGTCTTCGTCCAACAAGGCTTGCAGGTCAGCGTCTTCAAACTTTTTCGGTGGTCTTCCACGTTCTTCGTTCCTCACGTCAAAATCGCCACTTTTGAACCGTTTGAACCACTCGAAACACTGTGTTTTACCGAGAGCATGCTCACCAAACGCCTCCACAAGCATTCGATGCGATTCGGCTGCGGTTTTCTTCAGATCAAAACAGAAAAGTAGTGCTGTCGGCAAATCGTAATTTGTTGGCACAAAACTCGACATGTTTATCTCTAATAAACTAATGCTACTGAATGAAACTCGTGTTATTGTGAGTTGGAAATCTTTGTCGGATATCAATACAATAACAAGACACCGCTGACGTGATGTGTCGGTAACTGCATCGACATCTAGCGCCACCTATGGGCAAATTCCGGTTTCATACTTACACACCTGGTATATGATCATCGCTGAACATGCTTGCCCACGTGTGATCAGATCTAATCAAATATGAATCAATTGATTCATATTTCATCAATTGATTCATATTTGAACGTATTCATCCATACCTGGTTGGATATGTTCATGCATGCGCGCACATATTCAAGTCTATTCATGTGTGAGCTCGAATGTAGTCGTGAATTGTACTATATCTGGTTAGACATGACCACATATGGGCAGACATGTTCAGCTATAAATTCATATCTGCACATATTTACTTATGCGCGATCATATCTGACCAGATATAGAGCTACCCCTGAGCGCATAAAAATACATGTATGTTCATCTTTGACCATGCATGATCAGATCAGATTCATTTATGTTGCAGATAAACACCTTCATGAGCATATCTGCTCAGATATGACCATTTTCCCCGGGATATGTGATCAGATATGATCTTCTTTAAGCATATGTGATGTGGAATATGATCAGACCTAATCATATATGATACTGTAAAATGTCAGATATAAATATATCTGATACATATATGATAATATCTGAATCATATATGACGATATCTGAAACATATATGACAATAACTGAAACATATATGAACATATCCACTCAGGCATGAACTTTTTTTCCCGGGTGGTCTGATATCGTCAAATCTAATCATACATGCTCTGATATCGTCAAATCTAATCATGTATGCTCTGATATGGCCATTTTTCTTATGCATGATTAGACAAGATCCAGATATGATCAATCATATCTGGATCATATATAATCCAGATATAATCAGATGTGATTTGGTCTGATAATTTTTTCTCGGGATGATCATACATGCTCAGATATAAGCATACATGATCTGTCATGACACGATATGAACAGATATAGCCAATTCTCTTGTCTGATCATATCTGATTCTACAGATATGCTCAGATATAAGCATACATGCTCTGTCATGACACTATATGAACAGATATGACCAAATCTCTTGTCTGATCATATCTGATTCTACAGATATGATTCAGATATGTTCAGATATGATCTTTTTTTCCCGGGTAGTTACGATACGGCTGTTCACAGTAGGTTTTCTAAAGGCAAAAACAATACTTACGAGGAAACGTTGCGAGGTCGATGTCTCCGATTTCGATGAAATTTGGCATGCTTGTAGAATAGGTAAAAATAGGCGACACGTATTTTTTTATATCGGCGGAACCCAATTTTTAAAGGTTGAAAAGCACCCTCGAAAATTGGGGTGTTTTTCGTTTTTCGTCGATAACGTTTTAACGGTACGAGATATAAATAAACTTCGAATTGCAACAATGTTTACTTTTTCATGTACTATACATTTGAGATGAGAATGATGCAGATAGCAACAAATTTCATATTGTTTATTGCAAAAATGCAATTTTTTCAACCGTATCTCCGAGAATTTTTAATCGATTGGAATGTAAATTTGCATACATGTTGAGAATGGAAAAGTGCGGATACGGATTTTTTCTTTTTCCGATATCTCACAATTAAGGGGTTGAACTGCCCGTCGATTTTTTTTTGCCGAGAGCATCGTATAATCAGCTAGCCTTTTGGCATTTCGGTCTAAATTCACGTCCATATATGTTCGTGTTATGACGTAATTGCATATTTGTAACATTCCAGCCCCCCCCCCTCGAAAGGCAAACGTTCAAAGTTCTTACCGTGCGACATGGACGAAAATTTGTAGAAATAAAAATGGATTACGAAGAAAGTACAATCAGTCAAAATAGTCGATACACATTTTTTCGTTTTGGCAGAACGACACTCTTAAGGGTTCAACGCACCCTTAAAAACTTCGTTCTTTCTATAGCTCGTGAACGGGCCGAAATAAAAATAAAGTTCGAAAGGAAAAAATGTTGTATTCGTCGACTACTAGACGTTCATGATGATAATAATGAGTACAACAATAAATGGCGTGTTGTTTATTGCAATAATTCGTGAATTACTTGTGAAAAATCACTCTTCAGTTTTCGACTAATATGGACAGAGGCAAGGATCGTAATCACGGACTGACTTCATGCATCGGGAGGCAACTGGATTACAATAGTATATTTAAGAAGAAATTCTCTACCGCCACGTACTGCCTTTGAAGATTACAACACAATCGGAAAAGTGTTCTCACGCTTACTCATTTAGGAAAAGTTTCAACTCTATGTTTTTTATGGATTATACTTATTACAATAATGATAGTCATGATAAAAGTGTTTGAAACAAAGAGATTTCTTACACCCCGCACACGTGAATAATAGCTGCTTTGCCGCATATATCGCATGTCGGTACATTTTGTGAAAAGCAAAATTCTACCGGAATTTCGAAGTTTGGTTGTCTTTCTTCTTCGTTCCCGCTTTCGTACCACGCATACTTGAAAAGGTTTGTAAACCGTGGAGAAAAAACGGATTGTGTGTAAAAGATTGGAATTTAACAATATTGTCTCTCAAATGCAGATTGACGTCGTAATTGTTTAATATTACTGCGTCAGAAAAGTGACTAAGTTTTTCCATACACGGAAGCCATAAACATCAAGGGGCTGTATCATTCCAGTCCTACCTGCAGGAATCACTATTTATCATATGGACTAATTGTCTACAGAACTAATGAAACTGGTGCAATATAATTACCTGCTGGAATGGTTGAAACTTTAATATCTTTCCCTTGCATATCCATTTCTTTTAATGCAGTTGGACATTGACCGCTCCAATAATTCAAAAGTATTACCGATTTTGGACCCGTATTGGGAATATATACTTCTTGGAACCACCGCTTGGAATCATTAGTCGTCAATTTTCCAGATTTCAAAGCCAATAGAAATATATTTTCGACTCTGAACATAGGTTGTTCCACTCGAGGACCAAATTTGCCAGCAGGTTTGTTTAAAACGATCAACATAGGTGCCAAAAGCTTGCCTCCCGCAGAAACCAAAGGCTGTATAGTAAAACTGTGGGTTGTTGATGTTTTCGATTGCACGACTGTCTCAACGGATTTCTGTCCTTCTTTCGCCAATGTGCGGCCTGTATGTAGCTCTAAATTGAATCCACTCAGGCCAGAATTGAATGTGTTTTCAGCCCCAACGTTGCCTATGTTGACCTTCACCATTTCTATAAATTCGATAGCTTTGTTTCGAAGTGTATCAGCGTTTAATAATTGTTGTTTTGTTACATATTCAGTAATTTTCCGTGACACAATTCCATGTTGATTTTTTAATGTCCTTGGCCACGAAGCGGATGCTGTGAAATTTACGGCTGGTATTTCTACAATTCCTCGTGCACGGAACGCCCATCGTCGAAGATCTATATCATGGACAGGCAGCCTTTTGTCCAAAGCATCATTAAATTTTTTTACCGTGTAGTGAGCTATCTTTGTTAACTTTTCTTTGTACGTGCCACCCTTATTTATACTGCGGGCCCACCGGCGCAACTGCGGCTCTGATTTCACCTTTTTGAATTTCGTTTGAAGAGATGATAACTTTCTATTCCCATTTGCCCCGGATCTCTAGTAATCTACAACTCTTGTCTTGTATTCGTAACTCAATTCTTCTATATCTTGGGTACATACATTTTTATCAATTTTTGGAACTAGGTATCTTTGTCCGTGCCAATCTCCTTCACTGTCATCTTCTATTGCGGCTGCTTCATGAATTTCATTTGGTGACAGAAAATCCAAACCAGTTTCAACTTCCATTTCCATAGGTTGATCCATCGCTTCAATGATCATGTTTTCTAGATCCTTACTGAACTGTTTTTCCTGTTCGGCGATTGGAGTGCGAGGCAAATTCATAGCACTCAACGCTATGGATAGAAGTTGAATAACATTCACCGGTTTAACGTACATCATTTGTATTTCGAACTCAAAATGCATGGCTGGCTTCTCCGTCGTAATTGCAGCAATAATGATCGTCGGTTAATTTATATGACTTGAAACCCAATTGATAAATACATACGAAAAAAATAACGACGACACACGCTATTACCCAATTGATAAATACATACGAAAAAAATAACGACGACACTGCTATTAATCTTTAATAAGGCCATTTCAAGGTTATCATGAGAGCCGCTCTTTGCACCGTACTCGTTCTTTGCGAAGATTTATTTCTTTCGTTCATGGGTTCTGCTGTTTGTGAAATTAAAGTTAAAGATAAAGATTAAATTATGCTGCGTTATAAGCTGATTAAAATGTTTGCATGATTCTGTTCATGAGTTGCAGCGGCAACCCAAAAACGCTGTAATCTCTGCAGATAATGCCTTCGATACGCTGAGCGGAGTGGAATTTCTTCGTTAATATACAATTGTAATCCAGTTGCTTTCCGAAGCACGAAGTCAGTCCGTGATTGCGAGCCTTGCCTCTGCCCATATGAGTGGGAAACTGAAGAATTATTTTTCACAAGTAATTCACGAATTATTGCAATAAACAACACGCCATTTGTTGCTCTACTCATCATTATCATCATGAACGTCTAGTAGTCGAAGAATAGAACATTTTTTTCCTGTCGAACTTTATTTTTATTTCGAAAACGAGAAAATGTGTATCGACTATTTTGACTGATTGTACTTTCTTTATAACCCATTTTTATTTCTACAAATTTTCGTCCATGCCGTACGGTATGAACTTTGAACGGTTGCCTTTCGAGAGGGGGACCATTGGGGGGGGGGGGGGGGGCTGGAATGTTACAAATATGCAATTACGCCATAACACGAACATATATGGACGTGAATTTAGACCGAAATGCCAAAAGGCTAGCTGATTATACGATGCTCTCGGCAAAAAAAAATCGATTGGCAGTTCAACCCCTTAATTGTGAGATATCGGAAAAAGAAAAAATCCGTATCCGCACTTTTCCATTCTCAACATGTATGCAAATTTACATTCCAATCGATTAAAAATTCTCGGAGATACGGTTGAAAAAATTGCATTTTTGCAATAAACAATATGAAATTTGATGCTATCTGCATCATTCTCATCTCCAATGTACAGTACACGAAAAAGTAAACATTGTTGCAATTTGAAGTTTATTTATATCTCGTACCGTTAAAACGTTATCGACGAAAAACGAAAAACACCCCAATTTTCGAGGGTGCTATTCGACCCATAAAAATCGTGTTCCGCCGGTATAAAAAAATACGTGTCGCCTATTTTTACCCATTCTACAAGCATGCCAAATTTCATCGAAATCGGAGACATCGACCTCGCAACGTTTCCTTTAGTGTCAATAAGTTTTGAGGGTGAGTATTACTTTTATTACTTGAGATAGGAACAAACTTTGATTTTTTTTTTAATTGTCAAATGAATTAGTAATAATAGGCCAGAATTAGAGATGTTTATTCACTAGTACTGTATTCTAATCTCTTTCTAAAGATAATGGACATATGGGCTCTGATCTGATAATTCTCAAAGCACAGTAAAAGTGTAGCTTATTTGCTGAAATTTGCAAAATTAGTTACTGTTAAGAGTGACAATGTACACTTCGTTAAATGTTCTTATAAAATCATTTCATTCGTTTTTAAAATTTTACGAAATTTAATTTTCTATTTCTCTGTCGAAACAAATTTTACTAGTTTTTTTGAGAATGTCACCTTAACATGCAAAAAAGCGTTGTGTATTTTCTACGAAATTGCAATAACGAACATAATACTCATATGAATAAGAATATTATAATTTTTGTACAGCACAGTGATTGCCAAATCTAGCATTATATAAAAATAAGTAATAAATCGTTATGCTTTAAAGCGTTCATCTACAGTACACGTCCATTCACAGGCCGTCGAGTGTCCATTTACTGGTAATTCCGTTCATTCATTAGCAATTTAGTAATGTCGCTACTTATTTATTAAGGGGAGGGTAGGGGTTTCAGCGTGAAAAAAAAAACACATTTTTGCGAATGTGTTTCATCTAGATGGATAGAGTAAATTTATTGAAATCTTTTGTACATTGTTAAGTGCCATTTCAGGAACATTCCGTGAAATTTATACGCGAAAATATCCACAAACAAGCGGGTGCCGCGTTTACCTCGAAACCACTTTTTCAAAGTCCGTGTTCACTGCCATTTGAAAACTACATGAGCGATTTATTTCAAACTTGGTACACACTTTCTACATATAAAATACCTCCCCCTAACGGTTACTTTGAGATTTTTGTTTACATTGAAGGGGTTTTCCACACTCAAAATGGCGGAATTTTTCATGAAAAATAGCACTTTTCACTTTACATGACCACCAAAAATTTAGAAATGAAAAAAAAATTATTAAAGACCGTTGGGGGGAAGATTTGATGATCCTTTGACTAAATTTTAATGGTACTTGATTTCAGCTAATTTCTAGCTGAGAAGCAGTGAATACCGCAAATCGCGTTTTTCCAAAGGCGTTCTTGGAAAAGCTTTGTCACCGGCTTGTTTGTGGATATTTTCGCGTACAAATTTCACGGAATGTTCTTGAAATGACGCTTAACAATGTACAAAAGGTTTCAATAAATTTACTATATCCATATAGATGAAAAAAGTCGCAAAAAAGTGTTTTTTTACGCTGAAACCCCTACCCTCCCCATAATTTCTTCAATCGTATTTGTTGCAATTACTACGAATGTTTTTTCTACTATCAGAATAATATTTTTATTAGCTATATCGCAAAAAAGATTTGTTTTGATAATATTTTTATTTTACAGTCCATCTAAAACCTACAGTGTCGTTATTCGTTCATTGACTGGTCGGTTTACCCTGGACGTAGCGTGAAGAAATCCACTACTTAATTAATAGGGAGTCCCGTAATGATGCTAATTGAAATGTTCGCGCGCTGAAAATTATAATTGCAAGTGCATATATACAATCAGCGACGTAGCGACGCTTTGACGGCCACGGAGGAAGTTTAGGTACCTCTAACGAACCAGTAAAATGCTTTTAATATATAGTTCATCGTCGTAATTCGTTTAATAAATGGACCGTCGTTCTTTGTCATTTCCACGACCAAATCGGTGTTATGAACTAGAAGACTGAATGAATAAGTAGCAAAAAAGAAGAAAGGAAGAATATCCCGCAATGGATCGAAGAACAGGGACGACGTAGAATTTCTTACTCGTAGGAAAGTATGAGTGAGGGTAGAAAATCGCTCCAAAGAGGGAAAAAAGTGTTTCCAGAATGCTATAGGTATTCAACGCTAAGGGTCCAATGACACGAACAAGAAACCCACGTCCTCAATTTCCCTCGATCTTCCACCTCTCCAACCAATGGGACGGCAAAAATTATGTCAAATGCAAAGTACCCCTGAGCGGAAAGCGATAGAATATGTACCAAGACGAAACGTTTTGCGGTATTATTCAAACCGGAGTTCGCCAAGATTTTTTTACAACTATTTACTGATGGATGTTGTGAACATAGCTTTCTATGCAAAGAGAGGAAATTCCTTTTCAAGTTTCGTGAAAAATCCTAGAATATCGTTGATCCGTTATGATATGACTAAAGAAATGGTATAATGGACGAAAAATATATCCAGCAATTCTCTAACTTATGAAAAGTATGGGAAAAAAGTGGAGAAGTTTCAACTTTTCTGTGTTGTGGGATACATTTCGTCCGTTAGTATGAAGATCCAGCTTTTCTTTGGAAATGACCTTGAACGACTTTGACCCTCTCATATTTTTTATGCGGCTTGAGGTGCTCCAAAAGATGGTTGAGGAAAAAATGTACCAGTTCATTTAAAAAAGTGGAGTTGACCTTGACGTAGCTTCAGCGCCTCCACCGATAAAAAATAGGGTGGTCCAGTATGATGGCCTCCTCGAACACTGAAACTTTTGTCTGAAACATTTATAGATAAGATCAATAGTTTAAGTGCTATTGTTCTGTAACACTTTATGTGCCTCACCCTGTAGATCTACTCCTAGTCCAATATACACCCTTTCACCAAATTCCAGGCCTACCTCAAGAACACCAAGTTCTAGTCCGTCACTCATGCAACAATCTCAACCGTAGGATACAAAATTTTACCACCAGCGTCGCTTTCATCAAAGGTATTCTACCAATATAATAATATAGCTCTTCACAGAATGAAAGTGACCATAAAAAATACCATTTGCAGCATACCCGTTGAAATTTTCACGCTGCTAGAAAGCAACTCTCATTTTTTATATTTTTACGATTTCGCGGATGCATTAGAGGATAGTATGTGGACTCACTCTTCACCCTACACTCTTCCCTACATAGTCAAAACCTTTATTTTTTAGTGGCAAGTGTTTTTCATACTAAATTTACACGATATCGCCATTGTAACCGTTACAGAAGCCTTACATTATAGATGTGATATCGACCATTCCGTACGAGTTCAACAAATGTTATGATTCATCAACAAAAACATAGTTGAACTCGTTTTTCACGAAACTATTTTTTTCAAACAACTGCTCGAAATATCTCGAAAACCATTGAACCACTTTCTTGAAATGTATTGTCGTTATTCAGTAGGAAATATCAAGGACCTATTAGTGTATATCGTATGCTTTGTTAAGTTTTTTTTCCTGTTATGAAAAACGGCCTCATTTTTTTAAACATAAATAATTTGTAAATCGGCTACGTAGGACAAATATATTTGACTCTATTTCTTCACTAGAACGCCTTAACTGCAGTATTGAACTAATTTCCTTTCAATTCAGAAAAATATAAGAGTTCATTAATGCCGTCGATTTTAACTACAATACAATACAATCGAGTTTTATTTGTATAACTTGCTTCACAAGTTTTTTACAAAATGCTCTTTTTCTTACCACTACCTTAACTTTATTTTCTACCCCGCATGCTCCTTCCCTTTTCACTCTCACACGCTTTCTCTTTTTTTCTTATTTTACTCCTCCTCTCCGTCGCTTTCTCCTCCCCATTCCTTCGTGCACATTCTTCTGCATACTTCCTCTGTTTCTCTAAAATATTCACAAATCCCTTTTTTTTATCTTTTCTCTCAACATATTTATAATTTCTCCCTTTATCGCCCGAATGTTCAAACCTTGCGCCCATTCCTCGGCTTTTTTTCGGGCCTTCTCCGTTACAAGTTGCCTCTCTTTTTCGCATATTAGGAGGTGCTCCAGTGTCTCGGTCTCTTCTTTAGTAATTCTACATTTCTAGTCCTTTCCCTCCTTTTTTCTCGCTTTTCCTATATTTCCGCACCTTGATCGCACCCACATTTCTTTATCCCTACCCCTCACTGCCTCCTCTGACCAATACTTCAACGGCCTGTCTTCATTTTCCACTATATGCTTGTAATTAAAATTGTACGATGATTTTCTTATTCTTTCCCCTTCCTCATCAAAAATTCTCTTTTTTAGGTTTTCCAATCCGATTTTTACCTTTTCATCTATCCTATCCACTTCATTTCTTCCCCTTATCATAGTTATTATTTCTTCTATCCCCATATCCTTTAAAACTGTATCTAACGGTTATTTCCCCACTTTGATAGCTTTCCGTTTGCAATTGCCTTTGCTTCTTTTGGTACACAGATTTTTGGCCATCTCGAATCCTCCATCCTTGGCACCTCTCTTATGTGCCTTAACGCCCTTGCCCTTATTATATTCTCCATAGTTGGTACTCTCAGCTCTCTTCTCCACATATAGTTTGGTGTTGTTTTATCAACTCCTAACGCCATTTTACAGTATTTCCTCTGTATTCTTTCAAACATACTTATTTCCCCCAGTCTGTATATCTCCACTCCGTACGTTACTTATGCTTTCTCTATTGATTCTAAGAGAATAGAGTCTCTCTATCATATTCCTGCCCGCCCTCTTCCAAATACCCCATACCATATTTGCTGCTTTTTAAGCTGTACCTACCAACTTTTTTCCGTGTACCCAGCTTGAGTTTTTGCTCGTGAACCAATTCCCTATATATTTAAACTCCTTCACTATCTGTATGTTTTCACCTTTGATCTCCCATTCTTCATTCTACTTACCTTTTCCCCCATTCTTAAAAATCATTATCTTATTCTTCTTTGCATTTATTTCCATCCTATTAAGGCCATATATACATTTGTGATGGTCGGAAAAATGGAAAATGTTTTGATTGCATATTCTTTAAGTACAATATCTCAATAACATTCTCACCAAATTTCATAAAGATCGGAACATTAGATTCGCAATTATGGGTATCTAATGCTCGGCAAGCGTGTTACGCTTGTCGAGCAACAAGCGCTGCCACAAGAGACGGAAGAATGGCTCGTAGGCAGTATCAATTCAATGTTTTAAAGGCTGCAGAGAATGGAGAAGGTTTACTGTATGGCCCTAGAATCGACGACTCCATGCTAGTATGAATAAATTAACTTTAAATGTAAAAGTAAAATATTTGAATCTTAAACGCGATTATCTCAGAATCGTCTTTTTTTAGACACACCTTTGCGGTGGACACGATTACTAAAAAACTATTAATCCGATCCATACCAAATTTATACCAATTATTAATTATGATAATAGCTAGGGCCTGGACGAAAGATTTTGAATTTTGTTGAAACTTTTTTTTTGTAACGCAAAAACGGTAAATTTAGCACTTCAAAAAATGAATTTATTGTTGAAATTATCGTAATTTTTCAAAAAACAACATTTTTACAAATCCTTCGTCCAGGCCCAAGCCAAAGCAAAATACTAATGAAACATTTTTTAAATTCTGATTTGAAATGAACCGTTCTCGAGTTATCATGTCCACCGCAACTGATGCTCAAAAGAAGGCGCTCCTGAAGACAGCTGGCGTTCCCCCATCTTGAAATATTTTTGAATAAAAAAAGTGTACAAGTACATGAACATATGTACTAATCGATGTTGTTCATAGTTTTTCAATGAACATTTGTTGTCCCGTTGAGAAAAAAAAATCAAGAAAATCACGTCCCTTCCCCGCAACAAGTGTATATAAGGCCTTAATGTGTGCCGATTTTTCAGGGTCCTTTGTATATCTTAACCCATCCGCTGTATCCGCTATTGCCGTCACATCGTTTGCATATTTTATCGCGAAATTGTTTTCCTTTCCTACAACCGCTCCTCCCTTATTTTTCCTTTCCCACATGCACATCCTTGTAAATCTCTGTAATTCTTCCATTTGCTTGCACCTTCGCTCTCGTTTCGTTATAGATTTCCTTTATTGTTTCCAATATTTTCCCTTCTACTTAAATTTTCTGATCATTCTTTCCCTACACATACAGTCGAAAGCTACTTTAGAATCCACAAGCGCTACATATAGCTTCCCTCCCTTTGCTTTTAATTTCTTATTGATTACCGAATTTAATGTAAATATTCGATGCCTCGTTCCTCTACCTTTCCTTTTTTTCCAAACCCTTTCCAAACCCTTCCGTTTTTTTATTCCTTTCCCATCTCCCTGTCTTGATTCTCGTCTCCATTCAGTAAACTTTCGAAATGTTATTTCCATTCTTTCTTACTTATTTGACTATCTATTGTTCCCCTTACCGTATTCCTGAATTTGTTAATCGCTTTCCACCATTTCATCATGTCTTTCGCTTTTCCGACCCCCTCCTAAGTTTTGTAGTGCCATTCTTCCTTTGCTCCTGTAAATATTTTTCTCAATTTCCTCCTTTCCTGTACTAGCTCTTGTTTTTTGTTCAAAGCTCTTCGCTTCGTGAATGCTTTCAATTTTTCCCACACTACTCCGCTCTGCTTTTTGTATTTTTCTTTAAACCATCTTAGAAGCCTCCTCTCTCTCTCTCTCTCTCTCTCTCTCTCTCTCTCTCTCTCTCTCTCTCTCTCTCTCTCTCTCTCTCTCTTTCTCTCGAAAAAGTTATATTAATGCGAAAAAGTTATACAAAAATTCCATTACTTTTTATTACTTTTTATTACATTAAAAATTACTCATTACTTTATATTTTGTAATGTAAAAAAATTCCATTACTCATTACATTACCTTTTGTAATGGAAAAAAATTCCATTACCCATTACATTGTAATGGGCAATGGAATTTTTTCGCATTACAAAATCCAATATAATGAGTAATGGAAATTTTTGATATTACAAAATGTAATGTAATGCGGACTGGAATTTTTTTCCAAATGTAACGGGTAACCCCTTTATTACATTACAGAAGAAAATGTAACGGGTAACCCCTTTATTACATTAAATTTATTTGGGTTCGGGACTCGACTAGGGAGTAAATTAATTGAGACCTTTTTATCTAGCAAAAAGAATCGAATTTTATTTGTAATTCCTTTACTCGATGAGGCACATCAGATGTGAATCACCCTGAACATGTCATTGCCCTGTAGTTGCGTATCTCTGTACTGTCGCTTTGACGTCTGTCACCGAGGCGTGTTGTTGGGACCGCTCGCTTCGAATTTGTTTTATGTACAGTTAGTTCGTGTGTGTGTGTCGCGGGATCGTTCGCTCCAATTTCTTTTACAGGTGTACCGCCTAGGCTCGTTGTGTATGTGTATGTTTGAGAATTTGGAATCTTCGCGTCCGGCCTCGCTCGGCCGCTAACCCTTTTGTTTTCCTTCCTTCTCTCTTTCTCTCGTGGGGAATGCTCCTTGTTTTTCTTGCCTTTTTAAAGATCGATGATTGATTTCGAGGCGCTTGGTCAGCTGAGAATTCTTGGCTTTAATTTTCTACTTTATAAATTTCTCTTATCTTCTTTTCGCCACCTATCCTTGCTCCTTATTCTTTCTTGCCTTTTCCTTTCAGTCCGGATCCCATCCTTTCACGAATATTTTCCTTACTTTCGTCAGCTTGGATATCTAATCGCTACTCCGGACACTCGGGTACTTAATCAGAGGGCCAAAAACTTGATTTTATCTTGGTCCACTCTCAGCTTATCCTTCTGCCAAACATGATCCTCGCTTCTGTCAGCTTGGATCTATGTTCGTCTCCGGACTCGCGTCTGAGTCGGACTTCAAACAAGAAGTTATATTAATGCGAAAAAGTTATACAAAAATTCCATTACTTTTTATTACTTTTTATTATATTAAAAATTACTCATTACTTTATATTTTGTAATGTAAAAAAATTCCATTACTCATTACATTACCTTTTGTAATGGAAAAAAATTCCAGTCCGCATTACATTACATTTTGTAATATCAAAAATTTCCATTACTCATTATATTGGATTTTGTAATGCGAAAAAATTCCATTGCCCATTACAATGTAATGGGTAATGGATTTTTTTCACATTAAAAAATCCAATATAATGAGTAATGGAAATTTTTGTATAACTTTTGAAAATGTTTCACGTTACAAAATAGAATGTAATGAGGAATGGAATTTTTTACATTACCAAATCCAATGTAATGGGTAATGGAAATTTTTTACATTACAAAATCCAATGTAATGGGTAATGGAAATGTTTACATTACAAAATCAAATGAAATGAGTAATGGAATTTTTTTACATTACCAAATGTAAAGTAATGGGTAATGGAATTTTTTTCATTACAAAATCAAATGTAATGAGTAATGAAAATAGTTTATATTACAAAATGTAAAGTAATGTGTAATGAAAACGGTAATGCATTACAAAAAGTAATGCATTATTTGCAACCCTGCTTGGAAGGCATGTATTTCTCTTTGAATTTGCATATTACAAGAATCCCGTTTTTATATTTGTCTATATATTTGTTTACTATCACAAATTTTTACTTATTAGTCGAGTATATACTTTAAACTATTCTATAGTGTAATTTATACTTATTGACGACGGTCCATTCAAAGTCTATTTTACGTGTTTTTGCCCCCTGAATACAAATTCACTATTAATTCCCCGGAAACCCTCAATATTTATTGAAAAGGTGTTGAAAAATCTTCTAAAATCGACGGTCCCTCTTTGAAATTCTGCCAAAAATAAAAAATACCCGCAGCACGATGGACGAAGCGGTATTTTAAAGCGAAAACGATAACGAACAGAATGAGCTTATAGTGGATTCCCCATCGGATTGATACTTATTGCAATGAAGAATTCACTGATGCATAAATAGCTAAATTTCGGCCCTAACTGTCAGGAAATATATCGAGGGTTCGAACATCGCTGTTATTTATATTATAATAAATATTCTCAGAGCTGAAACGCTTTAACATACGAGCCGTCGGCTTAAAATCGTAGCAATCAACGCTGAGCGTGAGTCGAATGTTCATTATAGCCTCGACCTTGTATTGATACCTTGCATCGGTCACTGTCATGGAATATCCATAAGTGAACATCCATAAGTCGAATATACATAAGTACAAATATAAATAAGTATGAATATCCATAAGTATGAATGTCCATAAGTCGAATATCCAAAGTGAGTATAGAGTAGAAATGAGTGCCAGAAATGGCGAAACAGTGACAAGACGAAGAAAAATGAGCATTTCAAGAAATTTTTAATAAACAGAATGCTCGGTAAAAGTTCAAGTTTGTTTGGGTTTGTTTAGGCTATATACTTTGGGTTATATACTATGCTCACTTATGGATATTCACTTATGGATATTCGATTATGGAAATTCGACTTATGGATATTCTACCCTAATTGTATCGGTTGAGTTTGTATGATTGTTTTCGTTTTTTTGGGCTCATTTGTTTGCCTGCGATCACTCGGAATTGTTGCCCTTGTGGTTGGTTTTTTAAACTTGTTTTAAGAAAAAAACCTGGAAATTTATAATCCCCTAAAAATACCCTCACGCTTCGGAATTCTCCTAAAAAATGTCCTACAATTTTTTTTCCCCTACTTCTCTCCTAACCCAGGTAAAATACCCCTAAATCAAGGAGGAAATCTCGTAGGCGGGCAACACTGGCCGGGGAGCGGCCGCAGCAACGACGCCGCGGGTATCGCCAATGCGACCGAAGCCGTAGTCGCTCGCCCCGCCGGACGCATGGTGAAGTTGCTCAAAACGAGGGGGCGTTGAAGATTTTGGTGAAAACGGTATTGGAAAATGTGATGAAAAAATAAATGTTTCTCCCAATACATAAATGAGTTTTTACTTTTCTCGTTAGAAAAGTAATTTAAAAAATTGTTGAAGAGACGTGCCAAAACGATCGAGAAAGGCTCAAAGAGAACTTTGAGTCTTTCTCGATCAGAATTTTTTTCAAAACACATTTCACACTGAATAAGTGTGCTTCGGCATTTTTCGTCGGCTAGGAAGATTCTAAGATGCTAGGCTAGATTCGACATTTTGAAAAAATCCGCAGATTTTTTTAATATCTGCGGAACCCGATTTTTAATGGGTGAAACGCACCCTCGAAAATAGGGCTGTTTTTCGCTTCTCGTCGAAAATGTTATCGTTCTCATTTCCAATGTATAGTACACGAAAAAATAAACATTGTTGCAATTTGAAATTTTTCCATATCTCGTACCGTTAAAACGTTATCAACGAAAAACGAAAAATACCCCAATGTTCGAGGGTGCGTTTCAACCCTTACAAATCGAGTTCCGCAGATATAAAAAAATACACATCGCCTATTTTCACCCCTTCAACAAGCATGCCAAATTTCATCAAAATCGGAGAGATCGACCTCGCACCTTTCCTTCTTAGTTTTTATGTTCACCATTGGAGAGCACGTTATAGTCCAGTAGTAGAGACGAAAATCCAGCAGTTTAAGCGTAGAATTAGAATTTTTACTAAAGCTAGATGGGTGCATATTTAAAGTAAAAAATAACAACGATTAGAAAATTCTAGGTCAGTAGTGCTCTCGCGTTTTTGTGCCGCTATTTTCAAATATAGGGAATTGGACATCTGTTAACTTTATACGTATTTTATTATTCCCAACAACCTTTGTTTCAAACATTTTTTGATCGGGCCATTAATTATCGAAATATGGCGATTTTCCAGTTTTCAACCCTTATTTCCCGGGAAAAAAAGTTCATGCCTGAGTGGATATGCTCATATATGTTTCAGATATTGTCATATATGTTCCAGATATCGCCATATATGATTCAGATATTGTCATATATGTATCAGATATATTTATATCTGACATTTTACAGTATCATATATGATTAGGTCTGATCATATTCCACATCACATAAGGTAAATGTCCCAATTATTGAACAGCTAAGGATCTGGGGGATTGAATTCGGTGAGAAAAAAATGTAAAATCAAGAAAAAACCATCGCTTTCAGGTTCAAATGATACTTTGATATTTTTACTTTCGAAAAATCACCCTTTAAAGTATTTTTAAATGATTTCAAATGAAAAAAAAGAATAACAATGTGAAACATGCAAATGTCCCAATTATTGAACACTGAAAGTGCCTGTGTCCCTAATATTGAACAGGCATGTCCCAGTTATTGAACACTCTCGAGAATTCTCTTTTCGTTCTGAAAATATTATTTCGGGTATAATATTAAGAGATAAAAGCAAAATGAAACACTTAAATAATCTTTTGTTGATCATGTAAAAATACAAAAATATATATATATATATAGACTCTTTTGACAGGTTTTTGGTTCATTCGCATTTGGTTTATTTTTGCTTTTCGACTCGAACTTCATTTTATTTTTATTTTCAGCTTGCTCGTTTTTATGTTCTGTGTTTGTTTGATTTTGTGACAGTTTGGCTCCCTGAAATATCGGAGAGCAAAAAATAATGAACAGTACATTCGTATTTTAAAGTTACATTTAGGTTATATTCTCTTTTTACTTTCCTTTTTATGTTTATTGCACGAAAATACAAATAAAAAAATATATTTGACGATCTTAGAGTTATTATTAAAAGAATAAAGGTAAGTTTATTCAGGAACTTACAGTTTTTGTTTCAATAAATCCGATTCACACGATCTGTCACACGTTAACAGTCTCGATGTTTTGATGGGTTTAATGACGCCATCTTGGAGAATTTGAGTGTTCAATAATTGGGACACACTGCATTTTCTATGTCCCAATGATCGAACACCGTATTTTTTAACAAATAATTAAATAAAAAAATTTCATAAAAATTGTTATTTGTAAGAAATTTTCTGAGGAACCTGAAACGCCTTTACTTTTTGAGATGCGATAGTTTTTGAATTTTGCATGCCCTTACGCATGAAGCGGCGCGTCTTAGCAAAAACGATAAGCAGTTACCACGATACGTCAAATCGGGTCACCGTTGCTGATTAAATAATCTTTGCTCTATCAATTAAAGCTTTTTTTCCACAAGTAAGATAACATTTCGATAGCTAAAAGTTCCATATATGTAATGAAATTTTTATAAATACGTAAATGCATGCAGGTGAATGAGAAATAATAAAAATACAAGATAGTGTTCATCAATTGGGACCTGTTCAATAATTGGGACATTTACCTTATGCTTAAAGAAGATCATATCTGATCACATATCCCGGGGAAAATGGTCATATCTGAGCAGATATGCTCATGTAGGTGTTTATCTGCAACATAAATGAATCTGATCTGATCATGCATGGTTAAAGATGAACATACATGTATTTTTATGCGCTCAGGGGTAGCTCTATATCTGGTCAGATATGATCGCGCATAAGTAAATATTTGCAGATATGAATTTGTAGCTGAACATGTCTGCCCATATGTGGTCATGTCTAACCTGATATAGTACAATTCACTACTACATTCGAGCTCATGAGCTCGAATGTAAATCGCGCATAAGTAAATATGTGCAGATATGAATTTGTAGCTGAACATGTCTGCCCATATGTGGTCACGTCTAACCAGATATAGTACAATTCACGACTACATTCGAGCTCATGATCATGAGCTCGAATGTAGTCGTGAATTGTACTATATCTGGTTAGACATGACCACATATGGGCAGCCATGTTCAGCTACAAATTCATATCTGCACATATTTACTTATGCGCGATCATATCTGACCAGATATAGAGCTACCCCTGAGCGCATAAAAATACATGTATGTTCATCTTTGACCATGCATGATCAGATCAGATTCATTTATGTTGCAGATAAACACCTACATGAGCATATCTGCTCAGATATGACCATTTTCCCCGGGATATGTGATCAGATATGATCTTCTTTAAGCATATGTGATGTGGAATATGATCATACCTAATCATATATGATACTGTAAAATGTCAGATATAAATATATCTGATACATATATGACAATATCTGAATCATATATGACGATATCTGAAACATATATGACAATATCTGAAACATATATGAGCATATCCACTCAGGCATGAACTTTTTTTCCCGGGTGGTCTGATATCGTCAAATCTAATCATACATGCTCTGATATCGTCAAATCTAATAATGTATGCTCTGATACGGCCATTTTTCTTATGCATGATTAGACAAGATCCAGATATGATCAATCATATCTGGATCATATATAATCCAGATATAATCAGATGTGATTTGGTCTGATAACTTTTTCTCGGGATGATCATACATGCTCAGATATAAGCATACATGATCTGTCATGACACTATATGAACAGATATGACCAAATCTCTTGTCTGATCATATCTGATTCTACAGATATGATTCAGATATGATCTTTTTTCCCCGGGTTGTTAGGGTTGCGGCGAGTTGAGGGGCAAAATTTAATTGGGGTTACTTTCAGTGTGCAACCATCTAACTTCGAAAAAATTCTAAATTACGCTAAAAATGCTGGGCTTTCGTCCCCTTTACTAGGGGGAAGTCCCGTACCACCGGACGGCACCTAGCATCGAACTCTCGTGCTATCACGACAATGTCGCAGCGCGTTCACGTAAAAAACCCACGAAAGGGGTGCGGGGGAGTGTATCGATACACAATCGCGGGACGCGGTTTGCCACTAACGCGCGCAAGGCCAAAGTGGGAGCGATTGATTGCTGCGTTTGGCGGGAACACACTGCGCCGGGTAAGATCGAGGTGAGTGTTACTGCTAAGTTTCTGTGTTTAAGTGTTTATGTCAATGGTTATTATACGTCGTGTCCCATGAATATTCAAAGTTTGTTAAAGTTTTTCTTGATTTCCCAAGGGGTTTTGGTATAAAACACCTAATTTTGGGGATTCTCTGTCCCCTGGCCCGAGTGGAAATTTTCAGCCTATTTTGCCCCTCCTGATCCTTACAGTGGTAGGAGATAAAGGGAGTAAAGTAGCTTCGTATTCAATATAAAATAAACTCCTACTTAGGGCCTAAAACGGGAACAAATTTCCATTTTCTCCACTTGCAGGCGCTAAGGAGGACGTCGATTGGCTCACGTATACACGCGCACGCATACACTCTATTACACATATAGAGATACATATGCCTGAATCCGCGTATGCGTAGACACACGTATATACCCGAACACATACACGCCTAAGCATACACCAACACACGTATACTTGTACCTATACGTATACATGCGTGCCTGCTATAGGGATCCGCGTATACACGCATACGTGAGGGCAATTCCTATCAAAAATATTATAACTGTTTGCCCAAGATCCATTTCTTCCACTTTGGAGAGTTGCTGGCGCTGCAGGGGCAAGTTTGAAGCGAATGCGAAAGGTTCGCTGGGTGGAGGTAATGGAAAGTCCATTGAAAAAGTACACCTCTGCGTCGAACGCGCGGTCGTACTTAGTCCAACGCATGATGGTTACTGAAAACTATCTGATCCCTTCTTTCGAATGCGACCATCCTCACCCTCGTTTCGTCGAAACAGCCAAATGCGCGATAGGTCCAAACGCAATCAAAAGAGGAGTTGCAATGACTTCAGCTAGGTTAGGCAGGAGTATAAGGGCCTATGCAGGAGGTAAGCAGCAAAGAAAGAGCATGTTAGAAGCCCATAGTAGAACTTCTAGCAGTAAACAGACTAAAGTGAGGCTGACATAGGATCAAACGTCTTTAAAATTCTTTAAAGTTCTTTTCTCGTAAGCATTTATACTTTTGATTATGACTGTTGTACGTTGTTTTACAGGATAGAAGAACACAGCGAAATCGCAATGAAAGAGAAGAAAATGAAAGGACCATGGATCAGAAAAATTACCTAACTGAGTTTTAGAGAAGCTTCGCTGCGCTACGATGTTCCGAGAAGCACTCCACATGACAAAACATCGTTATTAAACGGTGGACTAGCTTTGCTTCGGGTGTTGTGCAGATTCTCTATAATTTGTCGCCATTGTCAGATGCTGCAAAAAAACGATCAGTTGCTAGGAAGAGAAAAGCCGAAAGAAGTAAAATTCTGACTTCACCGACGTGCAAAATTGTTGTCGAAAATGAGAAAATAATAACTTTAAGGTCAAAGAGTAAGGAATTGGAAAGAAGTTTAAAATAGTGATAGAAGAAAATGGAAAAAAAACCAAAGGCGTACCCGGGAAAAAAAGATCATATCTGAACATATCTGAATCATATCTGTAGAATCAGATATGATCAGACAAGAGATTTGGTCATATCTATTCATATAGTGTCATGACAGATCATGTATGATTATATCTGAGCATATCTGTAGAATCAGATATGATCAGACAAGAGATTTGGTCATATCTGTTCATATAGTTTCATGACAGATCATGTATGCTTATATCTGAGCATATCTGTAGAATCAGATATGATCAGACAAGAGAATTGGCTATATCTGTTCATATAGTGTCATGACAGATCATGTATGCTTGTATCTGAGCATGTATGATCATCCCGAGAAAAAATTATCAGACCAAATCACATCTGATTATATCTGGATTATATATGATCCAGATATGATTGATCATATCTGGATCTTGTCTAATCATGCATAAGAAAAATGGCCATATCAGAACATACATGATTAGATTTGACGATATCAGAGCATGTATGATTAGATTTGACGATACAGACCACCCGGGAAAAAAAGTTCATGCCTGAGTGGATATGTTCATATATGTTTCAGATATTGTCATATATGTTTCAGATATCGTCATATATGATTCAGATATTGTCATATATGTATCCGATATATTTATATCTGACATTTTACAGTATCATATATGATTAGGTCTGATCATATTCCACATCACATATGCTTAAAGAAGATCATATCTGATCACATATCCCGGGGAAAATGGTCATATCTGAGCAGATATGCTCATGTAGGTGTTTATCTGCAACATAAATGAATCTGATCTGATCATGCATGGTCAAAGATGAACAGACATGTATTTTTATGCGCTCAAGGGTAGCTCTATATCTGGTCAGATATGATCGCGCATAAGTAAATATGTGCAGATATGAATTTATAGCTGAACATGTCTGCCCATATGTGGTCATGTCTATCCAGATATAGTACAATTCACGACTACATTCGAGCTCACACACGAATAGACTTGAATATGTGCGCGCATGCATGAACATATCCAACCAGGTATGGATGAATACGTTCAAATATGAATCAATTGATGAAATATGAATCAATTGATTCATATTTGATTATATC
The DNA here is from genome assembly GCA_964007375.1 of Ophion obscuratus. Taxonomy (NCBI): domain Eukaryota; kingdom Metazoa; phylum Arthropoda; class Insecta; order Hymenoptera; family Ichneumonidae; genus Ophion; species Ophion obscuratus. The sequence continues at coordinate 12,720,779 of OZ023316.1, read as the reverse complement.
TGATCACACGTGGGCAAGCATGTTCAGCGATGATCATATAGATCCAATTGGATGAATTCGAGTATAATTCCATATCTGGGCAGATACAATCGTACATGGGCAAATATTTTCAGACCTGATCATGCACGAGTTGGGTTCGGTTACGAATTCATCCATACCTGGTTGGATATGTTCATGCATGCGCGCACATATTCAAGTCTATTCATGTGTGAGCTCGAATATAGTCGTGAATTGTACTATATCTGGTTAGACATGACCACATATGGGCAGACATGTTCAGCTACAAATTCATGTCTGCACATATTTACTTATGCGCGATCATATCTGACCAGATATAGAGCTACCCCTGAGCGCATAAAAATACATGTATGTTCATCTTTGACCATGCATGATCAGATCAGATTCATTTATGTTGCAGATAAACACCTACACGAGCATATCTGCTCAGATATGACCATTTTCCCCGGGATATGTGATCAGATATGATCTTCTTTAAGCATATGTGATGTGGAATATGATCAGACCTAATCATATATGATACTGTAAAATGTCAGATATAAATATATCTGATACATATATCACAATATCTGAATCATATATGACGATATCGGAAACATATATGACAATATCTGAAACATATATGAACATATCCACTCAGGCATGAACTTTTTTTCCCGGGTAAAGGCCAAAGAAAAAGGTAGAGCTAACGCAAAGAAAAAGCAACCATTAACTCAAATATCGAATATAAAAGCTACTTGCGGAGGGTGCCTGGAGGACCACGAAAAAGCCTAGACGCAGTGCTCCAGCTGCCGTGGATGGGTTTATGACGAATTCACAGACATCCCTAAATGTTCGAAAACTTACATATGCGATTGATGCACAATGTTCTGAAGATATCTGGCGCTGGAGGCTCGAAGTTAAGTCCGTCCGGTACTAGGTGCCACTTGCAGTGACGGACATTTTTTGTACCAAAGTTTGAATGAAGGTTTTAATTGTGTTTATGCAAAGGTTGCATTTTTGTTAATTTACTTTGGTTTCAAACTTTGTTGACGTAATTATTTAAACAAAAAAAATACTTTTCTCGAAGCAGATTTCTATTAGTTCACACAATTTCAATTAGTTCAGTCCCCTCTATTAGTTCACACAAGCGTGAAATAGGGGAGGGGTCGCCAGAATTTTGTTTGCTTGTCAAGGGGTCGCGGATTCAAGAAGATTGAAAAACACTGTTTTACACGAACGTAACGACATTCACGGTATAACATATTCACGTATTTACACATAATCATATTCACATTTACTTACATTAAGAAGGAGAGCAACATTTTATGTGGTTTTGCGACGAATCATAACTATGTTTATAGATTTATAATTTTTTTCGTGAACCAACGCTAGCTTCTGCTAGCTGTCACGTCGCCCGTTTTGTTTGGGCCATGACGGGTAGCGAAACAAGTTGGAATATTGCCTAAATAGCCTAATATGCAAATACATAAATATGTAGTACACAATCATAAAAATATATGAATTTGTAAGTGTAGAATTACGTGAATATGTATTTCCGCTAATATCTTTACGTTCGTGCAATAGACACATTTATAACATGCCAAAAACGAAAACCAAACTTTCTCGTCAAATTTTCGAGAAATCAATGTCTTGTTGTCGCTTCTTGCGAATATGTGGGCATACCTGACGGATATATTGGCCGACAAAAAAATCTAGAACCCATATGCGCAAGCATAAAAATCATCCCTAAATTAAGAAAGACTGGACCTAGAGGATCTAGCGGAATGAGTAAATGAAAGTAGTTATGAAAAGCTTTAAAATAGGAAATAATCAGTGAATTAAAAGGACAACCCCCAATAGAACCGTGCCACTAACGTTTGTATGAGAGCAAAAAACGAAGAATATCATAGGAAAATACGGAAATAAGAAATAAACACAGTATCATAAATGTGTGATCAATTATAATGGAGCAATATCGAGCCCAGAATTTCTGTAACAAACATTTATCGACCCATTTAGTCCAAACACGCAGGCTAGGTGACGGGGGCTTATCTTGGGCAGTAATCGCATCGGTGGAGGCAGTGGTGAACGGGAAGGTAGGGCTGGCGTGAGGGCAACGAGGCATGGGTGAACGGGAAGGTTGGGCTGGCGTGAGGGCGGCGAGGTATGGATGAATGGGGCAGCTCATGATACGATAATCTTTGGGTATCAATCCACTGATTGACAATTTTTGAGACAATACAAACTTGGGCTCGTTTTCAATGATCAGGCCGCTGGATTGTATGGTATTACTCTACCATTATTTTGAAATCACCGCCCACCCCTGGCGTCTTTTTTCATTAAGGTAGTACTAGCGGATTGACTAGTCGACAGAAAATCTATAAATTATTGAATCTGAAAAAAGCAAAATATAATGTATTTGGGTATAGTAATAAACATGATACAGAAAATAATTATTTGAGAAGTGCATGTAATAACTGTATGTATTATAGTTTGGTAAGTGAAGTAAAATCGCAATCAGATTTGACTTGAGTTGTCACAGGCCGCCATTTCATAATTCTGGCAATATCCGTGGCAACGCTGTATTCAGGTGCTTTCGATACATGTCAAGCATGTGTTTGTTTACCGTATGTGTAATCGTGTGTTGTAGTGTATGTATAATGCGGTAAGCGAACGCAAAAATGAGTCGATTGAATCGATGATATCTGCTCGAAATGTCCCGTAACCTATATTTATTATGGAGCATACGTGACCGCGACAATTTTCGTGTTATTCGTCGCTTTTCGCATAGCTCTGATCTGACCGGCAAATATTATTATTTCCGTTCCAAAGTTCGATCCGCACGGATTCCCTATATGGTGCGGGTTAAATGCGTTGATTTCGTGAATTAATTTCTATTGTATTTAGCCGGTAAGGCCTGCAGAGTTTTCGCGTTTGTCATTTTTTATGTTTCTACTACAGCATAAAAAAAATCAACTTTTTTTCTAATGAGGAGGTTCGCGCACGTACTACCTTAACCTCCACCGCTCGTCGTTTACCCGCCCATGTGTCTCCCCTCTGCGCTTCACCTAATCTCTCTGCTCAAATTAAGCCGCTACCATCTAGCCCGGAAGCGAGCCACGGGGTCTTGTCTAGATTAAACCAGTCGGTAAGAATCGGTTACGGGAATCTAGGGTTGGATACAACACTATTTCACCACTGTTGCCAACTATTATAATGGTATTTGCAATGACCCCCCCCCTCCCCAGTATATACGGGCTAACCTTATACTAGAGACCAGGAGGGTTAAGGTAGGAGTCTCGCCACAGCCATTATTAAATAAATTCTTTATTTTTAAATATATATGAGTTTATGTGTTAAACTTTTATATAGTGAAGATATTTGATACCCCACCGAAGATTCCAACAAGTAATGTTAGATTGACAATGGAAAAATTGACCCGTCGTTTTATGGGAAACCCGTTCCGTCAACATTGTATTTAATTACCGAATTCACCCCCCTATCGATTTGATAGCATTGATATTAAAGTTGCTACTTATAAATTCAAATCTGAATATTCCAACGTGATTATAAAAATATAGGTTCACCGAATTATTTGAAGAGAACTTTTAAGATAATCTCGATAAAAACTTCATTGAATAACAGAAGACGACCCGCCGCGAAGTACGAGCAGTTGGGAACACTTGGCAACATCGCACGTGAGCGTGTACCCGGTATACCTTTCGGGAACTCTCGGCAATATATATATATATATATATATATATATATATATATATATATTACCGAGAATGCCCAAAGTAGATTATATGTTTATCTTACTCTGAGCAAGTATATAAAAAGAAAAATCTTTTTAGTTATTAATCTGCAGATATTAATTTTGTTTATTGTGTGAATAAAGCAAATAGCACTCTCAAAGTACAATTAAAAAAACACAAGTTATTTCATTGCATATATTTTATTTATAAAACATAATAATTTGTACATAACATACAAAAAACAAAAATTTATAAGACATAGTATGAAACATCGAACAAAAATAAAAGTTGAAAATATAAACATAAAGCTTTTTTCTCGATGTGAGAATATTTTCTCGCCACTGTTTTCTTTTTCGAGAAATAAACTGTCCTTTGCCATAGCCGTGTTTTCACCGAATATTTTGGGGCTCCATTTGCAGATAACCGTCGTAAACTCCTGTACCAATAACAATACAACCAGCGAATACAGAAAGGGTTAGGGTTGCTATTCGGTGGCGACGAATATACATATATACGATATTGAACAATGCAGCGTTGCCAAATCAACGTCGTACCAGGAAACTTGCATATATATAGCTGTTTACAGCTGATCGTAACCGAATCAAATCAGCTATTCTAAGTTATTTCTGATAATAAATTACGAAATATAATTCAGGTTGAGTTTGTATGCGTGAACTTTTCATCGCTCAAATTTTTGGGATACAGAAAACTTTTCTTCCATTTTGTTTTGTTTCTGCGATTAATAAACCGTCATTTAATTACCACGTAGCGAGACTCTTACCTCAAGAAACGCTGAAAATGTTTTGCTACTACGGAAACCGATTTTTTTAGGTCTCAAAGTGGTTGAAAAATGTACAGAGGAAATATTATAAATATAGTTTTATATGTACAATGTGAGGCCGCATTTTCAAGGTGATTTTTTGGGAATTGAATTTAGAGAAACGGTTAAATCTACAACGTTAGTATTTCACGGTAACTTAAACACGTTTGACGTAACGTCTTAAATTTTTTTAACGCATATTATTCGAAATTGTATTACATGATATTTAAAGTTACGCAGGTCATATCGCGAAAGCTTTTTATCGTCGGGGGTTGGGATTGCAACCGTTCTTGTCATCTGAAACAAACGACTCCGTTTCAATTCTATTCATTTCAATTCTACAAGGACGGCCGGAATCACAAGCCCGAACGATAAAAATCTTTCACGACATGACCTGCGTAACTACCAATATAATGTACAATTTTGAATAATATGCTTTGAAAAAATTTAAGATGTTACATCAAGCATGTTTGGGTAACCGCAGTGGTGGACTAAGGGGGAGGGGCGGTCCGCCCCGGGTCACTCATCCTGGAGGGCCTCCAAATCTCGAGAAGTCATTTTAGTCAAACTCCAACCAAGGATGAAATATGTTCAGTAAGGGGCAGTTTGGGGTGGGAGGCCCCGTACATATGCAAAATATAAACATAGGTTGGTAGGTACTAATTCACCTGTTATCAGGTCACGTTAGCAATGGTCAATATAGTATAAAGCTTTACCTACTTATAGCCAGCGCCATAAAAATGATGCGCGCCGCGCAGTGGGCCCCGCTCACTCTATGGTGGGTTTAGCGCGAAACATAAATACTAGATGCGAACAATAGAGAAATTTTGTAAAAAAAAATTACATACCCCCAGTCGCGTGCAAGAATTCTGGGCCACCGGATTTTTTTAAGTAAAGTGATAAAATATTTATATTCTGAACTCGTTAATAATTTCAAACTTTAAGAGAGCCATGATATAAATAATAACGTGATATATTATTTTTTGTATGGCCTATTATTTGTGTACAGCGTCGAACGAGTTTCCTCGGTGTGCAAAAGTATCGGGCCGCTGTCTCGCCCGGCTTCGTATGCACAGTTTGTTGGCATTTTCTTTCGTACTGGGTTCAAAATACTAGGTGCGCAACTAAGTTCCCGGGTTTCACACATGGATGGCGCTAGCGACACATGTAGTAGGCATTCAGCGCTGAAATTGGGTGTCTTTATAGCTTGGACATCTGTTAAGAATACCCAGTCGTAATATAAACAAGTTTGTGCTAAATAAACAGCATTTGCGGGTTTGTGCTAAATAAACAGCATTTGCGGGAAGCATTGCTTTTCTGCTTCAACCTAAAAAAACAGCAGCTGAAGCACATCGGTTACTTGAGGAGGCCTACGGCGAACATATACCATCAAAAACAACGTGTGAAAATTGGTTCAAGCGGTCCAGAAGTGGCGATTTTGAGACTGGGGACAAGGAGCGCTCGGGAAGACCGCAAACATTTGAGGACGCCGATCTGCAAGCGTTATTGGATGAAGATGACACTCAAACAAAAGACCAACTTGCCGAGGCATAAATGTAACTGGGCAATGTATTTCGAAACGTTTGCACGCCATGAGAAAAATTCATAAGGAAGAAAAGTGGGTGCCGCATGAGTTGGCAGAGAGACAAATAGAAAATCGAAGAGCCATTTCGATCCTAAGCGCGTTGGATAGGCGTTTTGTAGATAAAGAGAGGGACTATATTAACTATATTAACTACAGGATTAATTAATGTTATCTCAGTAAAATGTTATATTTATTTAGAGAAGGTGTCGTTTGTGTCGCAAGACTTTCTCACCAACCTAATATAATGAAAATTGTAAATGTAGTTTTACATTTAGAATTAAATTTATTAGTTTTATATTTTATAGCTGTGCCCGAGACTGCGTATGCGCAGACCACTGAAATGCGTACCAATGACGTTTTTTTATGAACTTTTGCAAACTTTCACTTCGCATATCCTTCGATTGAGTGAGCCGATGACGATAAAATAAAAATTACATGTTACTTCAAGTTAAGCCCTATATTTTTCTAAAAGCTTCATCCAGATTGGGTCAGTAGTTTTTACGTGAAGTGTGGACAGACGAAGAGACAAAAATTCCAAAGATGCATTTTATCACTTATCCTTCATTCCCCCAATACATTTTTTTGCAAATGTTTTCAATGTACAGCCACGTAAAGTTTTAAGTTTTATTGTATGTATATAGAAGATATAGTTTTATATAGTTGAATGTGTCTCGAGCAACACTGCCTCTTTACTATCATGACATATTTAGCCATTGTTTAACAAAATTTAGATTAAACTAGTATTACCCAGACTATTTTAATTAGTACTTAATCCTCGGATGAATGGCGCTTTCGCCAACCGCGTGTTTGGAAGCTATCTGTCATGGATGAGCGAAAAAACGATGCACACGTACGATACATCCGTATCAAGAGGTAGGGGCAGCAATAGGATAGAAAAGTTCATCACCGATCGATGAAAGTAAAATTGAAAGTTTATCGTATTTCGTTGCGATTCGTGCGCTTGTTCAGTTACTACGCGAGTCTCTAATTTCAATTAGAAACGATATAATCGATTTCCTGATACCGGCGATATATGTCTGTGTACGAAGGTGGTTATCCCGAGACAATGCATATAGCTCGATTGCAATCCTCTCGTTTGTATGTCTTGAAGGCCTCCGCCCTGTATATCCTTTAGCCAGGAAAAATCGAGCCTCATATCCCGAATATCAGTGAAAGAAGTACGAAGGTGACAATCAGTTTGTATCGTGAAAACTCATATGTAAATCAATAGTGACCGATAGGGAATAGGTGTTAACGGGAGTACAAATAAGTCCCCGGCGTTTGACAAAAGATGGTCCCACCAGGAGGTTTTGGTTAAAATTGTCAGATGTAAAACCTTATATCGTAAGGTTGGAGATCTGGCATGACCATAAGCTTGAAATATTAGGGATTTGGTATCAGCATCACATAATTTTTTTTCGTCCGAAAATGCCGAGTTTTGAGCCGAATAAGCGGCATTTGCGGGAACTTTTGTATTTGGCACGAATCTTCCTCCAATAATGCTTCCAATTCCGCGGCTTCGTTTCGGCCTTCTGCTACATTCTTTGTCGTCGACGTCATACTCACCGTTCTTAAACTTTTGAAACCACTCACGACAGCTTCTCGCACTTAAAGTAGTTCTGTAATTTTAGTCCAATCTTATGAATTTGCTGAAATCTAATTATGGTGTAAATATCACCTTTATGGATTGGTGCCCAAAAATTCAATTCGATTCACCGTTTAGTTCATGAAATAATTGCAATTGAATGTGGGTATTTTTGGACGCGATCCCTATAACTGTCACGTAAACCGATAGGAGTTTGTTTGTATTTCTCGATATAGGTTCTAAACGGATCTTAGGATCTCAAAATAAAAACACACATGTAGGCAGTACTATTGTAGGATTGATTTTTCAAAAATGACAAACTTTGACCGTTTAGTTTCGGAGATATCGACTTATGAAAAGTGGTAATTTTATTCCACACCGAACTCGGGTCTAACCATCTGTAACAGAATGGCAAAAGTGTACGCTGCAGCCAGCTGATCGGCGCGTGGTCTGGGAACTCGAAGAGTATTTTTTCCCCAAGTTCTAGTAATTCTGAGACGCATGTGAAATAAATTTATTCTGCGAACAAATTTAATTTGTTCAATTTATGCACGTCTTTATGCATGGATTTGTCTTTGTTACAGCGAATATAATTCAAACTGTCGGCAAGATGTTGTAAATCCACGGTCCGACGTCCTTCGACAGCGAATTTTTGTTGCTGATCGTGAAGGTTATTCTTATTCTCACCGCGATGAGCCGCATTTGCTTGGCACATGGCTGCCATGGCTTTCAGTCTTTTAGCAAGCGCCTTTTTTCTTGTTAACTTTCCTTTGTATGGCATTTGAGTTGACATTTTCACGCTCTTTTTATTTATATGAAATGCGCTATGACTGCAGGAAAATCGCGCTGTTGCCACGATTACAGCGCCGCTCTCTATACGAGCATGAGGTGTGAATATGTATAGGCATTGGATGTTACTATACGCTTCGACCGAAACTTTTGGCTCCTACGTGTACCTACAAAACTACCTTAAAACAGCCTCACCATATGCTTCTACAAGCAATCGATGCTCCTTAGCTGCAGATTTATTTAAATTAAAGAAGTCAAGAACAGTTATCCCAAGAGAAGTTCGCGCAAATGACGCTTATTCGGCTCAAAACTCGACATTTACGCATGAAAAAAATTATGTGATGCTGATACAAAATTGCTAATATATCAAGGTTATGGTCTTGCCAGATGACCAACCTTACGATATGACGTTTTACATTTGACAATTTCAACAATAACCTCCTGGTAGGGCCATCTTTTGTCAAACGGCGAAAACATATTTGTACTCCCAATACTTCTGCCAGTGGGCTATTTTTTCGGTACAATTTTTACATAGCCTTTGAAAAATCGCGATTCTCACAACAAATCAAAACGAGGCGCAGTGATTGTTTTGATCCTCGGAATAGCGTTTGAATAATTCATCTCCAACCTCATCAATGCATGTAAACTATTCTATAAAAAAAGATTACGGTCAGAGCACGTCCGTAAGCGTCGAGGTTTGCACCGAGCCATTCTCATCCTGCGTTAGATTGCTTATCCATACAAAAAGGAAAAATTGTCGTTGCACGATGAGCTGCTTATTTCGCTACGGCAAGCTGTGTGTACTGCGTCTAGAATAGTATCGGGTATATGGCAATACGAAAGACGGACGTGAAGTCCGGACGGATATAGAGCCGGGTAACTGGAGCCCATAGCGGTTCAACTACGGGGGATGCCTTCGACTATAGTTGCATAAGCAACCCGGAACAAGGGATTTCAGGGAATAGCGCGATCCATCGGTCCATGCGGCATCATCGTTACGTTTCTGCGAGCCGGATTAGACGCTTTTGCCGAGGCTCGAATGCTCGGGCATTCTCCCTCTTCATCCACACCCTGCGGAGCTAACCAAAGCGCCTCACGAATCGCTTTGCTTATGAATGAACGCAAATCCCCAACGCCCAGGGCTGCCGCATCTCTCAGGGCATTCATGCGATTACACACACACACACACACACCCACGCATCAACATAAGTGTATGCGATATATTTGTGCATGCATAAATGGTCTTCGGCAGCCACATTTGCATCGACAACCGTACACTTACGGCTCACAGTCAAAAAGCCGTGACCTCTCCGGACTCCGATAACAATTGCATCCGTTTGTCTAGTAACAATGGACTAACGCGAACAATGGTAACATTCGCCAAAAACCCCGAAGAAATCCAATTGCGACGACCGTGTGCAGATGAAAAGGTTGGCGTTGGAATTATTTTTATTTATCATTTCCCACCGTGTTGATTTTTTTCTTCTGATAGGTATACAGGGTGTCCCAGAACTCAACATCAAGCCGAAACGGGGTGACAGGATTGATTGTAACCATCATGAGAAAAATCAGAAAAAAAATCTATCCCATGCAGTTTGAAAATTATGGGCAATTAAGAAAAACCTAGAAATTTGGTCAAACTGTAACCATTTTTCGGTTATTGTGGTTAATTTTTATTATTTTTGTTCATTTAAACTTTGGAATCGTAACCCTAAATAACATTTCTAGAATCACAGTCAATAGACACAATTGCCCCAAGTTTCCTAGAATTAAGGCTATTTGTTAAACTATGAATTTAAAATTTTTTAAATTTGTCTACTTTGAAAGGCCCTGCTTCAAGAAAAAGTACTAGAGTTTCTTGGCAAGTGCCATTAAAAGTTGGCGCATTTAATCAGGATTGTAAAATGGTACAATACTTGTTAGTTTCATACTAAAAAAAAACGAGTAAAAAAAACCTCAAGTGACCCGATTTTTGCTAACCCATTTTACTCAGTTAAAATGTTTTTTATTCGCACAAGCTCTTGGTAGGTTCTTAATTTTACGGCAAAATAATGAGAGAGATGGATAGTGGACATGTTTGCCATGAGTGAGAGAGACAGATAGTGACGCCACTTTTACCAAAGTCAACAAAAGTAAGTAAAATTATTAAAATAATGAAAAATCTTGACCTAGTTTAGGTTTATTGGAATAAAAGTCAGATACAGAGGGAAATAACATTTTTTATTACAGCAAATGTTCAAATTGTTTGCCATCAGCCTCAATACACGCTCTACATCTTCTTAAAAAAGATCTACTTATTGGCCGGGCATATCCTCGAGTGTTGATGTCCTCAGCAGCTTGAGAAATTCGTTCACGCAGCTCGGCTACGCTCTCAATAGGCTTTGAATAAACTTTTTCTTTGAGAACGCCCCAATAAAAAAAATCCAGGGGATTTAAATCTGGAAAACGGGCTGGCCACGAGATAATGCCTGAACGTCCAATCCACCTTCCCGGATATTCCTGGTCAAGGAAATCTCTTACTTGCACTGCGTAATGCGCTGGGCAGCCATCTTGTTGATACCGCATGTGGCGACGATCTGTTAGTGGTACGTCCTCTAACAAAGTTGGTAAATTTTCTCGTAAAAAATGTAGGTAATTCGTGCCATTCAAGTTCTCAGGCAGCTCAAAAGGCCCAACAATTTTGCCGTTTAAAATTCCGGTCCACAGGTTTACTTTGAAGCGATACTGGGATCTGTCTTCTCGCATTAAATGTGGATTCTCCACATGCCACTCGTGAAAATTGTGTAAGTTTATGTAACCATCTTTTTTAAATGTAGATTCATCTGACCAGAGAATTTTTTGGACAAATTGGGGATTTTCATTATGCCTCTGTAGCATTGTTCTACAAAATGAAATCCTTTCAGGATAATCTCGAGGGAGAAGACTTTGAACTCGTTGTACGTGAAACGGATGCATTTCGGCTCTTTGTAAAATACGATGTGCTGTGCTTTTGGGTATTCCCGTTCTTTCTTCAATTACACGAACGGAAATACTTGGGTCATCTGCGACCTCTTGCAACACTTCTTCCTCGTAAGGAAAGCGAGGTCTACCTCCAGTCCGTATTTGATTCGGGAAATGGCCGCCCTCCGTGAGTGAACGGTGCACATTAACAAACACGCGGTGATCCGGATAGCGCTCTAAATTTGGATATCTTTCACGATAAAGTCTAGCGGCGGCACTTGCGTTGCATCTGCATTCCCCATAAATGAGGTGCATGTTCGCATATTCTTGTGAAGTGTAGCGCGTAGGCATGGTAGATAACAAGGATGCCAACACAAAAGTCCATTTCCAAAAGAGAGAAGCCAAAGTTGCCGGTATGTAATCAACAAGTCCAATTCACAAAAATCCAAGTCCAATAAGAGAAGCCAAAGTTGTCAGTACTAAATCAACACAAGCGTATACGGAAAGGTGCGCAGTAGACGAATGAGCGAAACGTACCAACTGGTGTCAGACTGGTAGCGTAGCCATTTGCTTGGTATGGCGTCTGTATCTGTTTCATTCGCACTCGTTTAAACGACGCATGTCCGTCTCACTGCGTGGCGTCACTATCTGTCTCGCTCACTCATGGCAAACATGTCCACTATCCATCTCTCTCATCATTTTGCCGTAAAATTAAGAACCTACCAAGAGCTTGTGCGAATAAAAAACATTTTAACTGAGTAAATGGGTTAGCAAAAATCGGGTTACTTGAGGTTTTAATTTTTTTACTCGTTTTTTTTAGTATGAAACTAACAAGTATTGTACCATTTTAGAATCCTGATTAAATGCGCAAACTTTTAATGGCACTTGCCAAGAAACTCTAGTACTTTTTTTTAAAGCAGGGCCTTTCAAAGTAGACAAATTTAAAAAATTTTAAATTCGTAGTTTAACAAATAGTCTTAATTCTAGGAAACTTGGGGCAATTGTGTCATTATTTTTTACTGTGCTTCTAAAAATGTTATTTAGGGTTACGGTTCCAAAGTTTAAATGAACAAAAATAATAAAAATTAACCACAATAACCGAAAAATGGTTACAGTCTGACCAAATTTCTAGGTTTTTCTTAAATGCCCATAATTTTCAAACTGCATGGGATAGATTTTTTTCTGATTTTTCTCATGATGGTTACAATCAATCCTGTCACCCCGTTTCAGCTTGACGTTGAGTTCTGGGACACCCTGTATAAGTCCTTTGCTGATCATCCAGTGCAGTTTCGGTAAGATCCGCAGTACCATTTTCTAGAAAAAAAAAAATCGGAACCACGACATATTTCGTGTGCTAATCACATTACCCTCATGGAAACCTCCTGATCAAGTTTCAGTACAATTTTTATATCTGCTAAAAAAATGCTACTACGGAGCTGAAAAATGGGTACGGTTAGACTAATAATCGGATTAACCCTTGGCACCGTGAAAACGAGGATTCACAGCACCGTTATAACATTATTAATGTTTTTAGTCACGTATTTGTGCGAAAATCGAGCACTCAAACTATTAGGCTGTATGAACACAGCAACGTTGTAGACGCCACAAATGCTACCTACCTTAGCCACATTCGGCAATTATGCCCGGGGACCTCAAGGTCCTACCACCTAGTCAGGATAATTAACGAAAAATATAATTTGTTCTTATTCTCTCAATAAGTAATAATAATTTAATATTTATTCGAGATCGAGGTTCAGAATTGCATTTTTTGTATGGCGCTTGCATTTTTTATTTAAAAAACGAAATCAGACGATCCCCGCGACGAAAATGTTTTTTTTCTGTCATGACGAAGAGTGTAAATCCTATAAGCCCGGATTGAAATTAAGGTAAGTTCATTTTATTCATGTCAGAAATTCGTTTAAGGCAGCATATACAGTTACAACGATAAAAAAATCGATTAATTTTTTTTCCGTCAAACGATAGAATTATATATGTGGAATATTTTCCTAAAGTTTCAAAGCGAAATGGGATAAACTTGAAACGTTACAGCCCGTCAACGCTGTGCCTCACCGCTCGGATTTGCAGCGGGCGTGAACTTCAAACGCGTTTTTCTCAAAACTGCATTATCGAAATTGGCGTGCAGGATTACTCAAGAAATATTAAGCCGATTCAGTTGAAACTTGGTAGAAATATTGATTATGTTGGTACCTTTTACTTGACGAGAATTGTTTTTTGAAAAATTTGAAAAAAAAAACTACTTTTTTAATCTACTTTTTACAGAAATGTTGCACGAAATGTTTTTTTTTTGTAAATGCGTGCTACTTTTGTAAATTTGCATTTTCTTCATTTTAATTACCGTCACATAGAAACTATACATGTTGTAACTGAAAAAATGTTTAAACTTTTTTGCAAATCAAAGTCCACGGTAAGTTAGGCTGCACGCCGATTCGCGACTCCCGCGGCGACCTTGCTGAAACACTCTGCCACAGCCCCGTCATGTTGATGATGGATTAATTTTAAAAAATTGTTTTGTATACTTAAATGTACTATTAAAGTATGCAAAAAGTTTGATAATTGTAGAATAATTATATCTTAGTTTAAGAAAACACTCAATATTGCTTATTTTATTCCTGTCTAAATGTAAATGGCGCCTTAACTTTAATGATCGGCAAAAATGTTGAGCTTATATTCGGTGACGGTAAAATTATGGGCATCCATATGCATTTTGTCTGGCTGGGACAAGTGACGGGACAAGCACGGGTAAGTGCGCGCGTGCGTGCACTTAGCTGCGGTCATTCTTCGTGAAGAGCCGATGAATTTGTCCTAATAAAAACTTAATTGATGCCGGTTTATCGATGACGTTCATTTGGGTTCAGTACTCTAGCATAATGCTGCGAAATTATATAGAAATTATTATGGAAAAAAATTATTGACATTTTTCGAAAAAAATGATGACCTACTACTTTATTCGAATTTTATTTATCAGGACACATATCATTTATATATTTTAATATATTTATAATTAAAAAGAATGCGCTCACATCCCCAGCGTGCGTCTAATTAGCCTAGAGGGGTGCGCACGGTTACCCGCAATACGGGTCAAGTGAGCGCATTCTGAATTTTCTTACTTAACCCTTCCTTGACACACTTATGAGCAACGGCTTCGAACTTCATCCATCTGCCCTTAACAACCCTTCGATCGTTTTTATTGAAACAAATCGGGGATACACTTTAAACATTTCTTAATATGTCTGCATAATTGAAATTCAGGATTGCGAAAAATGTATACGTGAAGCTTCGTCGTAATATCGCAAACTCATTGCGTATAGAAAGAGGAGGAGCGAGGTTTTTTGTTCATTTTATTGAAATCTTTTTTTGTTACAAGATAAGGCTAGCAGCAAGGCTTCGATCGTGCGCGCGCGTGAATTTTCGTTTTCTTTTTCTCCTCTTTTCTGCGGCTTACAATAAGTGTGCAGTGCCTAATCTACGTCGATCTGTGTAAATACTATAATGAACATTCACAATTATTACAATGCTAATATAAGATTCGAGGTGCTTGCTATTTTAGCGAAACAATAAATACGTGTGTACATACAGTACCGTTCAAACATTTGGGATCACTTTCCAAATCTTCGATCGGGACAAAAAGTTACACATCTCGACGAAAAACAACGAGCCCAGACTTTCGTGATCGCATGTATATCCGCGTTTGCCTGTATGAGTTTTACGAAATCAAATTATCGACGATGCAATACCGTCGCAGGATGTCCGTACTGCTTGTAAATACCGATTTCGAGTCCCCTATATGTATAAAAGTTTCCAATGAAAATATAGATATTTTCGTGATGTGCGGAGTACGTTAACGAATCGACAAGGAAAACATGTTGAGCGCGAGCCTATTCTGTACGGAGCGCCTAATGAAAGAATGATAATTCTGACGTACAATTGTTTGGTTCCCGGTAGTGATGAAAAGAATCTCTTGGGGGAAAAAAAAACCTGGGACGACGTGGTAAATGCTTTACTCGCTGCATTTCGCATAAGCAAACTCTTTGAGCATCCTCTTCGTTGCGCGTTTCAGCCACCCGTTATCGCATTATTGATCTGTTCTCCCCAAGGGTCTTTTCGTTATTATATATTTGATTTTTTCTCTTTCTCAAACGTGACTTTTCTTTCTTATTATGAATTCAATGCCCAACACAATTATACTGGTTTCGACGACATTTTCATTCTCTGGTAGTTGACGGTGATGTTTTTCTTTTCTCTTCTTTTCTAGGTCTATTAATATTCGGTTGCAATTCTTTTGCTGACCCGTTTACTTTCTTTTCTTCGTTAATCGTTTTCCTCGGGTCTCATATTTGCCTGTTGCGTCGACAATGCATAAAAATACACACGTTTGAACGCTTGTTAAGGTATTCCTTTCGCGGAGGGCCGTATTTTGTGGGGGCATAAGCAGGGCCTTCCGAATCGTCAGTAAATTACAATTGCGCTTAATAAAAAAATAAGTTACAATGAATTATTATACACAACGATAAACTAGAATAAAAAATTTCGCGCAAATTTAGTAGATTGGAACATTTTTACATGTATTTGAAACGTCACGGCTACGAAAATTCTTCTGCTAGTCACATTATTCCAAGTTTTAACATTAATATTTTCTTTAAACGTTCGGTGAACCTCTGTTTTTATTGTCGTTGCGGAATCTTTAGACTTTTTTGCACATGTGAGCAGTTTATATCAGGCATCTAGAGTTATTTGGTGTATAAATTATTAGATAGAAATGTGGCCAGCGTGACATCTCCATAAAGCGCCGTATAAATGAGACGATTTTGAGAGTCGTCATTTTCCGTTAAAGGCTCGGTAACTCGGCTTGAAATTTTACTAGTATACTGGGATGCATTTTTACTTCATTATAGACGAAAATCAGTTAAGTGTAAAATATTTGGGTTCGTGAAAGGAATACCTTAAGCCGAACGTTCAATCTTTTAATCGTTGAAAAATTCACATCTTCACTTCATTCATTCTCATTCTCTCCCTTTCTTTCTCTCCGTATTGTGACCACCGAAAGCGTAAACAATAATAGCGTTTGTTGCCTCACAATGATCAAGTTGAAACGACATTTATGACAATATGTACAGATTTATTTCGTACCGACGCTTAAAGATATTAACAAACAATAATTAATCGTGACAAATTAATTATTGGATTAGTGATTAAATATCTATCGAACGTCGGAAACTTGCGGGTGTCTTGTGCTCTCAAATTGAAAAATACGGTTATCTCTTCGCTGTGATAATTTTCGAATTGTGCTTTGTCAAAATCACAGGATATTCCGCATTACCCATTTTGTCGGTTTTTTTCCTCTTCTTTTTACAGTGAGTAAATCTTGATCGTAAATATTTTTATGAATGAAATTACTATCGGTCGAAGGCATCTATACGTGATGTCCAAACCAATGAAAGATCGCTTTTTAAAAAGCATAAATTTGGGTAAAAAAAGAAGGAAAAAACACTGAAAAGCATCAAAAACCCGCCAGTCTCTAGGCTTACCTAATTGGTAGTAGTACAATGAGATACGCAATATATTAACTATCATTATTATCCACATATGCAATAGTCGAATTACATTCATCACAACGTTATATTCGCCCCCGGAAATAAACACAAGTGTAAGTTTAATTTAACACGCGATCATTAAAAAAAAACATACTTCTGCATGATTTTTCAAATTTAAATATTTTATTAACGGAGATGCAAAATTATTTGCCCAGAGCAGAAGTTACGTGACGAATTTTGATCAAGATTCAATGAAAAAATAATAATAATAATTCCGCGGTTCTGTATCTTTTGTTGCTTGAATTGAATATGTTCCTTATTCAAATGAACGCCTTTATACTCGGTTCAAACTAATATTCGTTATTTCCGTTAATTAAACATTACGCTAGACAAGCCGGTCGAATAGCAAGATAAAAAAACTCTCCTTCGCGTGCAGTTGAATCGTCAAAATGTTTCTAACATAGGGGAAAAAAATCATTTAATCGGGAGACGAATGGTAGCAAGGCAAAAAGAATCAATGGTAAAAATCATTTTCGCAAATTGAAGCTGTAGTCATCTTGGGTTGAAATATAAACGCTGCTAACGAATTGTAAAATACATTCTAAAATATTTATTAATAATAAAAGTGCGGAGGAGGCTGCTGGTGGCATTGTTGTGTTCTATAATATTACATTTAACATATATTCTTTGAACGTGTACGGGTGGAACCCATAAATGGGATTCGATCGATCTTAAATCGTGAATGGTGAGTCCACGATTGGGAAGGACTGCGGTTGGCCGGTCCCGAAGCGTCAGAAAACATAAGCAGTGATTCATTGTTCGTAAAGTATTACAAAAAAATATAGAATAAAAAAACGAGAATTGATTTTTGAGTGGCGCGTAAATAATGATTGACTGTATGAATTGACGGAAGTTCGAGCTTGAATATCGTGAAGGAGAAAAACAATACATCAAGAGGGTTTATTTAATCAAATATGTTAGGCCGTGAGTTGAGAGCATGCCAAGTTTTAAAATTCCATTGCATTTGTCAACACTTAAATAGACGAAACTGATTTTGTATTGAATGTTAACGTTTAAAAAGATTGTCAGGCACACGCCTTTCTAGCCGTATGCTCGGATATACGAAAGATCATGGCGCCAGGGTAATAAAAACATGCAACGAAGTCACATTTGTGGTTGCCAGAGTTTCACCAAATTGTGCAGTGAGACACATGTCGCATTTTCAGTTGTTTATCGCACCGTTGGAAAGTCGGAACATTTCGTGCAAATTCGTAATGATGTTTAGATAAACGTTTCACGAGTAGAGTAGTTTGTATTTTCGGATGTCGAGGTAATTGCCGTCGCTAATTAACATTTGTGAATCTCTGAGAGCTGGCCCGCCACGAGACAGTGGGCTTTTCATCGACATTTCCATGTATACCCGAGGTGACAGACATTGAGGATAATTCCGTCATTTTCTTCCTCTCTCGTTCATTGTTTGTTTCTCTCTTCTTTCTTGTTTCTCACTTTCGAACCGTACTATCCGCGGCATTGTTATTACAATTATATGTGTCGTATATATGTATATGTATATAACTATGTGCGTGTAAGAGGAGCAAAAGATCTCGTTTATAATGCTCGAATGTTCCGTTTCTCGCGCTCTGGCATGTGTGACGTTGAAATTCTCGTCCTACCCGTAAGGATTTTCACATGTTCGCGGATTAGAAAATCCCCCAGCCAACGGTGTGATCTCGAGAAGCCCTTCCCATTCGACGCAGGCGATCTACGAATCAAAACGAAGACAAAACTTTTTTTAATTCATTACCTTTTTCATATGAAGGCGCAAGGTTATTCAGATTTTTCACGTCTCGCTCCGTGCGAAACTCTAGAATGCCCTCCGGTCGATTACTGTAGTTACGGGAGCTTCGTATTCATACCAAAATATGTACGAGTCACACGTATATATAGAATGATCGAAAAATCAATTTTGTTTCGTGAAAAAAACGTTATTATTGACGATTTGTTGAACCAATTATAAGACCGCGTTCAGAATTACTCAATCAATATTCGATTATTATATCTTTAAGGTTTCTTGTGTTATAAAACTCAAACGTCAAACATTTTTTTCATCTGTGTTCAGTACTTGAAAAAAAGAATGTAAAAATATTTTAAAATGTTTGTTACGACTAACATAATTTTTTATGTACAACCAAGTTTTTATACTCGATTGTTTCATCCGGAGAGCATCATGAAAAATATATGACATCGAATGACAGTGATGAGGTGCATGTCTGAAGTGATGAACGTATTAGGCATAGATGCATTCACTCAAATTATCTTCTTGTATTTTTATGTGCTTGTCAATTATTGAGCCATCCAGCGTGCTGCGTTTCAAATACCATAATTATGTTTTACAATGACATATAACACACTTATTGGTCTTGGCGTTATTAGTAAAAAATTATTAAAACTTTTCCAAGCGGTATTAAGTTCACTGTATGGCGCGGGCATAAGAGACTGACGTGTATTCCCGAGATTTGTAATTTTTGGCGTTTCAAATACCATAATTATGTTTTACAATAACATATAACACACTTATTGGTCTTGGCGTTATTAGTAAAAAGTTATTAAAACTTTTCCATGTGGTGTTAAGTTCACTGTATGGCGCGGGCATAAGAGACTGACATGTATTCCCGAGATTTGTAATTTTTAAACCCTCTATTTTTTTAATATTATTTCAGTTTGGGGGATGGTCGTAGGTCTGGCAATAACCTCTTTCGTTCCGTAAATCACGATATTCCGTCAGGAGCAGGAAGTTCGAACTTTTGGGCGAAGCTCGGAGGATTTATCGCTCTTTCACGGCGCCCGAAGGCCCGAGCCAAATGATTTCTTCTTTTTTTTCTTTCTATTCATCGACGTCAGGGAGCTTCTCCTGTCTCCGATTATACACCGATTGACAGTGGCGCAAGCATTAAATTGAAAAAATTCGGGCCTGCCGTTGCCGATACAGGAAACTTTATTCACACGTATATGCGTATATAAATACGGATTTTTCGTTAGATATGTCTCCTTCCTGATTTTAAACAAAAAAATCCAACTGAAAATAGCAGAAAGCTCAGGAGAAAAGATAATTTAGTTTCTCCGTTACATCGTGCACGAATGCCCGGTTTGCCGAACGTGCTATGCGTTCTCATCGAGATCATATATCCTAAGAATCTATATTGTGGTCGTTCTCGGCCATCCTAACCGCATTCACACCCACGCGTCCAATTCGCAAATACTGAAACTCTTTTCTAGTCGACGCTTCTCATTTTTAGGAACAACGTGACACGCATTTTGATTAAAATTCGTTATCTGAACAATAAGGTTCTTTCCGTCACTAACAAGGAACATTACTTAAGTGTCCACCTTTGTTTTTTTTTAAACTCATATACGTGATAAAGCATAGAAAACTATTAGACACATATTTTTTTATCCGCGGAAAAACGTTTTTGAGGGAGGAAATGACCCCTTAAAGAAAGGCACGTCAGCCCCCATATTTTGTTCAATTACTTTATAGTGTATTTTTCATCGCTTGATATTAGAAGAATTTTGGTTCTTGTTTCATTCAGATCGGTGGACTGCTTATGGGTGAAACTGCGAAACCACCCCTCGACACGCCCTTCTTTGAGGGGTGATTTACCCCCTTAAAGCCATTTGTCCGCAGATTAAAAAAAGTTTTCAATGCTTTATCACATATGGGAGTTTCAACCAAATCGACGGCGGACACTTAAGCGATGTTCCTTGTAAGATCGGCTGATATTTGTCCTACGGGAAAAAAAAATAACTTAATATTATGTAGGACAACAGAGGTCGTAAATTTCAGGATTCTATATGTAAAGGTGCGAATTAAGTTGCTCAGAAAAACATCTGAACGTTATTAGGCATTTGCTTTGCGCCATTAATTAATTAATCCACAATAACGTTTGCTTACGTAGTACACCTTTTTTATTATGCATAAATCTTAAGGGGTCTTCTCACTTTAGACACTAAAAAAAGGCTATTTTCATGATTTTTTTCATAGGTTAATATTATAGATATTGATATAAAAGTTGTTACACTTAATGAATACCTATCGAAATGCATTAATTTTTTTATTTATTTATTTAAGGCACTATTTATAGACGAAAATGTTAGTTCAAAAAATGTCCTAAAAAATTGTAGGTCTGCGCTGTTGATGAAATCTCAGAAATGGATCATCCGAAACAAAAAATCAAACGGTTTTAGATTCAGTATATTAATGGCTGTAGCGCATATCATACGATTTTTGATATATGCAAAAATAACAAAATGGCTAACATATTTCCAAAGAAAAAAAAACCTTTTTTTCCCACCTTTTGTGGCAAAAAAAAACGTAAATATCCAAATTTAAAAAAATCCTTTATGCGCGCTATAGCTACAGTTGTAAAGAATATGTGGTTGAAATTTCATAAGGATCGGTTCAGTAGTTTCGAAGATTTTATCAACAAGCCGTCGAAAAACATTTTTTCGAGAAAATCGCGTTTAACCCTTCGAGTGCACACTGGGTCGTTTTGACCCAGTGATTTTTTCGTGTAAATACGTATTTTTCAACGTATGCCCCAATTTGAACGAATGTTTTGGCATTTAATTTTCGTTTTCGTCAAAAAATAAATTTAGGGCCATAAAATATCGATAATTTACTACAAAAAACATCTCTAAAAAAAAACAAAAAATCCATATTTACCAGAATACAACGATTTGAAAAACGCCTTGGGTCAGATTGACCCAATATGCACTTATAGGGTGGCGGCGGAGGTGTGCACTCGAAGGGTTAAAGTTTGTTTTGGTTACATAAATACATGTATTTCGAAAGTGAATTTATTAAGTGTACCAACTTTTATATCAATATCTATAAGATAAACCTATCAAAAAAATCATGAAAATAGCCTTTTTAGCGTCTAAAATGAGAAGACCCCTTAATTGTCCCCATCTTGTACGATATTCAGTAATAATTCGCAATGCTTAAAACGATTTAGCAGTGGGAAGAACATTTTTACTAATAGTATAGAGCAAAACTCTCGATATTCCAGGTCTCGTGTTCTAGAGTGGATACTGCAAATCCGCGAGAGAAGAATAAGATCCGCGAAAAGCGATGTCCTTTATACGAAAACGGTATAAAAATCGAATGAGGTGACAAAGAAACGCAAATTCCAATCGATAATGGTAGGGTATATAAGCATGGTCTATTCATCTTTTTCTAGTAGGGAGGAATATTGCAAACTTCAATTACCGGATAAATGGTATCGGGTTTTAATCGAAATCGCGAACATTTTCGATCTACCGAGCCCCCGTTCTTGCATGCAGTTTATCCCTTTTTTAAATCCCCGACTTTGTCCTCTATCCGCCGGCTCTCTCACATTTTATCTCCACACAGCACGAGCAATTTTGCGGAATAAAGTTACGAGCGGATGATATAGAACCGAAACGGTTTTATTTTTTAGTCCGCAATTCGTAAAAAAAAGTAACGTGACATCTGCATTCGCATGTTTTTGCCATCGGATCGGGAAATATGAAGTGGCTCTCGCTAATTTAAGATTGATGGTTTACAATATTGGGGTGAATATATATTGATGAGAATTTTACTATTCTTCATGATAGATTTTCTGAATATACTAGCAAAAGGAAAACGGTGGTTTTCGCAATCGTTTATGAAATATTGAATTAATAAATTTACGTCAATCTTCGCTTGATAGCATTGATTGCATGGGGCAACGGCCTTTCAATTTCGGTTTCTCGCGCATAGCTTCCGCATCTGTGAAGAAAGTGAACGAACATTGTGTGCAGGATAGTCTACAGAACAAATTGCCGAAAAACGACAGGTTACCGATCTAATTAATGAGAATGTATGAAAAATATACGTCCAGTTTACGAAAAAGTGAGGCTTCTTAGGACGTATGTATTGAAATGTGGTAACGTAAGTAACCCAACCCAAGATCTAGCACGCCAATTACAAATACGTTAAAACCAAATGCGAGTAAGGGGAATTTATTAATTTATTTATTATGATGTATTCCCTTTTTTAGCTTCGGTGAACATATGATGCTTCTGGGCACGAGCACTGACAAATCGTCTCTTCCATCGGAAACTTTGCGATGTAATATTTTTCTAAGTGAATCATTTGTTGCCTTCTCTTGATCTGACATAACCTGTGAAATAGCCGACCGTCACGAAACGCGCGTAACGCAGCTGCAAACTCTTTCAAATTAACATATATGTAAATAATAATAACGATTATCTACCGAACGTTTGAAAATTTTCGCAATATTCATTTGTAAACATTATTAATATTTTGCTGTAATAAGTTGGCACTAGTCACGTCACACAATGAGTTAGCATAGGAACTCCCCCCCCCCCCCCCCTCAAAAATGATTCAGCAACAACCTTAACATCTGGGCTGCAGCATTCGTGCACCCATTTGGCCACTATTCGACACTTATTGGATTGGCCAAAAAAAAAATTATTGAAATCAACCAATTGCGTTTAGTTCACCCTATTTTCATTTGATTTAACAAAAGTTATAGTACAATATTTTTTTCTTCATTTTATTCTATTTTTTTCCGAGATTTCTTTAAAATACATTTATTTATTCAAATCAAGATCTATTTCACACCGTTGAACAGTGAACAGTGCCGGCGCTGTCAAAAATGTTAGAGAAATAATAAAAAAACGCCAGTATGATGATAGATTTTTTTCGGAATGGCAACCCATTTTTCCGAAAAGGTTCCGAATAACAACTCTCTGAGGTTACAAATCCAGTGACAACTCCAACACACGAGAAGCCTACCGCACGGAAACTCTCCGCGCATTACAACTCTATTCCTATTTTGTTTCCCTCTAATGGCACAGGATCTCAGAGCCTGAGATTCCATTCAGGCGATTGAGCGATGGCACTGTTGCAGTTACTCTTCGTTTCGAATTTTCCAACGAATTCACCAAGGAGCTTTTTTTATGCCTTGCGTTCTTTGTTGTTATTGGTTTGAAGTTTTTTCGCGACTCTGCCTCACTCGACCTTTTCTACTTTTCTCGCGCTATTTCCGCGCTAGTTCATTTCTCGCTCTTCCCCACGGTATCGACCTTCAGTGTTTCGGCGTTGCTTTTCAATCTCTATCTTTCTGTAACTGTTTTTCGTATTTCTTTTTATCGCTCGCCTCTCGCTTCTGGCCCGAAATAAAACACGCAAAAAAAAGGGTCCGTTTGATATAACGAATGAGCAAAGAAGATAAAAAGCATTCAGAGCCCGTAGAGTTATACGCCAAGTTTCAACCCGTCAATATTCACGTATGTATGGCCTCGTTTGTATGCGCAACTCGGCGAAATTCTACAGAACAAAGGATATTTTTTTCCGTGAAAGGCGATCAAAAAAAAAAAAAAAAAACAGCGGACAGAAAAATAATGAAAAAGGTGAAATATTGAGCTGGACAATTTGAAAATGTGGCAGAACGAGAAAATCTTGAAATAAGTGAAATAGAATTTGTTGTGTATTTGAGAAAACCATCTGCGAGTTCGAGCGATAATAAAACATTAAAACCGAGTGGTAATGAATGAATCTCGACATAACGATACAGACGGTGTTAAATAAATCTTTGGAAAATAACGTATTAGCAAAAAAACAATTCTTTTCTTACCGTCTATTATCTATTTAAGAGGTTACCCCCACTTGCGATTTTGAAAAAATGGATTTTTTTTATTGCATTTTTTCGAAGTATAAGTATCTGAGAATATGTCCTGAAAATTTCAAGTCGATCCGAACAAAATTGACTGAGATATGAGCGTTGAAAGAGAAGAATCCGTTGTGTAAACGACCGGAAATTGAAACTTTAAACGCGTTTTTCTCAAAATGGCATTTCTGAAGTGGGTGACCAAGATTACTCGAACACTAATGAACCAATCTTCTTGAAATTTTGCAGGCTTATTTTTAATACATAAAAATGTAGTCTTTAATCGTTCGATTTTTTTTTCGAAAAAAATGGCCGTTTTATAGCCAAAAAACGGCCGTTTTTTTTCGTTAAAATCTAACCATTAACTTTGACTGTCCGCCATTTTGTGAAAAATGAATATTTTTTAAAAATCCTTCGATTAAAGACTAGTTTATACTTATATTTGACTAAATCCATCCGCATTTTTTTTCAGATGATCCACTTCGCCGCAATGGTGGTCACCGCAAACCGTGTATATAAAAACATTATTTCATTGACGGCCATTTGCCACTAAACAATGTAATATTTTTCAATAAGAAAATTACTGAAAGTTCTTCAAGGTGTGTTCTTTAAGATGGTATATTGATCGATTAAAAAAGTTTTGTAGTTTTCTTTTAAAAAAATCATGAAAAAGGCCTTTTTTGCGCTACAAGTGGGGGTAACGCCTTAAAAAGCAATATTTTTGTGCAGCCGTTACAATAAATGCAAAATTTCGAAAGGTGAATGATTTTTCGTTAGTCAACAAGAAATTACGGGCAAATTGTCGAAATCATCAGCATAGAAAAAATAAACTAATTCGTTGACAAAGTGAGGGCCCGAATATTTGGGGCCGTTTGTATCGTTTGGCCATACGCCAGACACAGCAATTCAATTTCGACGCGAGCCACAAAATCGATCAATCGGTTTGAATACAAATAGGTTCATTTACCATCCGGAGACAGAGACAATATGAGGTTCGCGTGGACTTTTAGTTCACCGAAACAAAGAAAGCCCAGAGACTTCTGTTTTCCTTTAATGCGATTACTTGTTTTTTTCTTCATTTCTAAGTACATTCCGTATATTCCGATCGGACCTGGCAACCCGGTCTGTTTGTCAATTTGCTGCCTCGGAAACACGTTTTTTCGGACTGGCACATTTCCAGCACAAGCCCTCATTCGAAATGTAAAAATTAAAGCTCACGAGACTGTTTAATAAATGTTGAAAATTGCAAAACGGATATTTACGCTAATATTCGATGCAAATTTTTCCGCAACGTTGGTTTTTATCAGCACCCATTTTGAGAGGAATTAATAAATGCTTCCGAGTTACTTTCTTAATTAATTTTCATGTTATGGTTTGTGGAACCACGTAGCGAAATGGAAGCGTTCAGTTTAGCTGTTGTTATTCCAACGTGAACTAAATTAATTTCAAAATATCGTTCGTTATTTCAGCGAGTATCAATATATACATCATGAACCGGAATAAATAATAAAACCGCATAGAAAACCGGGGTTTAATTCGTGGCCTGTGATGGTTTATTTTTCCCAAGGGAGGTATGCATCGTTATAGTTTGTTGAGTTTCATCGTTACTGGAAAAAAAATACCGATATATCCGGCATGCCGAAACTCTATATCCGCTGTCCCGCTTCAATTTGAACCTGATTTATCTCGAAAGATAAATACTTTTCGGATCAAGTTTTAAAAAAAAGTATTTTTCGTTCCATAATTCAACATCGTAATGTTAAGATGGCCGGGATGATTTTTTTTATCGGCAACATGACTCGTTTCACCAAAAAAATTGTGAGGCCAAAACTAACAACTTATGGAGGATTTTTTTTCTATAAAGTTAATAATTTTCGGGTTAAAACACCATTTTTTACTATTTTAGCGATATCCAGAATGTCCCGCGAGGACGTGAAAACTTGAACATTCCCAGTGTAAGTGTGTGTGGGTTTATTATCGGATTGTTCGATAACCAAAACAAACCCAAACAAACGCATTCTATATAGTGCTAAAATAATGAAAAATGGTATTCTGACGTAAAAATTGTGAACGTTATCAAAAAAAAAATTCTTGATCCCATTAAAAAAACATTTTTGCCATTTTGACGTCGCCAATTTGAATTTTGGACCGCAAAAAGATTTTTTTAACTTCTCACTTCCAACTCTGAAAGTTTTATTGCAATCAACACTTGATCGGAGCAATATTTTACGAGATAAACCAGGTGTAAGATTAAAATGGAACACCCGGTTCATATATATATGCCGCGCTTATTATCTATTGTTTTGTCTCGTAATACATTACCATGTGAAAATAAAAAATAAGCCTTTTATCCTTTGTTACTTGAAGGGGTTAGGCTACTGTGAAAATAAAGAACGCTCGTTCATCGCTTGAGGCAACTGAAATTGAAGAGGAAAGTTCAACATATGGTGCATATTGAAGGTAAACTTATGATTACAACGATGGAACTGCTAGTAAAATTTTTAACGCGCTTTTCTCGAAACTATGTTTTTCCAAATGGTGTACACGATTTTACGACATCTAATGAACGGATTGACATGAAAAGTCTTACACCTATTCAGCGTGATAGTCGTTTAGTTCTAACGAACGTTTTTCTTCTCAACATTTTTTTTCATCGGTTATTAACAATAATGATGTGATTTTTCATCGAAAAATCGAACAAAGAATATGTATATATTTTTTATTATTGAAACGGGTTATCAAAATAAAGTTCCGTCAAGTCTTAGCCAATATTATCTATTTTAAGATAAAAATGTTGATTCTTGCTGGGGGATCAACCGAGTGGCCAAAATCAAGTAGGCCGTTGAGCCCCTTACGTTCAAAGATCCTTCACGAGATTGTTTATAACTTCGTAAATTATTAATATTTTTATGAAATTTCAGACACAACTTTGTTACTGCGTATACAGATAAATGCCCAAACGATTTTTCACTCATCTTATTTTATCAACGATTTTTCAACCCCTTACGAATGGGCCCATGGCGGATAGAATTTTTACTGCTCTCCGATTTAAAAAAAAAAAAAAAAAAAAATCTGTAACCCTATAACGATGTACATCGATCACACGCATCCGGAGCATTTATGCAAGACGATAATTTTTCGGCTTTTACCGGCCATGCCACTCGTTTAACCGTTCGTAACTCTATCGTTAATAAGCAAATCGGGTGTTGCGAGATATGGAAGTATAAAAGAAAATCAAAGACTAAAGGTGGGAGTTAAAGCGTATGCTATTGATCGCGTACGCTGTACCCATGAATATCGTAGTAAGGGCAAAAAAATACCTACCATTCTGACGTTAAAAATTAATTCATATCGGTTTGTATTTTCTTAAGGGGTCTTCTCACTTTAGACGCTAAAAAAAGCTTATTTTCATGCATTTTTTGATAGAATTATATTATACATATGGATGTAAAAGGTGTTACACTTAATAAATACACTTACGAAATACATTTAAAACCAAAAATGTAATGTATTAACATAACCCAAGCAAACTTTAAACGCGTTTTTATCGAAACAACGTTTTTCGACCGCTTGTTGATAAAATCTTCGAAACTACTGAACCGATCCTTATGAAATTTTAACCACATATTCTTTACAACTATAGCT
The DNA here is from genome assembly GCA_964007375.1 of Ophion obscuratus. Lineage (NCBI taxonomy): Eukaryota > Metazoa > Arthropoda > Insecta > Hymenoptera > Ichneumonidae > Ophion > Ophion obscuratus. The sequence goes on along the minus strand of OZ023316.1, from coordinate 12,692,411 downwards.
ATAGCGTATATCAATGATTTTTTAAATTTTCATATTTACTATTTTTGGGCCAAAAACGGTGAAAAAAGCACTTTTTTTTATTTTTTCGAAAAATGTCCGCCATTTTGTTATTTTTGCATGTATGAAAAATCGTATGATATGCGCTATAGCCATTAACAAAGTGAATCTAAAACATTTTGATTTGTTTGTTTCGGATGATACATCTCCGAGATTTCATTGACAGCACAGACCTACAATTGTTTTAGGACATTTTGCAAACTACCATTTTCGTCAAGAAATAGTGACTTAAATAAATAAACATTTAAAAAAATGTATTTCGAAAGTGTATTAATTAAGTGTAACAACTTTTATATCAATATCTATAATATATACGTGTAAAATAGTCATGAAAATAGCCTTTTTAGCGTCTAAAGTGAGAAGGCCCCTTAACTGCTGCAGGTAGAAGGAATGAACATGTCTACACATTGACGTTTGCTCACATTTTTTAAAGCCATACACTGTTAAAGTAACAAAAATACGTATGAATACCATTTGAATGAATCTCAAAAAGTGTACAAAACATTTGTAAGAATATACGAGTACTATTTGGAAGAATATACGATACCCTAAATACAAACATATATGTGAGCATACATTGAACACGTGTTACGTTGAAAAATCAATGGAACGATTGAATGGAACACTCGGATACCTGCACCGGGCGTTCTCATTTGAGTTTGCGCAACAATTGCAAACATTTTTTACATTAGTCCATGCAACATTGTTCTATTCTCTGTACTTATTTTTATGCAATTTAGCGCACAACAATAGAATTCCCAAAAACTTGAAAAACGTACTCGAACGGCGAAATATTTTGAATGTATCTTAAAGGAAAATGAAAAAACGACTTCAGGTAGACAATTCAAAATTTCTTTGCAAATTTCACTTTTTCGACAGGCTCCACCATTCCGAAGCCTTATTTTCAAGCCAATTAGCAAAACCTCGCACATTTCCAGAAGTGCTGTTGCATATCGAGAGATACAAAATTATTCAGGGTTACTCCGAACGCTGAATGCACTTGCATTTCGAAAATTTAGTCCTCATCGTTTGGGAGCAATCATGAAATGATTCAGGTGACTGAAAAAGATACTCATACGGAGCCGGCTTGAAATTCCGAACTTGGAATGATCAGAACGCTCAAAACTCTGAAAGAATACTACCCCGAAAGATCAAAACTCCAAAAGAATTTTACCCGAAAGACGAAAACTCCGAAAATCTGAACACCGTCAAAATAATTCAGCTGTAGAAGGTTTGAAAGTTCAAAAATTTTCAATAAATCGACGAATTATTTCAAGAATTTTTTTTTATTAAGAAGTGATTTTATACGTTTATAATGTTATACGTTCTACATAATTTATAGTCGACTGCGTAGACTTTCGCTGGCATGATCTCGACGAAGCTTGTCATTTCGCAACGTTAAAATTAGGAATTTTAAACCATCGACGCAGTTAAAGTTCGGAATTTCAACACGGCCCCTATGTCAAGATCATGCCAGCCAAAGTCTACATAGTTGACTGTAAATAATGTAGAACGTATAACATTGTCTAGAAAATTTTTGAAAATTGACGCAAAATCACTTCTTAAGGGTAAGGCTACTCTAGAGGCCGAACAAAAAGGCTTTTTGGAATTTTTTTTTTTTAGAAAAACTACAAAATAAATCGAGATTACAAAAAAGTGTGTTTATCATACATATCAGTGGGTGTATACAATAATTTTTTTGAAGCGATTAATTTGTAAATAGCAGCTGTGCAGCGTTTATCTCAAAACTACATTTTTTAAGTTGGCCGGAAACATAACTCAGACAATTTTCAACCGATTCACTTGAAATCTTGAATATATCTTGAAAAATCTATGGAAGTACGTAGGATTTTTTTTTATACTGCATAGTTCATTTGTTATTAACCATTATCTGACGATTTTTCAGTCAAATTTTTGGAAAGTGCAAAATTTGCCCAAAAAGCCTATTTTTCGACCTCTAGAGTGGCGTAAAGGGCTTAATGAATGAAAAATTATTGGAATAATTCATCGATTTATTGACAATTTTGAAACTTTTAAAACTTCCATAGCCGAGTTATTGTGACGGTGTTCAGATTTTCGGAGTTTTGGTCTTTCGTGTAAAGTTCTTTCGGAGTTTCGATCTTTCTTATCATTCAAAGTTCGGAATTTCGACCCGGCTCCACTCATACCATTCACAAAATCTTGCCTCGTACTTCACAAAAGCATTCATTTCTATGAAACGTCTTGTATACAATTACCACGTGCAGTAAACGACTTTCCAATCGAAACTTCGCCGAGGCTCGTTGAAGTACGAATGATAAGATTTTTGAACTAAGCTCAACACTTTTGGAGGCAATTCATCACACGCTGTTAATTTTCTGTATATTTCTCTATTAATAAAGTGAAATTTAGGCAAAAATAACACACACTCACACACATGTTTCGCCTATACAAACTATCTGCTTTCTTTCCGTTTTTACTTTGTGGGCGAAAATATTGTTGAAGTTAAAAAAGAACAATAAGTCAAAATAAACAAGCAAGGATAGTTTAATTAATTTTTTCATTGACGAAATAATGTTTAGACGGCACTCGCACATGCTACATGCAATGAGACGTGCAACAATGATTGAAAATCATGCATCGATTGCGTAGGTTTTTGTGATCATTTTCATGATATATTGTTTCTTTTAAGTAATTTGTAACACAATACCTAGGCGAGCGTCAAATCGCATTAAGATGTCGCCACCTCGAGCCGGGACTGCCGTACTGCAACAAACACCCCAAACTGTGTCATAATCTCCACTTTTATTTTTCCACTGGTATATACATATCACAAAACGAAGAAAAAAATAGGAAACTGTTTTTGTTTCAATTTAAGTTTCGTCATTTTCGAGACATGCATTTTTGAAACAAGTGCGAAGGTTTAGTAAATAAAAAAAAATCCAAAATTAGCTGCCGTCGTACGTATTTTCGTTAAAGTGTTCGTAGTCAAGGACGAAATTTTTCAAGATCAGCCTTATGCCGGTAAGTCTGGCACATTTTTTGTTTCATAAAGCGACGATTCTTTATCTTTTTTTGTAATAAAAAAACGCGATAACAAAATATTCTATGATTCGTCACTTGTTAAATTTCGATTGAATTGTGGTGAGGCACAGAAAAAAAATCTAGATCCGAAGAACCTGACTGTGACAAATGAATGAAGCACTGCCGAACCGACGAAATAAATGAAAACCAACACATCGATAAGGAACCGAAACATTGATAGATAGTTTGTTTCGAAAAACGAACTTTCTCGTAGCCTGTATCGGAAAAACGTGTCGTTTTTCGTCTACATAAAGGGACAACGAAATTAAATTCAGCTTCGTGCTAAATTTGTCTGCAATTCCATCAGTGATCTCACACCCGCGGATTTAGTTTAAGCTGTATCGTTCTCTCTCTTCGATTGATCAATAATGCTTGAATCTCTCCTAAACAATCGTTACAAACATTTTTTGTTCTATATACGAGAACAATTCGATGCGGGTAAACTGTATTTTTGTCCGAACACTTTATCAAAAACTGTACCAGGCCGAAAAACTTCGATTACACTATTTTATTCATTGCTGTTAGTTTCGTTTGATAATTAGAGATTAAGTACGGAAAAATAAAGAGCGTTTCGTGTATAACCCTTCACAATCCTGAAAAAGAATTCACGTTAGTTGTCATTAGTAATCATTCGTCGATGCTGAATTTGAATAACTAAATTTTTGAAAACCCAACTGACGATTTTTCATAGAGAATTTGGGAGACTCTGGGAGTGAGGATGGTTACGACTGAATTCCGAAATCATTCCTTTCTATAACGTAAATACACAAAGGACAATTTTTTAGGAAAATCAGAGTCACATACGTAATAATGCATAACCAAGGTTCATTTCCATTCACTGGCGAGATCCCTAACGATTCCGTTGAAAAATGTGTATTTTCTTAAAATTTGCGGCTAGCATTATTCCTGCAGCATAATTATTTTTCAGCGCGTATATAAAAAAAGCTATTATTATCAGCAGATTGCTTCTTTCAAATTGCTATAAAGGTGAAATTTTGTGTTTAATGGAAAACCCGTGTATTCGCGTTGGTATCATAATTCGATGGTTATTCGTGGAATTTTATCGGTCTGTATTAAGTTCTCTCCTGCGTGCTTGGTGCTTCACGGAGACGTTGAATTTCTTATACAAATGTATATAGTTAGACATAAAGAAGCTTTGGGCTCGTCACGCGATGCTGATATTCGTGTTGCACGAGCTAAACTTGAAGCGCAAATTAACGCGTCACGACTTCATATCGCCGAGCTTCTTGATGGGCTAACATGTAGGAATAAAGCCCCGGTAATTTCAGAGACCGCATGAAAATTCGCAGAACTCGCCTTCCCTCTTGCCCAAAAAATGTAATGCGGTACAACAAAAAATGCCTAAAAATGTACGGTACGTGGGAACCGAGCGATACTCGGGCGAAGGTGCTGAGGGGATAAAAATGTTTATATATTTTTCCATATGATTTTCAAAGATTTTCATACTAAGCCAAATCGCCAAGATAAATTATCCAAGATGAATCAGAAACAGATTAATTTTGTTATTAGTAGATTAATAGTCCGTAGAAATCAATCTGGTTATTTTCCTCTCCAAACAAGTTAGCCCACAATTGAAAAGTAGATAAATCGCTTTCTCGCACCCAAACACGGTGGATTTAGCCCGTTCCATAAAATTACTCAGGCCCGTTTTCAAGATAAAATTTGCAAATGAAAAATGTTGCTCGTATTGTATTTAATTGATTGATTGATCAATGACTGCAAGCAATTTTAACCCATAGAAATATCACTCTGCTATCTCTACAATATTGATAGCTGCTTTGAAGAATCATGTACATTTTATTAACATTATGCAATTAGCTAGCATGAGTAATGAAATATCGGGTTTTCGATCTTACGCGGTAAAATCAATCATCCAAAAATGATCAAATGTTTGAGCCCAATTTTTATGGACCGGAGAAAATCACTTCGAACATCATGATGTAGTCTGTATGTTTTTTTTAATCCACAAATCCCATTTATTATCCAGAATTCCGAAAAAAGTGTTTCTTCAAAATAATTGCGCCTCCATGATTTTTATTTGAAAGCTGTTGTTATATACATCCTCAGGCTCGTGTTAATTGAAAAGCAAACGAACAAGCAATTTCGATACACGCAAGAGCAACGACAACGAGATTGTCAGGAATAAAAAATTTCGCTTTGCAAAACTTTTATTAGACACGAAATCACAAAAGGCAAAAACCAAAAAAAAAAGTAGGAAAAATAAATTCAGGAACGCGATTGTTAGGTACCTTCACTGAATTAGGGCGGGTTTCCTGTGGTTCATGTTAAAGAATCTGAACTGTAGCCGCTGCGTTAGGTCTTTCCGTACTGTTGGGGAAATAACATTGTGTTCGTGAGTAATGAGCATTCGTACGTCATTACGGATTGTCTGTAGAAATGTTGATTCATCGATTCAGTGTTCATATACTTCATATAGTTATCGGAATTATGTCCGTGTTTGGTAAACGATCGTTGGTGTGTTGGAAAAAGAATAAGAGTGCGAGAGAGAGCGAGAGAGCGAGAGAGAGAGAGAGAGAGAGAGAGAGAGAGAGAGAGAGAGAGAGAGAGAGAGAAGAATAGAGAAGAATAGAGAAGAATAGAAAAATTAGTGCAAGAGTGCAAATGAAATCAGCTCTACGTGGAATGAAAAATGACAGATAAGAGAGCGAGAACGAAAATAATCGTGTCAGCGCTGCGCGAACAATGAAATATTGTTAATGTTACACGATCCCACACTGAGTGTCAATGTTCTTGCTTTCTGCAATTGCTACCGCGATATGCTACGAGTAACAATGATCTACATTTTTAACTACGGGAAAATGTTCTTTTTCCTCTATTATGGCAAAGAAAGTGTAATTTAGACAACAATTTTATTTACGAAAAAAAGAAAACAACATGAAAGTCAAATATCACGAAAAAAAATGGCCAAGTCATTTCTCCATGCTAATTTGGAGCACAGTGTCAAGTTAAAAGGTAACATACAAAAATATTACGAAAACAAGTACAAAATTTGGTGAAGAGATCAATCACAAGTACTGGGAAATTGAATTTCACGCCAATTCTACTCACTGCGCTGCTTACAAGATTTTTATTTTCTTTGTTTGATTAACGCTACGTTCGATTTTTAAGTGCATCTGCGGGGAGAACGGTGAAGCCGGCAGGACCAGCACCAATTGCAACGGTCTTGGCACGCTGCAAAGCTTCGATGCGACAAACTGGCCCAGGGAAAATAATCCAATTAGAAAATTACGTCGCAACAAATTGTTCGGTCATCGAAAATGTGTTTTCTTGTTTCCATGCGAAATAACAAGACGATACGATTAAAATAAATTTCAAGAAATAAACGCACGGAATGCACGATACAAAGAGCGAGGTCGGTTGTTTTTTGTCAACGATAATTTATATATTTCATTTGTCGAATTGTATTTGCGAGTTTTTACGAATTGTAAAAAAATATGGAATCTGATACAATGAATGGGCTTGCACGGAATGAAAAACTAAAATTCGAGTATATATAAAAAAAACATATTAAACCAAGCGAAACTCTTCTCGAATTAGTTCTGTACTGATAGAATACAAATCGACTACTGCTATTGCTTTTAATATGACCTTGAAGTAAACATTCTTGTGTCGGATGAGTAACGATTTTATACTCGTCCCCCCGTGCCACAAAATCAAAATAACCGAGAATTGATTAATATGTATATTTTAAAGTTTGAGGAAATTGAGAAAAAAAACCGCCGACGAGGATTTCTTTTCCAGGCAGCGGCTTCTTGCACACAAATACACATCGAACGAACCGGGGGAAAAAAATATCTGCGGGTGGTCATAATTACCTTGATGCCTCGATAGGCTAGATAAAAAAAATGAGTGAACAATAGCGGGATGGTTTGGATGAGTGGTTGATGGCAAGCTCTATATCAGACTACGAAGCTACTTATGAGGGCTTTTCGATTTAACTAATTGTCTCTATGAGTATTTGCTCATATAGTCGTCATAGTCGCCCATACACTGGCTCCCATCTGGATGGAAAGAAAGAGAGATGAGATGAAGCACGACAAAAAATATAATGGTGAATTTATTCTATGCTGCGAATCACAGGATCAAATAAGCAAAAAGATCGTCTAGTAAGAGTTTTCCGTTCACCAAAAGCTAGAAAGTTTCGTCTCGTGAAAAAAAAAGTTCAAGTGGCGTCAGCGTGGAATGTCCTCGTAAAAATAAAATCAAAGTCACGCAACAGTCAGTGTACGGTATGAAATAACTATGTCGTTGTACTGCTTATTCCGTTTCGTCGTTTTCTCAAACACTATAAAACATGGTCGTGCAAATTTTTCGTCAGTCATTTTCACATATTATCGTTATATGAATCGATCATCAAGGTGGCAATAATTTGTTTTTCCCTCTCAGGGGGTTACGGTAACTCACTCCTGTCAATATTGCGCTGCAGGTGAGCAGCAACGCGATGTCGCGCGTCGTTGAACTCGAGATGTAATCCCAGTCGCAGCAACGTTGGATTCTGTTCCACGAGATGTGTGATTTCCATCTCGATTTTGTTACCCAACACTTGCGACCTCTGCAAATCATCGTTCGTTTTACGAATATACAGTCCACAATGGAAAATAGATTTATAAATATTAAGAATTTGAATGTGCTGAAATTTGGGCGCCGTGTCCAATTTGAAATTAAGATCTTACATTATCAGAACTCAATAAAAGCAGAACTCGCATCGTATCCAAATATAGAAAAAATAGAGACGCCTACTCGTATTCATTAAAGTACATTGCGAAATGGGAAATAGTTTATAGAACGATAAGTTAGTTCGGAAAGATGCGGCATTCGTTTCTATTATTTGAGCAAGCGTCGAAGATTCTTCATACTTTTCCGAAAAGGCCTTAAGGTCTCACTTTAGACGCTAAAAAAGGCTATTTTCATGATTGTTTTGATAGGTTTATATTATAGATATTGATATAAAAGTTCTTACACTTAATGAATACACTTTCGAAATACATTTTTTTAATATTTCATTTACTTAAGTCACTATTTATTAACGAAAGTGGTAGTTAAAAAAATTTCCTAAAAAAATTGTAGGTCGGCGCTCTTGATGAAATCTCGGAGATGGATCATCCGAAATAAGAAAATCAAACGGTTTTAGATTTAGTATGTTAATGGATATCGCGCATAACATACGATTTTTTATATATGCAAAAATTACAAAACGGTGAACACTTAAAAAAAGTTTTTTTTAACCGTTTTTGGCAAAAAAAGTAAATATCAAAATTTCAAAAAAATCCTTGATATCCGCTATAACTATAGTTGTAAGGAATATGTGGTTAAAATTTCGTAAAGATCGGTACAGCAGTTTCGAAGATTTTATCACCAAGCCGTCGGAAAATGTTTAAAGCTTGTTTGAGTTACATAAATACATTACACAAAGTTTTTTGAGGTATTTCGAAAGTGTATTTATCAAGTTCAACAACTTTTATATCAATATCTATAATATAAACCTATAAAAAACATGAATATAGCCTTTTTTAGAGTCTGAAGTGAGAACCCCTGAAATGTTGCGACTAAAATTCCAATAAAAATTGAATGTTTTTCATTAAAAGTGTAAAAGAATGCGGATAGTCGCCGATCGGAATGGCCTCGAACTTTGAATGAAATAATAATAGCAACGGACACGCGGAACTAACATAGACGATGGGCATCGGCATAGCTAGGATTGTTTTCTGGGGGGGCGGGGGGGCTAAGGGGACCAACCTGACAGAAAAGTGGCTTTGTTCACAATCATCTTTTTTTAAATGAAATTTACATAATAGTCGATAATAACGTAATATACATAAAATATGAAGCTTTGATCGCACGTTCATGTTAACATTAATGGCAATTCTTTAGATAAGTGACTTATCCGAAAAATATTATCCGATTTCACCGATAAAATATCATTTAATGGGTTATAAATTATGATATTCAGTCGGGGAAAGCTGACATTTTTAATTGACAAAATTTTACCAGCAAAAAATCGTTAAAAATAATTTCGAAATTTTCAAAAACCCAAACAAACCCCATATAGGTGTCGTAATTTAAAAAAATGCCCTGTTTTATCACGTGTTTCCGCGAAATTCAAACCCCGTAACTTTTATGGAGGGAGGGTGAATTTCAGCTTCCCCCGACTGAATATCATCATTCATAACCCAATAAATGAGAAAATAGCAAAAAAAATGCTATGCTTATTTTTCGGAAAAGTCACTTATCCAAAGAATTACCACATTAATATGAAACTTTTCCAATACCTTAAAAAATCAACTAATTCCTTATCATTCCTTAATCCAGTTACCAGTTTTGAAACTTTACTTTCAGTAGGTACTCAATTATACAAGTCTCAGTGGTCTATTTTTTTCTGCAAATCGGCGCAACACTTCTTTTGTTGGAATTTTTTGTTACGCAATTCTCTATGTTCAGCAGTGACATATGAGAGAATTGTTCCTGAAGCATTTTCGCTTCTCAGCCGCACTTTTGACGCTTCATGGCAGAAAAACTCTTCTCACAGCCAGCAGAGCTCACTGTACTCACAATAGTACTCTATTGCTGCTTGGAAAAGTTTAGGCAGTTAGGGCAGTAAGTTAGGGCAGTGGTAAGTTAGGGCAGTAGTCTTTTTAATACGCCTCCTTAAATTTCCAGCATTGGTTTCATTATTTTTAAATGAAAGTATGTTTTTCGTGACCATTGCTTCGGCTTCTGAGGCTGACATATCAATTATTAAGATTTTTTTATAATTATGGCCGAAATTCTCTCCATTCTTAATATCTAATTTTAAGAATACGTCAGCTACATGACCTATCCCTATTATATTTACTATTATTTGGTAGTGAATGTCAATCCAGTATTCTTCTGGTTGAGTATCGGCCGGCAAATTTAATGTATTGCTTTTGCCCGCATTTAACTTAGTTCTGAAATTTGAATATCTATTTAGGGGGTCTTCCTACTTCAAACGCTAAAAAAATGCTAGTTTCATGATTTTTTCTGATACGTTTAGGTTATAGATATTGATATAAAAGTTGTTAAACTTAATAAATACACTATCGAAACATATGGTAAAAAAAACAAAATTTATTTATTCAGGTCACTATTTGTAGACGAAAATGGTAGTTAAAAAAATGTCCTAACAAATTGTAGGTCTGCGCTGTTGAGAAAATCTCGGATGGATCATCCGAAACAAAAAAATCAAACGGTTTTAGATTTAGTATGTTGATGGCTATAGCACACATCATACGATTTTTTATATATGAAAAAATAACACAATGGCAGACATTTTTCGAAAAAACAAAAAAAAAATCCGCCGCGTTTCGCAGTGAATGTTAATATTTTTTTAAATCGTTGATATGCGCTATAGATATCGTTGTAAAGAATATGTGGTAAAAAAAATTATAAGGATCGGTTCGACAGTTTCGAAGATTTAATCAAAAAGCCGTCGAAAAACGTTGTTTCGAGAATAACGCGTTAAAGGCGCTATACCAGTGTGACACTTTCAAATAGTAGATTTTTTTTTTGCCTTTTTCGACAGTTTATACTTCCAAGAATATCCTGTAATTAGCCGTTTTTATGGTAAATATCATTTTATCTTGCAAAAATCGATAGTTAAAGGTTTGAACGCGTTTTTCTCGAAATGGGATTTTTCAAATTTACTGACATTGTAAATCAAAGAGCAATTATCCAATTGACTTGAAATTTGAACTGAGTACTCTTGAATATATTTACTCTACAATGACGTAGGATATTTTTGGTCGGATGAAAAGTGACGATTTGGCATTGAAAAAAACGACCATTTTATATGCAAGAAAGCAGATTTTGTTTCATAATTACGCCATTTTGTTAGATTTTAATATTTTCGAAAATCCTACGTCATTATACAGGCAATACCTTCCAGTTCAACGACATTTTTTTCCTTTTTCGGTTTCAGCTACTCAACCTCCGAGGCATCGGATAAGTCGCTTGGATCTCAATATTTTTCTACGAAAAAATTATGTTATATAGGTAAAAAATAGCCAAATGTATTCTTAATTTTGCGAAACATTTAATTAGGTACTTTTCTTTAAAAAAATTCCCGAAAATCACCCAAATTTTCAGCTTTCACACTGGTATAGCCCCTTAAAGTTTGTTTGGGTTACATAAATACATAAACAAAATTATTTTTATGTATTTCGAAAGTGTATGTATTAAGTGTAACAACTTTTGTATCAAGATCTATAGTACAAACCTACCCAAAAAAAATGCATGAATAGCCTTTTTTTAGCATGTACAATGAGAAGACCCCTTAATTTACGCAACGAAGTAGGTAATTTTTATACAAATTACGAAGTTACGGCGAAGGAAATAGTTCAGATTTAATCAAATTATTTGTTTATGCCTTCTTGGGTGAAACTTGAATCAAATGGACCTGTTATTTGAATGTAATTATTTTTAATCAACTTTTTTCTGAGGGGGGGGGGGGGGGGGGGGGGATTTTTAGAGCAGGCATGCCTACACCTGCCCCTTCCTGGCTACGCCAATGACGATAGTATTTTCAAGCGAGGTTTAGTACATTCAGGATCTTAACAAACTTAAACATACACGAGAAAAAAGTTAGTAAACATTTGCTGCTTCCGTCTTTACCTGATTGGAGCATCGAAACTCCTCAATTGCTTTGGTTTTTAGAAGCGCTTTTATAAGTCTGACCATCACAGTTGGACTTATGAAATTCGTTTCAACACTGAAAGAAGAAAAAGGCGAACATGGATTAAAAATTCGCGGAGTCTTCTTTAATTTTTTGAATACGCATGCTTCATTCAAAACATCGTCAACTCACTTGAGGACTCTTAAAGTCGAATTCTTTTCCATCGCGTCGGCCAACCTCTGAGCCGTTCGGTCAGTAAGACCGACGTTCGTCAGGCTCAGCGTCTCGAGGTGCGTATTCACTTCCAGAGCTTCGAAAAGCTGCAGAAACTTTTCTTCTGAAATGTTCTGCAATGTAAAATTCACAATTTATTACCATTGGATATTCAGCGGCGTATACAAGTAAGCGCAGGTTCAATCAGTCGTCGAAGCTTTTCCGAACAGATCGTTTTTACGATCTTTTTCGCATTGCTGTTTCTTTAATGTTGTAGTTTTGCGATACATGTTAAATATTTTAGTTATAACTACAGCAAAATGAAATCAAATTTACCGTAATCTTTTACCAACCATGATATTTGGTTCTATATTTCCAAACTAATAACTATGTTGGTAATTCTCCAGACTTTTCCGAAAAATGAGCCTAACATTTTTTTGTCGCTATTTTCTCATTTGCGTTATAAATAATGATATTTAGTCAGGGGAAGCGAACATTTTTCGTTAACATTTTTTTACGAACAAAAAATCGTCGAAAATCATTTGGAATTTTTCAAAAACTCCTGTATTAAAACCCAAACAAACAAGCAAATTCATAAACACCCGAGCAATGCATGTACATGTTCAGTGTATGATAAAATCGAAGTTAAAAAAGACATTTATACAAAGTGCTTTCAACGGGTACAGGGGGAGAGGGAAAGTGACCGTTGCGATTTCTTTTCAGCATTATATTCAAGAAGGCTTTTTTTATAGATCCCCTCACCCTCCGCCCCCAATATAGCCTTCGAAATTTTCAAAAATGCCCTATTTTATCACGTGTTTCCGCGAACTTCATAACCCCATAACTTTTTAGGGGGGGGGGGGGGGGTGAATTTCAGCTTCCCTCGACTAAATATCATCATTTATAACTCAATATATGAGAAAATAGCAACAAAAAAATGTTTAGGCTCATTTCTCGGAAAATTACTCATCTAAAGAATTACTCAAGTGACTACCGGTGAGACCTACACCAACCCATATTTCAAATTACTACACAGTTTTAAAATAATTTTTTATTTATAGTGTGTGTCGTTAGCAGTCCATTTGATATTGCTTCTTTTTTAAATTATCATTTACTGTCATAAAGTAGAACAATGCTGTGTGGACAGTAGCGAAGCGAAGACAAACTTGTTTCAACACCCTAATACATTTTGGTGTGTATGCGGAGAGTGCTTATGTGATAAAAACTTTTCAAACCCTGGGACTACTGGTGAGATCTATACCAACTTATATTTTAAGTTATTACACAGAGTTTTCAAATGAATTTCAGCAGTTTCATAGCGAGTGTCGTTAGCAGTTCATTTAAGATTATTTGCTGTTTTGTTTTTTACTGTTGTAAGTCAATTCAGTGGTATGTCGACGTTAGCAAAGGGAAGACTAGCTTGTTCGAACTACCATAATACATTTTGATATATATCCGAAGTGTTCGTCAAAAACTTGGAAGAACGATTACAGATTGTGTGAAAAGTGTTTTTTTTCTTCCTTTCTTATTTTGGGATAGAAATGAAGGATCGAAATAAATTCGCAGAAAATATTGGCTTATTCGGTAAAGAGCGAGGAGAATGCATTAACCAAGACATAAAAATCATGGAAGATAGGTATCAGGGAAGATGCGACGCACTCACATGATGGCGGAATACGTTTGGAGTTTGATGCGCAACTGCCTCGACAATCTCCCTCAGGAAAAACCCGAAAAAGAGGCTTACTCAATGTAAAAATATTTATGAAAACTTAAATTCGCCAATGAAGTTAAATTTGATTTTAAAAAATAGTGTATTTCCGTGTTATTACGTAGAATATCGATATTAAGGCGTTAAAATAGAGTCAGTATAGAGAAAATTGAAAAAATTATACAGCTTTGCGGTACCAAACCGGCTGTTGTGTTATTCAATACTTTCAATTCACTCAAATGGAAGGAGGGCATTGTCATAAATACTCTTCAAAGGATGAAGGAACTTCTTGGATATGAACAATCTCAAAATACAAATTCATACACTTTTTGCATATTAATGCAGATGCCGAAGTATTTAACCAGAGATCAACTTCGTTAAGTAACTAATTTTTAAATATTAATTTGTTATATTACTTTGATGTTATTCCAGTTGAGATCCATCAATGTATGATCGTCCTCGCGGACTTGTCTGATAGTCGAATCAACGTCCGTGTCGTTTGGCGGATCCATGGGGAAAACTTTTGGTTGACTCGCCTTCGTTATACCGTCCCAGCCCATGCCAACCGGCTGACCAGAATTCAAAAGCGACGCGTGATACTGATCCTGGTTCATCATCGAGTGGAATCCAAGAATGGCTGTGAAAGAAAAAATCAGTGTCTATGAACATTTGCAAACTTATTTATTTAAAAAAGTGAACTTTTTAGGAATACCCTCGCCCATATTCTTGAATATCCGTCGTTTAACAGAGTCAATACTTTCGCATAGTATAGTTGACCCCACTCGTGTTGCCGAACTTATGTCGTTTTATGCGGGTGTACACTTTGGCTAATATTTTATATATTTTAGATATAGATGACATACACACATATGCATGAAAAGAACGTGAAAGTCAGGTTTGTAATTTTCGAGTTCTAATGCAACGAACATATAAATAAATGGACCAACAGTCGCAATTCGTCGTAAAACGTTTAATGTTTCCTTACATTTTCATTATACATATAAATTCGGATTGTATTTAATCGATAAATTGCTTCCCTGAAATCTTGAATCGCGCAATAGACTTTGTGGAACAGTGTAATGGATTTTTTTTTGCTCTAAAAGTAATTTCGTGGAAATGTTACCGTTTTGTTTCCTTGCTAATTCAGATTCTAGTCAAACCTTTAATTTGAAAATCATTTGTTAATTCATCATTGTTAATTCAGATTCTAGACAAACTTTTAATTTGAAAATCATTTCCGTCAAGCCTCCATCACAAAAATAAAACAATATTTTTCGGATCTCACAAAGGAATTAGCTACGCGCTCGCAAATGCCTTTTTCATATTTATTTCTGCTCGTTTTTTCTTGTACATCTACATAACTTAGTGGCAGATAAGAGTTTTCATGAGCAATAAAAGCCAATTGTTGACAACCAAGATTAACCGAAGTCAGACTTGATAGAAATATTACACTTTAATTAATTATTGAGCTGAAACCGGCGGCACTGCAATGCCGGCACAACTCGTGTCCGCCCCGAGCAAGCCCGTGGGTCCAGACTATTTTCAAAAATCAGATTAATATTCTGGCTCTCCAATGGAGAGCGTATCAGATATTAAGCTGATAAGAACAGATACTACACTTTGATCTTAGCCATAGGCCGAGAAGCGATACCGTGAAGACTTTCATCGGCCTTTTAATAGAACCTTGGAGCACGGTACGCTAACGAGAAAATCAAACGCATGCGACTTCTAGCGGCCGTTTCGGGCACTAGCGCCCGACTCCATGTCTATTCGGTGCCAATCGGCCGGATCCGCCGTTATTCGGGACAGCAGACGCACCTACATATTCGCATGTGTATAGGACGCGGGGCGTAACATTTTCGCCTGATTGACAAAAATGTATTCATATACGAATGGTAACGCAAGTTACTATTTAAAGATGCATTCTGGTGAACAATTATTAAGAACCGGTGAAAGCTCAAAGCGAAACGGAAGCTGTACCACGTGACATACAAGTGCGAGCGAGATAGCTGAAATTTAGTTTCACAGAAATCGATAATATATAGAGCCAATGAAAATTGTCACCGCTGCGTCAGTGAATATTCGACGGTCCTGCTTCGTTATTTTTTTTTCAACTTAATTATCTATGAGCAAACACGGTTCAAAAATTTGTTACGATATGTCGACGTGACGTTTTTTTTTCTAAAGAAAACAACCAATGTCAGATCGCTGTTCGGAAATTTGGGAATTTATGTTGTTAATTTTTTTCTAAAAACAACTATTCACAATAAAACGCTGATCGAAAATTTGTGAGGTTATGTTAACGTTAGGTTTCTTAAATAAAAATCTTAACCATCGATGAGAAAGCGCTGTTCGAGAATTTGTGAGGTTATGTTGACGCCAGGTAGATTTTGAAAGTACTTGACTATCTACGAGAAACCGCTGTTCGAAAATTTGTCAGGTTATGTTGACCTTGTAGCGAACGATATAATTTTCTGAATGCCAATGTATACTTTTGCAGTATTTTACATATTACCCTTCCAAATCAGATCCTTTCTAATCACTCCCTACCCGCCCTTTGCTATTCCAACGTTACTTCTATAATGAGCTATACAAAATCGCATTTACCATGGATACAGAGTAGCTATACAATGTTCTGATTCTCTGGTGCACAGACATGGTACTGAAGTATCTACGCTAAGGTCACAAAAGTATCGACCTACCGCTCACTGGTTGATGCGTCGGCTGGTGCATGGCTAAGCGGTCGCTGCTTTGAGTATCAAGCATGCACGATACAGCTTAACGCGAAGAACAACTGTAGCTAAGACCCTGACCACTTATCCACCAGTGTCGGATACGTTGATCTTGTACATGCATCCAAAACCAGCAAGCAAGAGAGGGACCGTGCGAGCAGTGTTACATAATTACACGAGAGAAAGAAAGAGGCTGGTACAAGAGAAAGCGATTGAGATCCAAAGAAAAAGAGTAGAAGAGATAGAACATGAGAGAAACAGCAAGAAATGTGATATCTCAATCACGGTGTTCATAATTTTTCGTAATTCTCCAAGAATATTACTAAATTGATAACTTGACACATTTCCTTATTCCCAATGACGAAGCATCGTTGGAAAGCAACGATTTTTTTGTACATTTTCCATGCCTTTATTTTTATGCTTATCCCAAGTCGGTTTTTTTCGCACACTGAGGTCTTGAATCTCTACTAAGAATGGGTAAAAACGTTTAAGTTATTTTCGCAGCCAAACACAAAATTTCACAATTAACCCGATTCGTTTATCGCAGGGCGCTGGAGACCCAAGCTATTTTCCTTTTGTTCAGGTTCGCAGAAACCATGTGGGGAAGAAATACCTATCCCCATCCTAAAAAAAACTTTAGGACACTAGGAGCCTGGCTGCTGAATCGCATACTTTTAGTATCGATTCGAACTGCGTAGCAAGCAAACAAAATGCGTGTCGGGTCGAGAGCGACCCACGATAACCCTAACGTTGTACGAAACCATTTTGATTGCCGAGGTAAGTTTTTTGTTTTTTTATAAAATTTATAAACATTTCCGAAATGTTATGCATTTTTTAGAGCGATTCATTGATTTTTCTTCTTTTATAGCAAGTCTCAGTGCGAATCCCGTCAACTAACTAGAGTTCTTCGTCTACGTAATGAAAAACTCAATTATTTGGATGAAGAAAGCGAAGGAGAAGTTTATTATGTACGCGAAGAGGCTGAATCATCGGACTACAGCGTCAAATGTAAAACGCTGATTTGCGATGAACATCGATTTTCATGCTGCGAGTATTGTTTGTGGTAATAAAACCTTCAATTTTAAGGAAAAAACATTCCTTCTAACTTTTCCAATAGTTTTGATGATTTTTCCATAAATATATTCAAAAATATATTGGAGTATTTATTGAATCTACAAATTTCCGCCTTCGGAAAATGCTCTAGTTGGCACGACAAACTTAATCATTTCTTTTATTTCTATAGAGTTCATGATTTTTGTCGTTACAGTATCATTCTCAAACATTAATATGCAATTTGGTTTTTTTCCAATATCTCAATTTGTTTAACAGTTATGAATTTTTTAGTGAAAGCCTGCATTTTTGGGAGGTGGGTGTGCTTACGACAAAAAATAATATATTTATTAAATTTTTTTCGCAATCGTGGTGTGCCCTTAAAGTAGAAGTTTTCAAGAGTGTTCAGGATTTTTTCAGATTTTTCCATTGCAAATTACGCTTTTTAACATGCCTTGGGTCTTCAGCGACCCACAATAAACCTAAGTGGTGTCAAAAAAAGGGATAAACTGATCGGGTTAAAAAGACTTATTTTTCGGTGCGTTCCAATGATGCAAACTTCAACATCGTTATTTCCATCGTGTTGGTCAGTCCAATTAGAGTCAGTGAACTCTACAGTCTCAAGCTTTCATTTTTGTAAAAAAAAAACTTGTCCATCTATGGGAACACTGGGTTCGAAAAAGTGTGAGATTATGTTGATCGTGTACATGCCCTTAAAACCTTTAAACCAAAGATTAGGCACGCATATATATCAAAGTTGTTTGTATGTGTGTCTGTCTGATGAGGAACATCACATGAGTGTCCGTTTTCGATTTTGTTGAAACTCGTATCTGTGATAGAGCATTGAAAACTATTACACACGTATTTTTTTTTATCCGCAGAACAACGTTTCAAGGGATGGAGCGACCCCTCAAAAAAGGCGTGTGCCAACCCTCGATTCGAACTCTTTTTCAATTTTCCGCTAGTGGGTTTTCATCGCATTACGTTAGGAGAATTTGTTTTTTGTTTCATGCAAGTCGGTGGACTGCTGCTTGTGGGTGAAACTACAAAACATTTTTAGTGTAACAAATATTACACGCGACATGCCGTTACGTGTACCAACGTACGCGATTTATAATACTTTTAACAGTTTGAATATAACTTTGTTTAGGTTTGGGTGTTGTTTGGGGTTGCGTGGGTACGCGTTTTTATTATGCGTTATCTATTAGTTTGGGATTGTTTTCGATTGTTTACGTTTGTTTGGGTGTGGGATGGGTGTGTGGGCCTGTGTAGGTCTCTGTGTGTGTATGCGTGTGTGCGCGTGTACGCGTGGGCGCGCGAATGTGTTTTAGTAGCAGTAGTGTATATTTTGTTCAACACACACTACGGCGTTTGTACATTAATTGGACCTTGAAAGGGCCTATAACATCGTGAAGGGCTCGTTCCCGCACCTTATATATATATATATGTGTGTGTGTGTGTGTGTGTCAAACAAAAAACATGGCGTCGGCACATAATACGTGAAAGTTGAGGATGGCATCAGATTGACTATTGCAGTCAACAAATTAAGGTAATTATACAGATCGTAGGAATCACATCGGATGACCTTGACCTTGAAATATGTTGTAGAGGTCATCTCAAACTATATATATATATATATATATATATGAGCTCAAACTATATATATGTATATTTTTTGAGATGACCTCTACACCATATTTCAAGGTCAAGATCATCCGATGTGATTCCTACGTTCTGTATAATTACCTTAATTTGTTCACTGCAATAGTCAATCTAATGCCATTCTCAACTTTCACGTATTGTGTGCCGATGCCATGTTTTTTGTTTGACAATGCGACTGGCGAAATCAGAAAAACTAAGGCAATGTAATAAAAACAGTAATGAATAACAAACTATGGAAGAATTGGCTTTTTAGTTACCAAAGAATTAGGCTGTCCACTTTTGTCAAATTTTATTTTTAACCATTTTTTTTTGTAATCCGCAAAAACAATATAATTATTTCTGCGTGCATGAAAAAGAAAAGTTGATAAGTTACGAGAATGCGATGTTCAATTAACATTTTCACAAATGTCTCTTATAGTTTAGAAGTTTGTATCTACCAAAGTATTATTGAATTTGATGTGTTTGTTATCAAGGGAGCTAGTGAGCTATCGACAAAGGTACGCGAACCGAATTTTGAAACGACCGAGTCATTCAATTGAGTCTAAGACTCCTGAGTGTAACATTATTAATTCCTGTGATTTAAACACAGAGTTTGCTGATAATCCATTCATCAAGACCGAAATCTGTTATTTCAGCTGTTGTAGCGTCGATTCGATTACTACAATGATGCCCTATTGCATAACCATGGTATTCCAAGTAACACTTCCAAGATGGCTGTTTCCTCGCAATTTTTCAGGTGACCAGATATTTTCGTAGCCCTCAAAGATTCGTAAGAAACGTGTAATTCATTTTGTAAGTATAAGATTCTTACTTCGTTATGGCTGTATGAAATTACACTAAAAATCAAATCTAGCTGCAGGCTAAAAAGCAATTTTGGGGCCAAACTGAGTACTCCATCTAGCCTGTAATTTTCTATGTACTTTCCTATCGCAATTTTTCCCTCTACATAGGTCAAGAATATCAGGCAAATTAATGGACAAAGCCCGGATCTTTTGCCAGACGGTGAAAGAGAACCCTTTTTTTGCTCACCAGCAAGGTCAATGATCTCTTCCTGAGTGGCCGAGGACAGAGCGTGCTCGTACTCGTCGCCGAGATCGATAGCAATTTGTTCATCGGCCTCTTTTTCTTTTATGTTATCCTGCGGCGGTGGTACCCACTGGAGAAAAGAAAAAGCATGTATTAACATTTTTTACTCGTCCATCCCACTTGTCGATCAGCGTCGCGGTATTAACGCAGTTAATTTCAGCGAAGACAAGAAGCAAGATCCACTAGCCCTTGGGTGACATACGTACGAGAGAACACAAAAATGCCACAAATTTTTCGCCGATGTGTAGTTTATTGACGGCAAAGAAAATAATAATTTCGCGGTATCTATAAGGCATTTGAAACGATCAATAAATCGATTTTTTTAAACGACTAAACTATATGTGTACTATTAGGATTACTCAAAAACTATTAAGCCCGACTGAGTTGAAACTTGGTAGAAATATTGATAATGTTGCTACCTTCTACTTTATGAGAATTGTTTTGAAAAATTGGAAAAAAAGCGACTTTTTTAATCCAGATTGTACAGAAATTTAGCGTGAAATTTCAATTTTTCTTGTAAATGCATGCCGTGCTCGTAGATTTGCATTTTCGTTATTTGGATTACTCCCAAATAGAAACTACACATGTTCTAAATGAATTTTTTTTTTTTAATTTTTTGCAGATCAAAGTGTACGGGAAGAGGCCACGTAGGTCAATTCGCAAATCCCGCGGAAACTTTGCTGTGACACTCTGCCACAGCCCCGCAATTTTGATATGTGAATCTAACAAAATTCTTTTGTATACTATTAAAGTATACCTACAGTTTGATAAATGTAGAATGATTATTTCTCAGTTTAAAATAAAGCCCCCAAAAATTGCTTAATTTTTTTCCGTCTAAATGTATATCCCGCCTTAATAGACGTGGCCTTTTCGACGGAAGGAAAATCACTTTCTTGCCAACTTCAAGAATTATAATTGCGGCCATAGCGCGAGAATTCTTTAGAGCCAACATCTCAAAGTTTACTCGATTGTCTGAGATATTTTTGAGACAAGTCCATCAATGTTTATCGAATTATTCCGGTATTCCTCGAGATGCAATTAAGATGCATAACGAGGTTATGCATTTTCGATAATGTTGAACTTTGCATCGTTTTTTGTTTGTTTCTTACAGCCCAATTTTCTTAGGCACATTTAGACGATGAAGCCACTGAAATGTTTTTGAAGATCCTCAGGTTAGGGATGTGTAACCTAAATCTGCAAAAAAAGAGTTTAGATAATAATAAAAATAAAGAAATTAAAAAACAAGCGAGAGTTTTCGACAGCACGTAAAAGTAAGTTCAGTGGTAATTATTATAGAACGCAACAAGAATTCACACGAAATATTGACCTTCGTTATTAACACAGTTTAATCATACTTTTTTTCTATATTTTTTTCCTACGTTATGAAAAATTATAACAGAATTTTTTCCCGTTTTGTTGACGAAAAAAAGTTTTGCGAAGGAACAAAAGTTTTGTTTGAGAGAAACGTTTGATTCGGTAAAGCAGCTATCTCCACCGCCCTAGCAGAAACGCGATCGATGTGCACGTGACCGCTTAAAATCGGGCATTCGGGAGGGGAACAGTGAAGAAAGATCGATAACTCACTTTTTTTCCTCTCACGACGCCCGGCACGTAGGGCTTCAATTCAGGAATATCGGGTGTCTCTAACGCCTGTTTGTTGATGTGTTCGATGAGTTTTTTGCGGTTCAATGGCCCCGTTGGACTCTTTTCGCACTCGTAGCTGCACCGCTCCGACGGTGGCATAAAACTGTCCTACAAACAAAAACATCACGTTGTAAATAAAAACGTGAGGGATCATTTCAATTAAAGTTCCGAATTCGTCCTAGGCACAGACTAATCGAATAAGATAAATGTCCTTATATATAGCTGGACACATCCGAATTTCCAACCGCATCAAGAATTATTCCATTCAACTACGGTTTTGCTGGACAAAAGAAGTAATGGTTGCATAAGTGTCTATGACCCAAGTAAAAAATAAAAAATTTCTTAGCGCCGGCAAAATCCATACGATTATTTGTCGAGTGACTACTGCTGGGATCTATACCAACCTATATTTCACGTTAGCAACCAGAGTTTTCAAATGCATTTTAGTTTCATAGTAAGTGTCGTTAGCAATTCATTTAAGAATACATTTTTTGATATATAATATTGATTTTATATTTGATATATATGTTTTGATATATTTGAGAGTGTTATACAAAGAATTAGAAAAACGATTACAGATTTCATGAAAAGTGCTTTTTTTCTTTCTTTCTCATTTCGGGATAGAAATAAAGAAGGGTCGAGATAAATTCGCCCAAAGCCTTGGCTACTTCCACAAAAACATAAAAATCGTGGAAGATGCAACACACACACACACACACACACACACACACACACACATGATGACTGATTACGTTTGGTTTTTAATGCGCGACTGCCTCGACAAGTCTCACTCAAAAAAATCACGAAAAAGAAGCTTACTCAATGTAAAAATATTCAATAAAACTTCAATTCGTCAATAAAATTAGATTTTACTTAAATATTGCATATTTCCGTGTTCTTATGTAGAATACCAATATTAAGTGTTAAAATAGGATCGGTATAGAGATAAGATTTAGAAAAAATAGTTTTGCGGCACCAAAGAGGCTTTTGAGTTGTGTAATCTGTTGGCTTCTACTTTGTTGGGCTGAAAAAAACATATTTAACGGAAAGTGAATAAAAACTTTTTGAAGAAGAGGTAGGTTTACTCCAACGGTCCTGGCATGGCCGATTAGGTGTAAGTATGAAAATGTTCGCTTTATCCGCACATCAACTTCAGTTTAACTTTAGAAGCGTTTTTCTCGACACCATGTTTTCCAAGTTTGTGGAAGTACTCTTACACGCCCAAGATGAGAAATCGTTATGAAATTGAGTCGGCACGTGTAGAACAAACGTCTTCATTAGTTGAACTAGAATTATCCAAAATGATCCAAAAGTTTTTATTTTACGAACAAAAAACTGCAAAAAAGTTTGGTAAAAAACTAAACTTCCCCTTCAATCGCTCACAATTTTTTCATTTTTGAACTTTTATTCTTGATTTTAGTTCGACTTATACACAATATTGTACAAAGTAAAAATATGTTTGATTCTTATGCTTCTGATGACCTGTTCAATACTTAGGACTTCCGCATGCGAAGAATATCATCGCCGGCGCACCCACATATGTGCCACCTTCTTCTCACTTGTTGTTTTTGTTTTATTAAACTTAAAAAAATGTTATCCCGTTCTATAAAGAGCGCTCAGTAAACATACCAAATTTCAACATTCTATATTTAATATTGTTCGCATAAAAAATTCGTGAAAAATCAAACATTTTTTGGCCCAACAAAGTAGAATCCTCCCGTAACGTGATATCGGTTGAAGTAGTTAAACCTAGTTAAGTAACGTTAATCTTCGAATGCATGGTAAAGCACAGAAAACTCCCGGCAGCGAAGCGAATATGCTGTTGCAAAAATAAGGAATCACAAAGTATTATTGCAGTTGAGTTACTTTAATTCTTACTATTTTAAAAGTTAGAAATAGCTTAAAACCATGAGTCGGGATACTGGTATGTGCTTGTGATTGTAAGACCCAGTAGTTGGACAGTAAAGAACGTTCGTCACAAACCGTATACAGTAGAGCGCCGATTATCCAAACGTCAGTTATCCGAATGGCGATTCGGCTTATCCAAAATATGCAATAATTTTGAACAATAATTTTGTTCATCCGAATGCTCAGATATTCGAACGATTACGCCCTATATATTGTTGCACGATGTATACATTGTTGTACGTCCCCCTCCATTTTCTCGGTCTGCGCTCGCGCGCACTTTGCCCTCTGCTAGCAGTCGAGATTTGGCAGCAAAGAAACGAGCTTATATTGTGAAGAAGAAGAAAATTGTCGACTTTTTCAAAAATAAATCCATCAGAACTCAAAGATGTACGAATGTTCATTATTTTTAAATACATATTTAACTTCGTTCTACATCATTAAATGATACAAAGGTTATATGCAAATCACCAAAAATGTACTTGTATTATTAACATATCAATGTTCATTGTATTTTTAAACATATATATATTTTATCATATTGAAAGAATCAACGTTTTTTTCGCCCACAGAATATTGCTGTTCGGATATCCGAATTTTCGATTATCCGAAAGGTCCCAATTGATTCGGATAATCGACGGTCTACTGTATTTATTTCCATTCCCAATGTTTATGATCTATGACTACCAATCCGTGATTTGCTTTAAGAAAACTTTTCCGCAAGTATGAGGAATTAATATGTACATATGTGAGAAATATGCGAGGAATTAATAATGTGATACGTTTAGTTGTAACAGTAGAAAAGTTTTATATTTACTAGTAAATGTTTTCGGAACCAATGAAAATGTGAATTGATCTATAGATTTAAAATATTTTTTTTTTATCAATCAGTCGACTACTGAATCAAATGGAGATTTCGAAGTCTGGTTATCGGTACATTCCTTGATTTCGTGGATCCCCATGAAAAAGCTACCCACAGCAAGAATTAGTAAAGGTTTTAAAAACTACAAATCTCCAGCTTTGGACTAAGTCGCGCCATTTTCCGTCGCGTTCATTTTTACACGAGATAAATGCACTGCAACTTTTATAATATCTGGCTGACCATTAAAACTTTCATCTCATCCCCAGCTGTGATACTTTTATACACTTTTTGCACGGGACTGGTGGAGTATTCAAATTTAGATTAAAAGCACATCGAAATAATAAGAAATATGTATATTTGATTTATGGAGACAAAAGATACTTTTTCACTCATACCCATTAGGTCAATGCAGTTTTTCCCAGACTGCCGAATTTACGAGTACAATTTTAGTCATTAAAAACTTGAATGACCAAAAGTTGCTGGCTGACTTACTTCACGCAATCTTATGATTGCTTTGACACCAGGTTCAAGCACAACCGATAGAAAATATTATCTATAATGTATCTGTTTTGATAATAAATGTATACTAAATACGGATTATGTTGAAGTTCGCATCATTGGAATGCAACAAAAGTTAACTTTTCTTCTATAGCTCTCCTTATTTTCGCCGATTTAGAGTAAGAAAATTACTCGAACGGTTTTTCTTATTCTCATAAGAGATCAACGATCTTAAAGTTAAAAAAATTATACACTGTAATAAAAATGAAGAAATAAAACATATTTTCAAAACTTTCGTTGCGTTCTAACGATGCAAATTTCAACGCCATAAATGCAACAAATATAAGAAAATCTATATTTTGATGATCAGTCTTCAATGTAATGTACAAAAAGATATTGAACCGAGCTAAATCATGGAACGATTGGTAATTCCAGCATCGGGCCGTTTTATTATTTTAACAAATGTTTTCTATTATCGAAATCACTGATCGATTTTCATTCTCATATCTTTTTCGACACCGGGTCGTCACGCTTATTTTTGCACGTCCTAAGTTGCCATACAGTCTGTCAGAACGACAACTTAAACAAATTTACAAACAAATGCGTATTTTTAGCTCTGATTGTATTGAAAACAAAGCAGTAGACCTCACTTAACAAGAATCACATAGTACAACAGGACGCAAAACATGTCGGAAGATCGCAGAAAGCCCAATCGTCATTTTGTTATTGCTTTTGCCTCAAATCGTTCTGCTCAATTGAATTAATAATAATCTGCCCAGTCGAACTAACAGGAAACTAACTCTTAATACGTTGGAGCTTTTTATCAAAATAACGACACCAAGAGCGAAAAAGTTCGCTGGTTTTGATGTTTTTCTTTATAGGAAAGATTTCTTCACCATTTTTGAGACTTAGGGCATGTTGTTTTTAGATGTTACATGGTACTTAATTTTTTTTTTATTAATCTCTAAAAAATGGCCAAAGTATGGCATGGTCTTTTAAACTGCATTTTCAAAACTGGCGTGACGTCCTGCTAAAACAACCAATCGACCGATTTTTATGCAATTTGGTATAAATATTTTTAGCCTTATTCTCTAAAACATGACCCTTAATGTTTTTGAGAATTTAAAAAAGATAGTATTTTTGTTGCAATATGTAGCTATTTTTTTTGGAAAATTCAACCTTTTTGTTTCAAAGTGTATCATTTCATTAATTTTCAACATTTCTCACTTCTTCTTGGTTCTTATTCTGTGTACGAGTATTAATGAATGAAAAATGGTTGATTTTTTTTCGGATTACATTCGGATGACATTAGCAGCAACCCCATTCAGAAGACCGCGCCATACCTCTGCCATTTTTAAATATCAATTTAAAAAAATCGAAATACCATTCAACAGTTAAGAATAGTAATAAAACATACCCTAAGTCTCAAAAGTGGTAAAGAAACGTTTCCTTTAAAAAAAAATTCATGAAAATCGGCAATTTTTTTTTCCCACCCAAAGGTATCTCCTCCCTCAAGTCAAGATTGCTTTTCGACCCACTAAATTCTTGAAAATGCAAACATTATCCAAAATCTTATCAAGTTAAAACATAGAGAAACTTGGTATGCGAAAGTACATCGGACTGATGTTGGAGCTTACATCGGGATCAACTTCCTTAGCCAAAATATTGATTTCCTCAGGTGTGAGTTGATCGAGGAGCTCGTCCACATCCACATCATCGTACTCGCTAAGGTCCTTGCCGTACAGCTTTGCCGCTGTCGTCATGGTGGTAGTTTTGTGGGTCGCCGATGTCTGAAAAGTAAAGAAAAGTCTTTCAAGAACAGCCTCCGATTTCTATCGACATATTCGTGTTCTCCGGGAACATTGCGAGTCCCCGAGTCGATATTTTTGGGGTACCGTACGAGAAAATGCATAGAGCTGCTTCACACATGGGTAATAAAGAATTGCGCATCACTGTCTATAAAATTTGCTTTAACGTAGGAACATAGTTTCGAACGCTAAGAGCTACGCTTTTTGGCAAAAGACTTTTCGTCATTAAAATTACGAACACAGGCCCCGAAGTATCCAAAACAATCAATCCACCGTACGACCAATTTTCCGAATCTGCAATACGTTTTTTCTCCTTTTCCACAAATACGTACAATATCGTTGTTTGAAAAAACAAATTGAAGGTTAACGTACAACAGACAACGGAGTTATCGTGACAAATAAACCGAAGCCGAAGTTATCGCGACACTTCCATTCGACGAGTGGCTGAAAGATTAATCAGAGATCTTCATTCGAGATTAGCGATCTTCGATAACACGCCGAAGTGATGAGAAAGAGAAGGGGAGAAGAATGAGTTTTTTTTTTTTTAATTCACGAACACTGTGTCGGGACGAACAAGTACGATTGACTTTTTCGACAGTGATCTTTGGCGTCTGTTGGAGCCTCGTATTGGCAATCAATTTCGGCAAGTTTCCAAGCCGGCTGATGCCCTTTGACCTGGATAATTAGGGATCGATATATATATATATATATTTATATAAATATTTATCGACAACTTGTTGGCCGAAGCAACGGCCCTCGAGGTTAAAAAAAAAACAACATTGTATCCGAGGCGAAATACGGTGAAACGTTGATGCAGGTAAAATTGTCCTGAGGATTATTTCATTAAACCGATGACACATGCACGCACCCACTTAGGTACGAGAAAAAGAGCACCATTCTCGTACGTTCGAAATGTCATGAATTACCGTGCACGGGATTTTCTCGTCAAGCAGCTGTTCTAATTGACGTTGAGGATTGCAGCATAGATTACTGTGCTTTTCGATACTTTCGAAATTTCCAAGAGCATGTAATATTTTGACAAGAAAAATATTCCTAGTCGATCATCGCAGACGCGCTGAATGAAACACGCTTTTACTTGACCCGTTCGGAGAGTCGACTGTGCGCGGCAGCGCCCTTTGACGCATATACCGTCTTCGGTATAACTACGAGCCGTACGAATCGCTCGTGGATAACCTACGGCCTCGATACCAATTTATTTTCCTCGGTTTTCTATTATATTGTGAGAAACAATGTAATCGAATGAAATTTCGTCACAAACTGATAAAGGGACGTATCCGCTATCGTCTTATCATTGGGTTTTATCCCGAGTACAAGCAGGAGGCAGGATTGAGAAATTGGGAGGAGAGACGATGAGGGAGAGAGAGAGAGATGTAGAGAGGAAATAAATAGACGAATAAAGTATAACGTTAGGATGAACGGATTGTAGGCGTAGCGTGCGAAGTACACAAAGAGCGGAAATCGCCCGGAGTATTAACGTGTTGGTACAATCGTTATTCTTGAATACCGACCGGGTTCGACAGGTTTCTATGTATTAAATGTCTGCATTACTTGCAATAAACATTCTTGTCATTTTTTCCCTCGTCATTGAGCCGAAGCTCACGAATTATTTTAAAAATCTACGAATTATGGGGATTATTCAAATTATACAAAAATCATCTATGTTGCATGAATTACATAAAATGATCTACATCATTCACTGGCGTAGCCAGCTATTTTTGAGAGGGTGAAGAGGAGCCGAAAAAAATGGTTTTGTTCGCAATCATTAAAAAAAAATTACACTATCGTCGATAATCACGCAGCACACATAAAATATAAAACTCGGTCTAATCACATGTACATGTTAACATTAATATAAAACTCTTGGAATACGGTCAAAATGCGGAAATGTAGGAAAATGCGGTAAAAAGGGATACGCAGATACTCTATGCCGGTGTTGTAGGAAGGAAGAAGAAAGTTCGAAACGCATCCTTTAGTGCGGGAAAATAGAATGAAAAATGAATAAGGAAGTGGTAGATGGCTCGGGAAAGTGGCGAAGAGGCTACAAGGGGGCGGCACTATCAGGAAAAATTAATATAGAAATTAATGGCCAGATGGAACTACAGTCCTAAAGCCTGCACGCCTGTTTTATCAATAAATAAAAATTAAGAAATTAAAGGCAAACCAACGAACAAATTGTGCGAGTATGTGAGAGCCTTTGGATGCATGGTAAGAAAGGAAGCATAGAGGAAAAAGGGGACGAAAGACATATGGTAAGTAGGTTGAAACGGTCCAGTGAAGCCAACAGACGGTTTATGATTTGTTTTTTTTTTCAATTAACCTAAAAAAAGCATACGATGTATAGATTTATTCTTTATATGCTAATTTTTCGTAAAATATATAATCAAAGAGATAAATTATGCATTTTTATATTTATATGGTATGAAAAAGAAAAACTTTTGTGTTACTACCAACTTGAAAAAGTACAACATTAACGATGACTATTATGAAAAAAAACTACGTCAGTGACTATTTCATACAACGCAGAATTAAATGTTGAGTCATTTATAATTATGCCTATTTATATTTATGTCATGAGATTATTTATTACTACCATGAATTGATATTAAGTGCTTCTGAAATACGGCATCTTCGTTGACATTTCAGGTTGGCAGCAATGCTCTCCATTCGCCAGCCAAAATTCGTGATATTTTATCATACCTTGATGGTTCAATATTAAATATATACGGTTTACGATGAACAAGATGAGTTTTTTTTTCTTTTCCAAATGTTTACAAAGGTTTGCTTTGCGTTAATCCGTTGTTAGAAGCGATTTATCTTGGTGCTATATAGTTTTAAAAATTACATCACCCGTAGTGTGAACGTCTTGCCCATTTAACCGTACGTAGGATAACTTTCATTAAACTATTTTTAATCTCTGGTGTTTTGTGGTGGGAAAGATTTCAAAAATTCGTAAAGACTCAGTATAGTCTAGACAATAAATTATATATATTTTTCATATATAAGGGTGGGGGGCTGTGTAAAAACCCGCAAGGTTATACTTGGAAATAAAGCACTATACTATACAAACTCTTAGGATACTTTAAAAAATAATCAACTTTTTTCATCCTTCTTTGATTCAGTTACCAGTCTTTAAACTTTACTTCTAGTAGGTAGAGGAAAGGTGTACGAATTGATCTCATGAGCCAAGATGATCATTTTCAATTGCGATGAAACTATTAACGCTGTCGAGTGGTATTCTTTGGTAAAACATAGCGCCCGGCATCCCCCCCCCCCGCGCTTTCAAATCTTAATTATGTTGAATATCTTTAAAATTACGAGCATTGTCTCTTAGGGGACGATCTCGTACACCTTTCCTCTACTCAATTAAATACGAATTAATTTTCGATTTGTTTCTTCAAATTGGCCCAACACTGTACAGCTGGGATTTTCTTTTTAAGAATGTCACTCTCTATGTTCAGCAGTGGAATATGAGAAAATCGTTTCTGAAGCATTGTGCTCCTAAGCCATGTTTTTATCCGCCTCATGGCAAAAAAACTTCTCTCTGAGCCGGCGTAACTCACTGGGCGTACTATTGCTGCTTGGAAAAGTTTATAGAAGTTAGGGCAGTAGTACTCCTTTTTAAGACGCTTTCTTTAATTTTCAGTATGTGTTTTATCATTTTCAAAAAAAAGTTATTTAAAAAAATGTATAACTATTCATGCAATTCTCTCAGTTTTTCATATGCAAATTAAAAAATTCGCCATTTGCATGAGCTACGGTAGATTTTCAAGACGGTGTTTTAGATTTACAATATTATAAATGTTGATCTTCTAGTATATTTGTTAGAAATACCGGTAGATGGCGAGTGAATCTTCAGCTACAATGAGTTGCTCCCTCTGGGGTTTTTATATTGTCTATGGCCCCGCCGGTTTTGGAGAGAGCCCGGCGTGTTGTACCGGAGAGAAGATCGGGAGTCATTCCCTTTTTTACGCAACGTGTTTCGCGTCGTTTCAATCCGTTCAACTTTTCATCTTTATTATTTGGGAATAATTTCTTTAAGAATACAATAAACCTTCGTCAATATAGTACTGTGAGACCTTATTTGATTTCCCCATTTGTGTGCCTCAACACAACTGGCGACCGTGACAGGACTTTTTATCCGACACACAAAAGGTGAGGTTATAAAACATGGATCGTCTCGTCAGAGAGCGTCGAATTCTTCGGGCTAGCTTCACTCGCACGTATAACGGGTTACGAAGCATGTTGGAAAATACACCGATACAGATGGGTGAAATCCAAGTCCAATTCAACATGCTTAAAGACAAGACGAGCGAGTTAGAAGACGCTAACCTCAAAGTCGTGGATGCGTTACTAAACGACGAAAGCAACGAAGAACAAGTTTTCGAGACGGAAGGAAGGGTTGTAGACGAGTATAAACAAAAGTATTTGGAGATGAAATGGCAAATAAACCAACTCGTCGACGACGCGACACAACGGGAACAGACAGCTCGGTCACGAGAAAATGAACGAGCGGAGACTTCACACCAGCAGGAAACCAAGAGAACGTTCAAGCTTCCAAAAATTGAGCCCAAAAAGTTCAGCGGTGACATCAGAGAATGGCTACAGTTCTGGAGTCAGTTCAAGAATATCCACGAGGACGCAAAAATTCCGAAGGAGGATAAATTCCAGTATTTGCTTCAAGCCATGGTTGCCGAGTCTAGAGCGAGTGAACTGGTGCACAGTTACCCACCAACAGCCGAAAATTATGACAAGGTTATTACGAGTTTAAAAAACAGATTCGGAAAGGAAGATTTACTCGTAGAGGTCTACGTCCGAGAGCTGTTGAAGCTAGTTCTCAATAACGCCACAACGCCAAAAGGAATAGTCTCACTGGCGAGCATCTACGATAAACTAGAGACACTCATCAGATCTCTGGAGTCTCTAGGAGTCACGACTGACACGTGCGCAGCGATGCTGTATCCACTCGTAGAGTCGTCCCTTCCGGAAGACCTTCTCCGGGCCTGGCAGCGACAATCCAGCACCGCCATGTACAACGCGGCGGGCAGAGAACCAGGTGTTAACGTTCCAGGGGTAATTACGCCAAAGGATCGGCTCACAAATTTGATGAACTTCTTACAGGCAGAAGTCGAGAGCGAGGAGCGCATAGCCATGGCCGTGAATGGTTTCGGTTTGAAGGAAGAAAACTCATTGTCCAAAGAAAAGTCGAAGAAAAAGGGCGCCGAATCGAGTCCAAAGGTAGCAACAGCAGCGGGACTACTTGTCGTAAAAGAAAACAAGGCGGCAGAATGTATATTCTGTAGCGACGGGCACGAGAGTCAATTCTGTGAGAAGGCGAAGAAAATGACAATCGAGGAGCGCCAAGAGATCGTAAAACAGAAAAACGCTTGTTTTTACTGTCTGAAGAAGGGACACAGTCGGAAGTGGTGCAAGTACAACCAAAAATGCGCCTGGTGTGGAAGGAAACACGTATTGCTCATGTGTAGGGAAATTACGACACCCAGTCAGAGCATGAAAACGCCAGCGAATCTCCCGGCACAAAAATCGGAAGAGAATAGCTTCGCGAACCTCACGATGAATGTAGAGGTATTCTTACAGACTCTGCGAGTGAAATTACGCAACGAGAATAAAGAAGGCGTAATTCGAGCAGTCATCGACGGAGGATCTCATCGGTCGTACATCACGCAGAAAGCAGCCGAGGCCATGGGTTACACAACCGAAGGTCGACAAGAAATAATACATTTGCTGTTCGGAGGAGCCAAGACTCGTCCCGTCGAACATCAGGGATATGTGGTACACGTAAGCAGTCTCGATAATTCCTATGCGTGTAATTTCCTAGCACTCGATCAGGAAAAGATTTGCCACAATATACCAGCCGTGAACAGTGGCTCCTGGGTACAAGAATTGGGCCAGAAAGGAGTACGATTGACAGATGTCAGACGGAGCGAAGAATCGATTTCGCTACTGATCGGTGCGGACATCATGGGAAAATTACTCACAGGAAGAATAGAAAATCTTCGGTGTGGAGCCACGGCGATCGAAACTCGACTGGGGTGGACAATCGTAGGAAAAGTATCACAAGAAAGTCCTCGAGTCGATTCAGCCCTCTTGGCCGTTTCGATGATGACGACGGAAGCCAAGGTAGAGGATCTATGGAGCTTAGAAGTGCTCGGCGTCAAAGACCCGTCCGAGAAGAAAACGACGGAGGAACAACAAGAAGAGGTGAAACTCCGCTTCCGACAGACGGCAGAGATAAACGAAGAGGGACGATATGAAGTCGAGTTACCCTGGAAAGAAAACCATCCTCCTATTCCCGACAATAGGGCTGCGGCATTGAAGAGACTGGAAACGACCATGAAAAGACTTCATTCAGATAATTTACTCGAGGACTACGAGCGTGTTTTCGAAAGCTGGTTGAACGACGGAATAATAGAGAAGGTGCCGCCGACCGAGATGAACGATCACGGCTATTATTTACCGCATCGACACGTCGTCAAAGAAAACAGCACGACTCGTATACGCCCTGTATTCGACGCATCGGCGAAAGGAAAAGACTCACCCTCGTTAAATCAATGCTTGGAAACGGGACCGAATCTTATCGAATTAATTCCAAAGATATTACTACGTTTTCGACACAGGAAGCTCGGAGTCATCGCAGATATACGCCAAGCCTTCCTTCAAATCGGTATCACACGGAGAGATAGAGACGTACTACGGTTTCTCTGGTGGGACCAAGAAGACAGCAGCAAGATTGAGATATATAGACACCGTCGAGTCGTATTTGGTATATCTAGCAGTCCATTCTTGCTGGGAGCAACGATTGAGTTGCATCTGGAAAAAGAACTCGAAAAAGCCGAGTCCGTAAGGGAGCAAGCTGTCATTGAAAAATTAGCGACCTCCTTCTATGTAGACAACTGCGTTGCCAGTCTCAATACGGAGGAAGAGCTTCAATGGTTCCAGCAAACGGCGACGCGGGTCATGCAGTCAGGAGGCTTCGACCTTCGAGGGTGGGAGCGCTCGGGTCTAACGAGTCCGGAGAGTACGGCGGTACTTGGTCTCGCGTGGGATAAAGGAGAGGATTCGCTGAGGTTATCAGGAACGGGTTTCGAGGAGGAAATCAACGGAAAAATCACAAAAAGTTCTTTCCATTGCTCAGAGATTTTTCGATCCGATTGGTTTTGCTAGTCCGGTACTCTTGCGCCCGAAATTATTATTGCAGAAATTATGGTCGGACAACATTGGCTGGGACACCGAAGTGAAAGAGGACGTAAAAGCCGAGTTTGTCGATTGGTTCGAGAACATACGAGTGCTGAGGGGTCTTCGGGTGCAGCGCTGGGCTTTCGGAAACGGACAGACGTCATTCCACATTTTTGTCGATGCAAGCCAGCATGCATATGCCGCCGCGATCTACGCAAGAACAGAGAGTTCTAGTCAAATCAACGTGCAATTGCTATTAGCGAAGGCTAGAGTAGCACCAAAAGGAAGAACGACCACCCCGCGTCTCGAGTTGCTCGCCGCCACGGTGGAAGCCAGGCTTATGAAGTCAGTTACTGAGGCTTTAAATGTCGAAGAGGCAGAAACTCACTACTGGAGCGATTCGACTACTGTCCTCGCCTGGATAAAACGGGAGAAACAATGGGCCACGTTCGTGTGGAATCGGGTTCAGGAGATACGTCAACTATCCAATCCGAACGAGTGGAAACACCTTCCTGGCAAGATCAATCCAGCAGACTTACCATCGAGAGGCTGCGCGGCGCAACAATTACTACAATCGCGATGGTGGGAGGGTCCCGACTGGCTACGACGACCCCGTGAAGACTGGCCCGACGTACAAAGTGAAACCGACGAAACCGAGGTGAACAACGAGTGCCGGAAATCTACGACAAAGGGTAAAGAGAAGCACCTCGAAGGAAAATCATCTGCGGGAGAGGAGTTCGCCTTGTCAAACGTTTGTGCCACGCGCTCGAATGTACAAAAGAGCTGGTTTATGGAACGAATCTCCAAATACTCAAAAATCGTACGAATGGTGGCCTGGATACTACGTTTCGAAACAAACTGTAGAAATCATCGTCCACGAGACTCCGGAGAATTGTCCGCGAAGGAGACAGCGACGGCAGAACTAAGAATATTTCGGATGGTTCAAGAAGAAATATTTGAAGGAATCGAGGACCCAAGAATTAGAGGCTTAGACGTCTATAAAGATAAAACAGGTGTAATAAGACTCAAGACCCTCATATCGGACAGGAGAGACGACCTTGGTTTCCGACATCCTATCGTCCTGGACAACCGTCACCCGCTGTTCCACAGACTGATTCATTATCAGTCTGTGGAGAGCAGGTGTGGATTTTGGCCGGAAGACGTACCGTGCGAGCAATTCTGAAGAAGTGTGCGGTATGTCGTCGACATCAGAGTATTCGATTAGAGGCGCCCCCTGCAGCACTACCGGAAGAAAGGACTCGCGACGCGGCAGCGTTTGAAGTTTCGGGCGTCGATTTTGCTGGACCACTGTACTTGAAAGGAGGACGGAGAGTGTGGATCTGTCTCTTCACGTGTGCCGTATATCGAGCAGTACACCTCGAGATTGCGTCCGATCTCTCAACGCAGGTGTTTTTGGAAG
This sequence comes from Ophion obscuratus, assembly GCA_964007375.1. Classification (NCBI taxonomy): domain Eukaryota; kingdom Metazoa; phylum Arthropoda; class Insecta; order Hymenoptera; family Ichneumonidae; genus Ophion; species Ophion obscuratus. The sequence goes on along the minus strand of OZ023316.1, from coordinate 12,656,817 downwards.
CGCTTCGACGATTCATCGCCAGGAGATGGCGGCCATCGATCATATACAGCGATAATGGCACGAACTTTACCAGCGCCGGCAATATGCTTCGGAAAGTAAACTGGAAGAAAATCCAAGAGTATAGTACTGCCAACAGAATTGAATGGCGTTTCAACCCTCCATCGGCAGCGTGGTGGGGAGGCTGGTGGGAGCGACTCGTGCGCTCAGTCAAGGAGCTTCTGCGGCGTGTTCTCAGGATAGCGTGTTTGACCGCCGAAGAGCTATATACAACGCTATGTGATTGCGAAGCGACAATCAATAGCCGACCGATCACTTATATGTCTGAAGATCCGAAGCAACCGGCAGCGTTGACTCCAGCAATGTTTATACAAGACATTCAAGAGAATGGGGTGCCCGACCTCGATGCCATAGACGGGAAAAGTTCAAATCGACGACTACGTTACCGACGAAAATTACAAGAGGACCTTCGTCGACGTTTTCGCATCGAGTATTTGGGACTTCTAACTCGGCGTAAGACTCACCCGAAGCGAGTATTTCTGCCTATACACGAGGGAGATGTCGTGTTGATCGGTTGCGAAAATCGCAAACGAGCAGATTGGCCTCTCGCTAAAGTCATCAAAGTTTATCATGGAAGAGATGGCCACGTCCGGGTCGTAAAACTTAAAACGGCTACCGGAGAACTTGTTCGACCGATCCAGAGATTATTTCCGTTAGAGATGTCTGGGTCATACGAGTCCGGGGAGCACAAGTCTGTCGCGTCAAAAGAGAATCAGGAGCCTGAAAAAAGGGAGACGGCACAAATTTCTTCAGATCAACAAGAGCGCTCGCAAGATTCGGCAGAACAAAAGGAGGCTCAAGTCGAAGACGTTTCGCCAGAAAATAAAACATCGTCGAGACAGGGGACAAGAAGTAGACGCTGTGTCAAACCTCCTAACAGACTAAACTTGTAGAATTAGAAGATCGTATGTTCACATTTTTTTTGTCAATGATTTCGTTTTGTTGAATGTTTGAGTTTTATCTCTCCCTGAAACTCAAAGGTGGGAGTATGTTAGAAGTACCGGTAGATGGCGAGTGAATCTTCAGCTACAATGAGTTGCTCCCTCTGGGGTTTTTATATTGTCTATGGCCCCGCCGGTTTTGGAGAGAGCCCGGCGTCTTGTACCGGAGAAAAGATCGGGGGCCATTCCCTTTTTTACGCAACGTGTTTCGCGTCGTTTCAATCCGTTCAACTTTTCATCTTTATTATTTGGAAATAATTTCTTTAAGAATACAATAAACCTTCGTCAATATAGTACTGTGAGACCTTATTTGATTTCCCCTTTTGTGTGCCTCAACAATATTCTTCTGGTTATGTATCAGCCGGCAAATTTAATGTATTACCTTAACCCACAATTGACTTGTGAAATTTGAATATTTTTTTTTAATTAACGTAATGAAATAGCTACTTTTTATACAAATTACGAAATTACGACGAAGGAAATAGTTCAAGTTTTATTCAATTATTTCCTTATGCTTGCTTTGGGCATAACTTAAGTAAAAGGAAACGATTATTTCAATTTAATCATTTTGGCTCGATTTTTCTCTGGGCAGAGGGGCACCGAGGTTTCTGCTAGGGGGAGGGCGTGCGCACGGCAACCCCCAGGGAGACTATACCAGCGAATTCAGACGTACATAGAAGAATAGTTCTTATGGGCGGCCTGAAGACAAGTATTCTGCGACCCAAACTGCCGCGTGGCGGCGTGACGGAAAGGGATCCTAATGAGACATCTATCTCTCTCTTACACATTGCGGAGGGAAAACACTCTTGAGCTAAGAGTCTTGGATCGAAACCGACGTTCTGGATTTTTTTTCAGTAAAATCATTTATCTGAATAGCTTACAGCATTTTGGTGCAAACTGAAGTTTATCAAGACAATTTATTTTTTTTTAAAATCGAAAGTATAGACGACTTTCTTTTTGTAGCACGAGGGATATGAACTGGACGGGAAGTCGGATGTTCAAACCCTAAATATTTCATTTTTTTCCTCCTTTGTTTTTCTTTCCTGGAATCTAATTCTTTTTATCTTTTCGCCCGCTGAAATCAATTTAACTTGCCATGAAATAATTAATTAAATTAACGCAAGAAGAAAAAAATTCAATCAACCCACTCTTAGTTAATTATAGTTCACGTATGCTTATTATATAATAGAATTATTTTCGTAGAGGAAAAATTAGTATCAGAGATTGGCAATTTCCAGATAAAAATGGGAAAAAGCATGCATGATCGAAAAAGATTCAAAGGAAACCGCGGGAAGGTGGCGGGTTTTTTCCATCAGGAGGGAGAGGGTGTGATGGAGAAAAAAATTAAGAGGTTTTCCCACTGTTAAAAGGAGAAAAAATCTTCCTTTTGATAACAATGAGCCTTGTGTCACGACTGTTGTACAGGGTGCGGCAGCATAACTTCCTTTTTTCAAAACTTAATAAAACCCACTGTATGAATCGGAACATTTTTATTAGTTTTTTTTATAATGTAGGCGCATGCCTAAAGTTTTGTTTTACACAGTTTTGAAGATCAAATCAGATAGGTGACATCCCTCATTCTCCATACACTGATTGTGAGCCACCAGCAGCGCTGGGTAGCAGGTGATGACGCATGGCGCGATTAAGGTAGCCACGTGTGAGAGAGATGAAATGAGGTTGTTGATTGTCGTAAACAATCAGCAGTAATTAATATCGTCTAGTTCGCGTGTGCATGAACATGGGGCGTTTGAATATTCAGTTTTTGATTATGTTCCTCTTCATTTTCGCTCAATGGAATGAAGTTTCTCGCGATATACCCCCATCGCCGAAGCATCAGCCATTACCGGCACTACACAGTGGCCGCAATGGGAACTGTGTTTTTCGAACACATTCGCATACCGTTTCCGTAGTACATAGTTCGGATTCCTTTACACCCGCATTCATAGATGTACCTTGAGGAATCTTTATTCCTTGTTTTTTGTTCAGAACAAAGAACAAGGAGGCCTTATCTCTTAAGAAACGACTATGAATACGGGTGTTAGTATATAGTCTCCAGGGAGGCTATAGTGGGTCCTCCCACTATCGGAACTCTTTTGGAGAAAATTAAAAAAAAGTGGCTACAAAGATGCGCCACTATTGCTAAGACCTCAAGAAGTGAGCTGCGTATGAGGCAGAATGATACTTGAGAAGTGGGCTGCGTGCGAGAGACATGTAAAATGATATATACCAGAGACATCTCCGTAAATGCGTAAAGATACAAGAATATTTTTAATATAGCAATGCCCAATGAGCAATGAGCATTAGTTGCATAATTATCGGTGAAAAAGTCGAAAATAATAATAATGCAATACTCAGTGATAGAAAAATATTTGTTTTATAAGAGTGTTTAATTGTACAACGAACGGTGGAAAATGTCTTCAATAATGCTGATGTTTTTTTTTTCTTGGATCAATTTTTATTTTCTTAGGTAAATACGACGGTAAATTAATCCCTGCTGTCGAAGAACAATACTTTGCGATCTGTTTATATTCAAACTCGCAAGCAGCGATAATTCTTACGATAACGATATTTAATCCAACAACTTATGATTTCTTTTTTACCGTTAAACGCATGACTAATGTGTATATGCACCCCGTGCTTTTCTTTGTCATTCAACCGGGCCTACAAGAATAAATGGACTTTATCATATCTCAATTTCTCCGTATTTTCATAAGAAAGTAAATAGTGTGCGAGCCATGTGATTTAATGAACAATCCATTAGTGAACAATCCATTTAAAGACTGGAAAACGGCAAAAAACTCATTTTCGCATAAAAATTGGGGCGCGACCGGACCCCAGTCATGAGTTTAAGGATTAAATAAAAATTAAAAGATAATCATACACAAGAAATTGCAATTACTCATTGCCGTAAGGAATTTAATTGTTTTATTGTACAACTAACGGTGGAAAACGTGTTAAATAATTTTTTTTTCATGAATACATTGTTTACTCAGGTCAATATGATGGTAAATTATTCGTAGTCAAAGAACAATGCTTTGCGATCTGTTTGTATTAAGGGGTGAGATGCAGTCGGAATTTTCAAAGAATCGATTTTTTTACATTTTTGTGAAGTATGATGTTTCGAAAATATTCCCTGAAAATTTCAAGTCAATCTGATGAATAGTTTCCGGGATATTTCACAACTAGTGAAGAGGCGTTGGGTCCCCACGGCAGGTAGCGACTGACAAACGCGCAAACGATAATACCCGGGAAGGCAGAATGCTTCGAAGACAACAACAAATTGACATTTTGGAAGCTTCCACATCGGCAGAAGCCCTATTGTATGGGCCAGGAATTGATAATGCGATATAAGTAATTTTTTAATTACTATTTCTACACATAAATCAAGTGTAAAATTGCCAAACTCTTTCAGAATTTTTCAAAAATGTATTACTCAAAAACTATGAACTTTAGCAAAACTTTATAAAGAATACTTTCGTTTTAAAGTTGCCCGAATTTTTTTTTTTAAATAATTCATCTCGAAAAACTCAAATTAAAAAAAAATAGTTTCAACAATTGGCTATAAACAATTGAATGCTCGACTTATCGGCAAAAAATTGTCATTTTCGGATGCAGCGGATCAAAATACATTTAAAAAAGTTCTGGTTCATCCATCGAGCTCAACATTTTACGAACATATAATACCGTGTCCACATAAAAAAACTTTAAACGCGTTTTTCTCAAGACTATGTTTTTTAAGACGGCGACCACTATAATTCAAAAACTACTCCATGGATTTTGATGAAATTTGGTCTGCTTATTGATAGCATTAAAAACTAGTTCTTAATCAAAGAATTTTCATTTTTGTTGAAAATTTATATTTTTTAACAACAAGCGAGCGATTCTTCCCCCGAAAATCGAAAGTTATCTGTCGGAAGCCGCCATTTTGTTAATTTTTGAAAAGAAAGCTTCGATTAAGGACTAGATTTATTATTAAACTAATGATTTTTTTTTGTTTTTTGATTTCAGATGATCCAGTAAAATTTTATGATGGTCACCGCCAGTGATGGGCAAAATTGTAATAAAAAATTAACAATTACAAATTACTAAAAGTAATTTGTAATTAAAGCGAACTCCATTAAAATTACTTTTAGTAATAATAATTGAATCGGAGTTCATCGAAATTACTTTCGATAATTGTAATTGAATTAGAGTCCATTGAAATTATTTCCAGTAATTGTAATTGAATTGGAGTTAATTAAAATTACATTGAGTCATTTTAATTAAATCGAAGTTCATTAAAATTACTTTCAGTGATTGTAATTGAATGAGAAATCATTACAATTATTTTCAGTGATTGTAATTAAATCAGAAATTATTAAAATTACTTTCAGTAATAGTAAACCACGCAATGTAGTTTCATTAGATTTTTTTACTTGAGAGGATTCTAAGCACCGAAATGACTATCTCGTTTTTTTTTCGTAAAAACGAAGCCTTAGGGATTGAATTAAGAGAAGGAAAAAAAATGAGTCATGATATAATAATAGATCTGTATTATATTAATATGCGAAACACACAATAAACATGGTAATATATGGTAAGATCATCGAAGATTGTTTTCTCAATATGGCTAGGATAATTAAGTACCACATGCCAATTTTATACCTCGCCTATGGATACAGACATGAAAAAGTATAAAACATATTTTCAATTCTAATATTTATGTATTAAAAATGTTACTCCAAAAAAAAACTATTTTTAAAGAATGTTTTTTTAGTACAATTTTTTTGGAGTATTATTTTTATTTTGCATTTACTACACTTGATAGGCATATAAAGCTTACTTCTTTATGGCAGCTAAATCTGAAAGAAATTAAAAAAATGGTAATTATGCCCTCATGGTATTATTCTATCGACACATTACAATACCATATTCCGAGCTATCAATGCCCATACCATTTTCGCACATGTGTAAGGCAGATAAAAATCATAGTCCAAAAAACAGGGTGAGAATATCGTTGAAAAAAAGCATGTTTCACTTTGGGCCTTAGGAGTACCAAGAGGGATTTAAAGTACTCGTGAGTTACCCGAATAAAAGTGAGTTAACCCTTTAGCGTCACAAAGACACTTTTCACAAGTCCTCTTTTCGACGTGATTATTTACCATGAAAATGTCCGGGAAAAAATTCCTAAAGTACCTTGTCGACTATTTTTAAGGCCGCTTTTTCGAATAGCGCAACTTAAATTTGTCTAAAAGAATTTTTTATATTATATTTTTGCGAAATAAGTTGAAAAAACACGAACTTTTGAGTGACATTTTTTTTTCCTTTTAAATTTCGGAAGCCTTATCGGATTATATTCGCACAATAAAGTGCTCTAAAGGTGTCCTCGATAGTTGTACTTTCGTAATATGCATACATTTTTTTCTGACGTTATACCTGCAAAATAACAACAAATAGACTAACAAGTTTTCTCCGTTTTTGGAGTATTCAAATGTTGTGATCGGAACGGGTCTTTTACAGTCAATATGTAAATTGGCTATGGTTACCGAAGTTTTTCGGGTAGCTGATCAAGAATTTGATATTATTTTTGAAAAATTAATTTGTTTAATCAATTTGTTTGACCAGCCAATGTGACTATGTAAGCTGCATAGTTTCCGATGTTTACTGGGTCACTTTTTGAGAATTTGACATTACTTTTCCAAAACTGATTTCTTTAAAGAATTTTTTTTAACAAATTATGAAAGACAAATAAAAAAATGTTTAATTGCAAACTACTAGAAACAATACCCGTATCATAATTATATCAGTAAGTCAATTTCGTAGAATAATTTTTGTTGCAAAATTCATTTGTTTAAACAAATTGTTTAAACGTGACTATGTGAATTGCACATAGTTTCCTATATTTTTTGGGCCGCTTGTCGAGAATTTGACATTATTTTTACAAAATAAATTATTTTACAAAATTGACTTACTGGTATAATTATGATACGGGTATTATTTCTAGTAGATTGAGTTTTTAAAAAATGTTAATTGTTTTTCATAATTTGTTCAAAAAAATTGTTTAAACAAATTACTTTTGGAAAAATAATGTCAAATTCCCAACAAGCGACCCAGAAAACATCGGAAACCATATGCAGCTTACATAGTCACATTGACTGGTCAAGCAAATTGTGGAAACAACTTAATTTTTCAAAAATAATGTCAAATTCTTGATTAGCTACCCGAAAAACTTTGGTAACCATAGCCAATTTACATATTGATTGTAAAATACTCGTTCCGATCACAACATTTGAATACTCCAAAAACGGAGAAAATCTGTTAGTCTATTTGTTGTTATTTTGCAGGTATAACGTCAGAGAACAAACATGTATGTATATTTCGAAAGTACAACTATCGAGGACACCTTTAGAGCACTTTATTGTGAAAAAATAATCCGATAGGACTTCCGTAATTCAAAATGAAAAAAAAAATGTCACTCAAAAGTTCGTGTTTTTTCAACTTATTTTGCAAAAATATTGTATAAAAAATTATTTTAGCGAAATTTTCAGTTGCACTATTCGAAAGAGCGGCCTTGAAAATAGTCGACAAAGTACTTTAGGAATTTTTTCCCCATAATTTTCATAGTAAATAATCACGTCGAAAAGAAGGCTTGTGAAAAGTGTCTTTGTGACTTTAAAGGGTTAATCGTAAAAAAATTATAATTGATATAAAAAAGTAACAATTTTCCCAAGTAATTGTAATTGATAACGGAAAAATTACAATTTTTCCAAGTAATTGTATTTAGCAGCAAAAAATTACAATTTTTACAGTAATTTTATTTGACAACAAAAAAATTACAATTACTTCGAGTAATTGTAGTTGATAATCACAAAATTACAATTGTTTATAGTAACTGTAATTGATATATAAAAATTTATAATTGTTTCCCGTAATTGTAATTAATGACTAAATATTGCAGTTATTTACAGTAATTGTAATTTACGGGTAATGAAATTACAAAAGTAATGTCTGCTGCCCAACTCTGGTCACCGCAAAGCACTACATGCCGAAGGGGGTCCGACAAAGATGGTGATATTTTTATAAATAATCAATATTTTTCTTTCAAAATTTGTACCAATCAAGTTGAAATATAACATAAAAAGTCTGTGCATCCACTTTTGTAAAACAATCTTAATTAATATTTTTAAAAAATTATTGAACATGCTCGTTTTTTCACACCTCTGACTGCATCTCACCCCTTAAAACTCGTAATCAGCGAATCGGTAACGCGGTTATTTTGACGATAACATATTTGAATTAAAATAAAAAGAAAATCACACGGCGTAGTTATTTTTCGATTCGAGAAAAACACCGTAATAACAATATAAAGTCAAAGCGATATTGCTTACTTCAATGTTTTCAAGATAAACACATGCTTCACTGTTTTAAAAATAAAATATTTGTGTCCTATTGTCAACATCAAAGCTGATTTGTCTCGAAAATTCGATTTTAACAATTCTCAAATTGTTCGAATATTGTGTGTTAGTCCTCCGCATTATCCGAGGTGTATCCTCGGATAATAGGCAGAATCTCGGATAAAACGGATGAATCTGCTATGCCTATGCGTGGAATAGTCCTATATTGCTACTGTTTTCCGTATTATCCGAGATTTCACTTATCCGAGGTACCCTCTCCTCACATTACCTCGGATAAGCGAGGGTCTACTGTATTTGCCATGGAGGCTAGGATGCGTATTCGATCCTCTTCCACCTCTCTTGCACGATCTCGATACTCAGCTTACTTCTCGAGGTCTCAGAGATAGTGGCGCCATCCCTGTTTGACCACATTTTTGTAGCCACTTTGAAATGCACAAATCGGACTCCTCCCACTCTAGCCTCCAGGGTAGTCTCCATGACCGTACATCTCAGCCACGGTCACGGTCTTACATACAGGGATAGGCACCCTTAGCGGTTCTGTTTTTTATTCCGATTTCTGCCGCTTGGTGCGTGACGGCAAGGGGAAGTAGTGGTGCGACGAAGAGAGAAATAGCTCTTCTGTCATTTTCCCTCCTGAACGCAACGCATGCGCCGTTTGCCCTAACTCAATTTACCATACTGTCGTGTAAACTGCATAACATACGAAACTAATAAAAAAAATGTGTTGATTAAAAAAAAGATGACTACTTTCATCTGAAAAAAAAAACTTTTTGATTACATTAATTCATACCAGCATATATTACGACCATTTACATCCTTTTTTCTCCAATGTCTCACAATACATCGTTCTTCGAAATGTTTTTCGCACACGTACTGAGGCTCTTTCAGTCCCGGAATAACATCGTGCCATTTTTTGTATCGTTCGACGTTTCTGGGCACGCGAAAGACAGAGCATTTCTGCTTACAATTTTTGTACCCCGTTTTACAATTCCGAACCGCGCAACTCTTAGTCATTTCGCTTTTTTTTCGCAAACACTATCAAAAAAAATTCACACTTATGCATAAAAACACGATAAAAATGTATCACGGTAAATCGCGTAGAACCTTCTGGTATATGGTCGCAAATAAAGGTTATTTCGACAATCGCGCAACAAAAACATACGTAAACACCTTGGGCCCATTCGCCGGTAAGAGGTAAGGGGGAAACACTTCCCCTTGCTAGTAGCGACGCGTAGCGGCACCTAGTAAATCGAAAAGTGAAGCCGACAAGCGTGCCTACCCCCACCACGAAAATTTAGTTCGTTGCAAGACCTGTATGTAAGACCGTGCCCACCAGGGAGACTAGAGAGAAGGAGTGGACACACAGTACTTACGAAACGTCCCCAAAAACGCAGCAAACAAGGAGGCGCTGCGATCGTCTGTGTCCGATGGGATAGCTCCGCCACTAGCATCGTACTCTTGGCGTGCTCTCGGTTGCTGTTGACAGCACATTCGTGATGGGGGACCTAACTGTTGCGTCTACCTCTCCTATTTCGCTATCTTTCTTATCGTTGCAAACTCATAATAGCAACTAATAATTAATGAATTTAAGCGGTGAACCAACAATGTAGGTACACGTATGAGCCAAAAGTTTCGGATGAAGCGTATAGTAACATCCAATGCATATACGACGCCGTTGGTTGTAATTTGTTGACAAAGCTTGTACCCTCTATATGTCCCACACATTCGCACCTCATGCATCGATAGGTCTCATAATCGTATAGAGAGCGGCGCTGAGCTTCCTACGATCCGTTTTTGGCGAAATGTTTTATATAAATTTTTAAAAAGCGTGAAAATGTCAACCCAAATGCGATACAAAGGAAAGTTTACAAAAAAAGAGCGCTTGCTAAAAGACTGAAAGCTGTGGCAGCCATGTGTCAATCAAAGGCGGCTAAACGCGATGAGAATAACCATAACCTCAACGATCAGCAACAAAAATTCGCTGTCGAAGGACGTCGGTTCGTGGATTTCCAACATCTCGCCGACAGTTTAAATTGCATTCACTGTAACAAAGTCAAATACATGCATAAATTGAACAAATTAAATTTGTTTGCAGAATAAATTTATTTCACAACCTCACAATCTCACAATTACTAGAACTCGGGAAAAAACACGCTTCGAGTTCCCAGACCACGCGCCGACCAGCTTGCTGCAGGGTACACTGTTGCTATTCCGTTACAAATAGTTGGGCCCGAGTTCGGTGTGGGGAATCGGCATGATGTGATTAAAAATGAGACTCAACGCCGAGTACACAACACATCGAAATCAAAATCTTTTTTTATTTGTGCGCATGCGTTAAGTTTGGACTATTATAATAATTTGAGACGTTATCGTCAGGAGAGCTGCTAGTGGCACAATCCGGAACTATTGAAGGTCGGACTTTTTAAGACGCTGGAACTACGTATTGGCCTATGATGTGTCCACTCCTTCTCTCTAGTCTCCCTGGTGCCCACGGTCTTACAGACAGGTCTGGAAACTCCAGTGGAAGGGGTAGGTAGCTTATTGAAGAGAGTTGGTGGTTCACTAGTCGCCCCTAGGTTCGATGCGATCAGAATACCCGCTGCCGCGCAGCCGGACCGGGGGGGGGGGGGGGGGGTCAGATAGAGACAGCACTAGTCGGCGATGCTTCTATCTCTCTATCTCTGTCCCACCTTCATTTTCGTTATACGGATATTTATTGAGTTCGGAACACTATTATAAGGGCCAGGAAGAGGCGTTGGTCCTGTCAGTTTCGATTAATACAATAACAAAATATATGATCTTAATCGTAATCAACAAACAAACTTTCTAAAGCCAATGAGCGCGATAAGCATGTACATACGGTTTTAAAGTCGTGGCATTGCATGTAAACTTCGACGGAGTGGTTCCGTACTCACCTCATACTCGCGTTATTGTAGGTTTAAAGCCACTTATCTCAATTTTTTTCTTCCATCCCGCATTCCCGTGTTTTTTATGCAATTTAATAAAAATACAAATACAAACAATTCTCTGATATTTTTTTTGTAGGTGCATTTTTTTCATATCGAGGTAAGCAGAATGAATCCTGTTATTTTATTTTTATTTTGCCCTTTCATGTGTTTTTTTTAAATTGTAGCAAGTGTTTCGGTTGTCAACGGTACTGTGTCCAAAACGCAGAAAAAACAACAGTTATGAGCATCGCAGCGACACGCGTTTTCAACCGCGCACTCCGTTGCTCGCCGTATTGAGGTTATGTATGTCGGGTTTCAGAAACACAGCGACAACTAGTGGCGGTGCTGGGACCGAAATTTGCCACGGTAACTGATCCATCGGATCGCGGCTGCCAGCATTAGAGTTTCCAGATCTGTATGTAAGACCGTGGTCTCACCACTCAAAAACGCCGGAGTTTCCAGAGCTGCATGCTGCATATAACACCGTGGGTAAAACGGACACGGGTGTGAGGCACTTCGAAGTAGCGGCGCTATCGGCGAAGCGAGAGAGACATACAGCGAATGTGTTTCACATGACCTCATGAACATAAAGGGGCACTTCTGTCGAATTGATCATTGCCAATTTACTGAAACAACGTTGTCGTAGGCGGGAAAAGTTTGAAAAAAATAAAGATTTCCTTGCGTGTTTGGCCGTCGGGAAATTCATGTGGCATGGCGGAACGAAATAGGAGGAACACGAGGCGGATATTGACCTTACGCGCCAAGTGTGGTTTCATATCGGATTGCGACGGCTTGCCATGACCCGTGCTAGCTCACCTAAATCCATCATCATCCTAACTCGGCCCGAGCCTCTCGCGGTGCACATCCGAATGTTCAAGACATACCGCATGGTCTCCTAGGAATTTCGACTTGTCTATATAGACAAGAACTATCCGTACCAACGTCCCCGAGCCTGATACAAGAGACAGATTGGCACGGCACATCCGACAATCTTTACACTTCGCGGCACGCAATTCAATCTCGAAATGTGACCAGAGTTTATTGTAGAAAGGGCCTTGAGAAAATACCTTCTCGTCCGTTGTGCGAGGTATGCAAAACGCGAGAGGACATTGCTTGACGGGCCCACCGGAGGTCAGATCTGCGTACATTCAAGGTTTTAGATGACTGCATTACAGAGAAAAAAAATACACTTGGATCGAAATAGTTTATCCTCAGGCGGCTAAAAAACTCTTGCATTTCGTTAGTCGAATGGAATAAACAGCAGTTGAACTAGCCAAATATTTCAATTCTCGATGAATAACATAAGACAAGAAAAAGAAATTCTTCGTACCAGCAAAATGTAAATGATTCTTTGTCATGAAACTACTGGTGAGACCTATATCAACCTGTATGGCAAGTTACTGTACAGAGTTTTAAAATGAATTTTAGTTTCATAGTGAGTGTTGTTAGCAATTCACTAAAGAAATGTTTTCTTTGTTTTTGTTGTTGTTGTTGTTGTTGTTATTATTATTTGCTATTATAGATTACTTGAGCGAGATGTCGACGTCGGCAAAGCAAAGACGAACTTTTTCGGACTACCCTAATATAGTTTATTATAAATGTGGAGCGTGCGTTATTTAATAATTTAGAAAAAATGATGGCAGATTTCTTGAAGAGTGCTTGTTTCCTATTTCGGGATAGAAATAATGGATGAAGATAAATTCGCAGAAAATCTTAGCTCCTACGCAAAGAGAAAAGAGAACGCTTCCACCCGGGCACACAAATCGTGGAAAGTAGGTATCAGGGAAGATAAGACACACACATGATGGCTCATTGCGTTTGGGGTTTGATGCGACACATCACGCGACAACGAAGCTTACTTGATGTAAACTTATCTGATGAGACTCAAATTTTTCAATAGAATCAGATTTTGTTAAAAAATTATATATATCCGTGTTCTTACGTAGAATATCAATATGAAGTGTTAAAATAGGATCAGTATAGAAATAAGTTTTAAAAACGATATACAGTTTCGCCGCACCAAATCGACGGTTGAAGTTTGTACTTGGTTTGAATTCTCCAATGACGGATTCAGTTAACTCAAGTCGTTTTTTTTTTCAATTTACATTGTACACTGCCATTCCTTCTGAGATATCGAACTAACTCAAATAGCATTCAATACTAACGAGAAGTGTGAAGTTTTATAAAAATCGGCGCAGAGAAATAAAATAATTTTTTGTAATTTTTTTTCCTCCAATGTTTTATCGTATGCTGTTGGGTCATCAACCATCAAAAACTATTTTTGATAGCTCCACTTTTTGTACTGTAAAAAATACTCAAATGTTGTACTGAAATTTCTAGACGAGATTTACGACCTCAATTTGGCTTTTGAGGTTTGGTTTGGATGAACATAAAAATAAAAAAATAAAAAATGAACAAAAGAATCGTTGCATTCCAAGGATGCACACTTCAACGTCATAAACGTTGGAACGCGCAAGACCGTCGCTCAGTAGCCAGGGTCCAGCTGGTGCTTGACTAAGGAGTCACATTCTTGTTATACTGATTTAAGTATTGCTCCAGGCAAATGTTGCTCAACAGATCGCCAAAGCTGGACACCGATCGCGCGGCTATATCTGTCGGTTACTCGAAGAATCATTTGTAAAAGTAGAATATTCAAATAAGACTAGGTAAAGAAGTTTAAGAAAAAAATATTCTTTTCAATTGCGCTGTTTTAATTATCCGCAAAGTATCTGAAATAATTTCTTCTTGTTCTTCTTCTCCTGAGGTACACTTGGAAAGTGCTGATACTATTTAAGTGCCAAAGTGAACTTCGAGGCCCCGCATTGATGAAAATGTCAGAAAAAAAAACAAATGATATCTCGTAGATGCGCGATTAAAGGGGATTACTGTGAAAATGACGAACGCTCGTTCGTCGCTTGAGGCAGCTCAAATTGAAGAAGAAGATCCAACATCCGGTGCAGGAATCGTAGATTAAAGGTAAACTTATGATTACAACCATATAACTGGTGGGAAAACTGTAAACGCGTTTTTCTCGAAACTACATTTTTCAAAACGGCGTACACGATTCCTCGACATCCAATCAACGGATTGACGTGAAATTTGGTACACTTATTTACTGTAATAGTAGTTTATCCTCGAACGACGTATTTCTTCTTAACATTTTTTTTCATTAGTAAATAACAATAATGATGTAGATTTGCCTCGAAAAATCGAAGAGAAAATCAAATTTTTATTTGTTTGATCATTAAAACACGATAACAAAAAAAGCTCGGGCAAGTCATAGCCAATATTATGTCTTTTAAGAAACAAACTTTATTGTGTTTCTTAAAAGTTCAAAGGTCAAAAGTAACAAAGAATATTTGTAAATGAAATTTGCTGCACAACTTTCTTGATGTCAAATAAGGATCCAAACGATTTTTCAAATCATCTTACGTATTGTTTTACAATAGATTCTTTCAAATAACCCTCATATTGTGATCATCACGGTAGCCTCACCCCTTATGGCATCTGTTTTTACCCTATCCTATTTCAGTTGCATTTTTTACATAAAATTATAAACGATACATCGTTGTATATGAACTTTTACATCTGACAGACGGTACAAAAGTGTCATCCAACTTTCGAACGTGATGCTCTCATTAAGGACGCCTATAATTGTCAAGGTCGTGGGAACAGTTTATTAAGGTGCGTCGAGGGTCATTGTACGTTGTTGGGATATAGCAAAGAAAGAGGCCCGACAAATCGACAGAGGGAGAGAGAGAGAGAGAGAGAGAGAGAGAGAGAGAGAGAGAGAGAGATAGAGAGACCGAGCCCTGCACCCAAAATACTCGTCTCGTAATCTGATGGAGGAGAAAAGTTCGTGAGAAAGCAGAACAAAAGAATCGGAAGAGTGATGAAAAATGAGAAAGTGAGATGCAAGTCTGTCATCCCGGAGAACATCGATTGGAGTATCCACCTCAGATGGTCAAGCTTTTTGGAAGAGGAGAGGGACAGAGCGCGATTAAAAAAGCAAACTACAAACAGTGAAAGCGTGAGACGCGAAGAGAGTAAGCGAGAGGAAAAAACGCGAGTGAGCAAGAGTGAAAAAAATTAACACAAAGTATAAAAAAAGAAGTGAAAGACCAAGGAAGACGTATGCATAGAATAAAGAAGAGAGATGAGGCGAGGGAAAGAAAGAGAGAGAGAGAGAGAGAGAGAGAGAGAGAGAGAGAGAGAGAGAGGCAAGAGAATCAGAGAGAGGGATAAAGCGAGCGAGACTTCTCTAACCGGCGACAGAAACCGAAATAGCTGTGAGGCCTCCTTGCATGCTGGCATCATCCCAACGGTCTATACTTGGACATTGCCGTGGCATGATTATTTATAGGTAGCAAGAAGCGCGGCCACTGGCCTTCTTGTGAACTAACTAACCACAGCCCACCCAAACGAGAACTATCCTTCCAAACGGCATGCCCGTGACCTAGGCCCGTATTAATTATGACTGCGCCCCCTTCTCGACAAACGCGTGAAACGCATATGACCCCACCAACCAACTCCTCCGCCTTCACACCTCTTCCGTCGAAATCCGTCTCTGGACTAAACACGCGCACTTTCGGTGTTCATCTAAACAAGAAGGAGCTCGCACGGTCCGGAGACGATCTCGTGAGCTTCGATCTCGCAACGAGTTTCCCGTTTGCCGCGAATCTTTCTCTAATTGCGCACATCATCCGGGTCTCGTTGGCCGTCGAAGCATCTTGCCACCGAATGATCGACAAAGAATTCCCGAAACGTATTGTGCAAAACATTTACGAAAGCACGCCTTATCGCCTTTGCTCGGGTTCGATCGGAAAGTGGACTTTGGCAAATTGGAATTTGGCCGTTTTACCCAATGAGAAGAACGACACTGACGACGGTTTCGTACATCGAGAAATTAATATATTTTAAATTATTTTTTTCAACGCTAAATATTTTCGTTTATTCAAAAGTGGCTTCGGGTGGCAAAAAGTATTATTTATAAAAGTTTCGAGGTACATTTACTTCGGAAAGAAATGATTTGCAGATACATAACACAGCGCAACAACCGATTTTGTGCCGCAAAACTGTATATTTTTTCTACATCTATTTCTATTTCTACATTTTCTACATCTTTCCATGCTGATCTTATTTTAACACTTAACAATGATATTCTACGTAAGAACCGGGAAAAATACAATTTTACAATAAAATCTTATTTCATTCACACTTAAAGTTTTATTGAATATTTTTACATTAAGTAAGCTTTTTTCGTGATTTGCTCGAGACTTGTTGAGTGGGTAGTCGCGCATCAAGTTCCAAACGTAATCCAAGCCATCATATGTGTGTCCAATCTGCCCCTGATTTGACCTATCTTTCATTATTTTTATGTCATAGTGGAAGCGTTTTTCTTGCCCTTCACTGACGGACTCAACATTTTCTGCGAATTCATCTTGATTCTTTATTTCTATCCCAAAATACAAAGTAAAGGACTATTCATGAAATCTGTAATCGTTTTTCTTAATTTTTGCATTACATACTCTGCGTATATAACACAATACATTAAGGTAGTTCAAACAAGTTCGTCTTTGGTTTTAAGGCTTTCACGGCTCTTTATGTAATGAGAAGAGTTTGTGGCTTCCGGATGGAGGCCGTGTTGAGGATCAGCGTTTTGCCGACGTTTCGCAAACGTTACAGTCTGCATCATCAGGGCTGAGAGCTCCGATACTGAAGCTCTCGTGTCTCAGGTATTCCTTATATGGGGTTTGATGGGGCCAGCCCAAAGTCTGGCCCCATCAAACAGCTATTTTTCCAGGAAACACCGAGAAGGCTTGGAAATCCGAAAACATCCGGACAATCTAAACAGAGATGGAGGATATCACGTCAATCCTATTTGGCACACTGTCCTCCCGGTTTTTAATTGACCAGCTGATCAATTAAAACATCTGATTGGCTGGTGCAGCGATCCGGAACGATGACTGCAACTATATAAGGAATACCTGAGACACGAGAGCTTCAGTATCGGAGCTCTCAGCCCTGATGATGCAGACTGTAACGTTTGCGAAACGTCGGCAAAACGCTGATCCTCAACACGGCCTCCATCCGGAAGCCACAAACTCTTCTCAAGTTCGTCTTTGCTTTGCTACCGTCGACATTACGTCATAACAGCAAATCATTTTAAAAAAAAGGAAACATTCTTAAATGAACTGCTAACGACACCCACTATGAGCTTAAAAATAATTTGACAACTCGGAGTGGTGAATGGAAATGTAGGTTGGTATAGATCTGACCTGTCACTTAACAAAAAACCATACGAATCGTGCCCAAGATTTTTTTTTTCGCTTTCTTGTGCCGTCTTTCTTTGTGGATTTACCGATAGACAAAAGAAAGATTAAAAACATTTATTTATTAAGGGGTCTTCTCGCTTTAGACACTAAAAGAAGAAGGCTATTTCCATGCATTTTTTTGATAGGTTTATATTATAGATATTGATATAAAAGATGTTACACTTTCGGAATACATTCCATTTTTAAAAAATGTATTTATGTAACCCAAACAAACTTTAAACGCGATTTTCTCGAAACAACAATTTTCGACGGCTTGTTGATAAAATCTTCGAAACTACCGAACCGATCCTTATGAAATTTAAACTATAGTTTGCGCTATAGCTATAGCGCATAATAAGCATATTTTTAAATTTTGATATCTACTAAGTTTTTTGCCAAAAACGGTGAAAGAAACACGTTTCTTCGTTTTTTGGAAAAATGTCCGCCATTTTGTTATTTTTGCCTATATAAAAAATCGTATGATATTCGCTATAGCCATTAACATACTGAATCTAAAACCGTTGAATTTTTTTTGTTTCGGATGATTCGTCTTCGGAATTTCATCTACAACGCAGACCTACCATTTTTTTACTACATTTTTTTAACTACCATTTTTGTCTATTAATAGTGACTTCAATAAATAAACATCATTTAAAATGTATTCCGAAAGTGATTTTATGAAGTGTAGCAACTTTTATATCAATATCTACAATATAAACCTATCAAAAAATTCATGAAAATAGCCTTTTTTAGCGTCTAAAGTGGAAAGACCCCTTAAAGGAGAAGAAGGATAACTGAAATTCATCTGTCGATAAATATTGCAAATTTTTTTATACTCCGAGGTCGCATATATATTTGCATTCTTGAGCCGACCCCGGCAACTTCACAGTGCCGTCAAGTGCATTTTGTAGCTCGTTGTCTAACAATAGAGAGAGAGGAGAGAGAGAGAGAGAGAGAGAGAGAGAGAGAGAGAGAGAGAGAGAGAGAGAGAGAGAGAGAGAGAGAGTGCACGGAGGTGATGAAGTGTTCGTATATGTTTTCTTGCTCTTCGGGCTAAGGGTTATCTATAGTTGCAAAAGAGACGCACGTTTTTCGTTTGAGCTTATGTGACAGCGGACGTGTGTGTTCTTATGTGTATAAGCTTGTATTATGAATTTTTCCGATTGATAGGAAAATCATCGAAAATAAATGAATATAATAATTCATGTGTAGACAGGCAGCGTTCTAAGGGGTGGAGGAACTTGACCTCCTGGAGCCTAGCAGCTTCGTTAGCGGAGGTTGATGACCTCAAGTAAACGATCTCAAAATAGTGTCAATATTCCCAGTCACTAATATGCACTTACAAGGAATATCGCTTTGTGTTAGATTTTGTTGAAACTCATGTCATATGGGAGAGCATTAAAAACTATTGTATTCGGACTTTTTCTCATCGGCGGAAAAGCGGTTTTGAGAGGTGAAACCGCCCCTTAGAATAAGACATATCAAGAGCAATTTTGCAGCTTCACCCGCAAGCAGTCCACCGATTTCAGTAAAATAAAAACGGAAATTCTTCTAATGATAAACGATAAAAAAATCCACTATTGACAAAACCAAAAATTAAGGGATGAGCCGCCCATTTATTTTTCTTTCTTTCACTCCACACTCACCAGGGGCGCATTAAGTTGAATGAAACGGCTAACACTTTGGAGGAGGGATAAAACTTAAGTTTACGAATTTCTACAACATTTGTGCTGGTTCGCGAGCGTAACGGGGTGAATCATCCCTTACTTCGTGTTCCTGACCGCAGTAGTTTTTTTTTCTTCTGTATTTGAAATGCGTTAGCCGATTAAAAATATTTCTACTTCTATATTAATAATATTAATAACTCCAAATCAATGCTTGAAGTATGAAAGAATTCGCGAAAAACGATAGTCCTAGGTTGGAATTCTGCCAAAAATCGAAAAACAATCGGAGCTCGATGAACAACACGGCACGTTCAAAAGGATGAGCGTGGACCGACGTTTCAAATCGAAAGGGAAAAAAATTACGGGCATTTCATTGAATCCACCAATTTTCTTTCAAAGCGCAAGGAAAATTGAATTTTTAATTAAAAAAATTAAATAAAACCATATAGATGTACCTATTTCTACTCCCTAAATACGAATTCACCATTAAATTCCTCAAAAACTCTAGAGTTTCAGTACAAATCATCGAACATGTATGGAATGTGATTTAGCCCCTTAAGCTTGCTATGCAACAATAATGTAAAAATACGCAAACTTGAATCGTGTCCCCCCTTCAAAGTGTTAGCCGTTTAATTGAATTTAGCGCACCCCTTTCAAATGTCGGGTGAGGGAACGAAAAATGAAGGGTTGGGTCATCCCATAATTTTTTTTCTATAGTATCCATAGTGGAAAATCAAAGGAGGACATCAAAGGGATCTTTTAAAAATATATAAAAAAAGAAGTCGACTCTGGTGGATGGGTGTTCGGCTCTGGCGGTACACCGAGTTAAGCAGTGTTATGCATGGCCAATATTCGGAGCGATGACCGCTCAGCCGTACACAGATTGGCGCATCAAAGAGTGAGCGGGGAAGGCCCATTATTCGGATGCCTTGGTGTAGATACTTAAGTTAACGTCTGTTCACCCGAGGATCAGAAGAATATGGGGCCGTTTATATCGGCACGGGTTTCCATAGTTTACCCGTACCCTCGGCAAATGCGGTATTCCGAACTTTGAATGATCAGAACGCGCAAAACTCCGAAAATCTGAACACCGTAAAAATAATTCGGCTATGGAAGTTTGTAACGTTTCAAAATTTTTAATAAATCGACGAATTATTTCAAGATTTTCTTTATTAAGAAGTTATTTTATTTACAGTCAAGTGTGTAAACTTTTGTTGGCATGAACGTGACTCATTTACAGTCAAGTGTGTAAACTTTCGCTGGCATGATCTTGACGATCCATGCAATTTCGGAATATTAAAATAAGGAATTTTACACCGTCGGCGCGTTCAAAGTTCGGAGTTTTAACCCGGCCCCCATGTCAACATCATGTCAGCGAAAGTCTACACACTTGACTGTAAAATGATAGAGAACGTATGTCTAGACCAATTTCAAAATTGGCGCAAATTACTTCTTAATAAAAAAAATCTTGTAATATTTCGTCGATTTATTGAAAATTGGGAAACTTTTAAAACTGCCACACTAAAAAAAAAGCTTAATTAAGGACAAAGAAGTTTGTCTCAAGGCGCATAAGTTTTCTTATTCGTATGTCTGCCTACTACGATTTTATTAACAGCTAAGACATTTTTTTTTTAAACTTTATGTTTAAGATTTGCTAACAATTTTTCCTAACATCTAATAGGGTATATAAGCTAGAAGAAATACGTGTTTTATATCCGTCAAATAGTTTTTCGTAACATCTAATAGGATTCTTCACAATCCCCCAGCTGGTTTTTTTTCGAGGAATTGTGTCATTTCGTCCGTCATTATTTCCTCACTTGAACGTTTTCTTCTCACTTTATATTCTTACTTACACTTTAATCATTGCTCACTTTCGAATTTCTTACTTCCGAAACGCAACACTGACACTTATACCAAAAGCATTGGCATAGGAAGAAGCTACATGGTAAGCGTATGCGTGAGCTACATCTGACGAGCGGCCTACTGTCGGGCCTGTAGCGTTGAGGGGCAAAGTGCGCATGCGCGCACTAGTATCATAGGTCGCGTTCGTTGGGACTCATCATTTTGATACGAACAAGTGAGCATGCGCATAATGATACGCAACGCGCAACTGCGCAATGAAACGAGTTATGCGCAAAACGAATGACTCGTTTCATTGCGCAGTTGCGCGTTGCGCATCATTATGCGCATGCGCACTTGTTCGTATCAATATGACGAGACCCAACGAACACGGCCATAGTCGCGAAATAAGAGGTTTTCGTGATTGGGAAGTTGTATCTATTTAATTCGAGGGAATATTGAAGCGGATTTTCTATTTTAAATATGGCTTTTAATTGATTTAAAAAATCGGCACGTAAAAAAACATATTTACTGACGCCGAATAAATGCTGTAGTTACAATCACATAAAAACTGTCTCAATACGAGTGAACATTTATTAATTTCCAATAAATTATGTTCTAATGTGTCAATTTATTAGAACATAATAAATCTTTTTTCTGAGTGCATAGTCGAGTTATTTTGACGGTGTTCAGATTTTCGGATTTTGGTCTTTCGTGTAAAATTCTTTCGGAGTTTTCATCTTTCGGGGTAGTATTCATTCGGAGTTTTGAGCTTTCCGATCATTAAAAGTTCGGAATTGCATCCCGGCCCCATCTTGGTTATCGAAACATTAAAATTCGGAATTTTAAGCCGTTGGAGCATTCAACGTTCGGAATTTCAATCGGGCCCCGATCTTTTTGTAAAGGAAAGATTTTCCCACCATTTTTTAGACTTAGGGTATGTTTTATTACTACTTTTGGCTGTAACATGGTATTTTTTTATTAATATTTTAAAATGTTGGAGATATGGCACGGTCTTCCAAACTGCATTTTCAAAACTGGCGTGACACATAGCTGAACAACTAATCAACGGATTCTCATGAAATTTGGTATCACCTTAATTCATAACCTTATTGTCTTAAACTTTTTGTTTCAAACCGTACCATTTTATCGATTTTGAACCATTCTGACTTTTTCTTGGTTCATATTCTGCGTTTGAGTGTTAAGGGATGAGATAGAGTCAGAATTTTCAAAAAATCGATTTTTTAAAACATTTTCTTGAAATATGATGTTTCGAAAATATTCCTGAAAAATTTCAAGTCAATCCGATGAATAGTTTCCGGGATATTTTACAATTAGTGAAGGGGCGTCGGGTCCCCATGGCAGGTAGCGGCTGACAACAGCGCAAACGATAATACCCAGGAAGGCAGAGTGCTTCGAAGACAACAACAAATTCATATTTTGGAAGCTTCCACATCGGCAGAAGCCCTATTGTATGGGCCAGGAATTGATGATTCGATGTAAGTAATTTTTTAATTAGTATTTCTATACATAAATCAGCTGTGAAATTGGAAAACTCTTTCAGAAAAAACAAAAATGTATTACTCGAAAACTATGAACTTTAGCAAAATGTTAAAAAGAATACTTACGTTTTAAAATTGCCCATAATGTGAAAAAAAATCAATTCATACGGAAAAACTTTAATTTTTTGAAAAATTGTTTCAATAATTGGCTATAAACAATTTGATGCTCGACTTTTCGGCAAAAAAATGTAATATTCGGATTCAGCGGATCAAAATACATTTAAAAAGTTTAGCTTCATCCATCGAGCTCAACATTTTACGAACATATAATATTATAATACCGTATCCACATCGAAAAACTTTAAACGCGTTTTTCTCAAAACGATGTTTTTCAAGTCGGGGTGACCACTATAATTCAAAAACCACTCGATCGATTTTGATGGCTTATTGATAGCATTAAAAACTAGTCCTTAATCGAAGGATTTTCATTTTTGTTGAAAATTTCATTTTGTTGTTTTTTTAAAACAATAAACGAGCGATTTTTTGGTCGAAAATCGAAAGTTATCTGTCGGAAGTCGCCATTTTGTTAATTTTTGAAAAAAAAGCTTTGTTTAAGGACTAGATTTATTATTGCGATTTTTTTTAGTTTTTTTTATTTTTATTTGAGATGATCCAGTAATCACCGCAAAGCACTACACGCCGAACGGGGTCCGACAAAGATGGCGATATTGTTATAAATAATCAATATTTTTCTTTGAAAATTTGTACAAGTCAAGTTGAAAGATAACATAAGAAGTCTGTGTAATCACTTTTGTAAAACAAATTTAATCGCTATGAAAAGAAATTATTGAAAATGCTCGCTTTTTTACATCTCGGTCGGCATCTCACCCCTTAATGAAAGAAAAATTTTCGTCGGTTTTTCCGGATTAATCCCGCCGACGCTATGTGTCACGCCGTCTGACAACATCCACCGCCACCCGTTTAGACCGTGCCATACCTCTGCCATTTTTATAGATTAATAAATAAAAAGAATACCATGCAACAGCCACAAGTAGTAATAAGACATATCCGAGGTCTCAAAAATGATAAAGAAATCTTTCCGTTAAAAAAAAAATCATGAGAAAGTTATCCATTGCTTCCTTTCCTAAAGGTATCTCTAGCCCCTTAAGACGGCTCTGGACGTAACGGAAGTTAGGTTAGATTTGCAAAGTGCGAGTAGCGAGTGATAGGAAAGGGTTCATTGGGAAGGGTTATACGGAAAAAACCCGCAAGGCTCAGTTGGAACTCAGGCATTAATTGAAACCTCAATAAATAAAATAAAAAAGTATTTAAAAAAGATGATCTGAGTAAGTAATGTTAAAAATGTATTTTCAAAGCGTAAATATGTCCAATGTACGTTCAACTTCGAAGTTTCCATTAGTTTCACGATATCGTTCTCCAGAATAGGAAACGATGAAACTACAGTTTTTGAGGAAAAAGTGTGATTTTAGGCGCAGTTAATGTCTTTTGGGAGCATGTCACATTCGATCATTGACGTAACAATTTCAGGGCAGCTCATTCTTCAGAATTTATCGATGAAACGCTCGACATCTCTTGAGGTATTCCTTTCACAAAGCCGAAAATTTAACGATTAATTGATCTTCGTCTATAATGAAGTAAAAATACATCCTGGCATACTGGTAAAATTTCAAGCCGAGTTATTGAACCCTTAACGAAAAATTACGACTCTAAAAATCGTCTCATTTATACGGCGCTTTATGGAGATAACACGCTTGCCACATTTCTATCTAATTATTTACACACTAAATAACTCTAGATGCCCGATATGAACTGCTCACGAATATATTTATTCTACAATAACGTAGTATATTTTTGATTGGATGAAAATTGATGATTTGGTATTGAAAAAAGAAACATTTTATGGGCAAGAAAACAGACTTTTTTCATAACTACGTCATTTTGTTAGATTTTGATATTTTTCAAAAATCCTACGTCATTGTACAGGAAATACCTTCCAGTTTAATGCCATTGTTTCCTTTTTCGGTTTTAGCTACTCAATCGGCCGGAATCATGTCAGCAGTGGAGGAACTTTTTTGTCCCCTCCGAAGGCAGCGTATAAATCGCTTGGATCTCAATATTTTTCGATGAAAAAATTATGTAATATTGGTCAAACATAGCCAAATATATTCTTCATTTTCCGAAACATTTAATTGAGTGCTTTTTTCCCAAAAATTCCTGAATACCACCCAAATTTTCAGCGTTCCCACTGGTATAGCCCCTTCAGCGCCAATGTAATTGAATCAATGATTCAGCAGGGTCCGACCCCACAAAATACGGCCCTCCGTGAGAAAGGCATACCTCAAGGGGGGGGGGGGGCGTAAGGTATTTTATTTTATTTTGTCATATGAATGCTTTATAGGCCTGGCATCGATGATTCTGTGTAAGTGTATGAAAAAAAACACTCGTTTATTGATTTTTCATTTTCTAGTCTAGAAATCTTCGAAACTTTTAAACGCGTTTTTCTCACACTCAGCATCTGCAAAGTCGGTGCACTCTCTAGCTCCAAATTTGCTGCACCGATCCTTCTGAAATTTTACACACTCTTTCTACACATAAATGACAAGGTAACGCTATCGAGTTAAACATTTTTTTTTTATAATTTTAATTTATTTTAAAATAACAAAATTTCCGATTTTTAAAATGAAGAATCGGTATTTTGACTTCCAAGTGTAACCAAAAATTAAAAAATCAATAAAAAACCCGACAGCGTTACCTAAAGCAACTTATCAACTAATGAAATCTTTTTGGTTTTTTTATTTCAGATGATCCAGTGATGTGTTATGCACCGCAATGTAATTTTTTTAACGCCTGCCACGATTCGCTGTCAATGGCTCATTTCTGCATAATTATTAATGAAAATTTTACCGAATATTCTTCAAATGACCTTTTATTATATACTAATTACATAAATAAATATATATTAACTGTGTTGTCAAAAAAAAATTATCGTAAATGTGCTTTTTTTAATAGCGAATTAACCTCCCTTCCTCCTTAAGGCGAAGTAGAAGATGAATGCGAGAGAGATAGATGAAAATGACGAACAGAGATTTCTCAAAGATAAATAATATTTAGGGCAAAAGAAAATCATCAAGCTCTGCACCAGGAAATTGTCCAGAGCCTGATGCTTTGTTTCTCCTGAGAAACTTAACCATCTATGAGAAAAATGGGTCGGAAAACTTGTGAGGTTATGTTGACCTTGGACATACCCTCGGTTACTCAAAACGTGTCCGAGAGTTTCTTGGACGGAGGCACATAATAAAGCATTGATACCGGTTTTCGATTATATCGAAAAACCGAAAAAGGAAATATCGGACCGAAAATTCGACATTGAAAAACCGATATTGGACTCGAATAATATCGATATCAGAGTTGGGAAAAAAATTTAAATATCATTATTATTTCCGTTGACGTTACTTTTACTTGTTTTTTTACCACGTTTAGCAGTCTTAAAATATTATTACCTACATTCAATATTTCCGAAGTGTTGACCTATTTATCCACGAGTGTGGAATCGGAAAGGGCCTTTTCTTCCGCAGCTTACACCTGCAATAAGGTAAGGTGGTCTCTGAAAGACGAAACTTTAGATGCCCTCTGTTTTTTGCGATAATTGTTTCACCAATCCCAATCTCGTTAATTAAAGTGACCATGCTGTTGCGTGTCTGCCACAATAAGCAATGCATTTTATTTGCATTTTTGTAGCTATTACTGCGCTGACTTGCATGAAACTTCATAATTTTAATTTTACTTGTTCACTACTTATTTGATTTGCATAAAAGTTCCTGTTTTCTGTATGGTTATTTATTTTATGTTGGGTTGGATATATTTAAGAACATAGCAGTGTATATTTTAAAATGTATAATAAATGCAGACCTCAATAAAAGACAGTGATTTTTTGGAGGTGTTCTCACTTCAGACGCTGAAATTTTATGAATTTTTATGAAATTTTTATGAATTTTTTAATAGGTTTATATTATAGATATTGATATAAACGTTGCTACACTTAATAAATGCACTATCGAAATACATTAAACACATTTTTTAAATGTATTAATGCAACCCAAACAAACTTCAAACGCGTTTTTCTCGAAACAACTTTTTTCGACGGCTTGTTCATGAAACCTTCGAAACTATTTAACCGACCCTTATGAAATTTTAACCACATATTCTTTACAACTATATCTGTAGCGCATATCAAGGCTGTTTTTTAAATGTGATATTTACTATTTTTTTGCCAAAAGTGGTGAAAAAACACGTTTTTTTTTGTTCTTTCGAAAAATGTCCGGCATGTTGTTATTTTTACATATATAAAAAATCGTCTGACATGCGCTACAGCCATTAACATACCGAAACTAAAACCATTTGATTTTTTTGTTTTGCATGATCCATCTCCGAGATTTCATCGACAGCGCAGGCCTACAATTTTTTAGGACATTTTTTTAACTACCATTTTCATCTATAAAGGTGACGTAAATAATTTTTTTTTAAATATATTTCGAAAGGGTATTTATTAAGTGTAAGAACTTTTATATCAATATCTATAATATAAACTTATCCAAAAAATAGCCTTTTTAGCGTCTCAAGTGCGAAGACCCCTTAATAAACGCTGATGAGTTTTAATTACGCACAGACGCTGTCAATGCGTAATTAAAACTCATATGCAAATTTCATAGTCATTGAGGCTTCGTTTACATGTTGGATAACTGTACTTCGTTTTTTTTTTGAATACTGTATTGTCTGTGCGCTCTATCAATATAATTGTATAATTTAAGATACGAATTTTCTTTTGGTTAGCAGTAATCACTCCTCATTGTCCCAATTAAAACGAAGTGAAATCCACTCAATAGGTCAACTTCACGCTGCGTACTTTTCTTGGGGAATGTTAACATTTTGGACAAAAGAAGAGTCGTACTCTGTTCTTTTCGTGGTAGACTGCAAGGTGAGACTATTTTCTTGGAAATATTAATCGTCATGAACAAAAGTAAGAAACGCATTTTCGTAGCCATCTAAAATGGCATTTCTACTGCGCGCTGCGTATTTCACTGTGCCTCAAATATCATGTTTATCATAGTTAACCATACAATTTGGTGAAAATGTTTCAAGAGCTACATCATGTATTTTACGTTCGCGAGATACAAAATGGCAACGCATTAAGAGACGCAGCCCTTTGAAAATTACCGACTCTACAGCTCCACGAGTAGTGTGTCAAACGAGCGTTAACGAAATATCTCACCGCATCGCGAACGGACGAGGTATAAGTTTCCTAACGTTAGACGCGTTAATGAGTCGCTGGTGTTTACACCGTGTGACGAGTATCGCCAACGTAGGGAGTACAATTACGTCACGCCAGTGTCATTGAGAAGTCACCGAGACGTTTTCCCAAGTGTTCGGTGTAAAAGAAGTCGCGACAAAATAAAATAAAGACCGACGCAATTCTACAATGGATTGAAATTAAAAAATCAAAAAGCAGATGGTAAAATTACATTTTGTATTCTTTCATAAGAACGGATTCGATGTGAATGACAAATTTTCGTTTTCGTTCGTCGCATGAGCCATTCGTAAATAAATAAATCGTTCATCAATATTTGACGATTATGGACATACACAAAGCACAACAATAGAAGAGTCAGTCATTTTCACCTGTTGGGAATGTTTAAAAAAATCGAACAAGGATTTTAAAGCGTGAGCCTTAGTCTAGAAAAATTCCGACTAAAAAAATCATTGTATCTTAAAATAGGGTTATTGTTCTTTTGATTGTTTCAGTTGATAGGAAGAATATACATTTCGCTTTAAATTGATTTTTAAGCGAACTCTGTACGATTTGTTTAACCTAGTTATCGACTGCCAATATAGAAAGGTCATAAATCGGGTTAAAAGTATTGCACAGCATCGACAAGAAAAACGTTGGAAAGCTGCATTTTTTCGCTTGGAAAAACTCTCTTCTAAAGATTTCTTGTTAGCGTGAAACACGATTCAAAAAATGAGCGAAACTCGACATTTTTGTCCAATGAATCCTCAAAGTTTTCTTGGCGTTTTCAGTCAAGGATATGCTAAGGCGATATGTTAAAAGGTGCTAAACTTCTGGGTGCCTTTCCTCGTGCCCCGAAATGGGTTTTTTAAATTAAAATGACCCCGCTTTTAACGAAAAAAAAAAACGGTGAAGTTCCAAAATTCACATTTTTTTTAAATCACGCTGAACGATATCAAAAAATAGTCCGACAACTATTAGCTGGTATACAAGGAGTCGGGTTTACAAAATTTCGATTTAAGGGGTCGTCTCACTTTAGACGCTAATAGAAAGGCTATTTTCATGAGTTTTTTTTATTTTGATTATGTTATAGATATTGATATAAAAGTTGTTACACTTAATGAATACACTTTCGAAATACATTCAAACAATTTTTTTACGTATTCATGTAACCCAAACAAACTTTAAACGCGTTTTTCTTGAAACAACGTTTTTCAACGTTTTTCGAACCGATCCTTATGAAATTTTAACCACATATTCTTTACAACCATAGCCATAGCGCATATCAAGGGTCTTTTTTTTTTAATTTGATTTTTACAATTTTTTTGCCCAAAACAGTAAAAAAAAATTTTTTTCAGAAAAATGTTCGTCATTCTGTTATTTTTGCATATATAAAAAATCGTGTGATATGCGCTATAGCCATTAACATGCTGAATCTAAGACCTTTTCATTTTTTTGTTTCGGATGATCCATCTCCGAGATTTCATCAACAGCGCCGACCTACAATTTTTTAGGACATTTTTTTAACTACCATTTTCGTCTATAAATAGTGATTTGAAAAAATAAAAATAAAATCAAATGTATTTCCAAAGTGTATTTATTAAGTGTAGCAACCTGTTATATCAATATCTACCCGGGAAAAAAAGTTCATGCCTGAGTGGATGTGCTCATATATGTTTCAGATATTGTCATATATGTTTCAGATATCGTCATATATGATTCAGATATTGTCATATATGTATCAGATATATTTATATCTGACATTTTACAGTATCATATATGATTAGGTCTGATCATATTCCACATCACATATGCTTAAAGAAGATCATATCTGATCACATATCCCGGGGAAAATGGTCATATCTGAGCAGATATGCTCATGTAGGTGTTTATCTGCAACATAAATGAATCTGATCTGATCATGCATGGTTGAAGATGAACATACATGTATTTTTATGCGCTCAGGGGTAGCTCTATATCTGGTCAGATATGATCGCGCATAAGTAAATATTTGCAGATATGAATTTGTAGCTGAACATGTCTGCCCATATGTGGTCATGTCTAACCAGATATAGTACAATTCACGACTACATTCGAGCTCATGAGCTCGAATGTAAATCGCGCATAAGTAAATATGTGCAGATATGAATTTGTAGCTGAACATGTCTGCCCATATGTGGTCATGTCTAACCAGATATAGTACAATTCACGACTACATTCGAGCTCATGACATGACCACATATGGGCAGACATGTTCAGCTACAAATTCATATCTGCACATATTTACTTATGCGCGATCATATCTGACCAGATATAGAGCTACCCCTGAGCGCATAAAAATACACGTATGTTCATCTTTGACCATGCATGATCAGATCAGATTCATTTATGTTGCAGATAAACACCTACATGAGCATATCTGCTCAGATATGACCATTTTCCCCGGGATATGTGATCAGATATGATCTTCTTTAAGCATATGTGATGTGGAATATGATCAGACCTAATCATATATGATACTGTAAAATGTCAGATATAAATATATCTGATACATATATGACAATATCTGAATCATATATGACGATATCTGAAACATATATGAGCAGATTCACTCAGGCATGAACTTTTTTCCCGGGTGGTCTGATATCGTCAAATCTAATCATACATGCTCTGATATCGTCAAATCTAATAATGTATGCTCTGATATGGCCATTTTTCTTATGCATGATTAGACAAGATCCAGATATGATCAATCATATCTGGATCATATATAATCCAGATATAATCAGATGTGATTTGGTCTGATAATTTTTTCTCGGGATGATCATACATGCTCAGATATAAGCATACATGATCTGTCATGACACTATATGAACAGATATAGCCAATTCTCTTGTCTGATCATATCTGATTCTACAGATATGCTCAGATATAAGCATACATGATCTGTCATGACACTATATGAACAGATATGACCAAATCTCTTGTCTGATCATATCTGATTCTACAGATATGATTCAGATATGTTAAGATATGATCTTTTTTTCCCGGGTATAATATAAAACTATGAAAAAAATTAATGAAAATAGGCTTTTTCAGCGTCCAAAGTAAGGAGACCCCTTAAGCACGAGTCCCCGCTGATCGGCTTGGCTCGATGTGTGGCGCATGATCAGCTGCCTGGATTGACACGAATCTAAATAATGAGTGAGGGAGAGTTGAACTGAGTTTCTGTCGATGACAAAAATAAAACTCAGCAAAACGGAGACACCTGTATCAGCAGCACGGTTTCGAGAATGGCCGTGTACCGTCCCGACGTGACAAGTCTCGGGTAAAAGAGAAAAGGATAAGACGGTATATATAAGTCCGAAATAAAAGGCCATGCAAAAAAAGATTGGGGAATTATAATGAATGAGACAAATGTATACACAAAATAAATGAAAAAAAATCATGGAAATATTTACTACTGCAAACAACAAAGATCACAATAATAATTGTAATTTATAGATTTTCGTCAATGGACTAGTACCTCCATACTTAAAGCTTTAGGCCACAGTAACGGGTATAAAATCATGTGCGAATTTAACAATTTTTTTCCCTATGAAAAAGTGATTCACTCACAAAATTAATTACACATTTATGAATATCAAGCTGTTAGAAAAAATATATTTTCTTTTATGTACAAAATGGCCGACTACTCGAAACTTCTCGAAACGGCTTTTGTCCAATTGGCGTGACAAATAACTTCAACAATTTTCACTCGATTTACTTCAAATTTAAACGTTATGTTCCTAATTGCATTTCGCAGAGAAGTACGTACGGAATTTCTGATTAATCGAAAACTTTTCATTTTATGAGCAGCTTATGAGCAGTTATAGCGAAATATTTCACTGAAAATTCCTTTCTTCAGTTCAAATACCTGCAACTTTTGAATAATATTTTCTAAATTCCGTACGTACTTCTCTAGGTATTCTAATATAGATTGATGGGAATTTTTGTTTTTCGTTTTAGGTAAAAAATTGTGGATGCTAAATGTCACGCCGCGTAGCGCTTAAAAAAGATAACAAAAGATAATATCAGTAGTCGGCCATTTTGTACTAAATAGATGTTCATATTAAATAGATGTTATGAGTGAATTTTATGAGTGAGTCGCTGTTGCATACGAAAAAATTTGTTAAATTCGCACATAATTTTATGCCCGTTACTGTGGCCTAAGGCCTTAAAATGTACTCCGCGGAGCGCGGGAGCCCTAGGCCTCTGCTAAGGCACCGCCGACAAAAAGAAAACAACTTCATACCTCCCAATAAATGGAAACAACTTCATCACTTCAGAGTGAAATTAATATATTGTAATGTAGAGTACTTATTTTTCTACGATTTTCATTAAAAAATAAACATAAAACCAGGTTTTGCTTACTTTAGGGCTCGGTATAATGTTTAGTGTTTCAAAAGGGTTCCGTTGCCAAAAAAGTTTGAGCACCGCTGGACTAGAAGTTCACATTTACCGTGACGGACGTGTTCCACCATCTGCTTTTTTACCGACGATTTCGATAGGCTGTTATTATGCATGCCGCAATACATAATTACGGGGCTCATCGACTTATTAAAATACCTATGCACACGCACTTACCGCTGCACACAGTACGATCATACTTCCATTCTTTCGCTTTATGATAGCCCATAATATTATAAATCGGACGAATCTCCACTGTACGCTGAACGGGGAATACAGTGGGGATAATATAAAATGAAAAGAGCCGTCCTTGGGGCATCCGTTATACAGACCCTCGTTTCGTTTATCATCCGTGCAACGGGAAAAATAAAATCATATAGTATATGATGAAGATGAAATATCGAAAAGTGCAATTTCAATCCTTCATGCAGGTGTTACACAATCGAACGTCAGTCTCAGGGAATATTAGAATAATAATGACGCTGAAGTTGACATCGTTGGAACGCAACAAAAATGATTTTTTATTTCGTTGTTTTTATTATTTATTTTTACAGATTCAGGTTGCACATGTCTAACGAAGATGCTTCAAAACGCTCGATCTCCATAGCGTAAACATGCCAAAAAATATTGACACTTTTAAGAAATTGGTTGCATCGTTGGAATGCAACGAAAATGAATTATTTTTAAGTGGTTTTTTTTTGTCGATCTGGTCTGTAAAAATCGCTCAAACATTTTCACGCATTTTTATTAGACATTGCCGCCCTCAATTGGCAAAATAAAGGATTCGGATAAAAATAAGAATAAACACATTTAAAAAAATCTTTGTGTTCCAACGATACAAACTTTAACATCATATTTATTAACATCAGTGAATAATAAAAAATATTTGTGTATGAAGAACAACGTGAAGTGCGAGCGATGAAACTTTCTTGAAGTAAAAAAATCGGAAAATTAATATGACGGTAGTATAATTACGATAACTGCGCGATAACCGCATTTAACGGAAGTAAAAAGGAAATAATTTTTATCGGCAAGGCGGAAATAAATTGAATTATCTCGTACGGGAAACGTTTGAATACTCCATAAATCGCTAGTCACGAATGAGTTGTATGCACTCACGCGATGGTTTTCGGTGCATCCCGAAGATCATGGTCATAATTATAATTAACGCAACTGCAGATTTCCGGCTCTCGGATATAATTTGACCATACTCATAAAAACTACCGTGCTTCGAAATTTAGATTGTGTAATATTCGAGCACAATCCTTGTGTATCATCACGACAATCAAGTAGTAACAGCAACAATCATACAACGACTATTATTATTGTATTTTCAAAAAAAAATAACAATTTATTATTATAACAGTGCTAATTTGTCCGATTGTTTAATCACTTTTACCAACTTCTCGATGTTTAATTTTTTTCATTCACATTTTAATGAGAAGCGCGATTCGACAGTCTCATCACTCCACTGTTCTTTTATTTTTCTGTTACTCGATAATTTGTTAGTGAATCAAGTCCCTTCATTTGCATGATAGAATTCCGGATACCAACAATAATTTTGGCGTTGTAATAATTATTATTCGTAATAGTACGAATTCAATTCTGGTAGATTCTTCAACCCTTTCGCTCCGAGTTAAAAAAAAAGATTATAACTTTCATCAACTTTTCTTTTAACATAATATAATGTCATTTAAACAAAGAAAATGTTATTAGTAATGTTGCAATGTGTGCAATTTCCGGGAGTAAGGATCTACGCAAAGCCCAGGGTTGCATTCTTTACACTTATATCTAACGTCCGGCGACAAAGGAAAAGTTTTTTTAAAAAATTTCACGTAGAACTAAAAAAATGTACAAGGTGATCCCCTGATTGCGTCACTTTTGACCAAACGCATAAATGTATTTCCCAGAGCGAAAGGATTACTGCTCATTATTCTTGAATTTCACATATCTCTACCTTTACAAATATCTCCTTTCTCAAATCTAATCTTACCGTCTATGTTCACCTTAAGGGGGGGGGGGGGGATACCGTTAGGCGAGGAAAAAAATTGCTGATTTTCATGAATTTTTTTTTAAAGCAAAGATTTTGTGCATTTTTAAAAGTGGCGTGACGTAAAGCTACTAAACTATACTCGATTGATTCTGATTAGATTGGTACCTTATTGACCTAAACATGACCCTAAATGTCTTTGAAGTAAATATAAAAAAATAAGTATTTTTTATTAAAAAATGTAGCAATTTTTTTCCGAAACGGTAGAATATGAATTTTTGACTGACGTTAGATGGTTGCATACCGAAAGTAACCCCAATAAAATGTTGCCCCTCAACTCGGCCCAACCCCTAAGTAATAGGGGTTGAAAAATTTTAAATCGCCGTATCTCCACAATTAATAGCCCGATGGAAAAAGGTTTTAAACAAAAGTTGTTTGGAATGATAAAATTCGTATAAAGTTATTCGGCGTCCAACCTTCTATCTTTGAAAAAAGCGGCACAAAAACGATTCGAAAATTCGGGGTTGATGGGTTTGCGAGCGAAGTAGACATATCGCTGCGTCCTCTTCTGGCTCGGTGGTACTCTCGTGTTTTTGTGCCGCTATTTTCAAAGATATGGAAGATTGGACGTCACATAACTTTATACGTTTTTTATTATTCCAAACTACTTCTGTTTAAAATATTTTTTGATCGTACTATTCATTATCGAGATACGGCGATTTTTAAGTTTTCAACCCCTATTTCTTAGGGTTGGGGCGAGTTGAGGGGTAACATTTGATTGGGGTTACTTTCAGTATGCAACCATTTACCTTGAGTCAAAAGTTCATACTCTACGCTAAAAAGTGCTGGGTTTTTGTCTTCTTTGCTAGACTATTTGACTATTCGCCTCTCTTTTCCCTCTCGTCTTGAGTTTTTTCGTTCATCATAATGGATTTCAACGTTATCTATTCTGTCGTTCTGTAATTGCACTATTCTGCCTTCGAGTACTCTTTACCTTTTGACAAAGAAATCAGCCAAGTCCTTCTTGACTGATTCCTTCTTTGCTCGCTCGGGCTGCTGCTTCTGTTTTTTGTCTTCTTACATCCTCTTCTTGTCTACTCTCTGAAATTTTGTTGTAAACATCTCGATTGCTGCTACTTTCCCGGGCTCTTCGTCTGCGGATCAGACATTTGCGATAATCCATTTTCATTTTCCACATCTAGTGCTATTTTTTTTCTCTCTCAATATTGGCACTGACTTCACGGTGTATGCACGCCATGGTTTTTCCTTCCCTATCTCACTTGTATCTCCCGCTTTCTCCTCTTTACGACCTTTTCGGATGCTGGTGCAACCGGAAACACAGTAAATGAATATTCTCATAGTGTTAGTTATACATAGCCGTTCGATGGTATGTGCATTCTTCCTTGGCCTTCTTTTTACTCAGTGGCTTATCCACTTCTTCCCCCATGTCGATACATGCTATTTGTTAAAAATTTTAGCACTTTTGCGTACGTTAATTATCTTTTTTTTTCTACCTCATAGTCTGCACAATCTGTTTCTATCTCGCCTCATATGCCCACATCTTAGGGCCCGTATCGACCAGAGCGGAGCGGAGCTAGGAAAAATCAACCCATCAATCGCTGAATCCACCAAAGTTGAGTGGGGCGATCCTTTGAGTAATTTTTTTCAAGCTCCGGTTCTTTTTGCTTCGTTGGATACCCTTACACTTCTCGACAGATCCTTTTTTATCATTATTGATGTTATTGGGTCGCCAATAAATTAAATTACTTTAGATATGGTCATTTTTGGATTGTGGCTTCTGCGCAAAAAAAAAACATCACATCTGTGTACGAGCTGCTTCACGGGGGGAATCGTTGCGTTGAGAGATCACGGTTCGCGTGTTCCGGCCGGTGTTTTTAATGAGCTCTGGCGTACATCGTAACTCGCCCAGCTGCATCGTCGTACGATACGGTACACTGCAAGTGGCTCTACCATCGGTTAAACACAGCCGTACGGTTCTTCTTCGTTTTGCAAAGTAAAAAGGAGGCCGTATTGAAGGGGCACAAAATTGGTGCCGATGAAGTTGTATCTCGAAGTGAACAACAATGGAGGCAAGACCGGACCAAATGATTGTTTGGTTCCCCTGTGGACAACATCGGTATATTATTTTTTTCGATATCTTCAATGTAAGCCCTGAGAGACTTTGAGACTTTCACGATTCCCGACGTGTCAGATTGTTGCCCACAGCCACTCTTTCCTGTTCAGACTGCTGTGCCGTAGAAGGGCACAGGGGAACTGCGTGAAACTTGTCCCGAAACATGCGGCTCTATTTCATTCAGTTTCCGTTGTGTTACCTCATAAACTGAGTAAAACTGCAACCTGCTTGGTAACTTGCGCGCATGACTCAGCGTGGCTGAGCGGTCACCCGGCCAAGTATTGCACTGCTTGACGTGAGAGATTACTGCAGTTGCACACAGACCATCTTCCTATCTCGACTAGTATTGGTCGACGCTATCGCTATTATGTATTCAGAATACAACGCTTCTTAATGCGCAATTCCAAAATAATGGAACAAATAAGTTTGAAATATGCTAGCGTCCAATACGCTTTAGCATTCGGATATTCGCGATTATCCTAATTGTAAGCGACGTGAGAGAAGGGATCAAATTCATGTCGAATACTTTTCGAGTCACATGAAAAATGTAAATATATCTTTTTACGTTTGCGCTAATTGCCACGTCACGACAAAATTAGACAGAAAAAAGTTGCTTGGATGCAAGAAACGAGAGTCAAAAGCCACAAGTCAGCGAGCCTCCCTTGTCACGGCCAGATACGTAGGAAACGTGTGATTATCATAGTAAAACGATTTACGACTTCTCGAGTTGTGAAAGTGTGTATCGGTTGAATGTGCCGTGAATAGCCGTAAATAAGTGGGCCGATTAGTGGGTCAGCATGTCAATCGAATAAGAAAAAGAGAAGGAATGTATAAAAAGTGCAAATACGAAGTGTACCGATGCAGGAAGCAGTACCGGCACTTTGTTTGCGACAAATTTGTTCTCTGTATGGAAGACTTTGATATGAAATAAAACATTATTTATCAACATTTCCCTACTAATATTTCGATGACCATAATCATATTTGCATTTGATTAATTCCTTCTAATTGAGCAATTAATAATAAGGGATTAATTCTTAATTAATATTAATTCATATCGACCTGTTAATACGGCTAAAAAACCGAAAATACCGATGTCCTGTACAAAGAGTCGACGTAACTTGTGAAAACCCATTGAAGCTGGGCTTAATATTCATTCGAACACTCCCAAACACTCGATTTTCCATCATGCTTCATGCGTCGAAATACGAATAGACACTTAAACATATAACACACACTAGTGGATAACAAGAGGCGCGACGGCACCTTGACGCCAAGTACTTTTACGTTGAAGTTGCTTTTACGCGAATACCACTTCCCCAGATGGATATATGAAAACAGATCGCGCTAGTTTGGATCACGCGTCAATAAAACGAACGGATCTTTCCATTATTGCCATAAAAGACTGTTTTTTGGCGGCGATTGAGAACGAAAGTGAATCAATGAAATCATTTAGTAGACATTCTGCACAGTTGCCAGCACAATCTGGGAATAACTGAACTTGCCAAAATATCGCGGGTATGGCGATTATTTTCCACAAATATTATAAGTCTTTGTATACCATGCGCGCGTGTGCTTCCACTCCTCAGCTTATGGATGAGTGCAGTCATTGTGTATAAAAATATGTATATATGCATGTATAAGGATAGCTAGATAGGCGAAGAAAATGATGGGCGATTATTTGGCGCGGTAATTTATATGCGACAATGTGGTCCCATAGCATGACGTTGAAGTTTGCATCGCTGGAATGGAACGATACTTATTAATTTTTTATCTCTTGATTTCTAGCAGTAACCAACGCTATTTTTGCAAATCGAGATCGTAAATTGCTAATGAGAATGCGTAGAAACGCTTAAGGTTGTTATGGGATTTAGCTTAGTCGGGGGTAAAGTACGAGGGGAGATAAGCTATGCTTATGCACGAAGCCGATTCACTGTTACCAACTGTTTGCTTTCGAACAATCGTCCTATTAAACGTACGTTTTCGAACTACTTTTTTACATCTATTTGTAAAAAATATCCATTGTTGAACATTTGGTGATTACACAAAGTGCTTTCATTACTTTGTATAATTATTTTCTATAACTTATTCTCGCTCAATCAACGCGAAACGAATTGGCAACGCCGTAAATCGTGATATTTCATAATGCACAGGTTGGCAGAAGTGTCGCGAAGTTAGTCGCGAAATTAGAGACATATGTTCGTAACCTCAATGTCGGCCCAAGGAGCTGTCAAAAATGTATATCGTTCCGAATTAAAAAAATTCCGCTGGAAAGAAAAAGTGTGTACTAAAGCTGTCTATAATCTCGAAGAAATAAAAAAACTATAATAATTATCCAATATTCTATCAAAAAAATTATGTATGAAAGAGAATCCGCGTTATTTTGTCTTTGCCTAGAAGTGTCTAGAAGTGTATAATTGCTGAACATAGTTATCAAATTAATATTAAGTAATTATTACCAATTAAGAGAATAAAGCCGAATAACATTCGTTGTTAATTATCCTGACCGAGTAGTTTGAGGTTCAATTGTGATGCCTACGACAATGCTATCAAAAACATTAATATTTTTATAACGGTACTGTGAATCCTCATTTTCACGGTACCAAGGGTACCGTGAAGCTCCGGTCCGATAATTAGTCGAACCGGAGCTTTTTTTTCAGCTCTGTGGTAACATTCACTTAGCACGTATTAATAATGTACTGAAAAGTGATTGGGAGTTTTCCATAAGCGTAATGTAATTAGCCGATGGAAAACGTCAAGTAGCCGATTTTTTTTTGTTTTTGACGGTACTGTGGATCGTAATCAATCTGCACAGGATGATCAGCAAAGGGGTTATAAAGGTCTAAAACAAAATTCAGCTCGGTGGTAATATGTTGACTTAACCCCATAAATGGGGTTGTTAACAACCCCATAACAATCTTAGCGATTTTCGTAGCCTAAATCAACACGAAAAATTGAGTAATTAAAAATAATTTATTTACGTTTTATTCCAGCGATGCAAACTTCAATTACATCTCATAGCTGCGTTCAACTATAGTGTCGTTATGAGAGTCTATGTAAAACCTGTGAAAAATGTTTCCTGTCGCCCGTTGAACTTTTACAGCGGCACGGAGTAACTTTATAACCGTATTATATCGAAAATTATCCATCGGCGAATTATATGTACTATTAAAGGCCATCAAAGCTGTCTATGCAAAATGTTACTGCACAACATAGTAAAATTCGTTCCGGGAGAGCCTCTCAAACAAAGAGCTATTCAATACCGTAATGAGCTACTTCGTAGAAGGTAACGTTGCAAGTTTTATAGCGGCTTAAACG
This sequence comes from Ophion obscuratus, assembly GCA_964007375.1. Classification (NCBI taxonomy): domain Eukaryota; kingdom Metazoa; phylum Arthropoda; class Insecta; order Hymenoptera; family Ichneumonidae; genus Ophion; species Ophion obscuratus. The sequence continues at coordinate 12,616,963 of OZ023316.1, read as the reverse complement.
CATGTAAACGCGAGTGTAGAATTACTACGTGTTTGTGAAATTTCTAGCATTCGCGAGTGCACTGGAGAGTTGCTGTGATACTGTGAGACAAAGTTCGAAGAACTTCGAAAAATGTTCATGGAATCCACTTGTCGTTCAAATTATTCACTATTTTGGGTGTTACATTCACATAATCCCATGCCGGCAGCTGTCTCACATTTCACCTGGCAAATTATTACCAATGGATGATCATTCATGCCCGATATTAATTAAGGGACGGAAGTGGGGAGACTACACGGACCGTCTTTCTGTAATGAAAAAAATTGGCGATAATTCTTATACATTCATTAGGAACTTTTGTACTGCAAATGGTAAAATTCCAGGCCGGAAACATAGTAAAATATTGACAAAGGAGTGTTGTAATATTTCGGAGGACTTCTCACTTTACTATATTAAGGAAGAAAATTTGCTTATTGCTGAGACTTAGGGTATGTTTTATTACTACTTTTGGCTGTAATATGGTATTTTTTAAAATTAATCTTTAAAAATTGCCGAGGTCTTCTAGATTCCGTTTTCAAAACTGGCGTGACGTATAGCTAAAAAACTAATCGACCGATTGTGATGCAATTTGGTATAATTTTTTCCAACCTCATTATCTAAAACATGAACCTAAATGTTTGGGAAAATGAAAAAAAAAAAGTATTTCTTTATTGCAAAATGCAGCTATTTTTTTTGGAAAATTCGATCTTTTTGTTTCAAAGCGTACCATTTAATCGATTTCCAACGTTTTTCTTAGATCTTATTCTGCGCATGAGTGTTAATGAAAGAAAAAAACATTCGATGGTTTCATTTCATATTAATCTGGCCGATGCTACGTGTCACGCCGTGTGACAACATCCGCCGCAGCCCTTTTAAAAGACCGTGCGATATTCTCGCCAATTTTAAAGACTCATTAAAAAAAATGTAACATTATGTGATTGTGTAGGGTTTTTTTTTTACTAAGTATTCCGCTCGTCAGGAAATTGTAATGTGCCGCCGTGAAAATTAGTATAATTTCGATATAGTAACACTTCGAAAAAATCGTATTAAATTCTCTCCACGAAGGTATTCTTATGCGCATTATTTAAGGGGTTTTCTCACTTTAGTCGCTAAAAAGGCTATTATCATCAATTTTTTCATAGGTTTATATTATACATATTGATATAAAAGTTGTTACACTGAATAAGTACACTTTCGCAATACATTTGAAAAAAAGTTTATGTATTTATGTAACCCAAGCAAGCTTTAAAGGCGTTTTTCTCGAAACAACGTTTTTCGACGATTTGTTGATAAAATCTTCGAAACTACTGAACCGACCCTTATGATATTTTAACCACATATTCTTTACAACTATAGCTATAGCGCATATCAAGGATTTAAAAAAAATTGACATTTACTAGTTTTTTTTGCCAAAAAAGGTGAAAAAAAACACTTTTCTTGTTTTGTCGAAAAATGTCCGCCATTTTATTATTTTTGCATATCTAAAGAATCGTATGATATGCGCTATAGCCATTTACATACTGAATCTAAAACCGTTTGATTTTTTTGTTTCGGATGATCCATCTCCGAGATTTCATCAACAACGCAGACCTACATTTTTTTCAGGACATTTTTTTAATTACCTTTTTCGCTTATAAATAGTGACTTAAATAACTAATTTAAAAAAAATGTATTTCGAAAGTGTATTTATCAAGTGTAACAACTTTTATATGAATATCTATAATGTAAACCTATCATAAATCATGAGAATAGCCTTTTTGGGCGTCTAAAGTGAGGATACCCCTTAAATTCTTTCCACAAAGGTATTTCTATGCCCATTATTTAAACCGGCACTATTGGTCGATATATCGACCAATACGTGCGAGGCAGGAAATAGATGTTTCAACCATGTCGTAACTCGGTAAGGCAGGTCAGTGAACGCCTAATATAATTTTGCGCTCTAACTTCCCTTCTCTCTTCACCGCCGCAACACAAGAAGGGCATAAAACATAACAAAGATAATCGCAGCTAGAATAATCGTAAGGATAATGCGCCTTTAAAATAAAAAAAGTTTGATAGTGAAAGAAGTATGTTTTTTTATCGATCATGAATAAAAGTTCATTGACTCAATGTCGCAAACATAGGAATATCGACAGTCGGCGAAACTTTGTAATGATGTAAAAATTCGTTAATGAATTGAATATCTTGTTTATCGACTGTCAAAAGTTAATTAAAATTAAGAGGTTCTACGTGTTTTGGGTGCATAGACATAAGTGTATATCAATTTTGAAGAAAAAAAAGTGAGCTTTCTTCTTTTGTCCCATTTAATTCAATTTAAATTTGGGTCACTACTTTTATTAAAGGGTATCGATGTTTTTTTTCTTTTTAGGTGCAAAATGTAGGGTAAGCAATACGGGAAATAAAAACATTGACAAATATTTGAGAATAGGCGAATCGAAAGGATTGATCAAATATTGCAAATATAGATGAAAAAATGAACTCAAATAAGCCTTTATCAAGGCTTCATTTGAATGCAATTGTCCAAAATCTATATTCATTATTATTTTTATAAGAAACAAAATAATTCGTAGTCAATTCGGTTGACCCATGCAGGGTTTTCTGCTGGTACAACCGGAAACACAGTGAATACAAACGACGACGATTGAACATCTTTTTCATCATCACTCACCTAACACGGAGAAAAAAGTAACACGACACTGCACGCGAGAACAAAAAGAAACGATGCACAAATTAAAAACGTCAAGAACAAAACTACTTTCACAGTATCTTTCGTCGTCGATTTTTTCGATCACTGCATGTAGAAAAGAGGGGCCACAGCCCACGGTCAGCTAGATCGGTACTCGCGAGCGATTGGTACTATACTAAACAAGTGAGTATTATAGAGCGTGAGCCGAGGCTCAGTGAGTGAATGCTCGTGGAATAGTAGTGGTTTGTGGATATATAACATCCGTATGATGATGTGTACGAAGATCGTTGCAATGGAGATGGGAAGACGACGAATAGCGATGGGAGAACTATGCATATACAGGATCTTTCACAAATCCTGTTTTTTCACAATATTCTCTTATAACGAAATACTTATTTTTTCAACTAATGGAATTGTTTTTCTCTCCCTGAGGAGCCAATGCGTTTTCTATTCACGCTAGGGAATGCATCACACTGAAACGAAGAAACCAATTGAATCAAAAAAATACATCGGATGACCCGAATAAATGTCTGAACACGGAGTGCCACCGATATATGACAATGTTACAATACTATAAAATATTGAGAAATGTGATTGATTTTAATAACATATTGTTTTATTTGAAAATCTCTTCTGTTCTCTCATTGTCTCCATTATTTTAAAAATAAAATGATATTCTATTGAAATCATTCTATATACAATCTGTATATGTATGGATGAAATAACTAAGCGACCCCTACATTTTTATTTTGTACAAAAATATAATCAATGGAATGAACTATTTCTTTACTACATCGAAACGAATATACCATTAGACGTAACATTTTCCCACTCCGTACAATATCAAGAGTAGTTCCATGAGATAGCGACAAGTGTATACCACGATTGAAAAATTAACGATATGGTTTCGAAATAATGGTATTTTTGCCACAAAGTACAGGTGTCATCTGAGACAACGCATTTAGTCTCTTGTAGAAAAATATAATATTCGATGAAATAAATCTACATTGCAATCAAAAGAATATATTTGTGAATTCGAGAAGTCATGTTTTTAATATAATTCTATGTGCACTTGCAAACATTTCTTGATTGTTGGTTCAAATAAATGTACACTCAAGAGATTTCAATTTAAAAAAAATCAATGTGAGGTTGATATAAAATTAAATCTTAAAATGAAATTAAATGAAATTAAAAAAAAAATGAAATCTTAAAACGATCATCAGATATTCAACTGATAAGAACAGATACTACACTTTGATGTTAGCCACATGTCGAGAAGCGATACTATGTACACTTTCTCCGGTGCTTAAGAAGATTTTCGGTTCGCGCTACGTTTACGAGAAACGAGCGCGCGTGCGGTTCCTAGCGGTTACTCCGAGAACTACGGGTTTCCTCGCACCTATAATTTCGATGGCGCTCGGCCACCGAAATTTCATTGAATTTTTTCAACCAAAGAAAAAAGTTTTTAATCTATTGCTGTAATGTATTCAGTTAAATTATACACATGTCATATCTGCCATATCAATAGCATATTCTTTTAAATCAAATATATCATTTTAATGATCATAGATGTATTTTAGTCAGATATTTAATCAAAACAAGTACATGTAAATAGTTTTCATATAACGCGATTGTATAAAGAAATTAAATAACAATGACTACGATTCAATAGCTTCGTGCATGCACGAGAATCAAATTTTATTTTCGCATAATTTTTTAACCACTTCAGACATTCGCTTAATATTTTTTAATCGAAATGAAATACAAATATATGGATGAAGACCATAAAATAATATATTTGCTCAATAGAATTTTTGTTTGAATGAAACGAGCGAAATCCAATTTTTTTTGTATACTCGAATCAGCAATATCCATGTTATGAATTGAAACGATTTTTTTTTGTTCGTCGCAGAAAATGCATTCAAAACAATATAATTTGTTCGCGATAATTTTTTAGATAGATTTAATAATATATTCTCGGCTAACAATACATCTTTCGAATGAAATTTTTTTTTAAATTTTCTCATGTTTATTAAGTCAATAGCGTTTTGTTTGGACTAATAAATTCGATTATTTACACCACCAATTTCACAATTGAATCAACGAAACTTCATTCGTTAACACCAATAATAATGGATAAATCATTGTTTTTTTCTCAGTGCAGATCAATACGGAATAATCATAATATTGCGCTTCATGTGAATCGACAAACAATTTCAGATTTTGAGCAATTAACGGTTTATTCGAGCAGTTTTTCAAAGTAAATAGAATTCGATGTAATCAGAAACGTGTACGTTGCCTGAGCATTGTTTTCTTTCCTTGTCAAAGACTACGATAACACCCTACGATTAAAAAAAAAAACTACGGTGTCATCACCAAAAGCGCACTATTTTTCTCATTGCCACATCCACGTTTTTGGTGTCCTCAATGAATGAATAAAGCGTGCTATCGAAGAAAAAAAATAGCTGCGCCGTTTTACCACTAGTCTAGCTAGTTTCTCAAAACATTTGCTATCCTTGAAGCACTCTGTACATAAATATCAAAGCCTAACAAGCAAAAGGCTGTTACCGTGTTAAATCAACCCTGAAAGTTAGGTGTGTTACGTCCTTACACGTCTTCAGTGTTTAAATGTGTATTTACGAAAATCACGAGACTTTCACTCCTCCAACCACGCATCATTGAAATACCTCCATCGAAGTATACAGGTAACAACGTCGAGCGATGAGAGAAAGGCCGTGAAAAAAATCCCATCCGTCAGAAATGCTTCCGACTAGAAATTAATGCCATTAATGGTGTACATCAACTTTGTTTTTCGATAATGTATGTTTTTTTTTCTTCAACTTAGCTCAATAATTACCGTAAAATAATAATTTCGCAAATTCATCAAGCGGGGGGGGGGGGGGGGGGGGGGCATTTCAAGGAGCTAAACTGTTACTGACATATGTGGCACTTAATTTTATTAATCGTATTATACGAACTCCTGGAACGGCGATGAGATCATATCGAAGTCAAACGATGATATCACTCCCAAATGAGCGACTATAGTTTTCACGTGCGATGTATTTTTTTAAGTGTGTCTGCTATCCGTGTATCTCGAATTATCATTACTAACAACATAATAATTAGAATCGTTTGCAATATGCAGATGGACAATTATTCGACCGAATACAAGGGAAGAAGCCTATTCAGTAATGTAAAAAACGTACGAATAGCCCATGGTTTTCGCCAATAAGTGGGATTTTTCCTCACATATTTTATTAATTATGTATGAATTTTAATTGAGGCACAGTGCTGGGAGAAACAGTTGCGTTCTTTTCTCGTAGTCTCTTGAATCGGAGAGTGAGAAGAAACAAAGTGAAATCATTCGGACGAGATTAAATCTAACACTCTTTTACACGATTCCTGCGTTGTTTTATTCTGATCTTCAAGCGAGAGGCTCGGGTTCCAGTTTTTGTGGGGCGATGTGGCGAACAATAGTATTTTATCACGCAAAGGAGGTCACGGCAGACAGTGAAATTATTCTCCCGTTTCGCGAGTATTTTATGCCGCCGAAGGAAGGTTTTTCATTTTAAAAAATATATATTTTCAAGCGCCAAAAATACCGAAATATTTTATACAATTTTATAAAACCCTTGTAGCTGATAAGTTCGTTGTTTTTATTATATATCGACAATGAGGAAAAACTACAATAATCATAACAGCATCACACATACAAGTTATTCAGGAAAAAATACATCAGCATATTATCGAATGGATAAAAGTAATGGTATCCACGTGGAGCAGTGTATAATTTGTCATGGTGACCTAACGACAATAATAATAACAATAAAAATATTCCATCGTGATAAATCAGTACGCCTATCAGACGTACGAGAGGAATAAATGATACTAGGAGAATTTTTTTTCAACGAGAGAAGGCTCGTACATGGATCAATGCCAGTTTGAAATATTTTTGTGGCTGATATAAGTTTCCCACGCTTGCTTCTCAATAGTCACGCGATCGATCGACTCGTCGTAATGCGGCGTAATATAATAAATATCTCTCACTCGTATATTGCCGATTCACAAGATAATAAAAAACAGCATTGATAGATTATTATCGACATAATGTTTTTTAAACGTACGCCACTACGTTTTATAATCGTTATATTGAATGAATTTATTTTAAAATCGATATCCTTTATTGTTTCAACGCGAAAACAAAGATTAAAGTCGTAGATTTTGATATAGTGTTGATGTATTCGTCGTCGGAATGAAACGAATCTCATAAAAAATTGACTTTTGAAAATTATGCTTCAACCATTTTTTGTAGGTTCAGATTGTAGATCTGAATTTCGACGAACGTCTGCATGATTTCCGTAGCCTAAATGAATCACAAAAATGTGGGCAACACAAGAAAAAAAAATTATCTCAATGTATTCTAAAGATCTAAACTTTGTTTTCTTTTGATTTCGTCATTGGGGTGTGGTACGAACCTATAGCCCATTGTTTTGAGCTTCGTCAAAGAGGAAACTTCATTTTTATGGAAATAAGCGGAAATTAGTTGTACAAAACAACTATAAACGAGCATGAAGGATAATCAAGAAATTATTTTATTTTTATGTATTCGTTATTCCAGTGCCTGCCGATTTGACTTTTACGAATCTGATTCTGCATTTTATTCATGGACAAACCACCGTGTGTAAAGGGATCTTCTCACTTTAGACGCTGATAAACGGCTATTTTCATCAATTTTTTTATACGTTTATATTATAGATGTTTATATAAGAGTTGTTACCCTTAATAAATACACTTTCGAAATACATTTAAACGTGTTTTAAATGTATTTATGTAACTCAAACAATCTTCAAACGCGTTTTCCTCGACACAACGTTTTTCGTCGGCTTGTTGATAAAATCTTCGAAGCTACTGAACCGATCCTAATGAAATTTTAACCACATATTCTTTAAAACTATAGCTTTAACGCGTATCAAGGATTTTTTAATTCAGATATTTACTTTTTTTGCCGAAAACGGTGAGAAAAACACGTTTTTTGTTTTGTTTTTTTCGGAAAATGTCCACCATTTTGTTATTTTTGCATATATCTAAAATCGTATGATATGCGCTATAGCCATTAACATACTGAACCTAAAACGGTTTGATTTTTTTGTATCGGATGATTCATCTCCGAGATTTCATCATCAGCGCAGACCTACAATTTTTTTAGGACGTGTATTAATAAGTGTATATTTCGAAAGTGTATTAATAAGTTTAACAACTTGTATATAAATATCTATAATATAAAGCTATTTAAAAAAATCATGAAAATAGCCTTTTTTAGCGTCTGAAGTGAGAACACCCCTTGAGGTAAATGCTTACATTACATAAAAGTTACCAGAAAATTATGCAGTTAATCTGAATGATGCGCATGATCCTAGATGACATCAAAATTATATTTACTTAGTTTATCAAGAAATCATTTACCATGGATGCTTTCAAAATTATCCGAAAAACACTGAGTATATTACAGGACGTATCAGATCGGTTTGCGTAATTTTTTAAGAATCCAGAAAGTCAAATATTCATTATAAACTAAATGTTTTGAGGGTAGATATCCGAATAATTTCATGATCATGCGAATAGTACAATTTATATACATCATTACATAATATGTATATATCACCTGCACATTATCGAAATATCGCCGTAATTTATAGATGCAAAGCAATCCATAGGTTCTCCAAATTCACGAAGTGTCTAGGTACGTTCAGAACTGATGGAGACAAAATGAATAAATTTGAGGAGAAGCGTACTAATTACATGCTTGTTATCTTATCATTTACGCTAATTACTTTGATTTATTGGTGAGATGCAATGGCAAGAAAGTAGTATTGCAATTTCAGCGACCTTTTTGTTCGCACAGCCCTTTTAGTTTATTAATTATATTCTTGAAAAATTCACATTAATAAAAAATTCATTTAGTTTTTCGGAAAACTACGATTGCCAGTTTTGCTGGGAGCTACGTGGGCCGTCTAGGCATGCAGAGTATAATGACGCCATGTTTTACATTTCAGGGTTGAATTATAAATTGGTATATATATTATATTCATACCTACACATGAACTGCATTATGTTTTTTCCCTTTTCTTCCTTTTTCCCACCTACTACTCTTGCTGCCGCGATATCCTCATCGCTGAGATCATCTGTTCTGCATCATCTGCATCATCGATATCATTTGCAAATAAATGCATAAATACGATGCATCTGTAAGAGAAGCCAATATGTCACGAGATCGATGCGCACATTGACATCAACGAATCTACATTTATGGGTTGTGGAGGAAAACTCGATAATTCCTAAAGTGTTTGTTTTTGTTCAAAATGAATATTCACTTTTTGGTGAAAATAAACATTATCTTAAGGGCTTACATACACGTGGGTAGGTAAAAAAGATCGATTTTTGAAAAAGGTGCTCATATGAAAGTACTATCCTTTGAGTGTCTACCCGGAAAATTTCATGAGGAAATTCGCAGTAGTGATGAAGTTATAGCGTTTTGCAACCTACCGGGTGAGCAACAACTAACGGCCCGAGCAAACTTTAAGAGGGAATGATACCTCATCGCGGTCGGTATGGTAGAACAATTATAGATTCCTAAAAATCTCTGAAACGGCTCTTCAGATCCCGTCGAAACTTTGCCAAACGACGTCAAATAGATAGATGAATAGCTGTCAGCCCCTCAAATTTTCTGAATTTGAGAAAAAAAATGTAGATTGGCTTATCATAAGCCAATTTAGTTTTTTTTTCTCAAATTCAGAAAACTTGAAGTGCAGACAGCTATTCGTCTATATATTTATCGTCGGTTGGCAAAGTTTCGACGGGATCTGAAGAGCCGTTTCAGAGATTTTTGGGAATCTATAATTGTTCTACCATACCGACCGCGATAAGGTGTCATTCCGTCTTAACCCTTCGTGGTCACCGTGGGTAAAATCGACTCGTCGATCAACTTCGGGCCCAAATACAGAATAGTTCCCGGCTTTGAATGGGACTTGTGTCGCCATCTGTCTGAAGATTGGGGTATCCTCTATACGTAGGGACCGTTATAAATTCGAATAAAGCGCTAGTAACTTTTTTTGAAACGTGTACTAGGCTACTATGTTTCCCCAAACGGACTATATCTAAGGAGCTTCAGAGTCAAATTTTAGGTAATAATATTGATAATTCGCGTAATTATGGTTTGTTGAGTGAAAAAGTGCGTTTTGCCCGTTTTCATCTATTTATGAATTAAAAAAAAAATATTTTGCAATTTCATTTCTTATAAACACATTTTCCGTTATCTACAATGTTCAAACCATGTTCAGTAATTTTTTAAACCTTTTTGGATACACGGCTTGGTCGCTAAACTGCTTTGAAAATTGACTGTGTCGATCGAGGCGAAAAAAAACCGCAACGCTACATTGTAGCGGCACGACTCACGAATGAGCTGATTTTTTTTCTGATGTGACATGACCGGGTAACAGCTCGGACAACGACCGCGCGTGTATCGTGCGGAGGGCCTCCGCGGCAATGTGCATAACGGCGCCATTTTTTGATATTTTGAACGGAAATTTATGAACTTTATTCTTAAAGCCCTTTCTGACGTCGTGTAAAAAAATAAAAATATTCTGGCCCGTACTTTCAAGTTTATTATGTTTTTTTAAATATACCCATTTTTCGATCGGCCAAGGTGGCCAGACGCCTTAAACGCGTTTTACTCGAAACAGTCTTTTCAAAACCGGCACCAGAAATATCTCCGCAATTACTGGACCAATCGGGATCAAGTTTTGCACAGTTATGCTTCACACAATAATCTAGTCCTTATCGAACCGTTTTTTTCGATACCTGGCATAGGTTTTTTTCATCATAAGTACTGAACAATTTTGAGGCGAAAAATCGCTTGTTTTATTCCAGTGACTGCCATAACCCGAAAAAAATTTAACTTCCTGCTTGATAAGTACTAGTTTTATCTATCTACTTGAGAAACAAATATATTCTTTTTTAGATAAAAATGACAGAGGCATGTCTGGTACCATAAACGCTGCCAACAAAAACACGTTCCACGGAAACGACTGTAACTTTTTTTACCGTTTAAAATGTTTTAACCAAATTTTCACAGAATGTAGATAAAATGTCATACTTTAAAATGTATATCATGGTTGTTCAATAAAATTCGGTTTTATACCCAAAAAAGGTTTAAACATAACCTTACTTTTGGCCGTCTCAGGTGCATGTCAGCCCTTAAGGCAGTGATGTTCTCCAGAAATGTGAAGAATCGTTCTTTTTAAACTGTTTTATTATCCTACAGACCTTCCTGAATAAATCTGTGAAAATCGTTTAATGATACTCATAAAATTAGCCGAGTTATCGAAATTATGAGGAGTATGCTCGGTGCGGCGCGATCAAATCGCAGCAACTTTAAACACGTTTTTCTCGAAGCTATGCTTTTCAAATCATCACCCACGATATCTCGATAACCAATTGGGCGATTGAGCTCAGATTTTGCATACATCTTCAGTAAGCTGTTTCTCAACGTCCTTAACAGAATTGAGTCGAAATATTTTTTTTCTCTATATCACACGTAAAATGGTATGAAAAATATGTAAAATTAATAATCAAAGTCTAGCATACCGCCATTTTGTGATTTTTTTTCGTGAAATCTGCTACCAAACATCACGACACTTATACGGATTATAAATAGGGTCCGTTTTTTTTTCAGATTCATGCAACGACCACTACACTCAATACACTCAATTGGGGACATTTTCGGCGCACCGTTGTCAACCAACGTAACAGTACATGATAATCAATACTGCCTTAAAATGTTCGTTATTCGGTCGTAATTCAAATCCTCCTTTCGAAGATCTTTTATTCGAACCAATACCTAAAGAACAATGAAAGTATATTTACTTCAAATGCGGAAGGTCGAAGAAGGAAAAATAAAATACGTCGCCTTTAAAAAGTATCGGTACGAAAATACTAGGGAATTACTACTAAAGATAACGTTGAAGTTTGCATCGTTGGAATGCAACCAAAATTATATTTTTTTATCTCGCAATTTTTTCTTTGCAGAGTTACAGTACGAAATTTTTTAGGATTCTTATTTAGTGATCTGCAACAAATCTGCAAAATTTGATTTCGCATAATAACGAAAAGAAGAGTTTTCGTTGCATTCCAACGATGCAAACTTCAATCCTATTGCTGAAATAGTAGGGCTACTTTTTCTTTATAGAACGCTTTCTGTAGCGGACTTTTTTTCTCACTATGTAGGTGCATGTTAACACTACGAAAATAGTAGGTTGACATACGCACACACACACGCATGCACACACACGCTCACACACACACACACACACACACGCACGCACGCACGCACGCAATCTAACCTAACTTCCGGTGTGTCCTCAACCATCTTAAGGAGGTCATGTGACAGGTAAAAAAATCGAAAAAAATGTCCACAAATTGCTTGTATAACATTCCTAGGATATGCATGTGAAATGGTTTTTCGATATTCGAAGTCGTTGGAATGTTACAAACGTAGAATGATTGTAACATTCAACATAGTTTCCATGATATGTCAAAAAGTATTGAACGGATTTCGCTCAAATTTGTGTGGTATAGTCAGCACATCTATAGTTCTCACCCGAACTAAAATATTTCTCATATCTGCCATAGTTTTTTTTAAGCTGAAAAAGTCGAATAGAATGACGACACTTGGAAGTTGGCCTTTAAAACCGTGCCAAAAATTCAACTTTCAATATTTTTACTTTACTCTCGTTCCGGCGATAGTCTCAGGTCTACAAATCAAAATGCCGTTTGATGTTTTAATTTCACATGAGCAAAACCCTCGGAATCGCGGTAGCCGTCAACCAACTTTTCTTACACACAAGTCTATTCCGAATAGTGTAAAGTTGATCCAACTCGTTATTTTTAATAACGAGTAATACACAATATTGCTGAACTGGAACGACCGCCTCAGCCGAACCCTGACCATGTGTGATCCACCAGTATCGGTCACACAATATATATGCATAGAGTGAATCTGAAGCATTGCGTCAAATTTTATTCGACCTTGAAAGAATTTTGTATTCGCCAATGGACAGCCATGGCCCATGGCTACATTTATACATATGTGAACAAACGAAGAATTCGTCAAGGAAGACTCTCACTCGATCTCTGTCTACCCTTGATACGTCGTCTTCTGACCTCTGCTGAACACATTGGATCCCGGGTATTTCAACCACGTGGACGCAAATATTTCGTCATCTTTCACCAGGGAATTGGGAGGAGCGAGGCGAATTGCAAGAACAACTTTACTTCAAGCCTCGAACAAAGAAAAATGAATTTATCCTCCGTTAGCTGTACGCCAATTTAAATTCGCATTCCGTTCAGCACGTAAGTTCCACAGACATTATTGGCGAGCTTTATCTCGCGACTCTCCCTCACTCACTTGCTCGTTCTCTACGCATCGCGAATAACTCTGAAAACCGATTTCTCAAGACTGCCTGGAGATGATTAATAATTGAAACGTCGAGCTTGTCGCTCACGACCGCGTGCTAAAAATGTACGATGTCGATCTGTTTTTCGGCAATCTTTTTATCTTGGTGCAAATAAATATATATACGAATCTGCACCAGCAGAATCAAAAGTTATGTAATAATTTATGACACTTTATCAATACCGTTGTTGTAGCTGTACATTGAAAATAATAATTTGCTAGGAGCCTGCAATCAAGTTTGGTGAGAACCAAACAATCTCCCAACAGTTGTTCGCGTTCACGCACAAAAATGCAGTCATACTTTTGGAAAACATAATCAGCTTGATTCAAAGTCTGGCAATATTCGTTCAAACAGAAATAATCTGTGTACATATTATTATTGTTCTTCTAAATGTAAAACACATTCTACTTTGCTATCGGCTCCGACGAAAATCACGCTAGTGATCCACAGCAATGAATGCACTTACGCGCTACGAAAAAAAAAATCAGTAAACTCATAGGAGCTCACACGGGAAACGAGATTTCATTTAAAATTCTCATCGTGTTATCCGTCATGTGCTCACGTGCGACTCGTTTGCGTTATTGTTCTTTCTCCATGCATTCATTGTGTACGTCCCATAAGGCAGAGGTGCCCAAACTTTTTCGGTCTGCGGTATCTTTGTAGATTTAGTACCCTTAGTAGATTTAGCAAGGCCCATAGGGCCGCCACGCAATGTTTTGATTTTGACGAGCTTTTTTTCGATTTTCGCTCACCTGGTACCCCTCGTATGACACTTGTGATGCCCCCAGTGACGGTGTCCGGGGTCACTGGGCGTTGTCATACGGGGTGCAGTCATAGAGGACTCGTCAATTCGCCGAATACCTAAAAAAAAAGGTTTACCAAATATGCCAAAAAAATTCGAACCAAAGTAAGCAAAAACCAAAATAGCATCGTCAACTACAATAGCCACCGATCTTTTTTTTATATTCATCCGGACAGCGTCGCGAAGCTCAAGTTTGGGAACCTCTGCCATAAGGGTTAACAATATTTTTTTCCATAGAAATGCGGCTAATTTTAGAAATTTTGCTCATTACCATTAATGCATGGTCTTTCCACACCAAAAATCATATATTACTACAATCTGTCAATCGATTATTTTCTTGGAAACCAGTGATTCGCGTCTGATTGAGAATAAAACAAGATTTTTTTCAGTTTTGAAAATAAAACACCGATTCTTTTGTGGATTGAAAAGAAAGACACCGGATTTGTTTCGCTATGCACGGAAATATCCAGCTTTTCGGGTTTCAAAGAAAGCACATCGAACTTGGCCGGATGGAAGAATTAAAATGTCGTGCTCGTCTGCGCTGCATTAATTGCAAGCAGACGCAAAGTGTCACGATTTCGAAACGATGGGTGTCGATGCCAATTGTGCCAATATTGTGTTTTGTACGAATCACGATACGAAACGATGGTCGAACCGATCACGGAGAGATCAGGGCCAGTTTTGATTCCGGATGGCCTCTCCTTTGCGCTCTTCTTTCCTAATAAATGCGCGTTATTTACGGTTGCACTACTTTCGGAATGTTATTCTGTGTAACAGCCCCATGCACTCGTTAAATGCGCGATCGTTTCGAAAGACAACGTATTTTTATGAAGTTTTATGTATAAATGCGTCTTAACGAGACTGTAATGCGGTGTAATGTGCGTATGCGCGTGCGTTCATATATGTTCTTTAACAGCAAAATTACTGATAATAAATTATGGCAGGATCACATTTCCGTTTATTTAAGGGGTCTTCTCACTTTAGACGCTAAAAAAGGCTATTGTCATGAATTGTATTTGATTAGGTTTATATTATAGATATTGATATAAAAGTTGTTACACTTAATAAATACACTTTTGAAATACATTTTTTTTAAATTGTTTAAGTCACTATTTATAGACGAAAATGGTGGTCAAAAAAATGTCCGAAAAAATGTAGGTCTGCGCTGTTCATTAAATGTCGGAGATGGATCATCGGAAACAAAATAATCAAACGGTTTTATATTCAGTATGTTAATGGCTATGGCGCATATTATACGATTTTTGATATATGCAAAAAAAAACAAATCGCAGACATTTTTCGAAAAAAAAACGTATTTTCTTCCAGCTTTTTTGGCAAAAAAAAGTAAATATCACCTTTTTTCAATCCTTGATATGCGTAGCTATAGTTGCAAAGAATATGTGGTTGAAATTTCATACGGATCGGTTTAGTAGTTTTAAATATTTTATTAACAAGCCGTTAAAAAACGTTGTTTCAAGAAAAACGCGTTTAAAGTTTGTTTGGATTACATAAATATATTTTTTTTTAAATGTTGATGTATTTCGAAAGTTTATTTATTAAGTGTAACAACTTTTATACCAATATCTATAAAGTGAACCAATAAAAAAAAATTCATGAAAATAGCCTTTTTTAGCGTCTAAAGTGAGAAGACCTCTTATTTCGAAAGTAACTTGTTATTTTTAAATAATAATGTAATAAATATTATAAAAAATATCATTTCATACGCGTAAAAGTTTTTCCGAATATTCCTTCCTTTATTAAACACATATACGGAGGTCAGGAAATATGCATTTTTCAGGATGAAAAATAAGGGTCCGATTTTAACCCTCGAAATTTCTTAAATTTTTTTCTGAAAGGGTGTAACTTCAACGAATTAATGCCGTTGGATTTTTCAATTAATTTAAAAAATCCTAAGAGATATGATTTTTTAAACATTGTCATGAAAAATGCCTGCACGTCTCCATATTTTGCATGAAATTGATATTAAATTTTTTTCCCGGATGGGACAAATTCTTATCATTTAGTTGAGGGTTCAAAAATGGTCCATGCATGTTTTTCGGCTTTTTCAAAAGTTTAAAAACTGTGAAATAAGAGAAAGACACGAACGAGCCATCGTTAGCTTCAACGCTTGCTCAAAAGGTTTCGAATTATTATTCGAATATCTGTTCACAGTAAAAACGTTCAAGTTCCAAAGTGTGAAAGAAGCAATATAATTCGATCATAGGAAACACGTTTGTTCTTAATATTAGTTTATATTGCGATCAATTCCCCTAGTTTTGCAATGAAGATTATTTGCAATTTCAGATCTAACATTCTACAATCAATTTTGGAACACTGCGACCTCTCATATCAGAATCGTCACAGATGCACACCCCTCCGCACTATCCGTCAAATATCGATCGGTGTACCACATGATGAGAGAAGCGCCAGGCCCTAGCGTGAAGCGCGAAGCGTGCTGGACGATGAGAGAGAGAGAGAGAGAGAGAGAGAGAGAGAGAGAGAGAGAGAGAGAGAGAGAGAGAGAGAGAGAGAGAGAGAGCTTTAAGGGGTACTGCAATCGGCTAACTCAGCCGCGTAGAGTTGGCTTGAGTGGCTGGTGCGCAACCTCCATTTTTTGCAAGCACTATGCAGAACCGATTCGGCCGCTGTGCGAATATGAGAGGTCGCAGTGTTAATGTTGATTTGTTTTCTGTTCTTCACGCATTATGGAGTAGATTAGGGATAATCGATTTCAGAAAAGGCGGTAAAAGGACGAAGAATCCCTTCCCAGATAGACAGTCGTCATTATCACGATGTGCATACAATTGATGAAGCAAATTTTACAGCATATTGACTACAAGTCGTGATGCAAAGCCATGAACTCGTTTAGTATGATGAATGCACAAAACCTTTTCATCTCAATATGTCGTTTACAAATGCATCGTACGTTTAGAGCACGCGTCGAACTCTTGAAAATGGTTATCAAGTTGCACAACGAAGGAAAAGTTTCACGTGAAATAGCTAAAATTGTGGTGATTTGAAAATCGACTGTTACCGATATAATAAATAAATTCAAGACACAGGTACTGTAGAAGATAAATACTGTCCTGGGAGACCTAGGAAAACAACTAATCGTGTCGATAAAGTAATCAAAAGAAAGGCTGCCGGAGACGTAAAAAAGAATGCTGCAGTCATCGCACGTGAATTACGCGAAGAAAATTTGGCTGACATTAGCCAAAGTACTGTTTCACGTAGACTGACAGAAGTGGGACTTTTTGGACGTGTTGGAGTTAAGAAAACCGCTCATCAGCAAAAAATAAGAAGGCCAGATTAGAATTCGCGAAAAAATACCGGATCTGGACTGTTGAAGATTGGAAAAAAGTGCTGTTTTCAGACGAAACTAAAATTGCTTTGTTTGGAAATGATAGGAGACGGTACGTTCGACGAGCAAACGGCACTAGAAATTATTCCCTGTATCAAACACCGACTGTCAAACACGGTGAAGGTAGCATTGTGCTATGGAGTGCATTCTATTGCAAAGGCGTCGGTCCCATCTTTAAATTTAAAGGCACTATGAATTCTGCTATGTATAGAGATATTATATTAAAAGAAATGCTGCCTTATGCTCGTCAGAATATGCCACGAGGATGGATTTTTCAGCACGATAATGATCCAAAACATCGATCACAGCTCGTTCAGCAGGTTTTGAGCAAGAAAAATATTCGAGTTTTAGAATGGCCAAGTCAATCTCCGGACTTGAATCCCATAGAACATTTATGGCAAGAATTAAAACTAAGAGTAGGAACTGAACATTGTGCTAATAAAGCTGCTCTGTGGGGAAAAATTCAAAAAGAGTGGAAAAATATCTCTCAACATAAAATCATCAAACTTATTGAATCGATGCCTAACCGATGTGCTGCCGTGATAGCTTGGAAGGGCATGGCTACCAAGTAATTATGAAAATCTTACATTCATTACCGTTTTCAATTTGTTTTCTCGAATTGCTATATTTTTTCTTTGTATATAGTGCGTAATTCGTACTTGGCCGGATTGTTATGAAAAAGCGAAAATTGTTATTTTGGTTATAAATAATTATGAATAGTTATATATAATTTTTCAATAACACATTTGGGTCGCATAATAAAAGAACTTTACGATGATATGTTTGTGTTTCCATTTTGCATCCTTTAAACGTTACTCCATCATAAAATTATCTTTGGCCGGACACTTTTGCATGCAACTGTAGTTACGTCACGCCATGCCGCCAATATGAGCTTCATAGGAGCACTACAATTTCTTCACGCCGTGACAACCATATGAGCCCCATATGCACTCACTTATTGTTGGTGAGCCAATTTTGCCAGTGTGTTGATGAATTCACGGCATGCATACTCGCGTGCGAACAACTTTGCTTCATTTGGATTTATTATTGTGAATCATGTGATGAACATATTACTTGAAGGGGAGCACTTATAAGGGACACATATAGGTGTGTGATGTTCTATGCCCCATAGAATAGCTACATATCATGCCAATATGAGGTACATTTGTCCACCTGGGTTCATTGAACTCCTAACCTTATCTTTTTGTGTCCTATTTTATTTTTATTTTACTTTCATTAGGCTTTCGTATTTACTATATCTATTTCCAACCAATTGTTGGGGTTCTTTTTTGTTTGCATCAAACAGACCCCACCTCAAGCCGTGTGGCCATTTCGGTGAGTTGAGTTCCTTGAGGAAGGCGTCCTCAAAATTCATCCTTCGAGTGTAAGTTGCGCAATTGCGAAAGAAGCTTTGTACTATACATTTGTTTTCTTTCTCGCTGTCTACTGTGTACATATGATGTGTGTGCCTGGGCATGCGCACTTGTGTGTGTGTGTTTACTGAAAAACGAAGAGTCGCGGGGTTGGAACGAAGAACCGTCTAAAGTGGATACTATATTGGCGTCAAGGTCGTTTGAATTCTCAAAATATAACGGTGAATCGATTGGATGATTCGAAATAGCTATACGAATCGTGCGCGCATTTTTGCTATCTCAGTGGATCGCAGGCCTCTCCACGACGTTACGGAAAATCAATCAATTTCCAGAGTTGCACAACTGAACGAGAAAATCCGTTGACAAGTATTACGAAATCGTATGAGAAATTACAAAATAAAAATAAAATAAATAAAATAAGAATACGCGTCGATGATTTTTTTCATTCTGCAAACATTCAATTCCATCTAACGAGAATCGTTTTTCTTCACTTTATAGAATCGTTAATAACTCGCAATGGTCAAGCTTTTTTTCCACGACGAAAATATCGGTGCTACCGATGAGTCATTGGACATTTCATAATTTATCTGGGAAAGTTTTTCCTTCACGAATATTTCGAGTGATCCCACGCCGTTTTTTTTCTGAATCTATTTCTCTCCGGACATTTCGTTCCTGCGTTCGCGAAATACGACCTGCCCAGCTGGCTCCATATACATACATATGCATATAGATATACATGCACAAACACGCACACGCACATGTATACACCCCTTCTTTTTTTATTCGCCCGGAACAGTCAATATTATTATTGGCACATTCGGCACGTGCAAAAACCCCGCTTCGAGGTTTATAAGTTCGTCGAATGGAGAGAATTTCGAAGCCGGAAATTCGAAACGTGGCCAGTAGTCTCGTTTCTTCGAAAAGTAACGAGAGAATGTTATTATATGAAAGGCAAAAAAACCGTATCAGCAAAAATAAATTAATGTACATTTATCTACAATTAGGAATAAATGTTTGCCCATACATTTTGGAACAGTCCACTGTATGAATTGGAGATTAAAATTAATTTGAATCTACAACTAATACTGCAAATACTTTAAAATCTCGAATTAACTAGCAAGGAGTATCACTTAAATGTCCTTCGATTTCGTTGAAACTCATATATGTGATCAAGCATTGAAAATGATTAGATAGGTATCTTTTTTTATCGGCGGAAAAACGGGTGTACGGGGGGAAACCATCCCCCAAAGAAAGGCGTGTCTTAATGTTATATTTGTAAATACTTCTATGGTGGATTTTTCAGCGCTTTACATTAGAAGAATATTGGTTTTTGTTTCATTCGGATCGGTGGACTGCTTGTGGGTGAACCTACAAAATCACGCCTCGACACGCTTTTCTTTGAGGCGTGGTTTCCCCCTTAACACCGTTTGTCCGCCGAAAAAAATACGTGTCTTATAGTTTTCAATGCTTTATCACATATATAAGGTTCGAAAAAATCGATGGCGAACACTTGAGTGATCTTCCTTCATGGAACATCGAACATAAAGTAGCGTAAGAATTGCGCGCTGGGCCCATTGATTAAGTCGGTAATACGACCCAGTGGGAATTAAAGTTACTCATGTGCAAAATGTAAATCAATGTTTAAACGATACCATGTACTTTTCAGTCAACAATTAACGGAACAACTAAAACTTATACTGCCTAAGGCAAACTAGATATTATATATCTATTCTTCCGTTCACCGTCATATTCATTTAATTACTTATTTTTCTGAGTTCCAATATATACACTTGCGGATTCTTACGCATTACCCTTTCTAATTGAACGCCTTCCCATTACTCCCTACCCACTATTCGCGTATCTAACCTAACCTCTGCTACGTCCACAGCTGTCTAGAGCTATACCGCATTTGCAGGGTACGGGGAACCCGTGAAAAATTTGCCGGCGCTTAACATGCGGCCGACGCTTGGTACGATATTCAGCACCAACCACCAATACCCAGTGTTGGTCCTTTATACGGGCCAATGGTTTGGCCATGATTCTGCCAGTGCTCATTTGAAGCATGGCAAACCAACGAACACCCAGCCTAGGGCCAAATATCGATTACCAACTGTCAGCCAACTATCGGGTCCCAGTGTTGGCCCCGAACATGGGCCAATCGGTTGATCGTGGGTTTGCCAGTCTCGAATTGAAGCTCGGCACACCATCGAAGAGCCAACGCTGGGCCAGCACTAATTAATGACCGTCGGCCAATTGTCGGGGCGTGCGCAGGCCCTGAGTCTGAACCAATCGTTTGACCGTGGTTTTGCCAACGCTTATTTTTAGCATGGCAAACTGACGAATTGCCAATCCTGGCCCAACACTGGCTTTGAACGGTATATTCCATACATATATACAAGAATGCTTTTTTACGTGTATACGTATATACGTAATATATATATATGTGTGTGTGTGTGTGTGTGTGTGTGTGTGTGTTTGTGTGTGTGTGTGTGTGTGTGTGTGTGTGTGTATGGACTATACAAGAATTTTTTTACGTATAAACGTATATACGTATATACGTAAAAAAGCATTGGCAAAACCACGGTCAAACGATTGGCTCAGACGCAGGGCCTGCGCTTGCCCCGACGATTGGCCGATGGTCATTAATTAGTACTGGCCCAGCGTTGGCTCTTCGATGGTGTGCCGAGCTTCAATTGTAGACTGGCAAACCCATGATCAACCGATTGGCCCATGTTCGGGGCCAACACTGGGACCCGATAGTTGGCTGACAGTTGGTAATCGATATTTGGCCCAAGGTTGGGTGTTCGTTGGGTTATTATATATTTTTTTTATCGCTGCACGCAATTTTCTACGTCCTGTGATAATAAAAACTCATTACTCTTATCTGAAATTCAGTTTATTAAAAATAAAATTTATTTATACTAGTTTTGTGGTGTATTAAAAAAATGCCGAGGTATTATGACAGTATTAAGAAACGCCGAGTGTTAAAACGACGACAAAAATTAGAAGACTCTTTACAGCAGGTTAGGATCAGAGGCAACGAAACAAAAGGACAAGTAATAAATCGTGAAACAAATTTGGAAACATTCCACGAAGTGATTGTGCATAACGAGTTTAGTGAATCTAATAACTCTCCCGATGAGCAATCATCGAGCACAGAAACTTCTGAATCTAATCCATGTGCGGGAATAAGGACCGATGCATTGTCTCTGAAAGAAAAATTGAGGTTATTTTGACACTGGGCCAACGCTAGCCCGAATATTGCGCCAACAATATGAAACCGACCTTAGCCCTACTATGGGCCGGTGATCACGCCAACTGTCAGCCAATGATCGTGATCTCTTTAGCCCAATGTTGGGCCAATACCCAGCCAACTGTTAAGATTTCCGGTAAGCCTACTATTGGCCAACCGTACATCCCAGCGTTGGGCCGAAGAGATCACTCCTACCGTGGCGCAACACTAAACCGGTAGTGCTGCCGTTCATCGGCCAATGGTAGACAATGATTGGCCTGACGCTGGCTCGAGGTTGGGTCGGTTGCGTCGTTTTTCACGGGAAACTGTGGAAAACCCGTACCGGTATGGATGGCCCCATATTCTTCTGATTTTCTGGTGACCAGACTTTTACTCAAGTATCTACACCCAAGGTCTCAGAAGTATTGACCTTCCGCTTACTGATTGATGCGCCGGCCGGTTCACGGCTAAGCGGTCACCGCTCAGAGTATTGAACATGCACAACGATGCTGCTTAACGCTGTTATGGGGTCTTACCGTTGGGAGTGAAGTACAAGGGGAGCGCCCTATGCTTATGCATGGAATCGATTGACTGATACCAACTGTTAGCTATAAGATAATCATCATATCAAACGTACGTTTCCGAACAATTTTCTTGTACCTACTCATAAAAATAAGCATTTTCGAACATTGGATGATTAAATGATATGTTTTCATTACCCTGTATAATTATTTGCTATAATTTTTCTGTGCCTAATTAACGCGAGACAAATTGGCAACGTCGTAAATCGTGGTACTTATATGATGATGCTCAGGTTGGCAGAAGTGTAGCGAAGCTAGAGACATACGCGCCCCGTTCATAACCTCAAATTCGGCATGAGGAGATGTCAACAATGAGCGTCGACGTCGGTCCGAGTAAAAGTTCTTCCGCTGAAAAGAAAAGGTGTCTACTGGCGGTTTCTATAATCTGAAGTAAATAAAACACTTTGAAAACTTTCCGATATTCTGAAAAACTTCTTTATGTTTGAAAAAAATTCTGCTGTATTTCGTTTTATGTTAGAAATTTGTAGAAACTATCTGTGAGCGTAGATCTGAAATTAAGTAAGTTTTACTAATTATTGGGATGTTGAATAAGTTCTCGCTGTTTTTTTAGTGAAAACTAATGCTTTATTTTGAAAAATCTCGCCTAATAGTTTCAAACGTTTCGAAACTGTTGTGTGATTAACTCTCAATGATTCTGCACGTTTAGTTAGCGCCTCACGTGAGTCTTCATGGAGTAATGCCTCCAATTCAACACATCATAACCATTATTTTTAAAGCGTCCAAACCAATCTCTGCATGCTGTTTCCGTAGTCGTAATCTCTGCGTGTTATTTCCTGCATACAGGGCATGGTCACTGTAAGTCTCAACAAGAATTCTGTGTGCTTCAGCTGCACATTTTTTTAGAATCAAGTACTGCCGTAAAATTCCCCGCAAATACTATTTTATATACCACAACCATGTTTTTCTCGCTTTTTCGTGCATGTAAACAGGGCCTAAAAAAGGTGTTTTAGGGCCTAGGCCTTAAAAATTTGCGCGTATTCATTTGTCACGCTCACGGGCATTGAACGCCACTGTGAAACAGCTGTCACTTTCACCTGACCCCGCGACAAACTTGTATCGGGAGAAATAACATATATTTATTCATCCTGAAATTATCTTTACAAATAGTGCATTCAAATATAATGATGCAGTTAATAAGTAGGGGAAGTCGGGGCAAGATGATAATGCTAAGGTCATGTTCAAATAAAACAATACATATATGAGTTAGTCAACTTCAATACTTTTCAAAACTAATCAACATGTAATAATCTTTTAAGTTTGGAAGCAAAAAAATTAGTCTTTCTGATTTGTACCACACAATATACATTTTTAATCAAACCTTTATTTTTCTCATCTTACCCCGTATGCGGGGCAAGATGAAATAGCGCTGGGATAATGATGGCACATGAATTATTGGCATTTTTCGCATATAAAAGTGGTGTCATTCTCAATACCATCAATTTAATAAGCCAATCGTCTAAGTTCTGTAGGATTAGTCCGAATAATCTTGCTTCCATATCATTTTGATCATTTGTAAGCTCTTTTTCTTCTCCTGGTAGCAACACCGGTTGAAGAGGAACCAAAGGCTTTACGAGTTCCATTTCACCCTTTCCAACGTAAATAATGGTACGTGGTAAAATATTCCTGGTTTGCGGTAGCGTGTATTCATCTTGCCTCATTAGACGGTTAATGAATTAACAATAAATCACGCAATAACCTTGAAATATTCTGACAAACTGTTCTTATTATATGAATAATTAGTACTTTCATTGTGTTTACCTATCTGTCTCGAATCAACATCAGCAACTCAAATAAACTGAAACGAAGTTAAAATTTACCAACAATTACATCGTTTTATTGAAAAATCGATATTGTTTTCTCACTCGAGACGCGTGCTTCCGCCACAGTTGGTACTTGTACCTCACCACCACCCCTCCAAACTCTAACGGGGGCATTGTGCTTGCACATACTGTTTAGTGGCTAGGCTTATGATTTATTGTACCCCGCGTATTCGTCTTGCCCCGAGTTCCCCTACTCTGATATAACGCAATTATTTTTTCCTCGCTTTTTCATGCGTGTGAACGGTGAACGCCTTGTTATAAATTATTAATAAGATAGTATATTAAGATATGCTCGTACATTTCAAAATTACGTTTTGTGTCAGCGGGGGGCCTCCGCCCCCGGGCAGCGGGCGTAATGCAGCGTCCATGTGCGATACAGCTTCTATATGCAATGCATCTTCTGCACGTGTTTACAACCATATGTATTTGACAATACAAAAGCTCGGAAAACATGGTTTTGTTATATAAAGTATCGTGTGCACCGTGGAGACAGGGGCTTTTACACCTCGCGTGATGTTTTCATGAACATGAAATGAACATCGCGCTCGGCGTAAACGTCCCACTTTGTCTCCTTGGCACACAATGTACTATTTTCGGTACGAACTTTGACATGTTTAATGAATCATCACAGTGTAAAATGTTAAAAAAATCGATTTTTTGTTGTTGCTTTATCCGATAGTATAGACGCCCGAGTCAACATTGTTAGCCTCCTTTGAACCCTCACATGACCCATTTCTTTTGTAATATAAAAGCCGCCAGCCTCCGTTGAACCTCCCAAACCCCATTTGCCAAGTTCAGTGCCATGAAGAGACCTCCTCTTGGTCCAGTGTAGCCTCTGTTAGACCTTCCAAACCTTCTTTCGAGCCTCAAGCTCAGTGAAACGTGCAGAACACAGGCTTCCTCAACCTGCTTTCGATCTCAAACCGTTGCCTCGACCGCACCTACCCTGCTTTCGGCCCAAATTCGATATCTCCTCCATCATCACTCCATTGGGGCCTGATCGGTAACCCGTTCGATGACGAAAATAATACGTTTTCCCTGATTGTCGGCCGAACAACGGTAGAGGTAAGTAGGCATTATTAGATGATGAATAAATATTGCACAATTAATAAAAATACATCATCACCTTATAAAATTATTAGTGCAACATTAATATGTAAAAACAATTAAATTTGCTCAATATCGATTTATCATTATTTTATAGGCGATTCATAAAATATTGCTCGTATACACAGTTTGACTCCAATTCCATCGGATTAATGGGCGTCACGAATTTTCCTGTGAGAAAAAATCTCATAGGAAAAATCTTCATAAATGCCAGGCTATCCAGGATAAACTTACGCTACTTTTACATCCTTGAAATTTCTTCTTAAATCCTCTAGTTCTTGAGTTAAATTGCATTATCTAGAATTAATCTTCTTTAGCAAAAAATGAAATAACTTTGCGAAAAAATTGTATGATACTTTTTAAAAAACGAAAATGGAGCTCCTGCTACCCCGTTCAAGTTTCTCATGGATGAAGATGACAATTTTTTTGCATAAGCCCAATTCTCCATATTCGAAAAAGCCGAAAAACAGTTACGTACAAAAGTAGGTACCGGGTCGAGAAAAAAATTATAAAAAAAGATTTCAAAAAAGCAAAATAAAGCTGAATGCGTTCCCTTCAAAACGCCGTTCGGTAAATTTGGTTATCTTTTTTTTACGATGCTATGTAACTTTAAGTGCAGCAAGAAATATCGACTGGTGTATCCAAACTTTTGAGTGGCAGTGTATATTGTATAATACTGTATATTGTATAATACTTGAAAAATGTGGTTGCGTTAATATATTCGAATATACTCCCAGAAAAAAGATTTATTGAGGAGAAAGAAGTTTGTCTCCCGGCGAATAAGATTTCTTATTCGTATGTCGGCCTACTACCATTTTATTAACAGCTAAAAATGTTTTTGATTAAAGTTTAAGTTTAAGATTTACTAAGAATTTTTCTTAACATCTAATAGGATTCTTCATAATCCCCCAGCTGGTTTTTTTCGAGGAATTGTCTCATTTCGTCCGTTATTATTTTCTCACTTGAACGTTTTTTTTCTCATTTTATATTCTTACTTACACTGATTTTATTCCTCACTTTCGAGTTTCTCACTTTCGAAATGCAACACTGATCCTTGTGCCAAAAGCATTGGCATAGGAAGAAGCTACACGGTAAGCGTATGCGTGAGCTACATCTGACGAGTGGCCTGCTGTCGGGCCCGTCGTGATGAAGGGGCAAAGTGCGCATGCGCACATTAGTATCATGGTCGCGAAATAAGAGGTTTTCGTGATTGGGAAGTAGTATTTATTTGATTTGAGGAAATATTTATTCAAATGATCTATTTTTAATATGGCTCTAAATTGACGTGAAAAATCGGCACGTAAATAACATATTTAGTAACGCCGAATGAATGCTGTAGTTTCAATCACATACAAACTATCTCCATAGGAGTAAACATTTATTAATTTCCAATAAATTATGGCCTAATGTGCCAATTTATTAGAACATAATAAATCTGTTTTCTGAGTGTACACTACCAGTCAAAAGTATTCGAACACTTCAGATAATTGCAAAACTCAATCACTTTGGATAATTGCAAAATTATGGTAGAATAATTATTATTTTACGAACAATTAACTAGATTTTTCATACAACCAAATTTTTCCTATTGCATTCCATTATTAGAATGATTTATTTCAAATATGTTTATTCATTCAAATTAATCTATTTAAAATCCGACGATAACTAAATATTTTATTTGATCCTAATAAGTATGTGATTCGGTTTCATCTGCTCGTAAAACAATTTAGTTAAATTCACTGAATGAGTCTAGTTGGTTTTGTAAATTTAAATTAAATAGTATTTTCGTAGAGTCAACCACTTTTTTATTTGATTGAACGAATGGTCTACCTTTATTGCAACAGTCATATCAAAGGGGCGTGAGGGTAGAGAAGGTGGAGAGAGAGGAATTATATATATATACACTCCCGCTCAAAAGTTTGGATACACTCATCGATATTTCTTGCCGCACTTGAAGTTGGATAACTCTGCCAAAAAAAGATATCCAAATTCCCAAGGCGGCGTTTGAAAAAGGGTGTATCAGGCTACAGTTTGTCGATTTTAAAAAATTTTTACGATTTTTTTTCGACCCAGTACGCCCTTTGGTACTTGACCGTTTTTAGGCCGTTTTTCGACCATCGCGAATCGGGCGCACATTTTAAAGAAATTTTTTGTATTTTTTTTTACCATGAAAAACTCAAAAGGGATGATAAAAACTCCATCGTCCTCTATTTAAAAAAATTTTGCGATTTTTTTTCGAAATGTCATTTCATTTTTTGCTAAAAAAGATAGATTTTGAAAAATTCAGAATAACTCGAGAACAATAGGGTTTAAAAAAAACATCAGGGATGAAAAAAGTTGCGTATTTTTATACTGAATCGCCTGGAATTTTTTCAGAATTTTTCCCCGAAATTTTTTTTTTTGAGTATTCTCACTCAATAAAAATACTCCAAAAAAAATGTCGGAGAAAATTTCTGAAAAAATCCCAGGCGATCCAGTATAAAAATACGCAACTTTTTGCATCCCTGATTTTTTTTTTTTAAACCCTATTGTTCTCGAGTTATTCTGAATTTTTCAAAATCTATCTTTTTTAGCAAAAAATGAAATGACATTTCGAAAAAAAATCGCAAACATTTTTTGAATAGAGGAAGATGGAGCTTTTATCATCCCTTTTGAGTTTTTCATGGTAAAAAAAATACAAAAAATTTCCTTAAAATGTACTCGCGTAACTCGTGAGAGTTACGAGTAAAAATACTCACCTCATCTAGACGAGTTTTTCGTCGAAAAAGCCGCCTTTGGCTCGGCGTACCGCGTTTACGATTCGTGGCATCCGTTCGATGAGTTTATCGAGTTGGTCTTGGTTGAGACTCGACCATGCAGCCTGCAAATGCATCCAGAGATCCCCCGTGGAAGATGGAAAATATTTCCGGATTTTCCGATCAAGCTCTTCCCACAGAAGCTCGATCGGATTGAGGTCCGGCGATTGCGGCGGCCAAACCATGTTGGTGATGATCCCAGTCTTTTCCTTATTTTCCAGATATCCTCTGCAGAGTCTGGAGCTGTGCTTCGGATCTTTGTCCTGCTGCATAACAAAACCATGGCCAATGGTTCGGAGACCAGATGGAAGAGCGTGTCGAACTAGTATCTGTTTGTATTCTTCCTTTCTCATAATTCCTTCGACTTTTATTAAGTCTCCGGTACCATGACCCGAAAAACAGCCCCACACCATCACAGAGCCACCCCCATGTTTCACAGTGGGCAGTAAGCATTGGGGTGCCATTTTTTCTCCGGGATTTCTTCTCACGAACACTCGTCGACGAGATCCAAATACGATGAATTTGGACTCGTCGGTCCACAAAACATTTTTCCACTGAGCTACTGTCCACTTTCGATGTTTTAAAGCCCACTGGTACCGTTTTTTTTATTAGCGAGACGCAGCAGGGGTTTTTTATCGCGACACAGCCTCGGAGCCCAGAATCGAACAGCCGACGTTTTACTGTTGCCAGTGATATCGAGGGTTCGTTCGATTGATTATATTCTGCTCGAATTTCCGCGGCGGTTAATCTTCGATTCCTCTTACTAGTGAGGATGATCTTTTGATCGTCTTGGGGAGTTGTTTTTTTTGGCCGGCCGAAGCGACGACGATCCTGATGAGTGCCCGTCAATTTCCACCTCGCGATCGTTGTCTGGATCCCTTTCAAAGAAACTCTAATTTCTCTTGCAATTTTTCGATATGGAACTCCTTTTTTCCATTGCGCTTCCATAGCACCCCGTTTATCGAGAGAAATCTGTTTTTTCCGTGCCATTTATGAAAAATTGATCAATAATTTTCTTGCGAAAATATGCAAATTACGTTTGATTTTGTACTCGCGTTTGAAGCATTCGCGCAGAACTGACTGTCGTCCTCGACAATGCTTGTAGTATTCCGCAAAATTTCTCCTTCTTCTATTTTTTTTTCTTTTCTTCTTTCTTCTTCTATTAAAAATGTAAATAGAAAAAAATATGAGAAAAAAGATCACCAATTTCACGACAAAACGATTGTTTTCTTTTTCATGCTTTACCGTGTCCTCAAGGTTATTCAATGCCGTTTTTCTGCAACGCTGTCGCGTGAAAAATAAATCAATATTTTCTCATATTTTTTTCTATTTACATTT
This sequence comes from Ophion obscuratus, assembly GCA_964007375.1. NCBI lineage: Eukaryota > Metazoa > Arthropoda > Insecta > Hymenoptera > Ichneumonidae > Ophion > Ophion obscuratus. The sequence continues at coordinate 12,587,318 of OZ023316.1, read as the reverse complement.
TTAATAGAAGAAGAAAGAAGCAAAGAAAAAAAGAGAAAAAAATAGAAGAAAGAAGGAGAAATTTTGCGGAATACTACAAGCGTTGTCGACGACGACAGTCAGTTCTGTGCGAATGCTTCAAACGCGAGTACAAAATCAAACGTAATTTGCATATTTTCGCAAGAAAATTATTGATCAATTTTTCATAAATGGCACGGAAAAAACAGATTTCTCTCGATAAACGGGGTGCTATGGAAGCGCTATGGAAAAAAGGAGTTCCATATCGAAAAATTGCAAGAGAAATTAGAGTTTCTTTGAAAGGGATCCAGACAACGATCGCGAGGTGGAAATTGACGGGCACTCATCAGGATCGTCGTCGCTTCGGCCGGCCAAAAAAAACAACTCCCCAAGACGATCAAAAGATCATCCTCACTAGTAAGAGGAATCGAAGATTAACCGCCGCGGAAATTCGAGCAGAATATAATCAATCGAACGAACCCTCGATATCACTGGCAACAGTAAAACGTCGGCTGTTCGATTCTGGGCTCCGAGGCTGTGTCGCGATAAAAAACCCCTGCTGCGTCTCGCTAATAAAAAAAACGGTACCAGTGGGCTTTAAAACATCGAAAGTGGACAGTAGCTCAGTGGAAAAATGTTTTGTGGACCGACGAGTCCAAATTCATCGTATTTGGATCTCGTCGACGAGTGTTCGTGAGAAGAAATCCCGGAGAAAAAACGGCACCCCAATGCTTACTGCCCACTGTGAAACATGGGGGTGGCTCTGTGATGGTGTGGGGCTGTTTTTCGGGTCATGGTACCGGAGACTTAATAAAAGTCGAAGGAATTATGAGAAAGGAAGAATACAAACAGATACTAGTTCGACACGCTCTTCCATCTGGTCTCCGAACCATTGGCCATGGTTTTGTTATGCAGCAGGACAAAGATCCGAAGCACAGCTCCAGACTCTGCAGAGGATATCTGGAAAATAAGGAAAAGACTGGGATCATCACCAACATGGTTTGGCCGCCGCAATCGCCGGACCTCAATCCGATCGAGCTTCTGTGGGAAGAGCTTGATCGGAAAATCCGGAAATATTGTCCATCTTCCACGGGGGATCTCTGGATGCATTTGCAGGCTGCATGGTCGAGTCTCAACCAAGACCAACTCGATAAACTCATCGAACGGATGCCACGAATCGTAAACGCGGTACGCCGAGCCAAAGGCGGCTTTTTCGACGAAAAACTCGTCTAGATGAGGTGAGTATTTTTACTCGTAACTCTCACGAGTTACGCGAGTACATTTTAAGGAAATTTTTTGTATTTTTTTTACCATGAAAAACTCAAAAGGGATGATAAAAGCTCCATCTTCCTCTATTCAAAAAATGTTTGCGATTTTTTTTTCGAAATGTCATTTCATTTTTTGCTAAAAAAGATAGATTTTGAAAAATTCAGAATAACTCGAGAACAATAGGGTTTAAAAAAACATCAAGGATGCAAAAAGTTGCGTATTTTTATACTGGTTCGCCTGGAATTTTTTCAGAATTTTTCTCCGAAATTTTTTTTTTTGAGTATTTTTATCGAGTGAGAATACTAAAAAAAAAAAAATTTCGGGCAAAAATTCTGAAAAAATTCCAGGCGATTCAGTATAAAAATACGCAACTTTTTTCATCCCTGATGTTTTTTTTAAACCCTATTGTTCTCGAGTTATTCTGAATTTTTCAAAATCTATCTTTTTTAGCAAAAAATGAAATGACATTTGGAAAAAAAATGGCAAAAATTTTTTAAATAGAGGAAGATGGAGTTCTTATCATCCCTTTTGAGTTTTTCATGGTAAAAAAAAATACAAAAAATTTCCTTAAAATGTGCGCCCGATTCGCGATGGTCGAAAAAAGGCCTAAAAACGGTCAAGTACCAAAGGGCGTACTGGGTCGAAAAAAAATCGTAAAATTTTTTAAAAATCGACAAACTGTAGCCTGATATACCCTTTTTCAAACGCCGCCTTGGGAATTTGGATATCTTTTTTTTTTGGCAGAGTTATCCAACTTCAAGTGCGGCAAGAAATATCGATGAGTGTATCCAAACTTTTGAGCGGGAGTGTATATATATATATATATATATAGGTTATGTTTGAAAAATCTATAGCATGTTATTCGATAAAACTCTCTAATTATCACAATGATATTAACCAATTGATATAGTTTATATCAATGATACAAAAAATAGTTATAGGTATTAATTTGGTCTCTTTTATGCCATATCAGCGACCAAAATGTTGTAAGCACTCGGTGGAGTAGGGGCAGCGTAAGTAGCTATGAGTAGGTAGGTACAGGGTTCGATTCGCATATAGGGCAAATATTTTCTTCGATAAAAATCACTTCTGAGGGCCAGGGATCTCTCAGTTAAGTGATTCATTTTATTTTCGATTTATGAAATATTTTATGCATATAGTACACTTATCTTTACAGTGTACATTGTAAGCTAATAAAGATTCATTTGAATCTCATCTTTATTAACATATATAAATATCTGTGAAACAAATATTATAGTAGTAGGCTGTCAGACGAGGGAAAAACCTATTTTATTTAAAACGATCCTATTCCGATTAATTTTTTTGTTTAGCAGTGTACAGTGGCCAAGGGGGGGGGGTGCAGTAGGTTCTGCGGAGGCGCTCGAAGTACGCCCACCTGAGGTTCCGTAGGTTCAGTTCTGGTCCTCACTAGCCTCCTTTCTGTTAAAATGTCCAGTTTCTGCCATGCCGGAGATTCATCGGAGGCCCTAACGCATGGGATTTCCAAACACTGTATCTTCCTTTAGATACCCGGTAATTTGCTATCGCCAATTTCTGCTCGGAAAAGAAAGCCTTCATTTTTCGGGTTGAACGCAGGTTGAAAATTTTGACTCCGCCGGTTATAAACATGGACCTGGCACCGCCGATTGATTGTAAGTGGACAATTTATATGAAAATTCCGCACTCGAAACCTTAAACGCGTTTTTTCCCGAAATGTCGTATTTCAAAGCGGTGTACACTCTGAAAGGAAGAGTTTTCAAGCTATCCGTCTCACATTTTGACATTCTCCACGCCATTCTTTATTTTGCTATGGAAGCTTTTTTTAATGTTCATATTTTTTTAACGAAAAACCGTCGATAAAATAGGCCAAATTCGATACTTTTTTATCAAGCTATCCCCATTTTGCCGACTTTGATATTAAAAAGCCTCCATAGCAAGATAGCGGCTTTTATATTGATTAATAATCTTTTTACAAATTTTGTTTCAGATAATATTTACGGCCACAACCGTGTACACCGTGAGGACTCCGTCTTTTCGAAGACATTTTCAACCATTAAAAAATGAATAAATAAAAGTAAACGTTTAAAAAAGTATTTTCTGTTCTTCATTAATGCTTTGATTTGACATAAAAAATCAGATTGATTAGCGGATTTCGACCATCGAAGAAAAATCGCGAAAGTCAGCTATTTTTCGACCCGTTACACTGTGATGATTCCTTAACACTATGAAAAAGAAGTTGTTTAAACTTCGTCAAAATGACATATACTGAATTTCAAGCTTGCTGGTATGTAGTACTTGTATGTAGATGCGTTACCATCTTAAACTACACGCACACAGTTCTAGTAAAGCCACCTGTTGGAAAATAGCGAGAACTTATTCAACGCCCTAATAAGAGATCAAGAAGAACCAATATTCCTTGTTAATTATAAGGTGATCCAAATAATTACCGAGGTGATCTAAATAATTACCGAGGTGACCTAAAATAATTACCGAATATGGATACGGTAGGTAGCATTTGTGCCGTCGAGGACGATGCCATGTTAACACAGACTAATATTTTGTGTGCTTGATTAATAAATTCATAGCAGTGCAGTAAATACTCTTTCTCACGGTTCCAAGGGTTAGTCCGATAATTAGTTACCTATTTTTTCAGCTCCGTGGTAGCATTTTTTAGCAGATATAAAAAATGTACCTGAAATTATCGGGAGGCTTCGATAAGTGTAATGTAATGAGCCCACGAAATACGTCGAGTTTCCATTTTTTTTAAGGAGTCTTCTCACTTTAGACGCTAAAAAGGCTATTTTCATTACTTTTTTTCATAGGTTTATATTATAGATATTGATATAAAAGTTGTTACACTTAATAAGTACATTTAAAAAAATGTATGTATTTATGTAACCCAAACAAACTTTAAACACGTTTTTCTCGAAACAACGTTTTTCGACGGCTTGTTGATAAAATCTTCGAAACTACTAAACCGATCCTCATGAAATTGTAACCACATATTCTTTACAACTATAGATATAGCGCATATTAAGGATTTTTTTGAATGTTGATATTTACTTTCTTTCGCCAAAATCGGTGAAAAGAAACACGTTTCTTTTCGAAAAATGTCCGCCATTTTGTTATTTTTGCGTTTATCGGAAAACGTATAATATGCGCTATAGCCATTAACATACTGAATCTAAAACCGTTTGTTTTTTTTGTTTCAGATGATACATCTCCGCAATATCATCAACAGCGCAGACCTACAATTTTTATAGGACATTTTTTTAACTACCATTATCGTCTATAAATAGTGAGTTAAATAAATAATTTAAAAAAATGTATTTCGAAAGTGTATTTATCAAGTGTAACAACTTTTATGTCAATATCTATAATATAAACCTATCAAAAAATTCATGAAAAAACCCTTCTTTAGCGCCTAAAGTGAGAAGAGCCCTTAAGTGAATGACACTTTAGATCGTACCTACACTGCATAGGATGATCAACGAAAAAGGTGTATAGTTCGAGAAAAAAAAAAATCAGCTCGGTGGTAGCATTTTGACCTGGCTTCGTAAAAACCTTTACTCGATCGGGCCGAACTCCGACCACCCATCCACCAGTGTCGGCCGATATATAATACGTTTTTTGGCATTTCGAATTTATGAATAGAAACTAAAATGAGTCAGAGCTTTCGTCTATTTTATATAATTTTCATAGTCTCAGTTTCCGTTCTTAAGACAACGGATTGTTGTCTAGAGGGCTATTTTGGAGGTGATCAGTAGGATGAAATAGAAAAAAAATAACCGAAAAAATGTACAATACTGCCTCAACTGCTATTTTTTCGACCCGCTCTGCACTTTTGTACGTGACTGTTTTTCAGCTTTCTTTCGACCATCGAGATTTTGGCGCATGCCATATGGGAGAAAATTTTGTCATGTTTATCCATAATAAACTTTGAACGGGGTAGCTGGAGCTCTATTTTCGTTTTTAAAAAGGTTTGTACAAGTTTTGTAAAAAGTTTTGTACAAGTTTTGTAAAAAAGACAAATTTCGGAAAATGCACCGTAACTCAAGAACTATACGGTTTAAGAGGAAATATCAAAGATGTAAAAAGTTGGGTAAGTTTATACTAGATCGCGTGGAACTTTTTCAAAATTTTCTTCCGAGACCTTGTTTTACCTTTTTTGCTCGAAACTCTGATGAGAAGGATGGCTTAACTCGATAAGTATGGCGTTTAACACAAAATATCAGAAGAAACTCTTTTAATTTTCGATTGTAAATGGGTTTCAATTTTTTCAGAACTTTTTTTGAAGTTTTTTCGACCTTTTTTCGACCTAAACTCGTAGAATCGTTCCAAAAATTCATTGGCGTATCTACATTGTAAACATTTTTTCGAAAAAAAAAACTGAAAAAATGTCAATGTATTCTAAACGAAACACTGCAACATCTTCCCCTCTTCAGATTTTGTCTCTAACTCAATAGTTTTCGAGATACACTACTCAATTGTTCGGACGATTCTCCGAGGTTCGACCAAAAAAATTTCCGACACAAATTCGTGAAAAATTTAAGCGAATCTAAAATAAAAAATTGTAAATGATTTTCTTTACTACTCATCAGAGTTTTGAGCGAAAATGGTAAAAAAAATCTCACAGGACAATATGGAAAAAGTTCCAGGTGACTAAGTATAAACTTACGCAACTTTTTACATCTTTGATAATTCCTCTTAAAACCTTTAGTTCTTGAGTTAAGTTGCATTTTCCAAAACTTATTTTTTGTTAGCCAAAAAGGAATTACTTTTGCAAAAAAGATCGTACGAACCTTTTGAGGGAAAGGGAAATGGAGCTCTTGCTACCCCGTTCAAGTTTATCATGGATAAACATGACAAAAAATGTTTACATAGGTCATGCGCCCAATTATCGACGGTCGAAAAAACGCCGCAAAAGAATCATGTACAAAAGTGCGTACCGGGTCGAAAAAAAATCATAAAACCTGAGAAGAGTATGTGGCTTCCGGATGGAGGCCGTGTTGAGGATCAGCGTTGTGCCTGCCCTGATGATGCAGACTGTAACGTTTGCGAAACGTCGGCACAACGCTGATCCTCAACACGGCCTCCATCCGGAAGCCACATACTCTTCTCATTACATAAAGAGCCGTGAAAGCCTTAAAACTAAAATCATAAAACCTATTTAAAAAAAGCAAAACAAAGCTGAATTTGTTCCCTTCAAAACGCTGTTCGGTAAATTTGATTATCTCTTTTGTGACGAAGCTATGTAACAAAAAAATATCGACGCGTGTATCCAAACTTTTGAGTGGCAGTGTATAGTCTCAATGAGAATGGCTTCTATTGGCTCGAAGCTGAAATAGACACATTAAAGTATGCTGCTAAGTATCCGATGGCCGTAAATGCATTTATATAAATACATTGGTTCTAAAAATAGATCGATGCCTCAATCGGCAAATATCTTGCGATCAGTAACCTTGGTTCATTCGATTCGAAATTAACAGTAGCAATGATAGTTGCTATATTGTTCTCTTGTGAATTTGAATTGGCAATAAAAGACCATTAAACAATGGAGGGGTTGAGGTGAATCGAACAATAAAAGAACTCTCACTCGAGACCCACGTTTAGCGATTGGTGCCACGAATGTCTGGCGACTATTGACGCTATCCACTCAATACTATTATACTCTTATCGTTTTCACGTTCGTGCATCGCCAAGTCGACAATGGCCTTGTGAATAATGCACTACGCGATCGACACGCGATCACGCTTCTTTTCTCAGAGTTCATTGGTCTTTGCAAGGTATCAAGCTATAGAAATTTGAACAAAAGACCAAAACAAGCGCGCACGTTGTTCCCGCGTGTTTCTCATCATCTTCAATCTACCAAACCTCAGGACAGAATCCTATTCAAAGAACAGTGATATCAAAGATGCGTAGGTACGGAAGCTTGCCGTGTTTTTTTAAATAAATGTTAGGTATTGGTTTTCTTTCGAGTTGATAGTTATGTATTACAATGAAATAATACTTGCAAACAAAGCGTATATACGCAATTCGAGATTTCACAAACAAAAAAATACAAAACTATTTTAAAAAATTACTTGTTCACTATATGTACGGCTGGGTGGAGGTTAAAATGTCGAATGACTAAATATAGAACAACAAAGATTTGGAAACGACAAAATTATGAACTCTTAAAAATAACGAAGGTTAAATTATTCGAAATGTTATCCTTTGACCGATGACGAAATCGAATAACTATTACACCAAAGGATTATTTATTCCAGAGTTCATTTATTCGAGAACACATATTCAGATAGTCATACAAATACAGATTCGAACAATCTACAACATTCATATCTCAAAAAGAGAAAAAAGTGAGTATCTAATATTGGTAATACCATCTGTAGCAAAAATGAAGCCATATATCGAGAATACAAGCTTCGAATGTGTTGATCTGAGAAACGGAAATGATCGATGGTGCGAAATGGCGAATGTCTAAATGGCGAACATGGCATGGCTGCCTGTCCCGACTGACCACTAACGCCATCTGTCATCTTCATTCTGAAGCGCAAGTAGCATTGCTCGATCCCAAGTTTTCGATATCCGGACCGTTCGCCATTTTGGCCCATCGCTATTTCAACTGATCGACTTTTTGGTCCTTCGCTTTAGTGAATTCGAAATTGTAAACTGTCGTAATATTTACAATTCGACGATTTGACGTCTCGAATTGTTTGGTGTCTATATACAGGCGAATCGATATTATATCTTTCATTATTTTGTTAAATCTGATATTTATTTTCGCTATAAATCAACTTCGAGATTTTTGTATTCACAATTTCGATTAACTATTTTACAGACTATCATAAGATTGACCTATCTATATTGGAACGTTCGTCATTACTGAATTCGAAATTTCGGTCCTTCTGAATATTGATCGTTCGAATTTCCAATTCCTACCGGTGCGCCTGCGGCGATTTGACGTGTCAAGCAGCTTTGGCCCGAACTAATACTTGGATGGGTGACTACTTAGTGGCAAACTGATTTGTGCACCAATTACTTGGCGGAAGGCAGGTTTTACTGAGTTTTCGATGGCGATATATACAACTCAAACTCAGTAAAAAATATACTTACCTGTATCGGCACAGGGTTGTTTGGGTTCGCATAACCCGAAAAAAAACATGTATCAAATGAGATTGATTATAGATATAGAATCGCTTTTCCGCGCGATAAAAAAAGAGTCGAAAATTCCGTAACATTTTCTAGCAATCTTCTGAAATTTCCCACCGAATTTCACGTAGACCATGCGTACGAATCTCTATGGACGAACATTGAAGGAACATTGGACTAGCGCAGAAGCAATATTTGTCACTGACACCGAAATTTTGCACTTGGTAAGAATCAATCGATGTACGGGGAGGAAAGCGACGAACGTGTTGTAAAAAGCTGATCAAATTGACAATTATCCTTGATCTATAATAATGTACATTGCAAGATTGAAGCAGGATAAACGAAATATGGAACATCTAACGGTTAGTAAAAATATACGTTGTTGAAAGGAGATTAATGTATAACTTGCGAAATGCTTATAAGTGCACAAACATTGCAGGAATAATAACAATATTTTGAACCCGTCATATGTGGTTAGAACGATCTTGAGATGTGAAGATTCATGAAGTGAGACCATGCAGAGTTGAGAATGTGACTTGGTAACGTGGTCAAAGAGATTATGGTCTGCACCGGATGAACAGGGACTAATCGCTGTCGCGGTGCAGCGAGATGACAGAAATAAGGATATATATATATATATATATATATATATATATATATATATATATATATATAAGTGAGGCTGGTGGGTGACGTTTTCACTCGAGGCACGAAAGCCAAAAATTCGCTGACATGCCAGAGCCGTTTAATAACATGGACTATGCCAAGTGGCGTAAACTTCGTTGTTGGACGAAATGTAAATTTTCCCGAAGGCAATGAAAAAATTCATATGCCTGAATGCGAGGTGATAGAATATGAGGTCAATAACTATCGGAATTTCGATGGGAATGTTCGAACGTTCCATCCTATCCGGAGAATAATTTAATCTTCCCAGAATTGCGTCGGACAAGTGCTGACATTTTCTACTGGTGATGATTTTTGTTTACTCCGGCCAGATGCCAGGGACTTTCTTTCATTGGGCGAGGCCTAAATAAAATATCGATTTAATCAGTTCGAGAAGTCACTAATTGTCGGGAAAAGACGCAAAGTTTGAAAAATACTCTTCCATCTGACACGTATTGACATTTGCCGATATTAAGCAAATTTTATTGCAGATCGATCTCAATACTGTTTACTTGAAGTAATATAGTGATGATTTAATTCTAGATCAATTCCCCGTGACAAGTTTTTGAATAAAAAGACAAACTTTCGAGACGTGTGCAATATAATTTTACATATTGATGACTCATAACTTTGGGAGAGCGACGCAAACGTCCTTCCTTCGCCCATTCGAACAGGCGATTTCCTTGATTTTGGCTCCGCGAATACAGAATGCTTTGTGCATCGCCCAAAATCATGAAGCGTTCATGGCTCCGTGAAATTCGTATGCGTGGTATAATTATGCCATGTATACGTAGGGAAAAAACAAGATTTCTGATAATCTATTCATCTAGAAAATTAAGAATTAAGAGTAAAATATTTTGATCTAGGAAATTAAGCTCGAAATCTTATAAGCATAACTATACCTACTCAAGCTTGATAGCCAGTGTCGCGTAAATGTAAGTATTTGCCATGGCAACGTATGAATGTAAACGAAACTAAGGCAAAATTAGGAAGACTACGAAATTGATTTAAAATCATGATTTCGAATTAATCTTGCAATGTTTCCACTTCGTGATCACCATGCCATAGTTATTATCGAAAGAAGATAATTGCAATATAGAAATTGATAGAAACTTAATTTTCTAAAGTACTTTGGGAAACCACGAATCATTGTATTGCTAATACGTATTGATGTTTATTAATGTTGACGGGGATATGATCTTTCGTTCACATTTGACCTCAAATTTCCCCTTCTCAAGTTTATATTGTCTGACAAGTGCTGACGTTTTCTACTTTGGCGACCATTTTTTTATGTTCAGGCATGCCGGTCAGTGTTTTAATGTCAGTCAGTGTTTTAATGAGCCAAAACTTTATCACGATAAATCTGCTTGAAGAACGTCGGATTTTTCGACGAGAAAAATCCACGTTAACAATTAATCATACTCGTGAATTTCCGGTTGAGGGTCCGAGAGCCAAGAAAATGTAGCGAAATTTCAGTTGGCTTGATCCAGCAAACAAAATTAGCGACAAGGACATACTGCACAATTTTTAAAACCAAAATTCGTTTGTTTTTTGGTCAAAACTTTTCCGCGAGGAAGCCAAACGTCGCAATTTATATTTACACCGCTATCTTTTCACTTTATACGACTGTGTGGATTATCTCGATCTTGTCACGACTGCCAAGAATTTTTCGGTTCTTTTCACAAAGTTTTCGTCATCCCCATCCTCGCATCGAGAAATGTAGAAAATTCCCGTGTAAACTCTCCTTATTTTGTAAATCGGAATAAAATCTGGCGTTGGTTCTCGTAAAATGCGCAGCGAAGAGTTTCAATGTACTTGAAGTAATAGCTTCTACAAAATTACACCAACTTTTAGCGACTGCACAATTTTTTCGTTTTTTTTTTATTCAACACCTCACGTGGTTTTCAAGGCGGAATATACATTTAGAAACGAACAAAATAAGCAATGTTGAGGTATTTTTTAAACTAAGAAATAATTATTCTACAATTATCAAACTTTAGGTATACTTTAATAGTATATTTAAGTAGACAAAATAATTTTTTTTTTATTAATTCATCATCAAAATGACGGTGCTGTGGCGAAGTGTTACAGCAAGGCCGCCGCGGGAGTTGCGAATCGTCGTACAGTCTAGCTTCCCGTAGACTTTGATTTGCAGAAAAGTTTAAACATTCTTTCAGTTAGAACATGTATAGTTTCTATGTGACGGTAATTGAAATAAAGAAAATGGAAATTTGACAAAATGGCACGCAATTACAAAAAAAAATCAACATTTCACGCAACATTTTTGTAAAATGTGCATTGAAAAAGTATTTTTTTCCAATTTTTCACAAACAATTCTTGTCAAGTAGAAGGTACCAATGTTATTAATATTTCTGCCAAGTTTCAACTCAATCGGCTCAATCGTTTTTGAGTAATCCTGCACTCCAATTTTGATAATGCAGTTTTGAGAAAAGAGCGTTTGAAGTTCACGCCCACTCCGAATTCGAGCGGTGAGGCACAACGTTGACGGGCTGTAACGTGTGAAGTTCCTCGAATTTCACTTTGAAACTTTGGGAAAATATTGTTCATATATAGTTCTATCGTTTGAAGAATAAAAAAGAAATCGATTTTCTGATTGTTCTAAAAGTATATCCCGCCTTAAACCCATTGGCGAATCTGGCTGTTTTAATTATTGTCATAAAACGGAACTGCCATAATGCTAAGCCATCAGTATTTTCCATAACCGTAAAGTAACAACTTTTGTTCTACACCACTGTACGTTTACTCCTTCATTGAGAAAACGAGAAACGAAAAGACACGATCTTTGATCCTTCTTCCTACCCTCACCTGATCATCCGTGATCCGAGATGTTGTTTTCGTCGTTGTGCTCGTTCTAGTAGTTTTCCTACTGATTCTTGAAGTCGTTACAGTCTCATGAGGCGAGTCCCAATCCTGAAAAATCTCCGTGGTCGCCATCTTGTGTTTGTTGTCCAAATTTCCAGCTTACAATTAATCCTCTCGCCTTCGGATAGGTAATCCACGTAAATAAATTCGATTCACTCTTTACGCGGCAGAAAGCACTGCACTCAGGGAACGACGGACATGGGGGTTCCGCAATAGCCTGAAGGGTACGCACAATTCAGTACTGCATTTAACGAAGTTCTTGCACGAATTTCGTTTTTTTTCTTCTCCTATATAGATTACCGAACGGTTCGAATCTATGGTGAAAAAGATAGTTTTGATTTGTTTGCAAAGAAAAAAAATCCCTATTTAATTTTGTCCTCGTTCAAGCGCTTATATTTGTTGCACACATTTGTCGTATCCAAGATGTTTCGTATTGCCGTAAAATGCCCGTCGGGACTCCCACGATGTTTGGCGTTTGTAAAATAGCGCGATCCGTTAGATGGACCACGGCAGACTGAGAAGGTCCAGGAAATACGCCGCCCCCGAAAGCTCGCGAGCTTCTAGACTGCTATACGGCAGATGAAGCACACGTAGACACACACGCATGAGGAGACGTGGCACAGCCCGTTTCCAGAAATACGTGGATACAGGTATAATTAAGACGACGTGTGGGACGCGCCGGGGGACCCTCAACGTCGCGGGGAGAAATATGAAAATGCGCGACTTGGCGGGAGAAAGAACGGGGCAAAATACTCGTAATGCATCAACGCGATAAAAGTACAAGAGAATGGGACGGAGAAGAAAGATGAGGAGTGAAAGAGCTCGAAAAAATGCACAAAGGCATCATTCATGAATTCGGTGTCAAGTCCTTGATGCCAGCAGCAAGAAACATATAATTGATACTTTTGAATCGTGCAAATTTACTTCAATACAATACTGTAAGGGGGGAGATATCGTTGGGCGAGGAAAAAATGTGCCGATTTTCATGATTTTTCTTAAGAGAAAAGTTTCATTTACCACTTTTGAGACCTAGGGTATGTTTTATTACTACTTTTGGCTGTTACATGGTATTTTTTTATTTTCATTAATGTTTAAAAATGGTGGAGGTATGGCACGGTCTGCTAAACTGCATTTTCAAAATTGGCGTGACGTCTAGCTAAGAAACTAATTGACCGATTCTAATGAAATTTGGGATGAATCTTTCTGACCTTATTATATAAAACATGACCCTAAATGTTTTGGAAAATTAAAAAAAAACGTATTTTTTTATTGCAACATGTAACCATTTTTCTCGGAAAATTCAATATTTTTGTTTTAAAGCGGACCATATAATTGATTTTCAACATTTCTCCCATTTTCTTGATCCATATTCTGCGTATGAGTGTTAATGAAAGAAAAATATTCGTAGGTTTTTTCAGATCAATCCCGCCGACGCTACGCTTAACGTTGTCTGACAACATCCCCTGCAACCCGTTTAGAAGACCGTCCCGTACTGTCGCCATTTTTAAAGATTAATAAAAAAAAATACCATATCACAAAAATACGTTCTTTCTTTTAAAAAAATCATGCAAATCAGCAATTTTTCCCTTGCTTAAAGGTATCTTCCCCCTTAAATATTGTTGTTTCATAATTTAGCAAGAACAACGCAACGTTCCGTAATGACTTCCCGAGTATAGGAAGCTGTGCGTAAATTTCAAAATCCCTTAGCAGTGACTGGAGTTAAGACGGAATGACACCTAATCGCGGTCGGTATGGTAGAACAATTATAGATTCCCAAAAATCTCTGAAACGGCTCTTCAGATTCCGTCAAAACTTTGCCAAACGCCGTCAAATAGATAGACGAACAGCTGTCTGCCCCTCAAATTTTCTGAATCTGAGAAAAAATATGTAGATTGGCTTATCATAAGCCAATCTACGTTTTTTTTCTCAAATTCAGAAAATTTGACGGGAAGATAGCTGTTCGTCTATCTATTTGACGACGTTTGGCAAAGTTTCGACGGGATCTGAAAAAACGTTTTCGAGATTTTTGGGAATCTATAATTGTTCTACCATACCGACCGCGATGAGGTATCATTCCCTCTTAAAAAGAAGGGGCAGCAACGGAAAGTTCAAAAGAACGAGAAGAGAGAGAGAGAGAGGCTGCATCGTATTCCCTACGTAAGAGTAAATCGAGCTCTGCGTTACCGACCGCTCGCAATGACTTGCAATTAAATCGTGATAATAGTCGAAGCTAAGCGACGGGAGAGCTTCATCGCGCATTACAATATTATACGGGGCCGGAGAAGAAAACACTTTTTCAAAGCATTACTCGGACGTAAGGTCTCCGGCAAGCAGCTAATTGCTATTTTCAAGGCAAGCAGCTATTTTCAAAATGATTTTTTGGGAATTCAATTACACAGTTATATTTGTACAGGCTTGAAGTGACATCTTAAATTTTTTCGAAACATTCTCTCCGAATTTGTACATGATATTTCCGACGTTGCGCAAAACAACACTTTTTAAATCGGGCATGTATTTTTCTCAGAAAGTCTGTGACCGATCGACTTGCAATTTTGCACACATGTAGAGTACAAGTCGGGCTATCGTTCGGCGCTCCATCCTTTTTTCGGATTGCTTTATAATGACTACTTTTCCGGGCCGTGAGAAACGAAAATTTGATTGTAAAAATCAGAGTAGCCTTTTTCAAACGCCGCCATTTCGTACATTTTTCCTAACATTTTTTGTTAAAGGGCTGTACGATAACCACATATGTAAAATATAGAATCAAAAAAATCCTTTGTTTCAAATTACAAGAACGGCCGCAATCACAGCACGCGCCCGACGATAAAAACATTTCGCGAGATGAGCAATTTCAAATAAAATGCTTTAAAAAAATCGAAGATGTTACTTCAAGCATGTATACATATAACTGTGAAAGACTAACGCTGCAGATTTAAGCGTTTCTCTAAATTTGATTATTAAAAAGTCACGTTGAAAATGGGTGTTCACACTAGAGTAGGGCCCTAACCAACGAGTTAAACTCGTTGACGGGCGTTCACCTGAATCGTGGAGAAGTATACCGTCCAGGGTGTACCTCCTAATTCGATACTCATATCATTCGAAATGCAAGGGAAGAAGATCGAGAAAATGGAATTGAGGTTTACTCGACACCTCCTACAGCCCACGTCTCGGAACCTTACCGGCATGCGACCGAATCGAAAAATGGAAAGGGGGCATCAACATAACTGTTTTCGTAACCATCATAATTATCTCCTTGGTGCTTTTCACAAGAGGTCGTTGTGAAATCCGACCAGGTGATGTCTGCAAAGGCATAAGTGGACCCGGAAAGGTTCGATCCAAGGGACGATCCGCATGTGCATTGTAATGTATAGAGTCACGCAAAGACTTGCGTGACTTTGCGTGACTTATCACGTTTTCACGTGAACTATCCCGTTCCAAATTTACGATTAAATTTATAGACCGACATCTAAAGGCCATAGCCGGGTAAGTAGGGAAAAATTGCCCCCGCATTTTCTCCATCGAAATTAGGAGCATATTCTGAGGTATAAAAAAAACAAATTTTCTGAAAAGTTCATCCCCGCCAACGCAATGGTTTTGGAAAAATGAATTTTTTTTTAATAAAAAATAAATAAAAATTTCGGAAACGCTTCAGTGAATCGATTAGATTTTTTTGGTACTTGTTACGATCAAACGTGTTACGAAATAAAATTATAGAACATCTTGCGAAAGATTTAGGTTTAAAAAAAAATAATGTTCCTTGTTTTATTTTTTTTTTACTATAATCCACTTGAGGTACAATAACGAATTTTTTTTCATATAATCTTTGGGAACCTTACTAGATTATATAATTTTTTCAAAATGATCGGTTTGGTACGCCAGAGTGAAAAAAAAGAAATAGACTTTATTGATGTATTTTAGTTATATATCTATATAACTAAAATATATCAATAAAGTCTGATATGTGACTAAATGATCGGCTTGGTACGCCACAGTGAAAAAAAAGAAACACACTTTATTTATATATTTTAGTTATATAGATATATATAACTAAAATATATCAATAAAGTGTGTTTCTTTTTTTTTCACTGTGGCGTACCAAACCGATCATTTTGAAAAAATTATATAATCTAATAAGGTGCCCAAAGATTATATGAAAAAATTTTCGCTATTGTACCCCAAGTGGATTATAGTAAAAAATAATAAAACGAGGAACATTATTTTTTTTTTTTCAAAAACCTTAATCTTTCGCAAGATGTTCTATAATTTTATTTCGTAACACGTTTGATCGGAACAAGTACTAAAAAAAATCAAATCGATCCACTGTACCGTTTCCGGAAAAAAAAATTGTGTTGATATTTAAAAAAAAAAACATTTTTCTAAAACCATTGCGTTGACGGGCATGAAATTTTCATGAAATTTTTTTTTAAACCTCAGAATATACTCCAAATTTCGCTGGAAAAAATGCGGGGGCAATTTTTCCCTACTTACCCGGCTATGGCCTTGACGGTCAGATTTTATTACGCTGAATACTGAGATCATTCAAAACCCAAACCTGTGCCATTATATTCAAGCATAGGGGAACTCGGGGCAAGACGAATACGCGGGGTAAGGTGAATCATAAGTCGAGCTACTAAACAGTGTGTGCAAGCACAGTGCTCTCGTTGGAGTTTGGAGGGGGTGGCGGCGGGATGAATGAGTGTGAAAGTATCGACTATGGCGGAAGCACGCGTCTCGAGTGAGAAAACAATATCGATTTTTTTTTTAAAACGATGTAATTTTTGGTCAAGTTTACCATCGTTTCAGTTTATTTGAGTTGATGATATTGATTAGAGACAGGTAGGTTAACACAATGAAAGTACTAATTATTAATATAATTAAAACGGGTTTTCAGAAATTTTCAAGGTTATTGCGTAATTTTTTGTTAATTCATTAACCGTCTATTGGGGCAAGATGAATACAAGCTTTTGCAAACCCGGAATATTTTACAACCTACCATTATTTACGTTAGAAAGGGTGAAATAAAACTTGTAAAGCATATTATTCCTCTTCCACCAGTGTTTCTGCCAGGGGAAGAATAAGAATTTAAAAATTATCAAAATGATATGGGAGCAAGATTATTCGGAGTAATCTTGCAGAACTTAGACGATTGACTTATCAAATTGATGGTATTGAAAATGAAACCACTTTTATATGCGAAAAATACCAATAATTCGGGTCCCATCACTGTCCCAGCGACGTTTCATCTTGTCTCCCGTACGGGGTGAGATGGGAAAAATAAAGGTTTAATTAAAAATATATATTGTATGGTACAAATAAAAAAGTCTTATTGTTTTTCTTCCAAAATTAAAAGATTAACAAATGTTGATTAGTTAAAAATAATTAAAGTTGACTGACTCATATCATGCATTGTTTTATTTGAATATGAACTTAGCGTTATCATCTTGCCCTGACTTCCCTTACGTCATGCTTGGTATACTACCAAGTCAATTACAGAAAATCATCAATAAAGGTCGCATCATTAACTGATGATGAAACTGCAAAATTGTTATTTTTGCCGCATTGATCGCCTACACGGTCAACTGATCAAGGGAGGCATTGACGACAAAACCCAATTAGTATTCTGTACTAAAGTGACAAGCTGACCAAATTGCAATCAGTTTAAGTTCAGCATTTCCTGCATTAGTGCACTACGTGGAATCGAGTAGCGAGTGCAAAAATCTAAATTACCCGTCCTCACGTGTGGAACGGAAGGCGGGGCGAAGCTTCTGCATGGCGTCAGACGTGTGAGGATGACGTCGCGAGTCCTCTCACTACTACACTTACAACGCGATTCTCAAGACGCTTTTATCGCAGCCGACAAAGCTATCGCATCCCGTTGGTGATTGCGATGATTGAGTTTCTGTTTAACAAGGTTTCCATGACTCGATAACATCATGAGAAGTGAAAAACATCCGTATAATAAAAGGCGAAAGAATGTCAGTATATCATTCGCATGCAGAGAGAACGTATGCGTATCCAAAAGGAATTAGAAAGTTGCTGAAATGATTTATCAGTCTCAACAGCAAATGAAGAGCGCACACCTTAGTCGAATAAAAAACCCATTTTTCCCTCCATTTATTGAAAGTATGCAGTTTAACAAATATTGAGTTAAAACATTAGTAAATTAGAGAATTGTAGAAGTTACAAAGGTTTTACTGAATCGAGGCGCACAAAAATTGACTATTGGAAGGGTGGTGCATTCCCTTTATATGGGGATCGTCGGTAGTCATGAATATAAACTACATTGCAAACGTACGTACGTTTTGTAAATGCTTTCGTAGCTATCTATGCAACGCTTGTACGTAAAACACCGCAAAGAAACCTTAACGTCAAAGGTCGATGCGATGATGACATCAATAACCACCATTGCAAAGAAGCGCAGTTCTTAGACTTGTGAGCCCCACAACATATATTGAAGCTGATTAAATCCATGTCGGACCCTTGGGTATGTTTCTTTGCCAGGTATATTTCCGGATTATTCGCAAATACTAGCTTCTGTGTGTATGTTCAATTCAGACCAGCATGAAATGAATGGGAAAAATAGAAAATGTCCTAAAACCGAACCTGGGAGGTACACCAGAAGAAGTTAGCTACCAGACAAGTAAAAGAATAGCCGGTCCGACGCATGCCTCGTAAGCTCTATGCCGCGAAGTTTAGTGATTGAGCGAGCATGTACCGCTGTATCAAACGCTGTGCTGAAATAGAGTAAGATTAATGATCGTGATCCGCCTATTATCGACTGCCTTCCTAATATCGCCGCATAGCAGTAGCAGAGCAGTCTAGGTACTAAAACCTTTCCTGTAACCTGATTGCCTATCATCTAAAATTATATTCGGCAGTAGATAGCTAGATATCACTGTATGAAAAATCTTCTCGAACGTTGTAGGGCGCTCGCTTTAGAATAGCTATATGCATCGCCGCGCAATAATTTCCAATAATGGCCTTACGTAAGCACGGGTCCACGACAATGGAAAATGCGTGACCCGAGCACACGTCGAAGAGGTATGTAAGGTGCTGTGAGACGCAAGCTGTTAGGTACGCAACAACGACGAAGTTGCCTCATCTGATCCTACAGAATGAGAAGATAATATGTAGGTACGAGTTGATAATCATCGCTGCGTGATCAATCGAAACCATAGAAAACGCGGAGGAACAGCCGAGCAGAATAGCATATCATTCGAGATAAGAAGAAAGCTTTAGAGCTGTATAATCGTGGGTGATCTTCACACAGCAACGAACAAGTTGGTGGATTTATTTCCGGTAAACAAATTTCAAGGAATTAACGTTGTTGACTTCACTAAACCAGGATACTAATGTGTTACTAATACTGCTTAAAGTCCATGAATAATAATCATTTTTCAGCTATACGCACATCTGTTGAAAGTTAACTCACCTACTGCCTGTAAACCGTCAACATCCGCTGTCAACGACGAAGTTTCATGCCTTTCGGCCCTCAAAGTTGTAAGCGGTGCATGCACATCCGTTGAGTTTTAAAGAGGATCGCTTAAAATGATACAACACATCGATATTATTCGTATACATATCTACGTCTGGCAGAACGAGACAGTCAATGTGCAGCGTTCAGCAACTGTAGTTGCAACTGCTTGTGTATTATCACTCAAAAGTACGGCGCGTGATATCCTACAAGTCTTCTCTACGTAAAATCAGCCTATTAATACCAATACGTCATATCCAGCGTTAAGCGGCGCATCAATGTTAGAAATTAATGTACTTTATATCTGGAATTGACAATAAATACGTCTAGCAGCGAGAGAGAAGTGGCAGTAAGGTGAGTTGCATCAGAATTGACAGTCTGCAGAGGTCTACAGAATTTTTTTTTTTTTCATCTATTCCGAAAGTGTATTTATTAAGTGTAACAACTTTTATATCAAAATCTATAACATAAACCTATTTTTAAAACTCATGAAAATAGCCTTTTTTAGCGTCTAAAGTGTGAAGCGTCTTAATTCACTTCCTTGTTTCTCATATCTTTCTTTGAGCTTACCCTCCCCGCTTATTACTTATGCTGTTTCTTGCCTCTTTACACATTCTTCCTTCTCCTTCCAATTTATTTATGTTGTTGGAATTTTCGATTTCTTGTCGAAATATATTAATCAATAAAAACTTCTTTTGCATGAAATGGTAAAAAATGTGGGAAAGTAGTTGAAAATCTGTAAAAATATGATTATTTATTTCAATTCGGTTGTCAAAAATGTCAACGCGACACTGCTATCTCTTTTAAAACAATCTACGACATCTGATCGTTAAAACATACCGAGGTAGACCTTGTTTTTGGTGACCTATTTCGTTAGATAGTCAGTGGAAACCGAAATCAGACGAACTGCGAGGTTCGCGACCGTAGGACCCGAAAGTATCACCACTTGCATTTTCTCACGTCTTGTCATACTGTGCCAGGAATCCACCTGGAAATGGTCAGCAAAGTAACATTCATAAGGAGTCGTCGAAGAGTTTTTGCAGCTCTCCCTGTCAGTTTCCGTCGGTCTCCGTATAACCGTGGGTTTGTTTGCGAACGTAGCAGAAATAATATTTGGCACAGAAACCTTCGTCCCCTACCCTACCTAGGGTTATGTAATAATGAAAGACCGGATCGAATAGGCGTATTATTTTTCATTTTACATCTGTTATCATAATGTTTTAAAAACATTGTGATAGTCTGATTTAGAGTGTAACATTGAATGTAGAAAATTAACGATTTAATCGATTCTTTATGAATTACGACCGAAAGATATTTACATTTCGATTTTTTTATACGCCAATCTTTCTAAAGAGCTCGTCTTTTATCTTAGACTTGTTCATTTATTCGATTAATTAGGGAAGATTCACAACATTCCGACGCCGGTTTAATCGGCTTTGATGTATGTCGTAGTAGTCACAAATTTAAGAATTACTTAGAAGTATTCTTTTCGGGAGTGGCGGACATTGAACAAGATAAATCACGTCCGAAAAGTTGGAGATCATCGGGGTTGGTACGGTGTTTTGCGTGACTTATATTGTAGAATGTAAATTACATGCTTAGCAGCCTAGCACCCCTATTCAAGAGGGTAAATCACTACTATAAGAGTCAATTTTTTTTACTCTGGTCACTTTTCAAAGACAATTATTACCTGATTCCAATGGAAAAAAAAAATGAAACCGAAAAAAGGCGTAATTAACGAGTTTTAAATTTGTTTTCTGATAAAGCCCATATCATGGGGCCGACGACCCTTAGCAAGCAATTCTAATTTTCTTTGCATGGGGATGATTTGACTTGAATGAAAAATGATTTTCATGGTCATCCATGAACCTTGCGTACTATTCGATTTTTGATTCTTCAATTTTTCAGGCACCCTTCTTGTTAGAGGGTGAACCTCCCATCGAAAGTTCATGTGACAATGGCAACAGTCCACCAATTTTTATGGAACAACAACGAAATAAAACGAAAGAAAGTGCATTCGCCTCTTTTTCATTTTCCCGTTAACTCCCTCCGAAGAGCATGTTATTTTTCTTCGTATAATAATAATATTATTCAATTTCAGAATGTTTTTCATGTTACACTGTAAAAATTAGGTGCATCGTCATAGTTGTGAGGTGGTGAAGCACCCTATGGAACATTCGTTTTGCTTTTCATGCTTCAAGAGCGATTAGCCACCGATATTAATTGAATAAAAACAAAAAAAGTATTTCACCTGTGTTCTTGGTGTTTTTCAATAAGTCGAGATATCACAGCGTAAACTATCCCACAGTTAACCATTTTTCCCCTGTATAATAATAATTTTCTTTAATTTATAAATAAAGATTAGAGGTGTGATAAATGTAGGTGGATTTGCTTTCGAAGCATCATCGTTCATAGAATGTATAGTGTAGAGGGACTCAATGAAATTCGGCATCGCGGGCACCGGTCACCTGCCTACTTCGAGTAAAATAAAACTTTGGACGCTCCGAATGCTGTAACTTCAGCATTTACTTGCATTTATTCATTCTAAAAAGCTTAAAATATTCTTAAAATTTCGGGCTAAAATTATATTTAAAAAATTGTATTCCCTCGCGTATATAAGGGCTCAAATACATCAAAGAATATTGGAACTATCATGTTTTATTACGTAGAAAGCACCTAGAGGTAGCCCCTATGTACCATATAACAGTAATCGAATTCAAGTGCCGCCGAAAATTCTCACCAATTATTTAAAAACAGCTATACGCCAAAGTGTTTCGTGAATGCATTGGGGTATAGGTATTGGAACTGTAACGCAGGCAAAGAGAAGTATCCAGAACTCATGCCTATGCATCAGCGTATGACACTTGTATAGCTGAGATGCTGAAAAATTCTTAATAATTATTTTTAAATTGCTAGAAGTCAGAACTTTTCTCAAATAAATTAAAGAATGCTAGAACTATAATGTACCACACAGAAAGAACCTATAACTCTCGCCTTTGCACCAACATATTGCTATGGGCGCTTGCCAAATTATTTTCTCAATCGTCGCTGTTTTGGGTCAAATCATAAAAACTATCACTTGAAAATATTCGGAACTATAGAACAACCGAGCATGCCAGAATTATTGGAACTATAAAACACGCACATAGCATGAAAGAAGAACTGTCTTTTATTTATGAGTGCTAAAAAAAGATATGCAAATTTCACCGGCATCGGGTCGAGCGAAAGAGAAAAGCTGCAGCGGTAGATCTATGCAACTATTCGAACGTGAATCAGGAAACGCACAATAACGTCGAAGTCCGAGTCATGCGGAGAGCTCTTGCGTTGTTCGTCAGCTGTCCGCGATCGTCTGTCTTTAACCTCATGATTCAAATCAGACGTTCGTCGAGGCTTATCCCTATCTTCTTATTCTTCATTTTTTGCTACGTTTTGTGGTAATTTTGTACTTCCTGTTCGTCTTCTTTTTGGCAGCTTTCACTCTCTTTCCGCCCACCTTAACTCTTAGGCCGAAAGCCACTCGGGTGCCCAATTCGGATAGCGTTGAAACTCATGTATGTCAATACGCATTTATCGTGAGAAATATTATCACAATGATAATACTGAAGTGGACAATAAAAAAGATCCAACCGCTTGATGCATTTGAATCCGCAAATGGAACAATGTTGTACGACATTGTTCGGATAGTGTATCGTTATTAAATTCTGAAATAAATTGAGTCATAAGCAATAATGTATTGAACTACATCTTATATATCTATATCTTATACAAACTATATCTTATACATAAACAACAACCATCTCCGAGATATACGAATTTCTTTGAATATTACCTACATGGTTTCAGAGCAATCACATAAACGCAAAGCCTAAAGAGTTAGCATCTTTTTGACAATTATCATTTTGGCATAATTTGTGAACTTTAACGTGATAATCTCCTTAAATCAGTTTTCATCCAATGTCGATTATCGACATGCTGCAAGTTTTGATTAAACTTACAGCACAATTTTGAATATACATGAGCAAAGAAAAACTTAAGTCGCAAGTTGACCCCCTTTAGTTGAGCAAATGACTTGTTCGAGAAAAAATTATCATATCAATTTAAGAGGGGAAACTCCTCCAGATATTACTTTTTTATTGCTCTAAAAATTCATTTAGTATCTGAAGAATATATTTCCAAAGTTTGAAGCCCAACAGAAAGTCGTAAAGGTTCCTAGAAAGTCACCGAAGTGGTACCCTCCAAAAGTACCGAGAGTAGGTAAACCAGCGCGCGCCTTTTGCGGCCTCTACCTTTTAAGGGGTTAAGCTACTCTAGAGGCCGAAAGAATAAGCTTTTTGGGTTTTTTTTTTCAGAAAAACTACAAAATTATTCGGGATTACAAAACAGGGTGTTTATCATACATATCAGTGACTGTATACAATAATTTTTACACTTTCCAAAAAGTTGCCTAAAAAATCGTCAGATAATTGTTAATAAAAAATGAGCTATGCAATATAAAAAAAAATCGAACTTCCATAGACAATGTATTTTTCAAGATATATTCAACATTTCAAGTGAATCGGTTGAAAATTGTCTGAGTTATGTTTCCGGCCATCTTAAAAATGCAGTTTTGAGACAAACGCTGCACAGCCGCCATTTTGAAATTAATCGCTTCAAAAAAATTATTGTATATAGTCACTGATATGTATGATAAACACCTTTTTGTAATCTCGATTTATTTTGTAGTTTTTCTGAAAAAAAATCCCTTAAAAGCCTATGTTTCGGCCTCTAGAGTGGCCTAAGGCCTTAATGTCTTAGCTAAACAAGTTTGCTAGTTGACTTTTTGAATAATAGACTTTTTGAATAACACGTCCG
The DNA here is from genome assembly GCA_964007375.1 of Ophion obscuratus. Lineage (NCBI taxonomy): Eukaryota > Metazoa > Arthropoda > Insecta > Hymenoptera > Ichneumonidae > Ophion > Ophion obscuratus. The sequence goes on along the minus strand of OZ023316.1, from coordinate 12,563,029 downwards.
ACGATTATAAAGAAAAATTCGGCCTATGTAACTATCGTTTTTCGTTTTCACACAAACAGTTGAGAGAACAGTTCACACAAAAAGAGAAAAATGCAGCCCAGATTAGTGATTTCCTAGAAGAAGGCTTGCTTTATGGTTCTGGCATCGCAGATTAAGCTTGGGTAATTATAAATCACTCTAAACTCTACTTTTCAAGAACGAAATCTTCAATCGAGTTTTTCTCGAAACGTGTTTTTTTCCGTGCCGTGGAATGTAACTCAAAAAGTAATGAGGCAATCAACTTAAACATTTTGGCAGATATTCTTTAACCTGTCGGCATTTGCACAAACCTAACATTTCGTATAAATTGTCATAATAAAGATCGTTTTTAACGATTTGTTTATTTTAAAACAGTGTTTTTTCCTTTTTGTCCTCAAATTTGTAATTCTTTTAGCTAAATTTAGGTTCATGCAAAGCAGAACGACTTATTTTGATGAAAAAAAAAAATGTTTCGTTGATTTTAGTTAACTACAAGGACCTGGCCATTCCACCGCGCAAATTCTAGGAGCCAAGTTCGAGCACCTCTGGCGCCACCATTTTATTTTTTATTCACTCCTGAATTTTTTAGTTGGATTCATTCGAACCGCAATATTATTATGTAATTTGATTCATTGCATAAAATGTTCTCAATTTTTTGTAAACAATTATTGAAAAAAACTTGTTGTCTGGAAGAGGTTACCCCCTTAAGGCCAGTTATCACACGCGCCGACCATTTAGAAATTTTAGACCCTCATTTCGACCCAAACGATACAATCGATTGAGATAAAATGTATTGTGTACATGCGATATTGTTGCAGAAAGAGATTGACAATTGACGTTGTGCTAAATGTTGAAAAAAACTTTACAGATTTTAGTTACCATAGGATGAATTGTGAATTACTAGCTGATACACCAAATTCACGCACATTTCAAAATTGTTAGGCTCTCGACAGTAAGAAACACACACATTTTGAGCGTTGTTTCGCCTGATTGTATCGGAAAATAACGGAGGAACTGGAATTCAGAGTTTCTTTTCACAAAAAAATAGCACAATTGTACCAACGAAGCTCAAAATATTATCGACAACCCTGCAAATCAAGTGCATTATTTTTCCCACTGGCGGCAATCCCGCATGGCGATCGTGCAACATATGCACGCATCACACACGGACTTGCAGCAACCAGTGTAACGCCTATTGCGCTTCTGCTCTTTGGCGTAGTGTGAGTAGCAGACGGTTGCTGCGACATCTGGCAGTAGTTCGCGGCGGCTCATAGTCAAAAACTATGAATTCTGCAATACCATCGTGGCCGCGTCGAAATTTCGCAGCGTGTGTTATGTGGCTTTGAGGAGGTCGAAGCGGTCCAGTTGAGACAAATGACGGTTTATGCATTTTTTTCAGTAAACCTTAAAAAATGCTTATAAGGTATATATTTATTCTGAAGATGCTAATTTTTCATAAAATCTATTATTAAACAGCAAATTCTGAATTTTTATATTTTGATTACGTGAATAAGAAAATCTTTTGTGTTAATACCAACTTGAAAAAGTATAACATTATCGATGATTATTATGAGATCACTGCGTCAGTGAATGTTTTATAAAACTCAGAATGAAATTCCGAGTCATTTATAATTATGCTTATTTATATTTATGTCAAGAGATTATTTATTATTACCATTAATTGATGTTAAGTGTTCCCGTAATACGGCAACTTCGCGGATATTGAGGTTGGCAACAATGCTCTTCATTCGCCAGCCAAGATTCGTCATCTTTTATCAAATCTTTGATGGTTCAATATTGAATATATACGGTTTACGATGGACAAGGTGGGTTTTTTTCTTTTCCAAATGTTCAGAAAGGTTTAGTTTGCGTTTTTTCATTAGAAATATATTATTTTGGTGCTAAATAGCAGAAGAAAATTACATCACCCGTAGTGTGAACGTCTTGCCCATCTAACTGTAAGTAAAATTGCATTCATTGAACTATTTTTAATCTCTTGTGTTTTGAAGTGAACAAAATTCTAAAAATTCGTAAAGGGTCGGTATGGTCTGGACAATAAGATATATTTTTGTTCTAACTTTGTATTCTGGCTAACGCTCCAACCTCCTTAAGATGAATATTACGAATGCACATGGACTTTTGAATTGCGAAAGCAGAAGTTGATTCTGCATGAAAATAATTGTATCTCTGTGTGAGGTGTAGTTTACCCCATTAAGCCTGCCTTCTTGTCAAAATACTGAAACATGCAAACAGTAATTTCATTCCTCCTCTAACATAGTACCTACGCTGCCGGCCAAAAGTTTGAGTACACCAGTCAAAATTTCTTACCGCACTAAAAGTTAGATAGGGGAGTCAAAAATAAAGATAATCAAATTTCTCAAGCGGCGTTTTAAAGACGACAAATTTGCCTTCATTTTGCTTTTTTAGAAAAAAACTTTTTATGCAATTTTTGGTCGCAACTCTGATGAGTGGAGGAGCTCGATTTGGGAAGTATGGGGTGTAGGACAATCTATCAAGAAAGACAATTTGTTTAATTATTAATTTTTAATGAATTACATTTTTCTCAAATTTTTAAAATAAATTACTTTAACAATTTTTTTAGAATTTTTCAAATATTATTTTAACCATTTTGCTTATTAGAACTCGGAGAATCATCCTCGGTTGAGTTGTGACCTATCAGATTTAAGACCAAATATTAAATAGAAAAAACTTTAAACTTTTGAACTTGTTTTTTAACGCAAAAAAATAGTCAATCACGTCAATCTTAGCTTATCTATACCAGTTGTTCGGTGAAAAAAAAATCTATCGCCATTACGCTGGCCAGACCATATTCATCGAGATAATTCGATATGATATGCCTTGATTGCGTAAAGTAATGATCATGCCTCGAGCAAATTTAAAAAAAAAATGCTGAAAAAATTCTGGCTACTCCAGTGTGAACCTATGCAACTTTTTACCCCCTTGACATTTTCTCTGAAACTCCATAGTTAGTGGACTACGCCTATTTTTTCTAAAACATGTCTTTTTAAGCTAAAAAAGCAATACTGGGGCGAAACAAAATCGTACGAAGCTTACTAAAAAACGAAAATGTATGTTTTAAGACCCTCTTTAAGTTTGTTGTAGAAAAAACGAGCGAAAAAATTCGCCAGAAGTTGTGCATGCTGTTTTAGACGTGCAAAAAAGCTGAAAAGTAGTAAAATTTTCAAAAAGGCGTACCGGGCCTAAGTAAAGTTGTCAAACATTTTCTAAGAAAGCAAAATGAAGGTAAATTTGTCCTCGTTAAAACGCCGCTTGGGAAATTTGATTATTTTTATTTTTGCGTCCGCTATCTAATTTTTAGTACGGCAAAAAATTTCGCCCGGTGTACTCAAACTTTTGGCTGGCAGTGTATTTATTTGATATCGATTCGCAAGTTCTAAATATGGGATAAAAAAATTAAAGAGCATTGATGATCTATTTCCTTAAAATAGTGTTTCTTTTTTCATTATCTCGTGGGTTTCCATCTCCTTGAATAAGAAATGTTTCCGTTTTTGTTTCATTGAAATCGGTTAACTACTTCTGTGTGAAATAGCTTTGTCATCTCGTTGTGTGCCCAACTCTGAAGGGTGCTTTAACCCCTTAACACCGCGTAGCAGCAGATAAAAAAAGGATCCTTTAGTTTTTCAAACTGTTTAACATATGAGTTTGGACACAGTCAGAAGCAGACGCTGAAGTAACTTTTCTGGTCTTGTTGTCTTCGGGTGCGTAGGAATATTTGGATCGTGGAGAAATCAAGTTCCCATTTGAGTCTGGGATATGTGCCTCAGGCGAATTTGTCAGACATGTAAAAGGAAGCATCAAGAATTGGTTTGTTTTTGCAAACCTTTTGATTATCGAAAAGTGTGGAATAGCTCGAGATTTTAGAGGCTCGCGGTTTCCTCACAAGAACAGATGAAAGAGATATGCGAGCCACATGGCGTGCACTGACTTAGCATATGCAACGATACGAAACCAGCCGTGACAAGCCGCTGAAGCCGACGAATCGCGAAGAGTCTGTTCAACTCGCTTCTTGCGTTTTTTCTTTGGGTGTGGATGTTAAGTTTGGCTATAAAACGCATGTGGATTCAATATCCTCATGAAAGCATTGGCAGGGCTACAAAGTTAGGCTGGAATGATCATAGACGCTGAAAGGTATTTTCTATAACTTCAGATCATATGTGAGTTTTCGACCAAATTTTTGGCGGGCGAAAAACATTAATGCCAATTCAAAATACTATGACCATTGGCGATAAAACAGTTGGTAATTAGTTTTATTCGGATTTAGGAATTAAATAGGTTTTGTCGTACAAATGATAAGGTAAGATCAGATCCTAGTCACTCCACGCTTAAATCCTTTGAAGTAGATCTAGCGAGTATCATCATTCAGTTTGCAATAGTCTGTTTGCTTTCGTGACAAAATATTTACGGTACATGGAGTATGTTTCGTAGGTAAGATAACTAAGGAATGGATTTAAAAAAAAGAACGTTCAAACCGTTACTACGGGTAATGTCGATTAGGCAACTGTTATACGAAAAAAGGCCGGGTTGTGCCCATAACACACGAAAAGTAAAAAAAAAATCTTTGTGAATTTGTGGCAAGCGACTACTGGTGAGGCCCATAACAACCAATATCTCAAGTTACAAAACAGGATTTTCAAATGAATTTTAGTTTCATAGTGATTCTCGTTGGCAGTTCATCCAAGACATTTTTTTTTAATGTTTTGCTATAATAAATGTATTCAGTGATATGGCGACGGTAGTAAAGCCAAGACGAGCGAGCTCGAACTACCCTGATATAGTTTGTCATATATGCGGAGAGTGCTTTTTTTACAAAAATTTAGAAAAACAATTACAGATTTAGTGAAAAGTGCTTTTTCTGCTTATTCAGGAATAGAAATAAAGGATCAAGATAAATTCGCAGAAAATCTTGGGCCCTTCAGTGAAGAGCACGGAGAACAAATAAAAATCATGAATAGTAGGGGTGTGCGGGTACCCGAGTGAATCGGGTACCCGATGTTCGGGTCGGGCCGGGTATCCGACGGGTTTTGTTTTGCATTACCCGCCACTATCGGGTACCCGAATGTGGTAATCGGGTACTCATAAACGTCGAGTACTCTTAAACTTTGAATATTCGTAAACGACTCGGAGATCCGTATCTATTATTTATATTTATTTTTATTTCTTATTTCGGTGTATCGACCAAATAATGGGAGAAAACGTAAACTCGAAGAATGCGATAAAACGAATAAATGATAATAGTGTAAAAAATCTTTTTTCGTCTCACTTTTCTATCCTGTGTGTGTGTGTACGTATATGGGAGTGTGTGTGTATGTGTGGGAGTCTGTTAGGGTGGTGTGAAAAACGGTCACTGTTGGCGGATCGTATCGTAATAGCGCGGGAAAGGTGCGTTTTGGCATCACTAAAAAGTGTGCGAAAGGAAAAAATGTACAATAAATATCTTCTCTTCCAGCGAACGCCTTAAAGTTTAGAATTTTTGAATGTGTGTTTTAAATGGAGAAAAAACCCAAAAAGACCAAGATTCAACTCCTTGTGTTTATTCGAAGCGAGAAGAATGTAGCTTCCATTTGACATTTTTAAATTGAAAGTTTATTTGATTAGTTTCAGAGATATAAGCGTTTGAAGAACAAGTTTTATTTGGAAATTTTTTTAAATGACAACAAATTAAATCAAGGAGAATGAATCGCCGAAATTACCAGTTAGCACTAGACAGAATTAATGAAAATTCGACGAAGAATTTTGCTTTTATTTAGCTATTCGACATTCAAATATCTCGATATTTCCTGAAATGCGAGTGTATTAAAAGAAGTTTGCCGGAAAAAATTGTAAACATATACATAACAAAAATACAAAAATTATTAAATTAATTTTTTTTATTTCTTATGAACTGCAACCTATCGGCGAAGGGTAGAGAACATAAAGCTGGAGTCTATTTCGTCCGTTTTGGTACGTTTCCGTGGCGCTATCTATACTATGAAACGAAATTTTGTTCCGGCAACACAACTTATCGAGTACCCGATGTTGAGACGAGTACTCGAAAAACTCGTGTACTCGATAAAGTTCGAGTATACTCGTCTGATCACGGGTACCCGAAGAAATTCGGGTACCCGAAAAACTCGGGTACCCGATCGGGCCATAGTCTAATTACCCGGCCCGACCCGACCCGACCAATTCTGCTACCCGCACACCCCTAATGAATAGGTACCTAGCAAGGAAGGCGGGCCACATACACATGATGGTAGATTACGTTGTTAGAGTTTAATGCGTGATTGCCTCGACATGTCTTTCTCGAGAAAATCACGAAAAAAACCTTACTCAATGTAAAAATATTTAGTGAAACTTAAATGTTTCAATTGTTTTACGTAGAATTCCAATATTAGGTGCGAAAATAGGATAATTATAGAGATAAGATTTATAAAAAAACATATACAATTTTGCGGCATCAAATTGGCTGTTCAGCTGTACTATAATTATCTGAAACCCCAAACAAACTCGTACTCATGAGCTGTCTTAAATCGAAGTGATATAGCCAACTTTGTGCACGATTCCAACCATCTAAATTGATTTAACGAACTGTTTCATAACTTATTTTAAGATCTTAGGCCATTCTGGAGGCAGAAAAAATAGGCTTTTTGGGGATTTTTTCTCAGAAAAACTATACAATAAATCGAGATTATAAAAAAGGGTGTTTATCATACATATCAGTGACTGTATACAATCATTTTTTTGAAGCGATTAATTTCAAAATGGCGGCTGTGCAGCGTTTTTGCAATGACGTCTCCGTTTTTCCAGAGTCCACGGCCAGACAAACAACTTCTGTAATTTTTAAATTATAATGAGCAAATGAATTTTTTTCGATTATATATAATAACTGCTATAGAAGTACGTAGGATTTTTCGATGTATTGATTTTTGGTCAAACGGCGCACTTCTAAAGTGGAAAGTGAAAAATTTGCCTGAAAAATCGTCAGATAATTGTTAATAACAAATGAACTATGCAATATAAAAAAAACTCCTACGTACTTCCATAGACAATGTATTTTTCAAGATATATGCAACATTTCAAGTGAATCGGTTGAAAATTGTCTGAGTTATGTTTCCGGCCAACTTAACAAGGTAGATTTGAGATAAACGCGTTTGAAGTTTTGAGTAGTAGAAAATCATGAATAATTTGCCTGCTCCATACAATTGGCCTTCCAGATTATCGTCCTGCTCTTGCATTTCTTTTCTGCTTGATCTTAAAGCGATCCTCGTCCTTTTACCTGTTCAGGCAGCGATCTCTCTGCAAGCTTTATGCGCTCTTTGTCGATCCCCAGGCACATTTCGTGGCTGTTCGGGCCGATTTTCAAGTCCATTGCCTCCATTATGTGCAAAATTGAAGAAAACCCGTCATTGTACACACAAACCGCAACATCCGTAGCTACATCGAAGACTGTTTTACCACGCCAATGGATTTCGGGGCCAATACCCACACAGCCGAGTTGAAGCTTTCGTTACTGTTTTGTGTGTAACCGCCGATACATCGAGATAGAAGATCTTCACTGGTCAGTTTTCAAAGACTGGTTTGATAGCTTCATAGACTTCAATTGGAAGAGGTGGCTTATGTTTGTACTCAGCCAAAGTATTTGTAGCTTTAGCCAGTTGCCATGAGCACCATGAATCCTCTCCAATAGGACATTTGTCGTGCTGCGGTTTGGCATCAGTAGATAATTTATGATCCAGTGCAGCCCATGTACTGCTTCTCATGTTCTCAACTGAACCACTGATTCTACGAATCGCTAATCCATAACAAATAGATAGCTCGACTATAGGTTTTCCAGACGATTTGCCCCTTCCACCGAGACCTTTTGTCTTGTTTTTCAAATTACGTAGTCGGGTGCCCAGTCGCTTTAGCACGTGATCTATACACTCTTTCTTGAGTACTATGAAATCCTCATACGGCTTAGCATCTGTAATGCCTTTAAAAGTCTTAGAATCACCGTCACCAGTATAGTGGGTGTATTTGACTTGGTGCAAAGTTTCAGAGCGCCGAAACATCTCAACAACTGCATCGACTTCCATTTTTCCTGCCGACCCATCCTGATTCACAGCGCATTCTTCTGCATGATTTTCTGCCCACTCCACATATTCTTTGGTATCTTTTTTTTAGCCCAATACTCATACGCCCTACAGTATTTTGATTTCACTACACAATCACCGATTTTTCCACAGTTATTGCCAATAAGAGTCACTAACCAATACAAAGACGTAAATCCACGTTTTCTCCACGAACCATCTCCTGATACTACAATTCTATTTTATCGATTTTCAATAGAAATTATTTTCTCTTCTTCCGCAGCTCTCATCATACTGTTCTTGCAAACTAGATTGGTTGCAGTGGACATTCTTTTGACAACCTTATCGTAAAATGAGTGAAAGGTAGACCGAGGTAATATCATAAATGCACAGAATTTTCTTATTCCGTGCCAGCTACAACTCCAAGCAATCGCATGGCAATTACGATTCTACGGTTGATTTCATAGTCTTTGACAATAAATGGACAACTCGGTATCTCAGTCTTTCTACAATTCTCACAGGACACTGCTAGTTTGAATTCCAAACCGCGCTTGCCACTTTCAGTAAATTTCACTTCTGATTGGCATACCTTACAGACGACAACGTTGGAAATAGCCGAAAATACTGCAATAAAGTTTATGATACGATAACCAAACGCTGGATTCACTTTGATATCATACAGATCTTCCGATTGGTTCATTTTTTTGCCAATGTACTGGCATTCAAGTCATCTGGTGCTTCTGACTCATGGCGATTCAATGGTCTGCTTCGAGAGGTTTTTGGTCTCTTGCTGTTGCCGGATGCCGTTTTTCCTCCTTTCTTCCCACTGTACACCACTTTGTCACTCATTGTAAAAACAAATCAATAATTACACAGGGAAAAAGGAAATTAAAGTTCACAGAAGTATCGAGAAAAATGAGTGTCTGTCGACTAGCGTTCTTCTCAAATGCTTGGCTGTGCCTAACTGACTGAAACAGACGTTCTACAAGTCTAAACTTGTCTAGACTAGTCAGGAAACATAAGATTTCAATAACATCTGCCGTATACCTGCTCTAGTCCCCTAAAGTACGTTTTCTCCAGCGCTCACAAAAGGAGATCTCTGCGGACCAGGCGGCCTTGTACCAAAATTCGAAAACCGTGTACTTAGAGATTTTTCCTGGCCATAATCTTTTGAGCCGGCTTTTCCCGGCCACATCATTTGTAAGGTCCTAGGGGACCATTAAAAAAAAATCGTTTTTTCGAAAATTCTGGAGTGTCCTAACTCCTTAATTAGTCGATCAAAACATCCTGAAAGGACAACGTACTCAAACTATGCGTGTAGCACACCAATCGAAGACTTGTCGTAATTCCAACTTACTAACAATAGGAAGGAAGTTGTACGCGGACGGCTACTTCAACCCACAAAGGTTGGATACAGCACTAAAGTGCTTGTCTCAACTCGCCTTCTTTTTTCCTGTAGCCGTTTTGATAGTGCGAAAGTATGAGACTGCAGCTTTGATAGTCGTGACAGCATTGATCGAGCCTTGTGCGCTTCAATATTTTACTGCAGGTAGTACCAGAGCATCTCAAGGCACTCCGCTAGTCGCTCTTTCAATCGCAATCGACGATCTGTCGAGCGATCGTGACTATTTTTATAGAGTCCTCCGTGCATTATCAAAACCACTAGTCACGATTAATACCGTAGATACCAACTTCGTTAAAATAAACATAATTCGCTTAAAAAAACACAAACGATTTTGCAAAAGTAGAGGATTGTATCTGAATGAACCAGTGCGAACGATGCGAATCCTTGAGCGTTCGTCACCTCGTATCTCGTTGAAGGCGCTATCAAAGTTTTTCCGAAAGATTTGCAACCCTCGCCCGCGCGTCTGGAATTAGAACTTGGCTTGGATGTTTTCTCGGCGCAGCGGGGAATAATCGAGAATCTCTCTGTCATGATGAGATCCGCATGATGCTAAATAAACTAGGTGGATACAGATGGCTAGGCCAAAATCGTAGATAACTCGCTCGCTCGACAGTGGCAATATTGCAATACACCGAAGAGCGACCAGCCTTTTAGACGATTCAACCTTTGCACGTACGAAACGCACCGAATAGCCTGGCCTTGACGTCATCCAACAATTTTCCGGAAGCCATATTTTTCGTGCATTATTGCCGCTTAACCAACATATAGTGAATGGAAATGGCGTCGGGCCTGCTGACCTTGGATCTTCTCTCTCTCTTTCTCTCTCTCTCTCTGTTTCTCTCTCTCTCTCTCTCTCTCTCTCTCTCTCTCTCTCTCTCTCTCTCTCTCTCTCTCACACACACACACACTCTCTTTTGTAGCACCAATGCGCACGTTACCGCGGGCGCCCCTCATTTAAAGGAAGCTCCGAGACGTCGCCTGGTGAACGATTGACAGGCCAATGAATCGACGTTGCTCACGCCCACGCGTTATTCCGATCCAAATTTCTGTGAACATGCTCGAAAACTCATTCGGCGACGTTAAATTAATGCAGCATTGTTGTCTAGAGCGCTGTTTTAAAGGTAATTTATACGATGTTCCGGTTTTCTTCCTAAGAAAAGTTGCACACGTGCTGATTGATCCTTCAAAAATATGTACAAATATATTAAAAATTATCGTGTGCTTTTGTACGGTTGTTTACAACGGTGCGCGAAAAACGCCCCTAATTGGCAACCAGTGTTGTAGACGTTGTATGAATGTGAAAAAAAACCTAAACATATTCTTCATCTGCATAGGTGTTGTTAACATCTGTAATGTTTAGTACCAAATTCAGGCGAAACAAAAATTACAAAATGCGCCACGCCAAACTTCGATTATCATTTTTATCTACTTTTGTTATCGAGGTATCATGGTTGCCAATTTGAAAAGCATTGTTTCGAGAAAAACGCGTTCAACGTTTGCTGCGTCTCGACCGTGCTCCCCGCGCGTATTCTTTATAACTTCTATAACTCGGCTAATTTTATGAATATCATTGAACGGTTTTCAAATAAGAATTCAGAAAAGTCTGTAGAATATTAAATAAAATTTACATACAAGCATTCTTTCGAATTTGTAGACAATTTGAAGAGGTTGGAGCGTTAGCCAAAATCCAAAATAAAAAAAATATATATATGTGTGTGTGTGAGTGCGAGCGTGAGCGTGAGCGCGCGCGCGTGTGTGTGTGTGTGTTAAATAGTTCAATGTACGTAATTTTGCGTGCGGTTAGATGGGCAAGACGTTCACGCTACGGGTGATGTACAACGGATTAACGCAAACTTAATCAATGTAAACATTTATTTAAAAAAAACCATCCTGCCAATCGTAAACCATATATATATATATTCAATATTAAACCATCAAAGTTTGATAAAATATTACGGATATTGGCTGGCGAATGACGAGCATTGCTTACTTCACTTAATATTAATGAATGGTGATAATAAATAATCTCGTAGCGTGAATAGGCATAATAATAAATGACTTCATATTTAATTCTAAGTGGTAAAAAACATTCGCTGACGCCGTTTTTTCATAATAAAGGTCGATAATGGTATACTTTTTCAAGTTGGTAGTAACACACAAGTTTTTCTTATTTCCGTAATAAAAATATAAAAATGCACAATTTTGCCCTTTAATTAAATATTTTATGAAATATCAGCATCTAAAGAATAAATCTATACCTCGTATCCACTTTGTTCATTTAAAAAATGCATGATCTGACATTGAACTTAAGTGGATCGCCCCAACCTCCTTAAAATTTCGGACGACCTTTCGGTTTCATTTTTCCGTTAAACTACTTATATATTTCTAGCCAACCGGAGAAAACGTCGCGATTGAGTTCTCTGATCAACAGATATGCTATGCCTTACGAGTTTCATAAAGAAACATAAAATGTAACATATGTGGAAACAACAGATGTAACGCGTCGCGCTTATCAGATGCTCTAGTATAGACTATCGGATGCCCATCGCAATTATAAAAACTGATTATCAATAAGAAAATGAGCTGGATTTCGATTCGTTTTTTTTTTACATCGACAACAGTTTTTGTCGGTTTGAACCGTAGACGCAACGCGTCCCGTATTTTCGTGAATCGGTGGAAGAGGAATTATTTATATTATGTTTCGCAACTTTGGCGAAACGTCAGACAGATGGCAGAATCTTGTTGAAAAGCTGCGTGCACCTGAACTGTTTTATCGACCGTTTGTGGTTCAATCCGCTCAATAAGTACCAAGAATAGCCTCGAACAGTGAAAGAGGCCGCCACGAGTTTTGTTTCGTGTGGGAAATTACGAAACCGAGCGAGAATAGATAGTGGAAACTTTCAACCCGGGAAACCTGGAAGGTAGGTGGCCTTCTCTCGAAACGACTATTGATGACATTATTCGTCCTCTGCTTTAAAGTTCGGCAATAATCAGCATGATTTCGAAGGAAAAACTTATACGAAACTGTTGGTCCTGTATCGAATACGTTTGTTCGCCACATATCGAGGAATAAGAAATTACGCTCGCAATTGACCTATTTGCGCAAATAATTCCAACAAATCACTATTTCGATCAAGAAGTGGGTCATTTTCGGTGTATTGTTTCTGGAACATGTTACACATACATTGCGTACACTACGGTATATAAAGACCGAAGGAGAGAATTTGTTCAACATTGTGCGGTCCTCACGCTCGCAACGAGGTTGAATTTATAGACCATTTAGCACCGCTAATACCCAGCAATAAATATAAACTTAGAGACTCGTGGCTTCCAGTGTTTTTGGCTCTTCGTCGCTTCGTGGCGAAGTATTAGACAGCCTTTTTGTCAAGGTTACGAACTTTCCAGACAAGTAGCGTTAACCCTAACTATACAATTCTCTCTGTTATTTTTAACCGGCTGCGGATTTCTCTCCGGCTATCAAGTGGTACATTGCATATGGATAAACATTATTTACCAAAAAAATATGTAATATTTATACCGCTGCTCCCGTGTTCGACCAATATTATTTCGCCTTCCAATCTTCAATTTATATTTCAATGAGAAAGATACACTTTTGGAATAGAATGTATCTTCGTTTCTTCAAATTCAAGGAAACTTATCACTAAGCCAATTTTATAAGAACTGAAATTGGAATTTATCAACAAGCATTTGGAATTAGTAATTCATTTTTATTAGCTTTTGTATCAGGGTTAATTGAAAACTGATTCAACTATAATTATGTCTCGAATTAATGAGATTCAATTTAATCACTTATTTAATATGGAATAATCGTTGATAATATTTAATTTAGATAAAAATTTAAATCGATTATTAAGATATCTTGTTTTAAAAGCAATTGGAGAGCAACGTTGGCAACAGTCTTCGGTAGTAGAATTGATAGTTGAAGTGCCGAAGATGATAGAAATATAAATACAGATTGAGGGAAAGTTTTCATCGACACGTGGCCGTTTCGTACGCAAGTTTGAGGAGTGTTATTTTTGTGTGCACACCGTCCTTCGTTTCGTCCGCTGAGCTATGCTCGTCCCCTTTTACATTCGAAACTTGCGTCATTACCATTGTTTTTCTCGTCTCCTCGTCGGGCATACGTAGAGTAAAATTCGGATGATCGGGAAAAGTAAGAACTATACCGACCTGCCCCAATGGAGCTTACAGCATACATTGTTTACGTCCGTATGCACTAATTAATTCAGTAAGTATATATTTTAGACAACGTTTCTTATTTTTCCCGACCTAAGCACCCTACGCAAAGCGCGCTATCGATCACTTCGATTTTTACCTATGAAAATTATTTTATTATCAGGGGCCGTCCATATATTACGTCATCGAACTTTGCTGATGCCCCCCCCCCCCATCATCCTATCGTTCCTATCGTCATAATCCAATTATCGTTACCATTATCCAACGACTAGACCTCCCCACCCCTATTTTAAGATGACGTAATTTATGGGCGACCCTTTAGTACGTGAAATGGTTGTCGTTGGTCAAGTTCCATGTTGTTGGCGTTTGCATCGCTAAAATGCAATAAAAATCAAGTCTCTCTCACTGCAATGTTTTGTGGGATTTCTAGTAGAAAGAGAGCATTTTTGTTGCATTTTCAGGGCACCATTATATTTCAATACCATGTTTGTTGAAAAAAGGTAAAATTTTCGTACTACGAAATGGTAAAAAGAAAACATAAAAATGGACCCGGGACTTTTCTACTGGTGGCTAAATACAGAATTTCACGATTTACATGCTGTCGGTTATTTATACATTTCTGCAGACAATTCGGAAGTCTTGAAGCTGTCATTACCTTCCAGTACTGGTAAAATATGGTGCGTCTTAAAATAAGCTCTAGATTTTATTCCGCCGGAGACGGCTTCAAATCAAATCTCTTTAATGAAAACGATGAATTGAGAAGAATGAGAATCATAGACTGGGATGGAAAGATACTGCATGAATTTAAAGTTCTTTCTCCTTTGTTCTTTTTAAACTTCGGGGGGCCAATTATCATTTATGTAAATACTTATCGTTGTATTAATATATATATATATATATATATATATGCAGATATGAAAAGTTGGCAAAGGCTATATCTATCGCGTCTTATGAACAAAGTCAGATAATACTTGAGTTTCTTGAAAACAATCAGTATTATAGCTGACCTAGAAAAGTTTGTTTCACTGAAAGGTAAATGATCGTTCGGAGATAGTAAAGACAGTAATGAAAAGGGCAAATCGACCGGAATGATAAGTTATCCATATCTTTTCGAAAGAAATACTTGCAAAATGATTTATTGTAGCTTGAAACTAATTTATGCAAATCGTATAGTACAGTAAAATATATTCTGAAAGTCCATCGTTTTGCCTTTATAATACATGAATGAATTTTCCAATGTCGCTTTAGGTGGCAATAAATCTAAGGGGGGGAGATACCTTTAGGCGAGGAAAACATTTGCTGATATTCATGATTTTTTTTTTTGTTAAAAAGGAAAGATTTTTCCAAGATTTTTGAGACCGATGATATGTTTTGCTAATACTTTTGGCTGTTGCGTAGTATTTAAAAAAAATTAATCTTAAAAAATGATGGAGGTATGGCACGGTCTTCGAATCTGTATTTCCAACACTTGGGCGACGAATAGCTAAAAAACTAATCAACCGATTCTGATAAAATCTGCTACAAATCTTTCAAGCCTTATCGTCTAAAACATGACTAAACGTTTTTGAAAATGGAAAAAACAAGAATTTTTTTATTGCGACTTGTAGGTGCTTTTTTCCGGAAAATTCAATCTTTTTGTTTCCAAACGTACCATTTTATCGTATGAAATATTTCATCATATATGAACGGCTACAGTTTTCAATGGGAAATACTTTTTTTTCATTTTCTAAAATATTCAGGGTCATGTTTTAGACGGGAAGATTTGACAGATTTATAGCAGTTTCATCAGAATCGGTTGATTAATTTTTTATTTATACGTCACGCCAGTTTTGAATATGCAGTTTAGAAGACCATGCCCTCCCCCCGCCATTTTTAAAGATCAATACAAAAAACCATGTAACAGCCAAAAGTAGTAATAAAACATACCGCAAGTCTAAAAATGGTGAAGAGATCTTTCTTTCCAAAAAAAAATCATGAAAATCAGGTATTTTTTTCGCCTAAAGGTATCTTTCCCTTTATAATTATCCCGCATTCCTGGAGTTTCACATAGCACCGGGAGAGCTAATAAAACGTAATGAGAATAAAAAAAAACAGTGTATCAAGAGAGGCGGCATTGCCGATGTCAAGTAATTAAAAAGAATGTTAAGTCATAGAAGACGTTCACCGCATACTGTATACCGAAAGTTGGACGTTTACCGGTGAACAGTTGCCCCCCAAACAGGGAGAAAACTAAAGAAACCCTTAGTCGACAAAGCGAATCCTGTTGCTTCATTTTTCTTTGCTACCTTTATAGGAGCAATTAGGGGGCGTACACAAATAAACATAACGCCAAATTTTCCAATCTTTACCCCCCCTCCTCAAGTACCAGGACCCTAATGCCTGGACGGACCCCCCCCCCCCGCAGGTCTCTCTATTCCGTTACATAACGGGTACTTTGTTGTCAATAATTGCGATTTTTTTCATATACATAACTAGTTACGAAACGATTGGGTTTATACTTATTTCATGAAGTATAAACCTAGATGAAGTATATATTCATCTAGGTTCATACCAATTGTTATAAAAAAATCTTTTAAATTAACTGAGATATATGCCTTATCTGTAAATAAAAAGTCAACAATTCATCAATATCTATACACATGTAGATATCGTTATGCGTAGCCGTTTTTTTATTTTGTTTTTTTTAGCAAAATACCGACAGTTTGGACATTTTTTTTCTATTTCCAAGGCCCATTTTTGTATTCAAGCAGCCTTTAAGAATAGTAATTATCAACATTCACAAAATCGGCTACGTACTACCTTAGTCACGGCGATTACAAAAATGTCAAAAAAATTAAAATCAATTTATAAGTGTTTGAGTATTCGCTGGGACAAGGTCGAAAAAAGGAGGTTCGAGAAAAACGCGTTCAAAGTTTTGGTTCCGTTTTACTTGATATAAAGTTATATTTTTTTCTCAAATATTGATACTTACATTAAAGTATCTAGTCGCGGGCGATATGACGGTTCTTCATCATCATTATATTTCACAAAATAATGAGAGTGAACTTCATCTATTGTGAACGATGCCACACCTGTAGGGACTGAGGGCACTAACCGATCTCGCTTCCACTTCTCACTAAAGTGACTGTAACTCCGTAAATTTTCGGACTTGTGAATAAAAATGTTACCAACATATTTTTGAATATTTGTATTTTCACGAATTTTTAAAAACGATTTTTTTTCTCCATATTTTGCTTAGAGAAAGTGGTAAAGCTACTGTGCAAGTTCTTGCACAGTGACTTCTCCCTTAAACTGACATTTCGTGTAGAAAACTGTAAACTTTCCGCGGTAAAATTGCGTGCGTGTTTTAAATAAAGTTCAAAACTTGAACATGCAAAAATGTTACTATTTCTGGCAGTTCTAGAATCGTGACGTAACGCAAACCTTGAGCCCCCCCCTACCCCTGCGTACGTAGACCATAACGCCTGGCCAGATCCCCCCTCCCCGAATTGCGTTACGTAATTTGCGTACGCCCCCTTACGAAGTAAAGTTCTCAAGAAAAGTGAATTTTCTTATTACACGCGTCAAATTACCTTGACTTCTTCACTCGATCGAATTAACAGAGTATACATTCCAGATACCAATGGCCATTACTTATCCGTTTCAGTATTTCTCAGCCCCGGATCTACGATTTTTCCGAGCCGGGGCAAAAACTTGACATTCGCGCCCCTCCCCTCCAACATTTGAGATTAAGGGGGAAAATCTCTTTAGACGCCCGAAAATGCGTCATTTTTCATGCATTTTTTTAAAGATGATAAAATAATCGCATCATTTTAAAATTAGGACACTATCTTATCACAACTTTCAAGTGTTACATTTTTTAAACAAAACAAAATGGCGGCGTTATAAGGTATTCCTTTAGGCGTATTTTGAAAAACTGCTCATACTGCTCAACAAGTTATTAGTCGACCTGGCTGAAATTTTGGAAGGTTTTTCACTAAAATTTTATTGAATGGATATACCTATGAAAATATTGAAAAGTATAAAATTAAAAATTAAGTAGGCTTTGTAATCAAATTATCACATTTTTTACCATTTTCTCGACATTTTTTATCCCACAAAGTAATTGACTTACGCGATAACCTTAAAACTTTAGGTATATCCTTCTAATAATCTTATAGTGAGAAACCTGCCAAAATTTCAGCCGGGTCGATCAATAACTAGTTCTTGATCAATAACATGGGCAGTTTTTCAAACGACGCCTAAAGGAATACCTCATCAAAATTCGTCTTATAGACAGTTTTATTATCGATCTCTAGGATTGCGAGGCCATTGAAACTCATTAAAGCGCCCTGGATGTTAGGCGCTTTAGTGAAACATGTTTTTTTTGCGATCACAAGAATTTAGCGCCCCCTTAAATTGCCGCCCAAAGCAGATACCCTGGTTTGCCCCGCTCCCCCCTTGATCCGGGGCTGCTATTTCTGCGATACATTTCGAAGATTGTCGATCCGGTAAGAAGAAAACCGAGTGAATCGAAGAGTCGAATAATAACGGACTCCGGACGTGCATCAAATTGAAGGTGGTTAGATCGAAATTAGAAACAAGGGAGGACAATGACTCGGTTTGGTGGAGAAGACGAGGTAGAGAGTGTGCGACATCGAGGCCACGTTTTTAAGGGTGGTGGTGGTGGAAAAGCCGCGGCCGGAGAAGAGAGAGGTGGGAAAGACGTTCGATATGTCGGACAGCTGGCCGTATTTCGTTATACATTATATTGGCTCCCATAGGCCATTAAGACTGACGTTAAGACCGACGATCCTCGGGTTACCAGGCGACTCGACACGTAGATTCACTTACTGCCGGTATTTCCATCCCGGCGTCGCCGTCTTCTCCGTCGTCGTCGACGAAGAACGACAAAAACGACTAACGGTAATAGAGAGAAAGAGCGCGCCAGAGAGAGAGAGAGAGAGAGAGAGAGAGAGAGAGAGAGAGAGAGAGAGAGAGAGAGAGAGAGAGAGAGAGAGAGAGAGAGAGAGAGAGAGAGAGAGAGAGAGAGAGAGAGAGAGAGAGAGAGAGAGAGAGAGAGAGAGAGAGAGCAGCGAGTTAAAAAGAGAAGAGCGAGAGAGAAAGAGTTGAAAAGAGACAGGGAAAGAGTTACAGAGAGCGGGAAACACCAAGCAATTGGTCCCGAACTAGTCCACGGTACATCGTCTCACGGAATCGAGTGGTTAAGGTGGACTTCCTGTTTGAAGTTTCACGCCCGCTCGAAGAGAGACACATAAACCCGGCTCGTAGCCAAACGAGATTCTATACTCTATTACTTCCTTACTACTATTTTCTGTATATATACATATGCATACACATACACGCGCGGACATGAGCTTATATCAGAGTGCAAACTTATTTCTTCCCGATTTTCCGGTCCCTCCGTTGGTTCGACTTCTTCGGAATACGGCAAGGGCTTGAAGAGCCTGAAGATGTAAAGATTTAATGAAAAATCGAGCGTTGACGCAAATTCGAAACACCAAATCAATGCCAATAAATATTTCTGCTGATGCTTGCGCTGAGATTGGACGAAAAAGTCCGAGTTAACGGCATTGAAGTTTGCAAGGCTGGAATGTAATGGAAATTGATTTGTTTTTAACTGCCCATGTTTTTTTGCGCCGTTTTAGCCTATGAAAATTATTGAAACGTTCTTAAAAATGCTGATTAAAGGTCTACAAGCGGAATCTTAAGGGGACTAGGCATCGGAATATCTCGATTTTTTTTTGTTGCCGTATTCTGTTACTACAATCTCTTTCAAACATTTTGGCGCAAAGAAAGCTGAAAAATTCGCAAAATTGAGTGACGTTATATTCCTGGCCAGTTCAACAAATGGAATTCGAAAAAAAACTCGTTAAAAGTTTTACGTCGCATTTTTTTGTACTAATTTTTTTTATTTATCTTCAGTCTGCAATGCCTACAGGATGCAATTGGCCTTTTCAATTTCCGTCCACGTCGTATTTTTCCTCTCTGGCTGATTTCAAAGACATGTGAGTGTCTCTCGCAGTGTCAATCAGCGATCGCTCCGAAAACTTGACTTGGTGTTTCTCAAACCTTGCGCACGCATGTTAGAAGTTTGGCTCAATCGCCGGGCCGAATACATGCAAAATGTAGTTATGGTTGCTCCAATATCCAAAATTACTTTACCACTTAAAACCGATTTCTGAACTATCGACTAGATCGTCGCATTGAAACCTTTGTTGCTGTTTCGAGTAAGGCCCCGAGTAGAAATCTTGCTCCGGCTACAAAAAAGACCTGATCAGGCATCCTGGTTTCTTCTCTCGGCCTTAATACGGATTTTTTTATCAAGCCCTGATCATTTTTGAAACGCAATCCCTCGCTTTGGCCTGGTCAGGTAAAAAAATCAAGGCCTGATCAGGGTACAAAACCAAAGCCTGACATGCAGTTCGAAGAGAGAAGTTCGTGGTTGCTTCGGAAACCACCATCTCTTCACATTCTTCATTTCGCTGTCAAAAACAATATTCAATTTTAATTAGATATATTGAAATCAACGGTTTGTTTCCTTGTATCACGGTCTGCTTCGATCCTATTTGTTTCAAATATGTTTTTTAGAATATAGAATATATAAATAATATTTCATAAATCGAAAATAAAATGGAATACTCATTTTAGAGTTCTACCATAATGATTTTTTAAATGATAATTTGTCATTTCCTGATCTTCTGAAATGTTCTTTTTCGAACAAAATATTTCGCCGCCTCCACATGGAATCGAACCTACAGCCTACCTACCTACCTATAGCTATGCACGCTATCTCTACGTAACGAGTGTTTGTGGTATCTTAGTCGCAAATATGGCATAACAGACCACGTAAATTCCTATGAATATTTGTTGTATCGCACAAACTATATCAATTAGTTAATTCGCCGAATTAATTCAAGAATTTTTTTGATTAAGAAGGTGTTTTTACGTCAATTGTCAAATTTTTTTAGATAATGTTATATGTTCTACATCCTTTAAAGTCAACTAGGCAGACTTTATAATTTCTTAGAACCTTATAATTTCGGAACATTAAAATTTTAAACCGTCGGCGTATTCAAAGTTCGGAATTTCAACCGGGCCCTCATGTCAAGATCATGCCAGCGAAAGTCTACACAGTTGACTGTAAATGTTGTAGAACGTATAACGTTGTCTAGACAAATTTCAACATTGACGCAAAATCACTTCTCTATCAGAAAAAATTCTTGAAATAATTCGTCGATTTATTGAAAATGTTCACACTTTTAAAACTTCCATAGCCGAATTATTTTGACGGTGTTAAGATTTTCGTAGTTTTGGTCTTTCGTGTAAAATTCTTTCAGAGTTTTTATCTTTCGGGGTACTATTCTTTCGGAGTTTTAAGCATTGTGACCATTCAAAGTTCGGAATTTCAACCTGGCTCCACTAAAATGCATTGTAAAATGTGAAATGTATTGTTTAAACAATTAATAATTCGGCATTTCTCTCTCCGTCGACTTTTGTCTTCGGGAGGCTCTGCGAGGATCGAATCCTCTAGCAATGGAAATCGCTAGAGACTCGCTCTAAAGAAGAGCGGTAAAGTATGCGATTCAATTTTTTTTTTTTAACAAATCGGTCGAGCAGTGTGTATATATTTCGAGTCATTTATCTCCAATAAATTCGATTTCGGTTGAATTCTCGAGCGAGAGGAATCGCTCGAGGCTCACTCGCTAAAAGAGTGGTGAAACTTATTGGTTAAACAATTAAGAGTTTAGCATTTCTTCTCTCCGTCGACTTTTGTTTTCGGGAGGTTCTACAAGGGTCGAATTCTCCAGCAATAAGGATTGCTAGAGACTCGCTCTACATATCAGCGGTGGAATTTTACGACTTTAAACTGTTGGAACAAATAGGTTTGACTCGAATTATCTTTTAGACGACAGCTATCCAGCGCAGTTTTGCGGTTTTAAACTGTTTGGACAAATAGGCTCGAATACTTTTTTTGACGACGGGGCCGTCCAGCCCGGTGAGCCGGCGACCCCCTTCAGAAAAAATAGATCCGAAATAATTGAATTCAAATAATCGCATAAATTTTATTTAAGTTTCGCTCAAGCAACCATAAAGAAATAATTTGATAAAACGAACTGTTCCTTTGTCGTAATTTGTATAAAAAGTAGCTACTTCAGAGGTTTTTAAATTTGGCAATTGAGTGAAAATCAATATTTACCTTGTATAAATGGTTAGTAGAGATAATATCATTGTAAATCTAAAACGCCGACTGGAGAATCTATAGATATCTCATGCTGTTGATGCGTTTTGTAATTGAATATAAAGAACGACGAGGGTTTCTTTAATATTTATACACAAATCTTAATAATTCATAAATCGGCCTTAAAAGCTGGAGCCATACCCGTGCGGAAATTGAACTAGGGATTTGGTCGGGCCCATATCGAATTTTCCTAACTTTAATAGGGCCCCAATCGGGTAGCCGCACATGGACCCTTAGTGGCCGGTCACACTCTGCTGCTGAGGGCCATTAAAGGCAGAATAATGAGGGCCTTCAAGGATGCCTGATCGACGCCTCATGTAAACCGTGGTGTGCCTATAAGTTACCCCTGTCAATGGATATGCTCACGTGTGTGTAAATGTATGTATTTCTGCGCATATGTGTCCGTTTATGTAAGGTCACGATACACTGCCAATTTTTTATTTATTATTTAAATAGGATCTATTTAATGAGATAGATTTTTTCCTTGTCTCACGGCCTATTACGATCTTATTTGTTTCAAAGATATTTTTTTATTCGTTTCAGCTATTCTTTTTAAATATCAAATATATTCAAATCGAATAAATAAAGATTCGATGCAAATAAATTTTTATTTGATTATATGTACACTGTAAACCTAAGTGTACTATATGCATAAAATATTTCATAAATCCAAAATGAAATTAACCACTTATTTGAGAGTTTACCACAACGATTTTGTATCGTAATTCGGCATGGCCTGGCCTTTCAGAATGATTTTTTTTCGAAGAAAATATTGCACCTATATGGGTATTGAACCTAGTACCTACCTACCTACTGATAGCTACGCACGCTGCCCCTATGCTACCGAGTGCTTGTAACATCTTCGTCGCAGATATGGCATAAGAGACCAAATAAATTCCTATAATTAATTGCTGTATCACATAAACTATATCAATTAGTTAATATCATTGTGATAAATAGAGAGTTTTATCGAATAACATGCGCATAATATATATATATATATATATATATATATATATATATATATATATATATATATATATATATGAGGTACTCTAGCTGAACTCAACCACTTTTGCATCTTATATTTTTTCATGTGGCTCAAATTTTTTTCCGTTGTTGTACATATTCAAAGAACTTCACTTGATTTTTTTGCGAATTTTTTCACCCATACATTTACGAGATATGATTTTTTTTCGAAATTCGAAAAAAATGATGTCTTTTATTTCAAATGCCCATAACTTTACGAAAAGATGGACCAAACCAAGTTTTTTTTCAAAATGTTTGTTTTTGAGTGTACTTTTTGATAAAAAATATTTAAAATTTGACGATATTCATCTTCTATATGGTTTTACCGCTTAAAGCAAAAAATTGTTGATTTCTAAAGGACGGACACTTTTAATTTTTTTCAAACAATTTGCTAAGCAACTTTGACTTTTTTAACTACTTTTAACGCTAGGCTGATCTTGGGCAGACTTTTCCTTATATTTTTTTTCATACTTTAAAATCATTTTTTTACACCACAAGCAAAAAAACGTTTTTTTCAAAAGGTAGGGCACGTTTAATTTGTTTCAAAAAATTTGCTAGGAAACTTCAACTATATTAACTATTTTTAAGACTAGTTTTATCGTGGGGACATTTTCCCTTCTATTTTATTCATAATTAAAAATAATCTCTTTTTTAGTATCAGTAAAAAAGCGTCGATTTTAAAAGGCCTGACACTTTTAATTTTTTTTCAACAAATTTACTATGAAATTTTGACTATTTCGACTATTTTTAATGCTAGTTTAATCGTGGGCAGATTTTCCCTTCTATTTTGATCATAATTAAAAACATTTTTTTCATCACAAGCAAAAAGCGTTTTTTTTTTCAACAAGTAGGACACGTTTAATTTTGTTTTGTAAATTTGCAAGGTAACTTTCTTTCAGTAGAAATCTTTTTTTCAGTATAAGACAAAAAAGCGTTGATTTCAAAACGTCACAGTTATATTTATTACATTGATGCTTGTTTTCCGTAATTGGATACACAATGGTAAATTTATCCATACGTTTCTGTCCTACACATTCAAAAAATCTTTGAAATTTCACTTTTATGCGTTTGACCATCTTGACAAATTCTCCATTATCGACCCCGGTATCAAGGACAATACCGAGTTTGCTCTTGAGATTGCGACAAACTTGATCGATTTTACGATTCGACAACAGTGCATTTACTTGAATCTCTTGACAATATCGGAGATTCATTCAAAAGCTGTAGAACTTCATTTACCAAAGTAATCGAGTTGTTATGCTCACTTCAGAATCAGTGCTCTTTTCCGATTTTACTTCGCTACCAAATGAGAACGTATCTGACGGAAAAAAAAATTATTTAAAAAAAATATGGGTAAAAATATCATTTTATTATATGATATAAAACAAGTGATTGCAAGTAATATTTTCCGAGCGATTGCTGAAGTTCGGTGTCGTCACTGTCATCGTTATTATCGATCACGATGTCGTTTTCGTCACTATCAATACGAGCAATATTTTTATCCGGGAAAGGCTCTTCACTCAACGCTTCGTTAATGATGTAGGAAATTTGACGTCTACAACTCTAGCATGACTTATGTTCCTGAGTCAATCCGTATTTTTTTAGCACTTTCGGACGGTGATCGTAATCCTTTTTTTTAATGGTCCTTTATAAGTAAAGGATTGCAACAACGATCTTTCCATGCTCAACGAGGCTTTTTTGCTTATACTGAAAAAAAGATTTCTACTGAAAGAAAATTTCCTTAAAAATTTACAAAACAAAATTAAACGTGTCCCACTTTTTGAGAAGAAAAAAAAAAAAAAAACGCTTTATGCTTGTGATGAAAAAAATGTTTTAAATTATGAATAAAATAGAAGGAAAAATCTGCCTACGATTAAACTAGCATTAAAAATGGTCGAAATAGTCAAAATTTCATGGCAAATTTGTTGAAAAAAAAATAAAAAGTATTAGAACTTTTAAAATCAACGCTTTTTTACTGATACTAGAAAAAAGATTATTTTTAATTATGAACAAAATAGAAGAGAAAATATCCCCACGATGAAACTAGTCTTAAAAATAGTTAATATAGTTAAAGTTTCCTAGCAAAAAAAAAAATGATTTTAAATTATGAAAAAAATATAAGGAAAAGTCTGCCCAAGATCAGCCTAGCGTTAAAAAAAGTTCAAAAAGTCGAAGTTTCTTCCAAAATTTTTTGAAAAATATTAAAAGTGTCCGACCTTTAGAAATCAACAATTTTTTGCTTTAAGCGGTAAAACGATATAGAAGATGAATGTCGTAAAAATTTTAATATTTTTTATCAACAAGTACACTCAAAAACAAATATTTTGAAAAAAAAAGACTTGATTTCGTCCATTTTTCGCAAAGTTATGGGCATTTGAAATAAAAGTCATCGATATTTTTCGAATTTCGAAAAAAAATCATATCTCGTAAATGTATAAGTAAAAAAATTGAAAAAAAATGAAGTAAAGTTCTTTGAATAGGTACAACAACAACAAAAAATTTGAGCCAAATAAAAAAATATAAGATGCAAAAGTGGTTGAGTTCAGCTGGAATACCTCATATATATATATATATATATATATATATATATATATATATATATATATTAGGGTGTGCGGAAAAAAATTGATATATTTTTTTTCGGTTACATTCACGAAAAACAGGTGAATTAAGGTAAAAAAAGAAGAATCCTCAAAGGAGAGCTCAAAAAAAATTATTTCGCACGGCGCATTGCATTTGAATACTTTCCAAAAGAACAACACAGGAAAATATTGGCACTTCTGAACACCGTAGTAAAACTCTTCAGAAAAAAATCTCATAAAAATGTCATTAAGATATTCTGATAGAGAATTGAATTCCCTACAAAAAAAGTTCCTACGAACAATTAGCTTAGAACAACCGTTCAAGTGGTATCGCTGTCTGGAATTAATTTTTTTATTTAAGGGGTAAGGCCACTGTAAATTTTTTGAAAAATCAATTTTTTTTTATTGGCTTAAAAAATAGTTTAAACCCTCTAGAATAAGAAAAAAAGGTCCTGTGCGACCCAAACAAACCCAAACAAACCCAAACAAACTATTCGCAAAACTTTAAACGCGTTTTTCTCGAAACATGGTTTTTCAAAATGGCACGCAGCATAACTCGAACAATTTTCATTTTTTTTACTTGAAATTTTAACCAGATGTGAACATTTACATTATCTTGAGAATGTTGATCGGAATTTTTAAGAACTTTATTTATTGATTTTTTATTAACAAAAAACTTGCCGTTTTTTTCGTCAAAAATCAATTTTTTTTTTCAAACGCACGCCAAATCCACAAAAATTGATACTTTTCAAAATCCGATCGACATTCTCTAGCTATAGCCCTCTAGATTAATGGTTTTTTTTTTGTTCTAGATTCAAAAGTGCACCAGTGGTGCTGCGTGCCGCGGAGCCCTGGAAGCAAAACATGTCCCGGGAAGATAGCTGTGAAACCGCCATTTTGTTTTTTTTTTACTGTAAAAAAATTTTATAATAAAGTTTAATGTATGCCCGATAACACCATTAAAAGTTTTTTTTCAAATACCTTCAATTTCGGGAGCAAAAAATTAGTGAAAAAACCTTTTTTTTTGGGCCGTTACAGTGGCCTTACCCCTTAAGCGGCGTGCGCGCCCTAGCACACGCTACCACCTGGCGGCAGCATGCGGTAGCTCGTAGTGCAAAATTACAAGCTTCACGCTAGCGCCACGAACGAGAAACCGCGACATTTTTCCCCCAAATGAAGATCTGTCACTGCTACAAAATTTCATTCGTTATTGCGAAGTGAATCCTGTAGTAGGGGAGGCTGCCTCGAAAAAATTAGCTAGCCACTTATGGTACTTTAACGAGAAAATTGTTGCTTTGTCGTTTTTTGAGAAAGCTGTGTCGATAAGTGTGAAGGCAAAAATGGTACAAGCTCTGCGATCTCGAGAAATATCCAAAAATCCTTCCGAGCGAGTAATTGTTAAAAAAAAATGATTGGGAAATGGTGCTGAAAGAAGACATAAGTGATTTCGTTACTCAAGAATCCTTATTTCTTTTCCAGCAATTAAATTTACCTCATGACTTTTTGAAAGTAAATATTCAATTATGGCCGCAAAATGCCACTTATTTGAGTTGCTTAGATTTTTTTAAATCCAAAAGTCGTTAATAACGTAGCCGAACGTGGTGTCACTATGATAGAAGTATATAACGGTTCATTAACAAAAAACGAAGAGCAGCTACAATATTTATTGGGCATAGTGCAAAGTCATCGACAGAAATACCCTAACTGCAACAAACAGGCTCTTAAAAAAAGGAACGATGATTATCAAGCATTATAATGTAAAAACAAATCATTTTATCTTATTGAACTAAATTAATTCAATAAAACTTTTCGAAACACGATCAATGATGGACGTCGTTTCTTTTATATTTCTTGTTGTGCTTGATTCTTTTTTGTATCAGAGAAATATTTTGAGAACGATTCCATGCAAATTGTATGTTAGAGCAGAACATTCTCTACAAAAAAAAACCCAAAAAGTTTTTTCGTAAAGGGGAAAATTCCATTTTTACAGCCTTCTGAATTATTTTTTTTTCTGTCAATTCAATTTCAAACAGCGATTCCACGTGAACGGTTGTTCTGAGCTAATTTCTCGTAAAAACTTTTTTGTTGGAAATTCAATTCTCCATGAGAATATGTTAATGACATCTTTGTGTAATTTTTTCCTGACGAGTTGCAGTACCACATTCAGAAATCCCAATATTTTCCTGGGTTATTCTTATGGAAAATATTCAAATGCAATGCGCCATTCGAAATAATTTTTTTTCCAGCTCTCCTTCGAGCATTCTTCATTTTTTACCTTAATTCACCTTTTTTTGGTGGATGCAATAGAAAAAAAGTATCGATTTTTTTCCGCTATATATATATATATATATATATATATATATATATATAATTGCTCTCTCTCTCCACCCTCTCCACCCCCACACCCCTTTGATATGAGTGTTGCAATAAAGACAGACCATTAGTTCAGTTAAATAGAAAAATGGTTGACTCTACGAAAATTCTGTTTAATGAAAAAATTAAAAAATCAAATAGATCCTTTTAGCGAATTCAAGTAAATTGTTTTTTTAACAGATGAAACCGAATCACAGATTTATTAGGATTAAATAAGATATTTAGTTATTGGATGATATTAAATAGATTTTGATTTGAATAAATACATATATTTAAAATAAATAATTCCAATAATGGAATGCAATAAGAATAATTTGATTCCAAGGGAAATCTAGATAATTCAAATATAAATAAATCAAATAGACGCGGTTAGTTAATATCAATAGATGTTCTCTGTCAGTGTAGGTGTTTGCTTTGCCATGTAGTAGATGACGTTGATAATTTTGGATGCAACTTGAGCAAAATAAATGGCTTCCCCTTCGAAAATTACCTTGGAAAAATAAAACGTTCTATTGGAAGTGTAAATAGGTATCTGGTTACATTTTGTCGCAGACAGAATGAAAAAGACAATTTCTTTGAGCGGTCAAGAGAAATTCCTCCGAAATTTGAGTTCCGAAAAAGGTGACTAAAGCCGAGAAAATAATTGCTGAAAAATTGATTTTTAATAATAGCACTACAATTAGCACTCCCACGCCAAATAACGTTGTACTTTTAAGCAATTGATGTGTAGTAGAAATTAGAAAAATATTCGGATCTAATCAATGTCGAGAATCTTTTTTGTTGGAAAGTACTATCTGGAAAACGAAAACCGATCTATTGACTTATCCTACACAATCAGGTAAAGTTCATGAGTGGAAAATATCATCAAAATCTTCGGAAGAAATAATTTTTCATATGGAAAGTATTCGGCGAAAAATAGTCACTATAAAAATGTTCAAAAAACCGAATGGGATTGTTTAAACATACGCGCTGGCATCAGACCATGAGTGAATAAGGCAATAAGAATAATATGTAATTTTTTTAAGGATTTGTAAATGTACTATATAATAATTTTTAATGCCCTCCCGTTTTTATCTTATTTTTACCTATTATCGAATAATTGAGTGTAGTAATTAAAATATCACAAACGATTTAGTCCAAGCTATGTATGCTGATCCGTTTCCTATAAAGCCCAAACCTGGCCCTATTGTGGCAATCCCTGTCGGAATTGCCATAATAGGACCCGCAAAAGCCCTTATTATGCCAACCCCTGTCGAGATTGCCGTACAAGGGCCTTCAAGGGCTTATTTGAGGCTTCTCTGATAAGGAAAGCCTCAAATAAGCCCTTATTTTTATGAGGGATGCCGTGTCAATTTTCCGCCCGGGTAGTCATGAAAAAAGATTTAAAAAATACTTCAATTTAGACGGAAAAAACCGAGCAATTTCGAGGGATTTTTTAAACTAAGAAATAATTATTCTAGGTTTATCAAATTGTATGCTTTAATTGTATATTTGAGTATAGGTACAAAACGTTTTTCTAAAATTCATTTATCATTAAAATGGCGGAACTGTAGGCAGAGTGTTACAAGCAAGGTTGCCGCGGGAATTGCTATTCGGCGTGCAGTCTAGCTTCCCGTAGACTTTAATTTGCAAAAAATTCAAACATTTTTTCAGTTAGAACTTGTACGGTTTCTATCTGGCAGTAACTAAAATGAAGAAAATAAATTTAAGAGAATGGCATTTACAGAGAAAACAATATGCGCGAAATATCTATAACATTTGAATTAAATAATTTTTTTTCTTAGTTCTTTAAACGATTTATCGTCAAGTACGAGGTGATAATATTATAAATATTACTACCAAGTTTAAACTTAAACGACTTAATAGTTTTTGAATAATCATGCACACCGATTTCGAAAATGCAGTTTTTAGAAAAACTCGTTTGAAGTATACATAGAAATTGCGTTAAATTGCACTAGGTACTTATGATAACTTATCACATAACTGTTACAAAATAATTAAGGTATTAATTACAGTTATAATTGTAATTATGAGTTGTTAATGTAATTACTTTTTGCCCATATCTGCCAGTCCGTCTGCGCTCTCCCTACTACCTGCGGTGCGCGCTCCAAATCCGTGGGGTGAGGCACAGCGTTGACGAGATGCAACGTTCGAATTTTTTCTAAGTTCGCTTCGAAACTTTGTAAAAATATTATACGTATCTATTTCCATGGTTTGAAGAAAAAAAAGAAATCGATTTTGTATCGTTGTAAATGTACATCCTGCCTTGAAAAAATTATTAAGTAAATGCTGTAAATTTGAAAAAGCATATCAAAAAGGAGTTCCACCCTAACTTATATAAATTTTTCCAACCAGCAACAGTACTCTCAGTGAGCTCCGCCGGCTATGAGAGAAGTTTTTCCGCCGTGGGGCTGGTAAAAATGTGGTTTACAATTAGAAGCGCAATGCTTCAGGAATAATTCTTTTCTATGTCACTGCTGAACATAGACATGACATTGTTAAAAAAAATCAGATGAAAAAGTGTTGGGCCGTTTCGCAGAAAAAAATAAGATTTATTTAATTAAGTATCTACTGAAAATAATGATTAACGACTGGTAACATGAATGATGAAAAATTAGTTGATTATTCTGTAAGGTATTGCAAGAGTTTGATATCAATTTTAATAGCAACTCTAACAGTAGTTGGATTGACTTTGTCTCTCTATATAAAACTAGTTCATGGAATATACTTCAGTTATTTTTTACCCTTCCCGACTGATTTTTGTATAAATAGCTCCATGCGAAGGCTGGCTACACAAACACCCAGCGTAACGAGTTATTGTAAAGAAAAACAAGTATGAGTATTCTGAATCGTATGAGAAGTCTTTATGAGAAGTCTTTGGAAGAACCAATATTTCTCGAGACTCGCCGGAAACTTGTTTTCCTTGACAATCATTGGCTGCGCGGGGCATTTCTCTAGCCAGTCTTCACAAGGGACAATTCATGCAAAGATCAGATCTGCAAGGTAAGAAGTATCTCACTAATGTTCAAAGTTACTAGTTTAACGCAACAGTTTAAAGTCCATCTTACTACTGTTTAGTCCACCGCAACCACTCTACGCAACACTTGTTCCTTGCAAAGAATAAGTGCACCGGGTCGAACAGTAAATGAGTCAAATTTTTTACTTTTGCATAAATCCAGTAACTTTAAATATCAGTGAGCTACTTGACACTCTGCGACACTGATGTGCGACACAATCTGTGCATAGCAAATTCCTTGCAAATTTTGAGGTCTCGTTTTACCGGCCCAATAGTGTGACATGGCCTTAAGAGGTAGATTACAATTCAACTATCAAATTTAAGAGACGAATCGCACTAATGGCATAGATTTTGAATTATTGAATAAAACGAACGCCAGGACGCGGCAAAATATATATTATTGCAATACAAGAATTTTATAGGTTGGAAGCAATTTTCGCTTTTTCTTCTTACACAACCAGAATGAAT
This sequence comes from Ophion obscuratus, assembly GCA_964007375.1. NCBI lineage: Eukaryota > Metazoa > Arthropoda > Insecta > Hymenoptera > Ichneumonidae > Ophion > Ophion obscuratus. The sequence goes on along the minus strand of OZ023316.1, from coordinate 12,531,609 downwards.
CAGAGTTCAACGATCGTCTCCATACAAGTTGAAAAACATTTTCCTGTAGTAGTCCTTGCGGCGCCCGAATTAAAATTTCAGCTGCAAGATATTCAACTTCAATAGTGCGAATAACGATTTAATTGAACAAAACAAATCCTAGAATTATTTAGAATGATAACTGAAATTGTTATGTTGGCTGCATAAACTTGAATGGCTTTAGGCAAACGTAACAAAAATCAGCCCCGGATCTACGATTTTTCCGAGTCGGGTCAAAAACTTGACATTTGCGCCCCTCGACTTCAGCATTTGGGATTAAGGGGAGGGGGGGGGGATCTCCTTTGACGCCCGAAAATGAGTCATTTTTCATGCATTTTTTAAAGGTGATATAATAATCGCATCATTTAAAAATTTGGACATTATCTTATTACAACTTGCAGGTGTTCATTTTTTCTTCTTTTTTAAACAAAACAAAATGGCGATGATTTAAGATATTTCTTTAGGCGTCTTTTGAAAAAGTGCTGATGAAGAAGTTTGAAGAAGTGCTCAATAACTTAACAAGTTATTGATCGATCTGGCTGAAATTTTAGGAGGTTTCTCACTATAACATTGTTGGATGGATATACCTATACAAATATTAAAAAGTATAAAAATAAAAATTAAGTAGGCTTTGTAATCAAATTTCCATATTTTTTACCATTTTCTCGACCGATCTTATTCCAAAAAAGTAATTTGATTACGCGATAACCTTAATACTTTAGGTATATCCTTGTAATAATTTTATAGTGCAAAGCCTGCTAAAATTTTAGCCGGATCGATCAATCAATGAGCTATAACATGAGAAGTTTTTCAATAGACGCCGAAAAGAATACCACATCAAAGTTCGTCTCATAAGCAGTTTTATTTTCGATGGCTAGGATCACGAGGCCATTGAAACTCATTAAGGCCATGTGCCACACGCCTCCGACCGCTTCGAAATTTTGAAATGGGAATTCTCCCGAACGGAACAACTAATTGGAATGAAATTCGTTGTGTGCATGCAGGACGCTTGCTCCGAGAGCATGATTCGCGAAATTTTTCAAAATTTCGAAAAAAAATTTGCAGTTTGTGGTTACCATGCGAAAAACTGTGAATTATTAACCATTGCATCGCATTTTCGTTAATTTGGCGCGAATCATGCTCTCGACAGTGGAAAAGCACACATTTTGAGCTTTGTTTCACCTGTTTTCATGAACAAACGGCGGAGAAAAAGCATTTTGCAATTTTTACATAAATGTAGCAAATATGTACCAACAAAGCTCAAAATATCAGGTACCGGAGCGAGCGTTCAGTTCATCCGTTTTCTCACTGGCGGCGCGCAGCTCACTTCGTCCTGTTTTGACCGACCGCGCTCGCCTCCTTCCGGAACAATTTATTTTTTGACAGGTCGAAAGCCGGAGCTATACCCTCGCACATTCGTTTGAATGTTATATTTCTTACGAAGTGTCTGATAGAGTGTAATATACAATGTGAATAGTGTGAATAGTAATAGAGTGCAGTTTGTTTTCGTCGCGTTTTGGTGAGTTTTTGTGCTGTAAACAACGCCTCAGGACGCCGGCACACCACCGACGAGAAATCCCGACAACGAAATAATCGACGAGAAAACCGCCGCGGCCGATTACACGAAGAAGATCGAGAAACATAGTGACAGCGAGAAGCCGAAGGAGAAAATACCGGAAGTCAAGGTACGTACGTGCTATAACCTCATAACCACAATTTACGTACTTTGTAATTTGCCACGATCTTCCTTCGCATTGCTTTCCCGCTCGCCGATGTATCAAATAGCCAACGGCTCCGATGCAAGAAACCCAAGTTCATTTGCTCTTCGCAGAAATACCTCGGTATTTATTCGTGAAAAAATCGCAGATAGCATTTTTTCGATTTCCTGAGCAGTGTGCGACCAAAATGAGGCACGAAAGTTTAACACCCTTTGCCTACGAACACTAAACTATCACGTCTCAAACACGGATGATTTGTGGACCTGTGGCGATTCCGAGATAGCTTCACCCTGATGACCGAGCGTACTATTGGTGTGGCGTACAGAGATAGTAGCCTACGGTGTACCTGTACGGTAGTACATCGCTACACGCAAATGTACGTGTTACTAGTCTGGTACCGGTATACTGTGCAATAGTAAAATATACCAGTTCTGTATCCTCACCATACTAATACTGGTACAGATACCGTACGCACACACGTGGTAGGTACGGTACCTGGGTTATCATGTAGGAACCAGAACTAATGTAGCATCGGATTTACCATCTAGATGGACCATTGGATTTATCCGCGGCAGCAAGCACGTACTGCCGAGGATGAGAAACTGCGTCAATCGTCGCGGCCACAATATACAGTCCCGGTCTCGCGAGGATATCACCGCTGTCTCCAATCTCTCCGAGAGCACCAGCGAGGCTGACCTCAAGGAACAATATCATGCTATGGATCGCACCACCAATCTGTGCAAGGCCTTTCGCTTACGTATGTACGTTTCAAAACAAAGGGCGAGGACGCTAGGGCCTTCTTGCATCTCAATGGTTACGGCTACCATCATCTCATACTCAGAGTCGACGGGTCCAAACCTTCAGCCCAACAGAATTGAATGGTCAACGGTTGAACGTGTTAAGGTAGAAGAAGCATGCGCTCTTGATTTTTTAATAGATTTTGTTCAAATTTTAACCAGACATTGTTCGTATGATTATGCATGTTTCAGTGAAATTTTAGAAAAGTCGACTATTTAGATTCGGAGGTAATGGGTTTTGAAATTGCAACTTTCAACACTGCAGGGTCTGCATTGAAATTTAGACAGGGTAATTTTCCGTAACAAATATTTGTCCTCTATAAAAAGACACAAGGCAATAACATAAGCGATATGAAATATTAAGTTTATAACGCAAATATTTATTTTACGTTTAAAGTTTTTAACTTTAGGAGAGTTATTATGTCGTTACTGAACGTCTTTAGCAAAATTGAATAGTAAAGACAATCCAAACTTGTTTCACTCCTTCCCTAACTAGTTTGCTGTCTAATAATTTTTCTTCGAAATGAATAACCCAATAGGATGGTACACCGAATTATGTAACCTGACTTTCGGCCAATGCAGACCCTGCAGTGTTAAAAGTTGCTATTGAAAAATCCATTATCTCCCAATCTAAATAGTCAACTGTTCTGAAATTTCACTCAAACTTACATAATGATATGAACAATGTCTGGTTAAAATTTGAACAAAAACGATAGAAATCAAGAGCGCACGCTCGCTTTTTCATAAGGGCTCACACCACTGTAAATGTCAAAAATTGAGTGATATTTCGCGATTTTTTTTTGTAGGACAAATAAGAGATTATTAATATTCAAGGATGTTATTAGTCATATCTTCGAGGGACCAAAATGAAATGAATATTAAAAAATTGTGCCAAAAGGTGAGGCTGGAGCCATTCTGGAGAGGCATGTTGAATTTGAAACGCTCTGCGGCACGCAGTACAGCTGACGCAAATTTGATTTTAGAATAAAATAAACAAAATTCTCTTAATTTACACGAGTATAGCTAGATGAACACGTAGAAGATTGTGAAAATATTAATTTTTGTGTAATTGGGGAACCTTAAACCAAAAACTTAATTTTCCACAGAAAAAAAGGACAATAATTTTGTAATAAGTAATATTATAACTAACTCATAGTCCCGTACGTATTTCTCTTTGGAATGTTATTTTAAACATGTACTCAAAATTTGGAGTGAAAATAATGAAATTTTTTGGTGTTATGCTGCGTGCCGTTTTGAAAAATTGTGTTTCGAGAAAAACCAGCGTAACACATAGTTTCTTATCCGTTCCCTGGTAGACTATGGACAAAATATTTCCGATGAAACTTTTCGAGGAGAATAAGCTACTGTCCGGGCTGAATCTCCGTCGTCTGATGACATCGGCACGATACCTTCGTGAGGCGCCCATACCTTCGTGAGGCGAGTGGTGAACAAAGTGTATATGTATCGTGATCGAGGTATTTGTTAAAATTTATTAAAACAGACGGTAAGATGTCACCACCTTTCCATAGGGCAAGTCTTTAGCAACTCGGAAAGCCTAAAGTTGAATTGTTGTAAAAAACTATTGAAAACTTTCAATTTTGGGTAAGTCAGCATTTTATTTCAAATTCGTTCAGGGCAAAATGACGCAGTGTGTCAAGGAAGAAGAACACCACCGTCACTGCCCATTTTCCATCGTTTTTTGAAGATTTTTTTTAAAGAAACCAATAAAATACATGGTCAAAAGCACTTTTAGGCTTTATCAGGTATACATTGAAGTATGTAAAAAGAGTTTATTTGTCAAAAGAATAGAAAATCGCGGTGCGCGAGTTGCTATAGCACTATTGGTTTTCAGTCAACCCTCTCCATACTGTTGAAGTTTGCATCGTTGGAACGCAACGAAAGCTCTTGCTTACATTTTATTTTTTATATTTTCATTGTTATAGAAAATATTTTTTTTTAGATTTATATTGTAGATCGCTAAATAAACATCTTAAAAAATAGAAGATTTTTGTGAGCAAAGTTTGCCAAAATAAATTAAAGGAATTCACGAATATTAATTTTCGTTGCGTTCCAACGATACAAACTTCAACTTCATACTCTCTCTGCGGAACACAGTACAACTATAGTAAATTTCATCCTGGAACTAGTTTGAAAAAGAGTTTGAAAAAAGTTCGTGTTTTCGACCATAATTTTAATATACTACTCCAAAAAATTAAGGAACGGAAAATTTCTTCATTTTTTGAAGCGCTGTATCTCTGTGAAAAATGGTTGCATCGAGATAAAAAAAGCCTTCTAAGCTTCAATTTTCTAGTTTCGCGATTTTTTGGCAAATTTTTTTTGTGAGCTGCGGTTTTCGAGCTATCATAAGAATAGCGGAGGAAAATAATTGTCAAATTTATTTGTTTTTTCTCAAGGGTTTACGGGCTAGTTAATTTTTTTCCACGTAACTCAATGTATAAGTCAGTTAGCTTGTTGATTCAGCTTTAATTTGGTTTTTTGTCTCTACGTCAATTTGTTGCTGAGATATCCCACTTTAAATGAAACAAGATTCTTTTGTCTTTGATAATCGATATCTCAGCAACCAATGATTGCAACGGGAATTAAAGGACAGCTTTGAAAACTTGGATAAATTTCCTACCAGCCCCTTTCGTTGATCTTTCAGCAAAACATTTTTTCACTCTCAACATTAATGTGAAAAAGAACAAAAAGTGACTTTTTATAGTTCGTCAGTAAATCTACTACTACTTTACAAATATTGATGGAAACACTAATGTTGCCGCGTTTTTTTTTTCAAGTGTAATGTAGTCCCAATAGCCCTGTTAATTTTCAAATTGATTCATCGAACCTTTTTTCCGGACTGATTAATCAATGTTTTGCAGAACAATGAAAGGCACAAGTGTATTGTTTCTAAACATCGTGTAATAATCATCAAAATGGAAAGACCAATTTTCTTCGACTTTTTTCACAAATTTGCACGTCTCTTGTTAAATTTAAGAAAAATAAATTCATAAAATTTCAATTTTTTAAAAATATTTCTTGTAACTTTGTAAAACATTTCAGGAAACAATACTGACTCATTTTTTACCCGATTCGGCCTTTGCGCACTATTTTTGCACTCATGTTTAATTGCATTTATGAAAAGTTGATAACCCCAAACTGTATTCAATAGTCGATCTGAGAACATTTATGCAATTAACTCTTGATATTTTCTACGAAGGTTATTAGGGTTCCAGAAAACAGTTTTTTTTTCAAACTAGGCATGAATAAAAATTGAAAAAAGTTACAGTTTACAAAAACTTTAGATTAATTTTTTTACCAAAACGTAGAAAAAAAATACCAAAAATATATTAGTTAAAAAAAAAGTTAATTAGTTTTTTCTTAAAAAAAAGATCAGTTGTGGAAGAATTTTTTTTTTGTAACCCTAACAACCTTCGCAGAAAATATCGAGAAATAAGTTCATACAAGTTCTCAGATCGACTAGTGAATACAACTTGAGGGTTTTAACTTTTAATTAATGCAATTAAAGATGAGTGAAATTATGGTGCGCAAAGATCGAATCGTGTAAAAATGAGTCAGGATTGTTTCCTGAAATGTTTGACAAATTTGAAACAAAAGAAATTTTTAATTTTTCGAATTTTTTTTTCTCGACTTTAACAAGCAACTGGAGCAAAGTTGTGAAAAAAGTCGAAGAAAATTAGTTCTTTTCATTCTGATGATGATTACACGATGTTTAAGAACAATACACTTCTTCCTTTGTTTTCTAAAACTTTGATGAATCGAACCGAAAAAATGGTTCGATGGATCAAATTGAAAATTTACAGGGCTATTGGGGGTACATTAAGCAGAAAAAACAACCGGGCAACATTAGTCTTTCCATCAATACTTAAAGTATTGTACATTTACTATAATATACACTTTGCAAAAAAATTTAGGGAGCAAGAAAAAATTCCAAATTTTTGGGGGATTTTCAACAGGCTGTAACTCATACAAAAATGGTCGTACAGCAAAAAAAAAAAAGCAAATTGTAGCTCTAAGTGTCTAGTTTTCGGATCTGAGTTTGCAAATTTTTGTTTGAAAATATTTTTCGAGTAATCATAAGAAAACCACCGAAAAAAAATGTTCGAAATTTTTTTGGTTTTTTTTTCAATCTACGGACGTGGAAATTTTTTTTTCGACTTAACCTCTATATGGACCGGATAGCTTGTTTATTCAGCTTTAAATTGGTTTTTTAAAAATCTCGATACGAGCATTTCTCGCTGAGATATCGGTGTTTGAATGGAAAAAGATCATTTTGTCTTTGATTACCAATATCTCAGCAACCAATTATCGCACAGAAATTTTGAGGTTGGTTTCAAAAACTTGAATAAATTCTCTACAAGGATTAGCATTTGAATTTTGAAACTTTTTTTTTTTCAATCATTAAATGAATTTGAAAAAGCGACCAAAAAGGGCTTATTGTGGTTTTTTGGAAAATCAAGCGCCCAATCAAAAATATTGCGGAAACCACTAATGTTAAGTGTGCCTTTTACTGTTCAATATACCCACAAAAACCCTACGAAGTTTCAATTTAATCCAGCCAACCGTTTTTTTTCCCACTTGATCGAATTTTTGAAAAAATTAAAGGAGCAAGAATTTCGCTCTGAAAATGTCATAATTTTTATCAAAAATGAAAAAAAAAAAAAATTTCATTTTTCTCTCAATTCTGTATTAGTGACTTGGAAAATTTTTGAAAAAAAAAAAAAATCGAAAATTTTTGAAAAAAAAATTCCAAAATTTTTGAAAAAAAAATGTTTAAGAAAAGTTTTAAGAAAAACTGTTTTTTTTTTTAGACACTGTTTAAATTCGCACAAAAAAATTATTGTCCCAATATTCGTAGAACGAATATTCGACTTGCCTTGGGGGTATCAACTTTTAATTTATTCAATTAATTTGTGACTAGGAAAATTAAAGTGCGGAAGAGGAAAATCGGTGTGAAAGTGAGTCGCTACATTTCTTTAATTTAGGGCCAATTGAAAAAAAAAATTAAAAAAATTAAAAAATTTTGGAATTTTTTTTTCAAAAATTTTCGATTTTTTTTTTTCTTAAATTTTCCAAGTCACTAATACAGAATTGAGAGAAAATGAAAAAAAAAAAATTTTCTTGCTCCCCTATCCGAAAGTACGCACTTTCCGGCCGCATTTCAGGCTGGGAAGAGCATTTTTCGTGGCCGGCTGACGACCGCTCGCTCTGACAGGATTTTCGCGGCCGGCGATATTTACGTATGCACGTTATTCTTTTATCTTGTGCTCGCTCCTGTCAAAGTCGTGTCGTGGTCTCGCGAAGAATTTCGTTCAAGTGTCGAAAAAAAAAAAATGGAAGAATCCTTATCAGAAGGTTCTTGGTTCGTTGATTTGATGTTTATGTTAGTAATGTTGGTTTTATTTTATCTTGATGTTTTCAATGCCCGCCCCGACCAGCAAAACCTCGGCTTCGCCTCGGTCTTGCAAAAATCGGGCGGGCATCCCCCCTCCCCCTTTCGCTCGCCTCCCTGCGAGAACGACAGCTTCATTGCATTTCACGAGATGGCCGGCTGACAGCCAACAGATGACAGCTGACAGCACGAATGACAGCATTAATTGCACGGAATTACATACATTAATTAGGGCCGTACTTTCGGCTACGGGATCAAGAAAAATAGTATACAACCCACGGCCCAAATGTTGAATGCCAGGAAATCCAACTTTCGGGCCTAGGGTCGTAATATACTATTGTTTTCATTTTTGATAAAAATTATGACATTTTCAGAGCGAAATTCTTGGTCCTTTAATTTTTTCAAAAATTCGATCAAGTGGGAAAAAAAACGGTTGGCTGGATTAAATTGAAACTTCGTAGGGTTTTTGTGGGTATATTGAGCAGTAAAAGGCACACTTAACATTAGTGGTTTCCGCAATATTTTTGATTGGGCGCTTGATTTTCCAAAAAACCACAAAAAGCCCTTTTTTGGTCGCTTTTTCAAATTCATGTAATGATTGAAAAAAAAAAAAATTTCAAAATTCAATTGCCAATCCTTGTAGAGAATTTATTCAAGTTTTTGAAACCAACCTCAAAATTTCTGTGCGATTATTGGTTGCTGAGATATTGGTAATCAAAGACAAAATGATCTTTTTCCATTCAAACACCGATATCTCAGCGAGAAATGCTCGTATCGAGATTTTTAAAAAACCAAATTAAAGCTGAATAAACAAGCTATCCGGTCCATACAGAGGTTAAGTCGAAAAAAAAAAATTCCATGTTGTGTGTATATTCCGACACTTTTTCGAGGGACACATACCATAGTAAAATTTGCAGTCTGAAGAAAGGGTAGCATTTTATTGCTTTTTGCCTTAGATTAAACTCCACTATTCATATATTGCCTGCCAAAATTTCCACGATTATTTGCCTGTTAAAATAATGACGCCCTATGCCTTTTGTGGAATTATAAATAAATACACTACATTATGCATTATTTCGGTTAATTTGTAGTGTAATTATCGTAACAATTGAAAAGAAGCCAAAGAAAAAAAGTTTCCGCAGGGGGCCTCGAACGTGCGACCCTTGCATTAGAAATTCGAACTTCTGCCGCCGCGCCAACCACTGCTGGAAAATTAAACCAACATAAAAGACTCATGTACTGACCGATCCGCGACAAAAATTTCATTTCCCAAACGCTTGGCCATCTGGAGTTCCCACTTGCGTCACTTTCATTTCTAGTCAAGTCCTAGATATACTGTGAATCCGGGCGAAATCGGCAACGACGAATAGCTGACCTCCCCCCTTGTACACGTAGTTCCATCGAGCGATTGGCTCATGGTTGGCTAAGCAACTTCAGTTACAGATGACGTTGTGAATGAAAAACGTCTTCAAGTGGGTTTCTCGCGATTACCTAGCCGCCTAGCCGCACTAACCGAAATAAATGATGGGACAAAAAAAATGAAGGTTATGTAATTCTATGCGATTATCGCTCTCTATTCCAACGCAATTAAGTAATTGATCCGATAATGTAATTTACCCTTGTTAATCCACCCATTTTTCAATAAACTAACATTGTGTGCTGGACTATATGTACACGATACGAAAGTTAAAAAATTTAACAAGTAGAACTAGCTCAGTGGACATCGTCACAGCTCATCACTCAGAGGTCCCGGGATCGAAACCACCTTACGGCTTGTAAGCGTTTGTTTGATATAATTTAAATTTGAACCATTAATATATTTGAAGCGCAAATACGATAATCGTAATTAATGACAACGAAAAATATCGTAAAAGGGTGCAATGATGTAAATAACGTGCAAAAAAAGTTTAAAGATTATTTCAAGTATATCTTAAATACATGTTGACAATTTTTCAATAATATTTGAAATGTAGTATGAACATATTTCAAGTTCATTTCAACGGAGTATGAACATATATCGTGTATAATTTAGGTGTAGTTTAAACACATTTAACATACATTGGTAGTATATTTTGAAGGTAGTTTTAGTACATTGTAAGTATATTTTCAATATAATTTGAATGTATGTAACCACATATCCAAAATATATTTCTTATATACATTCTGAAGATCTATTTTGGCCCAAAAGTTTGATATCGCGAATATATTTTGAATGCATTTCTCGTATATATTGCATATATCTAATCTATATCTAAGATGTACAATACATATCTGAAATATACTTTACATCTATTTTCAATATATTGAAAAAAATATTTTTACATATATTTTATTTCCGTGTGGGTGAGGATGCCCATCAAATGAAACACAAATCGTGGCGTTTTACTTCAATATATAATAGATGGGACATGCTGTATATACTTATCCTCTATACCTCTACCTCTCTACCGAAACGAGAGAGTCAGAATTGAACAAAACCCTAAAGTAAACCAGGAGTAAATGAGCAGTAATAAATTAACGTGCTTTCGAAGAAATTTTCTGATTCAATGCAAGAAAGTTAGAATATTCTCTGGCATTAGAACGAAACAAAAGGAGACTGAGCGAGTAAAGAATATCAAGATGAGAGCAAGAAAATGTCTGATTTATCGCAAATGCAACGTGGGGGTAGATTTATACTTGCAGCTATAAATAAACATGTCGCTCGAACGAGCCTTCCATTTTTCACACCGTGATTGTTACGCGCAAGGGAAGCATGCATTCGATTGAAAGTGTGAACTAGAAGTGGAATTATATTCGGAGCGATTAATCAGTGTCGTTTTAACACAGATTTCATTCGAGTCATTCCATTACGACACACGACACGGAAGCATAAAGCTTTAAGTCGTAAGCTGATTTATCAAAATTCTAACGTCGATCTAAAACGAAAAACGGAGTATACAGTGAGGTAAGTCAACTTGGTTTTTATTTTTTCCTTGTGGAACGTCAATCTACTTCTTCTTGCCCTCGTGCACTCGTGTCTACTCAATATATTCGTGTTTACGTGGTGGCATTATCTGTGATTTACTCTTGTATCATAGGTTTTCGCGAGGTAGGTGAGCTTTTAAAGCAGCAATGTATTCGTGAGACGACACGTCCGTTTAGATATATTAGCGGATAACCTGGATAAGAAGCTTGGAAGCGTGGATCGCATTCGGTGAAGATAACTCTCTAATTGGCACGCTTCTCCCCCCTTTAACTTTAACGTAAATTTTAAAGCATCAACCGAGAAACATGCAGAAAAAAAGCTTGACGGCGAATGCGTGATCGCATGGACGTGAAGGAAGCGCGTTTTGCCTCATTAAGTACAGCATACTCGGCGAAACTTGACGACCAACATCACATTTATGTGTGATACACAAACTCATATGTTCTACACAAACTCATTTAGAAATGAGATGTTTCACCCATAAAAATACACAAACACCCAAGTACGTGCAGTTTCTCTCTCTCTTCCCCCCCCCCCTCTCTCTCTCTCTTTTCTCTCTTGCATACAGACAGAAATTTGGCTTTAAATACATTTTAGACATTCATCCGAGTACATATACCATCATGTATATATGAAAATACACAAGCACGCAAATTGGGCTTTAAATACATTTTAGACATTCATCCCAGTACTCGATTAACGAACCGAGCGCAACAAAATTGTTAGAGCCCTTGTTCTCGGGAAAGCTACCATTATATCTCGACTTTCTTTTTTCTCATTTCATTTCGTCGTTTGGCGAATATACTTGCAAATACGCGGAAGGAGGAAAATGATTTCGTCGTTCAAGATTCTGGCTAATCGCATGTAATCACAATCTCTCCCCCTTTTTTTGTTGCGATTTTTTTATGTCGTACTCTTTTCCATGGCAATTTCTCTATATTTTTATCGTCTCATTTTATGTTCTTAGTATGTATTTTTCTATGGCTTTGTATGTACCTTCGTATTCACTTTTAATTTTTTACGTATGCGATTTCATCAGTTCATATTTTTCTGTACGCAATTTACATATTTAAAAACTGAATAATTTATATACGATTTCTTTATTTCGTTTTATTTGCTGGCGATTTCTTTCAGGTCGTTTATGCATTTCGTATCATTATTTGTATGCTATTTGATAATTTTGTGCTCTCGACTTTTTGTTGCACAGTGTCCCAGGGCATAAACATATATGAATCAATTTTTCTCGCGCTATACGTTCGACCTCTAGGGTCTTTTTGAAGGGATTTTACGGTGACTTAAAAAATCGTTCTGAGTCCACTGATGCACGAGGCAGAGGTTCCCAAACTGGGCGTCGCGAAGAGTCATCACCCGCACCGCGGGGGGCATCACATGTGTCATACAAGGGCTGCCCAGGTGAGAGAAGATCTAAAAAAAATCATCAAAATCAAAACATTACGTGGCGGCCTTATGGGCAAGGGTGTACTAAATCTCTAAGGGCGACGCAGACCACAAACTTTTGAGAACCGCTGCACTCGGGAATTTGTTTTGACGGTACCCAAACGTATGTCCGGAAGAAACATATTGATTACAAGATTAATTACGGATGAAATGCCTGCAATGGCAATGAGGATCCGAACTCGGTAGACGTCTTGATCTATTGAACTAAGATTGAACAATCTTGATGTCTATAGATTTTGTTCAAATTTCAACCAGATATTGTTCATATCATTATGCATGTTTGAGAGAAATTTCAGAACAGTCGACTTTTTAGATTGGGAGATAATGTCTTTTAAAATTGCAACTTTTAACACTGCAGGGGCTGCATTGAAATTTTAACGTAATGATTTTCCGGAAAAAAATGTTTCCCCTATAATAAGAAGACATGGCAACACCGCATCGTTCCACGTATCCAATAACCTGAGTTTACGCGGCATATTTAAAATAATACTGCAACACATTTTTTTATTTGGAAGACTTTTTTAATCGAACAAAGTTTTAATTAGTTATGAATGAACCAACAATTTTATTTATTAATGAAGACCACACAAACAATATAAAATATTAATATTTATAATGCAAATATTTTTTCATGACAACATTTTTGACTTTGGGAACTCGATAATTATTTTTTTTCTTGAAATATTGAACAATACTGTTCTGTGGTGTTGGCATATGTCTTCTTATTATAGGGGACAAATATTTATTTACGGGAAATTATTCTGTCCAAATTTCAATGCAGACCCTGCAGTGTTAAAAGTTGCAATTTTAAAACCCATTATCTCCCAATCTAAACAGTCGACTGTTCTGAAATTTCACTCAAACATGCATAATGATATGAACTATGTCTGGTTAAAATTTGAACAAAATCTATAGAAAACAAGATTGCGCGCTTGTACTATCTTAAACCCAAAGAGAAGAGCTTCAAATATATAAATTAGCCGCAAATTCGAGATTTTCAACGGATATTCACGAGAATCGCGGAGACGCGTTTATTCTATGATTTTACGATGATCCTAAAGTACAGGGACTGAAGAAAATAGCTGGGCAATCGAGAAAGTGCAAGAATACGATCGAAATCGGCTCATGCGTGAACGAGTGAATTTTGACTTTTGCTGCTAGAGATGACGACGTTAAATTACTGCCTAACGACGACGGGCCACCTATAAGCATTAGGGAAAATTCACGTACAGACGCCTACAGTACCCGCATCCAAACGCCAAGATCTCGAAAGCAAAGAAGCGGTTGGGAAGACCGTTTCACATTTAAAGTTGGTTGGAAGGGGACATTATACGCGGCGGCAACCGATTTATACGTGTATATTTGTCGTGTACCATGTGCTGCTGAACGTCAAAGACGGTAGTAAGAGTCGACGTTCGACAGTCTAGCGAACAGCACGTATATTTTTGTCCGCACTCTCATTTCCTCTGATACAGTATGTTCTTCACTTACGAGATTGAGTAAAATGGTAAGCGAGTTTAGTGATTTTGCTTTCAATTTCGCTCTTCTCATCCCTCCTTTTCTCCCAGTTTCCTCCTCTCTATCACTTTTTTCCTTTTTTCTCCCCCATTCTTTCCGGAACTAAGTTATCATTGCTATAAAAAGATAATGATTTACATATGATTATAATTGTCATGTGACTTATTTTTGTTTGACTTCAATATAATTGGACTTCAATTGTATTGTTTGCATTGCAAAAAAGAAAAAGGGCTGCATTCACTACTCAGGATCCTTCTGTTACGTCCCAGCGGCTATGCACGGGCTACCATTTTTTTCACTCTGAGCATGTACCAACACCAAATACCTGGTATGTATAAATAGAAAATCCTCATTCGCCGACATACTAACATTAGATAAGAACAAGCGTACAATAATATTAATGTACGCAACGAAACACACGCATCATGGGAAACAAGAAATGTCGCTCTCACGAGATGGAGATCGTCAACAGTTTCCACGTGCACGTAAATGCTTATTCCAATAAAGATAACACAGTATTCGGTACCAGGACATACGTGCCATTTCAAAACCACTACTCTGTTCCTAAGCAGCGCCTGCTCAAAGTGGCCACACGGAACCTAGCCGCACAACAATTTTTCATATCTTAAAAACCAAACAAACTCTTAAGGAAATCCATCCGACATGGACCACACGGCCCGGTCGTAAATCTTGTTCATATCAACACTCCTTGAAAATTCCCAACCGTTAGCCCTGATGTATTTCCTCAAATTCAAGCCGCGACAATGTTTTTACCTCCCAGATAACGTGACAACGAACCAAATATCCATAACCCAATATCTTGCATCCAATTACACGACTAAACGAGCTCTCATATTCCATCTTATCCAACCACAAAATTCGAAGCAGTTTCCCATGGATCATCTTGATCACGGACAAATCGAGAAATAAGTCCTTCTCTTCCTTAATCGACTTAGAAAGAGAAATCCAAAAGAAGTCTCCTCCTTACCTCCTACTCCAAATAATAACAAAAATATTGTGTCAATATAAGACGTCCGTAAATAGGACTGCGAACAGAATAGCGGCAGTCACCGTTAGAGAGTCAGTCGGGAAAAGTCAGAGTCAATCAGACACAGGTAGGTAATCGAACTCCAAACCAACCATTTTTCTAAACTCTCTTCGTGCTCATAAACCCAACTCATTGTGCTTGCAAACTTTGTTCAATAAAGTATTATTATTAAGTGAATAAACTTTATTTTGTGTGTAACCGAAGCTAAATCGCATATCTCCACAATTATTCCAAGATCTCAATAAGGCTGCGAGTAGAACTCATTTCTCAAACCAAATTACGCGACCTAATCTACCAAATCGTCCTCCAGTAATTAAATTTTGTTTGGGGTGACCGGCCCATCAACAAAGACTCACTGTGAATTCTCTATAAAACTAAAATCATTCGCATTCTAATTCGAGGGCTCCGGTCACCCCATCTAAATTTCTCTCCGGGACGTAGCAGTTCTTCACCGCAAAATCAACTCGGACATAACAAATTCACTTATCTATCTACGTATCCCTCTATATATTTATCAACGTATCCATCTTCTCCTTCCTTCCTTCCTTTCGGTTTCTATTTTCGTCCCCTTTCCCTTTTTCACTATTCTTGTCTATCTGGTCTTTTGACGAATGCTTTGACGCCTCGATGTTTCAGCACTGCCACATTTCACTACGTTACGATCCCTCCCGCATCATTTGATATTGAGTCTCTATGTAGGTACATATATGAGATCCACGCATCTCCGATAATTTATTTTAAGAACAATAGATGGTTAAAGTCTATAAGATTATCTAGCAGCGTCGATAATCCAATGGACTTTCAGAGACTTCAACGTATCAAAAGTCAATGTATCGTTATGAATCTGACACATTCGACGTTGCATGTTTACAATTTCATTCTCGAATAACGTCGATAATACAGGTGAGTGAGGTATGGCAATATTTCTATAAGTAATTCATTCTGGTGTTGAGATTTTTGTATCCTTACAGTTTAAATTTAAAATACAGCAAATTGCAGTGGAATTCTCTATGTACGGAATCGATTTATGAAATTCTTTAAGTTCCGAATTGTACTATTGAAATTTAATGGACAGTGAACGTGAGCGTCGAAATGGGGTCCGTAGATCTTTAGTACTACAGTTACAGCAGAAAATTTTCCAAGATCAAATACTAAAAAACTGTCGTTTGCCCTTTGGAAAGAGTTAAACATTCTTGTTCCTCTCAACTGCTGCTAGGTGGTTACGATGAAACCCGATTTTTTATCTTCGTTTTTGAGCATTTATTTTGCATAAACTTGTTGGATTACATTAATTAAAGTATTTTCCCTGAGATGTTATCATTTTCTCCTACCTTCTGGCAAAAGCTGAATTCCACTTTAAAAGAATGCCCTGTCTTTTAATGCTATCCATTCATCTGCCCATTTTTAAGACTTACTCGTAATTACGGAACTGTGTTATTTCTAAGGCCTGTTGCATCGACCAGAATTAGTGACAATCACTTGGAGCAACGTCCAGATAATATGGCAAGGGAAGGAGGATCTTCCATTCCAGTTCTATCGATGGTTTTTGCAGCGGCACTGCAGCGTGGGGGCGAATGGTGACGGGTAGCAGTAGCACTTCTTGGTGTTTCGACTACTGACAGGCTTTTTCAATTCAATTATAGGTTCAAACGATCCAGCTGACATTGGTAACGGTCGGTAGTGACAATTTCCTTGGGTTTCGAGAGCCAATATAACGAGTCCATATCCCACCAGATAACACGAGACCATATCCCACCAGCATGGCTTTGGGATCATGGATTTTGCGTTCTGGCATCGTGTCGACGGTCGGCCAGGATCAACCCTTAATTTTCTGCATTTCACGTTGTTGAAATGAATCCATTTGATCATTCCTAGTTCCAATATTTTACAGGAAACTCCTTTTCTGTGCCTCGCAAACAAAGAAATGGTCATGTTTGGTCCATTCGCAATGGCCTTTTCACTCAGCTAGTACAGCAGTAATTTCTGTTTTCTGTATATTCCCCATAGTACGCGAACGTCGAGATACCATTGACTTGTTAACGTTGGGCACGTCAACGAAATTTTCAAGAGTTTCAGAAGAGTTTTCAACCAACAAATTCAGCAATACTGCAACTTCAATTTTTTCACCAGACCACGTCGTTGCTCTTCATAGTTACAATCGCCACTGTTGAATCTTCGAAACGAATATCTACATATACTTTTGAATACGGCAGATTCACCATAAGTTTATGTAAGCAATTGGTAAGTTTCACCGGCACTTCATTTTTAATTGGCGTAGTGCAGAGGTACACATCCGCGAAATAACTTGTCACGTTCCTTCTTTACATTACTTTTTCGAGCCCTGTGTTTTAACAAATTATGGCTTTTTTTAGCGGGAAGTTAGTAGCACAGAACGACCATTCAAGGTGACATATGCGCTATCTGCCCGGACTCTAGGTATAAGCACCTAGAGATACCTTCACCCGAACAGCAGGTTTCAATGCACCCACCTAAAATAATTAATAAAATGGTGTTACAGCTCTCGTTAACCCTCCATATCAAATTCGTGATATAAAGTACATGTACTATCTGTTAAGGTAGGTACACGTATGAGCTAAAAGTTTCGGTCGAAGCGTATAGTAACACCCAATGCCTATACGATGCTGTTGGTTGTATATTTTCGACAGAGCTTGCACCCTCTGTATGTCTCGCACTTCGCACCTCATGCATAGGTAGGTCTTATACTCGTATAGAAAGCGGCGCTGTATTTGCGGCAACAGCGCGATTTTCCTGCAGTCATAGCGATGAGCTTCCTACGACCCATCTTCCGCGAAATATTTTATATAAATAAAAATAACGTGAAAATGTCAACCCAAATGCGATACAAAGCCGTGGCAGCCATGTGTCAAGCAAATGCGGTCAAACGCGATGAGAATAACCATAACCTCAACGATCAGCAACAAAAATTCGCTGTCGAAGGATGTCGGATCGTGGATTTACAGCATCTCGCCGACACTCTAAATTGTATTCGCTGTAACAAAGGCATCGTCCATTAATCACGTGAGGTTTTTGAACTCCCCTCCCCCCATAGAGATATGTGGTTAGGTTTCTAGCCCCCCTCCCCTTGCATAAAAACATTACGTTATAAGTCACAACAACCCCCCCCCCCCCCCCCCAAGCATGATCATTCGTCATGTTATCTAAATACCCCCCCCCCCCTATTTGAGCCTCACGTTATTAATGGACGACCCCAAAGACATTTTTTTGAGGAAAACAGTCAGGAAGACTAGAGATAAGGAGTACGAACGCCGTGTCGTCGAAACGTCCGCAAAAGTGAGGACGAGAAGGGCGGCGCTGCTCTCCTACCGCACCGAAGTAAAGTCAGCAACAAACCAGTGCCGTACGATACGCTCCCTCATAAAGCGATAATTTGATCAAATGAATTGTAAAGACAGTGCCGTACGATATGCAAAAAGCACCCTTTGCCACTTCATATGGAACGATCATTTCATCAAATTAGTTGTTCAACCACTTGGTGAAGGCAATTTCTATATAGATACACAGGATTCTTATATATAGATTGTTTTGGAGAATACCGAAATACAGAAATTAATTCAGTTTTTTTGTTGCGGAACCAGTAACAAACAAAATTTATTTACAGACACAAGGAAATTCATAAGAAATTTGCATTCAGACAAAAATTTACAGATTATCACCATATTTACACGCATTACATTTGTGACACGCTGTACAGATAAACAATAATAACGACAAACAGAAATAAAGTCAGTTTTTTTTCCTCGCGGAAACCGTAACAAACAAAATTTATTTATAAACACAAGAAAATTCATAAGAAGTTTTAATCCAGACAAAAGTTTTTTAAATTATCACATCTCATATTTACACGTTATGATACGCTGTACGGATAAAGAATAATAACGAAATACAGATATTAATACAATTTTTTGTTTTTCGTTGCGGAAGCAGTAAAAACATAAACACAAGAAAATTCATAAGAATTTTGAATGCAAACAAAAGATTTACAAATTATCACACATCATATTTGCACATTATGACACGCTGTACAGGTAAATCGATCTTACAGTTTTTATTTTTTCCTATTGTCTTTCGTTTTAATTTTCCTTGCGTGATTATTTTCGTTGACCGATCGCGCTAGAAAATGTCCTCTCATGACGAGATAATAGTTTATCACTCTCTTCGTGAGCTCTTCATTGTGTGCTTGGCATCCCACGTACTCTAAATTTTTCATATCCGAAACTTTGTCGAGAACTTGATGGAGAGTGTTAATTTTAACGGCAGTTCTCGATCGATCGCTGCACTCCAAGTTTGTCTCGCGTTCGGGCACTGAAAGCAACAATTCAAACAATATTACAAGCTTTTATTTAATTTAACTTTCTATGAAAATGGCAAGTTGATATTTCACCCACTCACCCACTCGCTCCGCATTTTCACGCCTCGAAAATAAATATTTTGTTTATTTTCGAGACATGAGACCAAACGTGCAATATACGAAAAAACCCATATATTGCACTTTTTGTCTCATCGACGGGACACTTGCTCCATATCTCGCGTTTGTGATCATTTTTATTTCACTCGGTACGATAATGGTACGATAAAACGGAACCATTCTTTTTATGAATGTAAGTACTATTTTTCTTACCTACGATTGATTGTTTTCGCTGCAGATCACTAAATATATTTTATACGGAGACAATTATTTTTTTTTTACATCTAACACAATTCGCAAAATTGGTTACCCCGAACACGCTTTATGCCAACACGAACGACGAGCGGGAATCATCGATGACACATGACGTCGGTTGTGTTCTTGTCGCTTAGTTCACTTCGGTGCGGTCATGCACTAGCGACGCACGCCGTGAAAATACTAACCACTAAAATCCACAGTTTCACGGACGCTTTTGGATCGGGCTCACCATAGGCGTTCGTACTCCTTACCTCTAGTCTTCCTGAAAACAGTGCAGGAAACCCGAATGGGATTGAATTCTATTTTACATATTTCCTGCGACGAGTGCTCTGCAATAACCCAAGTTATATCTACACACACACACACACGCACGCACGCACGCACGCACGCACGCACGCACGCACGCACACACACACACACACACACACACACACACACACACTTATACATATATATATAATACGAATAAATACATGCACAAATTGAACAAATTAAATTTGTTTGCAGAAAAAATTTACTTCACATCCGTCTCCGAATGACTAGAACTCGGGGAAAAAAACGCTTCGAGGTCCCAGACCATGCGCCGATCTGCTGGCTGCAGCGTAAACTGTTGCCATTCCGTTACAGATGGTTGGGCCCGAGTTCGGTGTGGAATGAAATTACCACTTTTCATAAGTCGATATCTCCGAAACTAAACGGTCAAAGTTTGTCATTTTTTAAAAATCAATCCCACAATAGTACTGCGCACACGTGTGTTTTTATTTTGAAATCATGAGATCCGTTTAGAACCTATATCGAGAAATGCGAGCAAATTCCTATCGGTTTACGTGTTAGGTATACAGGGAGCACGTACAAAAATATCCATATTCAATTACAATTATCTCATGAATTAAACGGTGAATCGAATTGAATTTTTGGGTATCAGTCCATGAAGGTCATATCTACACCAAATAGTACTTAGTTATCAGCCAATTCTTAAGATTTCACCAAAACTACACGGAAAAAAAGAAACAGCGAAAATCAAAGTATAAACCGCATAAAACACAGGGTGCTATATTTCATTTTACAATAAAACAGAGTAATGTAAATCCTGTCCTACAAAAATGACATATTTTCCTGTATACATTGAGATTTTTACAGTTACACTGGCTTATTACAGTTCGGTATTGTGAATACATCAGTGTTTTCAGTAAAAATTTACATGAGATCACTGATTTTTATACTGTACGCAAACTGCAATGGTTACAGTGTATACTGTATTGAGTACACAGTAATTCAATAAATTGTACAGTGTGGCACGGTAGTTTAACTCTTCTTTCGACAGTTCGTGACGTAATCTGTGCACTCTAAGATTTTATACATTTACACTGATTTATTTACAGTTTGGTATTGTGAATAAATCAGTGATTTTAGTAAAAATATTCAACAGTAAAATTTAAATGAGGTCACTGATTGTATACTGTACGTAAAGTGCAAGGGTTACAATGTACACTGTATTGAGTACAGAGTGATTCATTAAATTTCACAGTGTGGCACGGTAGTTTTACTCTTCTTTCGACAGTTCGTGAGGTGCACTCTCAGATTTTTACAGTTACACTGGTTTATTTGCAGCTTGATATTGCGAATACATCCGTGATTTCAGTAAAAATATTCAACTGTAAAATTTAAATGCGATCACTGATGTTTATACTGTACGCAAAAAAATGAACCAACTGTCAAATTAAAAGTTTTGTTAAATTTATATTACAGTGTTGAACTGTCAAAATTTACTTTTGACTACACTGTATTTTGGACTGTGTGTTCGGGTAAAAGATACAGTACAGCGGTTCGAGTCCAACGAGGACAGTATAGGAACTGTAATAATTTACTTTGAGCATACTGTATTTTGAGCACTGTGTTTCAGTAAATATCGCTGTGCAATCGCTCGAGTCCAATGCGAACTGTGTAGCCCCTGTATTTTGTACTATTTCTTTTTTTCCATGCACAAAACTACTTTAAGGTAGTTGATTATTGACAATTTTGACAAACTGACAATTTTAATTTTTTTCTTTCGAATGTTTAATATACACAGAATTGAATCTCATCAAGAAGTATTTTTATTTTGGTACCCATTCCAATGAAAATGTATGATTTTCATAAATACTTACAATCGACATTGGTTATTGAGCTCTCGGTTGATCATTATTGACTTTACTAGTAGTCCATGTTTTAAGCAGTTGGCAACGCTACATAACCTCACTTTCTAAGAATTCAAACATCACCTCTCAACGACTCGACACATGTCAAAACATAGCACGTGTAAGTGGTCGTTTCTTTTTTTTTACAGAAAATTGATCTGCTTTTGTTCACGCAGATTAATAATAAGAGATTGATTGGGCAGTTTTAAAAATTTCATGTTCAGGTAAATATGCAGAACGAAAACTGAACGAAATTTTAAAGTTTTCTAAATAAAAATGTTTACAGCCGTTCTTCATATGTATAATTGTATAAGAGACCGTTAAGGATTCGGCTTCGGTCCGGCCAATGAAAGTTTTCCAAGGTTATCGATGGCAACAAGAAGGTGTTTCTCTATCGTTTCGGCCCTCTGGTTCGGGTCCTCTTCAGAATATATATTTTTCTGTATAAATGATAATACACAGTTTTTAACAATCACGTTTGAAAAAGTTATATATATGAGCGTTGTGTGTTATGGTTTAGTTACTATTGGACGAAGTATTTAGATACTATTGGACGAAGTGGATAGTTTTTTTTCGGGAATTTTTTGCAGGCAATAGAGACGTGAAAGGTTGCAATTTTCAGCTTTTAAATTTTTGTATTTTGTTTCATCAATGATTTTTAAGGTTTTCCATCTGGAGAGAATATTGTTGATACCTTTTTGTAGAGAGTTGATGGGATTTTTATTTCTTAATTTGTAAACTGTAGAATCTGCGAGTAACTCATGGGGTTTTGTAATGTAATCTGATTTTTTATGGATGACTGTTGAATTTCCTTTGTCCGCTCGTGTAACTAAGAGTTGAGGGTTCTTTTTTAAGAATAAGGATGTGTGTCTTATGATTTGATTGGTGTTGGAGAGTGATGGTGGGATATTTATTTTGTTAACATTTTTATTGAATCTGGTTCTAATTTCAATTTGTCTAGGTTTGTCGAGTAAAAAATCTAGTTTGGCTTCAAGTTCAGAAATTGATTTGTAGATGTGAGTTTTTATGTTTGAGAGTTTAAGGTAAGGAAAACAGAATTTTTCACCCAGAGACAGGAACGTGAAAATGTGTAGGGGAATGTCTATGTTGGATAGGTTTATGAGCCAATCTTTAGTTTTGTTCACTATGATTGTTGAATTTATATTGTTCAAAGGATCAGTGGGAAGATTATTATTTGTGTCATGTTGTCTATTGGTGAGTGATGAGTATAAAATGTTGTGATTTTGTGTTGTTTGATTTGTATTTTGATGATTTAGGTGATGTATCTTGTTTTGGTCCATATGTGTTTGTGATGATATTGTTTTTAATAATTCTTAATGCTAAGTTTTATTTTACCTTTGTTACTGGAGATTTGAATATTTAAGTATTTGGTAAAAATGTGTTTCGGTGTCAAACCTTCTTGTCTACAGTTAAGTAAGAAACGAAGTTGTTGTTTTAGGCGAAGCTTCGTGGCAGTATCGTGTTTCCAATTCTCGAACGCTGCTAAGGTGAAATATCCGAAGAGTTGTAGTATCTCTTATACGTATTTTGTATACGTAAAAATCAATTAAAAAAAATTAAGATCTACAATCAACATATTTTTATTCATTTTTTATCCTCCGTTTAATTATTACTTTTATTCTATCCTTATTGTATTTAGCATGATCTGCAGCGTAGGCATTCGGCGACATTCATATCGCATTCTGCGTGAATTTCCGTCTAGGAATTTCTCCTAGCAATCACAGCTGACGCTCCAATCACCGTTTAGAGAGAGACGGATGCCGCAAAGAAAAATTTAATAAATTATTGTGCAAAAATTACACGGTAGATGAACTACAAGTTTTGCAGGTGAATTCCGTATTAATCGAAGATTCGAATAAAAAGTTTTGTTTGTTGGGTCAAACGACTAAATTTTACGTAAAGTTATCATTTCCGGTAGATTAGAGACGGATGCCGCAAAGAAAAATTTAATAAATTATTGTGCAAAAATTACACGGTGGATGAACTACAAGTTTTGCAGGTGAATTCCGTATTAATCGAAGATTCGAATAAGAAGTTTTGTTTGTTGGGTCAAACGACTAAATTTTACGTAAAGTTATCATTTCTGGTAGATTTTTCGGAGGTTACGTTTGAATGCGTGTATTTTAGGCGAACTTTCAACGTTCATATCTTAGAAATGGTACGGTGGAGTGGGTTACATTTGTTTATTTCAAAGTGATTAATGACATACTATCTCTTTCTCACAAAAAATAGGAGGTCAAACGTTAGTCGATTTTTGAATTGTTTCTTCCGAACCACCTTAAGATCAACGTCGGCATCGTATCGTTGACAACACTTCCCGCCTCGAAATATTGTAGTAGTACTCGCCTGATCTATTGCTGATGTTGAAATGACGAGTAACTCCGTCGTATGAGTGCAGAAAGGCAAACTAGTTAGGTCGTAGTAGGATAGCGTGTTGTCGCCGGACCATAGCATATTACACTATACCATACCTTAAGGAATTCTTCCGAATTCTTCGGAATTCTTCCGAACGGAACAACTAATTGGAATGAAATTCGTTGTGTGCATGCAGGACGCTTGCTCGGAGAGCATGATTCGCGAAATTTTTCAAAATTTCGAAAAAAAATTTGCAGTTTGTGGTTACCATGCGAAAAACTGTGAATTATTAACCATTGCATCGCATTTTCGTTAATTTGGCGCGAATCATGCTCTCGACAGTAGAAAAGCACACATTTTGAGCTTTGTTTCACCTGTTTTCATGAACAAATGGCGGAGAAAAAGCATTTTGCAATTTTTACATAAATGTAGCAAATATGTACCAACAAAGCTCAAAATATCAGGTACCGGAGCGAGCGTTCAGTTCATTCGTTTTCTCACTGGCGGCGCGCAGCTCACTTCGTCCTGTTTTGACCGACCGCGCTCGCCTCCTTCCGGAACAATTTATTTTTTGACAGGTCGAAAGCCGGAGCTATAACCTCGCACATTCGTTTGAATATTATATTTCATACGAAGTGTGTGATAGAGTGTAATATATAATGTGAATAGTGTGAATAGTAATAGAGTGCAGTTTGTTTTCGTCGCGTTTTGGTGAATTTTTTTGCTGTAAACAACGCCTCAGGACGCCGGCACACCACCGACGAGAAATCCCGACAACGAAATAATTGACGAGAAAACCGCCGCGGCCGATTACACGAAGAAGATCGAGGAACATAGTGACGGCGAGAAGCCGAAGGAGAAAACACCGGAAGTCAAGGTACGTACGTGCTATAACCTCATAACCACAATTTACGTACTTTGTAATTTGCCACGATCATCCCTCGCATTGCTTTCCCGCTCGCCGATGTATCAAATAGGCAACGGCTCCGATGCAAGAAACCCAAGTTCATTTGCTCTTCGCAGAAATACCTCGGTATTTATTCGTGAAAAAATCGCAGATAGCATATTTTCGATTTCCTGAGCAGTGTGCGACCAAAATGAGGCACGAAAGTTTAACCCCCTTTGCCTACGAACGCTAAACTATCACGTCTCAAACACGGATGATTTGTGGACCTGTGGCGATTCCTCGATAGCTTCACCCTGATGACCGAGCGTACTATTGGTGTGGCGTACAGAGATAGTACCCTACGGTGTACCTGTACGGTAGTACATCGCTACATGCAAATGTACGTGTTACTAGTCTGGTACCGGTATACTGTGCAATAGTAAAATATACCGGTTCTGTATCCTCACCATACTAATACTGGTACAGATACCGTACGCACAGACGTGGTAGGTACGGTACCTGGGTTATCATGTAGGAACCAGAACTAATGTAGCATCGGATTTACCATCTAGATGGACCATTGGATTTATCCACGGCAGCAAGTGGGTACTGCCGAGGATGAGAAACTGCATCAATCGTCGCGGCCACAATAAACAGTCCCGGTCTCGCGAGGATATCACCGCTGTCTCCAATCTCTCCGAGAGCACCAGCGAGGCTGACCTCAAGGAACAATATCTTGCTATGGATCGCACCACCAATCTGTGCAAGGCCTTTCGCTTACGTATGTACGTTTCAAAACAAAGGGCGAGGACGCTAGGGCCTTCTTGCATCTCAATGGGTACGGCTACCATCATCTCATACTCAGAGTCGACGGGTCCAAACCTTCAGTCCAACAGAATTGAATGGTCAACGGTTGAACGTGTTAAGGTAGAACAAGCATGCGCTCTTGATTTTTAATAGATTTTGTTCAAATTTTAACCAGACATTGTTCGTATGATTATGCATGTTTCAGTGAAATTTTAGAAAAGTCGACTATTTAGATTCCGAGGTAATGGGTTTTGAAATTGCAACTTTCAACACTGCAGGGTCTGCATTGAAATTTAGACAGGGTAATTTTCCGTAACAAATATTTGTCCTCTATAAAAAGACGCAAGGCAATAACATAAGGAATATGAAATATTAATGTTTATAACGCAAATATTTATTTTACGTCAAAAGTTGTTAACTTTAGGAACACGATAATTATCTTTTCGTTCGACATATTTATCAACACCGTTCTACGGTGTTGCATAATGTCTTATTATAGGGGACAAATATTTTTTACCGAGAGTTATTATGTCGTTACTGAACGTCTTTAGCAAAATTGAATAGTAAAGACAATCCAAACTTGTTTCACTCCTTCCCTAACTAGTTTACTATCTAATCATAATTTTTCTTCGAAATGAATAACCCAATAGAATTGTACACCGAATTATGTGACCTCACTTTCGACCAATACAGACTCTGCAGTGTTAAAAGTTGCTATTGAAAAATCCATTATCTCCCAATCTAAATAGTCTACTGTTCTGAAATTTCACTCAAACTTACATAATGATATGAACAATGTCTGGTTAAAATTTGAACAAAATCGATAGAAATCAAGAGCCCTCGCTCGTTTTATCATAAGGGCTTAAAACACTGTGAACGTCAAAAATTGAGTGATATTTCGCGATTTTTTTGTAGGACAAATAAGAGATTATTAATATTCAAGGATGTTATTAGTCATATCTTCGAGGGACCAAAATGAAATGAATATTAAAAAATTGTGCCAAAAGGTAAGGCTGGAGCCATTCTG
This sequence comes from Ophion obscuratus, assembly GCA_964007375.1. NCBI lineage: Eukaryota > Metazoa > Arthropoda > Insecta > Hymenoptera > Ichneumonidae > Ophion > Ophion obscuratus. The sequence continues at coordinate 12,504,699 of OZ023316.1, read as the reverse complement.
GAGAGGCATGTTGAATTTGAAACGCTCTGCGGCACGCAGTACAGCTGACGCAAATTTGATTTTAGAATAAAATAAACAAAATTCTATTAATTTACACGAGTATAGCTAGATGAACACGTAGAAGATTGTGAAAATATTAATTTTTGTGTAATTGGGGAGCATTAAACCAAAAACTTAATTTTCGACAGAAAAAAGGACAATAATTTTGTAATAAGTAATGTTATAAATAACTCATAGTCCCGTACGTATTTATTGTTGGAATGTTATTTTAAACATGTACTCAAAATTTGGAGGGAAAATAATGAAAATTTTTGGTATTATGCTGCGTGCCGTTTTGAAAAATTGTGTTTCGAGAAAAACCAGCGTAACGCAGAGTTTCTTATTCGTTCCCTGGTAGACTATGGACAAAATATTTTCGATGAAACTTTTCGAGGAGAATAAGCTACTGTCCGGGCTGAATCTCCGTCGTCTGATGACATCGGCACCTTACCCATACCTTCGTGAGGCGAGCGGTGAATAAAGTGTATATGTATCGTGGTCGAGGTATTTGTTTAAATTTATTAAAACGGACGGTAAGATGTCACCACCTTTCCATAGGGCAAGTCTTTAGCAACTCGGAAAGCCTAAAGTTGAATTGTTGTAAAAAACTATTGAAAACTTTCAATTTTGGGTAAGTCAGCATTTTATTTCAAATTCGTTCAGGGCAAAATGACGCAGTGTGTCAAGGAAGAAGAACACCACCGTCACTGCCCATTTTCGATCGTTTTTTGAAGATTTTTTTTAAAGAAACCAATAAAACACATGGTCAAAAGCACTTTTAGGCTTTATCAGGTATACACTGAAGTATGTAAAAAGAGTTTATTTGTCAAAAGAATAGAAAATCGCGGTGCACGAGTTGCTAAAGCACTACTGGTTTTCAGTGAACCCTCTCCATACTGTTTAAGTTTGCATCGTTGGAACGCAACGAAAGCTTATATTTTATTTTTTATATTTTCATTGTTATAGAAAATCTTTTTTTTTTAGATTTATATTGTAGATCGCTAAATAAACATCTTAAAAAATAGAAGATTTTTGTGAGCAAAGTATGCCAAAATAAATTAAAGGAATTCACGAATATTAATTTTCGTTGCGTTCCAACGATATAAACTTCAACCTCATACTCTCTCTGCGGAACGCAGTACAACTATCGTAAATTTCATCCTGGAACTAAGAGCGAAATATTTTCGTTACTTATGTTAGTTTTAGAAGTCAAATAGGCGGAGAAATTTCAAAATATTTTTTTTTAAATCGTAATGAGTTTGAAAAAAGTTCGTGTTTTCGACCATAATTTTGATATACTACTCCAAAAAATTAAGGAACAGAAAATTTCTTTATTTTTTGAAGCGCTGTATCTCTGTGAAAAATGGTTGCATCGAGATAAAGAAAGCCTTCAAGCTTCAAGTTTTTAGTTTCGCGATTTTTTAGTTTCGCGAAGAGTGGAGGAAAATAATTGTCAAATTTATTTGTTTTTTCTCAAGGGTTCACGGGCTAGTTAATTTTTTTCCACGTAACTCAATGTATAGGTCAGTTAGCTTGTTGATTCAGCTTTAATTTGGTTTTTTGTCTCTCTACGTCAATTTTTTGCTGAGATATCCGACTTTAAATGAAACAAGATTCTTTTGTCTTTGATAATCGATATCTCAGCAACCAATGATTGCAACGGGAATTAAAGGGCAGCTTTGAAAACTTGGATAAATTTCCTACCAGCCCCTTTCGTTGATCTTTTAGAAAAAACATTTTTTCACTCTCAACATTAATTTGAAAAAGAACAATAAGTGACTTTTTATAGTTCGTCAGTAAATCTACTACTACTTTACAAATATTGATGGAAACACTAATGTTGCCGCGTTTTTTTTTTCAAGCGTAATGTAGTCCCAATAGCCCTGTTAATTTTTAAATTGATTCATCGAACCGTTTTTCCGGACTGATTAATCAATGTTTTACACAGCAATGAAAGGCACAAGTGTATTGTTTCTAAACATCGTGTAATCATCATTAAAATGGAAAGACCAATTTTCTTCGACGTTATTTACAAATTTGCACGTCTCTTGTTAAATTTAAGAAAAAGAAATTCATAAAATTTCAATTTTTTAAAAATATTTCTTGTAACTTTGTAAAACATTTCAGGAAACAATACTGACTCATTTTTTAACCGATTCGGCCTTTGCGCACTACATTTTTAGCCATGTATAATTGCATTAATTAAAAATTGATAACCCCAAACTGTATTCAATAGTCGATCTGAGAACATTTATGCGATTAACTCTCGATATTTTCTACGAAGGTTATTAGGGTTCCAGAAAACAGTTTTTTTTTTTTCAAACTAGGCATGAATAAAAATTGAAAAAAGTTTCAGTTTACAAAAACTTTAGATTAATTTTTTTACCAAAACGTAGAAAAAAATTACCAAAAAATATTAGTTAAAAAAAATGTTATCTAGTTTTTTTTTTAAAAAAAAAGATCAGTTTTGGAAGAATGTTTTTTTTGTAACCCTAATAACCTTCGCAGAAAATATCGAGAATTAATTTCATACAAGTTCTCAGATCGACTAGTGAATACAACTTGGGGGTTTCAACTTTTAATTAATGCAATTAAAGATGAGTGAAATTATGGTGCGCAAAGGTCGAATCGTGTAAAAATGAGTCACTATTGTTTCCTGAAATGTTTGACAAATTTGAAACAAAAAAAATTGAAATTTTTCGAATTTTTTTTCTCGACTTTAACAAGCAACTAGAGCAAAGTTGTGAAAAAAGGTCGAAGAAAATTAGTTCTTTTCATTCTGATGATGATTACACGATGTTTAAGAACAATACACTTCTTCCTCTGTTTTATAAAACTTTGATGAATCGAACCGAAAAAATGGTTCGATGGATCAAATTGAAAATTTACAGGGCTATTGAGGCAACATTAGTCTTTCCATCAATACTAAAAGTATTGTACATTTACTATAATATATAAAGTAGTAGTACATTTAATGAAAAACCATAAAAAGTCATTTTTTGTCCTTTTTCAAATTAATATTAATGGTAAAAAAGTGTTTCTTTCTAAAAAACAACGAAAGGGTCGTGTTGGAAATTTATTTGAGTTTTCAAAGCTGCCCGTGGAATCATTGGTTGCTGAGATAACGGTGATCGAAGACAAAAGGATCTTTTTACATTCAAAGTCGGATATCTCAGCAAAAAATTGACGTAGAGAGGCAAAAAAACCAAATAGAAGCTGAATAAACACGTTAACTGACCTATATACATGTATTTAACTGAAATAACGTTCTCGAGCGCGTGGACCCTTGAAAAAAAAGCCAAAAAATGCGCGATTACAGTAGCTCACAAATTTATTTTGACCACAGATCTCGAAACTAGAAACTTGAAGCTTCATAATGCTTTTTTCATCTCGATGCGACCATTTTTCACATTAATACAGCGCTTCAAAAAACACTTTGAAAAATTGAAGAAATTCGATTGGTCGATTGGACGAAAATTGTTCGAGTTCTGCTGAATCCCGATTTCGAAAACGTGGTTTGGCGAAAAACGCGTGTAAAGTCAACGGTTAGATGATAGAGCTGAAGAAGTTTTGTTTCCGTAATCTAATGCCACCTTTTGGTCGAAAATTTAACTATTTTTAGTCGGTGAATTTCTCCCCATAGATAATAGGCTTACAAGAGTTGAGAATTGCGACTACCGGCATGACATCGCCGAAGACGCTTTTCAGCGCCGGAGACTCCCCTATAAAAATAGCTCGAAAACCACTTTAAAACTGTTTTTTTTTCGGCTATAAACGAATATTCATCATATTTTTGGAGGTTATAAGGATTTTTTAAGTGTTTCCGAAAAAAAGATTTTTCGAAAATTTTCCACCGGTGTCCTCCTTTAACCATATCGCGGTCGTAAAATTTCACCGCTCTTCTGTAGGGCGAGACTCCTGCGATCGTCATTGCTAGAAAATTCAATCCTTGGAGGAAGCTGCCGAAGATAAATCCCGGCAGAGAGAAAAAATTCTAAACGTATTTATTTTAGCAATAATTATAAAATTTCACCACTCTCTCGCAGAATGAGACCCGGTCGATCTCGTTCGCTCGCGAATTTGGTCGGCCGCGGACAACCTGCCGAAGATAAGCCATGGCAGAGAAAAAAATGGCGAACGCAATTGTTTAAACAAAGAGCATTGTAAAATTTTTTAAGTTTCCAAGGATTTTTTAAAAGTGCTTCCAACAAAACGATTTTTCGAAAGTTTTACACCGATGACCTGTAAACAATTCGCGATAGTAAAATTTTACCGCTCCTCTGTAGAGCGAGATTTCTCCGATCATCGTCATTGCTAGAAACTTCGATCCTTGGAGAAACCTGCCGAAGATGAATTCCGGCAGAGAGAAAAAATGCTAAACGTATTTTTTTTTGCAGTAATAATAAAATGTTACCACTCTTTCGCAGAGTGAGACTCGGTCGATCTCGTTCGCTCGCGAATTTGGTCGGCCGCAGACAACCTGCCGAAGATAAGCCATGGCAGAGAAAAAAATGCCGATCGCAATTGTTTAAACAAAGAGCATTGTAAAACTTTACAACTCTTTTGTAGAGTGAGTCTCGAGCGATCTTGGTCGTGACTCGAGATTTTAGCAGAGATCGAATTCGTCGACGATGAGTGACACCGAGATGCGAAATAGTCTTCGAGCTTATTTGTTTAAATTAATTAAAAAAGAATGGGGAAATGCTAGCACCCTTCCACCATACGACTTTCTAGCAAACTCTGGGGGATATCACGATATCTGTGGCCCCAAGTTTTGGCCATGCAGTCTTTATATTTGGCCCAAAATAAGACTTTTTTCAAGAATACAAAAAATCGAAATTCGGCTTTTAAGGGGGTGAAACAGAGGTTTTAAATTTTTAATGAGGCGGAGTATTTTTTGGGTAGATTTCTTTAGAATTCGGCGTAAACATTTTAGAAAACAAGTAATTTTCAAAGAGTTAGGTAGTTCATTGAAACACGATTTGTAACGGGATAAACGGGAGCTTGGAACGTTGTTAAACATTATATTTTTTCGTCAAATCCTCTGAAATTCAGCTTCCCAGAAGGGTGATTGCATCATTGTTCTTTGTCAATAATACAACAAAAGTAGGTTGTATTATTTTGGTTGGGTGGGCATCGTAATCGTGCCCACCCAACGATTCCACACACACATCGAAGGTGCTCCAAACCCACCCAACGATTCCACACACACATCGAAGGTGCTCCAGACCCACCCAACGATTCCACACACACATCGAAGGTGCTCCAGCCCAGCCAACGATTCCACACACACAAAAGTCGCATTTTCTATCGAATATGGCCGCTGCATGGTCAAAATTGGGAACCACAAACATAATAATGCTTCGACTTTCAACCCCCTGTTTCACCCCCTTAAAAGCCGAATTTCGATTTTTTGTATTCTTGAAAAAAGTCTTATTTTGGGCCAAATATGAAGACTGCATGACCAAAACTTGGGGCCACAGGTATCGTAATACTGCCAAACTCTGTTTGCTAGTAAGTTCAACCGTAAAGAAATTTCCACCGATAACCGCAGTGGACAAAAAAATCGTTTCGAGGGCATTTGTTTAAACAATGCGCGATCGCAAAATTTCACCGCTCTTCCGTAGAGCGAGGCTAGCGATCTCGATTGTTCGAGAAGCTCACCAGCAAAAATGCTGGCAAATATGAACCCTGGCAGAGATAAAAATGCTGAACGCATTTGTTTAAATAATGACCATTGTAAAATTTTATCACTCTTTTATAGTGAGTTTCGAGCAATTTCGGTCGCTCGAAATTCTGGCAGGGATCGATATCGTTAACGATAAGCGGCATCGATGTTACAAATTGTGCTCGAGCTTATTTGTTTAAATGAATATAAAAAAGTATGGGAAAGTGCCTAAGTCTTGTGGTTGTGGCCGTCGTCGAAAAAAAAAATCGATTCGATGGCTGCATATACAATATAAAATGCCACAAAGTTTTACCGCTCTCCTGCCGAGCGAGCGCATGCTTCCAATACAAGCGTACGATGGTCGCTACGCATAGTTGTGTGAATTGTGTGATACACACAGGTGTAAGGTGCTTGCGTACGACCGCACGGCGTGCGAGAATGTATTCGTTCTTTCTCCACACGGTCGGCGCGGCATAGCAAACATAAACATACGCACGCGCGCGCGCGCTCAGCGATCGTCGTCTGTTTGGCTTCGATTCTTCGCCCTAGTGCGAAGCATCGAGACCGAATTCGCGATCGCTGCGCTGTCCGTCGGTAGCGACTCGTGGCTAAAAACTGCGAGATCTGCGCTACCGACGTAACGAGAGGCCGCGTCGAAATGTTCTGGCGTGTGGCACATGGCCTTAAACAGGGGTACGGAAAATAGCCTCATTTTGTACCAGTTTGATTTGGCAGGTCCCTTTGGCGCTACCTTCAAACGCCGTGGCACGGCAAAAAATATTGTATGCGACACACAATTACAGTTGTAAGTTGATTGGCAACTAATAATCAGTTACTGTAACTGATTCATTCGCGTACACACAGAAGAAAATCACTTGGTTCAACAGGATTGTTCATTCACATACGTTCAACGAAATATTAAGATTAAACACTAAAATATTTTATTATTCCGAGTATCCGTTGCTTCAATGGAATATATAATTCTCGAATTAATTTCTTTGACAAATAATTTATTGGCATCCGCCAATGATGGATGTATTCAGCCCAAGTCACTTTTTTCGGTGTACCGTTGTTTGCCCCAGCAATTGTTCGAATATACTTGGGTCGACCAATAAAAATAAATTGCTGTACAGGATGCTTCCGCCACATTTATGCTTTGAACTTTTGAAAAGTACAACTCTAGCCCGGCTGGAAATTTGTTCAGGCTAGCCAGACTTATGATCGGGCCGTAATGAGGGAGCTGTGTGGCTATCCATATTATGGGAATTAGGATTTGGCCGTGAGCCTGCCGTGAACAGGCAGCCACAGGTCAGGCAAACTTATGGCAAACCTGAAAATGGCCATAATGTGGTTTGCCTTATCAGTGCCCTAATATGGCTCTATTAGGAGGCCCATGCATGCATGGCAGTGCTGAGGCTAGTGCTAAAGTGGTGGCGCTATAGTCGTTGCATTTAAAAACTATATATATATGCTTGCACGTCTGTGTCACTGTATACCCGGATAGAAATTTATACATCGTACGTATTTGGGCTAAAATTTGAAAGTTTTCTCGATATATTAAAAGGATTTATGAATCGCAAAGAGAGGAACCGATATCTGACATGGCTGCGTGTTAGGAAATGTCGTTTGAAGAAAAAAGTTGCCGAGTCCCGATCATCGGTACAAGTACCAGGTATGTATAACCTTACTTTTTTCAACTTTTTCAAAATTTATGAATTTTTATACACTTGTGTATAGAATAATATCAATATAAAATATAATTAAAAAAATATAAAAATATTTAAAAAATAAAAAATAGTATAATATCAATATTAAATATAATTTGACAAATGAGAACGATATACGTTTTGTTTACGAAAAATTTGAATATTTAGAGAAAGAGGCGTGAATGATAAAATTCAAGATCATGAAAGTCTTGATAAAGCTACCAGCGAACAATATCCTAATGCCAGTGGAGAGGATTCGAACACCAGCAAAGAAGATCTCCATGCCAGCGGAGAGGGTTGGTTGTAATGGCAGCAAAGAAGATCCCCATGTCAGCAGAGAGAATCTCAACTCCAGCGAAGAAGATCTCCATGTTAGCGGAGAGGGTTCGAACGGCAGCGAAGATCTCCATGCCAGCGGAGAGGGTTTTAATGGCAGCGAAGAAGATCCCCATGTCAGCGGAGAGGATTTAAATGGCAGCAAAGATGAAGAGCCTGGTCAAAAAAATGTGCAACGTTGGAACAGAGATGAAGTTGAAGAACTGCGAGAATGGTCAAGTACCAGGTATGTATAACCTTACTTTTTTCGACCGTCACAAAATTTATGAATTTTTATATACTTATGTATAGAATAATATCAATATAAAATATAATTCAAAAAATATTAAAATATTTAAAAAATAAAAAATAGTATAATATTAATATAAAATATAATTTGAAAAATGAGAATGATATACGTTGTTTTGTTTACGAAAAATTTGAATATTTACAGAAAGAGGCCCAAATGATAAAATTCAAGATCAGGAAAGTCTTGATAAAGCTACCAGCAAACAATATCCTAATGCCAGCGGACAGGATTGGAACACCAGCGAAGAAGATCTCCATGCCAGCGGAGAGGGATTTAATGGCAGCAAAGAAGATCCCCGTGTCAGCAGAGAGAATCTCAACCCCACCGAAGAAGATCTCCATGTCAGCGGAGAGGGTTCGAACGGCAGCGAAGAAGATCTCCATGCCAGCGGAGAGGGTTTTAATGGCAGCGAAGAAGATCCCCATGTCAGCAGAGAGGATTTAAATGGCAGCAAAGATGAAGAGCCTGGTCAAAAAAATGTGCAACGTTGGAACAGAGATGAAGTTGAAGAACTGCGAGAATGGTCAAGTACCAGGTATGTATAACCTTACTTTTTTCGACCGTCACAAAATTTATGAATTTTTATATACTTATGTATAGAATAATATCAATATAAAATATAATTCAAAAAATATTAAAATATTTAAAAAATAAAAAATAGTATAATATTAATATAAAATATAATTTGAAAAATGAGAATGATATACGTTGTTTTGTTTACGAAAAATTTGAATATTTACAGAAAGAGGCCCAAATGATAAAATTCAAGATCAGGAAAGTCTTGATAAAGCTACCAGCAAACAATATCCTAATGCCAGCGGAGAGGATTGGAACACCAGCGAAGAAGATCTCCATGCCAGCGGAGAGGGATTTAATGGCAGCAAAGAAGATCCCCGTGTCAGCAGAGAGAATCTCAACCCCACCGAAGAAGATCTCCATGTCAGCGGAGAGGGTTCGAACGGCAGCGAAGAAGATCTCCATGCCAGCGGAGAGGGTTTTAATGGCAGCGAAGAAGATCCCCATGTCAGCAGAGAGGATTTAAATGGCAGCAAAGATGAAGAGCCTGGTCAAGAAAATGTGCAACGTTGGAACAGAGATGAAGTTGAAGAACTACGAGAATGGGTCATCGAATGCTCAAGTATCAGGTATGTATAACCTTACTTTTTTTAACTTGTACATAATTTATGAACTTTTATATACTTGTGTATAGAACAATATCAATATAAAATATAATTCAAAAAATATAAAAATATTTAAAAAATAAAAAATAGTATAATATCAATATAAAATATAATTTGAAAAATGAGAATGATATACGTTGTTTTGTTTACGAAAAATTTGAATATTTACAGAAAGAGGCCCGAATGATAAAATTCAAGATCAGGAAAGCCTTGATAAAGCTACCAGCAAACAATATCTTAATGCCAGCGGAGAGGATTCGAACACCAGCGAAGAAGATCTCCATGACAGCGGAGAGGGTTTTAATGGCAGCGAAAAAGATCCCCATGTCAGCGGAGAGAATCTCAACCCCAGCAAAGCTCTCCATGTCAGCGGAGAGGGTTCGAATGGCAGCGAAGAAGATCTCCATGCCAGCGGAGAGGGTTTTAATGGCAGCGAAGAAGAACGCCCTGTCAACGGAGAGAATCTCAACCCCAGGGAAGAAGATCTCTATGTCAGCGGAGAGGCTTCGATCGGACTGCATCCGATCAGGCAGTCGTATACACGCTATCATGAAGCGCCAGGATAGTGGCCCAATGAGGCTGCCAGATCCCGCCGTTATCGGGAACAGCGTCACATTTTTGTTCACGCCGTGATCAGATTGCCATACTGATGGCCCAATGAGGCTGCCAGATTTGGGCGTAACCACGCTGCCAGATTTGGGCGTAACCAGGCTGCCAGATTTGGGCGTAACCAGGCTGCCAGATTTGGGCGTAACCAGGCTGCCAGATCCCGCCGTTATCGGGGACAGCGTTACATTTTTATTCACGCCGTGATCAGGTTGCCATACTAGCGCCATATAATGGCAGTCTGGCAACCTGATCCGAGCGTGATTAGCGCCATAACTAAATTTCCAGCCGGGAGGTAACAAACGAATAATTCTATGTAATAGAGATATTGCACCGGTAAGTGTTTATACGCAAGGGACATGTATTTGAAGTTCAATGTTTATAATAAAAGTACATACTTCGTTATCAGGTACAATATTCTGAAAAAAATCAACATATTCTAAATGCATTACATTTTTCGGAAATAATCTCTGAATGAATTTTGATTCACCTAATGTTCTATATCTTCTGTGAGGGATATTTTTCTTCGGATCTCTCGATCCGCGGCAAATGTTCACCTCACCTTCGGCCGTTCACTCTTGTCGATGCACCCACATGCTCCGGTGGGCACCAGCTAACTTTATTCCACCGGTATGACCTGAAGGATGGGTGGAACTACTTCCATCCCCAAACTGAGAAAAAAACCAATTGAATCAAAAAAATATATCGGTTGATTCAAAGAAATCTGCTGCTGCGGAGTGCCACCGATATATGAGATTGCTACAATACTGTAAAGTATTGGGAAATGTGATCGATTTAAATAACATACTATTTTATTTGAAAAAGCTCTTCTGTTCTCTGTCTATCTACGTCATCCTGCAAATAAAATTCTATTCTATTGAAATCATTCTATATACAATCCGTAGATGTATGGACGAAATAATTAAGTGTATCCAATGCGTATTAAGCGTATCCAAAGCGTATCCAGATATCCAATGGAATGTCCATGGAGAGAATATCAGATATTTACTACACTCTGATCTTAGCCACAGGCCAAGAAGCGATACTCTTTAGAGCTTTTCCGGCATTTAAGTACATTTTCGGTTCGCGCTACGCTTACGAGAAACGAGCGCGCGTTCGGCTTCTAGCGGTTACTCCGAAAACTATGGGTTCCCTCACACCTATAATTTCGGTGGCGTTCAGCCATGATTTGGTTTATTGTTTTCAACCAAATGCGTAAGAAACAAATTTTATTTTCGCATAATTTTTTAACCAATTCAGACAATTGCTTAATATTTTTCAATCTGAATAAAATATTAATCTTTTAACGAATAATGTACTTGGATATAAATATCGGATATGGTAAAAAAATAAAATAATATATTTACTCAATAGAAATTTTATCTGAATCAAACGAGCGAAATTTAATTTTTCTTGTGTACTCGACTTTTTTGTTCGTTGCAGAAAATGCATTCAAAACTATATAATTTGTTCGCGATAATTTTTTAGATAATTTCAATAATTTATTGTTCTCGACTAACAATATATCTTTTGAATGAAAAATAAACTTTACAATTTATCATGTTATTTAAATCAATAGCGTTTTGTTTGGACTAATAAATCCGATTATTTACACCAACAATTTTACAATTGAATCAACGAAATTTCATTTAATAACACGAATGATATTGGATCAATGAATTTTTTTCTCAGTATATTTATAAAAATATGCATTTTTGAACGTTCGGTGATTATATAAAGTACAGTACTACCTCTCTAAGAGAGCGGTCTAGGGCGGTTAGGGGAAGAAATTCTCGAGAAATTCGTCGCCGAAGCCTTCCCCCACCGCTAAGTTAGCGCGCTCGAAAATCGCGCATGTGGTAGCGTGTATGTGTTTCTCCACTCGAACTCGATAAGAGAGCGCCAGCTGATCACGAAAATGAAGCCGTCTCTACGATTCTTGCGGACGTCAACAGGACTCTATACTCTGATGTATAGTATATATGTTATGATACATACATATTGTACATGCTGTACGATATTTGCATTTATTACTACTACTCATAAACATATCTCTAGTATAATGTAGCCTCGATAATTTTTATCAATATCAATAATATTCTATGCTGTGTTGATGTCTATTAAAATATATTTTACTTGCATTAAATTACTACTTGAAATTTAATTATGGTGCATGTTTTTTTCTCCGACTTTACGGCTCAAACGTATATATTACCCCTTTAAAAACTTTTAAAAAGTAAAAAAAGAACGCCAAGTAACAAAATACCCCCGAAAACATTATTGCTTGTTTGATCATATACAAAATTCTGATTTATCTTGAAATATTTTTAAATTTTATTTAACGAATGCTTTTATTATATTTTTTCAATTAAAATGTACAAAAAAAGTGAAATAACCTTTTATAAAGTAGCCAAGCAAGTTTACTAAAAACGTAAACAAAATTGTTAAACCTTAGAACTAATGTTTTCCTAAATATTTCATTTTTATTTTAAAAATCACATTACTTTTATAACAAAAAATTGGTATTACAATTATATAAAAATACAACGTATTTACCACATAAGTACACTGGAAATGCTGTGCAACGACTTGGCGTGCATGGTTAAGAGAAATAGCTCGGGAAGATACACAATATATATATAACCTGTAACAACGCATCAACTGCCAGTGTTATTAACAATGCGATTTCCTGCACCTTGCGCTAGTGTGATTCGGACAAGATAACATTGATATATAGTGTTATCGGTGTATATATCGGTCCACACAATTCACGTGACCGTGTCAGAGCTCCGTTATATCCACTATTGACGAATATTCGACTGTACTCGGAAAAACCATCGAATATAGCGCAATGAATATCAGGAGAGATACTCAGATATTTCGTTTTTCACCAGCAAGACGACGGCACCGTAATTCGAATTTGAAAATTGCCGATGCTGTGGCTTAGAGACGGATACAATACACAAACAGACGGATCAATACATAAAAGTATATACGAAATATATTTCATGTAATGTATAAAGTTGTCTGATAGAGGAGAAAGAATATACTTTTATATATCGTATTAAATTATGCATAAAAAAAAAGATTTAACGTATCGTGTCGTCTAGGGGAACATCACTGATTTGATCCATACTTTGCGGGATCACGAAATTTGATTTCCAGTTACATAACAAATTGCAGCAGTCTATGTTTTTCCAACCTGAGAGTTAAGTAGTTGGAAAGACGAAATCCTTCGCCGAGCTATTTTTCTTAACCATGCACGCCAAGTCGTTGCACAGCATTTCCAGTGTACTTATGTGGTAAATACGTTGTATTTTTATATAATTGTAATACCAATTTTTTGTTATAAAAGTAATGTGATTTTTAAAATAAAAATGAAATATTTAGGAAAACATTAGTTCTAAGGTTTAACAATTTTGTTTACGTTTTTAGTAAACTTGCTTGGCTACTTTATAAAAGGTTATTTCACTTTTTTTGTACATTTTAATTGAAAAAATATAATAAAAGCATTCGTTAAATAAAATTAAAAAATATTTCAAGATAAATCAGAATTTTGTATATGATCAAACAAGCAATAATGTTTTCGGGGGTATTTTGTTACTTGGCGTTCTTTTTTTACTTTTTAAAAGTTTTTAAAGGGGATTTCATATCTTTTTGAAAGGGGAAAAATCTTTTTTTCGTTCTGCGCCAGTTCAAAGAGGAGTGAATTCAAATATCTTTTCATTACTTGGTATTATTTTTTTTTCACTTTTTCAAAGATTCTAAAAGGGTAAGATTTAAACAGATAGTTAAAAAAACAGGACACGTCGTTTCTGAAAACTTGTATATTACCAAATGCTATAAATATTTTTTTTTAAGTCTTCAGTCCCTTCCACTATTAAATCGACGTATTTGCAGGGTGATTTACAAACGCCTATTAGTGAAATATTTATTCATAGTTCGCTTATTTGTATTCACATGCATGCATACAAATACAATTGTATTTACAAATATTCTGAACGTGTACAAATAAATTCACAGAAAAAAATTGGGAATACAGTAGAACCTCGATTATCCGAACCCTCAATTATCCGAACGATGGCTTAGTTTATCCGAACGCTCAATTATCCGAATGTTGGCGCGCAAGGTACATTGTTGCTCGCTGCCACTGCCGTGAGCAACAATGAGCAACCCAATGCAACTTCTTCTCAAACGGCTGCGAGACTTAGCCGCTCAAAAACGCGTTACGGCCGTTCGTCAATTAAAAATGGACGATTTTATTAAAAAAATATTAAAAGAGGCGTTCGACTTTTTTCAGGTGTTTAATATATACAGTAGAACCTCGATTATCCGAACCTCGATTATACGAACCCTCAATTATCCGAACGATAACTTAGTTTATCCGAACGCTCAATTATCCGAACGTTGGCGCGAAAGATACATTGTTGCTCGCTGCCACTGCCGTGAGCAACAATGAGCAACCCAATGCAACTTCTCCTTCTCAAACGGCTGCGAGACTTAGCCGCTCAAAAACGCGTTACGGCCGTTCGTCAATTAAAAATGGACGATTTTATAAAAAATATATTAAAAAAGGCATTCGATTTTTTTCAGCTGTTTAATATATATATATATATATATATATTTTAACACCTGATATATGTATGTACATAAAAACAGTACATATATATATAATTTTGTACATATATATATAATAAAAACAGTACATATATATATAAAATTTGACATGTACTGTACTGTTTTTATGTAAAAGGTTGTTGTTTATGATCTTGTCACAAATAACCCACGTTTCGATTATCCGAACTAGTCTCGGTCCCAATTGGTTCGGATAATCGAGGTTCTACTGTATTCACAAAAAATGTGAATATTTACAAGAAATCCTGTGAATTAAAAAAAATTCATATCAATATCTATGAATGCAAATGTATTCACAAAAAATTGTAAATACAAAAAAATTCACAAAATAAGTTGAGAATTTTTTCGTATTTAAGACAAATTAAAATCAAATTCACAATGATTAGATTAAAACGTATTCGATTAATACGTAAGAACTCACGTTACACCAAACGTGAGTTCTTACGTATTTTGAGAGAAAACATTGCGTCGAGGCGAAGAAATTTTTGCAAAAAAAGTGAGTTCCAAATATTACATCATAAAAATTGTGAAAAAAATTCACAAAATGAGTTGTGAATTTCCTCAAGTTGAAGAAAATTAAAATCGAATTCACGACAATTATATTAAAATTTACGCCACAAGTGAGTTCTTATGTATTTTGAGAGAAACCATTGTGTTGAGGCAAAGGAATTTTCGCACAAAAAGTTTTGTGCAAAAATTTCTTTGTCTCGAGGCAATGTTTTCTCTCAAAATGCGTACGAACTCACTAATGGTGTAAATTTTAATCTAATTATTGTGAATTTTATTTTAATTTGTCTTAAATATGAAAAAATTCACAACTTATTTTGTGAATTTTTTTGTATTTACAATTTTTTATGAATACATTTGCATTCACAGATTTTGATGTGTATTTTTTTTAATTCACAGGATTTTTTGTAAATATTCACTTTTTTGTGAATATTCACAATTTTTTCTGTGAATCTATTTGTATGTTCAGAATATTTGTGAATACAATTGTATTTGTATGCATGCATGTGAATACAAAAAGTGAAGTATGAATACATTTGTATTTATATTCACATGAAAATCACGATGTGAATAAATTCATATTCGTATTTATAAATAGAATTACGCCCGAGTCTGTACGTCTTAATGTTTTACTTTTTGATATACCGTCTCCATGTTTCATGAATTGCGCTTTGTTTGTTGCAGCAGGAGAAAACTTTTAATTAAAAAAACTAGAGATCAATAAAAATATTTTACGAAAATCCAACTTCATTGCGTTATTTTATTTGCGTGTTCAGCGAGTGGAATGCAAATCGATTTGTTCATTGTAAACAAAAACCGGATGCACTTGGATAACGCGTCACATTTACCCTGCTGGAGGCTGCTCAAGAATACACGTCTTTCCTTATATCGTTAAGAAGCTTCGGGTCAAATGATCAAATGTTACCATTTGTTCAAATTTATATAGTGGATTCGTTACATATACTGAATGCACCCTTCAAATTTTAATATTTGATTTTAATAATTTTGAATTGAATTTTTAATTTCCTAATTTAATTTTAAGTTTGAATTCAACAAACAGTTTTTACATAAGAAGATGCCTAGACTCATGCCGATCGGCAGTTTTACACACGGAATAGTGTAAAAAATGTTAAGGATGTTATGAAAAAATGTCAAATCATTCAGTATATTAACAAAATTGTCACCCAAAAATTAAATGATCCGTCTACGGCATTTATTAAATATTGACTTTTATGTAAATGAAGACGTCAGTTTTTCTCCCGGCGACGAAACGGAGAGGTGGAGCGAGCCAACGTCGCATGAAGGCTTAATGGCACACATGTCTCAATGCCAATGGTCACCGTGGCCGGGCCATACTTTCAATAAAGCTCATTTTCAAAGAGAACTCATCTTTTTTTTCTTTCTTTTAGACAATTGACATTTATCGTTCAAAATGAATTCGGTTGAATAAAGGAATGTAAACACCGTGTAAAAATAATAGACGAAAATCAGTTATTTGTTAAATATTCGGGTTCGTGAAAGAAATACCTTAAAGTGCAGAACCATATATTTTCGAAACGCGGTTTTTCTTTTTTTTCATTTAACACAGTCAGATTGGTACGGAAAATTTGTATATAAAAAAAACTTTTCTTTTAGACAAGCTTTTATTTAATGTACTAAAAAATGTAAAATATTTTTTTTTACCCAGTCACCTATATGTGACTATTAATAAAAGTTTGAGGGTCCCTACGTTTCAAATGTTTGATAAATGTAATCAATTCAGTTTCATTAACCATATTTAATTTGGCACAATAGAAATTAGAGAAATTATTATCACACATTTATACTCAGTTTCAGGATTTTTATTCAAGAAATCTTAGGTTGTTTTACAGTAAATTAAAACTAAAGCCGGTCTGACAAAAAAAGGTTTTGTTGACAATCATCTTATTTTAAATTTACATAATAGCCGATAATCACGTAACACATAAAATATGCAGCTTCAATCACACTTTCATGTTAACATTAAAAAGCGCACAATTATTCACAATCTGGCCTTCCTTGGCCAGATGGCACAATAGTTCTAAGGCCTTTTCATTTTATGAAAAATGCTAAAATTCATGTTTTAATCATTTTTATGTTATGTCAAGCTGGAAAAATGTCAAAAGGTTTCGTTGTCGCTCTCCGTACCGGAAAAGGGTTTCATGCCCAAATGTTGCTCGATTCGAGGCATCGAGTGACATGGAGTATCTGAAGTTTGGCTTTCCATAGTATTTGACACATTGAGCGCACTTGGGACGATAAACTTCAAGGCGTTGAATGACATAACCAAGGAAAGTCTTCGATGCAGGTGTGGCACTCGAAGATTTCTCGGAGATGGCGGACTATCATCGTTCCATGTAGACATAGATTGTGCAGCCGCAACAATGAAATATGGTGATCACCACAGTATGAAAAGAATGGCGAGGCATATGAAAGCGCTGTCAGGCTTGAGTCTGTGAGATCGAGCCAAACATTAGGTGTTGTCCTAGAACACGATTACGCGACAATCACAGGTTCGCACCAATTTTATTCGTATGAACCCGTGATCAAATATACAGGTGTCGATTGCATCGCATGTATGTTAATTAGGCTGCCTATTCGATACCTGTATGTTTGATCACGGGTTCGTATGAACAAAATTCGCAAGAACTTGGAATGGTCGTGTAATGGCGTTCTATTTTACATGTTCTATTGGACGCCGTAGGGGATCTAGGTTTATATATCGTGTTGCACAAAGCCTTTATTTCTCATGAGAGATTTTTCAGCGATGAATAATATTTGAGGCAAAATAATTGTCAAGCTCTGCGTCAATATAAATTCTACAGAGCCGAATGCATTTTCTACAAAAAAAAAAAACTTCATCGTCTATGACAAGATTCTGTTCAGAAAATTTTGAAGATATGTTCATAAAATGTTAGTGGAACGAGGTTATGAACACACAAATTGGTAATGACATATAGAAGCTAGGTTATGCTCTCAGGGCACACAAAAGCTACACGTGCACGTCTGTCTGCAAATTTTTTAATGATTTTATATCAGCAAGTGAAAGAAATGAGCACATTCTTGTTTTTAACTTACTCTGTATCTATTTGCGTGCCGTCCTCGCTGTTTCTCCGACGGTTTCCGCGCGAGCGCCACGGCTAATATACGCATGTTAGGATCAAATAAATAATCTACACCTAAATTTGAACGACGTGAACCTTTGTTAAATAAATTTTTGGCTCTAATAAGAGCCGTTTGTTTTATTTTTTCACATCCACGCTCGACTAACCGTGTTTGGTTACTCGAGCTGTCAACGCGACTGTATTACAATACATATATATATATATATTGCAAGCAGGGTGTAGTTCGAGTCGTGCCGTTCGAGAGAGCGGTGGCGTTGCTGTGCCTGTTGCGCTAAAGTGTTAATCAATTCACAGAACGGCGTATGTGTTATGTTTACGATATGAGCCAACGACTTTATTTCATTCAATGAAAGACAATGGACGAGTGTTGAAGAATTTTTGGGGTAAAAAGTCACCCGAAAATTCGGCCGTAAATTATGAGATCCCGAGATTGAGTGGACAAATCGAAAAACAGCCCGAACGAAATCGATAGGAAAAAATCACATTACATTGGTAAACTGTCATTAGATTTTCGATTTGTTGCCGCGTTTTCGCGTAATATCGGAACAAAGTTAAAACGTCGTCTGCTAGAGCCCAACTTACTGTATAAAGAGTCGCGGCGTGTCGTCAGTCGGTCAGTGGCGTCGAGATCGGTGGCATCGATCAGTGGCGTAAATTTTTTTTTTTTTATTACTTGGCGTCAAGACGCTGCCGCGTCTCTTGATTATACAAAGGAATATTATCCATTTGACAATCGTGCGACGTGCGATTTTCTGAAATCGCTTGCGATCTCTTATCGCGTTGTCCGCGACAAACTCGAGAGGCCTCGGGTACACTGGACAGCTCGAGCTAGGTGGGGGAAGCCATAAAATGCGCTCAAGCGGAACGGCGGGGAAATTCTCTCTTAGCGAGGGCTCTCTTAGAGAGGTAGTACTGTATTTTCCTTACTTCGTATAATTATTTTCTATAACTTTTTCTCGCTCGATTAACGTGAAATGCAACGTCGTAAATCGTGGTATATCATAATGCACAGGTTGGCAGCAGTTCGTAACCTCAATATCGGCCCAAGGAGCTGTCAAAAATGAATATCGGTCCGCGCAAAAAAAAATCCGCTGGAAAGACAAAGTGTGTACTAACGCTATCTATAATCTCGAAGAAATAAAAAACTTTAATAATTTTCCGATATTCTAAAAAAAATGTATGTATAAAAAATAATCCGCGTTATTTTGTCTTTGCCTAGAAATGTCTAAAAATGTATAATTTCTGAACATAGTTATTAAATTAATATTAAGTAATTATTACTAAATAAGAGAATAAGTACCAATAATATTCGTTTTTTTATTATCCTGACCGAGTAGTTTGAGGTTCCCGGGCATAATTACCGAACACCGATAAGATAGGTAGCATTTGTGCCGTCTACGACGTTACCATGATTGCACAGTCTAATATTTGGTGTGCTTGATTTTCGCACGAATTCCGTATAAAAAACATTAATAATTTTAAAACGGCACTATGAAGCCTCATTTTCACGGTGCCAAGGGTTAGTCCGATAGTTAGTCGAACCATATCTATTTTTTCAGCTCCGTGGTAACATTCACTTAGCAGATATTAAGAATGTACTAAAATATGATCGGGAGTTTTCCATAAGCGTAATGTAATTAGCCCATGATGTAATTAGCCCATTCATCGAATTGTCGATTTTTTTTCTAAAAAACGGTACCGGGATCGTACTCAAACTGCACAGGTGTATCAGCAAAGAAGTTATAAAGATCCAGAAAAATGTCAGCTTGGTGGTAACATGTTGACTTAACCCCATAACAACCTCCTGAGTGGAAATATTGTCAGGCTGACCTAACATTTGATCCGGGTTTGATCATGCTGTAGCACGGAGGCCGTATTTATGGTGTGTCTTGATTTGTCTGACCCGGCCCAGTTCCGGCGATAGTCAGGCAAACGGATTTACGGCTTGCATAAATTCGCCTGATCAGACTACCTTCAGGCGATGGTCAGGCAACTGGACTTACAGCTTGATTAAATTCGCCCGATCCGACTAGCTCCAAGCAATCATCAAGTAACTGGACCTATATACAGTTTGGCGCCTTTTACACGCCTAACATCTTATCAAACACCAGACGAACTGTATATATTAGCGTGTCGTCAAAACGTCGAGACATATTGTCCACTCTGTGCGTACATTTGTTATTATTCCTAATATATTATTTATTCCGAATAAATCTGATTTAGTTCCGTCAGTTCAAAAAACTATTTAGTTGAATCCACTAATTTGTCTATTTAATTTTTTTTAGCTAAATAGAATTTTCATAGAGACAAATATTTTTCTACTTAATTGAATTAATAGTTTGTCATATATATATATTAGACCGATTCAAAAGAAAAAAATTATTTTTTTTCCTTCTGGATTCTCGTGCTATTGTTGGGCACTAATAAAAGAAAATTTCTCAAAAAAGATGGGCGCGGTCACTCAGTTTTTAGAGGTGGCTATCTCGACTTTTTTGTATTTGAATTTTTTTTAACGAACGTATTGCATTTAAGCATAGTTATGGCTTCGGGTTACGGATAAAAATCACATCCAGCAGCCGTTTCGTAACAAAAATAAACTCTAACAATTTGAAAAGATTGTAATATTCACAATTCAAATCTGGGTAAATCAATAATGGCGCCTATACTACTCTCGTTATTCATGTAGATTTATTTATACGCATTAACATTTCGCACTTTTTACGAAAACTAAATTATAAGCTTTTATTCATAAATCATGTATTTACATTTTTTAAATGCTACACTTATATTATCTTCAAACTCATTTATATTTCTTCCCAGCCACTGTGCATAACATCGCGCATGCGACTGCGCATACTACTGCGCATGTCACTGCGCATCCGCGGCGCCATTTTGTATTGGCGCAGCGCATTTGTAAGTGGTGTTGTTTTTTTTCAATGTGACTCAATTCAAGACAATTTTAAACAATGGCTCGGAAAAACGAAGACAACACAATTTGGCTAATCGGCAAGAAAATTCCGAAAATAAGTACCCGTCATTTACCGTCAAATCGGAAAGTTTTGAGTTTTTCTTTTACAAACATAACAGAGAAAAACTGACCATACGTCGAACTGCACACGAAACGATGAAAGAAGTTTTCGAACAACGGAAATGTGCTGAAATTCCAACGCGTCGATTGAATAACGCAATCTTGAAATTAATAAAACTCCATCTAGTCTGGAAAAAACTTTCAAAAAATCGGGTTAAAAAGAATTTGCCGTCACAACGGAGAAATAATCGAAACGTGTGATGCAAAAATAATCGCTCAAGTTCGTTAACATATTGGGCAGAACGAAAATGTGCAACGTTGAACAGTTTGTCCAAATCTCTCTTAAATTTACGCTCCTTCAATATTTGTGACGGCAAATTCTTTTTAACTCGATTTTTTAAAAGTTTTTTCCAGACTAGATGGAGTTTTATTAATTTCACGATTGCGTTATTCAATCGACGCATTGGAATTTCAGCACATTTCCATTGTTCGAAAACTTCTTTCATCGTTTCGTGTGCACTTCGACGTATGGTCAGTTTTTCTCTCTTATGTATGTAAAAGAACAAACTCAAAACTTTCCGATTTGACGGTAAATGACGGGTACTTATTTTCGGAATTTTCTTGCCGATTAGCCAAATTGTGTTGTCTTCGTTTTTCCGAGCCATTGTTTAAAATTGTCTTTACTTGAGTCACATGGAAAAAAAACAACACCACTTACAAATGCGCTGCGCCAATACAAAATGGCGCCATGGATGCGCAGTGACTTGCGCAGTGGTATGTGCAGTGGCATGCGCGATGTTATGCACAGTAGCTGGGAAGAAATATAAATGAGTTTGAAGATAATATAAGTGTAGCATTTTGAAAATGTAAATATACGATTTATGAATAAAAGCTTATAATTTAATTTTTCGTAAAAAGTGCGAAATGTTAATGCGTATAAATAAATCTACATGAATAACGAGAGTAGTATAGACGCCATTATTGATCTACCTGGATTTGAATGGTGAATACTTCAATCTTTTCAAATTGTTAGAGTTTATTTTTGTTACGAAATTGCTGCTGGATGTGATTTTTATCCGTAATCCGAAGCCATGATTATGTTTAAATGCAATACGTTCGTTAAAAAAATTCAAATACAAAAAAGTCGAGATAGCCACCTCCAAAAATTGAGTGACCGCGCCCATCTTTTTAGAGAAATTTTCTTTTATTAGTGCCGAACAATAGCACGAGAATCCTGAAGGAAAAAAAATAATTTTTTTTTTTGAATCAGTCTAATATATATATATATATATATATATATATATATATATATATATATATATATATATAGGCGTTATGTTTGAAAAACATATAGCATGATATTCAATAAAACTTTCTCATTATTACAATGATATTAAGTAATTAATATAGTTTATGTGATGCAACAAATAATTATAGGAACACATGTGGTCTCTTATGCCATATCTGCAACCAAAATGCAAACGGTAACGTGTAACTCCGTTAGTTCACACGTATCGGTAACGTAGAAACTCCGTTAGTTCACATAGTTCCTTCTATTTAGTTCACACGTAACGGTAACGTGGAAACTCCGTTAGTTCACATAGTTCCTTGGCCGAAACTCGACGTTAGAGGCGCTGCAATCGAGGAGTGTTATGTGCGACAGAGACAACAATACTCACGCATTAGTGTTATAGCCTACTCCGTGGTCAAAACAACATCCCTTGATACTCGTGATACCAAAAATTCGGCTTCAGTAGTCACCTCACCCAGAGAAATTTCATCGAGTTTCCAGACCTGTATAAGACCGCGATTTACACTATACTAAATATTAAAGGAGGCTATCGGGTAGCGTGCTTAAAGCACAAGAGAACGAAATACGTCAGTTTGATTTCTCACCATAAGTGAAATCTTCGTTTAGTTAGGCAAACGTTTTCTCCTAATTACGGTGCATGCAGGAACACGGAGCACCTATGATGAAAAATCATTGTGGTACAATTCATTGTTATAATTTATTCATAGTTCCTCCACAATTTCCGATACAGATAAGGCTGTTGGGTCAGGTTCGGAACTAGATATCCACTCCAAGATCGGATGCAACAAAACTTTCAACGCCTAATAAAGTCTGATAATAAAGCTCTAATAATCGGTACAGTACCATATTCGGCTTGCCGTATCCGAATTTTATGTGTTCAGCAATTGAATTTCTAGGCAGGTTCATAATTTCGGGTCGGTCTCTTGGTGTAGAAGTGTGCATCTCCGAAATGCAACGAGAATTAGTTACAATTTTTTTATTTCTTCATTTTTATTATTATACAATTACTTTTTGCTAATTATTTCTACATGCGGCCTTACTCCAGATTTCGCGGGAATAAAGGATGTAGTAGGGCTCATTGTGACTTTTTTCAATATACTACTGTGTCCAAAAAATAAGGTGACATTGTATTTATTTCGAAAATTCTTTATTTATTTTTCCAAACCAATTTCATCCCCTTCAAAGTAATCCCCTCCCGATGCAATGCACTTATGCCAACGGATTTTCCAATCTTCGAAACACTGATTGTAGTCACTTTCCGGGATGGTCTTCAGTTCCGTCTTCGCCGCGGCTTGAATCTCCTCTATTGTATCAAAACGGTGTGCCCGGAGCGATCTTTTGAGCTTGCTGAACAGCTAGAAGTCGCATGGCGCCAAAAACTCAACCCATATCGTTCCGCAACCACCGTATTCACCTGATCTGGCGCCGTGCGACTTCTGGCTGTTCAGTAAGCTCAAAAGATCGCTCCGGGGACACCGTTTTGATACGATAGAGGAGATTCAAGCCGCAGCGAAGACGGAACTGAAGGCCATCCCAGAAAGTGAATACAATCAGTGTTTCGAAGATTGGAAAATCCGTTGGCATAAGTGCATTGCATCGGGAGGGGATTACTTTGAAGGGGATGAAATTGATTTGGAAAAATAAATAAAGAATTTTCGAAATAAATACAATGTCACCTTATTTTTTGGACACAGTAGTATACACGTTGGGGTCCGACACATTAAATTATGTTGTATCATTATAATTATTAAAAAAAGGAAATCCTATGACGAAAACCCTTTCTATTTCAAGCCACCGTAGAAGCTCGAACCATCCGATACGATGGTGGGCCAGGTTAGATCCATATTTTAATAATAAACAATAGAGTGGCTAATGTTCTGTCCGAAAGTAGCGCAAAGAAGTGGGTTTAGAAGATACCACCAAAAACTCCTTGTTCGATTAAAAGGCGACCGTTGTTATATTTTGATCTCATGTATTTCGAAAACTTTACTAATTCGCAAAGTGTTCTTCTACCACCACAAGGAGACTAAAACTCGCCCCATGCACTAGTACGTTGGACGATAGAATCAGCTATGTTCTAAAAAATGTGTTCGTTGTTGCCGCAACATACATCTATAAATAAAGTATTGGCACTTCATTTTTAAGAGAAGATATCCGTTTTGAAAAAAAAAATTAAATAGATACATTTAGTGGATTCAACTAAATTTTTTTTTGAACAGATGAACGCAAACCGCCGATTTATTAGGAATAATAAAAATGTATGCATAGGGTGGATAATATGTCTCGACGTTTTGACAACGCGCTAATATCTGGTGTTTGAGGAGAGGTTAGGCGTGAAAAAGGTGCCCAACTGTATATAGGTCCAGTTATTCGATGACTGCTTCAAGCTAGCCGGAACAGGCGAACTGAAGTAAGCCGTGAGTCCAGTTGCCTGACCATCGCCTGAAAGTCGCCGGATCAGGCAAATCCAGGTACACCGTAAGTAAAGCCTCCGTACTACAGCGTGATCAGGCACGGATCAAATGTCAGGCTAGCCTGACAGTATTTCTACTTGGGTCCATCGTTAGGCGGTATTCCACCGGCTCACGAACTGTGTTGATGCGCGAGAAGTCTGACGTAGGGTAAGCCGACCAGTGAATGGACAAATAACGACACTGTCGGATTCAGATGGATTATAAAATGGAAAGATTCTCGAAATGAATTTTTAAATGGCTATAACTACCAAAAAATATTAATCTGATAGTAGAAAAAATTCTAAGTAATTGTAACAAATAATATTGAAGAAATTGATAGATAAGTAGCGAAATGGCTAAACCGCCGGTGAATGAACGAAATGACCAGTAAATAGGCGCTCAACCGCCGGTAAATGAACGTGTAATGTAGACAAACGCTATCAAGCAAAACGATTTATTTTTATTAAATGCCAGATTCGGAGATCACTGTGTTGCACAATAATAATAATATTATTGTTATACATATGAGTAGATAGATTCGCTCATTCCAAAAGTACAGTTTTCGCTTTTTACAATATCCCTCCCCTTTCCACTTTTTCATTACATGTTTGCTTAATTAAGCGCCACTTAAATACTACTTATGATCTAAATACTAAATACTAATTAATGTCTTGCCTCTTTCTCTTTGCTTTTATTCCTTCTCTTCTCGGCTCTCCCCTTGTCTCCCTCTTTTTAGCCTTGCGAGCGCCTTCAAATATTCGCAGATCCCCAGCACCGGTTCCCCCATTAAGGTTTGTTTGGTCCTCTCCTCTAACTCCCCGCCTTCCCTTCCTCCTCTCCAGTCATCTACCCCTACCCCCTCTTCTATCATCTCTCCTCTCGACACCTCGCATTTCCATGTGTTCCAGATTTTCGACTACCTTTCCGCAAATTCCATATCACCAGCTGTCATATCCCTTTTTCCTAAGTTTCCTTACGTTTCCGCATCGCAGTCTAGCCCACTGCCCCTTCGCACCCCCCCCCCTCCCCTATCTGTTGATTATCCCAATATTTCTCCCCCCGCTCTCTCTCTCTCTTTCTCTCAATCCCCACCTTCGTATCCTTATACCAAGAGCAGAAGGATGACCTATCCATTTTGGACCAGTCCCCTTGCACGTCCTGATCCTTGTTCCTCATCACCCCCTCGCTCAGGCATCTCTCGACCCTCTCCCTGCTCTCCGCTCCTGACCACACCAGATCGACGACTCTTCCATCACCTATTTCGCTCATCGCCTTTTTAAACTCCCTCCTCCACCTTGACGGAAGCGCGTTTAAAATTCTTCTGACCTCTTCTCTTAAACACACCCTTGGCCGCTTCCCCTTTTCCATCTTCAGAATTTGGACTATGTAACTGCCTGCTCTTTTCCTTGCTTCCACCTCCACACTCCTCCTGACCGCCTCCAACTTCCATATATAGCTTGGTGTGTTTCTTGCAACCCCCAGATCCATTTGGACTCATTTGAAAGGTCGATGGAAAAGTACGTCTGTACGTCGAACGCGCGGTCCTATCTAGTCCAACGCATGATGGTTCCTGAAATCTATCAGACCCCCTCTTTCGAGTGCGACCATCCCCACCCTCGTTTCGTCGAAACAGCCAAATGCGCGATAAGTCCAAGTGCAATCAAAAGAGGAGCTGCAACAACTTCAGCTAGGTTAGGTAGGAATATAAGAGCCTATGCAGAACGTAAGCCGCAAAGGAAGAGCATGTTAGGAGTCCATAGTAGGACTTCTAGCAGTAAACAGACTCAAGTGAGGCTGACATAGGATCAAAGGCCTTTAAAATAGGCTGAAAATTTCGACTCGGGTAATGCTCAGGCCGACGATCTCACAATATATGAATGTATCGACTCCAATATTTCAAGGGGTCTTCTCACTTTAGACGCTAAAAAAGGCTATTTTCATGATTTTTTGATAGGTTTATATTATAGATATTGACATAAAAGTTTATTACACTTAATAAATACACTTTCAAAATGCATTAAATTTTTTTAACTTATTTAAGTCACTATTTATAGACGCATATGGTAGTTACAAAAATTTCCTAAAAAAAATTGTATCTCCGCTGTTAAAGAAATCTCGGAGATGGATCAACGGAATGAAAAAAATCGAACGGTTTTGAATTCAGTATGTTAATGGCTATAGCGCATATCATATGATTTTCGATATATGCAAAAATAACAACATGGCGGACATTTTTGGAAAACAAAACAAAAAAAACGTGTTTTTTCACCATTTTTGGGGAAAAAATTGTATATAGCAAAAAAAATTTAAATCCTTGATATGCGCTATAGCTATAGTTGTAAAGAAGATGTGGTTAAAATTTCATAAGAATCGGTTAAATAGTTTCGAAGATTTCATCAACAAGCCGTCGAAAAACATTGTTTCGAGAAAAACACGTTGAAAATTTGTTTGGATTACATGAATACATTTTTTTAATGTATCTTGAAAGTGTATTCATTAAGTGTAATAACTTTTATATGAATATCTATAATATAAAACTATCAAAAAATCCACGAAAGTAGCCTTTTTAGCGTCTACTAAAGTAAGAAGACCCCTCAACAGAAAACACCTTGAAATGTATAAAAGGCCGCTCCTTGTCAGTTGACAAAGATGATTAAAAAAAGTAACTGCGTATTCCTGTACTTTCGAAGACCAGACTACAATAAATTAGCTCATTGTAGCTGCGTCTCGATGCGGGTCGAAGTTGGCGGAGTTTTTCGTAGATTCGCAGCAGCAACGGAAAAGAGACCGCGAGAAGCATCAGGCATGAGAGGCTTACGGAAATTAGAAAAATATTTGGCGTAGGCCGAGCATAAAGAACGGTAGCTCACGTATCGCGAGAACACACATTCTCTTGCGCAACCTCGGGTCAGCGAGAAAATTAGCGAAGAAGAGGCATAAAATAAAAATGGCGCCAATGTTCCGACCTAAGAGGTGTGAAAATCTCGGGTTTTGCCAATCAATGCCAACTGAAGCAAATCACAGCGGAACGATATTGTAATGTACGCACCTGTAGTGTCGTGGAAGACCATCGAGGGCACGGTCTTACATACAGGTCTTGCAACTGAATCAAATATTGGTGGTGGGGGTGGTCGTCTTACTGTCGGCTCGTTAATTTCCTTGACCGCCGCTCGCATCGCTTCAATCAAATCATAGTCGAAACAGCGGAAGACGCATGTGGCAACACAACCTCACTTAATCGGCTACTATAAAGTTTTACATAACCGTTATTTAAAAAATCACGTGTTTTTTTGTGACGGTGATATCGTGCGGATTTTTACATAATAATGACGACTAATTCGTGTGCGGTTCCAACGTGTGAACTGGACGTCAGTTAGTAAAGGAAAAACGTTCGGTGTTTCGGGTTCCGTCGAATATCGAACGTCGTCAAAAATGGATCACTGCAATTCCAGGAATTTCTCAGCTCATGCCTTCGCAATTCGTGTGTGAGAAACATTTTCTCCAACGATACATTCTAAGAAAGTGGGTAAAACATGACTTAAACGGTCGAGTTATCGCAGAGGTAAGTTGATTTTATCTTTTTTTATTTATGTCTATTTACTTTTCTAGCCGCTATGACAAGTTCGCAGCGCCGCTCTTGTGGCTATAAGCCAAAGCTTATTGCCGACATTAAGCGTACCACCCCCACCACCTTCGTTGCAAGACCTGTATGTAAGACCGTGATCGAGGGAACTGTATGGATCATATTTCCGTTTAATCGTATTTTTTACAGTCAATTTTAATTTAATCACATTTTCATGTAATCATCTTTTCATTAAGGGGTCTTTTCACTTTAGACGCTCAAAAAGGGTTTTTGATGAATTTTTTGATAGGTTCATATCATAGATACTTATATCAAAGTTGTTACACTTAAGAAATGCATTTTATAAATATATTTATTTTATTTTTAAATGTATTTATGTAACCCTAACAAACTTGAAACGCGTTTTTCTTGAAAAAACGTTTTCCGACGGCTTGTTGATAAAGTCTTGAAAACTACTAAACCAATCCTAATGAAATTTTAATCACAAATTCTTTACAACTATAGCTATAGCGCACATCAAGGATTTAAAAAAAATTGATATTTACTATTTTTTGGCCAAAAACGGTGAAAATACCTGTTTTTTTCGCCATTTTGTTATTTTTGCATATATCAAAAACCGTATCATTTGCGCTGTAGCCATTAACATAATGAATCTAAAACCGTTTAATTTTTTTGTTTCGGTTGATCGATCTCCGAGAATTTTTCAACAGCGCAGCCCTACCATTTTTTAGGACTTTTTTATCTACCATTTTCGTCTACGAATAGTGACTAAAATAAATAAATAACATATTTTAATGTATTTCGAAAGTGTATTTATTAAGTGTAACAACTTTTGTATCAGTATCTATAATGTAAGCCTATACAAAAATTATGACAATAGCCTGTTTTAGCGTCTATAGTGAGAAGACCCCTTAAATTACACTAATTATCTCGGTTATGATTATAACCGGCTCAAAAATGTCAATTGAAAACGACTTCGATAATTAAGATAGAGGGTGGGGGTAAAAATGTCGAATGACCTAATATAGAACGACAAAGATTTCGAAACGACAGAATTATGAACTCTCAAAATAACGAAGGTTAAATCATTTGAAATTTTATCTTTCGACTGATAAAAAAATCGAATGACTATAAATCGAACCATTATTTATTGGAGAGGTAATTTATTCGAAAACGAATATTCAGATTGTCTGCAATTCGGAATATAAAAATACAGAATCGAAAAATGTAGAACACCCATATCTCCGAAACAGAAAATAGCGAGTGCCTAATATGCGTAATACCGTCTATGGCGAAAAGCAATATATCGAAACGCAAAATGTCGATGGCCCGAAATGTCGAACGCCGAAAGGTCGAACGGCCAAAATGGCGAACGTGGTGGGACCCGTCACGTGGGATGACTGTCTTACGATATTTTAGCCTACAGACCGCCAGCGCCATCTCGCAGCTTCACTCTGAGGCGCAAGTGACGTATTGCTCGATTCGCCATTCGGGCCGTTCTACATTTTGACTCTCCGCGATTTCAACCATTCGACTTTTCGGCCGTTCGCTTTAATGATTTTCTGCATTGTGAACCATCGCCATTTTTTTCATTCGGAGAATTGTCGTCTCGAATTATTTGGTGTTATGCATACAGACCCATCGATTTGATGTTTTTCGATATTTTATTAAATCTGATTTTTGTTTTTCGCTACATATCAACTTCCGAGATGTTCATATTCGTAATTGTTATTTTCGACTTCACAGACTCTAGTAAGATTGATCTATCTATATTCGAACATTCGTCATTTTCGAATTCGACATTTTGGCCCATCTACATATCGATCGTTCGACATTTGTCCCCCCACCCAAGATAGAGTAATTCAATGAAAATATTAAACGGAATTATGTTCAATTCCCACGTAGATAACCAACTTTTATCATCGATTTTATTATTGTATTACTCGATTCTATTCTCAATTATATTTTCTATACAATCTCGCAATATAACTCTGAGAAATTCAACTGTACTTTTCAAACTCTGTCAACCTGTAAACCCTCCATTGTCGTGCGGTGAAAGGAAAATATAGAGGACTTTTTCTTCTTTGTTTCGAAAATAGTATGCCAACCATGGCAATAATAAGTTTGTCAATATTAAACTGTCGTAATAGACCGTCTTAATGGGAGTCCAGAGGAAAAAAGTCGGTACATAGTTTTTTCCCTTTGATTTCTAAATACACATTTGACTTCTTTTTGCATTTCTTTAACGTTACACAGCTATAATATGCGTGTGGCACGGCAAAATGGCACAGGACATTTTTCTCCGTTGTTCAATTGTCTCAGTTTGTATTTTTTCCGAAAAAAAATCCAAACTGAGAGCCCATGGCAAAGCTAATTTTATAAAAATGAAACTTTACTGCGCTATTGCGGAGGATAAAAGCACATTTACCGCGCCATAGGTAAAGGGATATAAGATGACCAAGTTGAAAAGAAGAAAAAAAAATGTGTTGTGTACCTAAAGATTGATAACGAGCAATAAGGTTGTGTACTTTGCATCCTCCAACCGTCCATTAAGGGGGTCTTATAAGAACGAAGTTTTGTTTTGCTGACATAACTTTCGATGAGGACAAAATATTTTTCTTGGGAAAAAGCCCTACTAACACTTTTGAGCGTGGAAGAAAAACCTCTATTTTTTTTCATTCTACTATCATTCAGGCGAACAGACGAGCCCCCGGGAAATCTGCTTCATTTGGACCATCTTTTTGGGAATATTGTGAATCGAATCCAAAATCGGTTTTAAAGTCTTTACTGCGCGAACTTTGACGGGTATCGACGAAATATGGTAAAAGGAAAAAAAAATATCACGGATTCCCAGAAGTTTGAAGTATATACAGAAATTGATGTAGACGCGTCAAAAACTAGAGTTAAAAAAAAACGCGTCTAAAGCTTAACGCAGCATTTTCCGATAAAAAATTAGGCTGCTCCTTCTTTTAGGTTGATTTGAAAACGTGCCTCTTTTCCCGCTTCCATCAGGGATCACTCCGAAAACTTGATACAAGTCAGTCCTCACGTAGAAATTGTAGTGATGCGACTCGAGTGTGATGCCTAATACCTGCATAGTTTTCATTGTGCTTGATAAACGATCGGTGTAGACACATATGGCTATAGTTTCTTTGATATCCAGAACTATTTTACTATATTCGAAACGGATTTTAGAGCCATCGATCAGACGGTTGCATTTAAACGTTTGTTGCTGTTTAAAGTAAAGCCTACGGAACAACTGAAGAGATCGCCTCTGCTCTGTTCCTCAAAGATTCGCTTGATTGTATCGAGAATATCTTGTAGAAGAGCTAGCTTATGCGACGGTTCATGCAAAGTATGGGTTGCTGGTGCTTTTGCCACGAACACGATGAATTATCACCAGACAGGCATTCGCCACGTTGCGGCTTATCATCATCCGAAAGCTTATTCACGCATGTTCACAGTGTCGCCCCGATTTCGTTCTTCATTTTTTTTAAGAACCATGCCTATAAGTTCCAAACAGCTAAATGTTTCATTGTAAATATATAATATCTGTAGAACTATGGCAAGAACCAAACGGCCATTTCATAGTAAATCGAAAGTTTGTTTATAAGCTTCACCGTCAATCGGCCATTTACCGCGAGGCCTTTATTTTATTTGTTTTGCAAAGTGGAGAGATTGTCCATTCATTTTTCGTACGTGATCGATATACAGGGTGAGTCACGAGAAACAGAACACCTGAATATCTCTGTTGGATTTGAAAATACAAAGTATGTACATATGGGAATTCGAATGGTTTGGAAGGACGCACATGGCTATCAAAATATACTTTTTTGAATTTCATTTCTTTTCGGTTTCTTCAAGGTTATCAAAGTTTTTGTCCAATGGAAGCGCGTATTTTTTCCCATTGCACACTGTAACCGGCATCCAAACGAATTCAACAATGTAACATAGTATGACCTTCAAATGATCTTTAATCCAGAAGCATTGAATAACTAATCATTCAACATGTATGAGTTTTTTTCTTTATTTCTGTTATGTTAAATGATTTCTGTGAGCTGGGTTACATTCAAATGCATGACAATAACACAATAGAGTAACAGGTTCGGTGATGACAGAAGATTTACGAAACACCTTCATCTATTCGTATGTACAATCACGTTTATCAGCTACGTATTATTCTGAATACCTTCTTCGAATCGACATGATTTTCATTTATGGAGAAAGTCGACAGTGCTTAGGAAGTTATATACAGTTAAAATGTTCGAAAAATTGATTTTTTTTAACACACACAGAAAATGTCTTGCCAATCCGGTGAATATTCTCGAAGTTACACGCATATTTGTAATGACGTGTCAGAGCGTTCCAAAGTGCTTTTGAAACTTTGACGCGTTGTTCTCATAACTGTTTTTGTCGGTGAGCAAGATTTTTCGGAAACGGCTGAACCGATCAGTCTCAAATTTTAACACAATCTTTTCAAGTATATTTTTTAGTAATTAATCGAAGATTTTTCTTCATCGATAAATATTTTCTATTTTATAAACAATTTAAGGCCTCAATTTTTGTCAAAAATCGATTTTTTTGCGAAGCCGCCATTTTGTCAAACATTATTATTTTGCTTATTCCTTCGATCAATTGCAAGATAATCCATTATATTAACGAAATATATATATATTTTTTTTCATTTTAGATTATCTAGTCCAGAGATATCGTGCCTACCGCAAGACGCCTTTTTTTTAGAGGTGCTCTCGGGGATCAGCTATGGCCGCTTCTAAAATAATTATTTTGCAAATAAAAAAGGTTAAAATACAGTTAAAAGTTACCATAATATATGTACAAATTTTTACATTAATAGATTAAAAGGTTTTCTCAAGAAAAATCTTGAAAAATCGATCTTTTTGGGCCTCTTGAATGTATATAATCCCTTAAGAGAACTAGTATGGCTGTACGACGATTGATTTCCTGATCGAATTTTCCATCAGTTTCTATTTACCTCAATGTGATTTAAACATTTCGTAAAACTGGTAGTGTTGACAAAAACTCGTTGAATTATTATTTATTCAATATTTCTGGGTTGAAGATCATTTGAAGGTCATACTGTGTTACATGGTCAAATTTGCTTGGATTCTGGCTACAATGTGCAAGGGGGAATATATGACATTCCATTTTTAAATCTTTGATGAGCTTAAAAACACCGAAAACAATGAAATAAAAAAAAAATAGTGTGATGGCCATGTGCGTTCTTCCAAACCATTCCAATTCCGATGAGTACATACTTCGTATTTTCAAATCCAACAGAGATATTTAGATGTTCTGTTTCTCATGACTCACCCTATATACGCATATCGATTTGCTTATCACGGTGCATTAAACATACCTTTGAAAGCCTTAGGATCTAAGTTCTCAATCTGATTTGCATAATTCTCAGCTCGTAGAGTTACTAAAAACCTCACCTTCTTGGAAATGTCCTCAGGACCTCGAGCGACCTGCACGGTGATTAGATAAAACTTAATGTACGCCCTAAATTCTAACACCCTAAAGCACTATTTGAACAAAAAATACTTTTTATCTTTTTTTAATTCGAGAGTAGAATTACTACTTCAGGACAAGTTGACGGAAATCACAAAGTGCAGATGCAATTGCAGATGCAATGCAGATGCAATCAATATTCTCGAATTACTTCGTTTTCGATGAACACACCTATCAATAATTTCAGGGAGTATTAGAAAAATGTTAATCAATAAGTTTCTTTCACGAATTGTTATCCGTTTTTGTTTATAACGTCGCAAACTTATACAGCTGCCACAAACTTTGAAACTTCGAAATATAAGACTGGGGATCGACACTACATCAGGTAGAATTCGACCCCCGAATAGAGATCAAACTCCCGAGGCTCGAGGGATCGAGACAAGCACGTAGGGTGCATCGATTTTAGTGAACGTTTGCCAAACACCGGGACACACACGTTTCGAACTTTGAATACTTTGACCTCCTTGAAATTCCTTCGAACTATTTTTAAACGCAGCTTGGATTCAAGTCCGGCCAGTAGATGAGGATGTATAATTATCAGACATTTTTATGAGATTGTTACTAAGAACGTGTAATATTCACGAAATTTCAGATACATGCTATGGCAACCGGATTGTTATATAACTTTCCAATATTTATCGAGGGAATGAAGTATTTGACCGGAGAACAAATTTGTAGATATATGTATTGATACCGCGCTGAAATTCGATTGTTTAACCCTTTTATGACATATTGGGTCATTTTGACCCGGACGTTGAAATAAAATGCTCACTTTCCCAAAATTGAAAGTTTTCAATATTTTTTTACAACAATTATATTTTATACTGTACGAACTTTAATTATGCAGACATATTAAGAAATGTTTAAAGTGTATCCCGGAGTTTTTCCAGTAAAAACCAACCGAAGAGTTGTTGAGGGCAGGTGGATGAAATACCCTCTGGGTAAATTTGACCTAGTATGTCAAAGCCGTGGCCGAATATAAGTGTGTCAAGCAACGGTTAATGATGTATGGACCGTGCTAACAAATTGTTTCCATGCGTCAATGAAAATTTTGCAACTTTTATCAGATTTGACTTTATGGTAACGTTTACTCCTCCTTAAAAAACTCAAGTATGAATTCACTGACGTTGATAATGAACAGTAATCTCTTATGAAAAATGTGTACTGCGGATTTGACACATTTTTAGCATTATTATTTCTCCAAAATACCACAAACGATTGGCTCAATGATGTTGAACTTGACATCGTTGGAACGCGACGAAAACTGATTCTTTTGAATTGATTTTTTTTCGGACAGATATGGGATGTGAATTTTACGCAAACTTTTTCAGGTATTCTCATTGGAGATTGGCGACTTCAATTGTCAAAATAATGGTTTTCGATAAAGATCTTTTTGTAAATAAAGAAAAATGAAGAAAAAATCTTTGTATTCCAACGATGCACACTTCACCGTTATTTGGCTGAAGTATCAAATCTTTTGTATATATACAGGATGTCCCAAAACTCAACGATAATCTGAGACCGGATGAAAGGCCAAGTTATACCAGTTCTGAGAAAAATAAAAATAAATCCATATCACTCAGTTCAGCGATAATAGACATTTAAAAAAAAAAGTTGAAATTCGACACCCTTGGTCGCATTTTCAAGTCCTGTGATTACCAATGTCACAATTTCGCTGTGATTTTTTTAATTTCGTGATCTTCATTAACGATGCTATTAATCGCAACTACAAATTAATGCAAAAAACATTGTTAATTTAATAAAATAAGTTAAGTTTTAGTGAGTCATGGTTCACAAAAATATTGTTACTTAACATTGACACTTCATTTTGAAAAAAAAATGTACTACACTACCCTTGGCAAGTTATTTCAAAAGATGGCGCATTTAATCAAGATTTCAAAATGGTGCAACACTTGCCACTTTTCTTGCCATTAAAAATTTTATTTCTTATTTTTTTCAGATTGAGCTCATTTTGAACAGCTCAACATTAGCAATTTTTGTTACTAAAATTTGTTATTTTTTGTTTCTGGTCTGAAATAAAATTATTATTTTTAGTAAAGAGGTAATTGAGTCAGTTAATAACTAATTTTTATTGTAAAAAACATGTTTTTTACAATAAAAATTGGTTATTAACTGACTCAATTACCTCTTTACTAAAAGTAAAGTAAAGTAAAGAGGTAATTGAGTCAGTTAATAACCAATTTTTATTGTAAAAAACATATGTTTTTTACAATAAAAATTGGTTATTAACTGACTCAATTACCTCTTTACTAAAAATAATAATTTTATTTCAGACCAGAAACAAAAAATAACAAATTTTAGTAACAAAAATCCTAATGTTGAGTTGTTCAAAATGAGCTCAATTGGAAAAAAATAAGAAATAAAATTTTTAATGGCAAGAAAAGTGGCAAGTGTTGCACCATTTTGAAATCTTGATTAAATGCGCCATCTTTTGAAACAACTTGCCAAGGGTAATGTAGTACATTTTTTTTTTCAAAATGAAGTGTCAAAGTTAACTAACAATATTTTTGTGAACCATGACTCACTAAGACTTAACTTATTTTATTAAATTAACAATGTTTTTTGCATTAATTTGTAGTTGCGATTAATAGTATCGTTAATGAAGATCACGAAATTTAAAAAATCACAGCGAAATCGTGACATTGGTAATCACAGGACTTGAAAATGCGACCAAGGGTGTCGAATTTCAACTTTTTTTAAAAAATGTCTATTATCGCTGAACTGAGTGATATGGATTTTTTTTTTATTTGTCCCAGAACTGGTATAACTTGGCCTTTCATCCGGTCTCAGATTATCGTTGAGTTTTCGGACACCCTGTATATTTCACATTAAATCTTATTTCGACGTTTTTAATATTGAAAAGTAAAAGAATAAAACACAAATTACGTGAAAAAAGTAAAGAACGTATTAAAATAAATGAAAAAATTGTAATAAGAATTAAGAATAAAATATACAAAAAAAAACCAAATCGTAATTTTAAAAAGTGAAAAGTATTTTTATGTTTCCAGCAAATCAAAACCATTATTCGCCAACATTTTGTACGGTGAGCAATTTTTATAAATATCAATTTTTATGACATGCAAAAAGATCGCAACTTCGATACCATTTCTATTCAGTTTCTATTGAAAGTGCCTTGGAAAAAGCGCACTCCCCATTTTTATAAAAAATCTATTTTTTAAGTGATCTTCTTAAAAACGATATTTCCGAGAAAGTTTCATTTTTTATTCTCGCATTCCGTTTCTTTTAAATTTGATATGAAATTCTGAAAGTTTTAAGATCAAGCCGAGGGAGGGCAGATTTTTTTCAGGCGATACAGCTACTAAAATTTTTTAAACAATTGAAGTCCGGTCTAAATAGAAAAAAAAATATTTCAAATACCGACCTTGTTTATATCGAGACTTCGAAATAACCCGAAAACAAATATAAAAGATACAATTCGATGAAATACATGTCAAACAAAATTGACGGGTAAGTAAAATGGCATGATGTGTTTTTCCTTTGGTGGACATCCTCAATATGATTAAACCCGGATAAACTGAATGAATGAATAGCTGTATCTTTAATACATCAAATAATCCGCCGATTGTAAAAGTGGTCCTACAACGTTCGTCATTTTATATCGAATTAAAGAAGATGGGATTTATAAATTAAAATAAATTCCTATTTTTAGAAATGATACATGAAAAAAGATATTAGAGATATTAGATATTTTCTTCCTGAATGCACATTCAAAAAAGTAAAAATGGTACGAATAATTTCTTGTGTGGGATCATTCAATTCCGAATGATTGCGGTTTGACGCACGAAAGGTTGAGAAGAAATTTGAAAAATCAACTAGCCGTCAAAGCTTAATAATGAATTTAATCGGGGAATGCAAAAATAAGTGGCAAACATCATGTTTGCATGTAAAAATAAATTAAAAATGTATACTTATGAAAAATGGTCAGTTTCGAAAACAAACGTTCAAGTGAAACGTCCTACACACATATATACCCGTATATTTACAATCAACACGGGAAAAGACGGCGGAAGTCTCTATAGCTAGTAGCTAATAGCATCTGCTGAATTTACGGCACATATTTTTTTTATCTCGAACCCGCTGTTAAACATTTCGGCACGCAATTTCGCTCCCGTCCATCTCGCTTTGCCTTTACCACCTCTCGCTCTTTCTCTCTTCGTTCCTCTTCCCCGCCCTGTTTGTCTCCCTCGAATGCGCACTCGCCAGAGTTCTAAAAGCGTCTTTGACAATGACGTAAAATCTCGACAAATCCCAACCGATTAGATGTGTATATACGTGTATGCTTCTGGGAGACACTATCTCCGAGAGCAGGCGCGCGTGCGGGTATATCACCACGAAGGTATCACATCGGCATCGTGGCTCGTTCATCGACGAATCGGCGCTACGAGTATACCTATACTCTTCTAAAAGCCTCTTATGATTGCCTGAATCAAATGTGATCCAGCAAAAACAAATTTTGGCAAGTGTCGTGTCGGATCAGACTCGTTTAAAAAAATGTATTATTACGGCCCTTCCCGACGGCTATGAATGCGGGAATAATTTTGAAAGATCGTAGGCTCGTAGTTATGTTTGGCCCTTCTAAGATTCTTCCGTTATCGAAATCTAATTGGGTGTAATATCGTGAAATATCAGAAAGCGAACGCCGACAGTACCAAGTCGGTCACTATCATTTTGATGATCTATACGATCTAAAATACAGTGAATAGTAATAATTATTGTATCGAATTTTGAAAATGTCAATACTTGAGTTTTTTTCTATGATGATAATAAACACAGAAATTGGAGTAAATATTACATTGAGTAATAATTACTACAATGGCAATCATTTTTTGATGAACTGGACAATTTAGAAGAAGTGGATAGTAGAATTATTGTATCGAATTTTGAAAATGTTAATCCTTGAGTTTTCTTCTATGATTAAAAAAAATATTACATTGGGTAATCATTACTACAATGGGAATCATTTTTGATGATGTACACTATTTAGAAAAAGTGGATAATAACAGTTAATGTGTCGAATTTTGAAAATGTTTATACATACGGTTTGTTCTACGATTGTAATGAACACCTAAATCGTACTAAATATTACATTGAGTAATCATTACTACAATGGGAATCATTTTTTGATGATCTGCACGATTTATAAAAAGTGGATAGTAACAATTATTGTGTCGAATTTTGAAAATGTTAATACTTGAGTTTTCTTCTACGATTACAAAAAATATTACATAGGGTAATCATTACTACAATGGAAATCATTTTTGATGATCTACACAATTTAGAGAAAGTGGATAATAACAACTATTATATCGAATTTTGAAAATGTTAATACATGAATTTTCTTCTACGATTTTAATGAACGCCGAAATTGTAGTTAATATGACATTGACTCATCATTACTACAATAGCAAGGAGGTTTTAATTTAATGAAAAAAATAAGTTTGTTTCATAATTGTTTAAAATAACACTTTGGCATTTTTTATTCGGCCTGTAGGAAGAAAGACTTTGTTATCTCAGCTCCTTCATTATTGTAATTTTGTTTAACAAATGACTAGAATGAGGGAATCGTACATGCTCACATACTCGAAATGTCATAAATGTATCTGAAAAGTACACCTATTTTGCCCGCCACGAATTTTCGCAATTGAATTTTCCATTTACTTTCAAAATTCGCCATGTGATTGCAATGTACAGTCCGTCCTCGTTGTTATCATCGTACATTATATACCTGAAATAGTCTCTAATTTTGGGAATTATACGAAAGTAAATATCCATTTGTCAGCGTTAGCTCTAATCACGCGTTCTGTCTCTTGTATCCGCTGTCAACACATTTTACGGGAGTTCGACGAGACTTGTTTATGACTATGAGAATGGAGATTCGACAATGAATTAATGAGGAAAGCCCGTTTATCTTCGTTGCGCGCAGAAATTATACCAATGCGTGCACAGCAATGGAAAACAATCACTCACTAGTTCTTCAATCCTCTTAGTCCTGCGTATTTGACTCGATAAATCATCCGGCGTTTCATGCATTTTTCATCGATGCTTTAGACATTATGGCGGATGATAAAAGCTTTTCAACCGTCGATCAAGAACGATTAAGTAATAATTTGTATTTATTTATAATTTTTTCGACGTATATCCTTGCGGACTTTTACGATTACATCCTTTCACTTTGTACTCGACACTTATCACATCACTATTGGCCAGGCCAATATCGCTTGATATGGAAAATCGCCGCAGTACACCGATCGCGCCTCGACTACCGTCGATTTACGCAATATTTGTTCGACAATAAAAGTTGAATATTTTTATAAGTACTGTTTATTTTACGATTTCCGTTTATTCTCTTTCAAGTTCCAATTTGTCGTTTCAAAGCGAAGCCGAAAATTATAAAGGAAAGTGCATAAACCTAACAAAAGATTCCGGACGACTAGCTGGCTAAGTGTAAGGTAGTAAAAAATAAAAAAGATTTGGGCTAGGTCAGCAAAAAACGATGCAATGTGAGGATTTTGTTCATGGCTAGGTGAAGTACGAGAGCTTATTATAGCACAGAGATGCAATGATGTGGTGTAGGTGACCGGATTTTGTTTAATTACGCAGACCGAGATCTACCGATTGTCCCATTTTAATCTCACACCTGATTTATCTCGAAAATACTGCTCTGATTAAGTATTGAGTAAAATAAAACTTTTAGGGTTTTAAGGGAAACGTTAAAAAAAATGTTTTTGAAAAATCATGAATTTATTTCACCCAAACATTTATCAGGCCAAAACTAACAGCTTTTGTAGGAAAAGTTTTTTGATAACGTTTATAATTTTTAGGTTAGAATACCATTTTTTTACTATTTCAGCGCTGTCCATAATATACCACGAAGAGGTAAAATTTTCAACATCCCTAGTATGCGTGTGAATGTATGTGTGGGTGTGAGTTTATTTGGGTTGGTGTACGTTTAACGCAAAACAAAACGATTTTCGATTATAAGAATGAAGAAATTAATAAACAAAGGAGAATTTTCATTGCATCCAAACGGTGCAAACTTCAACACCATTGTACCTTTTCTATACGTATGGTGTTGTTTATCATTGTTGTCATTATTTATGGCACTGGCACAAATTTGGCAGTAATTTTGATTTCGCTGATCCAGGGTGTGCAATCTACGAACAAATTACCACGATATAATATATATTAAGCGATTTACGGCATTGAAAATGATACAGAGTGTAATGACATCTTCGATACTAATAAAAGCGCCACGAAAATGTTGATGGCTGAAGGTTATGCCAATGAAACTATAAATTATAAAATATGGGAAATTATATATTGCATGGGTTAAGGCAGTATTGTCGTCTAGAGCGCTATTTCGGAGGTGATTTTTAGGATGGAATAACTTAAACTATTGCGGTTTTGTTTCTGAAAATCTTTCACACATGTTTATTGATCCTTCAGGAAAATGTACAAATGAAACATACTATTATCATGTACTTTTGTACGTTTGTAGACAAATGGTTTGTTTACAAAACAATTTCCGCTGACGTATTCAGAAAGGTCTGTAGAACAATAAAATAAGATTAAAACGAAAACAAATTCGCCAAATTGTAGACAACAAAACTGCGGATAATCTAGATAAAGTGTCCAAAAAGAGAGTGAGTTAAACTATATAAATCGTAAGTCATACAATACTGGAAATAAGTGTGCTTGGATTAAATTATATCAATTTGAAAAGTTAAAGAAAAGTCATTAAAAATTATGTGAATTGCAACTAAAGACGAAGACTCGAAATTATTCTAGAGATACAAACACGCTTTTACGCGTAATTAATGTATACATGCAATTTTTTTATCGACAAAGAGGCTTATAATTTGGCTAATAATGCTCTCAATAATGATGATAGACAGTTTCGAAGGATTCACGATAATAGCGGACCTCAATGACCTTCATGGTTTTCCTCCTGCTGTTTCTCTCGCTCTGTCGACAACGCTACTGGTGCTATCTCCCTCGCACCCATATTTGTTTTACATCACGTCAAACGATGCTGATGTTTATTTTTACTTTAAAATCTCCAATACAAGTTCAAAATTCAAGTCTCTCTAAGTCACTGTTTTACGAGGGTACGAAATATTCGCGCCTAGATAATTCAGTACAGTTTATAGCAAATCGTGAATTCGGCCACAGTATAATCCTCGTGCAGAAATATTAAATGCGTTCGTTGACGCTTGAATTGCAGTACGAATCACAATTTTCCAAACGAAACTGCGATTAAATAGCACGTATTTTTTTTTTTCTTAATGACGATAAGTGTAACTTAAGAAACCTTCGAGGTTGGACTTTTATTGCCTTATGTACATCTTTAAAAAATCAGTATTGAAATCAGTTTTGTTGATTGGAAATGTTTAAAAATCGTATTCTTTTTTCAGTTTCATTTTATTATTCTACAAACCTTTCTGAAAACGTCTGTGAAAACCGTTTAATGATACTCATAAGATGTAGTTATGGTTATAGAAATTATAAGGAGTACGCTCGTAGAGCGCGCTCGAGTCGCAGCAACGTAAAACGCGTCTTTTTTCAAAACTATGCTTTTGAAATCGGCAACCACGATATCTCGATAACCAATTGACCGATTGAGCTCAGATTTTGACTACACCTTTAGTAGACTGTCTTTCAGCGTTGGTAGCAGAATTGAGTCGAACATTTGTTCTCCACGTGACTCGTAGAATGGTCAGAAAAGTAGGAAAAGTTGATAACCTAAATTTAGCATGCCGACATTTTGTAATTTTTTGTTTCTGACTGAATCTGGTGCCATACATCACAGCACACATACAGATCATGAATATGGTGGATTTTTTTCAGCTTCATCCACAGCACTGGTCGCCAACTGGGTGCGTTTCCGCCCGACCGTTGTAAACAAACGTACAAAAGTACATGATAATACATTTTTAAAAACATTTTCACAAATTTGTGAAGGATCAATAAACATGTATATTATTTTTTTAATTACTTTTTTAGTTATTCCATCCTGAAAATCGCCTCGAAAACAGCGCTCCACACATTCATGGTTATAACGCATTTTCGTGGATAGATCTTGCGAATCAGAATGACTACTCTGTAAACACGTGCTCTTTTTCAAGCGTAATTTTTTTCTATCCTCCCCTTAACTGCTTGTCGATCTAGTCTGAAATTCGCGCTCCCCGAGGGCGCGTAGAGAAGCATTTGGGAAACACGTCGAACGACAGGAAAATGCTCCTCGATTTTTTCGGTGTCGCGTTTCTTCTTCGACGAAATTGACGAGATCGCCAACGGTTGAGAGATAGAAAAGAAAAATCGAGATCTCATCCCGCCACACCCAGAGACGTGTCTTCTCTCGAGGACTACACACTAAACGCCCGCAAGAGATTCTAAATAAAAACTTTTGCCCCGATCATATTATTAATAGCGTACGTCTTGGTTTACCTCCGTCATCGATTTTCCACGAGATTGGCCTCGGAATCGAAAATATTTTTTTGCGCATAAAAACACGATGTACAAGTTTGAAATTCAACGAAACGTGGATTCAAGTTACAAAAGCACTAACCTCTTGAATTTTGTAACTCGTCCTTACGGTTTTCCGCCTGGTGGTTGTAATTTCGTACTCTTCCTCAACAGTTGTACCGTGGTCGTCGGATTCCTCGACGGTAGTACCATGGTCATCGGGCTCCTCGACAGTTGTTCCATGGTCATCGGGTTCCTCGACGACATCGTCGTTCGTCTCGATCTCTGCGTTCGTAGGCTCTTCCGTCACTTCCATTCTCTTCTAATAACGCTTTATTCTCGTTTTGTTAACTATCCACGACTTTAGTTTCTATTACTATTTTTGCCTATGTCACTGTGAAATCCTAGATATTTTTTAATATCACCGATGTTGAGGGGTCGGAGGGAGGAGGAGGAGGAGGTTGAATAAAATAAGATATACGAGATGTCTGACGAGGTAAGGAGAACACTACTAGGTACTGACGTTACGGTTGGTATCCTGCGCCAAGTTCTCTGTTCTCTGTCTTCCTGTCTCTTTTTTCCGTTTCTATTTTTATTTCTCTCGCGCGGCACAAAATATAAAATATCTGCAGAAAAACGCGTTATAAAATTACACACAAACTGTTTTTATCGCTGCTTTCCTTTGTCACACACTTGCTGATGTTGCCTCTCTAAGTTGGTTGTATATGACGGAACGAAACGCGCGAACTCTCTAAACTCTTTGAATATTATACAAACGTTACCGATAGAGACTCGACACGCTCTTGGGCCGCTTGTAAATCGGACTTTCCGTGCGCACGCACCCCAAACACACGGGAGTCGGGACGTATGATCGTAGTGGTTATTATTATTATTATTATTATTACGGAGAAGAAAATAGTGACACGGTCGCGACTCGTAAACTATTCCGGGATCGTCCGCGCTGAACGAGAAGACTGGCTAAACTGAATTGCCCCCTCTGGCGCTACTCGGTAAGTCATATTCACCACCAGCGTCGCTAGCAGCATCGTGCACTAAAGAAACGGGAGAAAGAGTGATAGGAGGATTGACGGGCAGCGGGTAGAGACGGGGCTACGCGAACGAGCGCGTTCACGGCAAAAATAGAACACGAATTTTCCTTCCATTTAGTTATAAATCGTAGGTAGTAGCGGTACATTGTAAATTTATATCCATGTATCTGCATAACCTATTTTCATCTACTCATCAATCGTATATTGCACGATGCTATAATTCAATCGATCAAATTTTCGAGATAATAATATTTTTGACGTTTATCCATCAGATTTAGCGAATACAGAGGACGATTGGCGAATACAGGGAACTTGTGACGCCGCACGGGAGCAGCACCTTCTGTGCC
Source organism: Ophion obscuratus (assembly GCA_964007375.1). Lineage (NCBI taxonomy): Eukaryota > Metazoa > Arthropoda > Insecta > Hymenoptera > Ichneumonidae > Ophion > Ophion obscuratus. The sequence continues at coordinate 12,459,781 of OZ023316.1, read as the reverse complement.
AATTTTCTGACGACTTTTATGACATTCCAATCGTAGTTTTGGGAATCTCGCTAGATGTCAGGGGACTTTTGATTAATGTTACAAATTATTTTAATACTACTTTTGATATTCAAGTATCAAACGCAAGCTACTATTTTACTTAAGGGGTCACTGCTAGTTATAACTTTCAGAACGTTGGTTTTTCATAGATTTTCTGCAGTCACATCTCGAAAATATACCGTTAACATGTTAACTTGACTCAATAAGAAATACTGAAGTTATGAACGTCCGAAGTGTGCCCTCCGTGCACAACGGGTGCAGAATCTTGATCACGGTCTTGCATACAAGTCTTACAACTCGACAGAATTACAATGTTGGGGATGCCTCCAGGATTAAAGGCCTTTTAAAGTCGCTAGTGGGTTGTCTTGATCATGGGCGTAGCCATTGTGGGGCAGGATGGAGCACCCCCCCCCCCCCCGGCTCATGTTATCAAGCGAAAAATATATGATAATAACATTACATAAGTTCAATATTGACATTTAAAAATTAGTGCAAAATTAAGGGCCGGTTACCGTTCATGACGATGAAAAAGTCATTTTTTTAACATAATTTGCATCCTTACAGTGTTTAGAACACGTGAGTGAAAGGTAAATTAATATCCAAAGTATTTGATTGGGAGTACAAATAAGTCCCCAAATAGGATTTTACAATCGGCACAGTAATTGCCCACGACTGATTGCCAGAGAAAAAACGATGGCGCGGTAATTGCTATGTGAACGGACCAGATCCGCACCATGCATGGTTGTTAATGGTAAACCATGAATGGCTGCTAAAACTTGGCCAAATATCATACGCCTATATTGGCCCAGCAACGGCTGCTGGATCTTCGGCCGGAAATGAAAAACAAAAAATTTACAAATTGTGAATATAAACATTTTAATAGTATCTTTTTTATTTTCTTATGCTTTACTGATGTCCATGCACATAGAATAATTGCATTAAAAACGGTTTCTGCATTGTTCAAGTTTTTACCTATCATCGGGATCGAACCTACGTCTTTCGTTCTTGTGTCGAGCGCCCTACCCAGTTAGCCATTCTAACACTTACAGAATCCATCGTTTGTTCGTTCTTTTTATGCCGATAATTTTATTCGTGACATTAAAGTTTACCGACAATTTTTTTGGTCCATTTATGCTATGAAAATAACTGACTCGTTTTGGGTGAAGTTCCGAAAAGCATACTCCTCTGATCGAGCTGAAATTTTGCACCGAACTTCCTCTCATTATCCTAAAAGAAACCCTTAACGGATTTTTGACGACTAGCAATAGTTTTCGATATATCGCATCGTAAAGTTGATTATTTCACGCCATAGGAGTATATCTATACATCCGATAGAAACCCCCACTCCTCCGGCCTCGCTGCTTCCTGGCAAACAGTGCTCGCCTGTGTGTGCATATCACTTGGCATGTGGGATGGGTTTGTTTGGGTTTATTTAATATAGTAGAAGCGCAGTACAATAAATAACTTTCAATATACGATATATCGAAAACTATTGCTAGTCGCCAATATCCTTTTAAAGGTTCTGTTAAAATATTCAAATGAAGGTCTGTGCAAAATGTTAGCTTCATCAGTGGGATATGCTTTTCGAAACCTTATCTCTTATTTTTACGTATTACAGTTTAACGATCTGCATTTGCAAAATGCCCAAAAACAAACCATCAATGGCTGGAATAGATCTGGCAAGCCGTTCATCCGCCTACAGTACCCCAATGCTGGTCGACGAATTATTGGCCGATTATCAGCAAACCGTTTAAGGGAGACTTTATCCCGGATTGAGCAGCGGGAGATGTTAGCGGCTCAACATGAGTAGCTAGAAGAAGAGGAGGGATGCCTCTATGGACCAGGCATTGCCGATTAGCGGTAATTATAACCAAATTTGTGTAAACACATTACAAAACTTTAAACGCGTTTTTCTCGAAAACACGTTTTTGAATATGGCTGACATTCTCCTGGCCGCTGTAATTAACATATCGACCTGAAATTTGGAGAGCATACTCAGAAAATATGTCTTCACGGAATGACGGATCGTTTTTTCGATAGATACATTTTTGCATTTATTATTTATCTTTTTATGCGAAAAAAACGCGGAAATTCGATTTTTTTTAATTGCCGCTATTTTCCGAAATTTGTACTAAACGAAAAACCCATCCGTCATTCCATGACCAAAGGGTCACAGATTGATAATATGCTTTGAATTTGTGTTTCAGATCAACAAAGAGGGGGCAGTGATGTCAGCCGTTTACCTCCCGCAATTTGAGGACCTGTTTTCGCGGAGCTGCAACGGCCGCCATTTTGGTATTTTTTTCAATAAAATTTTTTTTTAACGTTCTGTATATCATGAATAAAAGCAAGAAAAAACCGCACTCAAAAAGCTTTACTCGTTTCCTTAAAAAAAAAAAAATGTAAACACCTGTAATATGGCACTCCAAGGACAAAGTCTCCCTTAATGGTCGAATGCTCGCATTTTTGTTACGACAGGCGACCCTATATGGGGATCTCCGCCGTTTGACAAAAGATGGCCCCACCAGGAGGTTATGGTCGAAATTGTCAAATGTAAAACGTCATGTCGTTAGGTTGGACATCTGGTCAGACCATAACCTTGAAATATTAGCGATTTTGTATCAGCATCACACAATTTTTTTCCTGCGAAAATGTCGAGTTTAGAGCAGAATAAGCATCATTTGCGGGAACTATATACTCTTTTTTACTTCTTTCAATTAAAGTAATCTGCAGCTGAGGCGCATCGATTGCTTGTAGAAACATGTGGCGATGGTGGTTTAAGTGAGAGAAGTTGTGAGTGGTTTCAAAAGTTTAAGAACGGTCGGTTTGACGTCCAAAAAATCAGACGTAGCGGAAAACTGAAACGAAGACGCGGAATTGGAAGCATTATTGGATGGAGATTCGTGCCAAACGCAAGAATTCCGTGTTCAGTGCCGCTCCGTGTTCAGAACTCCAAGTTCAGTGCTATGAAGAGACCTCCTCTTGGTCCAGGGTAGCCTCTGCTAGACCTCCCAAACCTTCTGTCGACCCCCAGTTTCAGTGAAACTGCAGAGTACAGGCCTCCTTAACCTGTTTTCAATCTCAAACTGTTGCCTCGACCCCACCTAACCTGCTTTCGGCCCAAATTCGATATCTCCTCCATCATCATTCCATTGTGGCCTGATCGGTAACCCGTTCGATGACGAAAATAATACGAAATTAATAAAAATACATCATCCCCTTATCAAATTATTAGTGCAATATTAATATGCGAAAACAATCAAATTTGCTCAGTATCGATTTATTATTATTTTATTGGCAATTCATAAAAAATGCTTGTATATACAGTTTTACTCCAATTCTATCGGATTAATGGGCGTTTTCCTGTGAGAAAAAATCTCATACGAAAATTCTTAAAAAATGCCAGTCTATCCAGTATAAGCTTACGCGACGTTTTTCGTCCTTGACATTTCTTCTTAAACCCTCTAATTCTTGAGTTACATTGCATTACCTAGAATTAGTCTTTTTAGAAAAAAATGAAATAACATTGCGAAAAAAATCGTACAAAACTTTATAAAAAACGCAAATGAAGTTCCTGCTACCCAGTTCAAGTTTATCATGGATAAACGTAACAATTTTTTTTTGCATAAGTCATGCAATGCCCAATTCTCGATGGTCGAAAAAAGCCGAAAATCAGTCACGTATCAAAGTGCGTACCGGGTCGAAAAGAAAATTATAAAAAAATATTTCAGAAAAGCAATATAAAGCTGAATTTATTCCCGTTAAAACGCCGTTCGGTAAATTTGGTTATCTTTTTTTTTACGAAGCTATGTAACTTTCAGTGTAGCAAGAAATATCGACTGGTGTATCCAAACTTTTAAGCGACGGTATATATTATATAATACTATATATATATATATATATATATATATATATATATATATAATACTCGAAATATGTGGTTGCATTAATATATTCAAATATATACTACCAGTCAAAAGTATTCGGACACTTCAGATAACTGCAAAACTTATTAAACACCTTGGAAGGCTTGAAAAGGCCGATTGGGAAAACCGAGGACCTCTTCCTATTTCTCATCGTAGAACTGTTCGACAATCGGACTCGCCGCGACTGGGAAGAGACCGGCAACAAAAATCCCACTCCTCCAACCTACGCAGAGCTGTTAACATTCCTGGAGCATCGAACACAGATGTTAGAAGCGATGCAATCGCAACGTCCAGGACACGGCACTGCACCACCAGTCGAGCGACACCGCTCGCGCACACTGACAACCCAGCAGCGAAACTCCTATTAAAAAGGGAGTTTAATAGGAGTTGTAGAGGAGTGTAGCCTCTGCAATGGAGTGCATTTCATCATGAGTTGCGAACAATATAAGGCAAAAACGCCAGAACAGCGACTAAAAACAGTCGAACAGCTAAAAATCTGCCACAACTGCCTGGGAAGACACTCAGCAACCGAATGTAAATCCCAGAAGGTCTGCTCCACCTGCTCGGAAAAACACAACTCAACACTTCATCAAGCATCCACCCGAGTCAGCAGCAATCTCGCCACACATAAGACGCTAGCCGTCTTACTTGCAACAGCGCGAGTACACGTGTTAGACCCATATGGGAATCCTTGCAAGGCCCAAGCACTAATCGACCCGGGCTCAGAAGTCAGCCTGATAACAGAGAGACTTGCGCAACAACTCAAATTGCAACGGAGGTGGACAACAATGGCAATTTGCGGAGTGGGAGACGTCAAAACAAGTCACGCGAAAGGACGCGTAACACTGGACATTCGATCACCGCAGACGGAGGAGCGCCTCGAGACAGAAGCCTTAATTCTCCCACGACTCACCGTCTATTCCTGCAGCCTTGCCACGGCAAAACGCAAATGGGATCACATCAAGGGAATTCCCTTAGCGGTTCCTCAGTTCCAAGCTCCCGTCCCAGTAGACCTACTACTAGGAGCTGACGTCTATGCCACGATAATACAGTCCGGCTTACGCAAGGGAAGCAAAAATCAGCCGATAGCGCAACAAACCTCCTTCGGCTGGATCTTGTTGGGAAGCATGGACCAAAGGTCCTCTCACGGCCCCTCAACCTCCCAGCAGTGTTCCACAGTCGAGGACCTTTCTGCGGCCGTCAGAAAGTTCTGGGAACAGGAGGAAGGACCAAGCCATCCTTTGCCGTTGGCAGAAGATGAGCAGATGTGCGAGGAATCATTCGTAGCGGACCACAAAAGAGAAAACGGGCAATACACAGTCCGCATGCCGATAAAGGCCCCCCTGCCTGACCTACGCGCCACCCGGGAAGCCGCCATGCGAGCACTAAACCTAATGGAAAAACGCTTGGAAAAAAACGGGGAGCTCCGAGAATTATACAACCAATTCCTAAAAACCTACCTAGAGATGGGACATATGGAACCAGTCAGCAACCCGGACCAAAAGAGCCAAATTTGTTATCTTCCCCATCACGGGGTTTTACGCACCTCAAGCTCGTCAACACCCCTGCGAGTCGTTTTTAACGGCTCATGGCGGACCCCATCGGGATACGCCCTAAACGACTACTTAATGCCGGGAAGGAACCTACTCCCAGCACTGGCAGATGTGCTGTTGCGATGGCGAACCCATCCAAAAGTAATTACGGCAGACATTGAAAAAATGTATCGACAAATCTGAGTCCACCCGGATCAACGAAATCTGCAATGAATCTTGTGGCGAGAGGACCCCCTAAAACCAATGAAAACTTACCGATTGAATACCCTCACCTATGGGTTAGCATGCGCCCTATTCCTGGCTATTCGTACTCTCCTTCAATTAGCTTCAGATGAAGGAAGCAAATTCCCATTAGGAGCGAGCGCTTTACGAGAAAACACCTACATGGATGACATTTTAGTTGGGGCTCCAACCGAAACCGAAGCAAAGGCAATTCAAAAGGAGATCCAACAAATCTGCATGGCGGGCGGCTTCGCAGTCAAGAAATGGGCATCTAACTGCCCAGAAATCCTGCAGAACGTTCCAGCCGAAGACAAGGCTCCTCAGGCATTTTACTCTTGGACAGCAACTGACGCTACCCACGCCACTTTGGGACTGTTGTGGAAATCAGAACACGACGCTTTCACCTTCAAGGTTCACTTCATAACCAGCAACAAAACAACAAAAAGAACTATACTTTCGCAAGCGGCACGACTATTCGACCCTCTAGGGTGGCTGGCACCCATCATCGTGAAAGCGAAGATCTTCATTCGAACCTGTTGGCAAATCAGCGCTCAATGGGATGACCACTTGCCCCCTTCTGTGGCAAACGAATGGAACACTTTTCATGACGAATGGCACCTAATCCGGGACGTTAAAATACCGCGCTGGTTAAGGATGGAACAAGGAAATACGGTAGAACTTCATGGGTTCGCAGATGCCTCAGAACGTGCTTACGCGGCGGTCCTCTACATAAGAGCCATTGCTAATGAACAGGATCCATACATATCCTTGATAACGGCTAAGACCAGAGTAGCCGCACTCAAGCGCGTCTCACTACCACGGCTTGAGCTATGCGCAGCTTATCTGCTCTCCTCACTCACGCATAAAGTTGCAGGAGTCTTGGGAATCCATAAAAATAAAATCACCCTGTGGTCCGACTCAACCGTAATTCTAGGGTGGATTCAAGGGCACCCCTGCAAATGGAAAACCTACGTGGCGAACCGCGTAGCCGAGATACAACGACTAATGCCAGGAGGCAGCTGGAAACATCCCTGGAAACTTGAATCCCGCAGACTGCGCTTCAAGAGGGCTGACTCCCAAGCAACTTCTGAAGCACGAGTTATGGTGGTGCGAACCGCCATTTCTTACGAAAAGGGGTCCAAGCAATAATGAAGGTCCACAACCTTGCCTGCCTCTAGAATTACCGGAAGCCCGGGTAACCATTCAGACGGCTACCGTTCAGGGCCCATTCCTCGAACCCGAACTACTGACGAGGTTCTCAAGCTACAACATACTATTGCGAGTCACTGCATGGTGTAAACGATGGAGATCAGCCGCACGACCTAGAACCCAAGAACTACTTCCCAATGATCTGCGAAACGCCGAGCTTACCTGGGTAAAGCAGATTCAGGCTATCCACTTTTCCGCAACAATAAAGGATATACGAGCCAACGGGGTAAACCATAAAAAGGGGTCATTAGCGCAGCTAGCGCCCTTCCTGGACAAGGAAGACATCCTGCGAGTAGGAGGAAGGCTAAAGCACTCCCTCCTATCTTGGGATGAAAAACACCCAATAATACTCCCAGCAGGATCGAAACTCACGGAGCTCCTCGTCAATCAAACTCACAGAGCGACACTGCACGGCGGAACTCAGCTTACCTTGAACAGCTTGCGCCAGCGCTTCTGGATACCAGGAGGACGACGACGCGTCAAGCAGTGCCTCCATAAATGCATCACGTGCGCGCGATGGCGGGCGGCGCCATCCCATCAATTCATGGCAGATCTACCACCGGTACGCACCAGGCCCGCAAGGCCATTCCAGTTCACCGGAGTAGACTACGCAGGGCCCGTGTTTATAAGAACTTCCCCAGGGAGAGGGCACAGGGCATCGAAAGCCTTCTTGGTCATCTTCATCTGTATGGTGACCAAGGCAGTGCACCTCGACGTAGCTTCTGACTACTCTGCAAGGGCCTTCCTTGCAGCCCTACAGCGGCTGGTCTCTCGTCGTGGTTTGTGCACCGAACTCTACAGTGACAGAGGAATACCTTTGTCGGTGCCGATTCCGAGCTGCGAAAAATGTTCGCCGCTAGCAGCAAAGAATTCGCTACCATCAGACGCGAAACAACAAACCAGGGAATAGCTTGGCGATTCAACCCACCTGCCGCGCCACACTTTGGAGGCCTGTGGGAAGCAGCCGTAAAGTCAACAAAATATAATCTACGAAGAGTCATCGGGGAAGCTACCCTCACTTTTGAGGAGATGTCGACTGTACTCGCGCAGATTGAGGCATGCCTCAACTCACGCCCCCTGAGCGCATTAACCGATGATCCAACTGATATCAGCGCGTTAACCCCAGGGCACTTTCTCATCGGTAGGGCTTTCAACGCCATCCCTCAACCTTCACTCCTGGAGATATCACCATCCAGACTTACGCGATGGCAACAGCTCGATTAAAATGAGAGATCATTATTGGGCCCGCTGGGCAAAGGAATATGTCCACAGTCTCACCCCACGAGCTAAGTGGCAGCACAAAACTAATGAGTTTACGACAGGACGGCTTTGTCTCTTGAGAGACGAGAACACTCTACCGTCCAGATGCCCTCTAGCTCGCATCACGAGAATCCACCCAGGCAGAGACGACTGCACCAGGGTTGCAACTGTAAAAATCGCTACGACAGAATTAACCAGGCCGATTATAAAACTCGTCCTTCTACCAGTGACCAATTCAGGAGAGGACCCTGCAAGTCTGGAATTATCACGAGCACGTGATAAGGCGGGCGGAATGAGCGAGACACGGCCGCCAGAGTACCGCTCGAGCCCCCCACTCCCGAGCGCCTGGAACTAGGCCGCCTGCCTGACACCGCCCGCGCCCGACTCTCGTGCGGCCGCTAGTTCCGCCGCGAGCGCACAGAGGGAGAGCGCGCCTGAGTCTCGCGTAACCAGAGCCCGACACGATCGGGAATATAAGGAGCGCCGCGAGGCCCCGAAGAGCAGCGACAAGCTGGCCAGAGCACGCGTACTAGTACCACGCTCAGAGCCCTCGGCAAGACAAATCTTGCAGCTATCCTCGTGCCTTTCTCTCTGACTGCATGCCTATGCGTCAGACCAAGTACAAACGCAACCCGCAGGAGGCGCCATCACAGAACGAGATAACGTGGAAGCTCATCCCCCTGAAGGAGCCACTCTCTATTCAGCGGGGATTCCTCACTAGACCATCACGAGAATCCCTCGCCCTCTGGGACGTAAGGGTACGGAGATACACGTCCCCTCGCTGGACAGATGCTGGGCCACCACTGCTCTTCCCACTACCAGGCTCCCCGAAAAGAACGGTGGGGACGCAGACTCATCGATGCACTCGGGTCCATAGAGGAACCCTGACCTCCGAGACAACCCGACGATCGCTGATCGATCGCGAATCATAGATATCTTCGGGCAGCGAGTGGGAACCGACAATCCCGCCACCATCATCAGAGATCCTATCGGTCGAGGATAGAGCGACAACCCCACCTCTCGCCCTTCTTCCGGGCATAAGACGCACCCAAACCCAGCCGTCACTCCTCTGGAGCGAGTCACTAACCGCCCCGCCTGCGGATTGCAATAACAACCCCACTACCAAGCTGTATAATGAATAAATAGGAAGAAAATTAGAGAATTCTTCGTGTCAACCACTTCATTTCGCCGACCTACCCCAAGCGTGCGCCATCAACCGCCCCGACTAAGCGCGATACCGAAACAATGTTCTAAAGGATTGAAATTGTCGGTTAAGAATTCAACCTCATTCGATTTTTTCTTTTTGTTTTTGTTCGTTTTGTTTTTTTTTGTTAATTCAGTAATGAGTTGATAAATGGCGACGGCCGATTTCCGTCGATTTTAAATAAAATGTTTGATTTTTCTTTGTTTTCATTTTCAGCACGTCCAAAATTTAAAAAATATTTCCACGTGTATGTAGGAAGCATATTTTTATTTTTTTCCGCTAAATATTATGATATTAACTAACCGCGTCTATTTGATTCTTTTTTATTTGAATTAACTAGATTTTTCATAGAACCAAATTTTTCCTATTGCATTCCATTATTAAAATTATTGATTTTACAAATGTTTATTTATAGAAAATCAATCTATTTAATATCGTCTAATAACTACATATTTTATTTGATCCTAATAAATCTGTGATTCGGTTTCATCAGTTCAACATTTGCATCTGTTCAAAAAAACAATTTAGTTAAGTTCACTGAATAGATCTAGTTATTTTTTTATTTACCTTAAATAGAATTTTCGTAGAGTTAACCATTTTTCTATTTGTTTGAACTAATGGTCCATCTTTATGGCAACACTCATATCAAAGGGGCGAGGGGTAGAGAAGGTGGAGAAACAGGAATTTTATGTGTGTGTGTGTGTGTGTTTCTATCTATGCTATAAATCTATAGCATGTTATTCGATGAAACTCTCTAATTATCACAATCATATTAACTAATTCATATAGCTTATGTGATACAACAAATAGTTAGAGGTATTCATTTGGTCTCTTATGCCATATCAGCGACCAAAATGTTATAAGCACTCGGTAGCATAGGGGCAGCGGAGCGTAGCTATGATTAGGTAGGACTAGATTCAAGTCGCATATAGGGCAAGTATTGCGTTCGGAAAAAATCATTTTTAAAGGCCAGGGAATGACGAATTACGATGAAAAATCCTTATGGTAAAGCTCTCAATTAAGGAGTTCATTTTATTTTCGATTTATGAAATATTTTATGCATATAGAACACTTAGCTTTACCGTGTACATTGTAAGCAAATAAAGATTAATTTGAATCTCATCTTTATTAACATATATAAATATCTTTGAAATAAATATGATCGTAGTAGTCTGTGAGACAAGGAAAGAACCTATTTTATTTAAATAGATTCTATATAAATTAATTTTTTTGTTTAGCAGTGTACAGTAGGCTGAAAGGTGGGGCAAGTAGGCTCTGCGGGAGCGCTCGAAGTAGGCTGACCTGAGGTTCCGTAGGTTGAATTGTGATCCTCACTGACCTCCTTTGAGTCAAAAAGTCTACTTTCTGCCATACCGGAGGTTCATCGGAGGCTCTAACGCATGGTACTTTCAAACATTTTACCCTCCTTTAGATACGCAATAATCCGCTCATGCTGATTTCTGCTCGCCTCCATTTTGTGGGTTGAACGCGGCTCGAAAATTTCGACTCGGGTTGCGACGAATGTCGCTTATTTTGCTCAAAACTCGACGTTTTCGCACGAAAAAATTATGTGATGCTCAAACAAAGTCGCCAATATTTCAAGGTTATGGTCTTGCCAGATGTCCAACCTTACGATATGAGGTTTTACATCTGACTATTTCAACTATAACTTCATGGTGGGGCCATCTTTTGTCAAACGGCGGAGTCTTATTTGTACTCCACAGAATTTACAGCTTGTTGAGCGAAAGCGTTCGCCGGTTGGATAACAGGTAGCTGAGGCGCTCGGCCAACCGGATCTTGGGGGGCGGGGGGGGGGGGCAAACCAGGGTATCCGTCCTGGGCGGAGATTTAAGGGGGCGCCAAATACATGTGTCTGAAAAAAAACTTGTTTCACTAAGCGCCTAGCATACAGGGCGCTTTAGTGAAAGTGACTTTCGATGGTCTCAACATCCTAGCCATCAAAATAAAACTGCCCATGAGGCGAACTTTGATGAGGTAATAGATTATTTCGCGGAAAGGAAAGCTCGATGTGTAAGCAACATTAAATAGTAAAATTTGCTGGGACCTAAACGGTTGTCCACACTGGTTGTATTTATTCTATATGAATGTGACACATAAGGAAAAGTTATTAGCAAATGGGTAATAAAGAGTGCACATCTATTTAAAGGTTCTTATGATCCCGGTCACAAAAAGTCCCACCCAGTATATTTGTTTTACGAGTTTTTTTAAATCATTAATCTCAAATGCTGGAAGGGAGTGGTGCCATGTCAAGTTTTTGCCCAGGCTCGTAAAAATCGTAGGTCCGGGGCTTGCGCTCGGAGCCTACTTGCTGGGGAAACTATTTCTCACTACCTGAGGTACCCTCATAAATTTCGTGGCACTATTAATGAGTACCCGTGAAAAACGACGCAACCGACCCAACCTCGAGTCAGCGTCACGCCAATCACATTCTACCATTGGCCGATGAACGGCAGCACTACCGGTTTAGTGTTGCGCCACGGTAGGAGTGATCTCTTCGGCCCAACGCTGGGATGTACAGTTGGTCAATAGTAGGCTTACCGGAAATCCTAACAGTTGGCCTCGTATTGACCCAACATTGGGTTAAAGATGAGAAAGAACAATTAGATTCGTTAACATCGTTATGCATAATCACTTGTTCGTGGAATATTTCCAAATTTGTTTCACTATCTATTTATCTTTTTGTTTCGTTGCCTCTGATTCTAACCTGCTGTGAAGAGTCTTCTAATTTTTGTCGTCGTTTTAATACTCGACGTTTCTTAATGATATCATAATAATTCGGCATTTTTTTAATACACCACAAAACTTTAGTATAAATCAATTTTATTTTTAATAAAGTGAATTTCAGATAATTGTAATTATGAGTTTTTATTATCACAGGACGTAGAAAATTGCCTGCAGCGATAATAAAAAAATATATAATTATAATATACGTAAAAAAGCATTCTTGTATATATGTATGGACTATACCGTTCAAAGCCAGTATTGGGCCAGGATTGGCAATTCGTCAGTTTGCCATGCTAAAAATGAGCATTGGCAAAATCACGGTCAAACGATTGACTTAGACTCAGAGCCTGCGCTCGTCTCGACAATTGGCCGACGGTCATTAATTAGTACTGGCCCAGCGTTGGCTCTTCGATGGTGTTGCCGAGCTTCAATTCAAGACTAGCAAACCCATGATCAACTGGTTGGCCCATGTTCGGGGCCAACACTGGGACCCGACAATTGGCTGGCAGTTGGTAATCGATATTTGGCCCAAGGTTCCCGAGTCGAAATTTTCGAGCCGCGGTCAACCCACAAAATGAAGGCGAGCAGAAATCGGCGTAAACGGATTATTGGGTATCTAAAGGAGGATACAATGTTTGAAAGTACCATGCGTTGGAGCCTCCGATGAACCTCCAGCATGGCAGAAAGTAGACTTTTTGACTCAAAGGATGTCAGTGAGGTTCACAATTGAACCTACGGAACCTCAGGTCGGCCTACTTCGAGCGCTCGCGCAGAACCTACTTCCCCCCCTTTCGGCCTACTGTACACTGCTAAACAAAAAAATTAATTTATATAGAATCTATTTAAATAAAATAGGTTTTTTCCTTGTCTCACAGCCTACTACGATCATATTTCTTTCAAAGATATTTATATATATTAATAAAGATGAGATTCAAATAAATCTTTATTTGCTTACAATGTACACTGTAAAGCTAAGTGTACTATATGTATAAAATATTTTATAAATCGAAAATAAAATGAACGCCTTAATTGAGAGCTTTACCACAAGGATTTTTCATCGTAATTCATCATTCCCTGGCCTATAGAAATGATTTTTTTCGAAGAAAATATTTGCCCTATATGCGCCTTGAACCTAGTCCTACCTACTCATAGCTACGCTCCGCTGCCCCTATGCTACCGAGTGCTTATAACATTTTGGTCGCTGATATGGCATAAGAGACCAAATGAATACCTCTAACTATTTGTTGTATCACATAAGCTATATGAATTAGTTAATATGATTGTGATAATTAGAGTTTCATCGAATAACATGCTATAGATTTTTCAAACAAACACATATATACATATACATATATATAAAATTCCTCTCTCTCCACCTTCTCTACCCCCCGCCCCTTTTATATGAGTGTTGCAATAAAGATGGACTATTAGTTCAATCAAATAGAAAAATGGTTAACTCTAAGAAAATTCTATTTAAGGTAAATTAAAAAAAAATAACTAGATCCATTCAGTGAACTTAACTAAATTTTTTTTTGAACAGATGAAGATGTTGAACTGATGAAACCGAATCACAAATTTATTAGGATCAAATAAAATATGTAGTTATTGGACGATATTAAATAGATTCATTTTCTATAAATAAACATTTTTCAAATCAATAATTTTAATAATGGAATGGAATAGGAAAAATTTGGTTCTATGAAAAATCTAGTTAATTAAAATAAGAAAGAATCAAATAGACGCGGTTAGTTAATATCATAATTATTTAGCGGAAAAAAATAAAAATATGCTTCATACATACACGTGGAAATATTTTTTAAATTTTCGACGTGCTAAAAAATGAAAACAAAGAAAAATCAAACATTTTATTTAAAATCGACGGTAATCGGCCGTCGCCATTTATCAACTCATTATTGAATAAACAAAAAAAAACGTACAAAAACAAAAAGAAAAAATCGAATGAGGTTGAATTCTAAACCGACAATTTCAATCCTTTAAAACAGGAAATAGACTATAATTAACACCCTAACGTTCCATATAGATATCAACATTATATGTTATTTAGATCTACACTGCCAGCCAAAAGTTTTCGGACACTCCACATAATCGCAAAACTTTTGAGCGCTGCATAATTGCCAAATAATGTTAGAGTAATATAATTCATTTCATTTATTATTTCACGAACATACTATAAAGATCTATATAATTAATTAATTATACAGAGCTTTATAGTATCTTCGTAAAATAATTATTATTCTACCATAAGTTTGCAATGATCCAAAGTGATATTAAGTTTCGCAGTTATCTGAAGTGTCTGAATACCTTTGACTGGTAGTGCATATTCGAATATATTAATGCAACCACATATTTCGAGTATAATATATATAGTATTATATAATATATACCGTCGCTTAAAAGTTTGGATACACCAGTCGATATTTCTTGCTGCACGAAAAGTTACATAGCTTCGTAAAAAAAAAAAGATAACCAAATTTACCGAACGGCGGTTTGACGGGAATAAATTCAGCTTTATATTGCTTTTCTGAAATATTTTTTTATAATTTTCTTTTCGACCCGGTACGCACTTTTATACGTGACTGATTTTCGGCTTTTTTTCGACCATCGAGAATTGGGCGCATGACTTATGCAAAAAAAAATTGTTACGTTTATCCATGATAAACTTGAACGGGGTAGCAAGAACTCCATTTGCGTTTTTATAAAGTTTTGTACGATTTTTTTTTGCAATGTTATTTCCTTTTTTATTAAAAAATACTAATTCTAGATAATGCAATGTAACTCAAGAACTAGAGGGTTTAAGAAGAAATGTCAAGGACGAAAAACGTCGCGTAAACTTATACTGGATAGACTGGCATTTTTTAAGAATTTTCCTGTGAGATTTTTTCTGACAGGAAAACGCCCATTAATCCGATAGAATTGGAGTAAGACTGTATATACAAGCATTATTTTATGAATTGCCTATAAAATAATAATAAATCGATATTGAGAAAATTTGATTGTTTTCGCATATTAATATTGCACTAATAATTTGATAAGGGGACGATGTATTTTTATTAATTTCGTATTATTTTCGTCATCGAACGGGTTACCGATCAGGCCACAATGGAATGATGATGGTGGAGATATCGAATTTGGGCCGAAAGCAGGTTAGGTGGGGTCGAGGCAACAGTTTGAGATTGAAAACAGGTTAAGGAGGCCTGTGCTCTGCATGTTTCACTGAAACTGGGGTCGAGAGAAGGTTTGGGAGGTCTAGCAGAGGCTACCCTGGACCAAGAGGAGGTCTCTTCATGGCACTGAACTCGACAAATGAGGTTTCGTAGGTTCAACGGAGGGTGGCGGCTTATGTATTACAAAAGAAATGGGTCCTGCGAGGGTTCAGAGGAGGCTAAAAATTTTGACTCGGGTTGGGTTTTCGTTGGTTGACCATGTTTCAAATGAGCACTGGCAGAATCATGGCCAAATCATTGGCCCGTATAAAGCACCAACACTGGGCATTAGTGGTTGGTGCTGAATATCGTACAAAGCGTCGGCCGCATTTTAAGCGCCGGCAAATTTTTACCGGGTAGTTTATCTTCCCTTGTCTATAGATGGCATTTAAATCAAGTTATTATACGATGTACGGTCGTTCGGAGAAAATTGAAACACAACGTGTTCTCCGTTGTTCCACAATCGTGTTAACAGCTACAGTTTCTTAATAATGGCGAACTCGCGGAAATCACAGGGTGAAATCTGCTCGTCAGAAGAAAACAGTTGGTGCAAGTGGCGGATCGCAGAAGCTACAGCAACTCGCTGATTTCCACCACCAACCTGCCCTTCATGAAACAGTTGAAAAAACGATTCGACCAGTGCTGTACGTGGCCCTTTCGAAGAAAGATTTGTTGCAAAGATGCACCGGTGGAAACACATAAAATGACAATGAGTCCTTCAACACCTGCGTATGGATCTTGACTCTCAAACACCTTCATTGCTATGAGAAGCGATCGAGGTAGCCGCATATATAGCAACCGGGATCTGCAATGAAGGCTACTCATCCATTTTAAAGACAATGAATACGCCAGGGATTATCGTCAGGGCGAACAGCACGAACTTGGTTTAGCTGGCTGACAGAAAGCGTGTGGGGGCGGTGGAGGGAAAAATGTTGGACTATGCGAAAAAGGCCAGGATGGAGAAAATAAACCTTCAGATTCGACAAAATAGGTTCTTCGAGAAAGACGAAGGCCCTCTGTATGGTACTGGAATCGCTGATTAAATATAAGTTGTCAAAAACAAACATTAAATAAGATTTTTCATAACCCCATGTGCGAGTAGCCAACGTTCCGAGTACGGCCGTATTGCTGTATTGCGGCAGCTCGTCGGCTGCCAACGATCGACGGTCTATGACGGCCCAGCGTTGGCGAAACGTGCGATCGATGCTTGCCTATTAAGAGGGAATGATACCTCATCGCGGTCGGTATGGTAGAACAATTATAGATTCCCAAAAATCTCGAAAACGGCTCTTCAGATCCCGTCGAAACTTTGCCAAACGACGTCAAATAGATAGACGAACAGCTGTCTTCCCCTCAAATTTTCTGAATTTAAGAAAAAAAAACTAGATTTGCTTATGATAAGCCAATCTACATTTTTTTTCTCAAATTCAGAAAATTTGAGGGGAAGACAGCTGTTCGTCTATTCATTTGACGTCATTTGGCAAAGTTTCGACGGGATCTGAAGAGCCGTTTTCGAGATTTTTGGGAATCGATAATTGTTCTACCATACCGACCGCGATGAGGTAGCATTCCCTCTTAAGGCCATGTGCCACACGCCAGAAAATTTCGACGCGGCCTCTCGTTACGTCGGTAGCGCAGATCTCGTAGTTTTTAGCTACGAGTCGCTACCTACGGACAGCGCAGCGATCGCGAATTCGGTCTCGATGCTTCGCACTGGGACGAAGAGTCGAAGCCAAATAGACGACGATCGCTGAGCGCGCGCGCGTGTATGTGTGTGTGTGTGTGTTTGCTACGCCGCACAGTGGGGCAGAATCCCAAAAAGCTGGCCAAAATTCGGAAAGTGTCCAAAATGATCTCCAATTCTCTTCTCGGGGGTTTTCGGGGTCGCTGAATACGAATCTGTTATCAGAATTACGATTTTCAAAATGGCGGACCCAAAATGGCGGACATAATTCAACCAATTAGTCAAATAATTCAGTAAAAAATACCCAATCATATTTCTTAAGGGTTTTTGGGATCGCTGATTACGAATTTGTTATAGGAATGTTAATTTTCAAAATAGCAGACGCGATATATAGACGATTCCACAAAAATTTTCAATTTTTAAATATTTTTTAATAGAAAATGTTTCATAATATTTTTAGGTTTAAATGAGTAGAAAATCTCTTGAGCCATGTTTTTATTTTTGAACAATTTCTTGAGTACAAAATTTGCAATAAATCAAATATCTGTTATTTACTTCTAGTAACAAAAATCTTGTATGTCATCTTCAATGTTGGAATCATTCGATTCGGATTCTGATGTTGACCCGCTTGTATCCAAATCGGAATCGTTCCTTATCTCTTGTCTGGTGACTTCAGGTTGTTTTAACATTTCTATAGCTTCTTTATGTAAAGATTTCGCCGGTCTCTGGGGCAATTTCCTGATGCTTGAGAGAAATGGATCTGATGATACTAAGAGCCTATAGAAAATGTCTCTCATATTCGATTCTCGAGAGCATTTTCTTGAATGATGTAACCTGTAGTTCTTTATGTCCTTATTGCGTGACTCTTGGGCCTCTTTAGAAAGTTGTCCGATCGGTAAAAGGGCATATTTTACAATTTCTGCTCCGTGCATCAACATTTTGTGCACAGATGTTGGCATGTAATACCATGGATATAAAGCAACGAATAAACGAGCAGTATTTACACAATAGTCTTTGAATTTTTCTTCGTCTATATCATACCCGCTCGAAATTGCCTGCAAAATAACATGAAATCGGTGAATTAAATTTTCATCGACTCCTGTTATTTCAGCAGATATATTAGCATTTTCGAAAAAGCGGCGGGCGGTATTTCCATCGTTTGAGCTGCCATATCCTGGCTTTGGTCGATCAACGATAAGCCCCAGTGTTGTCTTAAATTGAGTCTGTATGTCTTCCTTGCGTACTTTCACAATCTTTTTCACTTCCTCTTCACGAGCTTGCCACTTTTGAGTTGTAGGCTTATACGACAAATGCAAACAGCACTCGAAAAAACGAATCCACGCATGTAATGTAGATATGCCAAATCTTAAATTATCTGTAGTAATGTCCATTTTTATAATTTTGTCGATGTTATTAAAATCTTTAGAGGTGGCTTTGCACAGGAAGCAGCGGTGTGCAGAAGTGGTACCGGCTACAGCGTTACAGACTTTGCCGTCTATCATCGTAAACGACATACAATAGGTTACTGAAATTGATTTTTCATTTTGTTCAGTAGTGTATGGTGCAGGACCCGCAATCTGCTGTTCAATGTCGGTAACTTCTTTCAATGTTGATTGTACATCTTCATGTACAAACTGCAATCGTATTGGTCTGCAGAATCGAGGAGATGAAGGTCTAGGATTTTTCCACACAATAGTTCCTTCATCCGTCTCGTGATTGTTGTAGATTAATTGCAAAGGTACCAGAGAAGTATAAAAAATGCTTTCATCAGATTTTCCAGCCTCATCAAATTTTTGCTTATAAACACTTTGACCGCTGCTTCCATCACATTCCCATTTACAGTGAAGTACTAATTTTTGCAGAATTTTAGAATTTAGAGTATCGATGACATCAGCCTGAAGTTGTATAATTCTGTATGTGGTATGATCAAGTAAAGCCTGTAGTTTAATTTGTGCGCACGACTCAGTAATATTCATGTACACAACTGATGGATAACAACGATTTTTTGCTTTTTCTACTTCATGGTATGATGGATATAATTTGCATTTACGTGCTCTAGCTGCATTTCTTGATAGCTGATAAGAGTGCTTTGATTCTCCTTTCTCGATCATCAAAGAAAGTGCTTCGTCTGGGGTTAAAGGTGTCTCATTTTTTGACCGAACAGCAGCTATATATTTTGAGGCTCTTGTTGGGCTGGTTAATGTGACATCTTTAAGAACTTGAGCAGCATCCACTTGACCAGAAGTCCTTAAACTCATTTGAGCAGCATACGTCAATTCTTCTGTAGATAAAGTAGAACGTATTTCTTCAGTCTTTCGCCTCTTAGATCTATCGCTGGATGAAGCAAAGGATTTCGAAGGTCGTCCAGATGTTCCTTTTTCATCATTCTTCACAATCTTCTCAGATGTTGATGTTGTGCATTCAGTATCGGATAATGTTGAAAAACATACGGTGCCATTCAACCATTCTTCATTATTTTTTAGAAACTTTTCTTGGCCTCTATTTGCTGCTTTCCATCTGGATCGAAAATTTGCAAATAACAGTCCTAATGACTTTTCATCCTCGTCTACTTGTATCACATGTTCTGTTTTCTTGAAAATTGCATCTTTCAAAACTCCAATAACGAATTTCTGTTCGTTTTTTAAACTGTCTTTCACCATGAAAAAAACATCTCTTCTTGATAATTCCATATTTGAAGATTGGGAAGACTCTGTAAAATACCAATATAAACATGTACAAAATTGAATGACATTATTTTGAAATCATTTTATACTTAACAAAACTATATACGGTGTTCTAACTCGAAATGTACAAAAATAATTTATTACTACTAAAAATGATTTTATATTTATAAAGAAAACGAATATTTATGATATAAATGATTAACAAATATATTTACATACATTCTGCACGAAAAAAAAACCGAAATTACATGAAATCTGTCTTTACGAGAATCACCTCTGTGTCAGTATACAACAGGTATAATAAAGCCTGAACAAACATGGGGGAAACACAGTTCTAGCTACTGAGAGTTCTTGCAGGAATATTTTATAAAATGTTTAGATTTTCGTAAAGCGTACATTTAGAATAATAAATTACTGTATTAAAATTTAAATGATCTATGAATATTAATCAATAAATGAACATATTACAAATGGAATTAATAAATAAATATTAATCTATGTTAATAGACAGAAAATATACCAACACGCTGTAACGTAATAATCAATGGATTACATTAACACGTCCGTTAATGTCGCGTCACGTATTTCTCCCTAAAAATTGGTCTAACTATTCGTTGAGCACTCCTGAGCAGCCAGTTTTTTAGTATATTATATTTATTACTGTACACTATCCGTTTCTTGTTGAAACAAGGTCGAGACTCGCGAAGACATTTTTAAAACTACTTTAGAAAATCGATTTTCGAAAAAAATGTATAATTTTTTATGTTTACTTGTTGCAAAATTTAGATATTGCAAACATAAAATAAGCAATAACTGTGCATAATTATATTTTCTGCATACCTTCAGAAAGTTTTTCCATTTTGCAGAATTAAAATTGAGACAATTTCGTCCGTTTCACAGCACTTCGAAACAGGCAAGAATTTTTCGACGCGTACGCTTGTTTAATGCGTACCGAACGGCGGCTGAATGTCGACTGATGTCGAGGCGACCCTAGAGCAGGTATAAACCTGCCCGGTCCGGAATTTCGTCCTAGGACTATCAGTAAACAAGATCTGAACATATATAGACGAATATATACAACTCAAAAATTTGACTTTTGGCCAGCTTTTTGGGATTCTGCCCCACTGTGCGCCGCCCGCGTTGCAGAAAGAACGAATCCATTCTCGCACGCCGTTCGGTCGTACACAAGCACCTTACATCTATGTGCGTGTCACACAAAATTCACACAACTATGTGTAGCGACCACGCTACGCTTGTATTGGAAGCATGCGCTCGCTCGGCAGGAGAGCGGTGAAACTTTGTTGCATTTTACATTGTATATACAGCCATTAAATCGATTTTTTTCGACGCCGGCGACAACCAAAAGACTCAGGCATTTCCCCATACTTTCTTAATTCATCGTTAACGATTTCGATCCCTGCCAAAATTTCGAGCGACCAAAATTGCTCAAAACACACTCTACAAAAGAGTGGTAAAATTTTGCAATGCTCATTATTTAAACAAATGCGTTCAGCATTTTATCTCTGCCAGGGTTCATATTTGGCAGCATTTTTGCTGGTCAGCTTCTCGAACAATCAAGATCGCTAGCCTCGCTCTGTGAAAGAGCGGTGAAATTTTGCAATCGCGCATTGTTTAAACAAATGCCCTCGAATCGATTTTTTTGTTGACGGCGGTCATCGGTGGAAATTTCTTTATGGTAGAACTTTCTAGCAAACAGGGTTTGCTAGAGACTCGTATGGTGGAAAGGTGCTAGCATTTCTCCACTCTTTTTTTAATAAATTTAAACAAATAAGCTCGAAGATTATTTGGCATCTCGATGTCGCTCATCATCGACGAATTCGATCTCTGCTAAAATCTCGAGTCACGACCGAGATCGCTCGAGACTCACTCTACAAAAGAGTTGTAAAATTTTACAATGTTCTTTGTTTAAATAATTGCGATCGGCATTTTTTTTCTGCCATAGCTTATCTTCGACAGGTTGTCTGCGGCCGACCAAATTCGCGAGCGAACGAAATCGACCGGGTCTCACTCTGCGAAAGAGTGGTAAAATTTTATTGTTACTGCAAAAAAAATACGTTTAGCATTTTTTCTCTCTGCCGGAATTCATCTTCGGCAGGTTTCTCCAAGGATCGAATTTTCTAGCAATGACGATCGGAGAAGTCTCGCTGTACAGAAGAGCGGTAAAATTTTACTATCGCGAATTGTTTAGAGGTCATGGGTGTACAATTTTCGATAAATCGTTTTGTTGGAAGCACTTTTAAAAAATCCTTGGAAACTTAAAAAAAATTACAATGCTCTTTGTTTAAACAATTGCGATCGGCATTTTTTTCTCTGCCATGGCTTACTTCGGCAGGTTGTCCGCGGCCGACCAAATTCGCGAGCGAACGAGATCGACCGGGTCTCACTCTGCGAAAGAGTGGTAAAATTTTATTATTACTAAATTATTACTAATTAGGCTAAAAAAAATACGTTTAGCATTTTTCCTCTCTGCCGGAATTCATCTTCGGCAGGTTTCTCCAAGGATCGAATTTTCTAGCAATGACGATCGGAGAAGTCTCGCTCTACAGAAGAGCGGTAAAATTTTACTATCGCCAATTGTTTAAAGGTCATCGGTGTAAAATTTTCGAAAAATCGTTTTGTTGGAAGCACTTTTAAAAAATCCTTGGAAACTTAAACAAATTTACAATGCTCTTTGTTTAAACAATTGCGATCGGCATTTTTTCTCTGCCATGGCTTACTTCGGCAGGTTGTCCGCGGCTGACCAAATTCGCGAGCGAACGAG
This sequence comes from Ophion obscuratus, assembly GCA_964007375.1. Taxonomy (NCBI): domain Eukaryota; kingdom Metazoa; phylum Arthropoda; class Insecta; order Hymenoptera; family Ichneumonidae; genus Ophion; species Ophion obscuratus. The sequence goes on along the minus strand of OZ023316.1, from coordinate 12,437,249 downwards.
ATCGACCGGGTCTCACTCTGCGAAAGAGTGGTAAAATTTTATTATTACTAAATTATTACTAATTGGGCTAAAAAAAATACGTTTAGCATTTTTTCTCTTTGCCGGAATTCATCTTCGGCAGTTTTCTCCAAGGATCGAATTTTCTAGCAATGACGATCGGAGAAGTCTCGCTCTACAGAAGAGCGGTAAAATTTTACTATCGCGAATTGTTTAGAGGTCATCGGTGTAAAATTTTCGAAAAATCGTTTTGTTGGAAGCATTTTTAAGAAATCCTTGGAAACTTAAAAAAATTTACAATGCTCTTTGTTTAAACAATTGCGATCGGCATTTTTCTCTGCCATGGCTTACTTCGGCAGGTTGTCCGCGGCCGACCAAATTCGCGAGCGAACGAGATCGACCGGGTCTCACTCTGCGAAAGAGTGGTGAAATTTTATTATTACTAAATTATTACTAATTATGCTAAAAAAAATACGTTTAGCATTTTTTCTCTCTGCCGGAATTCATCTTCGGCAGGTTTCTCCAAGGATCGAATTTTCTAGCAATGACGATCGGAGAAGTCTCGCTCTACACAAGAGCGGTAAAATTTGACTATCGCAAATTGGTTAGAGGTCATCGGTGTAAAATTTTCGGAAAATCGTTTGGTTGGAAGCACTGTTAAAAAATCTTTGGAAACTTAACAAAATTTACAATGCTCTTCGTTTAAACAATTGCGATCGGCATTTTTTTCTCTGCCATGGCTTATCTTCGGCAGGTTGTCTACGGCCGACCAAATTCGCGAGCGAACGAGATCGACCGGGTCTCACTCTGCGAAAAAGTGGTAAAATTTTATTATTACTAAATTATTACTAATTATGCTAAAAAAAATTCGTTCAGCATTTTTCTGTCTGCCGGAATTCATCTTCGGCAGGTTTCTCCAAAGATCGAATTTTCTAGCAATGACGATCGGAGAAGTCTCGCTCTACAGAAGAGCGGTAAAATTTCACTATCGCGAATTGTTTAGAGGTCATGGGTGTAAAATTTTCGAAAAATCGTTTTGTTGGAAGCACTTTTAAAAAATCCTTGGAAACTTTAAAAAAATTTACAATGCTCTTTGTTTAAACAATTGCGATCGGCATTTTTTTCTCTGCCATGGCTTACTTCGGCAGGTTGTCCGCGGCCGACCAAATTCGCGAGCGAACGAGATCGACCGGGTCTCACTCTGCGAAAGAGTGGTAAAATTTTATTATTACTAAATTATTACTAATTATGCTAAAAAAAATACGTTTAGCATTTTTTCTCTCTGCCGGAATTCATCTTCGGCAGGTTTCTCCAAGGATCGAATTTTCTAGCAATGACGATCGGAGAAGTCTCGCTCTACACAAGAGCGGTAAAATTTGACTATCGCAAATTGGTTAGAGGTCATCGGTGTAAAATTTTCGGAAAATCGTTTGGTTGGAAGCACTGTTAAAAAATCTTTGGAAACTTAACAAAATTTACAATGCTCTTCGTTTAAACAATTGCGATCGGCATTTTTTTCTCTGCCATGGCTTATCTTCGGCAGCTTGTCTACGGCCGACCAAATTCGCGAGTGAACGAGATCGACCGGGTCTCACTCTGCGAAAAAGTGGTAAAATTTTATTATTACTAAATTATTACTAATTATGCTAAAAAAAATTCGTTCAGCATTTTTCTGTCTGCCGGAATTCATCTTCGGCAGGTTTCTCCAAAGATCGAATTTTCTAGCAATGACGATCGGAGAAGTCTCGCTCTACAGAAGAGCGGTAAAATTTCACTATCGCGAATTGTTTAGAGGTCATGGGTGTAAAATTTTCGAAAAATCGTTTTGTTGGAAGCACTTTTAAAAAATCCTTGGAAACTTTAAAAAAAATTTAAATGCTCTTTGTTTAAACAATTGCGATCGGCATTTTTTTCTCTGCCATGGCTTACTTCGGCAGGTTGTCCGCGGCCGACCAAATTCGCGAGCGAACGAGATCGACCGGGTCTCACTCTGCGAAAGAGTGGTAAAATTTTATTATTACTAAACTATTACTAATTATGCTAAAAAAAATACGTTTAGCATTTTTTCTCTCTGCCGGAATTCATCTTCGGCAGGTTTCTCCAAGGATCGAATTTTCTAGCAATGACGATCGGAGAAGTCTCGCTCTACACAAGAGCGGTAAAATTTGACTATCGCAAATTGGTTAGAGGTCATCGGTGTAAAATTTTCGGAAAATCGTTTGGTTGGAAGCACTGTTAAAAAATCTTTGGAAACTTAACAAAATTTACAATGCTCTTCGTTTAAACAATTGCGATCGGCATTTTTTTCTCTGCCATGGCTTATCTTCGGCAGGTTGTCTACGGCCGACCAAATTCGCGAGCGAACGAGATCGACCGGGTCTCACTCTGCGAAAAAGTGGTAAAATTTTATTATTACTAAATTATTACTAATTATGCTAAAAAAAATTCGTTCAGCATTTTTCTGTCTGCCGGAATTCATCTTCGGCAGGTTTCTCCAAAGATCGAATTTTCTAGCAATGACGATCGGAGAAGTCTCGCTCTACAGAAGAGCGGTAAAATTTCACTATCGCGAATTGTTTAGAGGTCATGGGTGTAAAATTTTCGAAAAATCGTTTTGTTGGAAGCACTTTTAAAAAATCCTTGGAAACTTTAAAAAAATTTACAATGCTCTTTGTTTAAACAATTGCGATCGGCATTTTTTTCTCTGCCATGGCTTACTTCGGCAGGTTGTCCGCGGCCGACCAAATTCGCGAGCGAACGAGATCGATCGGGTCTCACTCTGCGAAAGAGTGGTAAAATTTTATTATTACTAAATTATTACTAATTAGGCTAAAAAAAAATCGTTCAGCATTTTTCTGTCTGCCGGAATTCATCTTCGGCAGGTTTCTCCAAAGATCGAATTTTCTAGCAATGACGATCGGAGAAGTCTCGCTCTACAGAAGAGCGGTAAAATTTTACTATCGCGAATTGTTTAGAGGTCATCGGTGTAAAATTTTACAAAAATCGTTTTGTTTGAAACACTTTTAAGAAATCCTTGGGACCTTAAAAAATATGATGCATATTCCTTTGTAGCTGAAAAAACCATTATAAAGTGGTTTTCGAGCTATTTTTTTAAGGAAGTCTCCGCCGCTGAAAACCGTCTTTGGCCTTGTCTCATGCCGGTAGGCGCAGTTCTCATTTCTGGTAAGCCTATTGTGGGGACAAAGTCACCGACTAAAAATAGTTTTATTTTCGACCAATAGGTGGCATTAGATTACGGGAAAAAAAACTTGTTCAGCTGTAGCGTCTTTGAAACCGTTGACTTCAAACATGTTTTTTTCAAAACCATGTTTTCGATATCGGGACGGAGCAAAACTCAAACAATGTTCGACCAATCGACTTGAAATTTTAAATGTAGTTTCTTAGATTGCTTTAACAATCAAGGACGAGCGCTTTTTTTCGATTGACTGAAAATTGTAAAAAATATATCACTTTTTATATCCAACCCCAGAAAATTAAAGAAACAGAAAATTTCTTCATTTTTTAAAGTGTTTTTGAAAAGCTGTATCAATGTTAAAAATAGTCATATCAAGATGAAAAAGAAAAACATTATTAAGCTTTAAGTATCTAGTTTGAGATCTTTTGGCAAAATAATTTTGTGAGGTATGGTTATCGCGCAATTATAAGAGATAGCGAGAAAATTATTTTTCCAATTTTATTTTTTCAAGGGATTTATCACAGTTAGATCAATGCACAGGTCCGTTAGCTTGTTTATTCAGTTCCAATTTGGTTTTTTTGTGGTCTCTCTATGTCAACTTTTTGCTGACATATCCGACTTATAATAAAACATGTTCCTTTCGTGTTTGATCAATGATATCACAGCAACCAATGATCGCACAGGAAATTATTGGGCAGCTTTAAAAACTTGAATCAATTTCGTGCAAGACCCTTTCGTTGATTTTTGCGAAAAAAAATCATGTTTTCACCATTAACAGTAGTTTGAAAAATAGGACAAAAAATGACATTTTATGGTTTTTCAGTAAATGTACTACTCCATTACAAATATTGGTAGAAAGACTAATGTCGCTACGTTTATTTTTCAGCTTAATGTACCCCCAATAGACGTGTAAATTTTCAAATTGATCCATCGACCCGTTTTTCCGAACCGATCGATCCAAGTTTTACAAAAGAATTAAAGGAAGAAGTGTTCCTAAACATCGTGTAATCATGATCAAAATGAAAACACCCATTTTCTTCGACTATTTTTATAACTTTGCAGTACTTGCTTGTTAAATTTAAGGAAAAAAAAATTGAGAAATTAAAAAAAATTGTAATCTGTTTAAATTTGTAACATTTTTCAAGGAAACAATGGTGACTCGTTGTTGCCACGCTTCGGCTTTTGCGCACCATAAATTCACTCATCTTTAATTGCATTGATTAAAAGTTGATCCCCCCAATAGTAATCACTAGTCGATCTGAGAACTTGTATGCCATTAACTGTAGATATTTTCTGCGAAGGTTATCAGGGATACAGAAAACACTTTTTTCAAAAATGATCTCTTGTTTGGAAGGAAAAACCAATGAACAATTTTTTTCAAAAACTAATCTTTTTTTGGTAAATTTTTTCTACGTTTTGGTAAAAAAAATGAATCTAATGTTTTTGTAAACTCTCATTTTTTTTCAATTTTTGATCATGCCTAGTTTTGAAAAAAAGATTGTTTTCCATAACCCTAATAACCTTCGTAGAAAATATTGAGAATTAATTGCATAAATGTTCTCAGATCGACTATTAAATACAGCTTGAGAGTATCAACTTTAATGGATGCAATTAAAGATGAGTGAAATCAAAGTGCGGAAAGGCCGAATCGTGTAAAAAATGAGTCAGTATTGTTTCCTGAAATATTTTACAAATTAAAAAAATGTTGCTCTCTCGAATTTTTTTCTTATATTTAACAAGCAACTAGTGCCAAGTTGTGAAAAAAGTCGAAGAAAATTAGTATTTTTATTTTGATGATGATTACAAGATGTTTAGGAATAATACATTTGTTCCTTTAATTGTTTTGTCAAATTTCGATTAACTTTTGATAGAAAACGGTTCGATGAATCAATTTGCAGACTAACAAGGGTATTGGGAGTAAATCGAGCTGAAAAAAAAAACGCGGCAACATTAGTCTTTGCATCAATATTTCTAACGTAGTGGTAGATTTATTGAAAATACAGAAAAAGTAATTTTTTGTCCTTCACCAAATAACGGTTAAGGAAGAAGAAAAAAAATACAAAAATCAACGGGAGGGGCTGGCAGAAAATTTATTCGACTTTTCAAAGCTGCCCTCTAATTCCCGTTGCGATAATTGGTTGCTTAGATATCGATAATCAAAGACAAAAGGATCTTTTTTCATTCGAAGTCGGATATCTCAGCAGAAAAATTGACGTAGAGAGACATAAAGCAAATTAAAGCAGAATAAACAAGCTAACTAACCTATACATTGAGTTAACTGAAACAAAATTCCTTAGTCCGATGACCCCTGAAAAATAAAAACAAATTTGGATTTTTTTTCTGCCGGTATTTCTTATGATTGCGCGATAGTCGTAAATCACAATGTTTTGCCCACAGATCTCGAAACTATCATCTTGAAGCTTCAAAAGGCTTTTTTCATCTCGATGCGACAATTTTTCACATAGACACAGCGCTTAAAAAAACGCTAAAAAATGAAGAAATTTTGTTCTTGTAATTTTTGGAGTTGTATATAAACAGTATGGTTCAAAACACAACCTTTTCTTAAGTCGTCGCTTTTCTTTCATTATTTTGAAGTTTCCCCTCATTTGACTGCTAAAACGAACGTAATAAACGAAAATAGTTTACTCTTAGTTCCACGATTAAATTTACGATAGTTCTACTGCGTTCCACGGAGAGGGTATGAGGTTGAAGTTTGCAACGTTGGAACGCAATAAAAATAAAAATTTGTGAAGTCCTTATTTATATTTCGGCAACCTTTGCTTACAATAATCCTCCAACCATTTTTCAAGATGGTTGGTCGCGCCTCGATCAAAGAGACGCGACCAACAATCGTCGACTTGTACTCCGATCTAAGGGGTCACACTGTGGAATTAAAAAAAAAATCTTTTTATTTTACTTGACTTAAAAGATGCTTTGAACCATCTATAATAAGGGGAAAAAAGTTTGGTACCTGTAAAACAAGGTCCGCAGGCCAGTATGGGTCTGCGGTGACAGTGGCTGGCCCATGTGCGAGACATCGACCGTTTTTCTCAAAACGGCACGCAGCATAACTCCAACAATTTTCATCATTTTCACTCCCAATTTTGGGTACATGTTTAAAATACCATTCCGAAGAGAAATAAGAACGGGATTTTCTATGAGTTAGTTATAACATTAGTTATTACCAAATGATTGTCCTTTGTTTCTGTCGAAAATTAAGTTTTTGGTTTAATGCTTGCCAATTACACAAAAAATAACATTGTCACAATTCTCTACGTATTTCTCTAGCTATACTCGTGTAAATTAATAGAAATTTATTTATTTTATTCTAAAATCAAATTTGTGTCAGCTATACTGCGTGCCGCAGAGCGTCTCAAATTCTACATGCCTCGCCAGAATGGCTCTAGCGTCACCTTTTGGCATAATTTTTTAATATAAATTTCATTTTGTTCACTTAAAGATATGACTAAAAACATCCTTGAATATTAATATTCTCTTATTTGTCCTTCTGCGAAAAAAAAATCGCGAAATATCACTCAATTTTGGACGTTTACAGTGGTGTAAGCCCTTATGGTAAAACGAGCGTGCGCTCTTGATTTCTATCGATTTCGTTCAAATTTTAACCACACATTGTTCATATTATTATGCAAGTTTGCGTTAAATTTTAGAACAGTTGACCATTTAGATTGGGAGATAATGGATTTTTGAATAGCAACTTTTAACCCTGCAGGGTCTGCATTGGCCGAAAGTCAGGTCACTTAATTCGGTGTACCATTCTATTGTGTTTATGAATTTTGAAAAAAAAATATGATTTGATAGTAAACTAATTAGGGAACGCGTGAAAAAGTTTGAATTGTCTTTACTATTCAGTTTTGCTAAAGACGTTCAGTAACGACAGAATAACTCTCGGTTAAAAATATTTATCCTCTATAATAAGAAGACATTATGCAACACCGCAGAACAGTATTGTTCAATATTTCGAGAAAAAAGTCAATTATTGTGTTCCTCAAGTTAAGCACTTTTAACGTGAAGAAAAACATTTGCGTTCTAAACATTAATATTTTATATTGTTTATGTTATTACCTTGTGTCTTTTTATAGAGCACAAATATTTTTCACGGAAAATTACTCTGTCTAAAGGCCATAGCCGATTAATTAGGGAAAAATTGGCCCCGCATTTCTTCCAGCGAAATTTGGAGTATATTCTGAGGTATAAAAAAAAATTCTGAAGATTTTATGCCCGTCAACGCAACGGTTTTAGAAAAATGATTTTTTTTTAATTATCAAAAAAAAATTCCGGAAACGGTATAGTGGATCGAATTGATTTTTTTTTGGTACTTGTTCCCATCAAACGCGTTGAGAAATAAAATTATAGAACATCTTGCGAAAGATTAAGGTTTGAAAAAAATAATGTTCCTTGTTTTATTATTTTTTACTATAATCCACTTGGGGTACAATAGCGACATTTTTTTCATATAATCTTTGGGCACTGTAATGGTCGCGAGCGGATGATTGAGGATTGCGTGAATTGGTCAAGACAGAACTAAGACGACTGAGATCTGGGCCTTTTGTTCTTTATTCAATTTGGCGAGGGAGTGCACTTAGGTGTTCGAGGGTTTAGGATGGACTAATCGCTCTCGGTCCAGCAGGAGGAAGCGTGGCTGAGTGGAGGGGCCTTAGGAAGGTGGAGGGGATGTCGCGCGCGAGAAGCGCGTGGGCTCGGGAACAATGGGACTCAGGTGAGAGAGGAGGTCGAGGATTGCTGATGAGGATTTCTAGGAAGGAGGATTTGGTTTCTGCTAAGGGTTTCTAGGAAGAAAGATTAGTTTTAGGTGAGAGCTGTGGGAAGCGGTTGACATGAGGCTGTGAGACTGGGTTTGGGAATAGGAGTCGTGTGGGACCGTGACACTCCCCCTCTTACAAGAACGATGCTCCGCATCGTGGGTTACAAAGCTTTTTTTTTTATTGATTCTATATAATAAAATAAAAGTGTGTGTGGTGTGTATGCGTGTATTTATTTAAGAATGTGTGTGTGTGTGTGGCGTGTATTTGTGTACTTATGTAGTGTAACGTGGGTGTCCCGAAATATGTGCGTTTGTTAGGGGTGTGGTTCAATTGCGCTGTAAGCGCAATTCGGGCCGCAGTTTAGTCGGACGGAACAGTTCGAATATGCTCAGTCGGGATGAGATGTGTTCCGTGTGATAATTTTGTTCCGTGTAGTAGTTTTTGTTCCGTGTGGCAATTTTGTTTGGTGTAGTAATGTTGTTCCTGCTAAAGTCATTTTTTAATTTGGTATGTTGGAGTTATGGCCGTGGATCTGGAACTGACTATAAGATTAGTTTAGATGAGTTAGTAGAGATTGTTTTTGGTTATGAAAGGACGGGTGTGTGTGTGTGGTTGGTAATTCCGTATGCATCTGTATATATATGTAAAAAGAGAAGAAGAAGAAGAACCCCAAATTTTTGCTCCTTCGTTGACGATAGTCTTTGCCTTTGTTTCCTTTATAGTTTGCCGTGATTTACTTTTTGGCATGGTTCCTCTTTTTCTAGATTCGTTGTTTGCCGAGATGCATACATATATTCCTTTCTTTTGGTTGCTCCTGAAACAGTCTGGATTCTGATTAATTTGGGTGTTAGTGGGTATAGGTTTGTTATTCAGGATTCGGTTGGTCCTCGTTGGTCAGTGACGAATGAGAGATACACTTTTTCCGTCGTTTGCAGAAATTCTTTCTTTTATTATTATCATTTTTGTTGCTTTGTTGTTGTTGTTTCTTTTTTTTTATAAGGTGAAGATGACAAAGAAAGAAAGAAAGAAAGAAAGAATGAAGAAGAGAAAAAAAACATGAAAATAAAGTAAATATGTATTGTGCTTATGCCTATTTGTATAATCTAACGCATCTCTTTCGTTGTTATATTCTGTTTATTTTTGTGCTTTTATGTTTTGTGTTTTTTTTTCCTTTTTTTCCTAGTGTACTTATATCGAAAGCTTATGCTATTTGATTATTTTAAATGTGTGTATATGTGCGATTAGATGTGTTTATAACTAATTGGAGCCCTGAGCCTGCGTATAGGCTGCCGCCTAATCTGTCGGTGAGTGTCCCGTCGCTGCGGTTCCTGCGTCGAGTCTGTCTGCTATTAATTCTTCTAGCAAGTTTCGTTGTTGTCTGAGTATGTTTAAGGGCTGTCCTCTGTACCAGTCTGTCAGGTTTTTCTCCATTATAATTTTTCCTGTCGTCCGTCTGTGTTTCTTTCGATTTGTGTGTCGTCGTTGTCGGTGGCTTTTGCGTCTTTCTCAGTTTGTCCCACAAGTCCGTGGAGTCGTCGGTATTTGCGTGACGGGTCGCTGTCTTTGGAATTGCTCCTTGTTTCTTCCATTTGTCCTTATTGTCGTCGTCTTTGTTTGTATCGTCGTCAGTGTCGTCATTGTCGCTCCTTGAGTATATCGTAGTGCCGGTTGCATCGCTGTCTGTTTCGTCGTTGTTTGTTGTTATCGGTTGACATCGCTTTTGCGTGGTCCACGTCTGGCAGTTATCGATGTTTGTTGTTGATTGACATCGTTTTTGCGTGGTCTGCCAGGTCCACGTCTGGCAGTTATCGATGTTTGTTGTTGATTGACCTTTTTACGTGGTCTACCAGGTCCACGTTTGGCGGTGGGCATTGCCTCTTTGTCAATCAGGCTTTTTCGCGGTCTGCCACGTCCGCGTTTAACCGTAAGCGTTGGTCGTTGGGTGGTCTGACTTTTCCGTGGTCTCCCACGTTTGCGTTTAATACCGCCTGTCTCCTGATTTAATTCCTCACGGGCATTATGCGATAGTGTTGGTAGGTTGGGCCCGATCTGCGCCTTGGATGGTTCTGCGCAGATTTCTTCTTCTTCCGTGCTACTTATCGTTGTGCTGGAAGTTGTATCCTTTCTTTCTCCTACGGGAGTCGTTGCAGGCTCCTTTCCGTTATCCGTGGTTATCGCCTGTTCGTCGTTTGTTGTATCGTTGCTGGTAGGCTTCGGCCCGCCGAAGTGTCTACCCGCGTTGATGGGAATCCTAGGTGGCAGCGCGGAGCTTGCTTCTTTTTCCTTATTCCTACTTTGCCGCGTCCGGCTACTTTTTTGGCCTTTTCCTTCTTCGTTTGCGCCTATTTTATTTCTTTCTTTTTTATTTATTTCTTCTTTGTTTGCGCTTATTTCATTTTTCTTTTCTTTATTTATTTCTTCTGTATTTGCGCTTATTTTGTTCCTTTCTTCTTTATTTATTTCTTCTGTATTTGCGCTTATTTCGTTTCTTTCTTCTTTATTTATTTCTTCTGTATTTGCGCTTATTTCGTTTCTTTCTTCTTTATTTATTTCTTCTTCGTTTGCGCTTATTTTGTTTCTTTCTTCTTCATTTATTTCTTCTTCGTTTGCGCTTATTTTGTTTCTTTCTTCTTTATTTATTTCTTCTGTATTTGCGCTTATGTCGTTTCTTTCTTCTTTATTTATTTCTTCTGTATTTGCGCTTATTTCGTTTCTTTCTTCTTTATTTATTTCTTCTGTATTTGCGCTTATTTCGTTTCTTTCTTCTTTATTTATTTCTTCTTCGTTTGCGCTTATTTTGTTTTTTTTCTTCTTTATTTATTTCTTCTGTATTTGCGCTTATTTCGTTTCTTTCTTCTTTATTTATTTCTTCTGTATTTGCGCTTATTTCGTTTCTTTCTTCTTTATTTATTTCTTCTTCGTTTGCGCTTATTTTGTTTCTTTCTTCTTCATTTATTTCTTGTTTGTTTGCGCTTATTTCTTCGTTAAATATCGTCGTCGTTTTCCCTTTTTTCGTCGGCACGGCTGTTTCGTGCCCTACTACTTCGTCCTCGGACGTGTCGCGATCACGTTTGCGAGGCGTTTTCCTATACATTAGTTTGTCATTAGAATTGTTCCTTTTCGTAAGCTGTGGTCGTCCTTGTTCGAATCCGATGAGTTCCATCTCCTCTGTTGACGTTTCTGAGTCGTAGTTGTTGTCGTCGATTGTTTTATCGATTTTTGGGCGTGCACTCCCTCCAATTTCTTCTTTGTTTTCGGCGTTGCTTATTTCCATGTTTGTATCTTCAAGTTCTTGAAGTTCTTTTTCTGGCAAAATTATCACTTTGTCCGGTGCTGGGTTTCCGGAGGATTCGTCTGATGTTGACAAATTTCGTTTGTCACCCTGTTGAGAGATTCTCGATTTCTTGATGTCATGGAGCTTTTCGTCAGATGATGATGATTCCCTTGGTCTGATCGGGAGGATGTTGATTGGGTTTCTTGACAGAGCGTCAGCGACTGAGTTGAGTTTTCCAGGCTTGTGTTGAATTTCGTAATCGTAGTCGTTGAGAGCCGCTTGCCATCTTAGTAGTTGTTGCGGTGGATTCGGTTTCTTCACTAGATATGTGAGTGCTCGGTTATCTGTCACTAACATGAAGTGGTGTCCATAGAGATAGGGCCTGAAGTGTTCGATCGCTTTTACTATTGCCAGAAGTTCTTTACGCATCGTGTCGTAAGCTAATTCCGCTTTTGCGAGAGTGCGTGAATAGAAGACAACGGGGTGATCAAAATTTTCGTGCTGTTGACTGAGAACTGCGCCGATTGCGTAGTCTGAAGCATCCGTTGTCAACTTGAACTCTTTCTGGTAATCCGGATAGCGTAGGATTGGTTGGCTCGTTAATTTTTTCTTCAAATAGTCGAACGCCTGTTGACACTCATTGGTCCACTCAAATTTTTGGCAGGCTTTTAACTGTCTTGTTAGTGGTAGAGCGATTTTTGCGAAATCTTTTATGAATCGTCTATAGTAATTAACCAAGGCATGAAACTGTATGATGGTCTTCTTATTTTCCGGTGTCGGAAACTCCTGAATCGATTTTATTAGCTCCGGTCTTGGTTGTGAGCCGTTTTCGCTGATGACATGGCCTAAATATTCGACTTTCTTTTGCAGAAACAGGCATTTGTCGGTTTGCAGTGTGAGACCAACGTATGTCAATCTTTTCGCCAGCCTGCTAAATTTGTGTTCGTGTTCCTTTAGGTCGATGGCATAGATGACAATGTCGTCTAAATACACGAACAGGTCAGTGCCTTGTAATCCCGACAACACGACATCCATTAACCTTTGGAAGGTTGCTGGTGCGTTTTTCAAACCAAACGGCATTCGATTAAACTCGTAATGACCGTTCGGAGTCGAAAAGGCTGTTTTTGCTTTGTCGCGTGGATGCATCTCGATTTGGTGGAAACCGGACGCTAAGTCCAGTACCGAGAAGTAACGGGACCTACCCAGCTGGTCTAGGATGTCAGTGATGTTTGGCAATGGGTACGCATCGGGTGTTGTTTTTTCGTTCAGTTTCCTGAAATCGATTACCATGCGCCAGCGTTTCTTTCCGTCACGGTCTGCTTTTTTCGGGACAATCCAAACAGGCGAGTTGAATGGTGATAGTGACGGTTGTATTATGCATTTCTGCAATAATTCGTCAACCTGTTTGTGGATTTCCTGTTTATGCACTTGTGGAAAGCGATATTGTTTTGTATTTATCGGTTTCTCATCGGTTGTGAAAATTTCATGTTTCACAAGCGTTGTGCATCCTAGTTGTTCATCGGGCAGACTGAAAAGGTGTGAGTACTGTGAGGCCAGTTTGAGCACGTGTGCCGTCTCTCTTTCCTCGAGATTCTCGAGGTGTAGGAGAGGTTTTAATTGCTCGAATCTGTCCTCCTTTGTCGACACCAACCCGATTACCGCACGTAGATCGGTAACAATGTCGTTTGGATCATTTTGGGTTTTGTCGAATATTCGCAGTTCCTCAATTGGTTGTAATTCCAATATTGGAACTTGCAGGTGTATTGTGTACTCATTAGTGTTAATCGCTGTTAAATACGCTGTTCCATCACGATTTGTGACAATTGCGTTACCAATGTACAATCCTTCACCAGCATGTATTTGCGGGATGTAGCCTTCTGAAAGGTCTGTATTCTTTATCCTGACGTGGATTACGGATTTTGATCTAGCCGGAATTGAAATTCTTTCGCGTGTTTCGAAAGGTATTTGATGGCCACCAAAAGATATGCACGACTGGGTGTATAGAATGTCGGCCGGTGTTTCTTTGAAAAACTCGTCGCCCAAAACGGCGTCTTGGGTGACTGGAATATCGTTCTTCACTATATAGAATTCAACGGAAAGGCCCTTAATCCTTATGATGCACATGCCGGAAGTGAAAATTGTGTCGCTCGTGATTCCTGATAGTTCGTAAATGATGTATGCGTCAATTTCGACGTGTGCTCCTATTGCTTCTGATTTAATTAGGTTGATTTGGGCTCCTGTATCTATGAGAAATTTCGTGTCTTTTTCTTTTAGGTCGTCTGAATTGATTATGACTGTTGGTGGCTTCCGTCTTTTCGTGATTCCTAGCGATATTGTGGCTTTCTTTACTGTTACCGTTTTCTTTTCTAGTGACTTGACGACGAGCGCTCTTGCGATTTGCTTCGCGTCACGCTGTCCCGCGAAGTTGCATTTAAGTTTTTTTGTATCATTTCTGTTACTATTTTTGCGAGTTCCTGAAGGTTTTCGTTACTCATTCTCCGCGACTTTCGTTCGTTGTCATCGGGTTTTCGATCGTGCGAATTGTCGCGAGATCTGGGCTGCGAGTAACTGCGTTGTCTATCGTTTGGACTATCCTGTGAGCTACTGAGGTGTGTATCGTATCGACTGTTTTGTCTGTAGTAATTCGGGAATTGATCTCTTCGCTGGTAGTTGTTTTGTGAGCCTTGTTGCCTATTGTGGTGGTAGTTTTGGTAACCATTCCGTGAGTTTTGCTGTCCTCTTGAGTAATTATTTTGGTAACTGCCGCGTGTGTTTTGTTGTTTGTACTCGTAGCTGTTTTTATAATCGTTTTGGAAATTCCGTCCATTTTGATATCTATCGTATGAGTTGCTTCTGTAGTTATCGCGTCTGTTCGGTGATGCGTTCCCAAATCTATGACTACTGAATCTCCTATTTTGTTCTCCCCTTAAGTGTCTTAATGTGTAGCAGTTGATGGTGGAGTGACCAGGCGATCGGTGGTATTCGCAAAACATTCGCGGGGGTGAATTTTGGGTTTCCGCGAACTGAACTTTAGCTGTTTCTGTTTGTTTTTCGCTTGAGTTCCCGTGACTTGTTCGGTTCTGGTTGATCGTTTGGCGTGCTTTTAATTCTCTCTCGATATTGCCTGCCTCGCGTATCGCTTCATCGAGATTTTGGATACCCTGTTGCATCAGTATAGTGCCGATTTTATCGAAAAGTCCGCGAATAAAAGCCCTAGTTACTGATTTCTTAACCTCCGTTTTTCTGTTCACGAGGTATTGTTGGTCTTCGTTGCGTATATAACATTCTTCTAATCTATCCATAATTCGCTTCATTATTGTACGTGTTCGGGTCGCGTATTCCGCAGTAGGTTCGTTATATTTTTGTGCAATTTCTTTGAGTTCTAATTCGAGATCTAAAAGTTCGATCGGTGTGCTAAAATTGTGCCTCAGGTCTATGAGGAGTTCTTCTAGATTTTCATAATTTTTTGTTTCGGCCAAATCATGCGCTGTTCCTCCTAATTTGTATTGCACCATTACTAGAAGCCTGGCATGTTCGTTTGGTGGTATAATTTTTGCCGCTTTTTTACAGGCACTTATAAAACTTTCGACGGGGATGTTGCTGCCGTCAAAAGCAGGGATTGGTTGGTAAACATCACGAAATGTTAAACCTCCGTACGCCATATCGCGAATAGCTTCGTTTTCGTTTTCGGGTTCTAAGTTAAAAAATGAGGGGCTTAAATTTTGGCGCGCGTTTCGGCGCCGTGGTGGCCTAGCGGGCTCAATTTTGTTCTGTTCAGTTCGTGTATTTTTAAAGAAGTGGGGCAAAACAAACAAAAATTAATTAAATTATTTTTCAAAACTATCTTCTCCGAATGTTTGTAAGGTTTTTATCGTTGACTATGAAAAGCTTGAAATGTTTGCACAAAAGAGTTTATAGTATGTTAAAAAAAAATGTCAGTTTTGAAATATCTAAAGCTTATAAAAAAAAAATCAAATATTGCGAGTTCGAAAGGTTTTCGATTTCCGTTTTCTTCTCCTTTTCCTCAAATATTTATTTTAGCGTTCGTACCATCTCATTTTTCCGGTTGTACGGTTTAAGACCTTTTCAATTTTCTTTTCTCTTCAAATATTTATAATGTATAAAATGTTGTTTCCTTCTAGGTATTTGAAATTTATAAAAGTTATTTTGCAATTGTTAGAAGTTCGAAAGGTTTTCCAATTTCTATTTTCTAAATATTTGTAATGTACGAAATTTTTATTTTTCTTGAAATATTTGACGTTTATGAAATTTCGTTTTTCGGGAATTGCAAGTTTGATAAGTTTTCAATTTTGATTTTCTTTCTCTTTTCCCTATAGTGTATAAGTAAATTTTATTTTTCGGGCTTTATGGATTCGAGATGTTTTTTTTTGTTTTTTTTTTTTTTTTTTAAATATTTCTAACGTGTCGAAATTTTTGTTCCGTTCAAAGTATTTCGAGTTTGGAGACGTTTTCTTCGAAAGATTTATAATTTACAAAATATAACTCCTTTACAAATTATTTCCTATCCAAGTTTTAATTTTCTTACGAGAGTTAGGTGGCGAGGGAGACGCAGAGGTGACGAAGTTTCGTTACACGTGTGTTTGTGCGAGCGCGATAGCGGTAGAAAGCGAGAAAGAAAGAATGAACAGAGCGTTGCGTTCTCAATACATACGTAAGGAGCCTTGTCGATGTGAGTAGGCTAGCAGTATACGCTCATGCGTCACATGGGCTCTCGAGGTTGGATGCTTTCACACACTTTAACGTGTGGAGAGAAGCGTCTTTCGTTGCCACTCGTAGGAGAGGGCTTGAAAATATTAGAGAAAGAAAAAGTGAATTTCGAAATTACTTACATTGCCGTGATGAGAAGAAGAACAAGTTTCATAGGAGCGCCTTTGGTCCGTTAATTCCCTTCCTTCCTTCTATATATAATGGATTGATTCCGTTTTTGTGTTTGTAAATGGGTTCCTTTTTCCCTCGTCTCGTCCGTGTATATGTGTATTTTATCCCGGTCTTGTCTCCGAGACCAAGTTCCCGCAAATGGTCGATTTGCGCTCCGGTGAAACGATGAATGTGTGTGTGAGCGCCTGATGTATTTCTTCTTTTTTTTTTTTATATATATAAAACTGAGCGGGGTGTACGGGCCCGCTAAATTTTATTTCACTTTTTCGCAATCTTTTGAGACACGAGTGGGGCGTTTCGCGAATCCCACTTCTGACACCAATTTGTAATGGTCGCGAGCGGATGATTGAGGATTGCGTGAATTGGTCAAGACAGAACTAAGACGACTGAGATCTGGGCCTTTTGTTCTTTATTCAATTTGGCGAGGGAGTGCACTTAGGTGTTCGAGGGTTTAGGATGGACTAATCGCTCTCGGTCCAGCAGGAGGAAGCGTGGCTGAGTGGAGGGGCCTTAGGAAGGTGGAGGGGATGTCGCGCGCGAGAAGCGCGTGGGCTCGGGAACAATGGGACTCAGGTGAGAGAGGAGGTCGAGGATTGCTGATGAGGATTTCTAGGAAGGAGGATTTGGTTTCTGCTAAGGGTTTCTAGGAAGAAAGATTAGTTTTAGGTGAGAGCTGTGGGAAGCGGTTGACATGAGGCTGTGAGACTGGGTTTGGGAATAGGAGTCGTGTGGGACCGTGACAGCACCTTATTAGATTATATAATTTTTTCAAAATGATCGGTTTGGTACGCCACAGTGAAAAAAAAGAAACACACTTTACGGATATATTTTAGTTATATAGATATATAACTAAAATATGTCAATAAAGTCTGTTTCTTTTTTTTTCACTGTGGGGTACCAAACCGATCATTTTGAAAAAATTATATAATCTTATAAGGTGCCCAAAGATTATATGAAAAAAATTTCGTTGTTGTACCCCAAGTGGATTATGGTAAAAAAAATAAAACAAGGAACGTTATTTTTTTTTAACTTTAATCTTTCGCAAGATGTTCTATAATTTTATTTCGTAACACGTTTGATCGTAACAAGTACCAAATAAAATCGAATCGATCCGCTGAAGCGTTTTCGCAATTTTTGTTATTCTTTATTTAAAAAAATTCCGAAAACATTGCGTTGACGGGGATGAAATTTTCAGAAAATTAGTTTTTTTTTATACCTCGGAATATACTCCTAATTTCGCTGGAGAAAATGCGGGGGCAATTTTTCCCTACTTACCCGGCTATGGCCTTTTCTGAAAATTGTATCCCCGTCAACGCAATGGTTTTGGAAAAATGAATTTAAAAAAAAAAAAAAAAAAAATTCCGGAAACGCTTCAGTGGATCGATTCGATTTTTTTGGTACTTGTTACGATCAAACGTGTTACGAAATAAAATTATAGAATATCTTGCGAAAGATTAAGGTTTAAAAAAAAATAATGTTCCTTGTTTTATTTTTTTTTACTATAACTTACTTGGGGTACAATGACGATTTTTTTTTCATATAATCTTTGGGCACCTTATTAGATTATATATTTTTTTCAAAATGATCGGTTTGGTACGCCAGAGTGAAAAAAAAAGTAACAGACTTTATTGGTATATTTTAGTTACATATCTATTGTATAACTAAAATATATCAATAAAGGATGTTTCTTTTTTTTTCACTGTGGCGTACCAAACCAATCATTTTGAAAAAATTATATAATCTAATAAGGTGCCCAAAGATTATATGAACATTTTGTCGCTATTGTACGGGAAGTGGATTATAGTAAAAAATAATAAAACAAGGAACATTATTTTTTTTCAAATCTTAATCTTTCGCAAGATGTTCTATAATTTTATTTCGTAACACGTTTGATCGGAACAAGTACCAAACAAAAATCAAATCGATCCACTGTACCGTATTCGGAAAAAAATATTTTTTTTGATATTTAAAAAAAAATTCTTTTTTCTAAAACCATTGCGTTGACGGGCATGAAATTTTCAGAAAATTTGTTTTTTTTTATACCTCAGAATATACTCCAAATTTCGCTGGAAAAAATGCGGGGGCAATTTTTCCCTACTTACCCGACTATGGCCTTTCAATGCAGACCGTACAGTGTTAAATGTTGCAATTTTTAATTCAATCATTTCCGAATCTAAATAGTCGACTGATCTAACATTTCACTGAAACATGCATAATGATACGAACAATGTCTGGTTAAAATTTAAACAAAATCTATAAAAATCAAAAGCGCACGGTTGTTCTACCTTAACGCGTTCAACCGTTGACCATTCAATGCTGTTGGGCTGGAGGTTTGGACCCGTCGACTCTGAGTATGAGATGATGGTAGCCATAACCATTGAGATGCAATGGTCCTTGCCCTTTGTTCTAAAACGTACATACGTAAGCGAAAGGCCTTGTACAGATTGGTGGTGCAATCCATGGTGAGATGCTCTCGGAGAGATTGGAGACAGCGGTGATATCCTCACGGACACTGGGACTCTATACCGTGGCCGCGACGAGTGACACGGTTTCTCATCCTCGGCAGTGCGTTCTTGCTGCCCTTGATAAATCCGATGGTCCATCTAGATGGTAAATCCGACATTACATTAGTTCTGGTTTCTACATGCTAGCCCATGTACCGTACCTAGCATGTATATGTGTACGCTATCGGTACGAGTATTAGTATGGTGAAGATACGGAACCAGTATATTTTACTAGTGCACAGTATACCAGTACCATACTAGTAACACATACATTTGCATGTAGCGGTGTACTACCATACAGGTATACCGAGGGTCTTTTATTTTTATACGCCATACCAATAGTACTCTCGGTCATCAGGGTAAAGGTATCGAGGAATAGCCACAGGTCCACAAATCAACCGTGTTTGAGACGTGACAGTTTTGCGTTCGTAGGCAAAGGGTGTTGAACTTTTGTGCATCATTTTGGTCGCACAATGATCAGGAAATCGAGGATTTCGAGGGGTAATGGAAATGGCTACGGATCATCGGAAAATATGCTATCTGCGATTTTTTCACGAATAAATATCGAGGTATTTCTGCGAAGAGCCAATAAGCTTGAATTTTTTGCACCGGAGCCGTTGGCTGTGTGAGACATCGGCGAGCGAGAAAGCAATCCGAGGGAAAATCGTGGCAAATTACAACGTACGTAAATTGAGGTTATAGCACGTACATACCTTGACTTCCGGTGTTTTCTCTTTCGACTTCTCGCTGTCACTGTGTTCCTCGATCTTCTTCATGTAATCGGTCACGGCGGTTTTCTCGTCGATTATTTCTTTGTCGGTTTTTGTCGTCGGTGGTGTGCCGACGTCCTGATGCGTTCTTCACAGCAAAACAAACTCACCAAAACGCGACGAAAATAAACTTCACTTGAATACACACTATTTACATTCTATATTACACTCTATCACACACATCGTATGATGAAATATACTTCGAACAAATGTGCGAGGTTATAGGTCCGGCTTTCGACGTGTTAAAAAATAAATTGTTCCGAAAGGAGGCGAGCGCGGTCGGTACAAACAGAACGAAGCGAGCTGCGCGCCGCCAGTGAGAATACGGATGAACTGAGCGCTCGCTCCGGTAACTGATATTTTGAGCTTTGTTGGTACATTTTTGCTACATTTATGTAAACATTTCAAAATGCTTTTTCTCCGCCATTTGTTCGTGAAAACAGGTGAAACAAAGCTTAAAATGTGTGCTTTTTCACGGTCCAGAGGATGACGCTCAGAAAATTACCGAAAATGCGATGCAATGGTTAATAATTCACCATTTTTCGCAGGGTAACCACAAAATGTAATTTTTTTTTGGAAATTTTGGATAACGGAGGGCGTCATCCCCTCGGAGCAAGTATCCTGCATGCACACAACAAATTTCATTCCAATCGGTTGTTCCGTTTGGGAGAATTCTTTTGTCAATATTTCGAAGCGGTCGGAGGCATGTGGCACATGTCGAAACTCTCGTTCGATCATCGCGTCGACGTTAGGCTCGGTAGTTCGCGCAACGCTGACTACCACGTTTAACCCGACTCTGGTTAATCGCCGCCCGGGTGTAGTTGGCCTACGCTTGCAGACCCAGAATACCTACAGCCAACGCTTGGCGGTAAGGCGGCGACGAATCGGCAGCCAACGATGAGAACGCGACTATGGCCCAGAGTTGTCGATACTCTCGTTCGATCGTCGCGGCGACGTTAGGCACTGTAGTTTACCCGACGCTGGCTAACATGATTCAAACAATACTGGCTAATCGTTCCCGGGTGTAGTTGGCTATCGCTTGTAACTCCAGAGTTTGGCCGATGCTTGGCCGTAAAACACCAGTATTATTTGTATTGCCGTTTGAGCTTCGCCTCAACAGCACAATGTAGCACGCAACGTTGGTAGCATCGACATTTTACAGTAAGGTTAAGTTTCGATGTTTGTAGTATTTCGGTGTGAAAATAATTTTGATAATTGCTGGGATTAATTAAAAATCGAGGAGAGAAATAATACTAAATATTTAAATTGGGAAAACGAGTGAGCACTTCTGTAGAACGTTACGGGTCTGACTTCAACAAAATGTGTATTTTTATTTATTTTTTAATAAAATATATGCCCGCACCCTTCTCATTGAAAACTAGACAAAAAAGAAAAAAATTAAAAATAAATAAGAAATAATAGTTAATAAATTTGAAACATGCTCTTTAAATCATTTATAAATCTACCGAAGTGTTGTGTATCTAATGCTTGAAAATTACATCGTTTTGGAACTCATTTGGTCTCTTATGCCATATCTGCGACTAAGATGTAACAAATACTCGGTAGCATTTGGGCAGCGTGCGTAGCTATGAATAGGTAGGTTCCAGGTTCGATTCGCATTATGGTGAAATATTTTCTTCGATTAAAACCATCTCAAGAGACTAGGGAATGACGAATTACGATCCAAAATCGTTGTCGTAAAACTCTCAATTCAAGTGTTTTATTTAATTTTGAATTTATGAAATATTTTATGCCTATAGTATTTGATTTGACGATTTTTTTTTGGCAGTGTAGGGCCGACGCTGCAATTGACGTAGAATCGATGTCGCAATCAACGGAGGCCCGGCGCTGTTATCGACGTAGGGCCGATGCTGCAATCGACGAAGGGCCAATATTGATTATCTGTTGCAGCCCAACACTTGGGTGCAAAGTTGGGCCGATTTTATCATCCCGGCGTTTATTGGACGCCGAACCTACGTCGGTGAACAGAGTCGGGCAGCCGTTCTAACTAAGGCGATCATCGTTGCGCCAGGGTCGGTCCGACTCTAAAATCGTACATGGGACGTTAAACTTTAAATGCGTTTTTCTTGAAACAGCATTTTTCAGTGCCCCTCTAGAAAAATAATTTTTCAAACGAGGGAGATACCTTAACGCGACGAATTTTTTTTTTATTTTCATGATTTTATTTTAAAGGATAGTTTTCTTTCTCATTTTCGAGACTTAGGGTTGTTTTAGTACTTTTGGGTGTTACATGGTTTTTTTCTTTATTACCGGGAGGTTACCGTCAAGAGGCATGAAAAATGCATGAAGTTCGGGAATTTTTTTTATATAAATAAAATAACTACTTCTGGAAAACAGTTTAAACGTATTTTATTCATCTATAAATGGAGAGTAAATCCCAAAATATTTCAAAAATCCAAAATGGCGCCTCCAGCTCCGTCAAACAAAGCCACGCACGACGTGTTTTGGTCTGCGCAGAGCGCTCCACAGCCTTGACAGTTCATCTGAAACAAAATCGAGGTAAAATGATTAAACTAGATTCATTTGGGGGGCCTTATTATTTTTTGTTTTCTGAAAAACCTCCGGATAACAAAATGGCAGCCGTTTGAAAAAAAAAACCATTTTTTTTGCCTTAACGGTCGAAAAAAATGTTGAAATCAATTTTTACAGAAATCGCTTCCTCATGGCCCCGCAAATTAAATTCCCTTGCAACTGCGCAGAGATTCGAGTGAATCGGTTCATTTATTGGAGCTGTAGAGCGTCTCGCGCCCTGAAAAATGCTGTTTCCACAAAAACACATTTAAAGTTTAACGTTATAAAAATTGTATTTAGTGTTTGTTTATGACAACTCAAACAAGCAGACCCACGTTTTCTGAATACTTTCAGAATGCAAATTATGTTAAAAAAATCGAATTTTTCATCGTCATGAACGGCAACCTGTCCTTAATCTGTAGAAATGGCGGAGGTATGGCCCGGTCTTCTAAGCGGGTTACGGCGGATGTTATCAGACGGTGTGATACGTGGCGTCAGCAGGGTTAATCTGAAAAAAATCAATGACAAATTTTCTTTCATTAACCCTTAAGGCCATGTGCCACACGCCAGAAAATTTCGACGCGGCCTCTCGTTACGTCGGTAGCGCAGATCTCGTAGTTTTTAGCTACGAGTCGCTACCGACGGACAGCGCAGCGATCGCGAATTCGGCCTCGATGCTTCGCACTGGGACGAAGAGTCGAAGCCAAATAGACGACGATCGCTGAGCGCGCGCGCGCGCGCGTGTGTGTCTGTGTGTGTGTGTTTGCTATGCCGCCCGCGTTGCAAAAAGAACGAATCCGTTCTCGCACGCCGTTCGGTCGTACACAAGCACCTTACATCTATGTGCGTGTCACACAATTCACACAACTATGCGTAGCGACCACGCTACGCTTGTATTGGAAGCATGCGCTCGCTCGGCAGGAGAGCGGTGAAACTTTGTTGCATTTTACATTGTATATGCAGCCATTAAATCGATTTTTTTCGATGCCGGCGACAACCAAAAGACTCAGGCATTTCGCCATACTTTTTTAATTCGTCGTTAACGATTTCGATCCCTGCCAAAATTTCGAGCGACCGAAATTGCTCAAAACACACTCTAAAAAAGAGTGGTAAAATTTTGCAATGCTCATTATTTAAACAAATGCGTTCAGCATTTTATCTCTGCCAGGGTTCATATTTGGCAGCATTTTTGCTGGTCAGCTTCTCGAACAATCAAGATCGCTAGCCTCGCTCTGCGAAAGAGCGGTGAAATTTTGCAATTGCGCATTGTTTAAACAAATGCCCTCGAATCGATTTTTTTGTTGACGGCGGTCATCGGTGGAAATTTCTTTATGGTTGAACTTTCTAGCAAACAAGGTTTGCTAGAGACTCGTATGGTAGAAGGGTGCTAGCATTTCTCCACTCGTTTTTAATAAATTTAAACAAATAAGCTCGAAGACTATTTGGCATCTCGATGTCGCTCATCATCGACGAATTCGATCTCTGCTAAAATCTCGAGTCACGACCGAGATCGCTCGAGACTCATTCTACAAAAGAGTTGTAAAATTTTACAATGTTCTTTGTTTAAACAATTGCAATCGGCATTTTTTTTCTGCCATGGCTTATCTTCGGCAGGTTGTCTGCGGCCGACCAAATTCGCGAGCGAACGAAATCGACCGGGTCTCACTCTGCGAAAGAGTGGTAAAATTTTATTGTTACTGCAAAAAAAAAATACGTTTAGCATTTTTTCTCTCTGCCGGAATTCATCTTCGGCAGGTTTCTCCAAGGATCGAATTTTCTAGCAATGACTATCGGAGAAGTCTCGCTCTACAGAAGAGAGGTAAAATTTTACTATCGCAAATTGTTTAGAGTTCATCGGTGTAAAATTTTCGAAAAATCGTTTTGTTGGAAGCACTTTTAAAAAATCCTTGGAAACTTAAAAAAATTTACAATGCTCTTTGTTTAAACAATTGCGATCGGCATTTTTTTTCTCTGCCATGGCTTACTTCGGCAGGTTGTCCGCGGCCGACCTAATACGCGAGTGAACGAGATCGACCGGGTCTCACTTTGCGAAAAAGTGGTAAAATTTTATTATTACTAAATTATTACTAATTATGCTAAAAAAAAATACGTTTAGCATTTTTTTCTCTCCGCCGGAATTCATCTTCGGCAGGTTTCTCCAAGGATCGAATTTTCTAGCAATGACGATCAGAGAAGTCTCGCTCTACAGAAGAGCGGTAAAATTTTACTATCGCGAATTGTTTAGAGGTCATCGGTGTAAAATTTTCGAAAAATCGTTTTGTTGGAAGCACTTTTAAAAAATCCTTGGCAACTGAAAAAAAATTTACAATGCTCTTTGTTTAAACAATTGCGATCGGCATTTTTTTTCTCTGCCATGGCTTACTTCGGCAGGTTGTCCGCGGTCGACCAAATTCGCGAGCGAACGAGATCGACCGGGTCTCACTCTGCGGAAGAGTGGAAACATTTTATTATTACTAAATTATTACTAATTATGTTAAAAAAAATACGTTTAGCATTTTTTCTCTCTGCCGGAATTCATCTTCGGCAGGTTTCTCCAAGGATCGAATTTTCTAGCAATGACGATCGGAAAAGTCTCGCTCTACAGAAGAGCGGTAAAATTTTACTATCGCGAATTGTTTAGAGGTCATCGGTGTAAAATTTTACAAAAATCATTTTGTTTGAAACACTTTTAAGAAATCCTTGGGACCTTAAAAAATATGATGCATATTCCTTTGTAGCTGAATAAAACCACTATAAAGTGGTTTTCGAGCTATTTTTTAAGGAAGTCTCCGCCGCTGAAAACCGTCTTTGGCCTTGTCTCATGCCGGTAGGCGCAGTTCTCATTTCTTGTAAGCCTATTGTGGGGACAAAGTCATCGATTAAAAATAGTTTTATTTTCGACCGATAGGTGGCATTAGATTACGGGAAAAAAAACTTGTTCAGCTGTAGCGTCTTTGAAACCGTTGACTTCAAACATGTTTTTTTCAAAACCATGTTTTCGATATCGGGACGGAGCAAAACTCAAACAATATTCGACCAATCGACTTGAAATTTTAACTGTAGTTTCTTAGATTGCTTTAACAGTCAAGGACGAGCGCTTTTTTTCGATTGACTGAAAATTGTAAAAAATACATCACTTTTTATACCCAACCCCAGAAAATTTCTTCATTTTTTAAAGTGTTTTTGAAAAGCTGTATCAACGTTAAAAATAATCATATCAAGATGAAAAAGAAAAACATTATTAAGCTTTAAGTTTCTAGTTTGAGATCTTTTGGCAAAATAATTTTGTGAGGTACGGTTATCGCGCAATTATAAGAGATAGCGAGAAAATTATTTTTCCAATTTTATTTTTTCAAGGGATTTTTCACAGTTAAATCAATGCATAGGTCCGTTAGCTTGTTTATTCAGTTTCAATTTGGTTTTTTTGTGGTCTCTCTATGTCAACTTTTTGCTGACATATCCAACTTATAATAAAACATGTTCCTTTCGTGTTTGATCAATGATATCACAGCAACCAATGATCGCACAGGAAATTATTGGGCAGCTTTAAAAACTTGAATCAATTTCGTACAAGACCCTTTCGTTGATATTTGAGAAAAAAATCATGTTTTCACCATTAACAGTAGTTTGAAAAATAGGACAAAAAATGACATTTTATGGTTTGTCAGCAAATTTACTACTCCATTACAAATATTGGTAGAAAGACTAATGTCGCCACGTTTATTTTTCAGCTTAATGTACCCCCAATAGACGTGTAAATTTTCAAATTGATCCGTCGACCCGTTTTTCCGAACCGATCGATCCAAGTTTTACAAAAGAATTAAAGGAATAAGTGTTCCTAAACATCGTGTAATCATGATCAAAATGAAAACACCCATTTTCTTCGACTATTTTTATAATTTTGCAGTAGTTGCTTGTTAAATTTAAGAAAAAAAATTGAGAAATTAAAAAAAATTGTACTCTGTTTAAATTTGTAACATTTTTCAGGAAACAATGATGACTCGTTGTTGCCACGCTTCGGCTTTTGCGCACCATAATTTCACTCATCTTTAATTGCATTGATTAAAAGTTGATCCCCCCAAGCAGTATTCACTAGTCGATCTGAGAACTTGTATGCCATTAACTGTAGATATTTTCTGCGAAGGTTATCAGGGATACAAAAAACACTTTTTTTCAAAAATGATCTCTTGTTTGGAAGGAAAAACCAATGAATAATTTTTTTCAAAAACTAATCTTTTTTTGGTAAATTTTTTCTATGTTTCGGTAAAAAAAAATGAATCTAATGTTTTTGTAAACTCTCATTTTTTTTTTCAATTTTTGATCATGCCTAGTTTTGAAAAAAAGATTGTTTTCCATAACCCTAATAACGTTCGTAGAAAATATTGAGAATTAATTACATAAATGTTCTCAGATCGACTATTAAATACAGCTTGAGAGTATCAACTTTAATTGATGCAATTAAAGATGAGTGAAATCAAAGTGCGCAAAGGCCGAATCGTGTAAAAAATGAGTCAGTATTTTTTCCTGAAATATTTTACAAATAAAAAAAAATGTTAATCTCTCGAATTTTTTTCTTATATCTGACAAGCAACTAGTGCCAAGTTGTGAAAAAAGTCGAAGAAAATTAGTATTTTTATTTTGATGATGATTACAAGATGTTTAGGAATAATACATTTGTTCCTTCAATTGTTTTGTCAAACTTCAATTAACTTTTGATAGAGAACGGTTCGATGAATCAATTTACAGACTAACAGGGGTATTGGGAGTAAATCGAGCTGAAAAAAAACGCGGCAACATTAGTCTTTGCATCAATATTTGTAACGTAGTGGTAGATTTATTGAAAATACAGAAAAAGTAATTTTTTGTCCTTCACCAAATAACGGTTAAGGGTGAAGAAAAAAATCACAAAAATCAACGGGAGGGGCTGGCAGAAAATTTATTCGACTTTTCAAAGCTGCCCTCTAATTCCCGTTGCGATAATTGGTTGCTTAGATATCGATAATCAAAGACAAAAGGATCTTTTTTCATTTGAAGTCGGATATCTCAGCAGAAAAATTGACGTAGAGAGACAAAAAGCAAATTAAAGCAGAATAAACAAGCTAACTAACCTATACATTGAGTTAACTGAAACTAAATTCCTTAGTCCGATGACCCCTGAAAAATAGAAACAAATTTGGAATTTTTTTCTGCCGGTATTTCTTATGATTGCGCGATAGCCGTAAATCACAATTTTTTTGCCAAAAGATCTCGAAACTATCATCTTGAAGCTTCAAAAGGCTTTTTTCATCTCGATGCGACAATTTTTCACATAGACACAGCGCTTAAAAAACGCTAAAAAATGAAGAAATTTTGTTCTTGTAATTTTTGGAGTCGTATATAAACAGTATGGTTCAAAACACGACCTTTTTTTAACACATCTCTTTTCTTTAATTATTTTGAAGTTTCCCCTCATTTGACTGCTAAAACGAACGTAATAAACGAAAATATTTTACTCTTAGTTCCACGATTAAATTTACGATAGTTCTACTGCGTTCCACGGAGAGGGTATGAGGTTGAAGTTTGCATCGTTGGAACGCAATAAAAATAAAAATTTGTGAAGTCCTTATTTATATTTCGGCAACCTTTGCTTACAATAATCCTCCAACCATTTTTCAAGATTGTTGGTCGCGCCTCGTTCAAAGAGACGCGACCAACAATCGTCACCGTGTACTCCGACCTAAGGGGTCACACTGTGGAATTAAAAAAAATTCTTTTTATTTTACTTGACTTAAAAGATGCTTTGAACCATCTATAATAAGGGGAGAAAAGTTTGGTACCTGTAAAACAAGGTCCGCAGGCCAGTATGGGTCTGCGGTGGCAGTGGATGGCCCGTGTGCGAGACATCGACCGTTTTTCTCAAAACGGCACGCAGCATAACTCCAACAATTTTCATCATTTTCACTCCCAATTTTGGGTACATGTTTAAAATAACATTCCGAAGAGAAATACGTACGGGATTTTCTATGAGTTAGTTATAACATTAGGTATTACCAAATGATTGTCCTTTTTTTCTATCGAAAATTAAGTTTTTGGTTTAATGCTTGCCAATTACACAAAAAATAACATTGTCGCAATTCTCTACGTATTTCTCTAGCTATACTCGTGTAAATTAATAAAAAAATTTTGATTTTATTCTAAAATCAAATTTGCGTCAGCTATACTGCGTGCCGCAGAGCGTCTCAAATTCAACATGCCTCGCCAGAATGGCTCCAGCGTCACCTTTCGGCATAATTTTTAATATAAATTTCATTTTGTTCACTTAAAGATATGACTAATTACATCCTTGAATATTAATATTCTTTCATTTGTCCTTCTGCGAAAAAAAATCGCGAAATATCACTCAATTTTGGACGTTTACAGTGGTGTAAGCCCTTATGGTAAAACGAGCGTGCGCTCTTCATTTCTATCGATTTTGTTCAAATTTTAACCACACATTGTTCATATTATCATGCAAGTTTGAGTTAAATTTCAGAACAGTTGACCATTTAGATTGGAAGATAATGGATTTTTGAATAGCAACTTTTAACCCTGCGGGGTCTGCATTGGCCGAAAGTCAGGTCACTTAATTCGGCGTACCATTCTATTGTGTTTATGAATTATGAAAGAAAAAAAATATGATTAGATAGTAAACTAGTGAGGGAACGCGTGAAAAAGTTTGAATTGTCTTTACTAATCAGTTTTGCTAAAGACGTTCAGTAACGACAGAATAACTCTCGGTTAAAAATATTTATCCTCTATAATAAGAAGACATTATGCAACACCGCAGAACAGTATTGTGCAATATTTCGAGAAAAAAGTTAATTATTGTGTTCCTCAAGTTAAACACTTTTAGCGTGAAGAAAAAGATTTGCGTTCTAAACATTAATATTTTATATTGTTTATGTTATTTGTCTTTTTATAGAGGACAAATATTTTTCACGGAAAATTACTCTGTCTAAAGGCCATAGCCGGGTAACTAGGGAAAAATTGGCCCCGCATTTTTTCCAGCGAAATTTGGAGTATATTCTGAAGTATAAAAAAAAAAAAAAAATCTGAAGATTTTATGCCCGTCAACGCAATGGTTTTAGAAAAATGAATTTTTTTTAAATATCAAAAAAAAATTCCGGAAACGGTACAGTGGATCGATTTCATTTTTTTTTTGGTACTTGTTCCGATCAAACGTGTTAAGAAATAAAATTATAGAACATCTTGCGAAAGATTAAGGTTTGAAAAAAATAATGTTCCTTGTTTTATTATTTTTTACTATAATCCACTTGGGGTACAATAGCGAAAATGTTTTCATACAATCTTTGGGTACCTTATTAGATTATATGATTTTTTTCAAAATGATCGGTTTGGTACGCCAAAGTGAAAAAAAAAGAAACACACTTCATTGATATATTTTAGTTATATAGATATGTAACTAAAATATATGAATAAAGTGTGATATGTGACTAAATGATCGGCTTGGTACGCCACAGTGAAAAAAAAAAAGAAACACACTTTACTGATATATTTTAGTTATATAGATATATAACTAAAATATATCAATAAAGTCTGTTTGTTTTTTTTTCACTGTGGGGTTCCAAACCGATCATTTTGAAAAAATTATATAATCTAATAAGGTGCCCAAAGATTATATGAAAAAATTTCGTTATTGTACCCCAAGTGGATTATAGTAAAAATAAATAAAACGAGGAACGTTATTTTTTTTAAATTTTAATCTTTCGCAAGATGTTCTATAATTTTATTTCGTAACACGTTTGATCGTAACAAGTACCAAAAAAAAATCGAATCGATCCGCTGAAGCGTTTCCGGAATTGTTGTTATTCTTTATAAAAAAAAATTCCGAAACCATTGCGTTGACGGGGATGATATCTTCAGAAAATTTGTTTTTTTTTTATACCTCAGAATATACTCCTAATTTCGCTGGAGAAAATGCGGGGGCAATTTTTCCCTACTTACCCGGCTACGGCCTTTTCTGAAAATTGCATCCCCGTCAACGCAATGGTTTTGGAAAAATGATTTTTTTTTTTTTTTTTTTAAATAAAAATTCCGGAAACGCTTCAGTGGATCGATTCGATTTTTTTTGGTACTTGATACGATCAAACATGTTACGAAATAAAATTATAGAATATCTTGCGAAAGATTAAGGTTTAAAAAAAATAATGTTCCTTGTTTTATTTTTTTTACTATAATCCACTTGGGGTACAATAACGATTTTTTTTTCATATAATCTTTGGGCACCTTATTAGATTATATATTTTTTTCGAAATGATCGGTTTGGTACGCCACAGTGACAAAAAAAGTAACAGACTTTATTGATATATTTTAGTTATATATCTATATAACTAAAATATATCAATAAAGTGTGTTTCTTTTTTTTTCACTGTGGCGTACCAAACCGATCATTTTGAAAAAATTATATAATTTAATAAGGTGCCCAAAGATTATATGAAAATTTTTTCGCTATTGTACCGCAAGTGGATTATAGTAAAAAATAATAAAACAAGGAACATTATTTTTTTTCAAACCTTAATCTTTCGCAAGATGTTCTATAATTTTATTTCGTAACACGTTTGATCAGAACAAGTACCAAACAAAAATCAAATCGATCCACTGTACCGTTTCCGGAAAAAAAAATTTTTTTTTGATATTTAAAAATTTTTTTTTTTTTCTAAAACCATTGCGTTGACGGTCATGACATTTTCAGAAAATTTGTTTTTTTTTTATACCTCCAATATACTCCTCTTTTTTTACACCTCCAATATACTCCAAATTTCGCTGGAAAAAATGCGGGGGCAATTTTTCCCTACTTACCGGGCTATGGCCTTTCAATGCAGACCGTACAGTGTTAAATGTTGCAATTTTTTAATCAATAATTTCCGAATCTAAATAGTCGACTGATCTAACATTTCACTGAAACATGCATAATGATACGAACAATATCTGGTTAAAATTTAAACAAAATCTATAAAAATCAAAAGCACACGCTTGTTCTACCTTAACACCTTCAACCGTTGACCATTCAATGCTGTTGGGCTGGAGGTTTAGACTCATCGACTCTGAGTATGAGATGATGGTAGCCGTAACCATTGAGATGCAATGGTCCTCGCCCTTTGTTCTAAAACGTACATACGTAAGCCAAAGGCCTTGCACAGATTGGTGGTGTGATCCATGGTGAGATGCTCTCGGAGAGATTGGAGACAGCAGTGATATCCTCGCCGACACTGGGACTCTATATCATGGCCGCGACGAGTGACACGGTATCTCATCCTCGACAGTGCGTTCTTGCTGCCCTTGATAAATCTGATGGTCCATCTAGATGGTAAATCCAACATTACATTAGTTCTGGTTTCTACATGCTAGTCCAGGTACCGTATCTAGCATGTATATGTGTACGCTATGGGTACGAGTATTCGTATGGTGAGGATACGGAACCAGTATATTTTACTATTGCACAGTATACCAGTACCATACTAGTAACATGTACATTTGCGTGTAGCGGTATACTACCATACAGGTATACCGAGGGTCTTTTATCTTTATACGCCATACCTATAGTACTCTCGGCCATCAGGGTGAAGGCATCAAGGAATAGCCACAGGTCCACAAATCAACCGTGTTTGAGACGTGACAGTTTTGCGTTCGTAGGCAAAGGGTGTTCAACTTTTGTGCCTTATTTTGGTGGCACACTGATCAGGAAATCGAGGATTTCAAGGGGTAATGGAAATGGCTACGGATCATCGGAAAATATGCTATCTGCGATTTTTCACGAATAAATAACGCGGTATTTCTGTGAAGAGCAAATAAGCTTGAATTTCTTGCACCGGAGCCGTTGGCTGTTTGACACATAGGCGAGCGAGAAAACAATGCGATGGAAGATCGTGGCAAATGACAAAGTACATAAATTGAAGTTATGAGGTTATAGCACGTACGTACCTTGACTTCCAGCGTTTTCCCCTTCGGCTTCTCGCTCTTATTATGTTCCTCGATCTTCTTCGTGTAATCGGCCGCGGCGGTTTATTTATTTATTTATTTATTTATTGTCGATTGTTGTTTCGTCGGGATTTCTCGTCGGTGGTGTGCCGGCGTCCTGAGGCTCTCTTCACAGCAAAAAAAACTCACCAAAACGCGACGAAAATGAACTCCACTCTATGACACACTATTCACATTTATTACACTCTATCACACACATCGTGTGATGAAATATACTTCGAACGAATGTGCGAGGTTATAGGTCCTGCTTTCGACCTGTCAAAAAATAAATTGTTCCGAAAGGAGGCGAGCGCGGTCGGTACAAACAGAACGAAGCGAGCTGCGCGCCGCCAGTGAGAATACGGATGAACTGAGCGCTCGCTTCGGTAACTGATATATTGAGGTTTGTTGGTACATTTTTGCTACATTTATGTAAAAATTTCAAAATGTTTGATCTCCGCCATTTGTTCATGAAAACAGGTGAAACAAAGCTTAAAATGTGTGCTT
Source organism: Ophion obscuratus (assembly GCA_964007375.1). Lineage (NCBI taxonomy): Eukaryota > Metazoa > Arthropoda > Insecta > Hymenoptera > Ichneumonidae > Ophion > Ophion obscuratus. Next base: position 12,404,790 of record OZ023316.1, on the reverse strand, counting down.
TTTCACGGTCCAGAGGATGACGCTCAGAAAATTACCGAAAATGCGATGCAATGGTTAATAATTCACCATTTTTCGCAGGGTAACCGCAAACTGTAAATTTTTTTTGGAAATTTTGGACAACAGAGGGCGTCACCCCCTCGGAGCAAGTATCCTGCATGCACACAACAAATTTTATTCCAATCGGTTGTTCCGTTTGGGAGAATTCTTTTGTCAAAATTTCGAAGCGGTCGGAGGCATGTGGCACATCGCCTTAAACGCAGACAAAGAACAGACATTACATGGAACTCCACGGCCCGTGTTAATATTTGGCAGAAAAAATGTAGTTAGTATTTCCGCCGGTAGACTGCGCGGCGATGTATCGGTGTGCCACACACAATGATAGCGGTTCAAGGCACGCCTCTCGCGGTTGTCTCTCTCTCTCTCTCTCTCTCTCTCTCTCTCTCTCTCTCTCTCTCTCTCTCTCTCTCTCTCTCGCGTATCCCTATCGGGCTATAGTGCTGTCCCGCTTGTATTAATGGTCAACTGACCGACCAGGCGTTGGGCGGTTCGGTAGGAGACAGCGCATCATTTAAAATCACGTTGAGATATTTCTGTCGCGGACGGCCGAATTTTGGGGGGGCACAAGGGGGGCCCTTCTGAATCAGTGATAAATTACAGTGGCGCTTAGTAAAAAATAAGTGACAGTCAATTATTATACTCAACAATAAACTGGAATAAAAAAGTTTGCGCAAATTTTGTATATTCAGACGTTTTTGCATTTTTCCTGAAAGGTTGCGGCTATGAAATTTTATCTTAAATATTTTCTTTAAGCATTCGGTCCCCCCTGTTTTATTGTCGTTACGGGATAAACTTCCGAAAAGGTATTACGCCCGATACAGCCGAAATTTTGCACAGATGTTCCATTTAATATATAAACACATCCCCTAAAGGGATTTTTGGCACGTTTCAATAGAAATCGAGTTTGAAAGTTTATTTTTTAGCCCGCACGAGTATATATATATCGCTCGCCACGGCCGATCGATATCCCCACTCCTCCGACTTCACTGGTGGCTAGCGTGCCACACTTACCCCTGCAAGTATATCTATATAACCTAAACAAACCCAACCAAACCCAGTCGGTGGGACCTGGTGTCCGGAGACCCCTAAAAACACGGTGGACACGATTTCTCAAAAACTATCGCATTGATCTTATTGAAATGTTGCACACTTCTTCAAAATAGCATTGACTAGTGATTGAATGAAGCATTTAAAAAAAATTGAAATTTGGATTTTCGGCAGAGTTATATGCAAAATAGTTCAATTTTTAGTACAATTTACACTACGCATAGTCTTGTAATATTAGTTGTAATCGAAAAAAAACCTTCGCTCAATCACTAGTCAATGCTATTTTGAAGAAGTGTGCAACATTTCAATAAGATTGGTGCATTAGTTTTCGAGAAATCGTGTCCACCGTTTTTCCGAGGGGTCACCGGAAACCAGGTCCCACCGGCTGACTATCCCAAATTTTTTAATGACATTTAAAAAGAATATTATTGTAATGTTGCTCTTTTATGTGCTTGTCATTTGGAATAAAATCATTCATCAATTATATTTTATTTAATAAAGAAAATATGCTTTTTGGCTTAAAAACCCACGTAACCACTTAAAAGTTATTTTCGTCTAAATATTTACGTGTCGTCGTTGTTAGGAAAACGATGGAAGCTCAGCTTGGGACTCGTCTTACGAACATTTTTGCATCCATTATACGCACATTTGCTACACGATGGCATCGTTAACAATGTTGCAACGCACAAACAATTTTAAACAGCCAATTTTCCGTGGGCAAAGAGTCTAACAGAAAAGCGAGAAATACACGAATACACGATTAATTAACTAGTTAGATTGATATTCAGTATTAATAATCACGAATACGTCCGAGGCCTGTCAAATTTCTGACAGATGTAAGCAAAGTAGCAACAGATTTCTGTACCGCGTAGCACGTCCCTTGGAAGAAATCGCTGAGGGCATGCTAAAAAGTGATGGAACGGGTGAGATGGAAAGGAACGAGAGAGTAGGAGCGAAAACAGATCGATTTAAAGCCGGCGCTCCCCGGCAGAACGAGCACGTGCCTTAGACCGCTCGACCGTTGCTGCTGTTAACATTGGAATCTGCAAGAGAGCGAGCGAGACGCGAAATCACCTGAACCGTAGTTGGCTCGAGCGTTGGAAGAGGTGGAGCTGGGTGGAGCCAAGCGCGCCTGCGGATGTGTCCGTGCACATCGATACAGGCAGCGCTTTAGGTGGTTGGGGGAGTAACTACGAAACTCCCCCAAGAAATTCTGCCAAATCGTCCCATAAGCCGTGTTGTTCCATGTAATATCTGTTCTTTGACGCAGAATATGAACCGAGAAAAATCGAGAAATGTTGCAATTCAATGAAATGGTACGCTTTGAATAAAAATTTGAATTTTTTAGAAAAAAAAACAGCTATATTTGGCAATAAAAAATACTTTTCTATTTTCCAAAACATTCAGGGTCATATTTCAGACAATAAGGTTAAAAATATTTATATCAAAATTTATCAGAATCGATCGATTAGTTTTTTAGCTGTACGTTGCGCTAATTTCGAAAATGCAGTTAAGGAGGTTGGGGCATTAGCCACAATCCAAGGTTAAATTTAATTTTAAAAAATACATGTTATTGTTTAGACTATACTGAGTCTTTACGAACTTTTTGAAATTTTTTCACCACCAAACACCAGAGATAAAAAATAGTTTAATGTGTGTAATTTAACGTGCGATTAGATGGGCAAGACTTTCAGACTAAACGTTATGTACTGTTTTTATTTGTTATTTAGCGCCAAGATAAACCATTTCTAACAACGGATTAATGCAAACTAAACCTTTGTAAACATTTAGAAAACAAAATCCTTATCTTGCCCATCGTAAACCATGGGCCAATAATCTCGTGGCGTAAATATGAATAAGCATAATTATAAATTACTCAAAATTTCATAGTGAATTGTATAAAACATTCGTTGTCGTAGTTTTGTTATAATAATAATCGTTAATGTCATACTTTTTCAATTTGGTAGTAACACAACATTTTTTCTAATTTACGTAATAAAAATATTAAAATGCATAATTTTGCCCTTCAATTATATATTTTAAAAAGTAAGTATATACAGAATAAATCTGTACCTCGTATGCATTTTTTTGAGGTTTATTGAAAAAAAAAAGAATAAATCGTCATTTGACTCAACTAATCGCTCAATCCTCCTTAAGAAGACCGTTCCATACCGCCGCCATTTTTAGAGAGTAATCAACATACTACCGATCAATAGCCAAAAGTAGTAATAAAACGTATCCTAAGTATAAAAAATGGTGAAGAAATCTTCCCTTTTGAAAATGATCATGAAAAACGGCAAATGTTTTCATTGTCTGAAGGTATCCCCCTCAGTTGCCGCAATATTTGTAGCGAGTAGTCTTGGATGCAAAGTAACATTTTCCTTTGTAGTTACTGGACGAAATAAATAGAGCATTGGTTGAAAACCGTAAAGCTTGCGTTTTACTCGCATTGGACATTGCGATTCCGTTGGACAGTATGATTACTTCAGTCTCATCGTCTTTCCGAAACAATTTGAATTTATACAAGTTTTTCAATCAAATATGCGACAATGATCTGTTCAATAACGATCGCAAAAAATAGCAGCGGAAATCGAGGAAGACAAAAGATGTTCTTATTTTGATTAACAATATTACGGAAATATCAACGCATTCGATAGACACGATAACGAATCTTACGACCGCACTGATGAGTGCAATGAGTACTAGCGTTGACATCGAAAACTCTTCGATAGGTATAGTCGATATCGAGTCAAAAAATAAAGAGAATGCGAAGATCGTTGATGCAGATGTCGCAGTCTCGACAGTGAATCTCGATATTAATAAAGTAATCCTTAGTTCCTCTTCCATTTAAACATTTGTAGAAGGCCAAAAAATGATAAGTTGCCAGTGGTAAATAAAAAAAAACTTTTTTTTTAAAAACTACGGTCCGAAGAAATTTCGTTGCCTTAGTTATGTTGCAATGATTGGTGTGAAGAGAAATTGCCTTGTCGGCTGTCTGTCACGGGCTCCGAATAAAAAAAAACATTGATACAAGGTCAAACCAAACTATGATATTAACATCTTTGTCGTGCAGAAGTACCTTTTTGACGCTTCGCAAATGGTCGAAGATCTTTTGCATTATACGAGAAAAAATTATTGATATAAATAAAACTGGCGATGAATATTCCATACGATGTGATTATCGTAGCCATGTTGTTGTTTATCTTTTGTTTCCTTAAGAAACCACCTACGAGTAAGTTTTAGAGTTGCGACAATTGTTTATCAGCCTTTGTGATGATAGCATTGGGGATGTTTAATTATTTTGAGTATGGAAATACTTCCTCTATGATAACATTACCATCGTTCCTGGTGCTCAGTAAAAGAAAAGCATTCGGCCTTTTGTTATCATTCCTGAGGCTGAATGTTAATGTTACTTTGTTTTGTGGTAACGTAAATAAAGCATATGTTGATTTGCAAATGCTGTTCGGTTATTTTGAAGAATAGTGCACTATCATTGGTGTTATTAAATGAAATTTCATTGATTCAATTGTAAAATTGTTGGTGAAAATAATCGGATTTATCAGTTCAAAAAAACCGCTATTGACTTTAATAACATGATAAAATTAAAAGTTTTGTTCATTTAAAAGATATATGGTTAGCCGAGAACAATATATTATTGAAACTATCTAAAAAATTATCGCGAACAAATTGTATAGTTTTTAATGCATTTTCTGGACGAACAAAAAAGCGTTTCAATTTATAACATAAATATTGTTGATTCGAGTCTACAAGAAGAAATGAATTTCGCTCGTTTGATTCAGACAAAATTTCAGATAATTATTGCTATTATTGAATAAAAATTATTGAATAAATATTAATTCAGATAAAATTTCTATTGAGTAAATATGTTATTTTATGTTTTGCACCATATCCGATATTGATTTCCAAGTACATTATTCGTTAAAATATTAATATTTTATTTTGATTGAAAAATATTAAGCAAACGTCTGAATTGATTGAAAAATTACGCGATAATAAAATTTGTTTCTTGCGCATTTGGTTGAAAAAATTCAACCAAATCATGGTCGAGCGCCACCGAAATTATAGGTGTGAGAAAACCCGTCGTTCTCGGAGCAACCGCCAGAAGCCGCACGCGCGCTCGTTTCGCGTAAACGTAGCGCGAACCGAAAATCTACTTAAACGCCGGAGAAACTCTAAAGAGTGTCGCTTCTTGGCCTGCGGCTAAGAGCAAAGTCTAGTATCTGTTCTTATCAGTTGAATATCTGATATTCTCTCCATGGACATTTCATTGGATATCTGATATTCTCTCCACTATGATCGTGGATGATCATTCTAATGGTCACTTTTTATTGAAGATTTAAAACAAATTGAAAAACTTACGTCCCATGGCATATTCGTTTCGATGCAGTAAAGAAATAATTAATTGTATTGATTATATTTTTGTACGAAATAAAAAATGTTGTAGCAACCGCTTAATTATTTCGTCTATACATCTACGGATTGTATATAGTATGATTTCAATAGAATATAATTTTATTTGAAGGATAATGTAGATATTCAGAGAACAGAAGAGCTTTTTCAAATAAAATAATATGTTATTTAAATCAATCACATTTTCCAATATTGTATAGTATTGTAACAATCTCATATATCGGTGGCACTCCGCAGCAGCACATTTATTTGGATCAACCAATGTATTTTTTTGATTCGATTGGTTTTTTTCTCTGGGTGTATTCAACTTTTCAGTGTGCATGCACGTGCGTGTGTAATACGTGGAGATGTTGATATGATTCGATCGATAGAAAATTATGACCCACCCCTATTTGGGATAGTGGAGAACGGATAACGACTATTGTCTGACCACTTTCTGCGGTCCGGACGCCGCGTAGCGGTCGCAGTAGGATGGATGGACGAACGGATGGACGGATGGACGGATGAACGGATGAACGGATGGACGGATGGATGGATGGATGGATATTGACATGTGTCTGTCTTTTATTACACACAATGCCTGATTACATTTTCAATGCCATGAGATAGTTGCATTTTGTGTAATATTCGTAGATTTTTTAAATTAAAATTTACACAATCTTTGTTAATCATGAGTGGGATTTTCAATATATGTTTGAAGGTTTATGTTTTAGTGAAGCAGAGAGTTTATTATAGAACGCAAATTATTACGAAAGTTTGCACGGAAGGATAGTCTGTCAACGTCGTTCATTTTCGGTTTATTTCGGTTACCAAAAGACTTTCGATTCCGCGGGCCACCTCTCCTCGCGAGACTCTTCGTGCTTCTCTTTTTTCGCAGCAATGGTGTGGCATTCGCTCACACACGCACCCACGTACTCACGCTGTACTTTTCGCGCTCCTACACATGTAACACAAGTAAAATTTGGAACTCGCTTTAATCACACGTTCATGTTAACATTAATATAACTCTTGGAACACTCTTAACAAAATCGACTAATTTTTAATTATTCTTTGATAAAGTTGTCAGTATTGAAACTTTACTTTCAGTACGTACTCAATCACATAAGTCTTAGTTTTTTATTTGTTTCTGCTAATTGGCCCACCGCGTTTTCAACCGGAATTTTTTTTATCAATGTCTTTCTTTGTATTCTGCAGTGACATATAATAGAATCATTCCTGAAGCATTGTGCCTCTAAGCCACGTTTTTATCCGCCTCATGGCAGAAAAACTTCTTTCGCAGCCGGCGGAGCGCACTAGCTAATACTATTGCTGCTTTAAAAAGTTTATATGAGGTGGGCAGTACTATTATATACAGTTATAATAAGGTAGCGCAGTACTCCTTTTTAATATGCTTTCTTTAATTATCAGCATTTGTTTCATTATTTTTCAATTACAGTATGTTTTTCATGACCATCGCTTTGGCTGTTAAGGCTGACGTATTAATTATAATTTTTTAATATAATTATTGACGGAATCCTCTCCGTTTTTCATATTCAATTTAAAAAATGCGTTAACTACATCAGCTAACGGTATATTCTCAAAGCGGCGTTTTAGATTTACAATGATAGTGTAAATGTTTATCTTCCAGTATTCTTCTGATTGTGTGTCGGCCGGCAAATGTAATGTATTGTTTTTGCCCACGGTTGACTCAATTGTCCAATTTGAATATCTATTTAATTTACGTATTGAAAGAGTTACTTTTTATACACATTACGAAATTATGACTAAGGAAACAGTTCAAGTTTTATTGAATTATTTCCTTATGCAGACTTTGGTGAAACTTTAATAAAATAAATCGATTATTTGAATTGAATTATTTTCGTTTGGCTTTTTCTGGGACGCCGTGCCCACACCTGCCCCCTTTTGGTTACGCCGATGTTAATAGGACATATTCGAGTATTCAAATTGGCTTACTCAATGCGAAGACAAAGCTAAACAATCAACATACACATTTGCTAAAAATAATATGCCCTATTTAGTTTTATGCACATTTTCATTTCATATAACTTCCGACGTAAATTTTCCGCACAATTCTCGACCTCGGAAGCAGAACGGAAGAAAATGAAGAATCGACGTCACGCGAAAACACGCCGACGAATCGAAAATCTGATGACATTTGATAAGTGTAATATAAATTATCCTTGTCGTTTGGTTTAGGTTATTTTTCGATACTCCCACTTAATCCCGCGATCTCATAATTTTCGGCCGAATTTCCGAGCGATTTCTTTACGTTATAGAGGGTTCCATAATCGCGGCTTAATTGAATGACGTTAAGTCAATCCGTCATGTCGTAAACATGATACGTATGCCCTTTTGAGGGTTTATTAACACATTATTTAACAGCGCGAAGAGCGACGCGTTTGAGGTTTTAGCACAGTCGTGCTGTATATTAGAATCGGAAATAATTAGAAGAACGCTAGTTTTTTGACAGGTGATTTTGTTCGTGCCGCGGGTGCTAAATCTAAGTTTTCCTAAAAATCGTGGTGTAGGGTTTTTTAAGGGGATGAAAGGGGATGGGGGTGGATTAATGCCAAACTAAAACTCCCACAAAGTCGGCGCCGGGAGACAAAATGTTCAGAAAAATCCGGGCTTTATTTTTGTCCACATTGCCAAAGTCATGGAAGTTCATTTTGGGGGTGAAAAAGTGGGGTGAAATTTTGAAAAGTCAGTTTTCATTCGATAACTTAAAAAAAAAATGCATACAATTTTTGTTCAAATGGAAACGTTGTAGCTCTTGAAAAGACGCGTCGATCGATTATTTGATCATCCCTCTCCAATAATATATTTAACCCTCAATGAATTGTTGAAGTATAACAAAAAAATTGTTTATTGAATAACTCAAAAACAATCGAGTTTTCGGGAATTGTTTAAATGTACGAAATGTAGAAAACAATTTTCTCTATATTTTCATTCCTATTGACCACCTTTGAATTTTGCTTTTTCGAACTCCACGCAGGGGTTGAAAATTCAAAATGAAATTTGGGGAACACTATTGACCGAAAATAAAGAGATACGAGTTTGGCGCTGTGGAGAAAAATGTGGAAAATGGAAACGAAAATATGGAGCAAATTATTCTGTATATTTCGTACATGTGAACCGTACCCGAAAAATCGTTTGTTTTTTTAGTTATTCAATAAACTATTTTTTTTTGTGTGTTAACCATTTTTTGGGGGTGTAGATATTATCGGAAAGTGATGATCAAATACTCCATCGACGCGTCTTTTCAAGGGCTACAACGTTCCTATTTGAACAAAAAGCGTACGAATTTTTTCTAAAGAGTTATTGAACAAAAACTGATTTTTCAAAATTTCACTCCACTTTTTCACCCCCAAAATGAACTTCCACGATTTCGGCGCTGTGGACAAAACTGAAGCCCGGATTTTTCTGCACATTATATCTCACGTCGCCGATCTCGTGGGGGTTGTAGTTTGGCATTTATCCATCCCCATCCTCTAAAAAAACCCTACACCCCGATTTTAGGCAAACTTGAATTTAGCACCCGCGGCACCTACAAAATCGCCTGTCAAAAAACTAGCCTTCATCTAATTTTTTCCTGATTATGGGGTTTGTCAGCCACAACACGACTGTACTATTATCCTTTTACCGAAAGAGTTACCGAATTTTTAACGAAAAATTGCGACTTTAAAAATCATCTCGTTGATATGGCGCTTTTTGGAGATGACACGCCGGCCACATTTATTACTAATAACTTGTTCACTAAATAACTCTAGATGCCTGATATAAACTGCTTGCGCGTGTAAAAAAATCTGCAGGTTCCGTAACGACAATAACAACAAGAGGTCACCAAATGTTTAAAGAAGATGTTAATGATAAATCTTGGAGAATGCCCCTAACAGAAGAATTTCCGTAGCCATGATGTATCTGAGAAAATGTAAAAATGTCTAAATCTACGAAAGTTGCGCGAAATTTTTAATTCTAGTTTATCGTTGGGTATAATAATTGATTGTATTTCGCGCCTCTTCCTCGAGATCACAATTGTAGTACCCCCCCTTTCTGCCAGTGTCCTCACAAAGTTTTTTAAAGCCAAGGCAACGAAACAAAAAATTGTTTCCTATAGCAACTGGTCTATCGCGTGAAATGCGATCCTCATTCTTTCGCTTTGTGTCAGTGTCTTCACATCTATACATCGCAGAAGAGAAATAAATAAATAAATATATCATTCAGAATGGATAATAAGAAGAGGAAGTCGTCAACAAATGATGACAGAGAGAATAGAATGGATCGAAAAATTCGACGATTGGAGAGAAAATTAGAACGGAAAAAGGAAAAACGTCGTAAGTACAGACATCAGCTCAATTTTACAGAGGAGGGACAACCTTCGTTTTGCCAAAAAATTACGCTCAGGTACTTGAGGTTTTGAAACTTCAAGTACCGCATACTGGACTACCTTAGTTCAATGTGCGGACGATTTTATCGTGGTGCACTGAACGTTCGGCTCTTACCGAAACGTTCGCCTCTGTTTGACAGAGGAAAATATGGCACAAATTTTTGAGAGTTTTGGCTTGGCCCTCACAACTCGATTCAATTATTGACGATAAATGTCAGTCAACCATTTTATGGTTAAGGTGCACGTCGATCATTGGTGAGAGAAAACTCCAACTCGAGCCAACGTTCAAACCGATCCCTGTCGAGGGAATCCATGACGTCATTCCGAGAATTGTCTCAGGATTCAAGACGGGAAGTAATTCCAATAAATCCGGACAGAACACTGAATGTCCTGGCGAATACGACGCAAGACCCTCCAGAACCGAAGGACGAGGTAAATACCCGTCAAGAAATTGAAAATCCTAACGAAAACATCCCTGTCGTTCTGGAACATGAAGCTGAACTCCAAGAAGAGGTATTAAGCGTGATCGGAGCTCGTCTCGAGTCGGACAAAAAATTTGCCGCTGCCGTACATAAAGATGTCGCTCTCCGCTGGGCGGAGATTTTACGGAACGGGTTGCCTTCAGAGGAAGTTAAAAATTTATTGGAGAAATACCCGGCTCCTGAAAATTGCATCTTTATCTGCGTTCCAAAGTTAAACGCCGAGATTATCGCGGCCGTACAGGAGTCAGTGATAAAACGAGACAAGCGCATTGTGGAAAAACAAGAGCGTATTGCCGCTGGTCTCGCGGCTGTGGGAAAATCGATTTCGATTGTGCTAAAAATGGAGGGATCACAAAAGCTCGAGTTACTCCAAAATTTAAGCGAAGGAGGTCGACTCCTCGCTTCGGTCCATCGTGAAGAGTCTTTGGCAAGAAAGAGTCTGATCTTGGCAAATTTAAATTCATCCTTGAAAACCGCACTCACAAACACGGCAGTTGACGAATGGCTGTTTGGAGTTAATCTAGAAGAAAAAATAAAGTCAGCAAAAATCCTTGAACGAGCATCAAAGGAATTAAAACCCCCGATGAAACCTCAACAACCGAAGACGCCAAAAAACTCGAGGGGCCCGTCCCGGCAGCTACCGTACAAGAACCAACGGATGTTGGGCGGGCATCGACGACCACTGCACAACACACCGGAAAAGAAACTGCCGTTTCACAAGGAGCCTGCTCATCGATACAACAAACGTCGATAAACATGCCATCAGAAGTAGGTATACCAGCGGGTAGACTGAAATTTTTCGATAGCGCATGGGCTGAACTGACCAACGATCCCATTATTCGACAATGGGTTAAAGGTTACAAAATTCATTTTACTTCACCGCCAAAACAAGATAGCTTACCGAGAGACACCGTTGGGTCCAAAAAGGAGCAATCCTTAATTGAAGCCGAGCTTAACAAACTGATTGAAAAAGGTGCGATAGAGAAAATCGCGGCGTCAGAAAATCATTTCTATCAAAAATATTTTTGGTTCCAAAACCAGATGGAACATACAGATTGATATTGAATCTGAAAAAACTCAACGAGTTTATCAATGCAGAGCATTTTAAAATCGAAGACTGGAAAGTCGCAAGGAGGTTAATTGGCAGCAACGACTTCATGGCTACTTTAGACTTGAAGGACGCGTACTATCTCGTACCCATTGCAAAGGAATCCAAAAAATATTTACGATTCATGTACAAAGACCAATGCTATCAATTCAAATGCCTACCATTTGGGTTGAACGTCGCACCATATGTTTTCACGAAAATCCTGAAACCAGTCGCAGCATATTTGAGAAAACAGGGCTTTACTTCGGTCTTTTATCTTGACGATATATCATTAATCGGGAGATCGTACAAAGAATGCAGAAATAATATTCATAAAACGACTGCTGTTTTAGAAAAGCTGGGGTTTATCATAAACAAAGAGAAAAGTCTCACTATCCCCACTCAACGTTGCAAATATTTGGGACTTATATTTGATTCGCGAAAAATGTCTATAGAGCTACCGGCGGACAAAGTTCAACGTACTGTCGAACTATTAGATACATTTAGTAATATCACGACTTGTACGATACGAGAATTCGCAGTTTTCGTGGGCACACTTGTTTCTCGTTGTCCAGCTCTGAAATATGGAATGATATATATCCGTCGATTTGAAAAACTACGTTCCCGAGCATTGAGTGCGAACAACAATGATTTCGATGCAAAAATGAATTGTCCAAAAAATTTAAGGGAAGATTTCTCATGGTGGAAAATGCATATTCGTTCCGCTAGTGCGCCCATAAATGATCCTGTATACGATATAAGCATTTTTTCCGATGCATCACGCACCGGGTGGGGCGTTTTTTGCGAGGGTCGTCGAACTCATGGTTACTGGAACGTAGAAGACTCCAAGCAGCATATTAATTTATTAGAGCTGAAGGCAGCCTTTTTCGGGTTGAAATGCTTTGCAAGCAACAAACACCACAGTAATATATTACTCCGAATCGACAATACGACAGCAATCGCGTATATTAACCGCATGAGAGATAGTCATTTCAAGGGCTTAAGTTCTCTTGCAAAAGAAATTTGGAAGTGGTGTGAGCAAAGGGAAATATGGATTTCGGCCTCGTATGTTCGCTCTAGCGATAACGTCGAAGCTGATCGCGAATCCCGAAGATTGCAACCCGAAACGGAATTCGAACTTGCCGATAATGCCTTTAGAAAAATCATACGATTTTTTGGCCGACCAGAAATTGATTTATTTGCCTCAAGGACAAATGCAAAATGCGAACAATACGTATCGTGGTTACGAGATCCCGACTCCATGGCGATTGACGCATTTACACTAAAATGGAAACAGTGGTTTTTCTACGCGTTCCCTCCTTTTTCGCTTATTTTGAGAGTCTTACGAAAAATCGAACGCGAAGGTTCAAAAGGCATAGTTATTGTCCCGTATTGGGAAGCTCAACCATGGTTTCCTTTATTCTTATCCTTAATGGATGAGGAACCCATCATTTTCCGGCCGAGCATTAAATTGATACGCTCTTCCCACAGAGAGCCACACCCATTGTGGCATCAACTTACGATGGTTGCCGGGAAGCTATGCGGGAAGCGTTTATCCGAAGAAAGATTCCGTTGGAATCCACCGACATTTTAATTGCATCGTTATCAGAGTCATCGCTTCGTCAGTACAATTCCGGTCTCAAGAAATGGTGGCGGTTTTGTGAAAATCAAAATATTAACCCATTTACGGGGGCGATAAATGACGTGGTAACATTTCTCACAAAGGAATTTGAACAAAAAGCATCTTACAGTTCACTAAATTGCTACAGGTCAGCTATATCTTTACTCATCGGACCAGAGATTGGAAAAAACGAAACTATCCTACGTTTCTTCAAAGGAGTAGCAAAATTGCGACCGATGGCGGCGAGATACGATTCAACTTGGGACCCTCAAATAGTGTTAAAATATCTATCAACTTCGTACCCTAACGAAGATATCAATTTAGAACGCCTATCGAAAAAAGTAGTGACCTTGTTAGCTCTGGCTACAGGACATCGCATGCAAACGTTGTCTCTAATTGATATTAGAAATATTTATCGAACAAAAGCGAACTCTTTGGAGATAAAAATTCCAGATAGGTTAAAGACATCCGGTCCGAATAAAAAGCAGCCGATTTTACGGCTACCATTTTTTGATCATGACAAATCGATCTGTGTAGCAACAGCGTTGTCTTCGTACTTAGAGAAAACGAAAGAAGTGCGTGGATCCGTTCTTAAATTATTTATATCATTCAGGAAGCCGTTTAAAGCCGTGTCTACTCAGACACTTTGCCGTTGGATTAAAACGATTATGACTGAAAGCGGTATAAATGTCGAGTTATTCACAGCGTATAGTACACGTCATGCCGCTACGTCGGCGGCCAGACGACAGGGAGTCAACATCGATGTCATAAGGAGAACGGCAGGTTGGACAAAGGACTCAGAAACCTTTGCGCGTTTTTATGACCGAGACCTCTGCTCAGAAACAGCCTCATTTGCTGAAGCCGTGTTAAAAATCTAAATGCTAACTGTAAAAGGCTAACTGTACAACAAGTGCGCATTAAATTTGAGTTGTCAAATGTTCTTCCAGATTAAACAAAAGTTTAACTGAAATAAAAAGTATGATGATATTCTGCCGTAACTGACTTTAAACAACTACAATTGTGATCTCGAGGAAGAGGCGCGAAATACAATTAATGATTAAACGAACTTACCTAAGTGAAGTTCAATCATGATTGTATGAGCGCCTCTTCCGAAGAGATCAGTCCCTCCCTCCCTTTTATCTCGAAAAAGATACCCATGCATTTTAGTTACGGCAGCGCTTTAAAAGAATGAGGATCGCATTTCACGCGATAGACCAGTTGCTATAGGAAACAATTTTTTGTTTCGTTGCCTTGGCTTTAAAAAACTTTGTGAGGACACTGGCAGAAAGGGGGGGTACTACAATTGTGATCTCTTCGGAAGAGGCGCTCATACAATCATGATTGAACTTCACTTAGGTAAGTTCGTTTAATCATTAATTGTAACTTTTTTTTATTTATTAAGCACCTCTGTTATTTACGGATGATTCAGAAGAGCCCTGTATATGACCTCACAAATTCAGCCTGCCGTGAAAGGAATACCTTAAGGGACCATTCTAGTGCGACTGGCTTGAACATTGCGGTTTTTTCAGTTTTTTTTCTTCATAAAATTCGATAATCAGTCCAATTTTGTTCGTTTATTCAAATGCCTTATGTTGTACATAAAAATATTTTTATTGTTTTAGTTTTATTTTTTATATAATATTTTTTGCCACTGGAAAATGATGCCTAAAAAAATAGCGCCTGACGGTAAAAAAACCCTCTAAAAATTGTCTGAAAGAAAAAAATTAAAAAGATTATTAATCAGTATGAAAAACTGTAGAGGCGATGGAGGATTTTTTTCGATGAAAATTAACAAAATGGTTAACCATTTCCAAATTGAGGGTCAAATTGGAACTTTTTTGACAATTATACGTTGAAAAAATGTGAACGTTTCCAATAAACAAAACGCTTCCGTAAGACGTTGAGGAATGACTTGAAAAATGATATAGCAAAATTTGAGACCAATAGCTTGAAAATCCTTCGTTTTAAATCTTCCACCGTTTTAAAAAAACGACGTTTCGAGAAAAACCCGTCCATCCGGGCCACGTGTCACGCACTTAGTCGAATCCCTTTTCTAAGAAAGGCCGGAATAATGCGAATTTCACGACCAAAATTTAACAGTATGTTTATGAAAGTCCATGTTTTGTGATAAGGTAAAAAAAATATTTTTTGACGATTCTACACTGGAATTAAGACTCGTCACGCCCAGCTCGACAGATGACTGTTATCTTGCCTCCTATACATAAGTACATAATATAATATTTTACAGAGTAAGGGGTTCTGACCGCTGTAACCTCTTGGCATGGTTAGAGCTGTCAATTGAACAATTTAATAAAGGTTCTTAAGGCGTGTCTCACTTTCAAACCTCAAAAAATTCTTCGCCATTGGAAATAGAAGGGCAAGTAGTACATGGAGCTCATATATCTACATAATACTTTACACTGCCATCATAAAAAGGCAAAACATGGAATCGTCGTGCATTGAACATAGGTAAGAAAAAAATGTATATTATCAGGTAAGAAAAGTCTCTTTCAGGTACTATATCAGAACCTGAAAGTAATTTTTAGGTACTGAAAAGGGTTAGTAATAACGATAAACTTTTTATTGATTAACCACAACGAAAAATTATACCCATAGGCATCGAGGCGTTAAAAATATCGATTAGCCTCGCATCAAGCGCATCGACTGAAACAAGTCAGCAGATATTGTGACGTTAAGGTAGTTCTGTAGGTACAGGTATGCGCCAAAAGTTTCGGTCGAAACGTATAGTAACATCCACGGTCGTATATACAGGTCTGGGCACTCCGTTAAAAAATGCGTGACTCTAAGGCCCGGTTCCACAACTCTCGGTTAACCGAGTTAACCGAAGTTTAAGGGCGACTGGACCAACCAGAACCACGCTGAGCTGGCTAAACTCCGTTTAACTCGGTTAACCGAGAGTTGTGGAACCGGGCCTAATTGACGCCTCTATTTGCGCATTCATCCGCGGTGCTAGTGAAGGGGAGGCACTTTTGTTTATACCGCGTTTACGGGGCATGGCATGCACGTTGTTGTGGTGACGGTCGTATGTCCGTGTGGCCTAATCTCGTTTTGGCGGGGTGATTTCGAGTGTATCGTAGCCAGGGTTTTTATTCAATACGGAATAACAAAAGATGAAGTGTCTATATATTGCGATGCCGAATCGGTGCATGATTCCGGGATGCAGAAGTGGATACATAAATAACCCGGAACACGTCTCATTATTTCAAATTCCCAGTGATGACTACTGATATTTTCTACTGCTTTTCTACTACTACTACTAATGAAAGGAATGCGTGCTACACGTAAATTTCGAATGTTCTTCTTTACCGTAAACGAAAAAAAATGTAATTGGATTGAGCGATAGTTAAATCGGCATATCCATGTCAGAGACGATGAGTATCATTAACTAATGGCTCATCGCTCATATTTTCGGTTTATGCTTTTAGTTTTTGTGTTCGACTAATTATTTAGGATGTATTAAGATTTCATCACAGCCCCGTGAAGGAAAAGACAATTCGCATACGCGCATACATCGCGCTCTGTCGCACATGCCTCCGGGATAGCAGCGCTCCACGCTTTTGCGGCCGGTTCCGCAAAGAGAGGCGTTAGATAGAGGCACGCTTTGGGGCATAGGGAATATACGGGAGTGCCCAGACCTGTATATACGACCGTGGTAACATCGTAGTAGGATGAAAAATTAAAGGAGGTGGGACAAAGTGTCTCGAAAATACGTCGTACGATGGGGGGTGACATCATCCTCGTTTTCGATAAAGAAAGCCAAGACAAAACCACCGAGTTTTCTACGGCTATCGAAACGGCCCTCGGCGAAGAAGCGGCAATAAAAAGCAGGGTGCAGCTCACTACGATCGAAATCAAAGACCTGGCCGAAGATACGATGAAGCAGGAGATCTGCGACGCCCTCCAGGACGTCCTAGGCGAGAACGCCTTGGTGGAAGCTGAAACTGTCAAATCTACCCGGAAAGCGTACAGTGGCACCCTAACAGCGACGGTGACACTACCTGCCTCGGTAGCGAAAAAGGCTATCAATATAGGGAAAGTTCGAGTTGGCTGGGCAGTCTGTCGAATCCGAGAGATAGTGAAGCCAACCAAATGCTTCAAGTGCTGGCACTATGGGCATCTGTCTAGCCGTTGCAAAAGCACGGTGGACAGATCGAAGTGCTGCATCAAATGCGGTGGCGAAGGTCACAAGACCGAAAAGTGCGCTGCAGGGCCCCGCTGTGCTCTGTGTAGCGGCAAAGAGGATGATGATGCTTGCAAGCATGCGGCAGAAAGCTTCAAATGCCCAGCGTATAAGAAGGCATACCAGACGCTCATCCGAAAGCGAGAATGAGAGTACTGCAAGTGAATCTTAATCACTGTGAAGCGGCACAGGATCTGCTTATGCAGACTGTGCGGGAGCACAAGGCTGACGTGGCGATCATCTCGGAGCCATACAGAAACCTCGACCACCATTCCTGGGTAGCGGATAAAGCGGGCAAAGCTGCTATCGGGGCCTGCGGCGAGTACCCATTCCAGGACATTTCAAAGAGACTGGAAGACGGCATTGTTAGGGCAAAAATAAACGGCGCTCACATCTTGAGCTGCTACATGCCACCGAGCATGACACTGGAGAACTTTGAAGAAAGTCTGGACCGGCTAGTAAAAGACGCCAAGGATCAGACTCTACATGCGATTGCGGGTGACTTCAATGTCTGGGCACTGGACTGGGGCAGTAAAAAGACGGACAAAAGAGGTCAGGCACTCTTGGAAGCACTGTCCGTACTGAACCTAGTTCTGCTCAACGATGGCAAGGTCCAACCAACGTACTGCAAGGGAGATGCCTCCTCGATGATAGACCTCACCTTCGTCAGTGGTGGACTCACTAACGGCGGTACACGCTGGCAGGTATCCGGAATTTATACACATTGTGACCATTGCGCCATCACATGGGAAGTGTCGAGGCTGCAGCGAAAGCGACGGACGTTAGGTGGTTCCAAGGTTCTCGGCTGGAAAACAAACATGTTAGGCATAGATGTGTCTCGCGAGGCCTTGGACGGCAGTGAAATGGAAACCCACAACCAAAATGCAGACTGAAGCCCAAGAACTGATGAAAAGGGTAGCAAGGGCCAGTGATGCTACGATGCCGAGAAGACGGGAAGGAAACCATCACCCCCCTATGTATTGGTGGAACGATACGATTGCTGGGCTACGACGCGAAACCAACCGAACGAGGAGGCTAGCCCAAAGAGCTAGGGGCAAGGATTCGCACCAAGCACTAGAGGCGAAGCACAAGGCGACACGAACTGTGCTGACTAAGGCAATCAAGCGAAGCAAAAGGCAAAGCTGGATCGAGCTACTCGGTGAAGTCGAAGGTGATCCCTGGGGCAGGCCTTACAAGGTAGTCATGACCTGTCTGGAAAGGCAGTCAAGTCAACAACCTTCCTGGGCCCAGACCAACTCAGGAGGATAGTGTCAACTCTCTTCCCCCAACAAGAGGAACTCAACTATCAAGTGGAAGTTGAGGACATTGAAGCTATCCGGCCTATTACGCAAGAGGAGCTGCTCCGATCGTGCAGGAAGGTGGGCAATAAGAAGGCACCGGGAATGGATGGCATCCCGAACATCGCTATTAGTGCAGCCGTCAAAGAAGCTCCCGCATTGTTCATAGAAATGTACAATGCATGCCTCAGGGAAGGCAAATTTCCTGATTCATGGAAATGGCAGCGACTTGTTCTCTTGCCAAAGTGCAAAATACCGCCGGACGATCCATCGGCATATCGTCCGTCGTGCATGTTGGACACCGCAGGAAAAATCCTGGAGAGAATTGTCCACAATCGGGTAGAAGCCGCTATAGGAACTCCCTAGCAGTCAATCAGTACGGCTTCCGTAAGTCCAGATCGATGCTAGACGCGATAAGCCACGTGGTCACCACAGCGAGCCAAGCTATCTCCAGCAAAAGAAGGAAAGGGGGGCAAAGAAGTATTGCCTCGTGGTCGCCCTCGATATCAAAAACGCTTTTAATTCAGCCAGGTGGGGTAACATCTGCTCTGCGCTGGATAAGCTGAACGTGCCATCCTATCTGAAAAGGATAATAGGAAGCTACCTTGACAACAGGTTCCTGACGTATGCCACAGAAGATGGACCACGAGAGTACAAAATCACTGGGGGCGTACCTCAAAGCTTGGTACTCGGTCCACTTCTGTGGAACATAATACGTACGACTTCTGTACGACGGCTTGTTGAAACTAACACCGCCACAAGGAGTAGAGATAGTCGCCCTTGCCGATGACGCCGCAGTGGTTATCGTTGCGAAATACCCGGAAGAAGCTAACAGGATGTTCGGAGAGACATACACCCAGATCCAGTACTGGATGGGGACAGCTGGCTTGAAACTAGCTGAGCACAAGACAGAGGCTGTGCTGATCACCAGCAGGAAGAAGATAGAGACGATAGAGCTGACTGTGGGACATCACACAATTACGTCACAGCCCAGTATAAAATACCTGGGCCTGATGATCGACGCACGACTCAGCTTCAAAGAGCACGTAGAGTACGTCGTTGGCAAGGCGGGAAAGGTTAGAGCGGCGTTAGCGCGACTGATGCCAAACATAGGCGGGCCGAAGCAGGCGAAGAAGAAGCTACTGGCATCAGTGGTCACTTCGGTCCTCACCTATGGTATTGCCATTTGGGGCAATGCATTGACTACCGAGGAGTACCGACGAAAGACGGCAGCGGTCTACCGGCTCAGCGCCTTAAGGGTTTCTTGTGCGTTTCGCACAGTATCGGAAGATGCAGTGTGCGTACTCGCGGGAATGCCACCTATAGAGGTCCTGGCCGAAGAGAGAAGATCCCTATACTACCGGAGGAGGTCACCGGCAGGACTCCAAGATGAGCACAGACAGGAAATCGGGAAAGGCAGCCTACAACGCTGGCAGCAAAAGTGGGATGCATCCGTGAAGGGGAGATGGACGTACCGCCTAATTCCCCAGATAGATGGTTGGCTGAACCGCAAACACGGGGAGGTCAACTACTACCTGACGCAGATGCCATCAGGCCACGGCTGCTTCAGAGCATACCTGCAGAGGTTTGGTCACGATGAGTCTGCGGACTGTCCAAATGGATGTGGAGTACCAGAGGATGCTGAACACGCATTCTTCCAGTGCCCACGAGGTTCAGGGTTTTAGTTAGTACAGCAAGTGCGCGAGTCCAACACACGGGTTGCATGCAACCTACGGTGCATAAAGCATTTCCCCCCTCTTTAAAAAAACATACACACATACACACACGCACGCACATGCACACACACACACACGCACACACACACACACACACACACGCACATGCATACACACACATACACGCACGAACGCACACACATACACACACACACACACACACACACACACACACACACACACACACACACACACACACACACCCATTTATATATAAATATATATAACACGAGTAAATACATTTGTAAATCGAAAAAATTCAATTTGTTCGGCGAATAAATTTATTTCACACCGTCTCAGAATTACTTGAAGTTGGGGAAAAACAAAACACGCTTCGAGTTCCCAGACCATGCGTCGATCAGCTGGCTGCAGCGTACACTGTTGTTATTCCGTTACAGATAGTTGGGCCCGAGTTTGGTGTGGAATATAAGTACCACTTTTCATAAGTCGATATCTCCGAAATTAAAAGGTCAAAGTTTGTCATTAAAAAAAAATCAATCCCACAATAGGACTGCGTACACGTGTGTTTTTATTTTGAAATCCTAAGATCCGTTTAGAACCTATATCGAGAAATGCGAGCAAACTCCTATCGGTTACGTGTTATCGCGTACAAAAATACCCATATTCAATTGCAATTATCTCATGAACTAAACGGTGAATCGAATTGAATTTTTGGGCATCAGTCCATGAAGGTCATATCTACACCATACTTAGATTTCAGCCAAATTCTAAGATTTGACCAAAACTACAGAACTCCTTTAAATACGGATTTTTTTGCTCGACCATTGAAGAAACGTATAACTTTAGATATAGCGAGGCCCACATATCAATTTGGGTTGCATCAAACATACGCAATAAAGAATTCTTAGCGCTTCAGACATCGAAAGGAAAAAAATATGAGGGGGTTTTAAGGTGTAAAGAGATAGCTGATTTGCATATTTCCAGTATTTTTTAATTGGCAGTACAAACAAGTCTCCGCTGTTTGACAAAAGATGGCCCCATATGGCCAATATTCTGGCTACTCAGACAAGGCAAGTCTGGTCAGGGCCGGCACAAAGTAGGCAATGCCTGGTCACATTTCGGCACATTTTTTTTATTTGACAATATGTACAACTATAAACTGTTACGTAATAACATTAAATAATTTTGTTCAGAGGTAAAAGAGAGAGAGAGAGAGAGAGAGAGAGGTGGTTCAGAGCAGGCATCTATTGGTGCTTTATTCTCTGGTTCTCATAATAACATTTCTGCACATGAAAAATGTATATCCATGAAAATATAAGTTTTTTTTCATAGCCTTCCGTTGAGGTGAGGAAAATTTATAGACTGGCTGCTCTACTTCTACAAATTTAGCGTTTTCGATGTCTCCGATCGCTGCGAAGAATCCATGTTTTTTTCAGTTTGCTTTGCAGTTTCTTAAGATATCAAATGTTGATTGTTTTTAGCTAATGTAAAACAACTAAATATTTTTTTCTTTTAACTAAAAACAATCAACATTTTATATCTTCAGAGACCCCGCAGCAAAAAAATTGATTGCTTCGCAGCGATCGGAGACGTCGAAAATCTCAAACTTCTAGATATAAATAAGCTAGTCTATGAAATTTTCTCACATCGACCAAAAGCAATGAGAAAATTATATTTCCATGGATATACGGAAATGTGATCCATCTGGGAGTAAACTTCATTTGGGATAGGATCACATATGATTTTTACCGATCTGACGCGTGACCCATGTCATTGAATCAATCAGTTAAAAAGACATTCCTAGCTATTTAGTACCTAAAAATATGAATTTTTCTTTACCTGCGTTCGATGCAAGAGAATTCTTCAATTTTGGCTTTCAGTTTTGTTTAACGTAAGGTATTATGTCTTCGAACGAATTTCTGGTTCACAGTAACCAAGATGTTTTTCAGAAGGACAAAAATATCAAGTGTCAATATGTCAGTGATAACAACGTGATAGGGGGTACTCTGAATGCTTGGATTATTAATTTATTTAATAGAAATTCTTTAGATAATTTCGCTCATGAAGGTGTTCTTTCATTTGTTCAACGCCGTAAAAGAAAACGAATTTTCAAAGTTATACAAATGATATACATTTTAAAAACGATTTATATCACGTATGCTATTGCCCGGGTTTACGAGTTCAAATATCTTGAAATACTTATCCCTGCTGAATATGAATTTGAAACGATGGACGTACAGTTTTTCAGACATATTTGAAATTCACTTCTCTTTGGACCGACGCTAAAGGAAATAAGGATTTTTCCCTTCCAAAAAGATATGAAATGGCTTTTAAAAACCTTTAAAAGGTAAATAAAAACTACGCCAACTAATAAAAAAAAATCCCCTCCAAAACATGATCGCTTGTTTTTATCTTATAAACAAAATCTGATTTACATTACCATTTTTTTCAATTTCAATTCAAGCAATAATTTAATTATACTTTAAAAACTATTCAAATGTACAAAAAAATGACATAACGATTTTTTAAACTAGCTAAGCTAATTTACTAGAACTGTTGTACACAAAATTGTTAAACCTTAGGAATAATATTTTTTCAAATATTTTATTTTCATTTAAAAAAATCATATTACTATTATAATATAACATTTATATCACCGTTACATATCAGTACAATGTATGTACCATGCAAGTACTCTGAACATGCTGTGCAACGCCTGCGTGCATGGCCAAGAAAAAAAGCTCGTTGAAGGATCTTGTCCTCTCCGCTACTCAACTGCCAGGTTAAATATATCAAATTGCCCCATGTCTCTATCTTAGGAATATAAGATGATCAGATAGTAGTGATTCTATATAGTATATAGATCGTCGCAATTTGATCGTTCTAGAAAATGAATATTGTAAAAGTGTATATTGCATGATTGGCTTCCGACGAAGTAATGTTGTCTACTATTTCCTCAGATAACCCGTTATTGACTCGTTATTGACTTTTGCGAAGTAGACCATATACGATGCGTGAAATCTCATTTTATTTACATAATTTAAAAAGTTATACAAAAATATAAACTCGGTCGCACAACAATTACACATTGTATGCAATATATTTAGTTATATAGACTTTGGCTATCGTATTGTCGACGAAAAAAAATATATATCTCCGTTTTACTGCTGACATCTATCGCGCTATATTCGATGGTTTGAAACGAATGCAGTAAAATATTTATTGGCGGTGGATATAATGTAGCTCCGGCATCGTGAGGCGAATTGAGTGGTTCGACGTACACACCGGTATTACTATATATCAATGCTACCCTATCCCAATCACACTAGCGCAAGAGACTGTAGATCCCATTACTAACCCTAGAACTCATGAGCGGGGTCCAAACGCACCCCACGCGTAATTTGAACTACGCTTCTGAAGTAAGGAGCGATATTATTGACTATTGGTCTGAACCATAATTCAGTTCGAAGGTCTAAGAGTAGTGTCAGGTCGGTTAGAGCTTCATTTGGTCGTTGGTTCTCACGCTTTGAAATTACGTGTGGGGTGTGTACGAACCCCAGTCATGAGTTAACGTTTTACTTTTGTGACGGTAAGTTAATTTTATATTTTATACTGGAATAATTATTTTCTATATATCATTCCGGAATCTGAGGAAAATATACAAATATGTTATTTATAAATAACAATAAATAATCATTTAAAAAATTGTACAGAATTACCGTTACCCCAAGTGGATAAAAGACAGGCAAGGTGCGGTTTGTGCCCGAGGTCAAAAGATTGCAAAAGCCATTCGCACTGCGTTAAGTGGCAATCGATAGAATTTTTTAAAACTACTTCTTTACTTTAACAAATTTAACAAATTTATGACAAAACTCATAAAATAATATCCTTTTTCTTCGAATTTTCAATAAAATAAACTGTTAACTATTTTTGATTATCGGATTTTCGTCATTTTCAATATCCCAAATAAATATACTTTTTTAACTGAATAAAGAGACAATATTTTTTTTCCAATAGTCTGACGTATCCTCTTCAAAACGCCGCTTGATATATTAAGATCGGTTGAGCAGTTAAAAAATTACTAATTTTTATTTAAAAAATAAGCTTTTTGCTGATTTTTTTCCGGTTTTCAGCCTTCGAACGGGTTTTTCACAAACTAAATGTGCATAAAATTAGATTTCCCGAGCACCATTCTCTTCGTTATGATAAAATAAAGAGAATGACGTACGACAAAGTCTGTTTATCAGAATAGGGCCGATTTTATGATCAAGAAACGCGTGGGCTTCGTTCGAACCCCAGTTATGAGTTTGAAGGTACAAAAATGTATTCATGAGGTGTAGGGCTAATAACCCCAGCAGTTGATGCGACGCTTAAATTAAAACTAATATATATATATATATAAACCGGTGTGCCGGTCTAGTGGTTAGCGTGCTTGCCTCTGAACCAGTACTTCGGGAGGTCGCGGGTTCGAGTCGTAGTCTCGTAGTCTCGGAGAAAAATAAATACGGGCGTGACGTAGCTCCAGTTCTACACGGATGTCGTGCACACGGACCGGTACGTGTGTGTCGTGTGTGTATGACTGTAGCCTGTGATTTATTTCTCAACGAAACGCGACTAGCTCCGAAACTGGGAAGCGAACCTGGCACCGGCTGTATTGGTATATATTTTCCGCAGTTTCCCTATACCCATGGCAGAAATGTCATGGTGAATGCGATACAGAGAGGGAAGTCGGCTGCAGCCGCAAGGTGGGGAATAAAAGTGGATTTTATGTAATAATAGTAATATGTTTTTTCTAAATGAAAATAAAAGATTTAGATGAATATTATTCCTAAGGTTTAACAATTTTGTGTACAACATTTCGAGTGAACTGGCACGGCAAGTTGAAAAAAAAGCTATCCCACTTTTTCATACATTTAATTAATTAAAAAAATATGATAAAACCATGGCTCGATTAAAATAAAAAATAATTATAAGGTAAATCAGAAAAATGTTATAAGGTAAAACAAGCGATTATGTTTTCGAGAGTTCTTTTTTATTACTTGGCGTTCTTTTTTTTACTTTTTAAAAGTTCTTAAAAGTATGTATATACCGGACGTTTCAGGGTTCAACGGACTCGGATCGAAGCGAACATACATTTTTACCCACTACTCGATTTTGTTTTTAGTATCCTCCACTCGCCCTCACTGACATAACTCTCTTTTTTTAGATACCTCGTGAGCTCGGAAACAAATTTCTTCTTTTCTCCATTCAGTCGACAAAAAGTTTCGAACCGCTCCGTGTGATGGACATCATATACCGCTAATTGCACAACTCGAGAGACCTTTTTTCTCAAAATTATCGAAACACGTTGTTAACTTTAGTGAAAGAAAGAAAGGTACGACCTGAACTGGAAAAAGAGAGGATTCGAGGTATCGTCGATCTGTCAAGAGTGTTATTAGAAAGGCAATCAAAATCGGCCACGTTCTTTACACTCATTTTTATCCCCATATCAGATTGGATCGTGCGAGGGATGAAAACTGCGGAAGGCACAAATATCGCGTCCTTAACCAAAAAATATTTTTCTCCACAATACGAGATACCCCGATGTCCAAAGTTCTCGACAACCCGCGTCTCAATATTGTCTCAACGAGAAAGAAGAAAAGCATAACTGAGCGGCGTTCTTTCCTGACTATTTTGAGTCACAACTCGCGGGCTGTGCTCGGGGAAACGATCGAGAGTGGCATTCCCGACAAGTTCGATCATGAAACGAAACGGAATCTCAGCGGTTATGTCATATTCCCCTACTACAGGTTGTTCCTTATCTCGTGTTTTCTTCATCTCTCTCTCTCTCTCTCTCTCTCTCTCTCTCTCTCTCTCTCTCTCTCTCTCTCTCTCTCTCTCTCTCTCTCTCTCTCTCTCTCTCTCTCTCTCTCTCTCTCTCTCTCTCTCTCTCTCTCTCTCTCTCTCTCTCTCACTCACTCACTCACTCACTCACTCACTCACTCACTCACTCACTCACTCACTCACTCACTCACTCACTCACTCACTCACTCACTCACTCACTCACTCACTCACTCACTCACTCACTCACTCACTCACTCACTCACTCACTCACTCACTCACTCACTCACTCACTCACTCACTCACTCACTCACTCACTCACTCACTCACTCACTCACTCACTCACTCACTCACTCACTCACTCACTCACTCACTCACTCACTCACTCACTCACTCACTCACTCACTCACTCACTCACTCACTCACTCACTCACTCACTCACTCACTCACTCACTCACTCACTCACTCACTCACTCACTCACTCACTCACTCACTCACTCACTCACTCACTCACTCACTCACTCACTCACTCACTCACTCACTCACTCACTCACTCACTCACTCACTCACTCACTCACTCACTCACTCACTCACTCACTCACTCACTCACTCACTCACTCACTCACTCACTCACTCACTCACTCACTCACTCACTCACTCACTCACTCACTCACTCACTCACTCACTCACTCACTCACTCACTCACTCACTCACTCACTCACTCACTCACTCACTCACTCACTCACTCACTCACTCACTCACTCACTCACTCACTCACTCACTCACTCACTCACTCACTCACTCACTCACTCACTCTCTATTTCACGTTCCCTTCCTGAGAAATCTAATTTGTCCAGAAAACAAGATACCGCTTTTCGCTTTCTACAGTGCCATTTGTGTCAGGACCTTCGTCGAAAAGTAATTTCACTTTCGGTGTGAAAGTATACATTACTGGAAACAGCATTATTCTGCTTTATTTGTAAGAGTACGTATGTGGAACGTCTTCGGGTAGAAGGGCCTTTCGCTTGATAGCTAAATAAGTTGTCATTACCTTACATTTTCCTCCCAACTTTCCAAATATTTCCGTTAGTAGAGTAAACCGGGTAAAAAAATAATGTTAATATCTCGCTCATTGGTAGGTTACATATTAGCAGTTGCGACTACGGGGGGTGGGGGGCGGTCCGACCCGGGCCTCTGGTTCTGGGGGGCCTCCAAATTTCGAGAAGTCATTTTTAGTCAAATTCCAACCAAGGCCGAAATACATTCAGTAAGGGGCAGTTTGGAGTTGGATGCCCCGTACTTATGCAAAATATAAACATAAGTAGGTAGGTACTAATTGACCTGTTATCAGGGGACGTATTACGGTTCCCGGGTGAGACTTCTCACTTCTCGCATTTTCATCTCACGTGATTTTACTCACGCTATTATCGATCGGTCAGGTGAAAATGTCACATCACTAGGAACTTCCGGCTAGTGATCTCACATTTTCACGACACTGTAGAAGGGGTATACTAGCACGCCTATCAAACCCAGCCCAAATGAAAAAAGTGCGCATCGACAAAAACAACCTCTTTACTGGAATGAGCAACAATTTTAAATAGAATCTGAGTTTGCAACAAGAATGTTACCGAAAAACAAAAACAAATGTTATTAGATTTTATGAAGAAAGACGAAGATTTAGCACGAGGCAGATTGCGATACAGCCATTCAAATAAAAAAATACTGGTAATTTTTTTATTATATTAGAACATAAAACGGATCATTATCGGATGACATTACTTAACTCGCCACGACATACTCTTTAAGTTGCTGAATTTTACTAATTATTCGGCGTCGAGATGCTACCGTCTCTGAATCAGCTATTTCATAGTAACTTGTGTTATGTGTTAGCTTTGGACGTGTTGTTGCTGCGTTAGGAAGACGCTCACGCATGCGTATTGCGATTTTTGACATGACATTTCGTGTCGAGTAAACTCACGTGAATAATCTCGCATTTTCACTAGGCGAAGAAAATCATAATAGGGTGAGCTGCTCACTTTTGTCATTTACACCCAAACGGAGAACCGTAATAGCCCCCCAGGTCATGATAGCAATTGTCAATATAGCATAAAGCTCTACCTACTTATAGCCAGCGCCATAAAAATGGTGGGCCCCGCTCACTTTATGGTGGCTTTGGCGCGAAACATAAATACTAGATCCAAACCATAGAGAAATTCCGTAATAAAAATGACATACATACGTACTAAAGAAATTACATCCATACCCACTAAAGAATAACAACAGGGGAAATCAACAAATCTGAACCTTACTGTTGTAAAATTACATTATAACTTGTAACTTGTTAGAAGCCAAAATAGTAGCCGCCGCTGTTGCCAACTTGTTTTGTTATACCCACCATAAGCGGTTCTTCAATCCACCAGAAAACCTCTAATACCGCCTGGTGTTACCGCTTACTTTCTGGTAAGTAAGCAACTACATCTATTGGGCTTACATAACGAATTATTAAGTATTTAGAAACATACTTTTTCAAGCAAATTGAACTCGATTCAATTACTATACCCTGTGGTCTATATTCATTGAAATCTATATACAGCCAAAACATTATTCAGGGAATTCCCATGCCGCTGGTAGGTATTTACAAGATCGTAGTGTTGCCTACACCATAAAAGTTGACACACTTTCTGTCAAAGTGCCTTGTCATAGCAAAATATAATGTATCATAAATTTGTTTACACGTTAGTCGTTGAATATCTTGCTCACCACTAACAAAAACCACCAGCCACTAAAAACAAAGTTTATCCACTAAAAAGGATGTCTAAACCACCAGTTTACGTAGAATATCCACTAAGTTGGCAACACTGTTAGGCGCTGCGGGACTTTCCTGACCTACGGTCTTACATACAGGTCTGGAAACGAAGGCACATTTCAATGATGCCGTGAGGCACCGTTACAAGGTGCACTTTTTATTCCGCTCGCTGCCACATGCCACCCACGGTCTTCTGTGATCTCATCCTACGTCCCTACTTATTGGGTGTACAACTTAATTCGGTCCGTTTTTTTGCTTAAAATACGCACTTATTTGAATGATAAAATGAATTAATACATTCATTAAAATATTGTCCAACGCTAACCACTACTTTTCCCCATCTTTCTGGTAATTTATGAATTCCGTCGCGGAAGAAGCGTTCATCTTTTACAGCCAAGAATGAATCGAGCCAATTTTTGATACCCTGCTGTTGTGACGTATTCCAGTCAAAGCGTTCTGCATCGATCGAAACAAATGGTAGTCGGAAGGGGCAAGGTGTGGTTTATAAGGCAGGTGAGCCGGTATTTTCCACCCGCTATTTTCCAAATAGTTTTTCACCACAATAGCAACGTGAGGCCGAGCGTTGTCATGTTGAAAGATTATGGACTCGCGTCTGGTCGCATATTCTGGACGTTTTTCGCCTATAGCTCGCTTTAAACGGATCAATCGTTGCCTGTGGAAGTCTTCCGTGATGGTCCCACAAGCATTCGATGGGCTTCAGTTCCACTTTTCTTCCAATTGAAACAGAAAATCAACACTTCCCGCAAATGGTGCTTATTTGGGACGAAATTCGACATTTTCACCGCAGTAAAAATTAGACTTGATGCGCAAAACTCAAAGGTCTGTAAACGATATTTGGTTAAGAGATGTTGATACTTCACGATACAGTAAAAATCAGCTGTTGCCGTCAACCATTTATAGCTCCTAGAGCCATCTTTTGAAAACGGACTGAAGTAAGTTGTACACCTAATATAATTTCCGTGTTGTCATGTGAACGATAATCTCGGTCCGTCTGTCATCTCATGCTAAGGCGTTTCATTCACGAACTCGAATATTTAACAATTAATTGATTTTCATCTATAATCAAGTAAAAATACATCCCCGTATACTGGTAAAATTGCAAGCCAATTTACCAAACTTTTAATAAAAAATGACAACTCTAGAAAAGGTCTCATTTATATGGCCCTTTATCGAGATAACGCGCTGGCCACATTTCTATGTAATAATTTAACACTAAATAACTCTAGATGCCAGATATAAACTGCTCACACGTGTAAAATATTGTAAAGATTTCGTAGCGACAATAAAAACAGCCGGTCACCGAATGTTCAGAGAAAAGATTCAAGATTAAACCTAGAAAAATGTGACTAGCAGACGAGTTTCCGTAGCTGCGACTTAGCAGAGAATGGTCTATTAATCAGTTTAGTCTTCAATAAGCGTGTTATTTGTTCATTTGGTTTTTCATTCGTATCCTCATCAAATATTCGGGGGCAAGGTCGACGGCGCATGCGCCTCGATCTGGAGAGTGGGAGAGACAGTCAGAAGATATTCTGTCCATATCACACACGCACCCGTCAACAGCAATGCCTCGTAGTGGCGAAAAATGTAAAGAAAAGTCGATCGACTTAACGCGCATAACATATTGTGGTCGTTTCCAAACCTGTATTATTATGAAATGGGACTTCAGTGAGTCTTTGCCGCGTTTATCACTTATTTAATCATGAAGAAGGTTTAATCCTGAAGAAGTATAATCCAATACTTCTTCACCATTTGTGTCTCGGTCGCATCATGCGAGAGTAGTTTTTCTCAACAGAAATTTATAAAAAATTGTCGTCGATCTACGATGAACCAAGAACGCCTAGTCAATCTGTCCATTCTATCATTCGAAAGGAAAGTTTCAAGGGAGATACATATCAAAGACGTTATTGAGAAGTTCAGTTAAATGAAAGCACGAAAACATGTAAAATAATTATGAAGCAAACGCTTTGTTTTTAAACATATAAGTACAGTAAACGTTACTTTCTTATTATAGTCTTCATTATTTATTTGCACTCTACCTGCTAGGTACTGTGTTGAATGCGGATTCGTATTCTAACTTTTTTACCGATATCTTAAATAGAGCGTATAGTAAAATTACATATCAGCAATAATACATCCATTTTTTACCAGACCGGGGGCCTCATTTATATGCCGCCCGGGTCTCCGACGGGCTTAGTCCGCCACTGCATATTAGAGATGAACTAATATGAATTGCTTCTTTATGAATATCGCGCATTCTCCTATAAATTGGTTTGGGTTCAAGTATTTCCAGAGACTCTAATAAAAAGCTCGAAATGCTTTTTCCCACGCGTCAGATGTGACTTTCGTCCTGGGAGCCTAAGATGAAAGTAACAATAAGGTGGAAAGTACCCAACCATGTGACCGAGTCGACAAAACCAGTGTTGCCAGAGTGAGCTATCGTTTGGTACTAGACGGCAGCGCCAAACCGTAACAAATTTTAAATTTTCGTACTTAAGGGGAGGTACCTGAGTAAATGGCGAGAAAAACAGGTAAACTTCGCGAATTTTTATCTTAAAAATTAACGTTTCGATTGGATCCGGGTTTTTTTGTTGGAAAATATGTACATTGAGGTATGTTTAGGAACTTTTAAAAACTAAATTCGTTGACTGGAAGCGATTCAAACGCGTTTATCCCGAAACATAGTTTTCAAAGTCGATGCCAGATGTATCTCGAAAACGGCTTGTCCGATTTTGTTCAAGGTTGGATACAATATTCTTCGATGGTTTATCTCGTTCGCCACGTAGGGGTTTTGCATTTGATTGAACCATTGCTTTTTTATACAATGTTTATGCAATCCAAAATCGTCGGAAATTGCGAACGAAAAACG
This sequence comes from Ophion obscuratus, assembly GCA_964007375.1. Classification (NCBI taxonomy): domain Eukaryota; kingdom Metazoa; phylum Arthropoda; class Insecta; order Hymenoptera; family Ichneumonidae; genus Ophion; species Ophion obscuratus. Next base: position 12,372,969 of record OZ023316.1, on the reverse strand, counting down.
AATGTTAAATTAAAACGATCGCAATTCCGTCAAAAACGGAAATTTCAATAAAATCCTACGTGGCGAACGAAAAAAACTCTCGAAGAATATTGTATCCAAATTTGGACAAAATCGGACAAGCCGTTTTCGAGATATATCTGGCACCGACTTTGAAAACTGTGGTTCGAGATAATCGCGTTAGAATCGCTTCCAGTCAACGAATTTATTTTAAAAAAAATCTAAACATACCTCAATGTACACATTTTACAATAAAAAAAAACCCGGATCCAATCGAAACATTAGTTTTTGAGATAAAAATTCCCGAAGTTGGCCTGTTTTTCTCGCCATTCACTCAGGTACCTCCCCTTAATTGGTGGCATTGGCGGTCATTTTAAGTCTATCGTCTGCAACAATATGAAGAGGGCGCGAGAGTTTACTTTTTCCATTGAGGATGAACTAGGGTTTTCATCAACGTTTGAGTTTTTTTCTCATTAGGGTACTAAAATCATGAAAAACGTTATAGATTCAAGAAAGGCGTACTGACGTACTAAATACTCCGAAAACGTACCAGATTTAGTACAATTGTACTAAACTGGCAACGCTGGACAAAACAACAACGAGGAAGTTACAGTAATCAGTAGGGGTGTGCGGGTAACAGAATTGGTCGGGTCGGGTCGGGTCGGGTAATTAGACTTTGATCCGATCGGTTACCCGAGTTTTTCGGGTACTCAAATTTCTTCGGGTACCCGTGATCGGACGGGTATACTCGAACTTTATCGAGTACCCGAGTTTTTCGAGTACTCGTCTCACATCGGGTACTCGATAAGTCGTGTTGCCGGAACAAAATTTCGTTTCATAGTATAAGTAGCGCCACGGAAACGTACCAAAACGGACGAAATCGACTCTAGTTTCATTTTCTCTACCCTTGACCGATACGTTGGAGTTAATAAGAAATACAAATAATTTATTTAATAATTTTGGTATTTTTGTTATGTATATATTTACAATTTTGTTCCGGCAAACTTCTTTTAACGCATTAACGCCCAAGAATCGCGATTTTTTCCTTCATTTTCAAGCCAGAATTTTATTATATAAAAAAAATCATAAAAAATGAAGAGATACGTTCCCTAGTATGTTCGAGGGTGGTCTTTCAGAATCTGGGGTCAAAATCGGGTTTGTCCATTAGGAAAAAAATATGACGGCTTTTAAACAAAAAAAAACAGGAAAAATCAATGACAATTTTTTCACAATTTTTTTTCACCTCGAAGCCGTTGGAAAGTCCGGTTTTTTTTCAACCATGGGTGCATAGAATAGTGACGATTGAACAATACATTTTTTTAATTCGTCATTGTCAACATTTTCACCCCCAAAATGGCGCTTTGAGTGACACGAAAAATTTCACGCTCGGTGTCCCAAATGAAAAGTAGTTGGATTTGGACGAAAAATGGTACTCGGAGGTTTTTGACGTCGCTGATTACGATTGCGTTCTCAAAATTCCGAAATTCAAAATGGCCGATCCAATATGGCGGACACAAATGCAAAAGTTCATTTGAATTGGATAAAACGTGGCACTCGGGGGTTTTCGAGGTCGCTGATTATGATTCTGCTCTCAAAATTTCGAAATTCAAAATGACGGACCCATAATGGCGGACACAAATGCAAAAGCTCATTTGAATTTGATAAAACATGGCACTCGGGGGTTCTCGAGGTCGCTGATTATGATTCTGCTCTCAAAATTCCGAAATTAAGAATGGCGGATCCAATATGGCGGACACAAATGCAAAAGTTCATTTGAATTGGATAAAACGTGGCACTCGGTGGTTTTCGAGGTCGCTGAGTATGATTCTGCTCTCAAAATTCCGAAATTCAAAAATGGCGGATCCAATATGGCGGACACAAATGCAAAAGTTCATTTGAATTGGATAAAACGTGGCACTCGGGGCGAGGTCGGTGATTATGATTCTGCGCTCAAAATTCCGAAGTTCTGAATAGCGGATCCAATATGGCGGACACGAATGCAAAAGTTCATTTGAATTGGATAACACGTGGCACTCGGGGGTTTTCGAGGTCGCTGATTATGATTCTGCTCTCAAAATTCCGAAATTCAAAATGGCGGATCCAATGTGGCGGACACAAATGCAAAAGTTCATTTGAATTGGATAAAACGTGGCACTCGGGGGTTTTCGAGGTCGCTGATTATGATTCTGCTCTCAAAGTTCCGAAATTAAAAATGGCGGATCCAATATGGCGGACACAAATGCAAAAGATCATTTGAATTCGATGAAACGTGGCACTCGGGGGTTTTCTAGGTCGCTTATTACATTTCTGCTCCCAAAATCAGCGGCCTCGAAAACCCCCGAGTGCCACGTTTTATCCAATTCAAATGAACTTTTGCATTTGTGTCCGCCATATTGGATCCGCCATTTCTAATTTCGGAATTTTGAGAGCAGCATCATAATCAGCGACCTCGAAAACTCCCGAGTGACACGTTTTATCCAATTCAAATGAACTTTTGCATTTGTGTCCGCCATATAGGATCCGCCATTTTGAATTTCGGAATTTTGAGAGCAGCATCATAATCAGCGACCTCGAAAACTCCTGAGTGACACGTTTTATCCAATTCAAATGAACTTTTGCATTTGTGTCCGCCATATTGGATCCGCCATTTTTAATTTCGGAATTTTGAGAACAGAATCATAATCAGCGACCTCGAAAACTCCCGAGTGTTACGTTTTATCCAATTCAAATGAACTTTTGCATTTGTGTCCGCCATATTGGATCGGCCATTTTGAATTTCAGAATTTTGAGAACAGAATCGTAATCAGCGACCTCAAAAACCTCCGAGTACCAATTTTCGTCAAAATCCAACTACTTTTCATTTGGGACACGGAGCGTGAAATTTTTCGTGTCACTGAGGGGGTGAAAAGCGCCGTTTTGGGGGTGAAAATGTTGACAACGACGAATTTAAAAAATTTATTGTTCAATCTGCACTATTCTATGCACCCATGGTTGAAAAAAACCGGAATTTTCAACGGCTTCGAGGTGAAAAAAAATTTTGAAAAAAAAGTGTCATCGATTTTTCCTGTTTTTTTGTTTAAAAGCCGCCATATTTTTTTTCCTAATGGACAAAACCCGATTTTGACCCCAGATTCTGAAAGAGCACCCTCGAAAATACTAGGGAACGTATCTCTTAATTTTTTATAATTTTTTTTTATATAATAAAAATCTGGCTTGAAAATGAAGGAAAAAATCGCGATTCTTGGGCGTTAATAGGTTAAGACACTCGCATTTCAGGAAATATCGAGATATTTGAATGTCAAAAAACTGAATAAAAGCAAGATTCTTCGGTGAATTTTCACTAATTCTGTTAAGTGCTAACTGGTAATTCCGGCGGTTCATTCTTTTTAATTTAATTTTTTGTCATTTAAAAATTTTTTTCCAGGTAAAACTTGTTCTTCAAACGCTTATATCTCTGAAACCAATCAAGATATTTTCAATTTTAAAATGTCAAATGGAAGCTACATTCTTCTCGCTTCGAATAAACGCAAGGCGTTGAATTTTCCTGTGAGGCGTCTTTTTGGGTTTTTTCTCCATTTAAAACCCACGTTAAAAAATTCGAAACTTTAAGGCGTTCGCCGGAAGAGAAAATATGCATTGTACATTTTTTTCCTTTCGCACACTTTTTAATGATGCCAAAACGCAACTTTCCCGCGCTATTACGATACAATCCGCCCAAAGTGACCGTTTTTCACACACACACACACACACACACACACACACACACGCACGCACGCACGCACGCACGCACGCACGCACGCACGCACGCACGCACGCACGCACGCACGCACGCACGCACACGCACACGCACACGCACACGCACACGCACACGCACACGCGCACGCACACGCACACGCGCACGCACACGCGCACGCGCACGCGCACGCGCGCACACACACACACACACACACACACACACACACACACACACACACACACAGCGACCTCGAAAACCCCCGAGTGCCACGTGTTATCCAATTCAAATGAACTTTTGCATTTGTGTCCGCCATATTGGATCCGCTATTCAGAACTTCGGAATTTTGAGCGCAGAATCATAATCACCGACCTCGCCCCGAGTGCCACGTTTTATCCAATTCAAATGAACTTTTGCATTTGTGTCCGCCATATTGGATCCGCCATTTTTGAATTTCGGAATTTTGAGAGCAGAATCATACTCAGCGACCTCGAAAACCACCGAGTGCCACGTTTTATCCAATTCAAATGAACTTTTGCATTTGTGTCCGCCATATTGGATCCGCCATTCTTAATTTCGGAATTTTGAGAGCAGAATCATAATCAGCGACCTCGAGAACCCCCGAGTGCCATGTTTTATCAAATTCAAATGAGCTTTTGCATTTGTGTCCGCCATTATGGGTCCGTCATTTTGAATTTCGAAATTTTGAGAGCAGAATCATAATCAGCGACCTCGAAAACCCCCGAGTGCCACGTTTTATCCAATTCAAATGAACTTTTGCATTTGTGTCCGCCATATTGGATCGGCCATTTTGAATTTCGGAATTTTGAGAACGCAATCGTAATCAGCGACGTCAAAAACCTCCGAGTACCATTTTTCGTCCAAATCCAACTACTTTTCATTTGGGACACCGAGCGTGAAATTTTTCGTGTCACTCAAAGCGCCATTTTGGGGGTGAAAATGTTGACAATGACGAATTAAAAAAATTTATTGTTCAATCGTCACTATTCTATGCACCCATGGTTGAAAAAAAACCGGACTTTCCAACGGCTTCGAGGTGAAAAAAAATTGTGAAAAAATTGTCATTGATTTTTCCTGTTTTTTTGTTTAAAAGCCGCCATATTTTTTTTCCTAATGGACAAAACCCGATTTTGACCCCAGATTCTGAAAGAGCACCCTCGAAAATACTAGGGAACGTATCTCTTAATTTTTTATAATTTTTTTTTATATAATAAAAATCTGGCTTGAAAATGAAGGAAAAAATCGCGATTCTTGGGCGTTAATGGGTTAAGACACTCGCATTTCAGGAAATATCGAGATATTTGAATGTCAAAAAACTGAATAAAAGCAAGATTCTTCGGTGAATTTTCACTAATTCTGTTAAGTGCTAACTGGTAATTTCGGCGGTTCATTCTTTTTAATTTAATTTTTTGTCATTTAAAATTTTTTTTCCAGGTAAAACTTGTTCTTCAAACGCTTATATCTCTGAAACCAATCAAGATATTTTCAATTTTAAAATGTCAAATGGAAGCTACATTCTTCTCGCTTCGAATAAACGCAAGGCGTTGAATTTTCCTGTGAGGCGTCTTTTTGGGTTTTTTCTCCATTTAAAACCCACGTTAAAAAATTCGAAACTTTAAGGCGTTCGCCGGAAGAGAAAATATGCATTGTACATTTTTTTCCTTTCGCACACTTTTTAATGATGCCAAAACGCAACTTTCCCGCGCTATTACGATACAATCCGCCCAAAGTGACCGTTTTTCACACACACACACACACACACACACACACACACACACACACACGCACGCACGCACGCACGCACGCACGCACGCACGCACGCACGCACGCACACGCACACGCACACGTACACGCACACGCACACGCACACGCACACGCACACGCGCACGCACACGCACACGCGCACGCGCACGCGCACGCGCACACACACACACACACACACACACACACACACACACACACACACACACACACACACACACACACACACACACACACACACGCATACGCACAGGATAGAAGTGGGACGAAAAAAGATTTTTTACAGTATTATCATTTATTCATTTTATCGCCTTCTTCGAGTTTTCGTTTTCTCACATTATTTGGTCGATACAACTAAATAAAAAATATAAATAAATATAAATAATAGATACGGATCCCCAAATCGTTTACGAATATTCGAAGTTCAAGAGTACTCGACGTTTACGAGTTCCAAAAATTTGAGAGTACCCGATTACCGAATTCGGGTACCCGATAGTGGCCGGTAATGCAAAAACGTTACCCTTCGAGTACCCGACCCGAGCCGACCCGAATATCGGGTACCCGAGTGAATTGGGTACCCGCACACCTCTAGTAATCAGGCTAAAGTTAAGGTATTCCTTTTGCGAATCCGAATATTTAAAAATTAACTGATTTTCGTCCATCATTAAATAAAAATACACCCCAGTACACTGATAAACTTCAAGTCGAGGTGCCAAACTTTTATCGAAAAATGACGACTTTAAAAATCGTCTTATTCATACGGCACTTTATGGAGATAACACGCTGTTTCCTTTCTATGTAATAATTCATACATGAGATAACCCTAGACGTCTAATATATACTGCTGTGCAAATTAATTTTATGAATTCGGAACCACATTCAAAACAGGGCGTCACCGAATGTTTAAAGAAAATATTAATGATAAAACTTGGAAAAATGTGACGAGAAGAATTTTCATAGCCGCAACTTTTCAGAGAAAATGTAAAAATGTCTAAATGTACTAAGTTTGCACGACACTTTTTATTTCACTTTATCTCTGGGCATAATGATTTATTGTCATTTATTTTTTATTAAGCGTTACTGTAATTTACCAATGATTCGGAAGCGCCCTGCTTTCGCCCCCACAAAATACGACCCTTTGCGAAAGGAATACCTTAAACGCCATTAATGTCAGTATCACTTTTTATAAAAAATTGAAAAATTAACAAAAAGAATATCCGCTTTATCAAGCAAATGAACACTTTATTTTGGGATCGTTACCTAACGACCCCAGCCGTATTTAAATGGCTGCCGCGTTTACCATATAATTCCGAATGCACTGTTCACTAAAGAAAATTTTATCTCTTGCAAATTTCTCCTTAAAATTTTAGCTTGTTACTCTTGAGATATCATAGTTTGAGGAAAAAATAGCTTTGTAGACAGCGTTCCAAAAAACATATATATTCTTATATTTGGTAAGAATCTATTGTGGAGTAAAAAAAATACGACAATTATGAAAAATGAGCATTTTATTACAAATGTAGGTTGAATAAATGCTTCAATATTATAAATCTGAATCATTACAGTCTCCCAGACTCAACACGAAAAATATTGTCTGCCTTTTGCACATTGGACGGTGACACGATGGACATTGTTCCTTCGTTTTGCGATCATGCTGTCATTTGCATAAGCCGCATAGTCGTTATCCTCGGCCAAGATTGCATCGCCAAAATCTTCTCTACGCTCATCGTCGTTCTGCAGAGCGTCAAGGCACGTGCGATTCCGTAAATTGCGTGCTATCTGACCAGGGGAGGCCGAGGTTCAAAGTGCCGCGAGTACGTTGTTCCGATACGCATAGCTTCGCGAGGAATAGGAAACCTTAGGTAAATGTACCGTAATAAAAACCGCCAGGTAAATATAACGTAAACAAACGAATCTGGCAACGCGCGCGGTTCATTCTCGCGGTGTCAGATCCCGTGTGCTAAAATTGTACGAATAGACAACATAATGGACAATAATTGCATTGAATTGCACAACAGAGATGCATTCTTCACAATTTCTTCACGACAACTGGATTATTTACGGAAAATTCGACAATAGTCTCAGAAACCAAAGCAACTATCACTAAACGTCATGTTCTGTTTACGTTATAATACAATATACCCTCTAGCGAGAGAAAGTGGCAGTTGGGTTCCCTATTGAGATAGAAATTTCTGTCAAGTGCGTCGCAAAACGTCGTACCATCGCGCTATTTCGGCAGCCATTTTAGTGACGCCAGGACGACGAGTATAAATTTTTGTTGCTTGCAGGAACAACAACTTACCTCCGGCCTCCCCTACTGAATAATCAATCAATTATATATACCCGAGTCCAAATGTTTAGCCATCTCTGAACCCTCGCAGGGCCCATTTCTTTTGTAATACATAAGCCGCCTCCGTTGAACCTACCAAATCCCATTTGTCGAGTTCAGTGCGATAAAGAGACCTCCTCTTGATCCAGTGTAGCCTCTGTTTGACCTCCCAAACCTTCTTTCGACCCCCAATTTCAGTAAAACGTGCAGAACACAGGCCTTCTTAATCCTAACCTGCTTTCGGCCCAAATTCGATATCTCTTCCATAATCACTCCATTGTGGCCTGATCGGTAACCCTTTCGATGACGAAAATAATACGTTTTCCCTGATTATGGCCCGAAAAACAGTACAGGTGATTTGCATTATTAGATGATGAATAAATACTACACAATTAATAGGTGAGGTGCATTATCAGTTGATGAATAAATACTACACAATTAATAAAAATACATCGTCACCTTGCCAAATTATTAGTGCAATATTAATATGCGAAAATAATCAAATTTGCTCAATATCGATTTATCATTATTTTATAGGCGATTCATAAAAGAATGCTCGTATATTCAGTCTTACTCCAATTCTATCGGAATCATCGTGTGAAAAAAATCTCACAGGAAAATTCTTTAAAAATTCCAGGCTATCCAGTATAAACTTATACTACTTTTTACATCCTTAACATTTCTTCTTAAACCCTCTAGTTCTTGAGTTACGTTGCATTATCTAGAATTAATCTTCTTTAGCAAAAAATGAAATAACTTTGCGATAAAATTGTACGAAACTTAAAAAAAAAAACGAAAATGAAGCTCCTGCTACCCCGTTCAAGTTTATCATGGATAAACGTGGGATTTTTTTTTGCATAAGTCTAATTCTCGATGGTCAAAAAAAAACCGGAAAACAGTCACGTATAAAAGTGCATACCGGGTCGAAAAAAAGAATCATAAAAAAATATTCCAAAACAGCAAAATAGAGCTGAATTTGTTCCCGTCAAAAAGCCGTTCGGTAAATTTGGTTATCTTTTTTTTACAAAGCTATCTAACTTTTAGTGCAGCAAGAAATATCGGCTGGTGTATCCAAGCTTTTAAGTGGCGGTGTATATTATATAATACCATATATATTATGCTCGAAATATGTGGTTGCGTTAATATATTCGAATATACACTACCAGCCAAAAGTATTCGGACACTTCAGATAATTGCAAAATCATGGTAGAATAATAATTATTTTACGCAGATATTATAAAGCTCTGTATAATTAATTTATTATATAGACCTTTTTATTATATAGTATCTTCGTAAAATAACAAATTAAATCAATTATATTACTCTAACATCATTTGGCATCTATTCAGCGCTCAAAAGTTTTGCGATTATGTGGAGTGTCCGAAAACTTTTGGCTGGCAGTGTAGATCTAAATAGCATATAAAGTTGATATCTATATGAAACGTTAGGGTGTTAATTATAGTCTATTTTGTGTTCTGAAAGATTGAAATTGTCGGTTTGGAATTCAACCTCATTCGATTTTTTGTTTGTTTGTTTCCTTTTGTTTTTGGTATTTTGGTTTTTTTTGGTTCATTCAATAATGAATTGATAAACGGCGATGGCCGATTACCGTCGATTTCATTTAAAATGTTCGGTTTATCTTTGTTTTAATTTTTAGCACGACGGAAAAAAAATATTTCCACGTGTATGTGTGTAGCATTTTTTGATTTCTTTCCGCTAAATATTATTGATATTAACTAACCGCGTCCATTTGATTCTTTTTTCTTTGAATTAACTAGATTTTTCATCGAACCAAATTTTTCCTATTGCATTCCATTATTAGAATTATTTATTACAAATATGTTTATTTATTCAAATCAATCTATTTAATATCGTCCAACAACTAAATATTTTATTTGATCCTAATAAATCTGTAATTCGGTTTCATTTGTTGGAAAAAACAATTCAGTTAAATTCACTGAATAGACCTAGTTAATTTGTTTTAATTTAAATTAAAACGAATTTTCGTAGAGTCAACCATTTTTCTATTTGATTGAACTAATGGTCTACGTTTATTGCAACATTCATATCAAAGGGGCGTGGGGGTAGAGAAGGTGGAGAGAGAGGAATTATGTGTAGTGATTTGCTGCGAGTGATTTTGCACTCGTAGTACAAAATCACAAGCTTCACACTAAGGCCACGAACGGGAAACCGCTACATTTTCCCCTCATTTTGGCCTCGAATCAAGATCTGTCACTGCTACAAAATTTAATTCGTTATTGCAAAGTGAATCCTGTAGTAGGGGAGGCTGCCTCGAAAAAATTAGCTAGTCACTTGTGGTACTTTAACGAGAAAATTGTTGCTTTGTCGTTTTCTGACAATGCTGTGCCGATAAGTGTGAAGGCAAAAATGGTGCAAGCTCTGCAATCTCAAGAAAAATCCAAAAATCCTTCCGAGTGAGTAATTGTTAAAAAAATGATTGGGAAATGGTGCTGAAAAAAGACATAAGCGATTTTGTCACTCAAGAATCCTTATTACTTTTCCAGCAATTCAATTTACCTCATGATTTTTTGAGAGTAAATATTGAATTATGGCCGGAAAATGCCATTTATTTAAGTTGCTTACATTTTTTTAACCCAAAAGTCGTTAATAACGTAGCCGAACGTCGTGTCACTTTGATAGAAGCATATAACGGTTCATTAATAAAAAACGAAGAGCAGCTACAATATTTATTGGGCGTAGTGCAAAATCATCGACAGAAATACCCCAATTGCAACAAACAGACTCTTAAGAAAAGGAATGATGATTATCAAGCATTATAATGTAAAAACAAATTATTTTATTTTATTAAACCAAATTAATTGAATTTTTTTTCGAATTGAACTTTTCGAAACACGATCAATGATGGACGTCGTTTCTTTTATATTTCTTGTTGTACTTGATTCTTTTTTGTATCAGAGAAATATTTTGAGAACGATTCCATGTAAATTGTATGTTAGAGCAGAACATTCTCTACAAAAAAACCCCAAAAAGTTTTTTCGTAAAGCGAAAAATTCGATTTTTACAGCCTTTCGAATTTTTTTTTTTTTTTCTATTAATTCAATTTCAGACAGCGATTCCACTTGAACGGTTGTTCTGAGCTAATTTTTCGTAAAAACTTTTTTGTTGGAAATTCGTTTCTCCATGCGAATATGTTAATGACATCTTTGTGTGATTTTTTCCTGACGCGTTGCACTACCACTTTCAGAAATCCCAATATTTTCCTGGGTTATTCTTATGGAAAATATTCAAATGCAATGCGCCATTCGAAATAATTTTTTTGTGAGCTCTCCTTCGAGGATTCTTCATTTTTTACCTTAATTCACCTTTTTTTGGTGGATGCAACCGAAAAAAAAAGTATCGATTTTTTTCCGCACACCCTAATATATATATATATATATATATATATATATATATATATATATATATATATATATATATATATATATGTATGTATGTACATATATATGTATATATATATGTATGTATGTACATATATATGTATATATATATGTATGTATGTAATGATTTATTGCGTCCCCTTAGGGTTACATCTGGACTTCCGTCTCGTCTTCCTACTTTTTACGATTCCGCAGCTTACACTTCTATTCCCTACTATTTACACTCTATCTTAACCTATCTTTAATCCTATTCCGCCAGCCCCTCGCTCTCCTTCGCTCGCGCCGCCGCTCTTCTCTTTTTTCCGCCTTAATTCTACTTAAACCTACTCCGCTCGCTCCTTTCCTCGCTGCCCTACTTCCGTTTCCCCCTTTCACTCCATTCCTCTCTCATACCGATTCTACCTCTCCTCTTCTCTCATAGTTTTCCTCTTCCCTCTTCTTCCTCCTTTCCTGCAGCCTTTTCATCCATTCCTCTCCCTCTCCTCCTTCATCCAGAATTTCTCTTACCCTTTCTCCTATCCCCCTTTCCGCCCCTTCTCCTCCTCCGCACCTGTCTATTACATGTTCCCATGATTCACCCTCCTCCCCACACATCCTACATTTTCTCTCTTCCTCCGTCTCCCAATATCGTCCCACTCTCGTTTCGTTCCCTAACCTAAACGTCGCTACCCTCCTGTACCTTTCCTCTCCCCGCCCTCTCTTTAAATACCCTGGTACCCCTGTTGCTACTACCTCTTTGTACCATCCATTAAACCTCGATCCCATTATCCTTTCCCACCTCTCCCTTTCCTGTTCTTCTGTCCTCCGCCTCTATTCTCCCGTACCCTTCCCTTTCTTGTTCTTGTTCCGCCTCTCCCCTCCGTCTCCCTTTTTTCCTGGTTCCCCCCTCCTCTCCCATTCCCTTATTTCCTCCCAGCATTTTCTCGCCCACTCACTTCCCCCCCCTTCTCTAACTTTTCCTCATATCTCCAAGCTCTTCTCGCTACTCTCCTTATTTTTTCCCTTTTCATTTCCTCTCTTACCATATATCCTGGTGTCCTCCAATCTAACGCCAGCACTCATCTTATATACCTTTCCTGCACTGCCTCCATTACCTCCCTTTCTTCCCGCCGTCAGATCTCCGCCCCATACCCCAGCACCGTCCACACCAGCGTGTCAAATAGCCACATCCTCCTTCCCACATGCTTCCCGAAATCCCTCTTTCCTATTCCCCACACTTGTCTCATTACTGTCCCCGCCTTCGCTATTCTCTCTTTCACCTGTGCCCCTTGCTCCCCATTCCTCTTAAACACATATCCCAGGTACTTGAATTCCTTCACTTCCTCTATCTCTTCCTCGCCCCACTTCCACGTCTTCTTTTTGAGCCTCCCTCCTCCTTTCCTAAACCTCATCACCTTCGTCTTCCCCACGTTTAGTTCCAGCTTCTTCCTTTCATAGTACCTCTCCAGCCTCCTGATCATACTCTCCATGTCTTCCTCCCTCTCCGCCATTACCACCACAACGTCCGCGTATGCCAACGAGAATATTTTTTCTCTCCCTATTTTAATTCCTCCCCATTCCCCTTTTCTTAACTCCTCTTCCAGGTCTGCCGTGATTATGTTGAATACCGCCGGACTTAAAGGGCATCGCTGTCTTACCCTCTTCTCCATCCAAAACACCTCTCCCGTCTCCCCCCTGCCTTCACCCTACTTCTCGTCGCCCCATATATTTCTTTTACTCTCTCCCTTAACCCTTTCCTTATACCTCCCTCCTCTATTGCCTTCATTAATTCTTCGCGATCTACCGAGTCGAAGGCTGTTCTCAGGTCAATGAAAGCTGCTATGAGCTTTCCTCTCCTCTTCGCCACCTGCTTGCCTATCAAATAGTTTAATATATATATATTGTCTATCGTTCCCATTCCTGCTCTGAATCCCGTGTAGTTCTGCGGCACCGCTTTTACTCTCTCCGACTCCTCTTCCAGTCTTTTTGCCAACACCGTCGTGTACACCTTGTACCGCGACGGCATCAGCGTCACCCCCCTGTATTCTTCCACTCTCTCGCCCTTCCCCTTTTTTATAAGTGGAACTATAATTCCCTTCTTCCATCCCTCTGGCCAACTCTCCCCTTCCCACACCCTCCTGCAGATCTCCCAAGCCCAGTCAATCGCCTTCTCTCCTCCCCGCTTCCACGCTTCGTTCGGCATTTCGTCTCCCCCCAACGCCTTTCCCTCTTTTATTTTCTGAATCACCATCCTTATTTCCTCTTTCCTTAAATCCTCCGTATCTCCTCTTCGTTCCCTTCTTGCTCCCCCTTCCCCTCTTCTATCTGTTCCACCTATAGCAGCTACTAGCAGCCTCCTGAAGTATTCCTTCCACTCTACCGCCTTTATTCCATCCTCCACTCTTTTCCTCCTCTTTCTTCCCCTGTTCACTATCTTCCACACTTCCTCTTCCGTCTTCGCTTCCGCTACCTCCCTAATTCGCCTATTCGCTCTTCCTCCCTTTTCCTCTCACACATCTTATTCTACTCCCTTTTCTTCCCCTTGTACAGTTCCGTCGTGCTTCTTCGTTTCCTCCATTTCCTTAGTTCCTCCCTCATCTCCCTCTTCTTCTTTCTACTTTCCTCGTCCCACCATCCTTCCCTTGTCATTCTACTCGCCCTACCATCACCATCCTTGCTCACCTTCATCGCCTCCTTCATTTTCCCCTCTATCTCCTTGGCCGCCCTTGCGTGGCCCTTCCCTCTAATTCCACTTCCTCCAGTCTTCTTCTGTACCCCTCCTTCATCCTTTCCGTCCATTTGCCACATCCTACCGTTCTTTCCCCTTTGCTCTGACTCTTTCTTTCCCTTTTCCCTTTTTTAGTCGTCACCACTATCGGGTGGTGATCCGAGTCCACATTGTCCCCTTTCCACATCCTCTCCACCGCTTTCCTAGTTTTCCCGTCCCCTAATGCGTAGTCGATGACCGTCTCCCCCTTCCCCCTGTATATGTGAATTCTCCCTCTTCATCCCCTTCAATGTTCCCATTCAAAGTCTCCCACCCCGTTTCCTCTAGCACCTTTATGAGGCATGACGGCATGACGTGCATGCCGTTCAAAGTCATTCAAGGTCCGTATCAATGATACAAATCTAAATATCTCGAATAACTACCAAATATTTGGTAGTGGTCCGAGATATTTAGTACCATTCCATTTAAAAAAGTGGAGTTGACCTTGACGTAGCCTCAGCGCCTCCACCGATAAAAAAATAGAGTGGTCCAGTATGACGGCCTTCTCGAACACTGAAACAGTTGTCTGAAACATTTATGGACATATGATCAATAGTTTGAGTGCTATTGCTCTGTAACACTTTATGTACCTCACTCTGTACACACACACACACACACACACACACACACACACACGCGCGCGCGCGCGCACGCACGCACACGCACGCACACGCGCACACGCGCACGCACACGCACACGCACACGCACACGCACACGCACACGCACGCGCACACACACACACACACACACACACACACACATATATATATATATATTGAGACGTACAGGTCCGTCTCACAAATAAATAACCCCCACCATGCAGTCAGAAGCCAACCGACTTCATGATAGGAGTAGGGGAGGGGGGAATAACGGACTACCGAAACAGAAAAATAAACAAAACTATAAGTGAACAGAAAAACCGGTAAAACCCGGACAAACCCACCAATCGAATGAAGGGAGGACGGAAGAAAAGGGAAAAGAAAACCGGCCAAAACCGGATAAGCCTACTAATTAAATTAAGGGAATAAGTGAGAGAAGGGGTATGAAAAGGCGGTAAAATATGGGTATATAAGGACGGGAATTTTGGAAGGAAGGCACTCCTGCTTTTTCTGGCAAATCGAGAAGTACTGGACACGAATACTAACTCCTGAAAGGGGGTAAAGGAAAGTGACGGTGGAAACCGAAAGAAAGGAAAGAGTGGAGGCATCCGCTCACCCGAGCACTCTCAGATTCCGAGGATTGGACGAGTACTTTCGAACGTAAATACTAACTCCTGAAAGGGGGTAAAGGAAAGCGGTACCAAGGGAAAGAAAAAGAAAGGGAATCTGAAAGGAGCAAAAATATTCAAAATTAAGTCAATAAAGGGAAGAAAAGATAATTCATTAATTAAACTTGGAATAATCACTGGTCCAAGGGAGAGGGAGCACGTGAGGAATGTTAGAGAGAAGCATACAAAAAATAATTAAGGAACCTCTCGCGAATACCGACCCGCGGATCAACAAAATAACGAGTCAATTAAAAAGGATTATTGGATAATTAGTTAATAGCAAAAGGGAGCGATTTATGGAAAATTAAATAGACAAATAGTATCAGGAGAATATAAAGGAACAGGACACACACACACACACACACACACACACACACACACACACACACACACACACACACACACACGCGCGCGCGCACACACACACACACCCGAACACACTGATATTCCAATTATTATAATCCAATTATAAAAGGCAAGAAATAAACAAAAAAAACGGACTCGGGCGAGCGACATCAGAAGGCACGCGTACGCCGCATTGTAAACAAAGGGCGGGCAGCGACCGTGACGAGTCAGCGCGCCGCGATCTACCGCGTTAAGATCCATCGCGCCTCGAGCGTCGGTAAGGAAGGGGTTACGGTTACCGACGCATGGTAATCGATACCGTCCGCGCTCGAAAACGTTACCACTCGGGTAACTCCGCGAATCTTTACCGACCGACGCTTTAGTTAAGGGACGAATTACACGAAAATAATACAAACAACACATTACACTCATACACGGCGCTGAATCATATTGTATCGCATCCATAAAATTGAATAAACCATTTTTTATTGTAAATTACCACAACAATACCTGAGTCTCAATTAATTTATTCCCTGATCGAGTCTCGAACAAACAAAAATATTGTGACGATATTCCGACCCGTTACAATATATATATATATAGAGGTTATGTTTGAAACATCTGTAGCATGTTATTCTATAAAACTCTCCAATGATCACAATGATATTAACTAATTGTGATTAGTTAATATACTAATCACATATACTGTGTATAATACAACATATACGGTTGTATTATAGTTTTTATAATACAACAAATAGTTATTGGTATTCATTTGGTCCCTTATGCCATATCAGCGACCAAAATATTATAAGTACACGGTAGCATAGGGGCAGCGTGCGTTTAGCTATGAGTAATTAGGTACTAGATTCGATTCGCATATACGGCAAACCTTTTCTTCGAAAAAAATAATTTCTAAAGGTCAGGGAACGACGAATTACGATGAAAAATCGTTGTGGTAAAGCTCTCAATTAAGTCATTCATTTTATTTCCGATTTTTGAAATATTTTATGCATATAGTACACTTAGCTTTACAGTGTACATTGTAAGCTAATAACGATTCATTCAAATTTCATAAATATCTTTGAAACAAATATGATCGTAGTAGGCTGTGAGACAAGGAAAAAACTTATTTTATTTAAATAAATCCTATATAAATTAATTTTTTGTTTAGCAGTGTACAGTAGGCCGAATAGGGCGCTGCAGTAGGTTCTGCGGGAGCACTTGAAGTAGGTCCACCTGAGGTTTCGTAGGTTCAGTTGTGGTCCCCATTGGCCTCCTTTCAGTGAAAATGTCCAGTTTCTGCCATGCCGGAGGTTCATCGGCGGCCCTAACGCATGGCATTTCCAAACACTGTACCCTCCTTTAGATACTCGATAATCCGCTATCGCCGATTTCTGCTTGGAAAACGAAGCCTTCATTTTTCGGGTTGAACGCGGATCAAAAATTTGGACTCGGGTTATGTTGATATTTAGAAAAAAACAGCCCAATCAAAAGATGTTTTTAGCATTTTTCTTACTCCGGTTGAAACCGTAACAAAAAATTTTGAGTAATTTTACATATAAACTTGGTGGAAAAAAATATGATCCTCGAAATCATACTGAAGTATCATTCATTCGTGTAATCATTATATAAAGCAATTCCATAAATAGAAAAAAATTACAGACTTTCACAAGAAAGTTACTCGCTGGTTACACGAAGGGTCGGAATGACCTCAACTCACGGACGAGATTTTTCCTTCGTCTGCCGCGATTCTTCCGGCCCTAGACCCTGCTTATAAAGAGGACTTGAAACCACCATTAGATAGAAAGCCACTGTTAGATCGAAAGCCAGTCCCCTTGGCCGCCAATAATTTATACTAATTTTGCTTCAAAGTTGAAGAAAGGCTCGTCTTGATGCTATCTGACTAGGGAGGGTTAAAAAGGAAAATGAAAAGATCTTAGTTGGTGGCTCCCAAGGCCTGGTTCCACAGCTCTCGGTTAACCGAGTTAACCGGAGTTCAAGAGCGAATGAATCGGCCAGATTCACGCTCAGCGCCGGCCCGACTCGGTTAACCAAGAGTCGTAGAACCGGACCTAAAACAGCGTTTCTGCTGTAGACATACGATGATGTTGAAGTTTGCACCCTTGGAGTGCAACGATTTATTGCCTTCGTTTTCATTTCTTTATTTTTATCATTCTCGATAGCTTTTTTCAAACTGAGATTGTAAATCTCCAACAAAAATCCTTAAAAACGTTCCAGCGATTTTCACAGCCTAAATCCGCCAAACAAAATTTGAGCAATTAAAATAGATTCATTAATTAAGAAGATTAAAAAGATACCCTGCGAAGAATGGAGAAGCGGGACCAGGGATGTGCAGTGAAACGCATTGTACTCAACTGGTCTCAATATTCGTGCGGTGAATGGGTTTCTGTGACTTTCATACTGGTGTTACATTTTATACCTGGTTTTCTCTACGTCTTCTGAAAATATACCGAAAATGAAATGAATTGCATAAGTGAATTGCACCATCAATAGGGTATTTTACTTTTGGTAAGAAAAAAACTAAGAATGTATAAATAAGGTATTTTTCGGAATAAGCAATTGAATAATGTTGGTTTCAATTTATAAAAACGCAAAATAAGTATTATAATTAATTTTTTTTTAACATTTTTCTATTTGTTCAACGAACATGCGAAACGGTAGCCGCCATAATGGATTCCGACGTGACGTCATTGACATAGTAAACCAAGAAAGCATTAGACGAATTACTCTCTAACCTGTGGAAGAAAGCGTCAACAACTATATATTCTCGTTTGTCATAGTTAATTGCAAATTTTCGAATAGTTATCTGTACTTCAAAAAAGAACAAATCAGTTTTTTTGGACTATGACTTTTGATCTCTTCTTGTAAGTTTTAACCAAGTCTTCCTCATATTTATATCAATTGGCATTTTAATCCACAACCTTTCTGGTGTTTTGACACTAGTATTCTCACATTTCGGAACAACACACCAATGATAGGTATTGTAACTCACTTTTAACCAAAAAAATTTACGTATTCACAATTGGCACAGCGTCGATGTTTACTATGCAAGTGACGTCACGAACCGAAGCAGCATGGCGGGTAGCGTTTTCGCGCGGAAATTCGAAATGTATAATTTAAATGCATTTTTATGGCACTTATCGATTTAATAAAATATACATCAAAATTCTATTAATTTATTACCACCAAAGAATCAATAAGTGACCCGTTTTAAAAAGGGTGTAATACCCTATTGCCGCAATATCTAGGATGTATTTGTAGTAGACCTGCTAACAATTTACTTGTTCATAGCAGAAGTTGGCGCAACAATCGCTACGGAGACGTTGTTCTAGTCAAAGACGCTTCTGTCTCTTGCTCAATTCTGACCTCGGAGAATTCGGTAAGTCATGAGAAGCAATCGTCGAAGAGTGATGCATCATTGCAGAGCGGATTTGTAAAGCAATTGAGAAGCGAATGCAAAGATCTATCAGCTATAACGCGAAAAATTAGTTCCTACACTAGAGAAATGTTGAGCGGTATAGCCAAAAAAACAAGAAAGAAGAACTCATTGAGACCGGAGATTAATGGTACTCACGGCGTTGAAATGCAACCGGTAGCTCTCGAATATTACGACAAATTCGGTATACCCTGCCTAAAGCTGAGACTACGTGAATCGAGTGGCTCAATGTGCGAGCGCTATTCCTCCAGTATCGACATGATTCAGCCAGGTCTGTTGATAAAATCTGCGCGAAACACCGCACCACAAATCCGGACAATAATTCCCGATCGATTTTCATCCTCGACCGATGAAAATTCTCCGATCTGCAGCAATACGTCAGCCTCGTTGACCCTGGAGGCATAATCTCATCAGAGGCGAAAAAAAGGTGCGAGAGCTAAATCATTGTAACGTTGGCTTTTTTTCTAACCCGTCGTCCCGTGTTAGTTGTATAGTTTTCGTACGCGTCTGTGCGCGGAGTGTCTATTATAAATAAACCTGTGTAAATAAACGCGCGTGAACGGGCAAAGTGAACGTTTATTTCGGTATCTTGTTGAATGGGCAGAGAGAAGCAAAGAAAAATGTACAGCGTTACGGAAAGACGGAGCACTTGAGAGCTTTTTCTGTCGATTGGATACGTAACGATGTATCTTTTTGCTTTCTTATCTCGAAGTTCTTTAGTAATACACATTCGTTCTATTCCTTTCGCAATTTAATGATGCATTATGTTTGATTTTTTGTTGATTTTATTGAACAGTTAAAAAAGACTGAAGTATATTGTCTGTGCTTTCACAATTACACGTACAAAAATAATATTTACCGTCAATTATTATGAACTGGTACCAACATAGACTACCTTCGTTGCTCGTGCGCTGATGTTCGTTGAGCAATTTCAAGTTTTGCCGGAGTTAAAAAGAGTCGCGTCCAACTATCGACGTGCTAATTCTTTCCGTTTTTATTTCGATTACCCTATTAATAGGGTACTTGAAGTATTGAGTACAAGTTTACGTATATTTGATGAATCTTTTTTATTCCGGGCGTCGGGTGAAAAACGTAGCGCGTTAGGTATGCACATGTTTAAAATACTCGCGTGAAAATCACTTGCGAAAAGCGTGCGAACTAATTAATTGTCTATTAAGAGACAGTGTTGGGCAATTTTAATTTCCCGCTATGATGAGGTTTGACACGAGCTTCAGGAGCTATAGCATGGTCTTACCGACAAAACTGGAAGTTTGTAAGATGAGAAATGACTCGTTTCTCTGCCATCTGAAGCGCTGTTACATTGGAGTGAGCCAATAAAAAACACATCCGAACAGCTGTGTCATGATACTGGTTTTTCGAAACAAACAATATTTTTATGGTTGTTATCGGGTCAGTTAATCGGCCCCATGTATAAGCCTCCCTTCGTATGTCATCCTCAACGGTTAGACCCCAAACAACCTTAAGAGCGATGTGAATGGAAAGTGATTAAGTTTTTTCTGTTATTGATGCTATAGCCAGAATAACAATTATTGGTGATTAAAAAAATCTCCACGCTCTTTAATTAATGGCATTTGTACATCGGCTGTCGAATCAACCAGCGAGCGGAAGGCCAATACCTAGGTGTAAACACTTGAGTACAAGCCTGTGTACCAGAGAATCAGAAGAATATAGGACCGTCTATGCCGGTACGGGTTTTCCACAGTTTCTCCGTACCCTCCACAAATGCGGCATAGTGTAACTTAAGACGGCTGTAGACACAACGGAAGTTAGGTTAGATTAGCGAAGTGCGGGTAGAGAGAGTGATAGGAAAGAGTTTAATTGGAAAGGACTATACGCCTCTTGGACGTCATGGCAAAGCGACGGCAATGCAGTCTGTCAGTTAACGGCGGCAACTCGAGGTCGTTCTTCTCATAACAGTAAACATATGATTAGCATACAAATCACTGCACGTTTTGGATTATTTATTTATTTAGTCCAATACGAAATTGTTAAAGTGCAATTACGAGCCACACTGCTATCAAGTGTGGCTTCCAGAATATTTATGGAGATTACTTTCGCGGATAATCTGAATCTAAAGATAAGCAAACACACGAAACATGAAGTATTCTGTCAAATTCATTGTAATATCTACTACGTCTTTATTTTTAGGGTTATCGTATCACTAATAACATGATTATCAATTAACTTAAAATGTATAGAGCATAAACAATTTTAAAGCCACTACGTTCAGAAGGTCGTTGAAATCCATGACCCAGCTAGTGATACGAATTGTCCATGGAAAACCGTACGATGTAAAAGTAAAGTTATGCATTAATTATGAGATCAATTAATAGTTGAAAAATAATAAACAAAAATATATTTCCAGCAACTTTTCAACCATACATGGAAAACAGAAATGGAAGACGAAGGTGTATCTCCTTATCGAAGAAATGTGAATAACGAAGGAATAAGTATATTGTTCATTGAAATTAGATTTAGTAAACCGCATTCTTTATTTCAGTATATAACTGCATTAACAAATGGCAGATTTTTTCATTATTATGGATAAGTATGGCATGTTGAATGAATAATATATTATTGGTGAATAATATTTCGTTGCTCAGAGTGAGCATGAAATGTTGAATTAACAATATTCATATCATAGATGAAAAACAATTCAATAAAAAGTATTTGCACGTGTTTCTTTAAAAATAATGGAGCGTTTTCACGGTTAGACTGCTTGTCACCAACAAAATGAGCACTGCAGATTCGAGTATTTTTATTTGGCTGTCACGGCTTGTTATCTGATGTACTAGAAGAATAAAACATGGCAGAAAATCTAACGTTTGTATATTTCCAATACGTTCCTCGCATCAAATTGTCAAATCGGATTTACTTATATTCTTCTGACATCTTTTATCTATTTTTTCTCTTATTGCTATTCCAATTTCATCTCGGAAATGAATAAAAAGTCAATTTCCAATTTTGAGATAGAAAATCTTTGCACCCCCCAACACAACAATACCTCGTACCGCGCATTTATTCTTTATTTCACAGAGCCCTATTCACCGAAATTAATACGTAAACCGCACAGTTGACCGTAGTCAAACGTCGACGAGTTGCCTGAATCTTCCACCGAGCTGCGCCACTAGAGATATCCAAGAGGCGTGTACGTAAAAATCCGCAAAGGTATACGATGGAACTTAGGAATTAATTGAAATCATAAAACTATATTGTAGTGCAAAGGCGTTGCAACGTGTTTGTCACTCGAATGTCATAAATTGCGACTTCCTATTTACGACGTTATATTTCCTCCTGCGGAACTTTGAACACTGAAAACTTTCCACTCTTGTTCTTAACGGGTTCCACCTAGCTCGTGACGGGAAGAAAGAGGAATTTTCCCGATCCTTTTCTGGGCAAAAGTGTGCAGGCTTTCAATTTTTTTACATCAAACAGTTTTGAGTACGTTTTACAATTTTTGTATTGTAAAATATGTAGAAATATGGTAAATACGGTGGTTTTGTGCAGACCGCTGTTTGAAAAACATTGTTCGCAGTGATCACTGCTGCATGGAAACAAATCATCTGAAATAAAGGAAAAAGAGACATCTAGTTTTTGCATGAAATTATCTAGTGCTTGGATGAAGAACTTCATAAAGTGTTGATTTTTGAAGGAAAAAAAAACGCCGCCGTCAAACGTGAAAGTATTGATTTTCGGTGAAGAAACCCTATATTATCACCAATAAAAAACAATGCATCGAAAAAAAAAAAATTCGTTCAAGCTCTGCTTTTTTATGTGTAACAGAAGCTTGTAAAACTTGATCGATGGCGTGATTTTTTAGATATTGTGGTCAACTATCTTGAAAAAGTCATTTTGAGAAAAACACGTTCATAGTTCTCCGGTTTGCAGTTTGTCGGTTCGCGGAACATACCTACAAATGCCCGTAAGGGGGCGTACACAAATTACGTAACGCAAAATTTCCCAATTTCGCCCCCCCCCCCCCCCCCCCCACGTAACGGGACCGTAACTCATGGCCAGAACCCCCCCCCCCCCATTCCGTTACGCAACGGGTGCTTTGTTGTCAATAATAGCGGTTTTTTTTCATAGACATAATTAATCATGAATGAATCGGATTTATCCTCATTTTATGAAGTATATATTCATCTAGTTTTACACCAATTTTCATGACAAAATCTTGAAAATTTACCGAGATATATGCCTTAATTTGATGACGAAAAAAAAATACCTCTTCATTGTCCCATCGATATCTTTATAAAAGTTCACTTGTAAATTAAAGGTCAACAATTTATCGATATCTATACGAACGTAGCTATCGTTATGCGTAGCCGTTTTTTTATTTTGATTTTTTTTTTAAAAAATGTCGACAGTTTCCACATTTTTTTCTATTTTTAAGGCCTTTTTTCTGTATTCATGCAGTCTTTAAAAATAATAATTATCAAATGTTAAACACGTGGATACGTACAACCTTAGTCACTGCGATTACAAAAATCGAGTACTTTCAAGAATATTAAAAAAAAATCTTTCAAATTTGCGTGGGCGATATGGGAAAGCTACTGTACAAGTTCTTGTATTGTAAGCACATTGACTTTTCCCCTTAACTAACATTGCGTATAGAAAGCTGTGAGCTGTCCACGGTAAAATTGCACGCGACATTTAATTTAAATACTTGAACATGCAGAAATTTTGCTATTTCATTATGCAGAAATTTTGCTATTAAAAATTGGTTACTTTACTTTACTAAAAGTAAAGTAAAGTAAAGAGGTAATTGAGTCAGTTAATAACCAATTTTTATTGTAAAAAACATATGTTTTTTACAATAAAAATTGGTTATTAACTGACTCAATTACCTCTTTACTAAAAATAATAATTTTATTTCAGACCAGGAACAAAAAATAAGAAATTTTAGTAACAAAAATTGCTAATGTTGAGTTGTTCAAAATGAGCTCAATTTGAAAAAAATAAGAGATAACATTTTTAATGGCAAGAAAAGTGGCAAGTGTTGCACCATTTTGAAATCTTGATTAAATGCGCCATCCTTTGAAATAACTTGCCAAGGGTAGTGTAGTACATTTTTTTTCAAAATGAAGTGTCAAAGTTAACTAACAATATTTTTGTGAACCATGACTCAATAAAACTTAACTTATTTTATTAAATTAACAATGTTTTTTGCATTAATTTGTAGTTGCGATTAATAGCATCGTTAATAAAGATCACGAAATTTAATAAATCACAGCGAAATTGTGACATTGGTAATCACAGGACTTGAAAATGCGATCAAGGGTGTCGAATTTCAACTTTTTTTTTAAAATGTCTATTATCGCTGAACTGAGTGATATGGATTTTTTTTTTATTTTTCCCAGAACTGGTATAACTTGGCCTTTCATGCGGTCTCAGATTATCGTTGAGTTTTGGGACACCCTGTATAGATTGCTCTACGGATCTTGGGCCTGTCGGTTTTAGCTACACTTTTGATACTTTCACCAGATATATTGGGTCTATTCGTTTTGGCTACACTTTCATCCCATACAGTAATAGAAAGTTCACAGACGGTGTAAGAAGTGCAAAAAAGTATGGTCAAAACGAACAGACCCCTGGGCACACTCAGGCACACTTGTGGCATCCAGTGCAGCCAGATCGCGCGTAAAAGTTACCCCCTCTTTAGTCTCTTACGCGCCCATCACACAATTATAGTTGCGCGTGTCCGTGAGTGAGCGACGTTCGAACGTCTTCGGAAAGAGCCGAGCACGGTCGAAGTTTCCCGAACGCGCCTTCGGCAGCTACACCAACACATGGACGCTGAGCACGTTCATGTGCGGAAAGCCGAAACGAAGGCTTTGAGGGAAAAAGCAATCTGAGCACGACTCGCGCGCGACGTCACCCGACGGCACGCAGGAGGCTGTTAGATTATTTCAATGCTTATTTAGCTCTTGATTCTCTGCGTTATTAATGTATACAAAAAAAAATGTATCGCGCACTGTGATTGCTTATTTTTTTTTTATACGTTAATTTAAATATAATAGTAAATCTAAATTACAACTTATTTATCTTATATAAAATTGTTTACGCTTTACACACACCCGTCATTATGCCAAATAAATTATAATTCGTAAAAGTGAGCAGAAATATGTTTATATTCGTATTATTATATTAATTCTCATACTTTCATCAAGCGATAAAGCATTATCCCCAAAAACAAGCCAATCATCCATCTGGCCGCAAATCGTAAGTACCAGAAAGTGCACATATTCTACAAGCGACGAGATGGTCCCGTTGGTAGCGTTCCTGGCTTTGGTCCGCAGGGGCCCTTAGTGCAAATTTTTCTCCAAATTTTTCATAATTTCCCATGTTTTAGTCATATTTGAGATTTTCGGAGAAAAAATTATTTAAAACAGATTCAAGTTCTGGTCTATTTCCCAAAAACACATTTTTTTTTACTGAAAATTCATGATTTTTCATTTTTTTCCCGGAAATTTCTCTTTATCCTATGACCTGAGTGAACGGCTGCGGAGATATTCGGAGAAAAGTTGAAGATGAAAAGAAATGAGATTTTCGTAATAAAAAACATTATTATTTTTTTTTTCAGAAATTTTCTATTACCTCAGTGAACGGCTGCGAAAATATTCGGAGAAAATTTAAAGATGAAAAAATGAGATTTTCGCAAAAAAACTTGTTATTATTTTTTTTTTCCGGAACTTTTTCTTTTTCCTATTGAGTGAACGGCTGCGGAGATATTCGGAGAATGGTTATAGAAAAAAATGAGATTTTCGTAAAAAAAAACGTATTACATTTTTTTATCCCTCATAATTCTGAGAAATAATGAATTTCCGAAATTTTTACAAACATTACTTTCCTTAAGGGGTAACACCACTGTAACGGCCTACCACGAAGCGTTTTAGACAAATAATACTTGGGGTAATTATTAAGCATATATTGAAGTATAATGAAAAAAAAATGTATGGGGAAATATTACAAAATGACGACACTGCAGCCAATTCTTCCGAGGCATGTTGAACTTAAGGTGTTCTGCTACACGAAGTACAACTTGTGCCAATTTTAATCTGGACAAAATAATTTTTTTTTATTAATTCTAGATGAGTGTAGCTAGTGAACCACGTAGGGGATTTTAGAAATATTGATTTTTGAGTAATTGCCGAGTATTTGACTAAATATGTTCAATTTTTTTAAGCCAATTATTTGTTAATAAATATTGTTTAAACTAACTTATCGAAAATCCCCTACGCCATTTAGTAGCTACACTCATGTAGACTTAATAAAACAAAATTCTTCTTTTTAGATTAAAATTAGCACAGTTATACTGCGTGCCGCAAAAGTTCGACATGCTTCGGAAGAATTGCTGCAGTGTCGCCATTTTGTAATATTTTCGGATAAAAATTTCTAGCAATATACTTAAATATATGTTCAATAAATACCGCAAGTATTATTTGTTTATCACATTTTCTGCCGCCAAAAAGAATATCAAAAAATATCAAAAAGTTTTCATATAATTTCTGAAATTTTCCCGTGATCGTTATTAAAATGATGAAATATTCGGAAAAATTCGAAAAAATTCGAAGAAATTCGGAGAAACTCGGATCTTTGCGTAAAAATAATTGTCCGCAAAACTCCGAATTCTTCATATTTGTTCCAATTCATAGAAAAATTCAGAAAAATTTGCCGGTTATTTTATTAGTTTGTACGTTAATTTAAATATAACAATAAATCTAAATTACAATTTATTTATCTTCTAAAAAATTGTTTGCGCTTTACTCACACCCGTCTATTGGAATGTCCCCGACATCAATGCGACGTTCTGACTGTAACGCAGGGAGCATTTATTTCCCCACGCAGCAGCGTTCAGACGACTGCTAAGAAAAGAAGACTTCTAGTCCACCTGGAGACGAGTTTGTTATTCATTCGTTGACGAGCTCTCACTGTCGTCACATCCTCATCCCAATAAATCCGTTCTCAATTGCTCCTATCAATTCCTTACGTGTTTCTTTCTTTTCTCCGTTCACCCACTCACTCCAACAGGTTATGGGCCCAGGACTTAAGTGAACAACGCAAAAGATAAGGAATTACGACCGGTGCGCGGAAAATAAAGGAAAACCGTCGGAATCACGAACGAGACTGAAACACGCACTAGAAAATGGCCGGAACGAACGTAATCAGAATCGAGCAGTTGAATCGCGAAAATTACGATACCTGGAAAATCCAAATACAGGCCGTATTTACGAAAGACGATGTCTGGGGTTTCGTGAACGGCACAAAAGTGAAGCCGGAAATAGTCAACGACGAAACGAGGGCAGCGGCGAGAGCATGGGAGAGAGAGGACGAAAAGGCAAAGGCAGACATGATTTTGAGCATCAAACCCTCGGAATTGAAGCAGGTAAAAGGCTGTAATACATCACGAGAATTATGGATCAAATTACAGAATATTTATCAGTCAACCGGACCCGCTCGAAAATCGACACTTATCAAACAATTAACGTACCACAAAATGAACGAAGGCGAAGATGTTCGGGAACACATGCTCGCCTTTTATGATACTGTCGATAAGCTCAGCGAGATGGACATACAAATCAATCTGGATCTACTGACAGTAATGCTGCTGCACAGCCTGCCCTCCTCCTTCGCAAACTTTCGATGCGCCATCGAGTCTAGGGATACGTTACCCTCTCCAGAAGCACTTCGCATAAAAATTCTGGACGAAAACGACTCGCGGAAAAGCGAAACTCGGGAAAACAACTCAACGGCGATGTTCGCCAAGAAATTTCAAAACAAAAGGAGACCTACGCCGAAGAAGTATGACGGCGACAGAAGAAACGACACGAGAAATTCCCATCAACTAAAGAAGGAACAGCCATTTAAATACAAATGTCACAGATGTCGCAAGCCGGGCCACAAGGCGTCCGACTGTACAGAGAAACTCAAGTACGACGAAAACGCGAACACGGCGGAAAGCGTCTGTCTATGCGCTACTACGCACAAAGATGCAGAATGTCAGGAAAGCGCATTTCAATCGAGCTGCCAAATGTCCTGGTGCCTCGACAGTGGCTGTACATCACACATGTGCTGTGAAGACCGCGTCGGAGAAGAAACTCGCGGAAACGGTCAAGTTCACCTCGCTAACGACACATGCGCAGACGTGAAGGGAAAAGGACCGTTAACCTTCACTACAAGGTATGACGGAAAATATACAAAAGTTAATCTCAACGAAGTTCTATATGTTCCAGATCTTAAAACGAATTTGCTATCTGTCAGCAAAATGTGTGAAAAAGGATTCAAAATCATCTTTGAGAAGGCGTCAGCCGGCATCCTTGATCAAAACTGGAACGAAGTGCTCAAGGCGGAACTCGCAAGCAATGGGCTGTACCGCTTGAATGGGAGACCCGTCGAAAGCGTTGCCAGCGCGGAATGGAAAAATGGGGCGAACTCGAACTTCCGGTCAGCAATGACTTGGCATCGGAAGCTAGGACATCTCAACTTCAAGGACCTGGCGAAATGCGTCCAGCGAGGCACTGTTAAAGGTCTAAAGATCGGCAACATTCCCGCCGAAGCTTTCTGCAAGACATGCGCAAAAGGCAAGATGTCTAAGAAGCCGTTCCCGAGAACTTCTGAACGCAAAACGGAACTGCTCGAGATCATCCACACAGACGTCTGCGGGCCAATGCGTACAGAATCGCTCGGTAAGTCCAAGTACTTCGCCACATTCATCGACGACTCCTCCAGATGGTGCGAGGTAAGATTCTTGAAAAAGAAGAGCGACGTGTTTCAAGCTTTCAAGGACTATAAGGCCCAAGTCGAAAATTTGACAAACAAAAAAAATCAAGCACCTACAGTCGGACAACGGGACCGAATACGTGAACTCGTCTTTCGACACGTTCTTGAAAGAGAATGGAATCCGCCGACGGCTCACAATTCCGTACACCCCCGAACAGAATGGAGTCGCTGAGAGAAAGAATCGTACTTTGCTCGACACGGCACGCTGTCTCCTGGTGGAATCATCATTGCAAAACTTCTTGTGGGCTGAGGCGATAAACACGGCGAATTTTATTCGCAACAGATGCCCATCGAGCTCCCTCGACGGAAAAACAGCGTTTGAAAAATGGACCGGCGAAGTACCTGACGTCAGCACGTTCGAAGTGTTTGGACGCCCGGTCATGATCATGAATCGAGAGCCTAACGCGGACAAGTGGAGCGCGAAATCTCGTGAGGGCTTATTTCTTGGATACTCCGAAGTCTCTAAAGGTTCCAGAATTTTCGTCCCAGGCGAACGCAGGATCGAGATCTCCAGAAACTTCAGAGTCATGGACGAAATAGATCCGGTGAAAACAAAACTCAACAATGATCCCACAATGACTGAAGCCGAGAGACACGAAGAGGAGACGATCGAGATCCCAATAAACGAAACCAGAAAGGAGCTCGAAGTAAACGTCGTGCCCGCTGCGAACGGAGCGCCCGAACCGATCGAGGAATCGGAAACTGAACCCGAAGAACCCGAACTAGGAGAAACGGTCAAGCACGGTAGAGGAAGACCGCGTCTCGAACGAACCGGTCGCAGGGGGAGACCTCGCAAGCTATTCCACGACGCCAATTGTGCTGAAATCCTGTCTCAAGCGGCAATGCTGAGCGAAACCCCCTTCACGGAAGCAACTCGAGGTCCCGATGCTGAGGAATGGTTCAACGCCATCGCAGATGAGCTCAGGTCGATCCTCAAGAACGATACCTGGACCATCGTACCTCGTCCTCAAAACGCGAAGGTCCTAGGTAGTCGTATCGTCCTCCGAAACAAATTCGACGCCAAAGGAAACCTGGAGAGGAGAAAGGCTCGGATTGTCGCCAAAGAATTTGCACAGCGTCCCGGAGTAGACTACGATGACGCCTTTGCTCCCGTGTCTAGAATCGATTCGGTAAGAGTGATGGCAGCGCTTGCAGCGGAACTCGATATGGAAATTCAGCACTTCGACGTAAAGACGGCTTTCCTGAACGGCAAACTCGAGGAAAAGACCTTCATGGAAATACCAAAGTGCATTCATCAGGGGTTGGAGAGCTTGATTCAGGCCGAACCTCGCACAAGCGTGATTCATCAAAAGGCGGCGAAGATGCTTCACGATCTGGAAGGCGAGAGCAAGGTTTGCCTTCTAAGCAAGGCCATCTATGGCCTGAGACAGGCCGGAAGATGCTGGCACGCCGAATTGAGCAAGGCATTGCTCGCTTACGGCGCGAGACGATGTTCTTCGGATTCTTGCGTCTTCTACCAGGGACAAGGCGAAGACATGATGCTGATCGTGACGTACGTAGATGACCTACTGGTCGCCTGCAGGAAGACATCTAGAATTTCTGCGCTGTATAGCTCTCTATCCACAAGATTCGAAATGAAGGACCTGGGGGCTATCGAACACTGTCTCGGCCTAGAGTTCACTCGGGAAAGGTCGAAGATCACTATCACGCAGAGAGGATATGTCACCAGCCTATTAAAACGATTTGGAATGATGGACGTCAAGCCCGTTGGTACTCCGCTCGAGCCGAACTCGAAGCTGCAAAAGGCGAGCGTGACGGACCGCAACGGCGATCTCTACCCCTACCAAGAACTCATCGGTTCGTTGATGTACTTGGCGGTGTATACGAGACCTGACATCACTCATGCCGTAAACTACCTCAGCCAGTTCAACAACGAACACGATTCGACTCATTGGTCGGCTGCAAAACGAATACTGAGGTACTTGAAAGGGACTCAGGGCCTCGGTCTCACATACAAGAAAACAGGGAAGCCCGTGCTCGGATTTGTCGATGCCGACTGGGGAAACTCTGTCCTGGACCGAAAGTCCTATACAGGATACGTCTTCATCCTAAGCAACTGCCCGGTCACGTGGGCTTCGAGAAAACAAAAGACGACAGCATTGTCGTCCGTTGAGGCGGAATACATGGCGCTCGCAGAGGCGGCTAAGGAAGCCACACACCTCAAACGATTTTTGTCGGAACTCGGATGTCCTGGAAAGGCTGACATAAACATTGACTGCGACAACACCGGAGCGAAGAGACTGGCCGAAAATCCGGTATACCATTCGAGGACAAAACACATCGATGTTCGCCATCATTACGTGCGGGACGCAATCAGCGACGGTATCATCACTATCGAATACCTGGAAACCGGCGAGATGGCAGCAGACATTCTTACGAAAGGTCTACCCCGACCTAAGCACGAGAAGTGCTTGAAGCTGATGGGGATCTACGACTAACGAGATCTACGCCATCCACCCGTCAGTACTTCGAGGGGGAGTATTGGAATGTCCCCGACATCAATGCGACGTTCTGACTGTAACGCAGGGAGCATTTATTTCCCCACGCAGCAGCGTTCAGACGACTGCTAAGAAAAGAAGACTTCTAGTCCACCTGGAGACGAGTTTGTTATTCATTCGTTGACGAGCTCTCACTGTCGTCACATCCTCATCTCAATAAATCCGTTCTCAATTGCTCCTATCAATTCCTTACGTGTTTCTTTCTTTTCTCCGTTCACCCACTCACTCCAACACCGTCCCTATGACAAATAAATTGTAATTCATAAAAGTAAGCGGAAAATATTTATATTCGTATTATTATATTCATTCTCATATACTTTCATCAAGCGATAAATCATTATGATAATGCTTCATCGCTTGATGAAAGTATATGAGCGGAAATATATTTATATTCGTATTATTATATTCATTCTCATATACTTTCATCAAGCGATAAAGCATTATCATAATGCTTTATCGCTTGATGAAAGTATATGAGAATGAATATAATAATACGAATATAAATATATTTCCGCTTACTTTTCTGAATTATAATTTATTTGGCATAGGGACGGGTGTGAGTAAAGCGCAAACAATTTTTTTTTTAGAAGATAAATAAGTTGTAATTTAGATTTATTATTATATTAGAATTAACGTACAAACTAATAAAATAAACGGTCAGAGTGCGCGATAAATTTTTCGACACTAAAAGATAACTAATTAAAATAATAATGATAACTGGGACTTCCGTTTCCGGAGTGAGTGGGGACGGACGTGCGAGCGAGTGAGTGATAGAGAAGGTGGTGAAAAGGAGGGAAAAGGTGCAGGAATATACGGAAAAGTGTGAAGGAAGGAGGGGACGAAGGAAGGTGGCGAAGAGAAGGAAAGAAAAGTGTCGGGGAACAAGGAGCAGAAAGGACAGAGAGTTCTAAGCGGGTGGAAAAGGAGGTTAGGAAGCAGGGCAAAGGGGACGGTGTGGCGGAGGAGAAAGGGGAGGAGGAAAGTGGCCGGTGAGGAGACAGGACAGTGGCGACGCGCGACGCGAAGGCGACGCGGGACGCGAAGGCGGCGCGAGAAGGTGGGAAAGAGCGGGACAGGGAGGTAAAGAAGAGAGCAAGGTGGGTAAGGTAGGGAAGGTAAGGAAGGGATTAGGAGAGAAGAAAGAAGCGAGTAAAAGAGCAGAAGCATGGAGGATAGGGAGGACGGGGAGAGGTACAGGGAGGGGAAAGGAGAGGAGGAGGACGGGGGTGGAAGAAAGGAGGGAAAAGAGGAGGAGGAGATGATGAGGAGGAAAGGTAGGAAGACGAATGTTGAGAGGCTGATAAGGGAAAAGTGCGGAAGTACAGGGGACATCAGTGAGTTGTGGAAAAGGAAGAGAGAGCGGGTGGAGGGAGGAGCGATGGAGGAGAGCGAGGCGTTCCAAAAGAGCAGGAAGGTGCAGAGGTCGCCGCAGGGAGGGGGGGTGGAGGACGAGAGCCTGAGGGAAATGATGAAAGCGATGAGAGAGGAGGCAAGAAGGGATATGGGGGAAGTGAAGGAACAGGGAAGGAAAGTGAAAGAGGAGCTGGGAAAGATGAGGGAGGAGATGAGGCGGGCGGAGGAGAGATGGAGGGTGGAGAGAGAGGAGATGGCGGGGAGAGTGGAGGAGATGGAAAAAAGACTGGAAAAGGTAGAAAGGCAGGAGCAGAAGATAGAGGAAATAAGGGTACGGATGGAGAATATAGAGACAGAGGGGGGGGGGAAGGGAGAGGAGAGCAGAAAACGAGAGGAGGGTGGTGGTGGGCAGGTAGGGAGGAGGGTAAAGGAAATAGAGAAGAAGATGGAGAGAAGTGAGAGAGAAGAAAGGAGAAGAAACTGCATAATAAGGGGAATAAGGAGGGAGGGACCGGTGAGGGGGGCAGTAGAAAGATTGCTAGAGCAAATCGGGGTACAGGGGGTGATAGAGAGCGTGAGAGAAATAGGGAAAAGGACAGAGCAAGGAGGAGAGATGATGGTGATGGTAAGGATGGAAAAAGTAGAAGGGAAGAGAGAAATTATGGAAAAGTAAAAAGAGTTAAGGGGGAGGAAAGAGAAGATAGAGGACGACCTTACGTGGAAAGAGAGGAGGATGCAATGGAGGCTGAAAAGACTGGGGGAGGAGGAGAGAGGAAAGAGAGTGAGGGTAACGCACGGAAAGATAACGGTGGATGGAGTCACATGGTTTTGGGATGAGGAGGAGGAAAAGTTGAGGGACTGGAGGGGAAGGGAAAGGGGGCAGGAGAAGGAAGAGGGAGAGAAGCAGGAAGAAAGGGGAAGAAGGGGGGAGGAAGGGAGGGGAAAAAACTGAGAAAAAGGGCTGTGAGGGGGGAGGGGAGAGGGAGAAACAAGGAGGGGAAGGAAAAGAGCTGGTCAGTGACATTCTGGAACGTAGCGGGACTGACAAACAAGGACAGGGAGTTCTGGAAGGAGATAGAAAAGTGGGACGTGATAGCGTGGGTGGAGACGTGGATAGAGGAGAAGGGATGGGAAAGGGTAAGACAGAGGCTACCGAAGGGGTACGTATGGTATAAGCAGTGGGCGAAGAAAAGGAATAGGAAGGGGAGAGCAATAGGGGGGATGATAATGGGGGTAAGAGAGGAAATGAAACCGGTAAGAAGGAGGGAGGGAAGGGAGGAAGAGGGAGTAATGAGCGTGAAGGTGGAATCGGGGGTGGAGGCATGGACCATAACGGCGGTGTACGTAAATGGAGATATGGAGGAAAAGATAAGGCAATTGAAAGGATATATGGAGGAGAGAGGGGGGGAAGGGAGGAGGTTGGTGGGGGGGGACTTTAACGCGAGGACGGGGAGAAAGGCGGGAGAGTGGAGAGGGGAGCAGGAGGAGGAACAGGAGGGAAGAAGATCAAAAGACGAGAGGATAAACGCGGAAGGAAGGAAATTGGCGAACTTGGTGGAGGAGATGGGATGGGAGATTTTTAACGGGAACATAGAGGGCGACGAAGAGGGGCAGTTCACGTATACAGGGGGGAGGGGGGCAACGGTAATCGACTACGTCATGGGGGATAGAAGAGCAAAGGAAGGAGTGGAGAGTATGAGGGTAGGAGACAGGGTAGAGTCGGACCATCACCCGCTGATAGTAAAGATAAGGAGGGGAGGAAAGGAGAGAGGGAAGGAGAAGGAGAAGGGGAGAACAGCGGGAAAAGGAAGATGGACGGAGAGGAGAAAGGAGGAATTTGCAAGGGCAATGGAAGCATTGGAGGTAGAGGAAGAGGAGGGGCAAGCAAGGGTAAGGGAGATGTTGGGAAAGGTGAGGGGAGTGACGAAGGAGAATAAGGGGAAAGGGTATGATGAGGGGGGAAGAGTGAAGGAAGGGTGGTGGGATGAGGAATGTAGGGAAAGGAAAGAGGGGGTGAGAAGGGAGTTAAGGAGGTGGAGGAGGGGGGACGGAGAGGGAAAAGAAGAGAGCTACAGAGAAAGGAAGAGAGAATATAAGGAATTATGCGAGAAAAAGAAGGAGGAGGAGAGGGAGAGATGGATAAGGGAGGTAGCAGAGGCTAAAACAGAAAACAAGGTATGGGAGATAGTGAATAAGGGCAGGAAGGTAAGAAAGAGTGTGAATGAGGAAATCGGGGCAGAGGAATGGAGGAACTACTTTATGAGGCTGTTGGGGGGGAAGAGAGAAGAGGGAGGAGAGAGGAGGGGGAGGGAAGAAGGGCAGATGAAGAGGAGGAAATAACGGAAGAAGAGGTTAGGAAAGCGGTGGAAAGGAGCAAGGAAGGGAAGGCAATGGGAGGGGATGAACTACCAAACGAAGCATGGAAGTGGGGGGGAAGGAAGGCGCAAGAGTGGGCGGGGGAGGTGTGCAGGACGACATGGAGAGGAGAGGGATGGCCGGAGGAATGGAAGGAGGGGTTGATAGTGCCGATTGTCAAGAAAGGAGAGGGGAAGAGCGTGGAGGAGTATAGGGGGGTGACCCTGATGCCCTCCCTATACAAATTGTACGCGGGGATTTTAACGAAGAGGCTGGAGGAGGAGGTAGAAACGGGGAGGAAAGTGCCGCACAACCAGACGGGCTTTAGGAAGGGGATGGGGACGGTGGACAATATATATGTGCTGAATTATGTGATCGGGCGACAGATAGAGAGGAGAAAGGGGAAGTTAGTGGCAATGTTTGTGGATTTGAAGGCGGCACTTGACTCGGTGGACAGGAAGGTACTGTGGGAGGCGTTGAGGAAAAGAGGGATAAGGAAGGGTTTGAGAGACAGGATAGAGGAAATGTATGGGGAAACGAAGAGCAGGGTAAGGATAGGGGGGGAAGTGGGGGAGAGCTTCTGGACGGAGAGGGGAGTGAGACAAGGGTGCCCGTTAAGTCCGTTGCTCTTCAACATTCTGACGGCGGACCTGGAAGAGGAATTAGGTAAGGGGGAGTGGGGGGGCGTGAAAGTGGGGGGGGGGGAATATACTCCTTGGCGTACGCGGACGACATAGTGGTGTTGGCAGAAAGGGAGGAGGAGATGGAGAACCTGATTAAGAGGATGGAAAGATATTTTGAGGGGAAAAAGTTGGAGGTGAATGTGGGGAAGACAAAGATAATGAGGTTTAGGAAAGGAGGAGGGCGCTTTAAGAAGATGGAATGGAAATGGAAGGGGGAAGGGATGGAAGAGGTGAGGGAAGTTAAATACTTGGGGTTTGTCTTCCAAAGGAACGGGGGACAGGAAGCACAAGTGAGGAATAGGGTGAGGAAAGCCGGGGGGGTGATGAAGCAGGCGTGGGGCATAGGGAAAAGGCTGTTTGGGAAGGATGTGATAAGAAGGTGGTGGCTGTTCGACACGCTAGTGTGGACGGTGATGGGGTACGGGGCGGAGGTGTAGGGCTGGGAGGAGAGGGAGAAAATGGAGGGAATGCAGGAGAGGTATTTGAGATGGACATTGGGACTGGACTGGAGGACGCCGGGGTACATGGTGAGAGAAGAGACGAAGAGGGTAAAGATAAGGACAAGGGCAGGTAGGAGGGCATGGAATTTTGAGGAAAAGCTGAGGAAGGGGGAGGGGAGCGAACTGGCGAGGAGGTGCTGGGAGGAGATAGGGGAGAGAGAGCGAAGAGGGGCAAGAGAGAGGGGAAAATGGGAAAGGGGAAGGACAGATTTTAGGAGAGGGGGGGCAGAGGGAGGGATACGTGCAGGACGAGGGAGAGGGGGGATACGAAAGGAAGGAAAGGGAGGATAGAAGAGAACAGGAAAGGGAGAGGGGAGAGAAAATAGCGGAATCTAGGTATAACAGATGGTATAGGGAGGTGAGAGTGCCGGGGTTACCAGGATACCTAAAGGCGGGGTGGGAAGAGAGAAGGTACGGAAGTGTAGCCAGGTTCAGGATGGGAAATGAGATAAGGGAAGGGAGGTACTGGGAGACGGAAGAGGAACGGGCGTGTAGGTGCTGTGGGGAAGAGATGGAATCGTGGGAGCACGTTCTGGATAGGTGTGGAGGAGGAGAGGGGGTAGAAAGAGGAATAGGGGAAAGGATAAAGGAAATACTGGACGAAAAGGGAACGGGAGAGGACTGGATGAGAGCCCTGGAGGAAAAAAGGAAAAGAAGAGAAGAGGAGAGGAGGGCGGGAGAGGAGGATATGGATAGGGAATGGAATGAAAGGAGGAAACGGAAGTCGGGGGGAGGAGGAGGGGGAGAGAGTCGGCAAGGTGGGAGGGGGAGTTGGAGCGTGGGGAAGGAGAGAGGGGAGAGGCGAGCGTGGCGAGGGGCGAGCGAGGGGGAGGCGGCGGTGGTTTTAGGGATAAAGAGAAGGCGTAGCATGTAAGAGCCCGGCGGTGTCTTTGTTAGTTTAAGTTACGTTAAGTGTAGGATAAGAGCTGTAAACCTTGTAAAAATGGCAGTGTAAAGGGACGAGAAATGGAAGGTCTTTGTAACCCTACGGGGATCAAATAAAACAACATACATACATAATGATAACTAATCAAATAAGAATGAATAGTAATAATAATTGTAGTAAGATTTCCTTACTAAGGTTATATTTTGTAAATGTAATGCCCAATGGCCTCGTACAGTATGGTAATTTTATATAGTCTCTTAATATCTTCGACGCGTAGCAATGAAGCGCCGATATACGACTTGCAGCTCGACCATGCGTTCTTGTTAACGGTTCCGCATGGACTGATCTCAAGAACGCCGAACCGCTTGCAGGGCCTTCATCTGGTCCTTTGTCGTCTAGGAAAGACGTCATCCACCGGTCACGTGCCTCTCGAGTGTTTACGGTCTCGTACTGCGTGAGCCCGTCTCCGATAACCGCCTCCTCGGACGAAGCCCAAAAATGTTTACTTCGTTCGGCCTCCCTGACCATCCTAGGTCGTCCTCGACCTTTTTTCGGCATAAGTTGTTTGCTAAAATTTAAAAATCACAACCCCTTATTACACTCACATAAAGCACTAAGATGTGGGAAAGGTGATAACTGCGTCTCAATAAAGACTTCATATAGGCGTGATCAGTTCCTTCAAAAGTGTCCATCGGTAAACAATTATGACCAAGAGTTGATTAGTTCGGGAAGGTATTCGGACAGGAACTTGGTTACGGTTGCTAGCCTTGTTGGTCGTGGTCTCCGCCCAGACTTCACGGGACTCGGCCCTAGTCCTGTCTCGCCAGCGCCCGTCGTAGCACACAATCTCGACCACAGATTGCATCTCGGGGCCACTGACTCACGGCCCGTCACCAGGTGACGAAATGTACTCGCGGGCTTACTGCGTTCCCCTGAAGGTGACCCATCTCCGCAAGCCGCGGACCGCTACCATGCTATGTTGATTCGGCGGCTTTCCCAGACCTCGAAAATCCTGAACCTCGTACCGGTCGTTAGTCAGAACAGCCGTCACCTTGAAGGGCCCTTTTTCCTTCACGACCAGCCTCCTGCTCTGCCCGTCTGCAACAGGACTCGCTGCTACCATGACGGCATCGCCCACTGCGTACGTAGGCGGCTTAAACTGTCGGGTGTCGAAAGCCCTCTAACGTTGCCTCTGCTCTGCATCCATGAATGCCTCAGCAGCCTCCCTCGGCTCCCTCAGATCGACCTGGTCCAATGCACCTTGTATCCCTGCCTCGGCTATACTGCCCGGTTATAGCCAAACAGGAGCCGACTTCGTGACGTGCCCGTAATTCTGTTGGTAGGAGAGTTGATAGCACTCTGGACCTTCTCTACGTTGTTGTCCCAGTATTCCTCCTGCTTCCCCAGTACAGGTGGCTGCAAGAGAACTTAAAACTGGGTTGGGTATGTGCTTGACATCATACTCCTCGTATGAGGTCTCGAATGAATGCGACGTAAAGGCCATCCCTCTGTCGCTCATTACCCGAGTCGGTACCCCGAATATTGCGATTAATTGAATCGGACAGAGTCGGTACCCCGAATATTGCGATTAATTGAATCGGACGGAGCGGACAGGTTTGAGGACACAAAATTTAGTACCACCATCCGCATGGTGCGTATTTGTATCTTTCCACGCCTACCCGCGACTCCATGATTCAACATGATCGAGATTTATCGTATGGAATGAATAGTAATTGTATCTATCGGGTACAATAGTCCAGGCTTGCGCCCGGTTGACCCATTCACAATACAAACAATTGCAACGTGCGTTTACGTATTTAACCAATGGCAACCAATCATTTTCCATTATCTTTTCCAACGTTCTTTCAGGTGCGAAATGTCCTTGTTCATCGTGGCATAATCGCACCACGTTGAAGCGTGACATTCTTGGTACGGACCATTTCTTGCCCGTGTCAGTCATTCGGAAAAAGAACACCACCCTTAAGGTCATATTTGTTAAAGTATTGTTTCGTTACCGGTTGGATTTCATCAGATTCTAATTTTTTTCGAATGACCTCGAGGGCTACGATCCAGAGCTTGAGCCACCTTAATCTATTCGCTTTCTGTAATATCGATAGCACACCAATCAATTTGACTCCCACTTAAAGTCAACGTGAGCTACTTAAGTGCCTGGGCGATACACAATCTCGAAATTGTAATCCCGCCAATATCCCAGCTAACGAGCGACTCGCGGTTGTATTTTCCTTTTATCTGCTGTGCGCGCATTGCACTGCAATCATTCATCACCGTGAATTTGATTCCTAGCAAATAAACACGGAACGCTTTCAATTCCATGAATACCGCCAGTGTTTCTGAATCGTTCGGTATTTTTGTTCTGTGAAAGTTGTCTTTCGCGTATAGTACGCGAATACGCGTTTTCCCTCTCTATGTGTTTGAATGAGTATAGCCTCCAGACCCATCGCGCTCGCATCTGCGCGTACTTCGGTTTCCCTCTCAGGGTCGTAAATTGCTAGAGTGGGTCTGGTCTCTAGTATCGTTTTTATTTCGCCTATTGCTTCGCTTTCCCTCGGTCCCCACGACCAAGGGATGTCTTTGCGGGACAAGTTTGTCGAGGAGCAGTCTTTCCCGCAAAGTCTTTAATAAAAATACCGAAATATCCCGCAAGGTCTAAAATTGTCTGAATTGTTTTACATTCGTAGGGTCCCTGACTTTTACAACGGTCTCGCTTTTGTGAGTCCCTGGTCGTATCCCTTCTCCCGAAATTTCACGTCCTAAGTACTCAATTTGATTTTTTTCGGGAAAGTGTTCAGTTGGTCAGATTTACGATCACATTTCTCGCCTGAAGAGCGTTAAGAACTATGTCTAATTGTTCGAGCCCTTCGTCTAACGTTCCTGTAGCGCCCAGTACATCATCTATGTATCCCAAGGCACATCTTCCTTAAACACAGTTGGGGAATTGGCCATCTAAAAGGCATTCACAAGAGTTCCCATTGCTCATTCGGCGTCCCAAAAGCAGTATCTTCAACGGAATCGTGATGCATGTGGATTTACTATAGTCCGGATTTAAAATCCAAATATGCAAAAACCCGTTGTTTACAAAGCTGATCTACATTATCGTCAGTTATGGTTAATGGATATTGAATACCTTTAGTAATTTTATTGAGATCTCTATATATACAATTTGCCATTCGCGTTTCCCAATTTTGATTGCATAAGTACGACACGACGGGACTACCACACGGCGACGTACTCTTACCAACAATGCTGCTTCTCTTTAGTTCGGCTACTATTATCTTGACTTTGTCCTGATCAGCTTTAAAGAGGCAATACGGCCCAAGCAAAATAATACCTTGAGACAGGAATTTTTCTTTTACACACAATTCCTTCACCTACCGCGGCCGGGGTCCATCGGCTGGTAGGGCTCTTGGTTTACGAATTATAATTTTATTTAATTTCAAAGAGTTGGGCGCCAGTTAGTTTTCTCGAGACTAACAACTCAAAAATAATTAACGATTCAATAGTTTCTCTCACGGCCAAGACTCTTTCTCTCTCAGGGAGGATACCGTTGGAGGACCCGTGAAATCACGAAATCTTGAGTCTCACATGCAGAAGCAGAAATAAATAGATTGACTCAACACTTACGTATTTGATGCAGTAACTCGTTTAATAAATATCTTTAGTCGACTTCTCTCTTTCACAAATCTTCGTCGACGGATAACCTTCGCCGGAATGGGCCGTTGTTACAATACAATATCTCCTTGTCGAAGTACACAGAATACCGACGAAGCGTCGAAGACTCGACGATTCTTTCGTTATACGACGATTCTTTTCGTTCGGTTCGACTACGTCGAAAATGCCGGCAACTCGAGGGTCAAACGCTTGACGAATAATCGACAATAATTAATAAGACGGACTTCACAAACGGGACAGACGCCCTTCCTCCACCACATCAGGATCAGGAGTCTCTCTTTTGCGACTCGAAAACTGTCGTCTCGAATTTTCCCCGCCTTCCCGAGATCTATCTATTTCTTTGTCGATTATTCGGCGCAAGCGCGTCGGCCCTCGACTTCCACCCCTCAACGATTATCGCTCGCTCTAGCGCCGTCTATGGTAATGTCATGATCGACGGTCGATACAGACGTTGATACGCGCTAGAATAGAAGTTATGATTAGTCGATAATCGATGCTTGGGAACTCCTGCCAACGGTGTTTTTTGAATATATTTCGGCCCACGAGGAGAAAATCGAGAAACCACGTCGAGGGTTACCGTTCTTTATATTTCCTGTCTCAACCTTCAGTAGTTAATTTAATTTTCATCTCCGCTGCATCGTTTTGCCTAATTCTTTCATGTGGAATAATGTTGCCGATAATTGTTCGGTAGTGATAATAATTTTGTTTTATTACTCGCGTCGCGATGTTCGCACCAAATATCGACTTCTTTCAGCGTTCCTGCCTCATTGACACCTATCATCTTCTACGTTATCGATTTTTCAACCAATTTGTCCGAAGTAACCATCACTCTGGACATATCTGATATTGCCTTAATATCAGCCTTAAGCAAAATATCTCGTCCGATAAGAATTTCCTTTGTTAATTGGTCATCGGCAACAGTGAAAACTTTTACTTTAAGGAAAGTCATCCATGTGGACCTTCATTCTCGATAGAGTAATCGAGGCCACTATTGCGTGGTCTGATGCTGGCAAGGTTTTCCCCGTGTCTTTAAATTTTGTTGTTGAAACAACTTGTTAGGCCCTCCCGGTCAATAGAGCAGTTACTTCCCAAATCAATGGTACAGATCTTTTCTCGGTTGCGTAGGACGTATTTCTCGAGTGGTTTGTTTACTTAGGTCGCTACGATCTCGAATACGTCCACCGAGAATACTCTCTACTATGCAGCGAGGCGGCCCCCTCCTGCGAGGCTGCCCCTCGCTGCCTAGCCATGCTTTCTTCTCACATCGTCTAGGCTGTTTTTTTCTTTCCTCTGCTGGAGGACGCTTCTTGTTCTTCTCTACCTCGTACGTTTAATGCCCTTATGTTTTTAAACTCATACGCATTCCAGGCTACCATTCAATTATATGAGTGTTCTCCTTTTAATTTGTTAAATTAATTCTTAATTGTTCATCATGGATTCCGTGGACCACGAATTCCGTGATCTTTTGCTTAGGACTCTAGATTCACGCGATTGATTATCATGACCTTTTCAAAGCAATACGCTTGTAAAGATTGACCCAGCGTACTTTTATACGCTACCGCGCAGTCAAGAATTTTCCCAGAGTCTGTTCTCCTGAGAATTGTCTGCGAATTTCAACTGTACAGCTCCCCAAATAAAGGATGCGCTCTTAAGTCCATCGTACCAGCTTCTTACAAATTCCTTCAACTTTAATGGAGCCAAGTAAATTTCTTTTGCGGATCATTCCAACCGTAGCTGGTCGCGTATGTGTTCACTTTCTCTAACCATTCCATAGCCGATAACTCTTTCCTTTTCCGGATCAAATCCAGGTAATAATATTTCATTATTATAGGTACTGATTTGACCGTTCCGAACCTGTCCCAACGATAGCCAATAGCAATTCAGTCAATTTTGCAAAATCGGACTCACCCTGAGCTGCGGTACCACCCACCAGACTCGTGCTTGCAGATTTGCCAGACAGGCAACTCCTCGATCGACTTCGGCTTCGCGTCCGTCGATAGTAGTAGAGCTAGGGCGGTTCTAACTGAAAGGGAGGTCACCGGGTCGAGGGGAGGTCGCCGGACGCATGTGACGTCACAGGGGTGGCCTCGGTGGAGGGGGTAGCCATGTGGTCCGTAGAGCGACTGGCGGGAGGGGGAAGCCCGCGTCGATGAGTGTTTTGTGTGTGTGTGTGCGTGTGCGTGCGTGCGTGCGCGCGCGCGCGTGTGTATGTGTGCGTGCGTACGTGTGTGTGTGTGTGTGTGTGTGTGTGTGTGTGTGTGTGTGTGTGTGTGTGTGTGTGTGTGTGTGTGTGTGTGTGTGTGTGTGTGTGTGTGTGTGTGTGTGTGTGTGTGTTTGACAACAATATATGGGTAGAACAATTTCGGCAATTTGAAGACGCTATGTGTTACGTGAAGGGCAGCTATTCAAAGCCCCCTAATTTATGGCATGTAGATGCGGTGCCTTGGTTTCGTTTCGGAAATCCTTAAAACGTTTGCATGCGTGTCCACTCCTGTCACGAGTCTCGCCAACACTTTAGACAGGTCTCGACAAGTCAGGATTTCTTAGAAAAACTATAAACTTGAGGAATCAAAGGCGGTGACCGCGGATGGACCACTTGAGCTGCACTCTTGAAAAGTCTCATCGAGATCTCCATTTCGAAATATAACATCGAGATGTC
Organism: Ophion obscuratus; assembly: GCA_964007375.1. NCBI lineage: Eukaryota > Metazoa > Arthropoda > Insecta > Hymenoptera > Ichneumonidae > Ophion > Ophion obscuratus. Next base: position 12,329,445 of record OZ023316.1, on the reverse strand, counting down.
GCCATGTGCGAGTATGTGCGCATCCAACCCAGCAGGTGTCCTTCGAACGTGTTTGAACTTGTTTTTCATGATAGGAAAAGTGGGCGAGAAGTTTGAAAAATTGAGTGGGAGGATTACGACGAGGGTCAATGGCTTTGACTGCGGATGGACCACTTGAGCACGGCTGCACTCTTGAAAAAGAAAACGTCTCAATAGATCTCGGATCTCGGAAAAAAAATATATATATATTTTTTTTGTAGGGGGAGCCATATGAATCTGATGTGCTCAAATGTTTTTAAGCGTGTCCACTCCTGTCACGAGTCTCGCCAGCACTTTAGACAGGTCTCGACAAGTCAGGATTTCTTAGAAAAACTATAAACTTGAGAGATCAATGGTGGTGACCGCGAATGGACCACTTGAGCTGCAAGACCCATAAAATCTTTTGACCCAATGCATTCCGACTTCCTGTTTTTTTTTGTCTAGCGTTCCTCGAGCAATCTACGCGTTATCGGAAAACTCTGTTTTTTCCCGAAAGAGGGCCGAACGTTTTTCCCCGAAGGGCCGTTTTAATGATCCGCTCCGCTCAAATCTGACCACACTTTGCATGAAGCAGTCAGTCTGTTAACATCGTGAAAGTTTTTTCGTACTCGTCAACATGGAGCAAATCTTGCATGAACAGGAAGTGCTTTTAAGTTCAGTTGAAGATTTTGCCGCGTGGGAGCAGCGATGCGTTGAGTTCATCGAAGGGCTGGAAACGCAAAGCCGGATTAAGCGCCCGCGATTATTAATTGGACATCAACAGTCCCTAATAGCCCAAATAGCGCGTCTGAAAGGATTGAGGAATTGTGTGCGGAGTCGTTTCATACACACGGGCGCAGGACACGGTGATCATGAATTAATCTGGCGAGAGATTGAAACATCCTTCGAGAGTCGGATATTGACCGGTTCCATCATCAATCGCAGCTACATCGAGCCGAGACACTTCCTAAATGATGCTCGCGTCCTAGTGCTTCATCATGTGCAAAATATTATTGGCAAGCACAACAGCATCAAAATCAATACAGTGTTTAATGGTGAATTCGCGAGCGATGACAAACATGCGAATAAAAGTGTCAACACGCGAAAATGCGAACTATTTAGCACAAGCAATTTGGGTGAGTGGGATGAACAGCGTGTTATCGAGCCCACGTTAACCTTGCTCGATGAATTTCAAGAACGTGATAGTGGCTGGGCTCTGCAGAAAATACTTAACCTCACGATAAATGTGAATAAGTATAATCCGATGCGTGCCGGGTGCTCCATATCATTGCCGCGGGAAATAATGATGAAGAGGGCTGTGGTTAACGTTAAATCCAAAGATAACGCATGTTTTGCATGGGCAGTTGTTGCTGCTCTATACCCAACTGACCGAAACAGTGACCGCCCATCTTCTTACCCGCATTATTCGACAGTACTGAATCTCCAGGATATCGAATTCCCGGTGACGATACATCAAATAAAGAAATTTGAAGCTCATAACAATGTATCGATCAACGCGTATACCACCACCACCAAAAAGGACATTGTTCCAATACGAGTCACTCAAGACAAGAAGGAAAAGCACATCAATTTGCTGTACATGCAAGATACGGAGGACAGCAATGTGGGACAAAAAAAATAATTTTTTTTTTTGAATCAGTCTAATATATATATATATATATATATATATATATATATATATATATATATATATATATATATATATATTAGACTGATTCAAAAAAAAAATATTTTTTTTCTTTCGGGATTCTCGTGCTATTGTTGGGCACTAATAAAAGAAAATTTCTCTAAAAAGATGGGCGCGGTCACTCACTTTTTAGAGGTGGCTATCTCGACTTTTTTGTATTTGAATTTTTTTAACGAACGTATTGCATTTGAGCATAGTCACGGCTTCGGGTTCCGGATAAAAATCACATCCAGCAGCTATTTCGTAACAAAAATAAACTCTAACAATTTAAAAAGATTGCAATATTCACAATTTAAATCCAGGTAGATCAATAATGGCGTCTATACTACTCTCTTTATTTATGTAGATTTATTTATACGCATTAACATTTCGCACTTTTTACGAAAAATTAAATTATAAGCTTTTATTCATAAATCGTATATTTACATTTTCAAAATGCTACACTTATATTATCTTCAAACTCATTTATATTTCTTCCCAGCCACTGTACATAAAATCGCGCATACCACTGCGCAAGTCACTGCGCATCCATGGCGCCATTTTGTATTGGCGCAGCGCATTTGTAAGTGGTGTTGTTTTTTTTCAATGTGGCTCAAGTAAAGACAATTTTAAACAATGGCTCGGAAAAACGAAGACAATATAATTTGGCTAATCGGCAAGGAAATTCCGAAAAAAAGTACCCGTCATTTACCGTCAAATCGGAAAGTTTTCAGTTTGTTCTTATACAAACAGAAGAGAGAAAAACTGACCATACTCCGAAGTGCACACGAAACAATGAAAGAAGTTTTCGAACAATGGAAATGTGCTGAAATTCCAACGCGTAGATTGAATAACGCAATCGTGAAATTAATAAAACTCCATCTAGTATGGAAAAAACTTTTAAAAAATCGGGTTAAAAAGAATTTGCCCTCACAAATATTGAAGGAGCGTAAATTTAAGAGAGATTTGGACAAACTGTTCAACGTTGCACATTTTCGTTCTGCCCAAAATGTTAACGAACTTGAGCGGTTATTTTTGCTATCACACGTTTCGATTATTTCTCCATTGTGACGGCAACTTCTTTTAAACCCGATTTTTTTAAAGTTTTTTCCAGACTAGATGGAGTTTTATTAATTTCAAGATTGCGTTATTCAATCGACGTGTTGGAATTTCAGCACATTTCCATTGTTCGAAAACTTCATTCATCGTTTCGTGTGCACTTCGACGTATGGTCAGTTTTTCTCTGTTATGTTTGTAAAAGAACAAACTCAAAACTTTCCGATTTGACGGTAAATAACGGGTACTTATTTTCGGAATTTCCTTGCCGATTAGCCAAATTGTCTTGTCTTCATTTTTCCGAGCCATTGTTTAAAATGGTCTTTAATTGAGTCATATTGAAAAAAAAAACAACACCACGATGCGCGATGTTATGCACAGGGGCTGGGAAGAAATATAAATGAGTTTAAAGATAATATAAGTGTAGCATTTCATGTATTTACATTTTGAAAATGTAAATACATGATTTATGAATAAAAGCTTATAATTTAATTTTTCGTAAAAAGTGCGAAATGTTAATGCATATAAATAAATCTACATGAATAAAGAGAGTAGTATAGACGCCATTATTGATCTACCTGGATTTGAACTGTGAATATTGCAATCTTTTCAAATTGTTAGAGTTTATTTTTGTTACGAAATAGCTGCTGGATGTGATTTTTATCCGTAACCCGAAGCCGTGACTATGCTTAAATGCAATACGTTCCTTAAAAAAAATTCAAATACAAAAAAGTCGAGATAGCCACCTCTAAAAATTGAGTGACCGAGCCCATCTTTTTAGAGAAATTTTCTGTTATTAGTGCACAACAATAGCACGAGAATCCCGAAGGAAAACAAATAATTTTTTTTTTGAATCAGTCTAATATATATATATATATATAGGTAATTATATATGCTAGACGAATTAAACATAACAATCTTGTTTTTTTACAGATGGTTGCACTACTTCGGGTCAGAGGAAAAATTGCAGTCACACGAGGTCGATTGTGGAGCAATAAATGACTGTGCGATCCGACTACCAAACGACACCAATAAGTGGCTCCAGTTCAGCAACTTTAGCCGGAAAGAGCGACATCCCTTCATTGTGTACGCTGATTTGGAGTGTGTGTTGGCAAAGGTCGATGGAGAGAACCTAGCGAAAGATATGTAACAACACCATGAAGTATTTAGTATCGGATACTATGTGTGTTGTTCATATGACGATTCATTATCTTCGTATCACTCGCGTCGCAGTGCCGATTGTATATCATGGTTTGTTGAAGACCTAAAAAATCTAGCACTGCGGATAAAAGAAAATTTCTGTGATAATGTACCAATGGTGCATTTAACACCGAGTGAGCGGGCTAGTTTTCGAGCAGCGACTTAATGTCACATGTGTGAGAAACCATTTGCGCAAGAAGATGTACGCGTTCGAGATCATTGTCATCTGACTGGGCGCTATAGAGGCCCGGCTCATTCCAACTGCAACCTAAATTACAAACAGTCATTTTTCATTCCAGTAGTTCTCCATAATTTATCCGGTTATGATGCGCATTTTATAATCAAGGAAGTAGCCACAGCGTTCGAAGGAATAACCGAAGTGCTTCCAATCACAAAGGAGAAATACATCTCATTCACGAAACATGTTGAAACTGAAGACGATTCAAAAGACAAGATCCAATTGCGCTTTATCGACTCATACAAATTCCTCAACACGAGTCTCGATAAATTAGCTTCATTCTTGACCGAGGACAAACTCAAAATTTTACGCACACAATTCCCAACTCTCTCGACAGACGATTTCAGTTTGCTGAAGCAAAAAGGGGTCTTCCCTTATGAATATATTGATGACGTGACGAAGCTAGACGACACTTGCCTACCACCACGTGACGCATTTTACAGTTCCCTGACAGATGCTGCGGTATGTGAGAGCGAGTACGCACATGCTGAGAACGTTTGGGAGCGGTTCTCCATTCGAACGCTGAGTGAATATAGCGATTTGTACTTGAGACCGATGTCTTGTTATTAGCTGATATTTTCGAAAACTTTCGAAATACGTGCGTTGAGAGCTATGGCCTAGATCCCGCGTATTACTACACATTGCCCGGATATACCTGGGATGCAATGTTAAAATACTCGAATGTCAAGTTTGAATTACTAACTGACATCGACATGGTTTTATTCGTTGAGCGGGGTATACGCGGTGGTCTCAGTCAATGCTCAAACCGATATGCACACGCTAATAAAAAGTACATGGAGTCGTTTGATCCATCGAAAGCATCATCATACTTGATGTATTTTGACGTCAACAATTTGTATGGATGGGCAATGTGTCAACCCTTGCCATATGCAGATTTTCGATGGGTCAACGACGTGTCCAAGTTTGATCCATTATCCATCGCGCTAGACTCACCTATAGGCTACATCCTTGAAGTCCACTTGGAATATCCTCAATCTCTACATGATGCGCACAAAGACCTGCCGTTTTGTCCAATACATGAAAAACCGCCGGGTAAGCGGGAAGAAAAGCTGTTGGCAACTGTTTGCGATAAAAAACGCTACATCATACACTACCGGAATTTACAACAGTGCTTACGCCACGGGCTTCGCCTCACGAAATCCACAGAGTCCTACAGTTTACACAATCCCTATGGCTGCTTTCGTATATTGAGTTGAATACCCAGTTTCGAACGCTTGCCAAAAACGATTTCGAAAAGAATTTGTTCAAATTAATGAATAATGCGGTCTTTGGCAAAACGATGGAGAATGTGCGCAACCATGTAGATGTAAAGCTTTTAACAAAATGGGAGGGCAGATATGGCGCAGAGGCAATTATTGCGAAGCCAAACTTCCACAGCCGAAGTGTTTTTTCGGAAAACCTCGTTGCCGTAGAATTGCGCAATCTCGAGGTGAAATTCAACAAGCCGATATATGTGGGTATGTGCATACTCGACGTATTCAAAACGTGCTTGTATGGATTTCATCACGAGTATATGGTACCTCTGTATCGAGATAAATGTAAAGTCATGTATACCGATACGGATAGTCTCATATATGACATTGAGAGCGATGATATATTGTGACATTTCAAAATTCGATACAAGCGATTATTCGGCGGACAATCGGTATGGTATACCGCTCGTCAACAAAAAGGTGCCCGGTCTCATGAAGGACGAATGTAATGGAGCAATTATGACCGAGTTCATTGGACTTCGATCGAAAATGTACGCGACACGTGTCGAGGGTAAGAAGGACACGAAAAAAATTAAAGGTGTCAAGAGTAGCGTTGTGGCGAGGACAATCATGTTTGACGATTATGCCCAATGCTTGAAGGAAAATATTGAAATGGAGCGTAGTCAAACATGCATTCGATCAAAGTTGCATAAGGTCTACACCATTCGCGAGACGAACATTGCTCTGAGTCCTCATGACGATAAGCGGTATATCATACCTGGGACCTCGGAAACCCTACCATGGGGGCATTACAGAATACCGTCGCAAAAAGTTTTGTAATTTTTTTGTTCTACAACCATAATGTAAAATTGTGCACATTTTTTATGAATATCGATGTATGAAACTCGTGAAAATTATGTATATATTGTGTTCACTCGATGTTAAAATTATGTTTGTTGTTGTAAATATTTAATCGCGTAAGAATGGATTTATTATTTTCTGTAAATAACGAAACAGACATTTTATAATCCTATGTGTTTATTCACTCTATCCATCTCCTCACGTTCCACGAAAAAACATGCATAAGGGGTTCAAAGAGTTTCAAGAGACTTTCTACGACGTTCATGAAACGTTTGAAGATGTTCGTGAGACATTCAAGAGACTTTCGACAACGTTCATAAGCCGTTTGAAGACATTCATGAGAGGTTCGAAGACGTTCAGAGACTTTCGGAGACATTTAAGAGATCTTTGGCGATATTCATGATACGTTTGAAGACATCGATGAGGGGTTTGACGACGTTTTAGAGACTTTCACAGACATTCACGAAGGGTTTGAAGACGTTCAAGAAACTTTCGAATACGTTCAAGAGACCTTCGACAACATTCATAATACGTTTGAAGACATTCACGAGGGTTTCGAAGACATTCAAGAGACTTTTGACGACATTCATAATACGGTTGAAGACGCTTAAGAGACTTTGAAAGACATTCACGAGAGGTGCGAAGACATTGAGATAGACGTTCGAAGGCATTCAAGAGATCTTTGACGATATTCATAATACGTTCGAAGACATCGATGAGGGGTTCAACGACGTTTTAGAGACTTTCACAAACATTCACGAAGGGTTTGAAGACATTCAAAATACTTTCGAATACGTTCTGAAGACTTTCGACGACATTCATAATACGTTTGAAGACATTCATGAGGGGTTCAGAGACGCTCAAGAGACTTTCAAATACATTCACGAGGGGTTTGAAGACGTTCAAGAAACTTTCGAATACGTTCAAGAGACCTTCGACGACATTCATAATACGTTTGAAGACATTCATAAGGGGTTCGAAGACGCTTGAGAGACTTTCAAAGACATTCATGAGATCTTTGACAATATTCACAATACGTTTGAAGACATCGGTGAGTGGTTCAACGACTTTTTAGAGATTTTCACAATCACGAAGGGTTTGAAGACGTTCAAAATACTTTTGAATACGTTCTAAAGACTTTCGACGACATTCATAATACGTTTGAAGACATTCATGAGGGGTTCGGAGACGCTTAAGAGACTTTCAAAGACATTCACGGGGGGTTTGAAGACGTTCAGGAAACTTTCGAATACGTTCAAGAGACCTTCGACGATATTCATAATACGTTCGAAGACATTCATGAGGGGTTCGAAGACGCTTGAGAGACTTTCAAAAACATTCACGAGGGTTTCGAAGACGTTCAAGAGACTTTTGACGACATTTATAATACGTTTGAAGACGCTTAAGAGACTTTCAAAGACATTCACGAGAGGTGCGAAGACATTCAGAGAGACTTTCGAAGACATTCAAGAGATCTTTGACGATATTCATGATACGTTTGAAGACATCGATTAGGGGTTCAACGACGTTTCAGAGACTTTCAGACATTCACGAAGGGTTTGAAGACGTTCAAGATACTTTCGGATACGTTCAAGAGACTTTCGACGACATTCATAATACGTTTGAAGACATTCATGAGGGGTTCGAAGACACTTGAGAGACTTTCAAAGACATTCATGAGGGGCTCGAAGACGTTCAAGAGACTTTCGACGACATTCATAATTCTTTTTTCAGACATTCATGAGGGGTTCGAAGACGCTTAAGAGACTTTCAAAGACATTCGCGAGAGGGTGAATCCCTTTTTGGGATGAATGTTTGGGCAAATCCCAAACAAACCCAAACAATGCCAGCAAAGCTCAAACGTCATGAAAGTTTTTGGTTTATGGGTGTCGTCGAACATCGTATTATCTCAAACGTCACCGAAGACTTTCATGACGTTTGAGCTTTGCTGGCATTGTTTGCGTTTGTTTGGGATCTGCCCAAACATTCATCCCAAAAAGGGATTCACCCTCTCGCGAATGTCTTTGAAAGTCTCTTAAGCGTCGTCGAACCCCTCATGAATGTCTGAAAAAAGAATTATGAATGTCGTCGAAAGTCTCTTGAACGTCTTCGAGCCCCTCGTGAATGTCTTTGAAAGTCTCTCAAGTGTCTTCGAACCCCTCATGAATGTCTTCAAACGTATTATGAATGTCGTTGAAAGTCTCTTGAACGTATCCGAAAGTATCTTGAAAGTCTTCAAACCCTTCGTAAATGTCTGTGAAAGTCTCTAAAACGTCGTTGAACCCCTAATCGATGTCTTCAAACGTATCATGAATATCGTCAAAGATCTCTTGAATGTCTTCGAAAGTCTCTCTGAATGTCTTCGCACCTCTTGTGAATGTCTTTGAAAGTCTCTTAAGCGTCTTCAAACGTATTATAAATGTCGTCAAAAGTCTCTTGAACGTCTTCGAAACCCTCGTGAATGTTTTTGAAAGTCTCTCAAGCGTCTTCGAACCCCTCATGAATGTCTTCGAACGTATTATGAATGTCGTCGAAGGTCTCTTGAATGTCTTCGAAACCCTCGTGAATGTCTTCAAACGTATTATGACGTATTAACGTATTTGAAAGTCTCTTAAGCGTCTCCGAACCCCTCATGAATGTCTTCAAACGTATTATGAATGTCGTCGAAAGTCTTCAGAACGTATTCAAAAGTATTTTGAACGTCTTCAAACCCTTCGTGAATGTAAAAATCTCTAAAACGTCGTTGAACCACTCACCGATGTCTTCAAACGTATTGTGAATGTCTTTGAAAGTCTCTCAAGCGTCTTCGAACCCCTCATGAATGTCTTCAAACGTATTATGAATGTCGTCGAAGGTCTCTTGAACTTATTCGAAAGTTTCTTGAACGTCTTCAAACCCCTCGTGAATATATTTGAAAGTCTCTTGAGCGTCTCTGAGCCCCTCATGAATGTCTGTAAACGTATTATGAATGTCGTCGAAAGTCTTTAGAACGTATTCGAAAGTATTTCGAATGTCTTCAAACCCTTCGTGAATGTTTGTGAAAGTCTCTAAAACGTCGTTGAACCCCTCATCGATGTCTTCAAACGTATTATGAATACCGTCAAAGATCTCTTGAATGTCTTCGAACGTCTCTCTCAATGTCTTCGCACCTATCGTGAATGTCTATCAAAGTCTCTTAAGCGTCTTCAAACGTATTATGAATGTCGTCGAAAATCTCTTGAATGTCTTCGAAACCCTCGTGAATGTCTTCAAACGTATTATGAATGTTGTCGAAGGTCTCTTGAACGTATTCGAAAGTTTCTTGAACGTCTTCAAACCCTTCGTGAATGCCTGTGAAAGTCTCTAAAACGTCGTCGAACCCCTCATCGATGTCGTCAAACGTATCATGAATATCGTCAAAGATCTCTTGAATGTCTTCGAAAGTCTCTGAACGTCTTGAACCTCTCATAAATGTCTTCAAACGGCTTATGAACGTTTTCGAAAGTCTCTTGAACGTCTCACGAACATCTTCAAACGTTTCATGAACGTCGTAGAAAGTCTCTTGACGCTCTTTGAACCCCTTATGCATGTTTTTTCGTGGAACGTGAGGAGATGGATAGAGTGAATAAACACATAGGATTATAAAATGTCCGTTTCTTTATTTACAGAAAATAATAAATCCATTCTTACGCGATTAAATATTTACAACAACAAACATAATTTTAACATCGAGTGAACACAATATATACATAATTTTCACGAGTTTCATACATCGATATTCATAAAAAATGTACACAATTTTACATTATGGTTGTAGAAAAAAAAATTACAAAACTTTTTGCGACTGTATTCTGTAATGCCCCCATGGTAGGGTATCGGAGGTCCCAGGTATGATATACCGCTTATCGTCACGAGGACTCAGAGCAATTTTCGTCTCGCGAATGGTGTAGACCTTATGCAACTTTGATCGAATGCATGTTTGACTACGCTCCATTTCAATATTTTCCTTCAAGCATTGGGCATAATCGTCAAACATGATTGTCCTCGCCACAACGGTACTCTTGACACCTTTAATTTTTTCGTGTCCTTCTTACCCTCGACACGTGTCGCGTACATTTTCGATCGAAGTCCAATGAACTCGGTCATAATTGCTCCATTACATTCGTCCTTCATGAGATCGGGCACCTTTTTGTTGACGAGCGGTATACCATACCGATTGTCCGCCGAATAATCGCTTGTATCGAATTTTGAAATGTCACGCTTCATGTCGGCAAATATATCATCGCTCTCAATGTCATATATGAGACTATCCGTATCGGTATACATGACTTTACATTTATCTCGATACAGAGGTACCATTTACTCGTGATGAAATCCATACAAGCACGTTTTGGATATGTCGAGTATGCACATACCCACATATATCGGCTTGTTGAATTTCACCTCGAGATTGCGCAATTCCACGGCAACGAGGTTTCCCGAAAAAACACTTCGGCTGTGGAAGTTTGGCTTCGCAATCATCGCCTCTGCGCCATATCTGCCCTCCCATTTTGTTAAAAGCTTTACATCTACATGGTTGCGCACATTCTCCATCGTTATGCCAAAGACCGTATTATTCATTAATTTGAACAAATTCTTTTCGAAATCGTTTTTGGCAAGCGTTCGAAACTGGGTATTCAACTCAATATACGAAAGCAGCCATAGGGATTGTGTAAACTGTAGGACTCTGTGGATTTCGTGAGGCGAAGCCCGTGGCGTAAGCACTGTTGTAAATTCCGGTAGTGTATGATGTAGCGTTTTTTATCGCAAACCGTTGCCAACAGCTTTTCTTCCCGCTTACCCGGCGGTTTTTCATGTATTGGACAAAACGGCAGGTCTTTGTGCGCATCATGTAGAGATTGAGGATATTCCAAGTGGACATCAAGGATGTAGCCTATAGGTGAGTCTAGCGCGATGGATAATGGATCAAACTTGGACACGTCGTTGACCCATCGAAAATCTGCACAGGGCAAGGGTTGACACATTGCCCATCCATACAAATTGTTAACGTCAAAATACATCAAGTATGATGATGCTTTCGATGGATCAAACGACTCCATGTACTTGTTATTAGCGTGTGCATATCGGTTTGTGCATTGACTGAGACCACCGCGTATACCCCGCTCAACGAATAAAACCATGTCGATGTCAGTTAGTAATTCAAACTTGACATTCGAGTATTTTAACATTGCATCCCAGGTATATCCGGGCAATGTGTAGTATTACGCGGGATCTAGGCCATAGCTCTCAACGCATGTATTTCGAAAGTTTTCGAAAATATCAGCTAATAACAAGACATCGGTCTCAAGTACAAATCGCTATATTCACCCAGCGTTCGAATGCAGAACCGCTCCCAAACGTTCTCAGCATGTGCGTTCTCGCTCTCACATACCGCAGCATCTGTCAGGGAACTGTAAAATGCGTCACGTGGTGGTAGGCAAGTGTCGTCTAGCTTGGTCACGTCATCAATATATTCATAAGGAAAGACCCCTTTTCGCGTCAGCAAACTGAAATCGTCTGTCGAGAGAGTTGGGAATTGTGTGCGTAAAATTTTGAGTTTGTCCTCGGTCAAGGATGAAGCTAATTTATCGAGACTCGTGTTGAGGAATTTGTATGAGTCGATAAAGCGCAATTGGATCGTGTGTTTTGAATCGTCTTCAATTTCAACATGCTTCGTGAATGAGATGTATTTCTCCTTTGTGATTGGAAGCACTTCGGTTGTTCCTTCGAACGCTGTGGCTACTTCCTTGATTATAAAATGCGCATCATAACCCGATAAATTGTGGATAACTACTGGAATGAAAAATGACTGTTTGTAATTTAGGTTGCAGCTGGAATGAGCCGGGCTTCTATAGCGCCCAGTCAGATGACAATGATCTCGAACGCGTACATCTTCTTGCGCAAATGGTTTCTCACATATGTGACATTGAGTCGCTGCTCGAAAACTAGCCCACTCACTCGGTGTTAAATGCACCATTGGTACATTATCACAGAAAGTTTCTTTTATCCGCAGTGCTAGATTTTTTAGGTCTTCAACAAACCATGATATACAATCGGCACTGCGACGCGAGTGATACGAAGATAATGAATCGTCATATGAACAACACACATAGTATTCGATACTAAATACTTCATGGTGTTGATACATATCTTTCGCTAGGTTCTCTCCATCGGTCTTTGCCAACACACACTCCAAATCAGCGTACACAATGAAGGGATGTCGCTCTTTCCGGCTAAAGTTGCTGAACTGGAGCCACTTATTGGTGTCGTTTGGTAGTCGGATCGCACAGTCATTTATTGCTCCACAATCGACCTCGTGAGATTGCAATTTTTCCTCTGACCCGAAGTAGTGCAAACATCTGTAAAAAAATAAGATTGTTATGTTTAATTCGTCTAGCATATATAATTACCTATATATATATATATTATGGTAGCTACATACCGATCACAGATATATTTTTTATGCTCCTTTTTGGTCAGTTGCGCTCTCACGAGTTTCGACAGGTTCTTGATCCATACGAAGTGTCCCACATTGCTGTCCTCGGTATCTTGCATGTACAGCAAATTGATGTGCTTTTCCTTCTTGTCTTGAGTGACTCGTATTGGAACAATGTCCTTTTTGGTGGTGGTGGTATACACGTTGATCGATACATTGTTATGAGCTTCAAATTTCTTTATTTGATGTATCGTCACCGGGAATTCGATATCCTGGAGATTCAGTACTGTCGAATAATGCGGATAAGAAGATGGACAGTCACTGTTTCGGTCAGTTGGGTATAGAGCAGCAACAACTGCCCATGCGAAACATGCGTTATCTTTGGATTTAACGTTAACCACAGCCCTCTTCATCATTGTTTCCCGCGGCAATGATATGGAGCACCTGGCACGCATCGGATTATACTTATTCACATTTATCGTGAGGTTAAGTATTTTCTGCAGAGCCCAGTCACTATCACGTTCTTGAAATTCATCGAGCAAGGTTAAAGTGGGCTCGATAAGACGCTGTTCATACCACTCACCCAAATCGCTTGTGCTAAATAGTTCGCAGTTTCGCGTGTTGACACTTGTATTCGCATGTTTGTCACCACTCGCGAATTCACCATTAAACACTGTATTGATTTTGATGCTGTTGTGCTTGCCGATAATATTTTGCACATGATGAAGCACTAGGACGCGAGCATCATTTAGGAAGTGTCTCGGCTCTATGTGGCTGCGATTGATGATGGAACCGGTCAATATCCGACTCTCGAAGGATGTTTCAATCTCTCGCCAGATTAATTCATGATCACCATGGCCTGCGCCCGTGTGTATGAAACGACTCCGCACACAATTCCTCAATCCTTCCAGACGCGCTATTTGGGCTATTAGGGACTGTTGATGTCCAATTAATAATCGCGGGCGCTTAATCCGGCTTTGCGTTTCCAGCCCTTCGATTAACTCAACGCATCGCTGCTCCCACGCGGCAAAATCTTCAATTGAACTTAAAAGCACTGTCTGTTCATGCAAGATTTGCTCCATGTTGACGAGTACGAAAAAACTTTCACGATGTTAACAGTCTGACTGCTGCATGCAAAGTGTGGTCAGATTTGAGTGGAGCGGATCATTAAAAAGGCCCTTGGGGGAAAAAAGTTCGGCCCTCTCTCGGGAAAAAACAAAGTTTTCCGATAACGCGTAGATTGCTCGAGGAACGCTAGACAAAAAAAAACAGGAAGTCGGAATGCATTGGGTCAAAAGATTTTATGGGTCTTGCAGCTCAAGTGGTCCATCCGCGGTCACCGCCTTTGATCTCTCAAGTTTATAGTTTTTCTAAGAAATCCTAACTTGTCGAGACCTGTCTAAAGTGCTGGCGAGACTCGTGACAGGAGTGGACACGCCTACAAACATTTGAGCACATCAGATTCATATGGCTCCCCCTACAAAAAGAAATATATATATATTTTTTCCGAGATCCGAGATCTATTGAGACGTTTTTTTTTCAAGAGTGCAGCCGTGCTCAAGTGGTCCATCCGCAGTCAAAGCCATTGACCCTCGTCGTAATCCTCCCACTCAATTTTTCAAACTTCTCCCCCACTTTTCCAATCATGAAAAACAAGTTCAAACACGTTCGAAGGACACCCGCTTGGTTGGATGCGCATATACTCGCACATGGCGACATCTCGATGTTATATTTCGAAATGGAGACCTCGATGAGACTTTTCAAGTGTGCAGCTCAAGAGGTCCATCCGCGGTCACCGCCTTTGATTCGTCAAGTTTATAGTTTTTCTAAGAAATCCTGACTTGTCGAGACCTGTCTAAAGTGTTGGCGAGACTCGTGACAGGAGTGGACACGCATGCAAACGTTTTAGGGATTTCGGAAACGAAACCAAGGCACCGCATCTCCATGCCATTAATTAGGGGGCTTTGAATAGCTGCCATTCGCGTAACACATAGCGTCTTCAAATTGCCAAAATTGTTCTACCCATATATTGTTGTCAAACACACACACACACACACACACACACACACACACACACACACACACACACACACACACACACAAAACACTCATCGACGTGGGCTTCCCCCTCCCGCCAGTCGCTCTACGGACCACATGGCTACCCCCTCCACCGAGGCCTCCTCTGTGACGTCACATGTGTCCGGCGACCTCCCCTCGACCCGGTGACCTCCCTTTGAGCTAGAACCGCCCTAGCTCTACTACTGTCGATGTTGGTCGACGAGTCGCGCTCTTCGCGTCGACGAGTTGGCGCTCTTCGCGTCGATCGTTCCTGCCCGATCCTGACGTCTCTCTTTGATGACGGGTGCGACCTTTTAGGCTCTTCGATCTGGACCGTCGCGGACTGCTATCCCTTGAGCCCCGTCTTCTCGTGCGATGCGAAGGCGATCTCGCTCTCCGCATCGATCGTTCCTGCCCGATCCTGATGTCTCTCTTTGATGACGGGTGCGACCTTTTAGACTCCTCGATCTGGACTGTCGCGGACTGCTATCCCTCGAGCCCTTCTCGTGCGATGTGAAGGCGATCTCGCTCGCCGCTCATCGTCATCCCTTGTCCTTGCGGATTTCTTGTCACGGTCACGCCTTCTCGACTTGGACGACGTTCTTCTTTTCTTTGTGATCCTCTCCTCTTATCGTGACACTTTCACTGTTAGTTCTACCTTTATCTTCACTTCTCAATTTCTCGGATAACCACACTTGTCTTTTGTTGTACGATTTCCTTACTAAGGTTATATTTTGTAAATGTAATGCCCAATGGACTCGTACAGTATGGTAATTTTATATAGTCTCTTAATATCTTCGACGCGTAAAAATGAAGCGCCGATATACGACTTGCAGGTCGACCATGCGTTCTTGTTAACGGTTCCGCATGGACTGATCTCAAGAACGCCGAACCGCTTGCAGGGCCTTCATCTGGTCCTTTGTCGTCTAGGAAAGACGTCACCCAGCGGTCACATGCCTCTCGAGTGTTTACGGTCTCGTACTGCGTGACCTCGTCTCCGAAAAGCGCCTCCTCGGACGAAGCCCAAAAATGTTTACTTCATAATTTAAAAAAAAAACACTGAGCGCGGGAAACGATCCCGCGCCCCTAGTGCAAATTTTTTTCCGAAAAACTCTGATTTTTTCCGGAAAATTTTTCCGATTTTGTTGGTTTTGCTGGTTTTGCGGACGATGATTTTTACGCAAACATCCGAGTTTCTCCGAATTTCTCCGAATTTTTTCGAATTTTTCCGAATATTTCATCATTTTAATTACGATCACGGGAAAATCTCGGAAACTATATGAAGAAACTGCGGAAAACCTGCACCAATACAGCCGGTCATCGAGTTCGCCCCCCAGTCGTGGAACTAGTCTTATTTCACCGCCAAATGCCGAAGAAAAACATTTCACGACGAAATGTACGCGACTGGGATTCGAACGCTAACCACTAGACTATCGCATGCACCGGTTAATAGGAAAATGAAAAAGTTCCGGAAAAAAAATAATAACAAGTTTTTTTTACGAAAATCGCATTTTTTTCATCTTTAAATTTTCTCCGAATATCTTCGCAGCCGTTCACTCAGGTAATAGGAAAAAGGGATATTTCCGAAAAAAAACAATAATGCGTTTTTTTACGAAAATTTCATTTCTGTTCATCTTTAACTTTTCTCCGAATATCTCCGCAGTCGTTCACTCAGGTCATAGGAAAAAGAGAAATTCCCAGGAAAAAAATGAGAAATCATGAATTTTCAGTAAAAAAATGTGTTTTTGGGAAATAGACCAGAACTTGAATCTGTTTTAAATCATTTTTTCTCCGAAAATCTTAAATACAACTAAAATATGAGAAATTATGAAAAATTTGGAGAAAAATTTGCACTAGGGTCCCTTGCGGATCGAAGCCAACGGCCAATCGCTACCAACGGGACCATCTCATCGCTTGTAGAATGTGTGCACTTTCTGGTACTTACGATTCGCGGCCGGTTGGATGATTGACTTGTTTTTGAGGATAATGCTTTATCGCTTGATGAAAGTATGAGAATTAATATAATAATACGAATATGAATATATTTCCGTTTACTTTTATGAATTATAATTTATTTGGCATAAGGGCGGGTGTGAGTAAAGCGTAAACAATTTTATATAAGATAAATAAGTTGTAATTTAGATTTATTATTATATTTAAATTAACGTATAAACTAAAAAAATAAGCGATCAGAGTGCGCGATACATTTTTTTGTATACATTAATAACGCAGAGAATCAAGAGGTAAATAAGCATTGAAATAATCTAAAAGCCTCCCGCGTGCCGTCGGGTGACGTCACGCGCGAGTCGTGTTCAGATTGTTTTTTCCCTCGAAGCCTTCGTTTCGGCTTGGCCGCACATGAACGTGCCTTGCGTCCATTTTGGTGTAGCTGCCGAAGGCGCGGTCGGGAAACTTCGACCGCGCTCGGCCCTTTCCGAAGACGTCCGAGCGTCGCTCGTTCACGGACACGCGCAACTATGATTGTGTGTTGGACGCGTAAGAGACTAGAGAGGGGGTAACTTTTATGCGCGATCTGGCTGCACTGGTGGCATCCCTGGTACCTAAATTGAAAGTATAGCCACTACGCGGCATGCCAATCACTATCCGACGCTGCCATCACAATGCCGAGAACACGAAGTCCCCGACAGTGTCAGCGCCCGCCTTCATCAGTACTATGATCGCTCTGTGAAAAATCCACGCGCTTTCTTCAGCCTCATAGGTAGACGGTATAAAACACGTCCGAAAATGCGTCTTGAAATATGGTGATAAATACGGCCTGTAGGCGTTGCAGTGTAGTTAGTATACAAAAAATAGAGTAATACAGCCAGTGCACAGGGTGAAACTGACTGGTAAGGCGGCTAATTGTTGACGCTTGTCAAAAAAAACCTATCGTCCACTAAAATTGTTTGTTTGCGACGGCGACTTTGAAAGAGTATCGGACAGGGAGTATTTGCCGATAAAAGGCATAACAAACAATTTCAATTAAAAAAAATTATTTCAGTTAAAAAAAAACTTCACGAGACGAGAATCGAAACCAGCACCTCGTGCGGTGCCATACAGTTTTTGAATATTTTGCGTAAAATTAAACTTGACAAACAAACACATCTTAGTAGTAGTTAGATTGTAGACTTTAGGCTGTTGTTATCAGCAGCTTTGAGTTTTGATATTATGTTGATAAATATAAAATGTAAGATGATGGCTCCGAGCGGTGAGTCTTGTGATGCTGCGGATGATACTCGCTACTGCGTTGTATCGAATCTCTGCGTTGTTACTATCGCTGCGGGTGGTGCCATACCTTATGCATAGGATATGTCCAATTTGACTTTCGTGTGTATCGCTTTAATTCTTTCGATGAATTGTCGTTGCCTAGTGACTTTCTCATTTTTTGAGCATTTGTATATAAACTTGTAGTGCAGGCCTCACTGGCTGATCTCAGTTATTGCAATGTGCACAGCGGAGGAGCTGTTCGTTTGATGAGTTGATTAAAGTACAATTTTCGGGTTCGTGTGAAGCACTACACTTGACACGGTGGTATGTGAGGTTGCAATTTACCCTCGCATGTCCCAATCGCTTACATTTTCTACATACTTTACACACTCTAATCGTGGGTATCTGACCACATTTAAATGGGATTTATATTTACGTTGGATATAAATTGTTATGGCATTTTTTCGTAATTATCTGGGTAATACTATAGCTACACGAGATTTATTTATAAAATGAAATAAGGTTAAGAAAATCAGAATTGTCAGCTGATGTGACAGCCAAGAACATCGCAGACAGCCGATAACAACGCATGCGCAAAACATACTTTTATATATAGCACATGGTTGCTAACTGCCGCAGCGCCGCTTACGCGGAACCTTGATTCAGGACACTTTTACAGACACGCTAGAATACGGAGAGTGGACCCCTTCCCTATAGTCTCCTTAACATGCACGTAGTGGTCTAACCTCGTTTCGTCAAGTAGATTACGAAAAAGTTAATATTCATTAACGAATCAAAAAATAAGAAAGGGACTAATTGTTGCGATGCTGAAAAAGTGCATTGTTTCGGGATGCATAAGTGGATATTTGAATACCGCCGAGCACGTGTCGTTATACAAACTTCCCAATGGAGTTTTGGGTGCTAAATGGGTAAAGACAGTAATGTCAGAAATCATCGGCGTAGCCACGGTGGAGCAAGGATGGGCTCTTGCCCAACCTCCCCCTGGCTCATGGAGTCAATCGAAAAATCTATGACAATAAAATTACATGATTTAAATATTGACATTTCGAAATTGGTACACAATAGTATTGAAACTACGAGTACGTAATTTTTACTTGCGATCGCTTTAAATAAAACAATTTTAAAGCGGTTTCCAACGGTTCATCGGCTATGTATTTTTTTAAAATATGTATGCCGTGTTGGCTGGTCTGATTAGAATGGTTTATTCTTTGCTGTGTAGGGAAACAGCGATATGGTCCCATGAAAATGTTATGCGAATCTGCCAAGTACGTAATCGATAGGACACAGGACTCATTGAAATTTCAATATTAATACAAAGTTAATACAGAATAGTATTGAAACTACGAGTAGGCAATTTTAGTTTCGAGCGTGCGTTCGAGGGTGTCGGGAACTCGATTAGACCACGAGATTCGAATTGGTCGTAATCGATAGGATACAAGACATGAAAATGGATTTTTTTGTTTTTCGCTAAAATAGATCAGGCAGGCTCTTCTTCGATGTCAAATCGTTTAGTAGTCACGAATTTACAAGTCCCAATTTCGTCCAAGGCTCATTCAACCTAGAAGATGGGCTGTTTTATATAAACTTGTGCCGGGCCAACATTTTTTATCCGATCGAGTTCTACCTGGGAAATTCGAAATCAGCGGATGATTTTGCATGGGCACGGGTGTCGGGAGGTCGATTGGACCGCTGCATTTGAATTTTCCGTAATCGATAGGACACAAGACGTGAAAATAGATTATTTTATTTCTCCCTAACATAGATCAGGCAGGCTCTTATTCGATGTAAAATTGTTTGGTAGTCACGAATTTATAAGTCCCAGTCTCGCCCTGGCCTTATTTAGCCCAGGAGATGGTTTTTTTGTTGTTAATGAACGTGTCCCTGATCAAAGGTTTTGGTCCGATCGAGTTCTACCTCAAAAAAAAAAAAAAAATTAATCAGCGGATGATTTTGCATCAACAAGGGTGCCGGGAACTCGATTGAACCGCTACATTTGAATTCGTCGTAACCGGTAATACACAAGACGTAAAAATGAACCTTTGTTATTTCTCGATAAAATCGATCAGGCAGGCTCTTATTCGACGTAAATCATTTGGTAGTTACGAACTTTCAATTCCCATTCACGTCCAGGCCTTATTAAGTCCAGGAGATAGATTTTTTTAAATATACATACGTCCCGGATCTAGAATTTTTGTCTGATCAAGTTCTACCTGGAACATTCGTAATCAGCGAATCATTTTGTATTGACAAGGGCGTGGCGAACTCGATTGGAAGGTTAAATTCGAATTCGTCGTAATCGATAGGACACAAGACGTATTTGAACATCAGCACAACATTAACCCTGCGTGTATACACTGGGTCTTTGAAGGAACAGTCGACATTTGAAACTCAAATTTTCCTCTCATGAACAGAGGGTGGGCTCCAGCTACCCCGCCCCCCGCCCCATATGTAGGTAGTAGTGGGGACTAAAAGGCCCAAAGGATGCCCGGGTTTGGCAGTTTACTTGCCAACGCCAGCCAGTGTCATGTTCGTTCCCAAGAAGCATGGAGCCTAGATACCAGGAGGTTCTGCGGCAATGCAACGACGCTGAAAATGTGTTGAAGTGATGGCGCTGGGGTGCAGTGGCACCTACATATATAGTAATATATTGGTTAACGAAATGAAAGTGATCAGATGAGTTTCTAACCTCACGACAGACCGATCATGACATCAAACGTTGAAATATCCGCCGATTCATAATTTCCTCATGACGGTTTGGAAAAAAAAAACGCAAACGCGAGAAAAGATCTCAAACTCAAACTCAAAATGGCGGCGATACAGCCCATCTAAAAAACGTGCTTTTTTTACCAATAGCTTCACGGGAGAACGGTTTTCTCGTAAAATATAAGACCTGAAACAAAAACCAAAAAAATGATAATTTATACATTATTAGCTATGAGACTACCTAGAAATTTGCTTTCAAATTTTGAAAAAATAGCGCACCTTGAAGGAAATAAATTGATTTTTTGCCAAAAAAGCAGTAAATTGTTTATAAAAAAAGTTCACATTCAATCAAAAAACGGCTACGTACTCCCACAGAGAAAGTAATTGTGAAGCTGCTATCAAAGTTTTAAATCGATGCATGCAAGGTGGTCGAGTAATCCCCCTTCTGAGATTGAAAAAAGGGGTTTCGAAAAAAACGCGTTAAAAAGCTGTACGAATAAATCAGCGCGCGCTCCGAGGCGTTGCGGCCAAATCGATAATTAAACCTTTGAATACAAAAATCGCTACAGGACCAATTGCATATTATTTTTATGACACCAAAGTATTTTTAGGCAAGAAAACGTCTTTCCAAAATACTAGAGTGGTGTTATCCCTCAACACGAATAAGGGTTAGCTACATCATCTGTGAGCTGTCTTAGATCGCACCCATGTATGTCTATAAACATATAGGTATGCCGGAGCACCCCAGCGCCATCATTTCTCATTCTCGTTTTGGGGACGAGTTGAAAGGCCTCGCTGAACCTCCTGGTATCTGTGCTCCATGCCGAAAAGGGTCAGAGTGCACACGGCATCGATTTTTCCGAAGGTGAGTGAATGCAGTTTTTTTTGCTTTTCTCGTAGATTTTCAGTTTTTTCATGGCTAAAACAAATCTTTTATGTAATTTGATGCTTTTTCGGCTATTTTTTACGGACTTTAATCTCAAAAACAAACCTTTTTTCGTATTTTTGGCTTATAAGTTGGTTATTTTCCCATATGTTTATAGAAAATTAAGTTGTGCTATATTATTTCTTGCTTTTTCGGTTTTTTTATTAGTCCATTCTTTTTACTGTAATAGGTCTTTTTGTTCTAACAGTTTTCAAGACGGGTGAAGAAGTGCATTTCAGGTTATGTACAATTTACGCGACCGTCGCCCTGATGCGTTTCACAATGAACAAAATTCAAATGACGCCGAAGGAGGAGAAGTTCACGAAGAAAACAGAAAAATAATGTATTCTTGTGCATCACGCGGAACGCCAGTTTGCGATGATCATCGAACTGTTGCCACAATTGCGCACTGTACATTTTTTTCACTAATTATTATTAATATTTAATAATTTTTGTATTTGCAACAATAAAAACTCATTTTGTGCCAAATAATTGCCGTTCCGTTTATTATGAGATTACTGAATCCGTAAAATATTTCCCACTTTCAGGTGCTTAAATAATTCAACTTTCTGGAGCCCACGCCGAAGACACTATATTTTTTGAAAGCTCATAGTCTAAGCCACAAAAGCCTATAATCGATTTTTTTTACGTTTGTTTCTTGTAGAGTTACGATGTTTTTAACAAAATTCCGTTTTGGCCTCTTTTTCGACTTTTCTTCAATTCTTATGAATAACGGTTTTAAACTTTTGACTTTGGCAACTTCGGGGCCATGTAAAAATCTGAAAAAATGGTGGGTTATTTCTTGAAGTAAACCAGAATTTTTTTCCGATTTATTGAAAGAGTAGGAAACTTTGATGACCCGACTGTTTCCTAAAAGACCCAGTGTACACACCGTGTCTCGAAAAATATAGTGTTCACACGCAGGGTTAACACAGAATAATATGGAAACTATGAGTAGGTAATAATACTTTCGAGTATTTCAAACAAAACCATTCTAAACCAGCTTCAAACTGGTCGTCGGCTATGTATTTTTATTATTATTTTTTATGTATGTTCACCGATTACACCGTGTCGGCTGGTACGATTTGAATGGTTGTTCCTTTGCTGTATAAGGAAACCGCGATGTGGTCCCGAGAAAATGTTATGTAAATCTGCCAAGTATGTTTTCCAACAATCGGAAAAAATATCATAAACCTAGTGTGTTTTTCAACATCTGGACCCTAATTCACAATGATAACTGAGCGAATCCTTGCTTCGAAACCGCGCCGATTTGTGTGTAGATAATGCCGATCAACGCGATATGGGCGTGGCGCGGCCGGTCTGGGACTGAATTCTGTCCTACAGAATTCCAGTCTAGGATTCAGTCAATCGGAATGTCATAAATATTTTAAATGACAAACAAGTCAGTCAATTGATGATACTAATTTCATAGGCTAGATTTAGATAGGTAAAGTCTAGTTAAGTAGTTTGGTAATTTCACTGTGCACGTTTTGTTAGGTATACGACAGTACTTGCTGAACAATAAAAAACGTGGTGTAATATAGTCGTACCTGAGTATCTGAGTAAACTAATTTTGTAAAACTAAATGAGTACCGAAAAATGATTAAAACCATTACAACCAAATCGTGTATTCGCCAAAACTTTGACCCATATGTTCACATTTTACTGATTGTCCCCAAATAGTTATTATTTCATTCTTAAGATTGCTAAAGTGATACGTAATGTAATAATGATACGAAGTAATGAACATACTTAATGTAATCACCGAATATTCAAAAATGCATATTTTGACAAATAGATGTAGAAAAATAGTTCGAAAACGCACTTCAATATGACGATTATTTGAAAGCTTACAGTTGGTAACAGTCATTCGGCTTCGTACATATGCATAGGACGCTCCCCTCGTACTTCACCCCCGTCCACAGTCTTACATATAGGTTTTGCAACGAAACTAAATTTTTGTGGTGGCGGTAGCACGCGATAGCGTGCGATAGCACCCCCTTAAATTTAATGTCCCGCTGAAACGCAAGAACGCGTGAACTTGAATTTTGATTCCCCTTCAAAATGATACCTGTTTTATTAATTTTCATACAAACCTCTTAAGCGTGGGGTGAACAACGGCAAATGGAGAGGTGGTTTACCCCTTAATTATATTTCTAATCAACACTCTTGTAGTGTATTTTTCATCGCTTAATATTAGAGGAATTTTCGATTTTGTTTCATTCAGATCGGTGGACTGCTTGTGGGAGAAATTTTAAGGGGTGGTTTCATCCCTTAACACCGTTTTTCTGTCGATACAAAAAAAAACATGTTTAATAGTTTGCAATGCTTTACCACATATTTGAATTTCAACGAAATCGAAAGCGGATACTTCAATGATGTTTCTCGTCAGAGGGGTAGTTACCCCTTAAGACGAATGTAATAATTTTGAAATATGATAAAACATTAAATTGTACCTTATAGAAATATTTAAAAGAAGTGGATATAATTTAAACACAGAAAAAAAGACCATGATAAATAAATTTATGTTAGGGGTGGTTTACCCCCTTAAATTTGCTATGCCGCCAAAACGCAAAAACCCGTCAACTTTAGTTTTGATTGCCCTTCAAAATGATACCTGTTTTATTAATTTGCATACAACCCTCTTAAGTGTGGCGTGAAAAAAGGCAAATTGAGGGGTGGTTTACCCCCTAATTTAATTTTTTCTTAATATTTTCATAGTGGATTTTTCATCGCTTTTCATTAGAAGAATTTTCGTTTTTGTTTCATTCAGATCGGTGGATTGCTTCTGGGTGAAACTGCAAAATCACCCCTCGACACGCCTTTCTTAGAGGGACGGTTTCCCCTCTTAAATCCGTTTTTCCGCCGATAAAAAAAATACGTGTCTCAAAGTTTTCGATGCTCTATCACATATATGAGTTTCAACAAAATCGGAGGCGGACACCTGAGGGATGTTCCTTGTAAGATGCACTTAATTTTTTTTTTATTTTCACAATTTATTATCAGTTTGATTTACATGGAAGTAGGCCAGGAAAACGAATAAGAAAAATTATAAATCAATCTAATATAATTCTCTTGGAAAGTATCACATGTCTGTCGTATACCCGGGAAAAAAGATCATATCTGAACATATCTGAATCATATCTGTAGAATCAGAGATGATCAGACAAGAGATTTGGTCATATCTGTTCATATAGTGTCATGACAGATCATGTATGCTTATATCTGAGCATGTATGATCATCCCGAGAAAAAATTATCGGACCAAATCACATCTGATTATATCTGGATCATATATGATCCAGATATGATTGATCATATCTGGATCTTGTCTAATCATGCATAAGAAAAATGGCAATATCAGAGCATACATGATTAGATTTGACGATATCAGAGCATGTATGATTAGATTTGACGATATCAGACCACCCGGGAAAAAAAGTTCATGCCTGAGTGGATATGTTCATATATGTTTCAGATATTGTCATATATGTTTCAGATATCGTCATATATGATTCAGATATTATCATATATGTATCAGATATATTTATATCTGACATTTTACAGTATCATATATGATTAGGTCTGATCATATTCCACATCACATATGCTTAAAGAAGATCATATCTGATCACATATCCCGGGGAAAATGGTCATATCTGAGCAGATATGCTCATGTAGGTGTTTATCTGCAACATAAATGAATCTGATCTGATCATGCATAAAGATGAACATACATGTATTTTTATGCGCTCAGGGGTAGCTCTATATCTGGTCAGATATGATCGCGCATAAGTAAATATGTGCAGATATGAATTTATAGCTGAACATGTCTACCCATATGTGGTCATGTCTAACCAGATATAGTACAATTCACGACTACATTCGAGCTCACACATGAATAGATTTGAATATGTGCGCGCATGCATGAACATATCCAACCAGGTATGGATGAATACGTTCAAATATGAATCAATTGATGAAATATGAATCAATTGATTCATATTTGATTAGATCTGATCACACGTGTGCAAGCATGTTCAGCGATGATCATATAGATCCAATTGGATGAATTCGAGTATAATTCCATATCTGGGCAGATACAATCGTACATGGGCAAATATTTTCAGACCTGATCATGCACGAGTTGGGTTCGGTTGCGTATTCATCCATACCCGGTTGGATATGTTCATGCATGCGCGCACATATTCAAGTCTATTCATGTGTGAGCTCGAATGTAGTCGTGAATTGTACTATATCTGGTTAGACATGACCACATATGGGCAGACATGTTCAGCTACCAATTCATATCTGCACATATTTACTTATGCGCGATCATATCTGACCAGATATAGAGCTACCCCTGAGCGCATAAAAATACATGTATGTTCATCTTTTACCATGCATGATCAGATCAGATTCATTTATGTTGCAGATAAACACCTACATGAGCATATCTGCTCAGATATGACCATTTTCCCCGGGATATGTGATCAGATATGATCTTCTTTAAGCATATGTGATGTGGAATATGATCAGACCTAATCATATATGATACTGTAAAATGTCAGATATAAATATATCTGATACATATATGACAATATCTGAATCATATATGACAATATCTGAAACATATATGACAATATCTGAAACATATACGAACATATCCACTCAGGCATGAACTTTTTTTCCCGGGTATATTATTATATATAAATATACGTAGATATATATATATATATACACACACACACATACATGTACATCTTTTGAGCTTAACACTTTCTTATACGTTTGGGAACTTAAGATTTACTTAAATATTTTTAAACTCAAGGCTTTTTCGTATATCCTCCAAGCTTGCGACTTTTTAAATATTTCTTTCTAACTCGAATCCTTGAGATAGTCCTCTATGGCACACTCGTTCTCGAGCTCCAATTCGTCATTAACATCAGCCTTTTTAAATAATTTAACATTATACTTTATCGCCACTCACTTTTCAGTGCGATCTTTATCAAGTCGGTTTCGTTTGATTGTTTTTATACTTGTAAACGTGCTCCAGTTTCGCTTACAAGCAGCTGAAGTTGCCGGTAGGCTTAAGATAACTGCAGCCAATTTTGTGAACTCGTGTTTCCCACAGAATCCTTTCCACCATGCTATTGGAGTCATTGTACCCGCGGCTTTCCAATTTGAGGCGTTTGCCCAGATGGATGATTTTCCGACGAACTCACCTAATTCGGTGAAAAAAATTGAATCGAAGTTCACTATTCGTGCTTGTTTCGTAATCTATCGAGAGCCATTTGTTCTCCAGCCTCTGTGAGTTTTCAATTATCCAGCTTTGGATTAAGCAAATGTGCCGCCAATTGAATGGGGTGAAGCATAAAATCTCTACGCTTCTCGTACAATTTTTTGAAATTGTTTTTCTTGTTCTGTGGATGTTATGAGAACGCAGTGTTCTAACCCGCGTATCTGGTGTTGGTGTTAAATAATAATAAACGCGTGGGAGTTCGTGTGGTAATGTCTTTATTTGTAAAATTCGATGAATTAGTAAAAGTGTAAAGATCCCGACAGAAAAAGATGGCGTCGACCACGTGCCCGATGCCGGTTCTTCCGTGAGGGCGTAAATCTCACGAGGAACGCGGCGTGAAGGAATTGTATTCCCGGAAGTATGTTCCCGTAGAGGTAAAGAGCCCGTACCCAAATGATTCCGATAGATTTATAAAGACCCGATGAAAAGAGCCCGAGGAAAATTTGGAATGAGGTGATTGTAGCCCGTGACACGTGTGGTCGCACCAAGACCCAGAAATTAACAGGACGGTCAAGGCGAGGCAATCGACCGAGAGCGACGTAGATCGTCCGAGCGCGCATGCGTCGCGGGCCGCACCGAGCGATCCCCGTCACGTGGCGCCGCCGCTCGTCGACCGTGTCTACTCGATCAGTGCCGCGCCTTTTGAAAGCCCGAGATCCCGTCCCGAGGGAATGCTGATTCCCGAACATCCCGCCCGCCATCGTACAGCCGCGCTGTCGATAGAAGGTCCCGTGGTCCCGATGGGAAGAATGACCAGTTTGGCCACTGGTCGCGTGAAGCTGGAAGACGCCGTCCTGATGGTAACGACCCGAACCAGCCCGTCAGTTCCCGGATGAAGCTCGGTGACCCGAGCGAGCGGCCATTTTGCAGGAGGCAGGTTCCCGTCGGTCAGCAGCACCATGGACCCGACCCGAATCTCGTTGCGAGGGTGATGCCACTTCGAAATGGCCTGCTGTCGCTGCAAGTAGCTCGACGACCAGTGATCCCAGAAATGGTGTAGTCGCTCCTGGTTGAACTGCCAGCGCGACAATCTGCTCGTGTTGATATCCCGATATGACGGCTCTGGAATTGCCGTAGCGCGTCCCCGATGAGAAAGTGCCCGGGTGTAAGTGCGGTGAGGTCCTCTGGATCCTCGGACATAGGCTCCAGCGGACGTGAATTGAGCACGGCCTCGACCTGAACCAGAAGAGTCGTAAATTCTTCGAAGGTCAGGCTCGTCTCCCCGATGGTCCGCCGAAGGTGGAATTTGACAGATTCGACTGCCGCCTCCCATTTCCTGCCCATGTGTGGCGCTCCCGGTGGATTAAAGGACCAATTTGTCCCGTCGTTGGCCAAGAGTTGAGCTAGTTGCTCGGATTCCCGAGTCCCGGCCGTGAACAACTTCGTCAGCTCAGCACTGGCGCCTCGAAAATTTGTCCCGCAGTCGCTGTATAGAGTGTGACACACTCCCCGTCTCCCGATGAATCGTCGGTACGCCGCTAGGAACGTATCTGTTGATAAGTCTGTAACAATCTCCAAATGTAAGGCAGAAGTTGCAAGACAGACGAAGATGCAGAGCCAACCCTTTTGTACCCGACTCCCGCGCCCGCGCCAGCTCTTGAGAGACACTGGCCCCGCGTAATCAACTCCCGTGAATAGAAATGCCCGTGAGGGTGTAACCCGAGGAACTGGCAATTGTCCCATGAGTTGCTGTGCTTTTACCGCCCGAAACCGAGCACAGCGAACGCACTTTAAGACCCGAGAACGCACTGGAGCCCGCGCGCCGATGATCCAGTAGCGTTTTCTTATGTGCGCTAACGTCACCTGTGTCCCTCCGTGGAACGTGCGGAGGTGAGCGTCAGAGATGATTAATTGCGTGAGAGGGGAATCCCGAGGTAAAATGGCCGCATGAATGCATTCGGGTTGTAAGTCCGAGTGTTTCAGGCGTCCCCCCACTCTCAGCGTCCCGATGTTGTCGATATAGCCCGTTAGCCGTGTGAGTGGATGCGTGCATGGAAGCACGTGTGGTCCCGAGAGTATCTTCAGCTCTGCTTCGAAATACTCTGCTTGTGTGGCTTTTACCCAATATACCCGTGCATGGTCCAGGTCTCCCGGTGAAATATATGCTCCCGTTGACCCGTGTGATGCTCCTCTCATCTTGGCGATGGCCTTGAAGAGGAGAGCCGTTATTCTCAGCAACCGTGTAAGCGACGAATACCGATGAATGAGTTCGTAGACCCGCGAATGTTTGGTTGAAGTTGTGAGAATGAGACCTGGTCGCTCTTCGAGCGCCGCTGTATCCGCCGTCCCGGTGTAATGTAAGGGCCAATGGATTGAAGATTTGGCCAACCAGTGTGGTCCGTTCCGCCATGATTCAAATTGCTCGAGCTGTGTGATTGTTAGCCCCCGTGATGCACAATCCGCTGGATTGTCCCGTCCCGGTGTGTATCTCCATTGTCCCGTTGGTAAAAGCTCTTGAATGGCCGTGACCCGATTGCGTACGAATTGCTTCCACCGCGATGGGTGGCTCGTAACCCATGTCAGCGCGACCGATGAATCTGTCCACAGATACACTGGTGCGCTCCCGAGGTTCAGCACCTGCTGAACGTACCGCGTCAGTTTGGCAAGAACTAGTGCGGCCGCAAGTTCCAATCGCGCGATGACAAGGCGCTTTAGCGGAGCAACCTTTGTCTTGGCGCATACCATCGTGGCTCTGGTATCGCCACCCGGACCCGTGACCCGTACGAAGACGACCGCTCTGCTAGTGCTACTAGAGAAGCGTCTGAAAACCTGTGTACTTGTACCGAAGTGCCCGTAGATATCCCGATCCAACGTGGCACCGTGATCGTCCCGAGGTGGGTCAGCTCCCGACGAAATTCGACCCACTGGTCTGCAACCTTCGTTGAGACCGCGTCGTCCCATGACAGCTTGTCCAACCAGAGTTGTTGGAGCAAGACCTTCGCCCGAATTGTGACTGGTGCAAGGAAGCCCAGTGGGTCGTACAGCTGCGCAATTTCCGACAAAATAACCCGTTTGGTGATTTCGGCACCCTCTGTGTAAGGGAGAGTGGTGAATTTGAACGTGTCGGCGCCCGGCAGCCACGCGATCCCGAGAATTTTCGTTCCGGCCTCTTCTATCACCCGAGAAGAGTCAGAACTCGACGCTACACCGATCTTGTCGCAGAAACCCGGTTTGTTGCATTGCCACTTGGCTAAGGGCATGCCGCCCGCCGAGCAAAGCCCGATTAAATGTCTCGCTTGTGTCGCTAGGTCCCCGAGATTGTCAGCGCCCCCGAAAATATCATCGACATAGCGCCCCTTTGTAAGAGGGGCGACAGCCTTTGGATACTTTTCCCCGTCGTCTGCTACCAATTGTAACAAAACCCGAACTGCGAGAAACGGCGCTGGCCTCGTCCTGTATGTAACCGTAGTCAGCTGATAAGGAACGACATTCCCGAGCCCGTCGTCCCACAGGATGCGTTGAAGGTCCCAGTCGTCCCGATGTACCCGGATCTGCCGGAACATCTTAGTAATGTCCGTCGCAAACACGTACCGATGTCGGCGAACCCAAAGCAGCACGTCTGTTAGGTCTACTTGTAGTTTTGCCCCCGTATGCAATATGTCGTTAAGCGAAAAACCCGAAGCCGATTTCGCGGACCCGTTAAAGACAACCCGTAACCTTGTTGTTGTGCTGCTTTCCTTCAACACCCCGTGATATGGAAGATAGTAAGCCGTGTCCCGAGGCTGTGAATCAGCTGGCGCCCGAACCATATGTTGCATCGACTCATATTCTCCGAGAAAATCTTCGTAAAGTTTTCTATAGCCCGAATCCCGTGATAATTTCCGACGCACTCGCTGCAAGCTTGCCGCCGCTGCCCGATACGAGTTTCCCAGCTCAGGTGCACCCGACTTGATAGGTAACCGAACAATGTACCGACCTGATTCGTCCCGCGAATGCGTGGAAAGAAAGTGGTTCTCACACTCTTGCTCCTCTGGCGTGAGGGATGAGCCCGCGTCTTCAGGAACCTCCTCCTGAACCCAAAATTTCGAGAGGAGATCCTGCAACTCCTGGAAGCCGTTGTCCACCGCCGCGTGGTGAACCAAGGTAGAGAGAGAGTGAGAGCCCGAAACCGGTCCGAGAATAACCCAGCCGAATATTGTATTTTGAGCGACTGGAGTGTCAGGAGGCCCTCGTCTGACCTCTGGTAGGACGAGTTTCCCGTATGCGTCGGCCCCCAAGATCAGATCGACCTCTCGTGGTACGAAGAACTCCGGATCAGATAACGTCAGACCCTGAAAATGACTCCAATGGCGATGAGGAAGAGAGAAAGATGGAAGAACAGGCATTAACTTGGGCAAAATATGTGTTTTTATTGATAATTGGTGGCGGGAGTGGAGTGACCGTAAGTCACAGCCGACCATCCCGCGTGTGTGTCCCGATGGCGTGCCCCCGACCCCGGTGATGTTGATGGTTGACGACTCCCGTTGCAATCTGAGGTGGCGTACGAGCTGGTCGGAAATGAACGACAGTTCTGACCCGGTGTCGATAAGCATTCGTACGCTGTGTAAAGACCCGTTGCTCAGCGCCAGATGCGCCAACCCCGTCGCCAACAGCACCGCCGCCCGGGATGATCCCGTTGCTGCCCCCGTTAATGCGGCCTCTAGTCATTGTTGAGTCTCCGAGGAGGATGATGGCCCCTGTTTGCCCGTGGTGGTAGTTCCCGATGGTGCCGCTGAGTTTGACCCGTTCCCGTATTTGCTCCACCCGACGTGGATCATAGTGTGGTGCTTCCGATCGCACTCCTTGCACCTTGCTGCCGTCTGGCAAGACCCGACGTTGTATTTCCCGAGGCAATTGAAACAAAGCCGCGGCTTTGATACTGCTTCCCGACGAGCCTCGTTCGTCATCTGACGAAACTGAGGGCACGAAACGATGAAGTGTCCCCCTTGACACTGTCCGCACGCGGTGCCCGAAGTTGTTGTGGCGTACGACCGCGCGCCCGTAGCTCGTGATGACGGCTTTGCCCGGTTACCCGATGAAGAATTGCCCGATGGTCTGAGTCGTCCCGCTTCTGCTTCCTCCAAGGCCCGCGCCCGACTCGCCAGGAACGCGCGCAATCTCGCGTAGGATGGTGGTTCCTGGGATTGCCCGTGGTGTAGCTCCCATGCCTCGCGCGACGCCGTGTCTAGTCGTCGCGACACCGCAAAGACCAGCACCCCGTCCCAATGCTCTATGGGCGCGCCGAGTGCTTTGAGGGAGTTGCACGCCTCGGTGATTGAGTGCACGAGTTCGTGCAGTTCCGGAGCGGACCGTGACCCGATGGTTTTGGTGTCCAGCAAGCTGCCCAGGTGCGCCGACACCAAAATGCGCTTGTTCTCATAACGCTCCAGCAGCGTTTCCCATGCCGGCCCGAATGAGTCGGCCTCGATGGGCAGGCTCGCTATTAATTTCGCCGCCTCACCCGCTGTTGAGGTACGCAGATAGTGTATCCGCTCGACGTCGCTAATGGCCGTGTTTTCCCGCACGAGAGCGGTGAACATGTCCCGGAACGAACACCACTCTGAGTTAGCGCCCGAAAATGTAGGGAGCGAGATCTTGGGCAAATGAGTTCTGCCCCCTCCCATTGACCCGTGTTCTCGACAGATGCGTTGGCTGTAGGTGGAGCTGCTTGCTGCACTCGTTCCCGTAATATCCCGAGCCGTTCGTTCACCTTGGTGAACGTATTGAAGGCCTTGGAGTACCAATCTCCAGTTACGTAGTCTGAAGTCAAAAACTCGAGGTCACACGACTCACCTATAGCCTCGTGGACTGACTCGAACTTTTCCCAGACTCCCAACCCGGAGTCCCGCATGCTCTCCACCTGAGCCATGGTAGCTTCGGCCGCGTCCGTGCCCATGGCCCTTTCCAACAGGTGCCCGAGGAGCGCGATGCGAGTCCGTTGCGTCTCGAGTTTCAGCGCGAAAGCACCCGATGCGTTTGGCCGCGGTGAGGTTGCCCGTTTTCCCGCTGGTGATGGTGTGCGCTGTTTGCGCGCCTTGGTTGCGCTGTCCTCCGGCAGTTGTAAGGCCGCCGCCGTGGTCGAGGTCGAAGCGTCCGAGACGGACGGTAAGGCGCTCGCACCCGCGTCGACCGGCTCAGGAACTTCCTCCCGGAGTTCGGTCTTTTGATCGGTCATCGCGAACACTCGACTCGATTTGGCCCGATAATAATCCCGAAAATTGTCACAGGGGCCCGCGCCTAACTACTTCACTGCACAGAGTACGCACCCGCGTGGCCCGAGGACGACTGTCGCTCGCTACGTCACTGCACAGGAGTCGAACTCGCGTGGCCCGAGGGCTACCACCGCTCGCTACGTTACTGTCCCGATCCCGAAGCCGAGCGCGCACGAGGGCCGCGAGACCCGAGAGCCGGCACTGCTTCGCGCACCGCGTGGCTCGATGAAGAATCCCGAACACTTGCGACGTCTCACCGACAATGTTCCCGATACACTTTTTCCGACCGACTGTTCCGACCACGTGAGGCCTAAACCCCACGTGTTGAATCCCGAAGCACAAACTTTCACGCGCCACCAGATCCGGCTCGAAGGACCAATGTTATGAGAACGCAATGTTCTAACCCGCGTATCTGGTGTTGGTGTTAAATAATAATAAACGCGTGGGAGTTCGTGTGGTAATGTCTTTATTTGTAAAATTCGATGAATTGGTAAAAGTGTAAAGATCCCGACAGAAAAAGATGGCGTCGACCACGTGCCCGATGCCGGTTCTTCCGTGAGGGCGTAAATCTCACGAGGAACGCGGCGTGAAGGAATTGTATTCCCGGAAGTATGTTCCCGTAGAGGTAAAGAGCCCGTACACAAATGATTCCGATAGATTCATAAAGACCCGATGAAAAGAGCCCGAGGAAAATTTGGAATGAGGTGATTGTAGCCCGTGACACGTGTGGTCGCACCAAGACCCAGAAATTAACAGGACGGTCAAGGCGAGGCAATCGACCGAGAGCGACGTAGATCGTCCGAGCGCGCATGCGTCGCGGGCCGCACCGAGCGATCCCCGTCACGTGGCGCCGCCGCTCGTCGACCGTGTCTACTCGATCAGTGCCGCGCCTTTTGAAAGCCCGAGATCCCGTCCCGAGGGAATGCTGATTCCCGAACAGTGGACAAGAAGTAAAGATTTTCTTGTAATGAGATATATAGTTATTTTATAACAGTCGCGAAGTAAGAGAGATTAGGTCGACCTCCTTCGATTTGCTTTATTAGCGAGCTTGCTGGCTCAATCAGAGCGTGCACATTTTCATACATCGTCCAGAAATAATCGTCATCCAATACGTTTTTTCTTATTTCAGCTGATACTTTTGATGAAACGTCTTTGTGCATAAAAGCCATCTGCAAATGATCTTTTGTTCGCAAAACACTAGGAATAGCAGTACACTGAGATCCCCATCGAGATTCAACTAGCAACAGAAGTGCCATCTCTTTTTGATTGTATTCAAGTTGTATCTTTTGCAAAATTCGCTTAGCTACTTGATGGACCCGGAAAAACGTTATTATCGTCTTCGTGTCGTTCAATATTTTCGAGATTGACGGAATAGAAACGATATCCTTAATAAGAAGATTCATTCCGTGAGCTAAGCAACCATATACAAGGTGCGCCAGAGAAACTTACTTATTTGAAAAAATTCCCGCGCGGTGAGTTGGGCGGGTAGAGGGGCGAGAGGGGGCGCATCTGGAGGGGGAAGTTCCCAAGTTTGTTTCTCCCTCCAGTCAGTTGCCATCATGCTCTGGTCTAGAGAGCAGCGGGCCTTCGCAGTCGAGAGCTTCTTTTCTAACGGTCGCTCACTTGTTGCTACGCAACGTGCCTTCCGCGCTCGCTTTGAAATTCCTCCTCACAGACTCGTTCCTGGCCGTAATTCGATTCTGTCGTGGGTTAACTCATTTCGGGAGTGTGGAAGTATCGCTAAACCCAGAAATGGATTTCAACGGACCATCAGAACTCCGGAAAATGTCGAAAGAGTGAGGCAGTCAGTTGTGCGTTCTCCCCGGCGTTCGGCTCGCAAACACACAGCTGCTATGGGAATTTCCGACACCACTGTTCGACGAATTCTCCATGAAGACCTTCAATTTCATCCCTATAAATTGGCTGTTGTGCAAGAATTAACTGAACGCGATTTTGTTGCCCGTCAAAATGCATGTGAAATGCTGGTTGACAACCTGCCTGAAGACGCGGTCGTTTTTTTCAGTGACGAGGCTCACTTCCACATTTCCGGCTGCGTCAACAAGCAAAACATGCGTTATTGGTGTGGTGTAAATCCACGTGAGCTTCACCAGAAGCCACTTAATTGTGAGCGAGTTACTGTCTGGTGTGCGATGTCGGTAATGGGAATAATTGGTCCTTATTTTTTTGAAGAAAACGAACGCGCAGTTACCGTGAATGGAGCTCGTTACAGGAACATGATCGAGGAATTTTTTCTTCCAAGACTCGAAGAAATGAACGTTAGGAACGTGTGGTTTCAGCAAGATGGAGCCACAGCACACACAGCACGAGACTCAATGAATTTGTTGCGACAACATTTCCCCGACCGCCTCATCTCTCTCAGAGGCGATCCCCAATGGCCGGCACGCTCTCCAGATTTGACTCCATGCGATTTCTTTTTATGGGGTTATTTGAAATCTCTGGTTTATGTCGATCGACCACGGACCATAGCACACCTCAAGAACAACATTCGCGACGCCATTGCCAACATACCGATTGATATGCTGCAAAGAGTGGATACGAATTTCAAAAATCGACTTCATCAGTGTATGCGCAATGGGGGTCGCCATTTATCCGATGTCATTTTCAAGACTGCATGAAAAAAAAATTGGGATATTGTATTCTCAAATAAAAAAAATGTTAAACAATAATTGAAGTACTTTTGTTTTTAATGACCTTTCAAATAAGTAAGTTTCTCTGGCGCACCCTGTACAATGAGGTGCGGGAAACGTTCTTTCAGCTTTTTCCAAGCTAACTTCATGTTCGGCGCATTATCCGTAATGACGGCATGTATTCTCTTGTTACCAATTTTTATAATAGCTCCTTCCAGAATTTGCACAATGTATGCACCGCTGTGAACTTCTACTTCGGTCTCGATAGCTGAGTAAAATACTGGTTCTGGAGTTGAAATCACGATGTTAATAATCGAATTCCCGTTGATATCAGTCCATCCATCAGAGATCATTAATGAATCAGCACGTTCGATTGTCGCCATAACTTCTGATCGAACAGTGGCGAATCGAGCATCCAACAAACTGTTCGATAATTGGTATCTTGATGGAGGTGTCCACGCAGGGCGCAACAGTTTGGAAACATTTATCCAGTACTCATTTTCCATTACCGAAAGGGGTAGTGCAGTGGAGTAGATCGCCTTAGCTAATGCAGCGTGAACTTTGACTTTCTTTGCGATAGGCATCGTGTCGAAAAACAAAGGCAACCTTGTGATGTTTGTCGGGTCTCTTGAATGATTCTTCACCATTCGACTTGAATGTCAAACAGAAATCTCTGAAATAAAATTGATAATATTGCTTCGAGAATTAAAACTGTATGATGCACCCTAAAATTATGGAAATGTTATTTTTCATTTATTCAATATTTTTAATAATATATTTATTCATGTAAATGTAAATTTTTATCACATTTTTCTAAACATTATCTCACCGATGAGGACGACGAAGAGCTGGATTTTGCCAGGTTCGAATTATCATCGACGGCATCAGGGTCGTTGATGTTGTCGATAAGATTTGCATTGGACTGATCAGTAAATAATGTTTTTATATTCTTTGGGCAGCTTTTGCATTTTTTGCTAAGTGTTGTTGCATGCAAGCTGCATTCGAAACATACGTTTGACCGCAAAACTTGCAGACACCAGTTTCATATTTTGGTCTCTCTCCATCACAGAAACTTCATCAAAATATTTCCAGACAACACCGTTCGATTTCGGCTTGATTAGATGGGTGCAATTATTCACGCCATACGGTGTAAGAAGTTCAGAATTCAAAAATTGGCGGCGCCCGAGCGCCCACCGTCTTCCGGTGTCTCACCTGTTCAACCGAGGTCCAATTCTAACCTTGAAAAAAATTACTCAACGTTTCTGCGCTTGATTTGATATTGTGCTTCGCACTCTTACACCCCGATATTTACCTGTCTAACGTTGAATTTCGTATGACCGGTGATCGGTTGCCGTTATAATAACTTCAATTGAGAAAATGTCGTATTCGGGTTTCGTTAAACTGTAACTATTTCGGCTCTTTCTTCTCCGATCAAATTTGCAATTGAAAAACTGATATGGGGTTTGTCCGGTCAATGTGTCCAGTATCATATTATACGGGTGATAGGTGGCACTACTGGATTAGGCGTAAAAATGAATTTTACCCACGGTAAAATATGTTTCTTGACCTCGGTTATTTAACCATATAAATTGCCAAATAATTTACCGGTAATTTAACGACTCACAACATTACCTGTATGTAAGACCGTGATTGAAACGTACATAGAACTGTTCTTACAGAGATTGGTAGACAGATGTACAACGCTCCCCTTTTCGGCGTGCCTCGGAAATTGCGCTAAATCGCGGCGGCGAGTTCAGGAATATAATTTTGTGATCATCGCCTCTGTCGCGGTTGTAGATTCCCTGGTAGCCGCGGGAGATCACCGCTCAAGTCGGTATCGCAGTCAGCGTGAACACGAATGGGTAGCTCGGTGGGGGGAAAGTCTCCACCGCGCGCAAATCGTGCTCACTCGACAGGCGAACGGAGCGAGGTTTTCCGTCCGATCGAGCTCGACATGTATGTGTGGCCGTACTGCGGATTGGAATATGCATTAACCCATTAACGCCCAAGAATCGCGATTTTTTCCTTCATTTTCAAGCCAGATTTTTATTAAATAAAAAGAATCATAAAAAATGAAGGGATACGTTCCCTAGTATTTTCGAGGGTGCTCTTTCAGAATCTGGGGTCAAAATCGGGTTTTGTCCATTAGGAAAAAAATATGGCAGCTTTTAAACAAAAAAAAACAGGAAAAATCGATGACACTTTTTTTCAAACTTTTTTTTTTCACCTCGAAGCCGTTGAAAAGTCCGGTTTTTTTCAAACATGGGTGCATAGAATAGTAAGGATTGAACAATCAATTTTTAAATTCGTCGTTGTCAACATTTTCACCCCCAAAATGGCGCTCTTCATCCCCTGAGTGACACGAAAAATTTCACGCTCGGTGTCCCAAATGAAAAGTAGTTGGATTTGGACGAAAATTGGTACTCGGAGGTTTTTGAGGTCGCTGATTACGATTCTGTTCTCAAAATTCCGAAATTCAAAATGGCCGATCCAATATGGCAGACACAAATGCAAAAGTTCATTTGAATTGGATAAAACGTGGCACACGGGGGTTTTCGAAGTCGCTGATTATGATTCTGCTCTTAAAATTCCGAAATTCAAAATAGCGGATTCGATATGGCGGACACAAATGGAAAAGTTCATTTGAATTGGATAAAACGTGGCACTCGGTGGTTTTCGAGGTCGCTGATTATGATTCTGCTCTCAAAATTCCGAAATTCAAAATGGCGGATCCAACATGGCGGACACAAATGCAAAAGTTCATTTGAATTGGATAAAACGTGGCACTCGGAGGTTTTCGAGGTCGCTGATTATGATTCTGCTCTCAAAATTCCGAAATTTAAAATGGCGGATCCAATGTGGCGGACACAAATGCAAAAGTTCATTTGAATTGGATAAAACGTGGCCCTCGGGGGTTTTCGAGGTCGCTGATTATGATTCTGCTCTAAAAATTCCGAAATTAAAAATAGCGGATCCAATATGGCGGACAAAAATGCAAAAGTTCATTTGTATCGGATGGAATGTGGCACTCGGGGATTTTTTACCTATACATCGTATCGCGCCTTCCGCTTTGTCCGGATCTTCGTCGAGTTTGTTTGGAGAAACCCCCTCTCCAACGGTTCCACGACCGGCGCGCTTATGGTGTTAGACCTCGTATAGCGAAATCTCATTTTTACGGATACGATGTAATGGTTCCTGCGCTCGGGACTCCATATACTTTTGAAAAACGCATAATGAAATACCCATACGCACACACACATACGCGCGCGTGCACGCACACACAAATGTATGTGCATTAACAGTGCAAACAGGAAATTAAACTCATTAATATTGAAGTTGCCCAGAATAAAATGCAAGCGTATTTTCCGGAACTCATTTAAGTACGTAAGTTGCTTACTTTCTTATACACGCAATTAAAAGTTTATTCTTTTCCACATTAAAATTTAATCTAGCCACCTTTAAAACCTATGTAACGGCATCACAGCTGGATTTTTTTTTTGAATTGTCGAGAATTTTTTATTTTGTACTATACATATGTGTTCATCTGCGTGTGTGTGCGCGCGCGCGAGTGTGTGTGAAATTTAAAAAATCAAATTCAGTTGCCAAGTTCTATATACGTGGGTATATAGAATAGGGCACATATAAAAAGTACAACATCATTATAAAAAGGTACTTGAATACGGACTGTTTATATGTATATATCCAAATATATATATAGAGAACGTAATCAAATACCTCTCTACGATACAAAAAAAATTGAGATGTAATGCCGTAACATGTTTTAAAGGTGGCTCGATCATATTTGATTCAGGATAAAAATGAGCTTTTAATCGCGTGTTTAACAAAACAAATTACTGAAATATCTTCTAGCGATTGGTAGATTTTTTCATGCTCGTCATTTCTATGCCAACGTTTTTATATGGGTTCCGGAAAATACTATAAATCATCCTAAAATTACTTACATAAGTTTTGTAACTAATATCATACGACATATTATTTGTTATACGATGTACGATGATATTGATTTTTTTTACAAATTTAATATCCGACATATATTGCGCAATTCGTGAGACGATTTGTTATATTAAAGGTTCCGTAAAATATTGATTATTGAGAACATGTATTGATTTTATTCAATTTAAAAAATCACGCTCAAATTATTTTTCCTTCCATTTATTCCCTTAGTTACATGGCGACAACATCGTATTGGAATCGTGTTCGAACAAATCCGCAAGTGTGCGGTTATTCTTTTCCAAAAGCGTGATGGTACATTGTTGTCCAGCTACCGGTAATGCAGAACACAATTTAACCATCACAACACCGCAATAGCGCGCCTCGTTCATGCGGACGAGGCAGCGTTACAACGTGTTCCAAATATTCCAACGAGGGAGCGCTACAGCATGCTCTAAATATGCCAAATATTTATCGATGCAGTGTGTAGCGAATCTGCTGCGTCTATGATATAATTACGTACCTTGTTTTTGCCGGCAACGGAGCGTCATAACGTGCCTCAAATGTGCCCTCACCTTGCGAAATGACCGCATTTCAAATTTTCTGTTTCAAAGCTGCCACAACTTGCCTCGTTTGTACCGGCAACAGATCGGCAACAGATCACCACAGCGTACTCCAAATGTAGGACCAATATTCTTTATTTTCGTACTGCAGTATTAACATTAGCATTCACGCAAGGATACATAATGGTGTGTTGCTAGAACACAGCTTAATGCGGCAGCAAAAAATGCCATTATTCCGTCAGACCTTGCTTGGCGTAGTGTTGCCATCGCGTTGTCGACAAATTTCCCACTGGGTTGGTTTTATTATACGGATGATACGAATTGAAAATTATAAAATAACAAAAAAACACAACTATCAGAGAAAAACTTTCTAAAAAATTGGAAAAAAAGAAAGAAAAAAATTTTAATGATAAAAAATTGCATACAGAAACTAAGAACAATAAACGATAAATGAAGAAAAAAATGGAAAAGGTGCTCTGTGGCCACCGCAGTGTTCTACGCATCCCACGATTCCACACACTCATGCGAGGTGCCGTGCGCCCACCCCAGTGTTCTACACACGATTCGACATATCCAAGTTTGTTTGGTTTTGTTTGGTTGGCTTTGTTGGGCAGCCCACGACTCCAC
This sequence comes from Ophion obscuratus, assembly GCA_964007375.1. Taxonomy (NCBI): domain Eukaryota; kingdom Metazoa; phylum Arthropoda; class Insecta; order Hymenoptera; family Ichneumonidae; genus Ophion; species Ophion obscuratus. Next base: position 12,288,543 of record OZ023316.1, on the reverse strand, counting down.
TCACCCATGCGAGGTACCCTGGCCCATCCCAGTGTTTTACGCAACCCACGATTCCACTCACCCATCCTAGGTGCCCTGCCCCCACCCAAGTGCTCTACCCTCAGAAAAAAAGATTTATTATATTCCAATAAATTGGCACATTAAAACATAATTTATTTGAAATTAATAAATGTTTACTCGTATGGAGACAGTTTTTATGTGATTATAACTACGGCCTTTATTCGGCGTCACTAAATATGTTTTTTTTACGTGCCGATTTTTCACATTAATTTAAAGCCATATTTAAAATATAAAATTTAAATAGATATTTCCTGAAATCAAATAAATACTACTTTCCAATCATGAAAACCTCTTATTTCGCGACTATGATACTAATGGGCGCATGTGCACTTTGCCCTTCAACGCGACGGGCCCGACAGCAGGCCGCTCGTCAGATGTAGCTCACGCATACGCTTACCATGTAGCTTCTTCCTATGTCAATGCTTTTGGCAGAAGTGTCAGTGGTGCGTTTAGGAAGTGAGAAACTCGAAAGAGAAGAATGATTTAAGTGTAAGTAAGAATATAAAGTAAGAAAAAAACGTTCAAGTGAGAAAATAATGACGGACGAAATGACACAATTCCACGAAAAAAAACCGGCTGGGGGATTATGAAGAATCCTATTAGATATTAAGAAAATCTATATTTGTCGGATATAAAACACCTATTTCTTCTAACTTATATATCCTATTGGATGTTGAGAAAAATTCTTACAAGGAACATCCCTCAGGTGTCCGCCTCCGATTTTGTTGAAACTCATATATGTGATAGAGCATCGAAAACTTTGAGACACGTATTTTTTTTTATCGGCGGAAAAACGGATTTAAGGGGGGAAACCGCCCCTCAAAGAAAGGCGTTTCGAGGGGTGATTTTGCAGTTTCACCCAGAAGCAATCCACCGATCTGAATGAAACAAAAACAAAAATTCTTCTAGTGAAAAGCGATGAAAAATCCACTATGAAAATGTTAAGAAAAAATTAAATTAGGGGCTAAACCACCCCTCAATTTGCCTTTTTTCACCCCACACTTAAGAGGGTTGTATGCAAATTAATAAAACAGGTATCATTTTGAAGGGCAATTAAAATTAAAGTTGACGGGTTTTTGCGTTTTGGCGACATAGCAAATTTAAGGGGGTAAACCACCCCTAACATAAATTTATTTATCATGGTCGTTTTTTCTGTGTTTAAAGTATATCCGCTGATTTTAAATATTTCTATAAGCTACAATTTAATGTTTCTCATATGTCAAAATTATTACATTCGTCTTAAGGGGTAACTACTCCTCTGACGAGAAACATGATTGAAGTATCCGCTTTCGATATCGTTGAAACTCATATATGTGGTAAAGCATTGCAAACTATTAAGCATGTTTTTTGTTGTATCGGCAGAAAAACGGTGTTAGGGGATGAAACCACCCCTCAAATTTTCTCCCACAAGCAGTCCACCGATCTGAATGAAACAAAATCGAAAATTCCTCTAATATTAAGCGATGAAAAATCCACTATAAGAGTGTTGATTAGAAATATAATTAAGGGGTAAACCACCCCTCCATTTGCCGTTTTTCACCCCACGCTTAAGAGGGTTGTATGAAAATTAATAAAACAGGTATCATTTTGAAGGGGAATCAAAATTCAAATTGACGCGTTGTTGCATTTCAGCGGGGCAGCAAATTTAAAGGGGTAAACCACCCCTAACATAAATTTGTTCATTTTCTTTCATTTAAAAAATCAGAAGATTTTGAAAATCCAGTTACCTTTGGTTTTGGTGAATCGAACACACATTGTGAAATACCCGGTTGCAATAATTTGGCCATTATCAGATGTGCATGGTGCAAAAAGTCGTTGTGTTTAAAGCATTTTTTTGACGATTATCATTATTGCAGGAATTATGAGCCATGATTGTTGATGGTTGATAGTTGATAGACTAGAAAAAAAGTATATATCACAAGAAAATGATTTGACGGCATATGACTGCAATACTGTTCACAAGTACTATTAATTAAATCAGCTAATATGATTACCAAATGAAATATGTCAAAATATATTAAAAACATGTTCGTTAACCTACTGTAAAACCCTCGGTTCCATTAATATGTTTAATTAAATTAACGATAAAATAATAAAAATATACATTCCTCCACAAAACTACGTCGCCGGCTAAATTATCGCCTGATCCAGGCGCATCATCGTTCCGAAATGTACGAAGTGAGCCTAATAACTTATTCTGGAAATTATTATAATTAATGATATAGTAGAAGTGTATGTTCTTCCGTTTCCGGAGTGAGTGGGGACGGACGTGCGAGCGAGTGAGTGATAGAGAAGGTGGTGAAAAGGAGGGAAAAGGAGCAGGAAAATACGGGAAAGTGCGAAGGAAGGAGGGGACGAAGGTAGGTAGCGAGGAGAAAGAAAGAAAAGTGTCGGGGAACAAGGAACAGAAAGGAACGGAAGGTTCCAGGCAGGTGGAAAAGGAGGTTAGGAAGCAGGGCAAAGGGGACGGTGTGGTGGAGGAGAAAGGGGAGGAGGAAAGTGGCCGGTGAGGAGACGGGACAGTGGCGACGCGCGACGCGAAAGCGACGCGGGACGCGAAGGCGGCGCGAGAAGGTGGGAAAGAGCGGGACAGGGAGGTAAAGAAGAGAGCGGGTGGAGGGGGGAGCGAGGGAGGAGAGCGAGGCGTTCCAAAAGAGCAGGAAGGTGCAGAGGTCGCCGCAGGGAGGGGGGGTGGAGGACGAGAGCTTGAGGGAAATGATGAAAGCGATGAGAGAGGAGGCAAGAAGGGATATGGGGGAAGTGAAGGAACAGGGAAGGAAAGTGAAAGAGGAGCTGGGAAAGATGAGGGAGGAGATGAGGCGGGCGGAGGAGAGATGGAGGAGATGGAAAAAAGACTGGAAAAGGTAGAAAGGCAGGAGCAGAAGATAGAGGAAATAAGGGTACGGATGGAGAATATAGAGACAGAGGGGGGAGGAGGGGAGAGGAGAACAGAAAACGAGAGGAGGATGGTGGTGGGCAGGTAGGGAGGAGGGTAAAGGAAATAGAGAAGAAGATGGAGAGAAGTGAGAGAAGAAAGGAGAAGAAACTGCATAATAAGGGGAATAAGGAGGGAGGGGCCGGTGAGGGGGGCAGTAGAAAGATTGCTAGAGCAAATCGGGGTACAGGGGGTGGTAGAGAGCGTGAGAGAGATAGGGAAGAGGACAGAGCAAGGAGGAGAGATGATGGTGATGGTAAGGATGGAAAAAGTAGAAGGGAAGAGAGAAATGATGGAAAAGAAAAAAGAGTTAAGGGGAAGGAAAGAGAGGATAGAGGACGACCTTACGTGGAAAGAGAGGAGGATGCAATGGAGGCTGAAAAGATTGGGGGAGGAGGAGGAGGAGAGAGGAAAGAGAGTGAGGGTAACGCACGGAAAGATAACGGTGGATGGAGTCACATGGTTTTGGGATGAGGAGGAGGAAAAGTTGAGGGACTGGAGGGGAAGGGAAAGGGGGCAGGAGAAGGAAGAGGGAGAGAAGCAGGAAGAAATGGGAAGAAGGGGGGAGGAAGGGAGGGGAAAAAACTGAGAAAAAGGGCTTTGAGGGGGGAGGGGAGAGGGAGAAACAAGGAGGGGAAGGAAAAGAGCTGGACAGTGACATTCTGGAATGTAGCGGGACTGACAAACAAGGACAGGGAGTTCTGGAAGGAGATAGAAAAGTGGGACGTGATAGCGTGGGTGGAGACGTGGATAGAGGAGAAGGGATGGGACAGGGTAAGGCAGAGGCTACCGAAGGGGTACGTATGGTATAAGCAGTGGGCGAAGAAAAGGAATAGGAAGGGGAGAGCAATAGGGGGGATGATAATGGGGGTAAGAGAGGAAATGAAACCGGTAAGAAGGAGGGAGGGAAGGGAGGAAGAGGGAGTAATGAGCGTGAAGGTGGAATCGGGGGTGGAGGCATGGACCATAACGGCGGTGTACGTCAATGGAGATATGGAGGAAAAGATAAGGCAACTGAAAGGATATATGGAGGAGAGAGGGGGGAAGGGAGGAGGTTGGTGGGGGGGGGGGGACTTTAACGCGAGGACGGGGAGAAAGGCGGGAGAGTGGAGAGGGGAGCAGGAGGAGGAACAGGAGGGAAGAAGATCAAGAGACGAGAGGATAAACGCGGAAGGAAGGAAATTGGTGAACTTGGTGGAGGAGATGGGATGGGAGATTTTTAACGGGAACATAGAGGGCGACGAAGAGGGGGAGTTCACGTATACAGGGGGGAGGGGGGCGACGGTAATCGACTACGTCATGGGGGATAGAAGAGCAAAGGAAGGAGTGGAGAGTATGAGGGTAGGAGACAGGGTAGAGTCGGACCATCACCCGCTGATAGTGAAGATAAGGAGGGGTGGAAAGGAGAGAAGGAAGGAGAAGGAGAAGGGGAGAACAGCGGGAAAAGGAAGATGGACGGAGAGGAGAAAGGAGGAATTTGCAAGGGCAATGGAAGCATTGGAGGTAGAGGAAGAGGAGGGGCAAGCAAGGGTAAGGGAGATGCTGGGAAAGGTGAGGGGAGTGATGGAGGAGAATAAGGAAAAAGGGTATGATGAGGGGGGAAGAGTGAAGAAAGGGTGGTGGGATGAGGAATGTAGGGAAAGGAAGGAGGGGGTGAGAAGGGAGTTAAGGAGGTGGAGGAGGGGGGACGGAGAGGGAAAAGAAGAGAGCTACAGAGAAAGGAAGAGAGAATATAAGGAATTATGCGAGAAAAAGAAGGAGGAGGAGAGGGAGAGATGGATAAGGGAGGTAGCAGAGGCTAAAACAGAAAACAAGGTATGGGAGATAGTGAATAAGGGCAGGAAGGTAAGAAAGAGTGTGAATGAGGAAATCAGGGCAGAGGAATGGAGGAACTACTTTATGAGGCTGTTGGGGGGGGGGGGAAGAGAGAAGAGGGAGGAGAGAGGAAGGGGAGGGAAGAAGGGCAGATGAAGAGGAGGAAATAACGGAAGAAGAGGTTAGGAAAGCGGTGGAAAGGAGCAAGGAAGGGAAGGCAATGGGAGGGGATGAAATACCAAACGAAGTATGGAAGTGGGGGGAAGGAAGGCGCAAGAGTGGGCGGGGGAGGTGTGCAGGAGGACATGGAGAGGAGAGGGATGGCCGGAGGAATGGAAGGAGGGGTTGATAGTGCCGATTGTCAAGAAAGGAGAGGGGAAGAGCGTGGAGGAGTATAGGGGGGTGACTCTGATGCCCTCCCTATACAAACTGTACGCGGGGATTTTAACGAAGAGGCTGGAGGAGGAGGTAGAAACGGGGAGGAAAGTGCCGCACAACCAGACGGGCTTTAGGAAGGGGATCGGGACGGTGGACAATATATATGTGCTGAATTATGTGATCGGGCGACAGATAGAGAGAAGAAAGGCGAAGTTAGTGGCAGTGTTTGTGGATCTGAAGGCGGCATTTGATTCGGTGGACAGGAAGGTACTGTGGGAGGCGTTGAGGAAAAGAGGGATAAGGAAGGGTTTGAGAGACAGGATAGAGGAAATGTATGGGGAAACGAAGAGCAGGGTAAGGATAGGGGGGAAGTGGGGGAGAGCTTCTGGACGGAGAGGGGAGTGAGACAAGGGTGCCCGTTAAGCCCGTTGCTTTTCAACATCCTGACGGCGGACCTGGAAGAGGAATTAGGTAAGGGGGAGTGGGGGGGCGTGAAAGTGGGGAGGGAAAAAATATACTCCTTGGCGTACGCGGACGACATAGTGGTGTTGGCAGAAAGGGAGGAGGAGATGGAGAACTTGATTAAGAGGATGGAAAGATATTTTGAGGGGAAAAAGTTGGAGGTGAATGTGGGGAAGACAAAGATAATGAGGTTTAGGAAAGGAGGAGGGCGCTTTAAGAAGAAGGAATGGAAATGGAAGGGGGAAGGGATGGAAGAGGTGAGGGAATTCAAATACTTGGGGTTTGTCTTTCAAAGGAACGGGGGACAGGAAGCGCAAGTGAGGGATAGGGTGAGGAAAGCGGGGGGGGGGGGGGGTGATGAAGCAGGCTTGGGGCATCGGGAAAAGGTTGTTTGGGAATGATGTGCTAAGAAGGTGGTGGCTGTTCGACGCGCTAGTGTAGACGGTGATGGGGTACGGGGCGGAGGTGTGGGGCTGGGAGGAGAGGGAGAAAATGGAGGGAATGCAGGAGAGGTACTTGAGATGGACATTGGGACTGGACGGGAGGACGCCGGGGTACATGGTGAGAGAAGAGACGAAGAGGGTAAAGATAAGGACAAGGGCAGGTAGGAGGGCATGGAATTTTGAGGAAAAGCTGAGGAAGGGGGAGGGGAGCGAACTGGCGAGGAGGTGCTGGGAAGAGATAGGGGAGAGAGAGCGAAGAGGGGCAAGAGAGAGGGGAAAATGGGAAAGGGGAAGGACAGATTTTAGGAGAGGGGGGGCAGAGGGAGGGATACGTGCAGGACGAGGGAGAGGGGGGATACGAAAGGAAGGAAAGGGAGGATAGAAGGGAACAGGAAAGGGAGAGGGGAGAGAAAATAGCGGAATCTAGGTATAACAGATGGTATAGGGAGGTGAGAGTGGAGGGGTTACCAGGATACCTAAAGGCGGGGTGGGGAGAGAGAAGGTACGGAACAGTAGCCAGGTTTAGGATGGGAAATGAGATAAGGGAAGGGAGGTACTGGGAGACGGAAGAGGAACGGCCGTGTAGGTGCTGTGGGGAAGAGATGGAATCGTGGGAGCACGTTCTGGATAGGTGTGGAGGAGGAGAGGAGGTAGAAAGAGGAATAGGGGAAAGGATAAAGGAAATACTGGACGAAAAGGGAACGGGAAAGGACTGGATGAGGGCCCTGGAGGAAAAAAGGAAAAGAAGAGAAGAGGAGAGGAGGGCGGGAGAGGAGGATATGGATAGGGAATGGAATGAAAGAGGAATGGAATGAAAGAGGAATGGAATGAAAGGAGGAAACGGAAGTCGGGGAGAGGAGGAGGGGGAGAGAGATGGCAAGGTGGGAGGAGGCGTTGGAGCGTGGGGAGGGAGAGTGGGGAGAGGCGAGCGTGGCGAGGGGCGAGCGAGGGGGAGGCGGCGGTGGTTTAAGGATAAAGAGAAGGCGTAGCATGTAAGAGCCCGGCGGTGTGTTTGTTAGTTTAAGTTACGTTAAGTGTAGTATAAGAGTTGTAAATCTTGTAAAAAAAATGGCATTGTAAAGGGACGAGAAATGGAAGGTTTTTGTAACCCTACGGGGAACAAATAAACCAACATACATATAGTAGAAGTGTATGTTTATTCCTATGGAGATGCTTAATGGACGTGCATATTAAAATCGGAAGCGTTTCGACACGAAAATATGAGTCTTATGGAAGTCTTATGATATACCGATGGAATGAAAACAATTTTAACGAAATTCGTGAAACCTTTCGCGAAACTTCAAATGAAAAGCAATTAGATGGGGTAGTTTACCCTTAAAATGTAAAAATTTAAAAACGTAATAATTTAAAAACGCGGGAGAATAATTTGAATCCACGGATACATGTTAAATACAGAAAACACGACGGTGATGAACAAATTTTTTTTAGGGGTGGTTTACCCCCTTAAATTTGCTGTCCCGCTGAAACGCAAAAATGCGTTAACTTGAATTTTGATTCCCCTTCAAAATGATACATGTTTTATTAATGTTCACACAACCCTCTTAAGCTTGAGGTGAAAAACGGCAAATGGAGGGGTGGCTTACCCCTTAATTATATTTCTAATCAAGACCCTTGTAGTGGATTTTTCATCGCTTAATATTAGAGGAATTTTCGACTTTGTTTCATTGAGATCGGTGGACTGCTTGTGGGAGAAACTTTGAGGGGTGGTTTCATCCCCTAACACCGTTTTTCTGCCGATACAAAAAATCATGTTTAATAATTTGCAATGCTTTATCACATATATGAGTTTCAACGAAATCGAAAGTGGATACTTCAATGATCCTCGTCAGAGGGGTAGTTACCCCTTAAGACGAATGTAATAATTTTGACATGGTAAAACATTAAATTGTAGCTTATAGAAATATTTAAAATCAGCGGATATACTTTAAACACAGAAAAAACGACCATGATAAATAAATTTATGTTAGGGGTGGTTTACCCCCTTAAATTTGCTATGTCGCCAAAACGCAAAAACCCGTCAACTTTAATTTTAATTGCCCTTCAAAATGATACCTGTTTTATTAATTTGCATACAACCCTCTTAAGTGTGGGGTGAAAAAAGGCAAATTGAGGGGTGGTTTAGCCCCTAATTTAATTTTTTCTTAACATTTTCATAGTGGATTTTTCATCGCTTTTCACTAGAAGAATTTTTGTTTTTGTTTCATTCAGATCGGTGGATTGCTTCTGGGTGAAACTGCAAAATCACCCCTCGACACGCCTTTCTTTGAGGGGCGGTTTCCCCCCTTAAATCCGTTTTTACGCCGATAAAAAAATACGTGTCTCAAAGTTTTCGATGCTCTATTACATATATGAGTTTCAACAAAATCGGAGGCGGACACCTGAGGGATGTTCTTTGTTAGTAGATCTTCAACATAAACTTAAATAAAAAAATTTCTTAGTTGTTAATACAATCGTAGTAGGCCGACATACGAATAAGAAAGCTTATTCGCCGGGAGACAAACTTATTTGCCCTTAATAAATCTTTTTTCTGATTGTACGCACCCCGCGATACCACATATCCGAGTTTGGGTTTATTTGGGTACTAATAAATTCTCTATCAAACGTGAAAACCAAAAACCAGCATTACACGAAAAGCGACAATGTGGCTGGATTTCGCGGCGGGTGGGCGGGGGGGGGGGGGGGTACACGAAGATCCGTACAAAGTGGAGAGTGCGATAAGATATATGGGTATAACCGTAGCTAAGCCCGTCTTTGAAAAATCGATATCTGGAAAACTATGGCGTGTCGCTGAAAATCCTTTTACGGGATATCTTATAACGTTAAAGGGAAGGTGTATGCCAAATTTCAAGTCGAAATTCGGTTTTCGCTTTTCGGAAGTTTATTTAAAAAATCAACGACGAAACGCGTTGGAAAATAAATCGCCGAAACGTCCGTGGAAGGTTCAAAAAGAAATCTTGAGCCTTTTCCGGAGTCGTTTCGGCGTTTTTTTCAACAGCAAACTTTACGGATAACCGTGTATCATAAATGTTTCTTTATCCTCAATGAGCGTCGTGGCTGAGTTGGCAGCATGACGAATAGATAAGAAAATTTCTATGCTTAACACAGATTTTACAACCAACCCGGAGAAATGTACAAGCTCAACCTTGATGCCCCTGCACAACTGTACCGATTTTAGTAGACGTAAGTTCGACAAATACGAGTGGGCTCGACGTCAACTCCGTCCACATGCGAGAGCTTCATGAGCGATGGACTCTCTACGCCCTTAATCTCAGACTCCGACAACGTCAATCTAGGACGCTACTCCATCACTGTATCCGCGTGATCTCTGGCCTCTGCCATCCAGTAAAACTGTATATATGTAAATACCCTAGTCGATAAGTTATTAGCATAAGGTCTGACAACGACAAACTTGCTGAGGTTTTTTTTTCTTTCGTCTTACCTTTTTCCTCGTGTCCAAATACGCGCCCGTCAGTGCGCAAGTGATATTCTTACAATTTAAGTGCTCCAAAGATAGTAGAATGTACCGAACTCGCCAAAGTCGCAATATGTGTGTCACATGTGTAGGATAATTTCATTATATCGTTATAAGTAGAAAATAAATCGCGGGGAAAATGAACAAATAACGGCCTTTTATGAAAAGATCGCGAAATTCTTTATTGTGGTTCATAGGACGCTTGCTCTTACGAGAGTAATCTTTTGACTCGCTCTTATTTTGTCTCTCTAGCAATTGATCTGTCACGTCCCGTAAATTTTTAATTTTTTGTTTATTAATTTCCATTATTTTTTATCTTTTATCAACGGGTTTAATATCCATTATTTTCCGACGACTCCGTCGCCTCATGTCTCTGTGCGGTGTCGGGTGTAAAACCCCGATGGTGGGACCGGATGTACCCGATCGAATTCCGCGGATCGAGCATCGCCTGATCCACGGGGTTCGACCGTGGGACTCCGGGAGCGAACAAGTTTCCGTGGACGTTGCCAAAAACGCCACCGGGCTAATAGTGACCGAGCTAACGTCGGTCCAGTGGCGGTAAGTATGATCAGTTTCGATTTGTCCATGGTTCGCTCCTGGAGTCGGAGAAAACTCCTAGTAACAGCAGTCCTCGCGGCGGTGTAATAAGTCCAGGCCTTAGACCCGGCGGACCCGCACAGAGGCGTCAGTCTACTATTTACTATTTATTTTAACTTCCATATTTCATCACCAAAATAAACTTCGAATCAGTGATAAAGGTGCGGGGCCTACGTTAACACCCCGTTCAACATAGAGGACTCATAAGTTCAACGTACGGTGTGCGGGTGAGAAACGCGGAGAGAATTGTCCCCGCGGAAGAGCGTGCTAAATTGAGAGTGAGAGAGCGACGCGGGGGAAACTGTCCCCGCGCAAAGGCGTGATTACCCACGGAACGTTGTAAGTAGAATTAACATAATATAATAAAATATAATTTATAACCTTTTACCCCTAGATAGCATTCGTTAGAATTTGTTTCCCTACTCCCATTTCGACAGGAGAGTTTGCCGGGCCCGTATGGGACGTGCGGCTATCCCTTCTACTTTAAAGAAATTATATTGAAGAACCCAAAGGTAAAATAAAATCGTCCCTTCTGGACGTAACAAATCAGTGGCAGCGGTGGGATACCCGGCTGCACTGTGCAAACTCAATTGTGGAAATTGGAATATAACGGAAAGGTGGACAATTATTCCCATTAAGTTGTCAAAAATTTAAATTCGTATTTCGTCGATAAATCCGTGGTCTGAGTGTCGAATTTTCCGTATTTTCCGTTTACGAATAAATTATAATTTCATAATCAAAATGGTTGACGATTCTCGCGATAGCATACCCGGGGCCGCCGCGGGATCCAGTGGTGCGGGACCAAACGGCTCGCTTAACGAAACCGTAACACCCGCCGACCTATCGGTCATACTCAGTGGCATCAACCTGACAAACAGGTTGGTGTCAATTCCGGAATTTGACGGCACCTCAATTCCCCTCGGTGATTACTTACAAAACATCCAGAATGCAGCTGCGTTTGTACCCCCGTATCAAATGCCCGAATTCGTGACCGGGGTACTAAGTAGATTACGGGGTGAGGCGCATACCTGTGTCCAAGGCCAAAGTATTCGCTTGGTTAGAGAACTAACAACTGCGTTGCAGGACGGGTTAACTCACCGTCGAAATTTCAATTCATGTTTGGGTAGACTCTATGGGTTGCGTCTAAAACAAGGTAAAACACCTCGGTGCTTACCGAATTCTCCGAATTCTCCGAATTCTCCGGCTAATGAGCGTTGCTCGAACCGCCTAGAAGGAAGAATTAAGATGTAAAGCCTCTGGGATGAAGGTTGATCCGATCGCGACTCTGGCCCTTGAATCTTTCCGTCAAGCGTTACCCTCGCGAATGAATGAATTACTTTACATCGCGAAACCAAAATCTCTCAGGGAGGCGCTTGAGATGGTAGAGAATCTATCCCCCGATTCGTTAGCCGGGGCGGTAGAATCAAAGTGTGGAGAACGATCGCGGATCCCCGTCGGCAACGCCCTGGCGTTAGTCGCCAAAGCGGAGGCAAAGCGAAGAGATTCGCGTTCGCCTTCCCCCACGTCCCGCCCTGAATCGGAACGAGAACCGCGAAAAGAGCCAGCACCGCGATTCAGTAGTCCTAGTAGGTCAGAATATTTTAGACCCTCGGGAATGTCAAAACACCAAGACGATTCGCCTGCCAGATCAAATCGACCGAGGTCACCCGATGACCGAGGCGGATGTGAGCAGCGTTATTGTTGTTTGCTCGGTTCGGGTTGCGGATGTTGCCCTTGGAAACAGCGGACCCCTACTCAATATCGAAAAGGGGGTGGCTGTAACCACCGGTACTGCTGTGGCTATACCGGTGGGTGCAATTGCTGTCCTTGGACCGTCACCGCTCAGAGATATACCAGCGGCGAGCGCTCAACATCATCGCCCGTCGCGGATCAGCGCAGTCCGCGACCCCAGAGTCCCGAGGCTTTAAACTCGAAAGGGGCTCGTCGTCTGGGCACGGCGAGCCAGCCTCCTTTCCCTAGCAATGAAAAACGCACGGTAAAATTTCAGGACAGACATTAAGAGGGAAATATCCTCTATCCAGCTCCAAAAACGAGATCAAAGATTCCTCGTGGGAAACTGAGGACGAAGTAGAAACTCCGGTTGTTACACTATCTGCACCGGAGCTTGTCAATGAAGTCCAGAAATTTTATTGTGATTCCGGGTCGAGTTTAAATTTCATCAAACTTCGTGCCCTCCGTGATAACGTCACGCATGACCCCGCGAAATCGCCTGAATATGTCGGTCCTATGAACGAAAAGGCGTGGTCGTTGGGGACGGTAAAATTAACGACAAATAATCAACCCCATACCTTTCACGTTGTCGAGGAATTCGTGACAGAAAGCAACGGACTGCTCGGTAGACCCTTTATACGCCGCGAAAAGGCCGAGCTATCGTTTCGTCATAACGCTCTCGTAATGACGAGTGATCCTATTCGTCCCCGACCGTTTTTAACAAGCGACTCGCCGCAAACAATCTCCGCGCCGAGTAAGAAAATTTTTACCATCAAAGCTCGGACACGGAAACCCTTGGCAGTCGCAGTCACGAATCCGGACCTTCGTGAGGATTATTTGCCACGAATCGAGACTGAACCAGGGTTATACATCGGCAACACTCTGGTATCCCAAAAGAACGGGATATGTCATGTTCTCGCAATAAATACGTTAACTCATGACGTAGACATCGAGGTCACGCCGCAGGAAATACTGCCCTTCGAATATTATCAGGCTGATCCAAGCGAGGACAGTGGTTCGTCAGACGACGAAACATTGTCGCTGCCGGATAGCATTGCGGCAGTGCTGGAAGCTTTGCGCTTGGACGGGCTGAATGACGTCGAACGTTCTTACGTCCGTCGAATCGTGGAAGAAGACCCTATACGATTTAAATTGCCTGGCGACAAACTATGCAGTACAAGCCTCATCACACACTGGATACCAACGGACAATGATTTGCCAGTGAATACTCGCCAATACCGATTCCCTTCCATTCATCGAGGCGAAGTCGAAACACAAATCGGCAAAAAACTCGAGAATGGAGTAATCATACCATCGCAATCCCCGTATAACTCTGCGGTCTGGATTGTGCCCAAGAAACCCACTCTCAAGGTCGGCCGAGGATGCGGATGGTGATAGACTTCAGGAAACTGAACGAGAAAACTATCTCCGACGCCTACCCACTACCAAATATATTTGATATATTGGACCAGTTGGGCGAGGCTCAGTACTTCTCGACCTTCGATCTGGCGAGTGATTTTCAGCAAATTCCAATGGATCCACGTGATAGCGCCAAGACCACCTTCTCGACACCGAATGGCCATTATGAGTACGTTCGTATGCCCGAGAATTTGAAGAACGCACCCGCGACTTTTGAGCGATTGATGGATAGTGTACTTCGAGGTCTCCAAGGTGCCAAATTGTTCGTTTACCTTGACGATATTGTTGTATTCGCTCGATCGTTGGAGGAACATGGCGCAAAAGTTCGTCGATTAATAGCTCGGTTGCGAGATGCAGGTCTCGTGCTTGAGCCCTACAAGTGTGAGTTCCTGAAAAGGGAGGTATGCTATCTCGGCCATATAATTGGGCGAGATGGTTGACGGCCGGATCCCCGAAAACTCGAGGCGGTGAAGCGCTTCCCGACTCCGAAAACGGCGAAAAATATCCGGCAGTTCCTCGGACTGGCTGGATACTATCGGAGATTCATCATGAATTTTTCCAGTCGTGCCAAGCCGTTATCGGATCTCTTGAAGAAGGGTAAGCCGTTCGAGTGGGGAAGCGCGCAGCGACGAAGTTTCCGTGATTTGCGTAAGGCCCTTTGTACGGAGCCCATACTCACATTTCCCGATTTTAACCGACCATTTATGCTTACCACGGACGCGTCAGATTACGCGATTGGGGCCGTGTTCAGTCAAGAGCACGATGGCTTTGACTTTCCAATAGCCTATTTCTCCCGCATACCTATAGCCTATTTCTCCCCGCCGAGATAAATTATGGTACAACGGAGAAGGAATGTCTCGCTGTCATAAAAGCTGTGGAGTATTTCCAGCCGTATTTATATGGCCGAAAATTTAAACTTGTCTCCGATCACGAGCCTCCTAAATGAATTGGCTCTATGAGTGATCCAGGAAAGAGGTTGGTACGTTGGAGACTGAGCCTCCGAAATTATAACTATGAGTTTGTCTACAAACCTGGAAAGCTAAATATCAATGCGGACGCTCTTTCCCGTAACCCCAAAAATCCACTATCATCAGAATCGAGCGAATCGGAGGATTCGGACCGGCCGACAATGGTACTCCCTATAGATAGCGGGAGACCCCGGCTGCACTCCGCCCCGAGTGAACGTTGCGTGGGTCCGATGAATCCAAGGCATCCCGATCCTAACGCTCGGAGCCCTATCGCTTGCCGTACGCGTGGACAAACAGCTGATTCAAATGCAGTACACGGGCGACCCAATTATGCAGTCTTCGGGGACAAGCTCGGGAGAGGAAGCCCGACCCATACAGTGGCTAAATCGCAGCATGCTCCCTACCCCCTCCTTCCCCCGAAACGACGAATTCTCAAACGTCCGCCACAGCTAGCCGATAAGACGCTGTGTCCACCACCCGTGGCTATAGACGTTGAGGCCCCCGGCCCTGCTAGTACTAACGAAATTATCGTTCCGGTCGAACCTCCTCCTAGCGACACGGATGACAGTACTCCCGTGGAAGATTTTGTTCCCGACGGAAACGAATCGGCCCACGAGGGGCTGCAACGTACCTTCGGAAAATTTAACAAGTTACTGAAACAACTCGAACAGAAATTTTGCGAAGGGCGAGAACAATCAACCGATATGGTTGAGGTATCGCCGACTGTTCAGGAAGTCCTCAACGATTTAGATCGTATCATAGATAGAGATGACCACGTACTGAGCGAACGATTGGAGAAATTGTCTGAACGGTTCCAACGGCTTACCGAAGAGGAGCTCCTATGGAGAACGAGCCTTATAGGGCCCCGTTTCTCGCGTAGGAGCGAGCGAGACAGCGATGCCGATGACAGAACTCAGGTCCCTTCCCCGGAGTCGAGGGAGGCCATAATTAAAGAGATGCACTCGAACCTTATAGGCGGCCATAAAGGCGTAACCAAGACCTATAGGCGAATTCGAGAGCGTCTTTATTGGCCTACCCTCAAAAACGATATCCAAAATTACATCCGTCGTTGTAAGGGTTGCCAAGAGCAGAAACTCGTTCGTGCAAAGACCCGCGAACCCATGCTCTTGATCGATACACCAGCAGCCACTTTTGATAGAATATCCCTTGATACCGTTGGTCCGTTACCTATAACTCCTCACGGGAATCAACATATGTTAACGATGCAAGATAATCTATGAAAATATTGTCTTGCTGAATCAATTCCCTTTCTGAAAGCGACCACCGTTGCAGAGGCAATAGTGCGGCGACTGTACAGCCAATTCGGAGCTCCACGGGCAATTCTAACTGACCGTGAAACCTTATTCACGAACGGGTTATTGAGGGAAATCTCCAAAATCTACAAAGTCGATCATATGACGACACCCGGTTACCATCCCTAAACTAACGGTGTGTTGGAACGGAGTCATATCGTTCTAACAGAATATATCAAGCACCACGCGGACCGATACGACGATTGGGACCGTTTACTACCCTTGGCCGAGTTCTCCTACAATACAAGCGTTCACGAGGCAACGAATTTCACGCCTCATGAGGTTGTGTATGAAAAAACAGCCCGACAGCCTAGCGAATGTCCAACCCAAGACCGTCTAGCTACGAGTAGTCCACTCCTCATTGAGCTCATAAAGCGGCAAAATGAAATTCAAGAGATGACCGGGGAATCCCTGAATCGAGCTAAAGAACGCTCTAAACTATATCGGGATCGTAAATGCCGGCCCTTTGAGGGAAAAATCGGAGATCAAGTATATGTATTAAAGGATCCTCGGAAAGGAAAGTTCGACACTCAATACCACGGTCCCTATGAAGTCAAATCGATTACCGATAGGAATAATGTTGTTCTCGAGACTGAAACTGGCGAAAGGTTCGCTAAACATGTTGACAAAATCAAATTAGCTTACATTTAGTTTTGTTCTGCAGTAAAAAAGGGGAAAACCCAAATAATATTCCATCTAAGCAATTAAAAAACGTTTATACATGTATCGACAGAAGATTGTTAACTCAGATTATCCGCGATCTTACTTTCGCGGGTCGCGGAACGGCCGATTCAATATCGACGAGCTTATACCATATCAACAAACTCGAAAATAATGCTGGAATCTACTACGAATTACGACCGGTGGTGCAACTACAACGCGCGGACTGGAGACTGACATTATACATTGACTTTGCCAATTTTATCGCGTCTTCTCCGAAGGACGGCGAAAACTTGTTAAAACTCAAACAGGATGTCAAACAGCTGCTGGGTAGACCTTATATAATATCAAGACTACTGCGCAGTCACGATCTAAATGGCGATCTACGGGCAATTGGAAATCGCAAGGATTTCAAATCATCGTCGCTCTTATCGACTACGAAGAGGCGTTCAGTTCCCTCCGGGTTCGTGGGAAGTATCAGCAAAATCCATATGCGGCACCCTCGCTGAGGATGACGCAGATTATCTCTCTTCCCAAATAGATCACCTGTTCAAAGATCAACAGAAATAGACACACTTCCAAGAACAACAATTGCGTATTTTGAATTGAAAATTGCAAACAGTAGCGGAGAAAGCGAAAAATCATGCAGGGGATTGGAATTTCCCTACCTCCAGGAGCACGTTCGTCCAGAATACCTCCTGTCTCTCGTTTGGACAGGCGTGACATCACGCAATGGGCACCTAATGACGAAAACATCTTACGAAACCATGCGTCAGTGTTACATGCGCATACATGCGCATCGTGAAGATTTCTGGGAATATTTGCCTACGTACAGCGGCTGGCTTTTCTCCTATTTCGAGTCAACGAAATCGCGAGCAACGTGTCTGAACGCCCCAATACTCGACGTAACACTTCAAAGCATGAGAATTCTACAGCTGGGAGACAACTGCGTTGGACTACCACCCTGACGAGTTTCCGTGCATATACGGGCCAAGGAACATTCTTCTACGAGCCGGGGGAACATAAAATGTATCCATCGCCATTTCTACCCTGGTTGATAGCAATGTTGCACTGGACCTGGGCGAATTGTTTCATCAAACGCATAACCATTCATCGAGTGGTAAACCGAGTCTGAGGTTCGGGGATATACGAAAGATCTCAAGGACATAGCTCGTCACCTAGCCTGCCGATAAGTGCTCCGCGTCCACCGAGAGAGGACCCTCTTCCGCGCCTCGTTCCTCTCCAAGAGTTACTCGTCGCATAGTGAAGCAGAGGCCGACCAATTTCGGGGAGTGGGTTCGACCGGCCGTCGCACAACGCAGAATGGAACAACAGCGAGGTAAATTGGGAGAATTACCTACCGTCCTCGCCAATATTTTGCCGTGCGAGGATCCGTGAGTGCATCAAATACTATACGTACTTAATCATAATTCATTATTCGACGAGGACGTCGATGTCCCCAAGGGGGGGGGGGGTTGTCAGGTCCCGTAACTTTTTAATGTTTTGTTTATTAGTTTTCATTATTTTTTATCTTTTATCAACGGGTTTAATATTCATTATTTTCCGACGACTCCGTCGCCTCGTGTCTCTGTGCGGTGTCGGGTGTGAAACGCCGACGGTGGGACCGGATGTACCCGATCGAATTCCGCTGATCGAGCATCGCCTGATCCGCGGGGTTCGACCGTGGAACTCCGGGAGCGAACAAGTTTCCGTGGACGTTGCCAAAAACCCCACCGGGCTAATAGTGACCGAGCTAACATCGGTCCGGTGGGAGTAAGTATGATCAGTTTCGATTTGTCCATGGTTCGCTCCTGGAGTCGGAGAAAACTCCTAGTAACAGCAGTCCTCTCGGCGGTGTAATAAGTCCAGGCCTTAGACCCGGCGGACCCGCACAGAGACGTCAGTCTTTACTAATAACATCCTAGTAGCAACGAAGCTTGCGGCGGTGTAATAACTCCAGGCTAGCAACCCGGCGGACCCGCACAGAAGCGACAGTTTACTATTTACTATTTATTTTAACGTCCATATTTCATCACCAAAATAAACTTCGAATCAGTGATAAAGGTGCGGGGCCTACGTTAAAACCTCGATCAACATAGAGGACTCATAAGTTCAACGTGCGGCGTGCGAAAGAGAAACGCGGGGAGAATTGTCCCCGCGGAAGAGCGTGCTAGACCGAGAGTGAGAGAGCAACGCGGGGGAAACTGTCCCCGCGCAAAGGCGTGATTACCCACGGAACGTTGTAAGTAGAATTAACATAATATAATAAAATATCATTTATAACCCTTTACTCCTAGATAGCCTCATTAGAATTTGTTTCCCTACTCCCATTTCCACAGGAGAGTTTGCCGGGCCCGTATGGGACGTGCGGCTATCCCTTCTACTTTAAAGAAATTATATTGAAGAAGCCAAAGGTAAAATAAAATCGTCCCTTCTGGTCGTCACAGATCAACAAACTTCTTTTATTCTTAAACAAAAACACGCCGCCTCGTTTACGATTATAACCTTTACGATTTTCTTCCTGTATCCTCTCTATTCCTTCTTTAGCTAGCTCTCGGATCTCGTTTCGGTCATTTTCGAAGGTCGCTTTCAGCTCCTTGTCTACTAATTCGTTCAGCGATGGGTCTTCGTATACACGTGGATGAGTCCCGAACAATACACGAAACGGCGTAGCGCCAATACTATGATGATACGTCACGTTAAGACATTGCTGAGCGATATACAAATATTTATGCCACTCTGCTGGTTTGGGCGCTGTCAATTTGGTGATAAGTGGAATTAAAATATGATTGACCCGTTCCACTTGACCGTTGGCTTGAGGGATGCCTGAGTTGTCAATATGTGCTCGATTTTTTTTTCGTGACAATAGTCTTTAAATTCTTTCGCAGTGAAAGCTGTACGGCGGCCTGAAATTATTCGCCGAGGGTTTCGAAAAATTTCCGATTGTTTTTTCAACCTATCGATGACCTCCGCTGCACGCGTTGACTTCGTCGAATACAGCCGGCTGAACTTCGTGAAACGATCGATTACAACAAAAATATGTCTATATTTTTTTGTGTCGACACGAGGACCCAAGTGATCGACGTGGAATGTGTCGAGTGGAATCATATCCTTCTTGATGAGGTTGAGGAATCCCTCCGGTTTTCCCTCTTTTTTCTCTGCCATTATACATTCGACACAATTCCGTACGACCCTGATTATTCTCCCACGCAAATTCGGGATCCAATAATCTTTTTCCAAGATTGCCTGCGTTTTTGCTGTCGAGAAATGGCCCTTTTCATGCGCTTGTCGTATTATTTGAGAACAGAGGGTTTTCGGGACGACCAAACGGATATCATGCTCTTCTTCTTTATACAGGACGTCGCCTCGAATAACAAACCCTCGTCGTTTGCCTTGTTTAACTTCGTTAATGATTTTTTTATGGTTTCATCTTCGTGTTGAGCTTTCTTTAAGCGAGTCGTTAGTGCCTCCTCACAACTTCGAATCAACAAACACGTCGGTAGTGGGTTTCGGCTTAGAGCATTTACGTGCATCATATTTTTTTCCTGGACGATGTTCAATTTCATAATTGAATTCTTCTAAAAGCAGTGCCCACCTTGCTACGCGTACGCATAAATCTTTCTTGTTCATCGTGAGTGCGAATGCGCGACAGTCTGTCACAATTCGAAATGCAATTCCGATTAAGTAAACATGGAATTTCTTCAACGACGTTACAATAGCTAATACTTCGAGCTCATAGCTGCTGTATTTCTCCTCTGCCAGAGTCGTTTTACCACTCGCATAGTAAATCGGGTACCACGCGTCGTCATTCGCAGCTCGCTCTACGAGAATCGCACGGTACTCGTGTTTTGAGGCATCTGTATGTAATTCATTTTCAGCGTTAACTCGAAAACGCGTCTTCTTCGGCTTCGCCGAATTGAAACTAAGCTTCTTTTTTTTTAAAGATTCGTTAACGGTCGCTCGATAATAAAATATTTCGGGATAAACTTTCGGAAATACCCTGTTAACCCGAGAAAAGCTTGGATCTGCTTGATGTTACGCGGCTTTGAAAAATTCTTGACAGCTTCAGTTTCATGCTCCGACGGCCGAAGTTGCCCGTGACTGACAATGTTTCCCAAAACCTCAACTTTTTCTTGCAAGAAAGGGCACTTTTTTCCACTTAAAAATCAACCCGGGTTGACTCGCGGTTTCGAATACACGTTTTAATTTTTTTATCCCGCTTTCGTAATCGCTTGAGGGTCTAATAAGGTCATCCATATACGTCAATACGAGCTCGCGGGCGAGATCTTTAAAAATGGCGTTCACAAACTTTTGAAAGACGACAGGCGAGTTACATAGACCGAACGGTACTTTACAGAATTCGAAATGTCCGTTAGGTATTACAAATACCGTGTACTTTCGAATTGACTCTTAGATCGCGACGTGAAAAAATTCTTTTTCAAATCTAGTGACGGAAAAATTTTCGCGTCTTGTAGCAAATTAGCTGGTCTTCTATCAGAGGCCAGGGATACCTATCCTTCACAATATTTCTATCAAGCAATCTGTAGTCCACGCACAGTCTGGTACTACCATCCTTTTTCTTGACCATCACCACGAGGCTAGCATAATCTGCGTGAGACTCCCTCACTATTCCATCCCTCAGTCATTCGTCTACTTGTGTATTAACTTCGCGTTTTTCGGCCTCGCTTAGACGCCGCGCTCTTTGATAAACTGGTTCGTCGTCGCTTACAACAATGGACATTTTTACTCCGATCTCACGACTTTTGTCCGGTTTGTATGCGTTTATCATATTCATGATCTCCTCGCGGCATTTGGGATCGCTAATATTCGCAATGTCCGTCGTTTCGAATTCTTTTACGTTAATCGCTTGGATACGGAGTAGTTCGGGGATCGCGTCGTATACATTCTCATCTTTCGCATCATCCAACGACTTAGTCGAGCAAACGTTTCGCGTTTTCACAAGCTTAACGCTGTCGAGAAAATCCGTACCCAACAGGAATTGTTGGTCAAGCAATTCTTTTTCAATGACATGTATCCGCGTAGAAATTCTGATGGGGCCCAAATCAGGGGCCGATCAGGTTGCCTGACTACTCTGGTAGGGCACTAATAAGGCAGCCTGAATGGACCCTACTGGGAAATGTAACGTTGTGTCACATATGGGCCTGACCTGGTTGCCTGATCAAGCCCCTATCAGGTTGCCTGATCAGAAAGAAATGCATATAATATTTCAAAAATCCAAAATGGAATGAACCACTTAATTTAGAGTTCCACTACAATGAATTTGTATCATATCCATCATTCCCTGGCCTGCTGAAATGTTTTTGTTCGAAGAAAATATTTTTTCTATGTGGGGATCGAACCTCGTACCTACCTACCCAAAGCTAGACACGCTGTCCCTATGCTACCGAGTGCTTGTAACATCTTGGTCCCAGATATGGCATAAGAGACCAAATGAATTCCTATAATTATTTGTTGTATCACATAAAGTATATCAATTAGTTAATATCATTGTAACAATTAAAGAGGTTTGTCGAATAACATGCTATAGATTTTTCATCCCCTTCAAAGTAATCCCCTCCCGATGCAATGCACTTATGCCGACGGATTTTCCAATCTTCGAAACACTGATTGTAGTCACTTTCCGGGATGGCCTTCAGTTCCGTCTTCGCTGCGGCTTGAATCTCCTCTATCATATCAAAACGGTGTCCCTGGAGCGATCTTTTGAGCTTGCTGAACAGCCAGAAGTCGCACGGCGCCAGATCAGGTGAATACGGTGGTTGCGGAAAGATATGGGTTGAGTTTTTGGCGAAACGTAACGCAGCAGAAAATTTATTCCGCAAACAAAATTTAATGCAAATTCTTTGCTCAACAAATTTCGACATCGCAAAAAACGAAAAACTCACTTTTAGCAGCTCACAAAACGACGCGTATCTCAAACACTAATGAATATTTTGACATGTAAATTTGACATAGATGTCACTGACAGTACTACCAACCTAAAAAAAAAATAATTCTCCAAATCCTTCGACGCGCGCAGTTTAAATTCAAATGTCACCTTATTTTTTGGACACAGTAGTATATATATATATATATATATATATATATATAAAATTCCTCTCTCTCTCTCTTCACCTTACAAAGTTGCCGAAATCTTCTAACGCGCATCCGCGTTGCATAATGTGTTTTGTCGTGACAGTCCATAGCACCTTTTTTAAATAGAATTCAGGAATGCATCGAAACTCCGAAGCTACAATGCTGTAAAATCGAAGTTTCCATGTGGAAAATAAGATGTTATGTGCATCTATTGACTGCTGAGGCAGTTATAGGGCAAGCCTATTTATGGCCTCATCAGGGAAAGCTATAGTAGGGCCTATTAGGGCAAGCCTTGGTAGGGTCCTATCGGGGAAAGCCTTAGTAGGGCCACATTAGGGACAGCCTTAGTAAGGCCCTATCATGGAAAGCCTTGGTAGGACCCTATCGGGGAAAGCCTTAGTAGGATCTTATCAGGGATGGCATTAGTAGGGCCATTTTAGTATAGCCTGATTTAGGGCCTAAATACTTCCGGGTTTAGGGATTTCCGGGTTTCCGGGATTTAGGGCCTAAATACATCAGGATGTCCGTAAGGTGTTACCCGTATCACACCCCGATCGGGCCTGATCCTGGTCAGGCTAACCCTAAGAAATTTCTATTCGGGTACACGCGTTTTATAATCGTTATCATCTACTCGTAACTTCGCGCGAAAAAATCCGATTGCCTCGTTCAATATTTTTCCAACACCTCGAAAAGGTATTGGCTCGGGGGTGAGTTTTGGCAACTCCATTTTTGCGTACTGATCGTCTCGCATAAGGGTCAGGTCGCTCGCGGTGTCTATTACCGCGTCCACGCTTCGATTGTTTATATAAATTCTCTTCACGTTTTTTACCGTTGATGATTCAGCCAGGAGACAAGTATTGCGCGTTGTTTTCGAATTTCCCGTACAGTTTAACGCAATATTTCCATAACCATCGCATTCAAAACATTTCCGACCGCGCTTTTTCGTAGACAATTCGTGCTCAAATATTCTACCGATCCACAGTTAAAACACCGATGTACGTTATCGCAATTTTTAATTTCGACTCCGCGTGATGCGCTTGTTTGGCCCGAATCGTTTTTCGCGTCTTTCATCGGACCGCGCTTATCGCCATATTTTTTATCGAAGCTCTCTTGATTTCTCGTTGTCGCGTTGTTTCGGTTCTGCAGTGAAATTCCTTCAAACGGCTGCATGAGCGCTTTCTTCGTCGGAAACACACGTGTTTGTGCCAGGTTCTTCAAATGCAAGTCCGAAACACCGTCAATGTTGTAGCCCAGCAATTCCTCTTGGTCTATTGCGATACGATTTGTCACAATCGTCTTCTCGTGAACGTACTCGCAAAAGGTTTCGTTTTTTTTTCCATTGCCGCTCCTGGAAATGCCGTCTCAGCGCAATTTTGTCTGTTTGATGAAAAAATATTCTTCGAAGGCTGGTTAGCAGGCCATTCATCGGCAGTCGAATATATTGTGGTGCCGAGTGAAACTACTCAAGCGCTTTTCCCTTTAATCTCATTCCTATGAAAATCTTCGTAATAGCGTCACCTAAATTGTATGATTCTTGTAAAAATATCACTTGCCTTTCCCATGTTTCGAAGGATTCTGCGTTTCCTTCGAAATGATTGAGAAGGTCAGCTACCGCTGAGATGGGCACTTTTCCTAGCGTTTGTAACGACGAGTTGAAAGCATTAGGTCATGGAATCACGCCTACGTTACTGACTGCTTGTCTCGATTCAGTTCTTGAGATCTTCAACTCGTGACGTAGGAGAGCTAGCTCACGCTCAGCTACTTATTTTTCTCTTCTATAAACTTCAATTATGCCTTGATTCACTGCTCCTTCTTCCTGAGGATCAATGCCTCCGATAGCCCCGGCGACATCTGTCTCTTCTTTTTCTTCTCGACTTGCTAAGATTTCGTCCGACTTATCTACTTGGCTGAGTCGTAACACTAGCTCTTTTTTATTCCCCGTTGTAGGTAACTCTAAGGAACGTCACTTATCCTTGCGGTCGTTCACAGTCCAATTTTTCAATAATCGTTTCATAGTGTCCATCTTTAAAAAAACACACATTTATTGTCTTTCTTTTCACTCGCGTCGTTTATCTCACTTTTTCAGCTTTGCGTCTTTCTTCTTTCGTCTTTACTGCTTTAATCTTTCGTCTTTTCGTCTTTGACATATGCACTGCTTTCTGCCCATAAATTGCCGCTCGATCCCGGACGAGCCCCCAAATTTGCAGGATAATTTTATTATATCGTTTTAAGTAGAAAAGGAATCGAGGGGAAAATGAACAACGGCCTTTTATGAAAAGATCGAGAAATTCTTTATTGTGGTTCATAGGACGTCTTGCTCTTATGAGAGTAATCTTTCGACTCGCTTTTTTTTGTCTCTCTAGCAATTGATCAACCTCTAGCAATTGACAAACATCTTTTATTCTTAAACGAAAATACGCCGCCTCTATGTACGCTCGATTTTTCTCTCTACAAATGTAATACTGCGAGAGCTGCTAACACGCAGCCATGAGTATTGTCACCCCAAGAATAAACGGTTTTCTTTTTATTTTTGTTTATTGTAACCACAATCCCATAGAATGTACGTACTTGAACAATAAACACTTTAAAAAAGCAGCATGACGGATTAACGATGCTTTCGGTCCGGGTTCGAACTCCGATGAATCGATTTTTTGTCAATTTCTTTTTTGCTTCATTTTATATTTACAAAACTTCGAACTTCCTCTCGCTGTAGCTACTTTCGCCTGCCCAGGCATTACTTATTATATTTAATTCATATACGTTTAATATAAAAAAAGACATTGCTACCGGGGATAGACAGCGCGTCGTCTACACTCAGAGCCCGCACACTGATATCTCAACTGCGAGGCTCTTGGACCGCAAACCTGCCTTACGTATACACACTTATCCAATCTTTAAGGTAGTTCTGTAGTTTTGGTCAAATCTTAAGAATTGGCTGAAATCTACGTGTGGTGTAGATATGACCTCCATGGACTGATGCCCAAAAATGCAATTCGATTCGCCGTTTAGTTCATGAGATAATTGCAATTGAATATGGGTATTTTTGTACGCGACCCCTATACCTAACATCTAAACCGATAGCAGTTTGCTCGCATTTCTCAATATAGGTTCTAAACGGATCTTAGGATTTCAAAATAAAAACATACGTGTACGCAGTACTATTGTGGGATTGATTTTCAAAAATTGACTAACTTTCACCGTTTAGTTTCGGAAATATCGACTTAAGAAAAATGGTAATTTTAGTCCACACCGAACTCGAGCCCAACCATCTGTAACGGAATGGCAACAGTTTACGCTGCAGCTAGCTGATCGATGCGTGGTCTGGGAACTCGAACCTCATCTCGAGCTCATTCTAAGACGGATATGAAATAAATTTATTCTGCAAACAAATTTAATTTGCTCAATTAATGCATGCATCTATGTATGTGTTTGTCTTTGTTACAGCGAATACAACTTAAACTGTCGTCAAGTATGTTAAATCCATGATCCGACGTCCTTCGACGGCGAATATTTGTTGCTCATCGTTGAGGTTATAGTTATTCTCATCGCGTTTAGCTGCATTTGCTTGACACATGGCTGCCACAGCTTTCCGTCTTTTAGCAAGCGCCTTTTTTCTTGTAAACTTTCCTTTTCTATCGCATTTGGGTTGACATTTTCACGCTTTTTTAATTAATATAAGATAGTTCACGAAAGACGGATCGTAGGAAGCTCAACTGCAGTTTATGACCCCAATGTATTTTTGAAACCAAAAGAAAATGACTTTTCCACCCTCCTAGAGTGGTGTTATCCCTTCAAGAAAAGATATTGATTTTTTGATCGTTGTAAATGTATATCCCCCCTCAAAGAGTTTAAAAGAATCTCGTACGTGTTAGCGAAAATCGGCAGAAAATTATGAAGCAACTCGTTCACTTCTTTGATGGCCGCTATTTAGGTGTTCGCTATTTTGGACCATCGCTCGATTGCCTATCTAAAATCTATACATTTGAAGTTTGTATCCTCGATATATAGCTTTTTGCTATAGATGGTATTATCAATATCAGATACTCACTTCTTTCTATTTCGGATATATGAATGTTCTAGATTGTTTGAATCAGTATTTGTATGACTCAAACTGCAGACAATCTGAATACACGTCCTCGAATAAATGAGGTCTCGAATAGATAATCATTTGATGTAATAGTTATGCGATTTCGTCATCGGTCGAAGCATAAAATTTCGAATAATTTACAGTTCGTTATTTTGAGTTTATAATTCTGTAATTTCGAAATTTTTGTAGTTCTATATTTGGCCTTTTAAACTTTTGACCCCGACCACAATGTGAAATGTGTTGAAAAAAAATGCCGAAACACACTTATCCAATGTGAAATGTGTTTTGAAAAAAATGCCGATCGAAGAAGACTCAAAGTTCTCTTTGAGCCTTTCTCTACTGTTTCGGCACTTTTTTTCAACTATTTTTCAAATTAATTTTCTAAGGGGAAAAGTAACAACTCATTTACTTATTGGGAGAAACATTTATTTTTCATCATATTTTCCAATACCGTTTGTATCAAAATTTTAAACGCCCACTCGTTTTGAGCAACTTCATCATGCGTCCGGCGGGGCGAGCGACTGCGGGGTCGGTGGCGTTGGCAATACCCGTGGTGTCCTTCCTGCGGCCGCTCCCCTCGCTCGTGCCGCTATCGTGTCGATGCCGTTCTCGTGCCCTTGGGCTCCCTCAGGGGAAGCAGTACGTTTTGGCGCCGCCGTTTTGGTACGACCGTTTTGGCGCGGCCGTTTTGGCACGAAACATTTCGGCACGGGGACATTTTGGCGCAGGGCCGTTTTGGCGCTGCCGTTCTGGCGCGAGGACGTTTTGACGCGAGGACGTTTTGGCGCGAGGACGTTTAAGCGCGAAGACGTTTTGGCGCAAGGATGGTTTGGCGCGGGGACGTTTGATGTCAGGGTGTTCCGGCGCCACCACAAGTTGGTTTAGCACCACCGATCGTTTGTCGATGATAAACCATATGTCCATATAGGCCTAAGTCTTGAGCTGTTTCAGGAACACGTTTGAAAAAAGGATGAATACTCCTTTTCATTAATACAGATTGTTTAAAAATATCACCCAATTAAAAACAATCATAAATAAAATCTTTTTTGGTTGGTTTTGTTGTTTTTTTCTCGGGCTTGTTGGGGTTTGTTTGGGTTTTCTATTTATGAAATTATATTACGCTGCTTCCCTGTATAAGTACAAATCGTGTGTGTGTGCGTGGTTTATTTGACTTCATTCGGATTTGTTTGTGCGCCAGTACATTCCTGCAAAAGCGTCCCCACGCCAAAACGTCCCCGCGCCAAAACATCCCTGCGCCTAAACGTCCTCGCGCCCAAACGTCCTCGCGCCCAAATGTTCTCGCGCCCAAACGTTCTCGCGCCCAAACGTCTTCGCGCCAAAACAGCAGCGCCAAAACGTCCCCGCGCCGAAACATCCCCGCGTCAAAACGTCTCGTGCCAAAACGGCGGAGCCAAAACGTAATGTACCCTCCCTCAGGCGCCTCTTGCCACTGCAGCTGCTGCTGACGGCCACTCGTCTTTTCATTGCGGCACCAAAATTTCGTCTTTGTAACTATAAAAAATAAGTAATAAAATATAAGTCATTACCGGTGCAATGGTTTAGTGGCGACGGTAATTATTTAATTTTAATTGTACATTTTATTATTTATTTTTTACAGTTATGAAGAAGAAAATTTGGCGCTGTAATAAAAAGAAGAGTGCTGTTGCTGACGGCCACTCAGTGAAGTTGGTGGTTGCTCAAAACGAGCGGGCGTTTAAAATTTTTGTGCAAACGGTATTGGAAAATATTATTTAAAAAATTAATGTTTCTCTCAAAACGTAAATGAGTTTTTTCTTTTCCCCTTAGAAAATTAATTTGAAAAATTGTTGAAAAAAAGTGCCGAAACAGTAGAGAAAGGCTCAAAGCGAACTTTGAGTCTTCTTCGATCGGCATTTTTTTCAAAACACATTTCACATTGGATAAGTGTGTTTCGGCATTTTTTTCAACACATTTCACATTGTGGTCGGGGTCAAAACTTTGAAAGGCCAAATATAGAACGACAAAGATTTCGAAATGACAGAATTATAAACTCAAAATAACGAACTGTAAATTAATCGCTATTTTATCCTTCTACTCATGACAAAATCGAATAACTATTACACCAAAGGATTATTTATTCGAGAGCGCATTTATTCGAGAACGTGTATTCAGATTGTCTGCAGTTTGAGTCATACAAATACTGATTCAAACAATCTAGAACATTCATATCTCCGAAATAGAAAGAAGTGATTATCTAATATTGGTGATAACATCTATAGCAAAAAGCTATATATCGAGGATACAAACTTCAAATGTATAGATCTTAGATAGGCAATCGAGCGATGGTCCAAAATAGCGAACACCGAAATAGCGAACATTAAAGAAGTGGACGAGTTGCTTCATAATTTTCTGCCGATTTTCGTTATCACGTACGATATTCTTTTAAACTCTTTAAGGGGGGATCTACATTTATAACGATCAAAAAATCAATTTCTTTTCTTTGAGGGATAACACCACTCTAGGAATTTGGAAAAATCGTTTTCTTTTGGCTTCAAAAATACTTTGGGGTCATCAAAACAATATGCAATTGGTCCTACAGCGAATTTTTTTTTTTTCATGTCCGTTCTGTTGGTACATAGATAGGTCGCATACTCGTATAGAGAGCGGTGCTGTAATCATAGCAACAGCGCGATTTTCCTGCAGTCATAGCGTTGAGCTTCCCACGATCTGTTTTTCGCCAAATATTTTATATAAATTTTAAAAGCGTGATCAAGCCAAATGCAATACAAAGGAAAGTTTACAAGAAAAAAGGCGTTTGCTAAGTGACTGAAACCTGTGGCAGCCATGTGCCAAGCAAATGCAGCTAAACGCGATGAGAGTAACCATAACCTCAACAATCAGCAACAATAATTCGTCGTGGAAGGAAGTCGGATCGTGGATTTACAACATCTTGACGACAGTTTAAATTGTATTCGTTGTAACAAAGACAAATACATGTATAAATTGAGCAATCTAAATTTATTTCACATTCGTCTTACAATTACTTGAACTCGGGGGAAAAACACGCTTCGAGTTCCCAGACTACGCGCCTATCAGCTAGCTGCAGCGTACACTGTTGCCATTCCGTTACAGATGGTTGGGCTCGAGTTCGGTGTGGAACAAAATTACCACTTTTCATAAGTCGATATCTCCGAAACTAAACGGTCAAAGTCTCTTCATTTAAAAAAAAAATCAATCTCACAATAGTACTGCGTACACGTGTGTTTTTATTTCGAAATCCTAAGATCCGTTTAGAACCTATATCGAGGAGTGCGAGCAAACTGCTATCGGTTTGCGTGTTAGGTGTAGGGATTGCGTACAACACTACGCGATAATTGCATATTCGATTGCAATTATCTCATGAACTGAACGGTGAATCGAATTGAATTTTGGGGCATCAGTCCATGAAGGTCATATCTACACCATACTTAGATTTCAGCCAATTCTTGATTTGAAAAAATTACAGAACTACTTTAAAGATTGGATAAGTGTGTATACGTAAGGAAGGTTTGCAGTCCAAGAGCCTCGCGGTTGAGATATCAGCGTGCGGGCTCTAAGTGTAGACGACGCGGGTACGATCACCGGTAGCAATGTCTTTTTTTATATTAAACATATATGAATTGAATATAATAAAAAATACCTGGACAGGCGAAAGTAGCTACAGCGAGACGAAGTTCGAAATTTTGTAAATATAAAAGAAAGGAAAAAAATTGATAAAAAATCGATTCACCGGGGATCGAACCCGGACCGCAAGCATGGTTAATCCGTCATGCTGCCAACCCAGCCACGACGCTCATTGAGGATAAAGAAACATTTATGATACACGGTTGTCCGTAATGTTTACTGTAGAAAAAAAAAACGCTGACACAACCGCGGAAAAGGCTAAAGATTTATTTTTGAACCTGCCACCATCGTTTCGGCGTTTTATTTTTCAACGCGTTTCGTCGTTCATTTTTTGAACCCGCGTTCTCGGCATAAACAGGCAACCGAGAGAAAACAATGATATTGATACATGTTTATCGTTTTGAATTTCATTTAATGCATATTCCAATCGGAAGTACGGCCACACATATATGAGGCATTCCACGTCACTTCAGCCAGTAAAAAAAATCCCCAAATAATTTAGAAAAATCGATTTACTTTATTGAAAAATATTCACCAAGAGTCGAAATAAAAAAAAAATCCTGACGTTTTTTCTCGTTGATAACCGTTTTTTAAACATTGTTGCCATTCATGTGGCTGTATCTTTGGCAGCATTTGACGTATTTACATTCGTAAAAAACGAAAATGTACGTCATCTTATAGTCTTCCAGAAAAAAATGAATTTAGGATTTATTGACCAGGTCGAACGTCCGTTTCAGGACAAAATATGCAAAAATATTGTTTTTCTTAAGGAAAAACACTCGTTATTTTTTTTAATTTCCCCGGATTGTGAATAGGAAAAACGAATTTTTGATATTTTTTATATTATGGGATTCCTAAACACCGTAAAGTAACAGCTATTTCAATTTTTGAATTTTTAAAATTATTATTCGATTGAAGAGTGAAGCACTCCAAGGCTCCAATACATATGACAGATATGTCATATGTATTTCAAAAACTGCCGCGTGGCGGCGTGACGAGCGAACAGCTGTCACGGCAGGGGGGGGGGTGAGAAACGTTGAGAGAAACTCTTAAGCGTTGCGGAACGAAAACACGCGTGGAATCTTTTTAGAATTTTTCTTTGAGATTACTTTCTTGCTATTTTGGCTCGAAACTTTAATTAATAGGATTCTTTAACTCGAAAAGTATGGCGTTTACGATAAAATACCACGAGGAAAAGCTGTTTTAATTTCCGGTTTTAAAGTCGCATGCTATTTTTGAGAATTTCTTTATGATTATTTTCGATTTTTTCTGTTGCCCTAACTCGTAGAATCGTCCAAACAATTGATTGCCGTACGCAAAAAAATCTCAAAGGAAAATTTTGAAAAAAATCCAAGCGATCTGGTATAAGTTTACTCAACTTCTTATATTTTCGACATTTCCTCTCAAACCCTACAGTTCTTGAGTTAATTTGGATTTGCAAAATTTGTCTATTTTAGCAACTATATAAATAAAACTACTTTGCAGGGAAAAAATCGTACGAAACTTTTTGAAAAACAAAACGAATATTTTTCGACCCTTTCTACGTTTGTCATGGATAAATTTTTTTAAAATATTCCATAATTTATACCTGCAATTTTCGAAGTTCGAAAAATAGCCGAGAAACCGTCACTTACAAAATGCCGCGCCTGATCGAAAAAAAATAATAAAAAATATTTTTTTAAAAACAGACACAACGATTCCCCCAGCGCATAACATCTATAAGAGTAAGCAGAACGCCGCTATGTCCCCAGTGTTTAAGCCACGGTCTTACATACAGGTCTGGAAAATCTAATGCTGGCAGCCGTGATCAAATGGATCATTTAGCGTGGTAAATTTCGGTCCCAGCACCACCACTTGTTGTCGCTCTGGTTCCGAAACCTGAACATACATAACCTCAATACGGCGAGCAACGCAATAGGCGGTTGAAAACGTGTGTCGCTGAGTCGCTGATAACTGTTGTTGTTTATTTCTACGTTTAGAACACAGTACATTGTTGATCAATTGAAAGCATATTCTTTCATAACGATAATGTGGTGCACCGTACGGCGCATGAAGGGGCAACATAAATGAATTTGAAAGGATTCATTCTGCTTACCCCGATAGGAAAACAAATGCACGTACAAAAATAAAAAATATCAGTGAATTTTGTGCATTTGTATTTTTATTAAATTGCATAAAAAACACGGGAATGAGGGATGGAAGTAAAAATTGAGACAGTGGCTTTGAAGCGACAACAACGCGAGCATGAGGTGAGTACGGAACCACTCTGTCAAAGTCCACATGCAACGTGACAGCTTTAAAATCGTATGCATATGCTTATCACGCTCGCTTGGCTTTAGAAAGTTTGTTTGTTTGTTTACGATGAGGATCATATTTTTTTTTCATTGTATTAATCGAAACTGACAGGACTAACGCCTTTTCCTGGCCCTTTTAACAGTGTTTCGAATTCATAATAAATATCCGTGTAACGAACATAAAGGTGGGACAGAGATAAAGGGATAGAAGCATGGGCGACTAGTACTTTCTCCGTCCCCCCCCCCCCCCCCGGCCGCGCCGCAGCGGGTATTCTAATCGCAACGAACCTAGTGGCGACTACCAAAGTGTACTACCAACTCTCTTCAATAAGCTACAGACCCCCTCCACTGGAGTTTCCTGACCTGTATGTAAGACCGTGGTTGAAGACGGAATGACACCTCATCGCGGTCGGTATGGTAGAACAATTATAGATACCCAAAAATCTCTGAAACGGCTCTTCAGATCCCGTCGAAACTTTGCCAAACGACGTCAAATAGATAGACGAACAGCTGCCTGCCCCTCAAATTCCGAAAATTTGAGGGACAGACAGATGTTCGTCTATCTATTTGACGTCGTTTGGCAAAGTTTCGACGGGATCTGAAGAGCCGTTTCAGAGATTTTTGGGTATCTATAATTGTTCTACCATACCGACCGCGATGAGGTGTCATTCCGTCTTAAGCCAGGGGGCTGACACTGGTAGATGAATGCTATTCGTAAAATGTCCTTGCCGCGTGTTTCGAATATTTTGAGTGTAGATAACTTTATGAAAACCATTATTCGCGTGTATGATGGATTCTGTTATCGCTGTGAAGATAACAGCACGAAACGAAAATGTCGAATCGTTTAGCTGATCGAAGTATTTACCCTGCTAAAAATGTCTGATAAAAAACGAAAAAAAAAATTATTTCGTTTTGGTTCTTGTTCCTGATTCCTGTTTTTCATAAACATCTGCAGATTATGATGATGGGAATCGTATCGGATGATGATGAGTTTATAATATCGAGCTCCAATCCGAATTAATAGCGAATGAATGATACCACCCCATTGCGTAGGATTGCGATATACGACATATGTTGTTTATATGTGTGAATCTATTCGTATATGCTATGTATGATTGTACCTTTCGTTTTCGTTGTTTGTTATAAATGTATATTGTATTAAGTCATATAAAACAGCATGTATAGTTATACACGAATATACAATATATGTATACACGAATGTATTAAGTCATATAAAACAGCATGTATAGTTTCCTTTCGTGTATCTGATTCGTATATTGCGCAATCAGGATCTTATTTCTGTGACCCAAATTTGATCATGTTCTATATAAATACTGTATAAAGAATACTTTCATGCAGTTGAATTTGGCATTCTTCATAGGATTATTATAATGTTGAATCATATATCTATGAATAGTATATGTAGTATGAATATGCCAATGAAAATGAATCATTTTGAATGCGATACGTCTCATTGCAGTTCAAGCTGTATTATTAATTACTAGTAGTATTCCATTGCGAATGTATGTACTACGTAATAAAGTATAAAGTATGATATTTCAATGAAAATGAATGTGATACGTCTCATTGAAGTTCAGGCTGTATTATTAAATACTAGTAGTATTTCATTGCGAATTTATGTACTACGTAATAAAGAATACAGTATGATATTTCAATGGAAATGAATCATTTTGAATGCGATACGTTTCATTGCAGTTCAGCCTGTATGATTAATTACTAGTAGTATTCCATTGCGAATGTATGTACTACGTAATAAAGTATAAAGTATGATATTTCAATGAAAATGAATGTGATACGTCTCATTGAAGTTCAGGCTGCATTATTAAATACTAGTAGTATTTCATTGCGAATGTATGCACCACGTAATAAAGTATACAGTATGATATTTCAATGAAAATGAATCATTTTGAATACGATACGTTTCATTGCAATTCAGTCTGTATTATTAATTACTAGTAGTATTTCATTGCGAATTTATATACTACGTAATAAAGTATACAGTATGGTATTTCAATGAAAATGAATCATTTTTAATGCGAAACGTTTCATTGCAGTTCAGCCTGTATTATTAAATACTTGTAGTATTTCATTGCGAATGTATGTACTACGTAATAAAGAATACAGTATGATATTTCAATGAAAATGAATCATTTTTAATGCGATACGTTTCATTGCAGTTCAGTCTGTATTATTAATTAGTAATAGTATTTCATTGCGAATGTATGTACTACGTAATGAAGTATACAGTATGAAATTTCAATGAAAATGAATGCGATACGTCTCATTAGAGTTCAGGCTGTATTATTAAATACTAGTAGTATTTCATTACGAATGTATGTATCACGTAATAAAGTATACAGTACGATATTTCAATGAAAATGAATCATTTTGAATGCGATACTTTTCATTGCAGTTCAGCCTGTATTATTAATTACTAGTAGTATTTCATTGCGAATGTATGTACTACGTAATAAAGAATACAGTATGATATTTCAATGAAAATGAATCATTTTGAATGCGATACGTTTCATTGCAGTTCAGCCTGTATTATTAATTAGTAATAGTATTTCATTGCGAATGTATGTACTACGTAATAAAGTATACAGTATGATATTTCAATGAAAATGAATCATTTTGAATGCGATAGTTTTCATTGCGAATGTATGTACTACGTAATAAAGAATACAGTATGACATTTCAATGAAAATGAATCATTTTGAATGTCATGCGTCTCATTGCAGTCGAAGCATGCAAATTTTCATATTTAAAAACCACACGCATGAAGTATTTAATACATATTGCTCGGCCCTGTAAAATGAAAGGTACACAGAGAAGAGTCAAGCACAGTTTTATGCACTGCTTTTGGATCGGTGAATTATTTTTGTAACGCAAATACACTTAGCACAAAAATTTAGGGAGCAAGAAAAAAATCCATATTTTTGGGGGATTTTCAACAGGCTGTAACTCATACAAAAATGGTCGTACAGCAAAAAAAAAAAAGCAAATTGTAGCTCTAAGTGTCTAGTTTTCGGATCTGAGTTTGGAAATTTTTTTTTGAAATTTTTTTTCGAGTAATCATAAGAAAACCACCGAAAAAAAAATGTTCGAAATTTTTTTGGTTTTTTTTTAATCTACGGACGTGGAAATTTTTTTTCCGACTTAACCTCTATATGGACCGGATAGCTTGTTTATTCAGCTTTAATTTGGTTTTTTAAAAATCTCGATACGAGCATTTCTCGCTGAGATATCGGTGTTTGAATGGAAAAAGATCATTTTGTCTTTGATTACCAATATCTCAGCAACCAATGATCGCACAGAAATTTTGAGGTTGGTTTCAAAAACTTGAATAAATCCTCTACAAGGATTGGCAATTGAATTTTGAAATTTTTTTTTTTTTTCAATCATTACATGAATTTGAAAAAGCGACCAAAAAAGGGCTTTTTGTGGTTTTTTGGAAAATCAAGCGCCCAATCAAAAATATTGCGGAAACCACTAATGTTAAGTGTGCCTTTTACTGTTCAATATACCCACAAAAACCCTACGAAGTTTCAATTTAATCCAGCCAACCGTTTTTTTTCCCACTTGATCGAATTTTTGAAAAAATTAAAGGAGCAAGAATTTCGCTCTGAAAATGTCATAATTTTTATCAAAAATGAAAAAAAAAAAAAAAAAATTTCATTTTTCTCTCAATTCTGTATTAGTGACTTGGAAAATTTAAGAAAAAAAAAAATCGAAAATTTTTGAAAAAAAAATTCCAAAATTTTTGAATTTTTTTTTATTTTTTTTTTCAATTGGCCCTAAATTAAATAAATATAGCGACTCACTTTCTCACCGATTTTCCTCTTCCGCACTTTAATTTTCCTAGTCACAAATTAATTGAATAAATTAAAAGTTGATACCCCCAAGGAAGGTCGAATATTCGTTCTACGAATATTGGGACAATAATTTTTTTGTGCGAATTTAAACAGTGTCTAAAAAAAAACAGTTTTTCTTTAAACTAACCTGCTTTCTTGGTAATCGAGCCAATCAACAGTTTTTCTCAAAACTACCGTATTTTTTAATTTTTAGAAAAGCAAATTAACTGAGTTTTTGCAAGCTTTAGTTTTCTTTTTATTTTTTTTCATAATGCCTAGGCGGCATTTATCCGCGCCACAAGTCGCTCAGATAGTGACTCTAGTGGAAGAAGGGTACAATTACCGACAAGTCGGGGATCGTATGGACATTAGTTCATCTGTCGTATCTCGCGCATACAATCGGTATTTGGAAACCGGTGATTATCAACGACGAGTTGGCCAAGGTCGTCGTCGTGCAACAAATCCTCGTGATCCTTACAAAACTAAAGCTTGCAAAAACTCAGTTAATTTGCTTTTCTAAAAATTAAAAAATACGGTAGTTTTGAGAAAAACTGTTGATTGGCTCGATTACCAAGAAAGCAGGTTAGTTTTAAGAAAAACTGTTTTTTTTAGACACTGTTTAAATTCGCACAAAAAAATTATTGTCCCAATATTCGTAGAACGAATATTCGACTTGCCTTGGGGGTATCAACTTTTAATTTATTCAATTAATTTGTGACTAGGAAAATTAAAGTGCGGAAGAGGAAAATCGGTGAGAAAGTGAGTCGCTACATTTCTTTAATTTAGGGCCAATTGAAAAAATAAAATAAAAAAAAATAAAAAAAATTTCTTTCGAAAATTTTGGAATTCTTTTTTTCAAAAATTTTCGATTTTCTTTTTTTTCTTAAATTTTCCAAGTCACTAATACAGAATTGAGAGAAAAATGAATTTTTTTTTTTTTTCATTTTTGATAAAAATTATGACATTTTCAGAGCGAAATTCTTGCTCCTTTAATTTTTTCAAAAATTCGATCAAGTGGGAAAAAAAACGGTTGGCTGGATTAAATTGAAACTTCGTAGGGTTTTTGTGGGTATATTGAACAGTAAAAGGCACACTTAACATTAGTGGTTTCCGTAATATTTTTGATTGGGCGCTTGATTTTCCAAAAAACCACAAAAAGCCCTTTTTTGGTCGCTTTTTCAAATTCATGTAATGATTGAAAAAATTTTTTTTTTTCAAAATTCAATTGCCAATCCTTGTAGAGAATTTATTCAAGTTTTTGAAACCAACCTCAAAATTTCTGTGCGATCATTGGTTGCTGAGATATTGGTAATCAAAGACAAAATGATCTTTTTCCATTCAAACACCGATATCTCAGCGAGAAATGCACGTATCGAGATTTTTAAAAAACCAAATTAAAGCTGAATAAACAAGCTATCCGGTCCATATAGAGGTTAAGTCGGAAAAAAAATTTCCACGTCCGTAGATTAAAAAAAAAACCAAAAAAATTTCGAACATTTTTTTTTCGGTGGTTTTCTTATGATTACTCGAAAAATATTTTCAAAAAAAAAATTTCAAACTCAGATCCGAAAACTAGACACTTAGAGCTACAATTTGCTTTTTTTTTTTGCTGTACGACCATTTTTGTATGAGTTACAGCCTGTTGAAAATCCCCCAAAAATATGGATTTTTTTCTTGCTCCCTAAATTTTTGTGCTAAGTGTAGATAAAAGGATCCAACTTACGTTAAAAACCAATAGGTTTTTATATTGCTGTTGTGTATATATATATATATATATATATATATATATATATATATATATATATATGTGTGTGTGTGTGTGTGTGTATGTATAAATATCTCATCGCCATCGTGTACAAGAGTAAAAAATGGCCGAAAATATCGGGTTGACTTTGTGTATTCACTCTTGATTATATCTAGTCGACTAAATTTCAATTGGAAAATAACTTTTATTGATGTTTTGCGCTGCTATTAATTACTTGAATAGATTTATACTGAACAAGGCTCAATAATTTTGCTAACAGTAAAAGTGTTTACTATTTTCAATTCCATTTCATCATTTTCTATAGCATCTTTTGTTGTCCCTATCACATCTTTTTCATAAAACTTCATTTTTCATATAGAATATGATGATGCGAGTTTTAAGTGCGGGATAAGATTCAATTTGATTCATCCATAGTGCATAGGAAATGTTAGCAGCATAATCGTATCTCTATTATTGGAAAAAAGAAAAGAAAATGTAATGATACGAAAACGATAGAATCATGCCCTACAATGAGACGAAGACGAAAGAATTCAATTGGTCCCTGAATGACAAGGAAATCGTATAAAACTAAACCGCGGCTACGGTATGCATCTGATAGAATTCACCAGTCGCATAGAAATCTATTCAAATTCATAAAGTAGCAATGACGAACTTTACATTACAACAGATGGTTTTTGTTATCAAGGAAAAGTCACCAATCATCGCCGTACATGTATTATTCGAAATCATTTCCGCATCGCTTATAGTGTAGATTTTATAAAATCAAGCTGTGCAATGAGATACTAACGAACGAATAGTATTCATATGATGCATGGGAAATGAATTATACGATAATATGATGCGAGTTTTAAGTGCGGGATAAGATTCAATTTGATTCATCCATAGTGCATAGGAAATGTTAGCAGGATAATCGTATTTTTATTATTCGAAAAAAGGAAAAAAAATTTAATGATACAACAACGATAGAATCATGCCCTACAATGAGACGAAGACGAAAGAATTCAATTGGTATCTGAATGACAAAGAAATCATATACAACTAAACCGTGGCTAGGGTATGCATCTGATAGAATTCAACGGATCGTATAGAAATCTATTCAAATTCATAAAGTAGCAATGACGAACTTCACATTTATAACACGGAGCATTGGTTTATATTCGAAACGAACCAATATTTATGCACCACCAAGGGAGAGCGAGATAGGTCCGAAAGGATATCATGAGAATTATGCATTATTCCTATGATGGTTAATAATTTTCAATCGGACATTTTTAGCAGGGTAGAGCCCAAGGCTGTCACATAACAACCAAGGCTAGGTAGTGGCGATTTCAAGAACTAAAAAGCCGGGACAAAACGCGTTTTGTTTATCGTATAGGAATAGTAGGCCAGTGTCAGGGGGCTGGTTTAAGCCTACCAGCGGAAGCGAGAGCGAGAATGAAAACTGCCGTCAGCG
Organism: Ophion obscuratus; assembly: GCA_964007375.1. Lineage (NCBI taxonomy): Eukaryota > Metazoa > Arthropoda > Insecta > Hymenoptera > Ichneumonidae > Ophion > Ophion obscuratus. Next base: position 12,249,060 of record OZ023316.1, on the reverse strand, counting down.
CCGCTTATCGAGAACTAACGTTGGGGGATATTCCCCCAATAAAATCGGCATAGAATATCCAGTGATTAGTAGGAAGATGTACAAGCTCCCGTTTTCGGCGTGCCCCGGGAATGGATCTAAATCGCGGCGGCGAGTTCGGGAATATAAATTTGTGATCGTCGCCTCTGTCAAGGTTGCGGATTTCCTTGTAGCCGCGCGAGTTGTGATCACCGCTCAAGTCGATATCACAGTGAGCTTGACCACGAATGGATAGCTTGGTGGGGGAAATGTCTCCGCCTCTCGCAAATCGTGCTTACTCGACAGGCGAACGCAGCGAGGTTTTGCGTCCGATCGAGTTCGACATATTTGTGAAGCCGTACTGCGGATTAGAATATGCATAAATGAATTTCAAAATGAAAAACATGTATCGAGATCATTGTTTTCTCTCGGCTGCCTGTTTATGCCGAGAATACGGGTTAGAAAAATTAACGACGAAACGCGGTGAAAAATAAAACGCCGAAACGATCGTGGAAGGTTCAAAGAGAAATCTTGAGCCTTTGCCGCGGTCGTTTCGGCGGTTTTTTTCAACACAAATATTATAAATATGTTTGTATCATAAATGTTTCTGTATACTCAATGAGCGTCGTGGCTGAGTTGGCACCCTGACGGATTAACAATGTTTGCGGTCCGGGTTCGATCCCCGGGGAATCGATTTTTGATATATTTTTTTCTCTTCCCCCATGGACATTTATGTATGTAAAATATATGCAGAAAATATATGCTACATATATATATATATATATATATATATATATATATATATATATATATATATATATATATATATATATATATATATATATATATATATTGTGACGTTGCGTCACAAAGGAGATAGTAGAAAAGCCCGCGTGACCACGCTCGGGCTTCGTCTCCGCCATGCACCTTCTTCGGAAAAATGCAATTGTTAATATTAAGGTAGTATAAGGTGTTTTTATTATATAGCAGCCGCGACACTATCCCTCCCGTCCTTCCCGCACCCCTTATCAAGATCGCGGCACGACCACGCGGACTGTCGACTGGGGCCACGTCGGCCCGGCCGTCGACTCCAGAAAACCAGCAGTGCCATCTCCCAACGACGAGGACGGTGGACTGGCCGCCCGAAGGCACCCCGCTGCCATCTCCCGAGTCTCCGGCCTACCGCGCGCGTCAAGAGAGACTGCAGCTCTCGCGCGGTAAGGCTGACGAGCGCCGTACCGATCGGGGCGCTCCACGACTCGGGAGAGGAAGGATCCATCCGGGCGATCGACCAAAAGGGCGAGCCACGTGGATCGCGGTCGAAAATCCAAAGGAGGTCCGTCGTCTAGGACGGGATTGGGCGAGAGGAGGAAGCCGGCCGGCGTGGACCGGCACTAAGTCGTCGAGCGTGGTCGAGCACGGAGCGAAAACGATAGAGAACAAAACCCGAGAGAAAATCGAGCGAATAGAACCAAGGAACGGCGAATAATATCTATTGGTCGGAAAGGATCGTCTCCGCGAGACTGTAAGTGTTCCTTCTCTTATTTTTCTCTCGCAAGAGCGGCATCGAAAGCCGATAAAAAGTAGCTCGGGAAATTGCGTCGCACGGGCGACTGTCGAGTTCGTTTCTCTCACCCCTCCCCCGTCATCCCTGATCGTCGTCCCAAATCCGTGCGCGTCGTAATAAATGCAGTGTAAAATAGATTAAGAACTATAAAATCAGTGCGTGCGAATAGAATCATTAGTAGCTAAATAAAATGTAAAAAGGTGCTCGTGGCGGATCCCCATTGTCCCTCGTGGAAATTCCCCTCGCGCGCGCGTAGCCGCGGCCGCCTCGTGTGACACGGCCGTCGGCCGACTCGGGCAAAATTGTTCGCGGGAATACCGCGCGGCGCGATAAAATCGCGCGTTTAGCTTTTTTAGAGATTTTCGGCTTTGTGCCGTGTTAAATCGAATAAAGGAAAATAACGTAAATTAGTCGTGGTCCAAATTAAGTGGCCATCGTGTTAGAGAACCCCGTCTGTCCCCGATACCCTGAGACGTCCCCATTTCAGTTATATAGAGTCTCTCGCTTGCCGGCCGAAGGCCGTGTTTGTTTAGTTTTTTTTCTTGAGTCTGATAACTTTGCGTACGCGTTAAGCGCGTTGCCCGAGAAAGGCTGGCGCCCAATATAATAACGAAATTTATATAGTAGAGAATATTTAAACGGGTAGAGAAAATAGAGTTGGGACTTCGCGTGTCCGGTAACCCGTATAAGAATTAGAGTCAAAAGTATTATTATTGCAAAACAATTTAAATTGTATCGAGTCTTTTAGTATTTTCCTTATGTAATTTATTCCTTAACTTCTTTTTTTTTTGTATCGAGATTTCACTTAGAGTTCTGTGTAAAATAAATTATATTCAATTTTTTGGTGTGGACCCATCTGTGATTTTCCCCTTCCCCCTTCCACCGCCTACGTTAACACGCGATACCCGTCATAAAATTGGCGCCCAACGTGGGGCCCGAAAAAACTTTTGTTTTTTTTACAGAAAAGAGCCCACCACGACTATTATTGTTACTAAATTATTATTGTTAATTTTTGAATTAATAATAATCATTTTTCGAGAATTATTATTTTTCGTTACAGATTAAATAAAACATTTATTCGGTGTAAACGGTTTAAATTGAATAGTTGTTTTGCGTCTCTTGCGGAAATAATAATTAGCCCCCACCCCTGACAGGTATAGCTTGTCCCGCCACGGCACTCGCACATAGAGAATATTGAAAGGATCGGAAAATTCGGACGACCGAGTTTCCGTTCAATAGTCGCACCTGATTATTTTTTTTTGAGTTCGCTAACAAATAAAATTGTTTTTTTTTGTGTTAGCGATTGGAATTCATTTTGCACATTTTCGGCGACCGCACTTACCCTTTTTCCCCTAGAACCCATGCTTGTGTACTTGGCAATTTGTTTTTTTGCGCTGGCAATTGAAATTGTTATTTTTGTATTATTGCTTTGGCAATTAAAAATTAATTGGTGCATTATTGCGTTGGCAATTAAAAATTAATTTGACATTATTGCGCGGGCAATTGAAAAATTTGATTTGGCGTTATTGCTTGGGCAATTAAAATATTTTTTTCTGTATTGTTGCTTTAGCAATTTGGGAACATTTATTATCGTTTAAGGGAATACCGCTTGAATAAAGAATACTGAGCTGATATTTTCTTTTGTGGTGAATTGTGCCTCACTTAAGATTTTTGCATATTGCGCTGCTCGTTCACTTTGTCGGAATTGATTTTTTTTTTATGAAATAATATTATCGACTACCTGGTTTTTTTGTGTTTTCTTGCTTTTGTATTTTCTTTCTTGTTTTTTTTTGTGTATGTTTTTTTTTCAATTCCGCAAATATTCTGGAACGAGCTTAGTATTGACACGGATTTGGCTTGCTTAGTATTTTTGTGTATTTTGCGATGACTTTTGACATGACGGTATAAATTCCCATTTTTTAAAAAAAAATTTTTGTTTTGGTTTGTTTGCGCTTTATCGTTCTCCTCGCTGACCACGCATATCCCCCCCAATTTTCTTCACGCTTTGGAGAAGTGCTGACCCTAGCCCCAATACTTTTCGTTACGAAGCCCTAATAAAGACCGCGACGCTGAGTCCCTCGCGAACGGTCACCCCAACCCCAAACGATCCCCGAATATTCTCTATTCTTCTGTGGGGCCTCCTGAATAATTTAAGGAACATTTTATTGTTTTAGCTGGGAATCAGAAATCCCTTAAGGAATAATTATTCAGTTGGCGGAATAAAGTAAAGAATAGAAGACTCGACAACTCTTTAATTTTCTCGGCATTAAGGGAAATTTTTGGAGAATATTGCGTTGTCAGAGTCCGAGAAATAATACTCCTCGGGAACTTAGAGTCAGTTTATTAAACTAAACCGAAATAACGTTACAGTACCCGGGAGTAGAGTCAACAAACGAATTGTCGAGTAAGACTTTTCATTGTTTGTTTATTGCGGTATTTTTCGTTAAAAAATTGAGTTATTGAAGCCATTGGGTTTTACTTAATTTTTTTTCGGGTTTTGGGTTTGACCAAAAATTTATATTCCGTTTTGACCGTGCCGCGGAGTAATCGCGAGCGGTTACCCCCTCCCCACTCCCCTATTTTTTTTTTTCGTATATCGCATTTAGCTCATCCGCAAAATGGCAGATACCCCAGTGACGACGAGTATAGTCACGACCCCCACCCGTACGTCCCCCGTTATGACGACTTCCCCAATAGATCACCCCCGAGGACCGACATCGCCCCTCTCCGTGGATGTAGCCAATCTCTCACTGATGGCTACGGAAGAGAGGATAGCAAGACAAAAAGTTGAGCGGTTGACGACGATGCGGGACATCCTAGCAGCCTGTGACCGAGCGGGTCTCAACACGGACGGGACACAAAGCGAGGTACAGGATCGTCTCATCCGGAACGAAATAAGGACACGGATTCCAGGAGCCTTAATCCGTTGGGATGTCCGGAAGGATGAGCGGGGCGACGCCCCCCCATTCACGCTATCGGCTTCCTTGGCCGATCCACTGACGGTCACGTTATTCGGATCATCGACCGCTGACCGCCACCAAGTGCCGACATACGAGGAGTATCGGCCAATACAGAGGCGGACGATGACGTCGTCACCCCCCGGGTCCCAAGGAGAGGCCGCGGGTCCGGACGACCCCGATAGAACGCCGACGCCATCACCCAGGAGACTGGCGGTCCAGAGGGATCGGAGGTCGGCAACCGGACGAGTCAGTCCGACACCCACGCCCCGAGGAAACGTCACCACAGCCCCAGACCGTACGGCGGTCACCTTCGCCCTTCCCCCTTCCCAGTCACCCCACCAACCATCCCAAGCCTTCCCCACCTCTAGCCCAACTGCCACAGGATTATTAAGGATAAGCGGTAGCCAGGAGTGGCCACCGCATGACACGTATACCCTGTCGGCACCCACCCCCCGAAACAGTACCCGGATAGGACCCCTCCCAAAGGCTCGATCGCGACATGCAGACCCTCCCCCTCCCCGACCCCGATCCCAGCAGGACTCGTCACAGTATTACGACTCGCATGGGACACAGCATGCGAGAGGAATCGACCATTGGCAGAGATACGGGGCCCGATTCGCGGGAAATCCGGACGAAGATGCCGAGGAATTTCTGTGGAGGATGCACGAATACTGTATCTCCAGGAAGCTTACGGAGGAGGATCTGATGGACGCCCTTCCCGAAGCTTTCACCGGTGACGCGCGCCTATGGTTGAGAGTAGAACGAGAGGAATGGAGCTCGTACGAAGAATTCGTCTTCTACTTTCGTGAACGATTCGGCCACGGAGACTTACAGGAACGTCTCCGAAAGGAAATAGAACTCCGCACGCAAGGGCCGGGAGAGCCTATGGCGGAGTTCCTCACGAAAATAAGGACCCTCTTCAATCACCTGAACCCACCGTTGAGTAAAGAGACTCAACTGGATATTTGCTGCGAGAATCTGCAACCCGGATTACGCCGAGCACATCGAGCGGAAGGATGTGAGCAGCTTTCTCGATCTACAGCGGCTGGGACGCAGCCGCGAGATATTTTGGGGAAAGGCGAAGGCTTACAGGGCACCACCGAAGAAGGGTCTGACATTCGTGCCCTTTACATCGTATGAACAGCGTGGCCGGGAGGCCCGCACGAAGATAGCCGCCCTGGAGGAGCCAGAGGAATACGAGCCCGCAGAGTATGAGAAGCCCTACCCCTCTCCCCCGCCTACCCCTCCACCGTCGAGCCGAACCCCTCGCCAGAACCCCTCCGAGGCAGCCGCGAAGACCAAGGGTCATACCGGCTACCCAAAGAAGGCGAGGCAGCCTCAGAAACCCCCTTCCCCACCGAAACCCCCATCCGCCCCTTGCTCCCCCCATACCTGGAAAAACCCGCCAGCAAAACCCCCCGCGAGTCCCCCACGAATTCCACGAAGCCCGTCCCCGAAACAACCTCGGCCCAGCAATCCTGAAGGACCTGGCCCGAGGTGCTACAACTGTCGGCAACCGGGGCACCGTTACCGGGAGTGCACACAGTTGATGGGCCGATTCTGCAGAATCTGTGGATGGCCCGGATGTGATGTAAACTCGTGCCGGAATTGCGAACGAAAGCGTTCGGAAAACGCCCGGTCGGGAGGGCAGGAAGCCCCTGTGCCTCCCGACGGTCGTTAAAGAAGGAGAACCTCCTTCGGATGCCCCGACCCCAGCTGCAGCCTGACTGTGCGATGACGAGCGTAGCACCAGCGCGGCGAGCAGAGTCCAACCCGCCCCCGGCCGAAACAGAATTAGTAACAGACTTGTTCCCGTGCGAACATATGGCTTCCCGAGAAGAGGAAGGTGTGGCTGACCGAGAAGAAATGTTCATCGGAGCTTTAAGTATGGATGCTCGCCACCACTTATGGATTAACGTGGGTGGCGAACTCCTATTGGCGTTGGTAGACCCTGGTTCTACGAAAACGCACCTCGGACTGGAGGTAGCAAGGAGGAGAGGACTCCTCTTGCAACCGATAGTGGAGGGCGTTCGGGTCGCCAACGGGGCAGTAGTTCCGGTAGACGGGACAGTCACCCTGACCTTCGATCTCGCAGGAAAAGTCCAATCCCTCTCGGTACGTGTAGCCGCGTTAGGCTACGAATTTGTTATGGGGATTGACTTCTTGAGATTGTTCGGAATGCGTGTGGATTATAAAACGGATACGTGGTCCCTCCGCGGTGGTCCGGAGCGTAGCTTCGCGACACCGGGTGGGCCACGTTGGAGCATCCCCGCATTCCCCGAGGCTGCCGGCTTGGAACCTGCCTCGGTCTCGGCAAATAGACGTCTGGAATCCCTTCTGGACGAGTTAGTATCCCCCTCACAGGACGGACAGTTAGGACGAACGAACCTGACACAACATTACATCGACGTGCAAGGGCACCCCCCTATCCGACAGAAGCCCCGTACAATTTCCCCGTACCTCCTCCGAATAGCCCAAGCCGAAGTTGATAAAATGGTCCAAGAGGGAGTGATCGAGAGGACGAAGAGCTCTTGGCTGAGTAACCCGGTGATCGTCCCGAAACCAGGCGGTAAGCATCGTTTCTGCATCGACTACCGCGACGTCAACCGGGTAACAATGAAGGACGCCTACCCTCTTCCCAATATGGATCGGATCTTGGATGGCCTTCGGCTAGCCCGGTTCATCTCGAAGTTAGATCTGAGCCAGGCTTATTTCCAGATCCCCGTAGACCCCCAAAGTCGTCCTGTAACCGCCTTCGCCGTTCCTGGCCGAGGACTTTTCCAGTTCAGGAGAATGCCGTTCGGGCTGACGAACGCACCAGTGACGTTTCAGCGGCTGATGGATCAGCTCATCGATCCGGCATGGGAGCCCCATGTCTTTGCGTATCTCGATGACGTGATCATCGCCACCGACACCGAAGCCGAGCACTTCGAGTATTTGAGGATCGTCCTGAAAGTCTTCCGAGTCGCAGGGCTCACCATCAACCGGGAGAAAAGCGAATTTTTCTGCCCGGCAGTGACGTATCTAGGATACGCCATCGGCCGAGACGGATTGAAGGCAGACGCGGAAAAAGTTTCCCCCATCCTAGCCTACCCTCCACCCAGGACCCTTCGGCAATTACGCCGTTTCCTGGGAATGGTAGGGTGGTATGCCCGATTTTTACCCACCCTTTCGCGGGATAAAATTCCCCTGATCGAGCTCCTGAAAAAGGACGTTCCCTGGAAATGGGGGACCGAACAGCAGGAAGCCTTCGAGTCTCTCCGCGAAGCCTTAAGTCAGACCCCTATCCTAGCCCGCCCCGATTTCACCCGCCCTTTCGTCCTCCAGACAGACGCCAGCGACTCGGCCGTGGGAGCCGTCCTGACGCAGGAATTCGACGGTGAAGAACATCCGATCGCGTTTGCCAGCAGGGTGCTGAGTAATGCCGAACGTAAATACACCGTCACGGAGAAGGAGTGCTTGGCGGTAATTTGGGCAGTGAGGAAGTTTCGACCGTACATCGAAGGCACTCACGTTACGGTCATCACCGACCACAGCAGTCTCCAATGGCTACGGAATCTGAAGGACCCCTCTGGACGATTAGCCCGGTGGGCACTCTCGATGCAGGCATGGGACCTGACGATCGTCCATAGGAAAGGAACCCTTCATGTTGTCCCTGATGCCCTTTCCCGCATGTACGAGGACACCGACGCGGCCTTAGCCGCGCTCGGAGAAAGTACCGACCCCTGGTACCTGGACAAGGTACAGAACGTCCGTGAATTCCCCTGGAAATACCCAAGCTGGAAACTCGAGGACAACAAGCTGTACTATCATCGGCCGCATTCAATCATCGATCCGACGATTGTGGATTTGGACGCCTGGAAGCTTGTCTTGCCGGCCGAGACTAGGCCGCGAGCAATGGAGGATGCCCATCAAGGACCCCAGGCTGGCCACCTGGGTACTGATAAAACGTATCAACGGGTCATCCAGGATTTCTTCTGGCCAGGCATATTCCAAGATGTAGCACGATACGTGGCGCGTTGCCCCGTCTGTCAGCTCCACAAAGTTTCGCAGCTACCCCCGTCCGGCTTAATGAGAGAGCGCACCACGGAAGGTCCCTGATGCGTAGTTGCTGCCGACGTGATGGGTCCGTTTCCCCCCAGCAAGACCAAGAACCGTTACGTCGTTGTCTTCCAGGATGTCTTCACGAAGTTCGTGGAGGCTAAGGCGCTCGGTAGTGCTACCGGCGCCACAATAATGAAGGCGTTCGAGACTCTGGTGGTCAACCGGTACGGTTGCCCACAGTATTTCCTGACCGACAACGGGACGGAATTCGTCAACACACACGTAACGCGGTATTTGGACGAGCTTGGAATTCACCAGACAACGGTGCCGCCCTACCACGCGCAGGCGCATTCGGTTGAGCGAGTCAACCGGACTCTGAAGACAATGATAACATCGTACGTGGGAATGGATCACCGAGACTGGGACGCCCACTTGCCGGAGTTATGCTTTGCGATGAACACGGCCGTGCAGTCCTCCACCCAGATGACCCCCGCATTTTTAAATTTTGGCCGAAACCCCCGCCCCGCCAAAAGCCTCCGAGACGAAGTCCCTGAACCCCCCAAATTAACCCCAGGAGACCCGGAAGTTTGGTCCAATCGGATGCAGCGGTTACCTCTGCTGCACGACTGGGTTCGGAAGAACTTAGAGGCCGCCGCGAAAAGGCAGGCCAAATACTACAACAGAAACCGAAAAGATACAAGGTATCAGGTGGGAGATGTAGTTCTGAGGAAGAACCGAGTTCTGTCGTCGGGAGCGCAGAACTTCGCTGCCAAACTGGCGCCGCGGTACAGCGGCCCCTTTCGTATCTTGGCGGTGCACTCCCCGGTAGTATATGAACTCGAGGATCCGACGAGTCGTCGCAACCCTCGAGTTCACATTAAGGACCTGAAGCCCTTCCGGGACCCGCAAGGAGTCCCAACCCCCGAAGAGGAAGCAGCCCCTGACCCAGCAATTGCCGGCCCGAGCAGGCCGCGATCACCAGCTACAGAAGCCCCAAGCCCAAAACGGCGTCGCCGTAGCGGGCTACGTTCCCAACGTTCGAAGCGGGTGGAGCTCTCCGACGCCCACCTTTTTGACCTGATCTCCCGTTTGGAACGACAAGGACAGTAGGATCAAGGACAGACTCGCGCTTAGTAATGCTTGCTTTGCTTTGAGTGCTAACTTGGGGTTTTGCGAGATGCATACCCCGATGTCCCACACCCAAATCCCCTTCCGATGTCCATATCCTGATGCCCCAAATTCCCCCTTCCCCTACCGATCTCCCTCCCTAGAAATCCTATCCTGATGCCCCAAATCCTACCCCCACCTATTGTTGCCCCAAACACGATATCCTACATCCCACGGCCTGGCCCTGGAACAGCTTCATGAACGGCCAAGGAAGCCGCGACGAGGAAGAATCCAGCGACCAGCGAGTCAACGTAGTCATCTAGAGATTAGATACGGTGAAAGGCCAAGGAAGCCTCGCCGGAGGTCCCAGCGAGCATCGAGATACTCATCCGATGGTGAAGCTACAGAACGACTGACGACAGTACCTGAGTATGCGACGAACGACTACCAGTAGGGCAAAGTCATCGCAAAGATTAGCGAAACTAAGGTAACCAGTCTGTGACGTAATTATAAGGAACCTATCATTTCGGTATTACGGGTAATTCCAGCCAACGGATATCATGAGTAAATTCCGCCAGTCTGGGACTCAAGTAAACCTTTCCTTAAAATACCCCTTCCAACCTCCTCCCCTGAAGTAACGAAGGTAAAACTGAATAACCGCTCTTGCAGGAAAAGAGGGGAGTACTCCAGTTTAAGCAGGGGGGAGTTGTGACGTTGCGTCACAAAGGAGATAGTAGAAAAGCCCGCGTGACCACGCTCGGGCTTCGTCTCCGCCACGCACCTTCTTCGGAAAAATGCAATTGTTAATATTAAGGTAGTATAAGGTGTTTTTATTATATAGCAGCCGCGACACTATCCCTCCCGTCCTTCCCGCACCCCTTATCAAGATCGCGGCACGACCACGCGGACTGTCGACTGGGGCCACGTCGGCCCGGCCGTCGACTCCAGAAAACGAGCAGCGCCATCTCCCAACGACGAGGACGATGGACTGACCGCCCGAAGGCACCCCGCTGCCATCTCACGAGTCTCCGGCCTACCGCGCGCGTCAAGAGAGACTGCAGCTCTCGCGCGGTAAGGCTGACGAGCGCCGTACCGATCGGGGCGCTCCACGACTCGGGAGAGGAAGGATCCATCCGGGCGATCGACCAAAAGGGCGAGCCACGTGGATCGCGGTCGAAAATCCAAAGGAGGTCCGTCGTCTAGGACGGGATTGGGCGAGAGGAGGAAGCCGGCCGGCGTGGACCGGCACTAAGTCGTCGAGCGTGGTCGAGCACGGAGCGAAAACGATAGAGAACAAAACCCGAGCGAAAATCGAGCGAATAGAACCAAGGAACGGCGAATAATATCTATTGGTCGGAAAGGATCGTCTCCGCGAGACTGTAAGTGTTTCTTCTCTTATTTTTCTCTCGCAAGAGCGGCATCGAAAGCCGATAAAAAGTAGCTCGGGAAATTGCGTCGCACGGGCGACTGTCGAGTTCGTTTCCCTCACCCCTCCCCCGTCATCCCTGATCGTCGTCCCAAATCCGTGCGCGTCGTAATAAACGCAGTGTAAAATAGATTAAGAACTATAAAATCAGTGCGTGCGAATAGAATCATTAGTAGCTAAATAAAATGTAAAAAGGTGCTCGTGGCGGATCCCCGTTGTCCCTCGTGGAAATTCCCCTCGCGCGCGCGTAGCCGCGGCCGCCTCGTGTGACACGGCCGTCGGCCGACTCGGGCAAAATTGTTCGCAGGAATACCGCGCGGCGCGATAAAATCGCGCGTTTAGCTTTTTTTAGAGATTTTCGGCTTTGTGCCGTGTTAAATCGAATAAAGGAAAATAACGTAAATTAGTCGTGGTCCAAATTAAGTGGCCATCGTGTTAGAGAACCCCGTCTGTCCCCGATACCCTGAGACGTCCCCATTTCAGTTATATAGAGTCTCTCGCTTGCCGGCCGAAGGCCGTGTTTGTTTAGTTTTTTTTCTTGAGTCTGATAACTTTGCGTACGCGTTAAGCGCGTTGCCCGAGAAAGGCTGGCGCCCAATATAATAACGAAATTTATATAGTAGAGAATATTTAAACGGGTAGAGAAAATAGAGTTGGGACTTCGCGTGTCCGGTAACCCGTATAAGAATTAGAGTCAAAAGTATTGTTATTGCAAAACAATTTAAATTATATCGAGTCTTTTAGTATTTTCCTTATGTAATTTATTCCTTAGCTTCTTTTTTTTTGTATCGAGATTTCACTTAGAGTTCTGTGTAAAATAAATTATATTCAATTTTTTTGGTGTGGACCCATCTGTGATTTTCCCCTTCCCCCTTCCACCGCCTACGTTAACACGCGATACCCGTCATAATATATATATATCGGTCGCATATATAGTGACGAAAAATAGAATAATACGTATATATTCAGTATATATGCACCAAATATATGACGCATATATGCCCCATATATTTTCGATATATTTTTCTGACCAAAAAAATATATGCTACGTATAAATACTATATATGATGCAGATATGAGGCATATCCGACGCATATATTTTCGGTATATTTTAAAACTATTTTTGTGTCAGAAAAATATATCAAAAATGTATGCGTCATATATGACGCATACATTTTTGATACATATTCCTGACAAGAAATATATACTGTGAATAAACACTATTATAGTTAAACTTAATAAAACTTAAAACTTAAACTTAAAAAAACTTAATGTACAGTTAAAGTACACTATTACATATAAACACTATATACACCCACATGAAAATAAAATATATAAAAAATATATCGAAAAATATATAAAACATGTATTAAATATAGCTGGTTCGAAAAGTTGGATATGCCAATTATATTTTTGGGCAAGAGTAAAACCTATACGATATATAAGTATAAATCCATTTAAGATACATCTTAAGAGGGAATGATACCTCATCGCGGTCGGTATGGTAGAACAATTATAGATTTCCAAAAATCTCGAAAACGGCTCTTCAGATCCCGTCGAAACTTTACCAAACGACGTCAAATAGATAGACGAACAGCTGTCTTCCCCTCAAATTTTCTGAATTTGAGGAAAAAAATGTAGATTGGCTTATCATGAGCCAATCTACATTTGGGAATCTATAATTGTTCTACCATACCGACCGCGATGAGGTATCATTCCCTCTTAAATATATCAAACATACAAACTGAATGTATGTTTTATATATTTTAAATATGGTTGGTTAAGCAACTTGAGTAACAGATGACGTTGCAAATCAAAAACATCTTCAAGTCGGTATTTCGCGAAAATCTAGCCGTACTAGCCGGAATAAATGATCGGAGAAAAAAATTGAAGGTTATGTAATTCTATTCAATTATCGCTCTCTATGCGAACGCAATTAAGTAATTGATCCGATAATGTTAGTTACCCTTTTAAATCCATACATTTCTCAATAAACTAACATTGTGTATTGTACGATATGCAGACGATACGAAAGTTAATTTAATAAGTAGAACTAGCTCGGTGGGGAACGTCCCAGCTCATCACTCAGAGGTCCCGGGTTTGAAACCACCTTACGGCGTGTAAGCGTCTGATATAATTTAAATTTGAACCATTAATATATTTGAACCGCAAACACCATAATCGTAATTAATGACAAGGAAAAATATCGTAAAAGGGTGCAATGATATAAATAACGTCATAAGAAAATTTTTAAGAATATTTCAAGTATAGTTTAAATCTATTTCAAGTATATCTTAAATGCACGTTGAATATATTTCAATAATATTTGAAATGTAGTATGAACATACTTCAAGTATATTTTTAACGGAGTATGAATATATATCGTGTATATTTTAGATGTAGTTTAAGTACATTTAAAGTATATTTCAATTATAAGTCGAATACAGTTAAAATACATTTGTAGTATTTTTTTAGGGCAATTTGAGTACATTGTAAGTATTTTTTCAATATAGTTTGAATATACGTACCCGCCTATCCAACATATATATTTTTAATGCATTTCCCGTATATATTGCATATATCTAATCTATATCTAAGATGGATAATATATATCTGAAATATATTTTACATCCATTTTTAATATATCGAAAAATATATTTTTACATATATTTTATTTCCGTGTGGGCAGATATGCTACGCATATCTGTATATATGTGGCATATATGTACCATTTATGCAGTATATATGTGGTATGCATTCAGTGTGTATGCAACATATATGCTAAATATATGTGGTATATATACAGGGTAAAGGACATATATCATTGATATATGGTACAGTAATATACAGTAATACCACGTATATACATCTCATATATAAAAACGTTACGAAAATTAGAATTTGGCACATATATGCAACATTTATTTTCAATATATGGCATACATTTCACATATATTACAATTATTAATAAAATAAATTTGCCTTATATCTTTGTGTGTATAAATTTCCATGGGGGTTCATTTTAGATTCGAGAAAATTTCGAACTTCCTCTCGCCTGTCCAGGCATTATTTGTGATATTTGATTCATATATATTTCATTTTAAAAAAGACATTGCTACCGGGGACCGAACCCGCAATCGCTCGCCCCGCCGGGCGTTTAAAATTTTGGTGCAAACGGTGTTGGAAACCATGAATAAAAAATAAATTTTTCTCCCAATACGTAAATGAGTTTTTATGCTTGCCCTTGGAAAATCAATTTTAAAAATTGTTGGAAAATAGTGCCGAAACGATCGAGAAAGACTCAAAGAGAACTTGACGTGTGTGTTTCGGCATTTTTTCTGCACGTTTCACATTGGATAAGTGTGTTGAAGCATTTTTTCTACACGTTTCACATTGGATAAGTGTGTTTAGGCATTTTTTTCAACACATTTCACATTAGATAAGTGTGTATACCTACGGCAGCTTTGCAATCACAAGAGCCTCGCGGCTGAGATATCAGCGTGCGGACGTTAGATATTTAAGTTCGGACGACGCGGTTTCGAACCCCGGTATTAATGTATTTTTAAAAATATTAAACATATATGAATTAAATATCATCAATAATGCCTGTACAAGCGAGAGTAGCTAAAGTGAGAGGAAGTTCGAAATTTTTTGAACATAAAAAGAAGAGAAAAAAAATAGATAAAAATCGATTCACTGAGGATCGAACCCGGACCGCAAGCATTGTTAATCCATCAGGCTGCCAACTCAGCCGAGGCGCTCATTGAGGATACAGAAACATTTATGATACACGCTCTATATTGTTTAGTGTTGAAAAAAAAACCGCCGAAACTACCGCGGCAAAGACTCAAGATCTCTTTGAACCTTCCACGATCGTTTCGGCGTTTTATTTTTCAACGCGTTTCGTCGTTAATTTTTTAAACCCGCATTCTCGGCATAAAGAGACAACCGAGAGAAAACAATGATCTCGGTACATGTTTTTCACTTTAAAAGTCATTTAATGCATATTCTAATCTGCAGTACGGCCACGCAAATATGTCGAGCTCGTTCGGACGGAAAACCTCGCCCCGTTCGCCTGTCGAGTAAGCACGATTTGCGAGGAGCAGAGACTTTTCCCCCACCGAGCTACCCATTCGTGTTCACGCTCACTGCGATACCGACTTAAGCGGTGATCACGACTCGCGCAACTACAAGGGATTCTGCAACCTCGACAGAGACGATGATCACAAAATTATATTTCCGAATTTGGCGCCGCCATTTAGCGCTATTCCCGAGGCACGAGGAAAACGGGAGCGATGTAGATCTCCCTAGTAATCTCTGTAATATCCTTAAGAACTGCTCGTCTATGTATCTCTGAATTTGTTGGTATTACCGAGGGGGCTGGCATCTTTCAGAATTTTTGCTACGCAAAATATCTTCTGTAGTGTCCTACTCTGCCACTTGCAGCGCTAGTTGTTCTCGAACAATCCTGATGCGCGCGCAGCGGCTATGTATTTATACACACACGCACACATATAATTCGAAGACTTTCGATAACTTCGAATGCGAGGATCGGCTAATATGCTGAAAAATGCACCTTTTCAGGATTACGCGGGTACCCTGAGGTTCAACGGTGCATAACACACGGCATTAGCGCACGTATAAATAATTTCGGTAATTTCATCAATACCGCACCGTGGCTTAAACTCGAAACGTCAAAATAGTCGTATTCGCCGTCGGGGTGGTTAACGAGTGAGATGCAGTCAAAAGGGTGAAGAAACTAGCATTTTGAATAATTTTTTTTATAGTAATTAAGTTTGTTTTACAAAAGTGGTTACACAGACTTTTTATGTCATATTTCAAATTGACTTGTACAAATTTTCAAAAAAAAATATTGATTATTTATAAAAATATCGCCATCTTTGTCGGACCCCCTTCGGCATGGAGTGCTTTGCGGTAACCATCATAACATTTTACTGGATCATCTGAAGTAAAAAAACCAAAAAAAATCATGACTGTAATAATAAATCTAGTCCTTAATCGAAGCTTTTTTTCGCAAAATTAACAGAATGGCGGCTCCCGACAGATAACTTTCGATTTTCGACCAAAAAATCGCTCATTTATTGTTAAAAAAAGAACAAAAATTTTTAACAAAAGTGAAAATCCTTCCATTAAGGACTAGTTTTTAATGCTATCAATAAGCACACCAAATTTCATCAAAATCCATGGAGTTGTTTTTAAATTATAGTGGTCACTAACTCGAAAAACATAGTTTCGAGAAATACGCGTATTATGTGTTCGTAATTTTTTTTAGCTCGATGGATGAAGTTAAACTTTTTTTATGTATTTTGATCCGCTGATTCTGAATATGACAATTTTTGCCGAAAAGTCGAGAATTCAATTGTTTATAGCCAATTATTAAAACAATTTTCCAAAAAATTGAAGTTTTTCGGGATTAATTATTTTTTTAAAACATTTTGGGCAATTTTAAAATGAAAATATTCGTTATAAAATTTTGCTAAAGTTCAGAGTTTTTGAGCAATACATTTTTGAAATTTTCTGAAAAGTTTTCCAATTTTACACTTGATTTATATATAGAAATACTAATTAAAAAAATACTTACATCGAATCATTAATTCCTAGTCCATACAATAAGGCTTCTGCCGATGTGGAACCTTCCACAATATCAATTTGTTGTTGTCTTCGAAACATTCTGCCTTCCCGGGTATTAGTACAGGCAATAGAGGAGCCCGTTACTCTTGTCCATAATACACTAAATTGCAGGAGTTATTTTATTTTTTAAATAGTTTCAGTATCATGTACTAAACATAAATGCACAAAATTCTTACTAATTTGGAGGGCGGAAGTGCCACCATTTTGAGACAAACCGTTTCGGCCTATATTTCCGCAACCGTGCACTTGAGACCAAAAATGACAAAACCTTTATTGTAGATAATTAAATTTTCAATCTTTTTTCGTTAAAAATTTTTTTGTATGACTCACCGTTAACGACTATTACGATTTCTTTATTGACTTTTGGAGCCACATCTCTTCTAATAATTGTTTAAACAATAAAATGCTAATGACCTAAGTTGTAGATCTACAAATTTCCTACAACTTTTACTTTGAACTTTTTTTCTCTAAAATTTATATGTTTGAAGTTATAACGCGTTAATTTAAAAAATCGTGTCGACAAACATGCATTTCATGACATTTCATGCAAATGCAGAACCGGCTGTGGACTAACCTGTGTGTGCCGAAAAGCAGGTTTGGACTGCACGGTAATTTGTGAGAACTGCACAGAGGAAACGTGCTCGAATCAGTAAAAAATAAGCGTCGACAATACCGAATTGTACGACGTCGAAAAAGATATTGTAGATAACGCCGACGAAAAATTAATTGGGGCGTTGAGATCTTTATATGTCACCGAAGAGGGTGACTAAGAGGAAGAGGAGGATATCATTGAATCTTCACCGCCCGCTAAACGCACGAGAGTTGAAGAAGATTTCTGATTCATTTTTAGTTGTACGTTTTTCAAAATAAATTTTCCATGTCTTTCTAAATAGATTTCCCGTCTTCTTATTCCTTTGTTTCATTATGCCATCAGTGTATAATTAATTATTTGATAATGATCGAGGAGCGATTCGAGGTAAAGTACTATCTAATAGTATAAAATATAATATAAACTTAAACAAATTTCAACGGGCAGTCGATGTTTTTTGGAGGTAAGAAGGCAAATTATTTATTGCTAATGTCACTATCATTAATATTTTGTTACATATTTATTGAATTTTCATCATTACACTATGCATACCTCGTTTCTATTAACCTTGCACCCGGTAGTACAACATTGAACGCGTTATGACCTCAAAAATATTTATATTAGAGAAAAAAGTTCAAATTAAAAGTTGTAGAAAATTTGTAGATTTACAACTTAATTCATTGCCATTTTATTGTTTAAGCAATTATTGGAAGAGATATGGGTCCAAAAGTCAATAAATAAATCGTAATAGTCGTATAAGTCGTTAACGGTAAGTTATACAAAAAAAATTATTGAAGAAAAAAGATAGGAAATTCAATTATCTACAATAAAGGTCATTATCATTTTTGGCCTCAAGTGCGCGGTTGCGAAGATATAGGCCGAAACGGTTTTTCTCAAAATGGTGGTACTTCCGACCTCCAAATATGTAACGATTTTGTGCATTTGCATTCAGTACGTAATACTGAACCTATTGTGACGTGGAAATTTTGCACGTCACAATATATTAAAAGTAGCTCAGGCTCGGCGCATGGAAAGGCACCTCCCGCCGTCCAGGAACCCCTCAAGCAATTCCCCAGGGCCCAACAAAGCGCAAAAACCATTTTATTAATACTCTTATTTTTATTTATTTTATGTTATACTTCGGAGCGAACGACGTATCCTCACTGCTACATAGGGCAGGATCGCGGAACGAGTTGAGAATGTCGGCAACGGAGTAATTTACCCTCACGCACGCGGTCTCGCGACGAGGCGTCGCTCATCGACGCTCGATATCAGCGGATCCCAATAAGAAAGAAGTGGGGGGTCTCGCCTAATAACGGCCCTCCGCACCTCGCGTCAAGGGATTCCGTCGGGTATCAACGAGCGACAACGGAAAGTCGCGAATTCCAAGGATGGGTCGCCGGCTCGAAGCCCCACTCCGAGCTGTCTGACTCCCTCTACAGCCGGTCATCATCCCGATGAGTCCGTGACCCAATCAGGTCCCGGGACGGGAGCCGAAGGCAATTTTCACGTCCAATAATTTTGAAAATGCGAACTTTATCGGCAAGGTCAACGCCGAAAAATCGAAAAGGCTGTGACTAGGCAAGGAGTGGGGGTCGGGACCTAGGTCCGCGGAAAGACTCCACGCGAAAATTATAATTACTTGAGTTCTGGTCTGGAGCGAGGAGAGGTGCACTTCCTGAGCCGTAGCCGTTCCCGCCACCCAAGAAAGCAACGCCACCGGAAAAATCGTAGATAGAGACCGAGGTTTTACCGGATCGAGATCTTCTGAAACCGTAGCGGTGAGGCCGTCGTTTCGCCCGTCAAAACCCGTTGTAATGCGCGCGCTGTGGCCCGTTGGGTAAAGTACTGAATTTGAAATTATTGGAGATATTAAAGTCACGAGCGATATTGTCGCGGCGGATCACTAACGGACGGGAAAGATCGAGTCACCTTGCGCGATTCCGTCATTCGCGAAGACCTTGCTAAAATTAAATTAACGTAGAGCCGCCGAGAGGGGTTCATTTTTCAAGCACCAGAACAAAAGTCATTTAGCATAAGTTAGAATTAAGATATTATTTGTTTGTCGTCATTTCCGTTCGCGCAAGAAATCTGTACAATTTGGAAAAATAAGAGGACCGCGAATTGCGCGTATCCTGGACCGATCCCGCCGTATGCGGGAGTCGAGAGAGAATAAAAATGTATTACGATTGTCACCAAATCTCGGAGTGTTCTTGTAAAATCTTTTTGTGCTGTTGTCGCGGATCAACCCCGCCCCTCTACCAAACTCAGGGCTGCGGCAGTCGGGCAAACGACATCTCGTCGATTCGTCGGGAAAAATAAATTTGTCGCGTAAGAATTTGCGCGGCTGGCGCCCTATCCTGTACGAGTCTGATGAGAGAGCGAATTTTGGGACGCGAGTACCGGAAATCGTGTCACACTATTTAAAAAAGAAAATACCTCCCGCAATTTAGTGCAAGAAAAAATCCTCTATTGCCTGTACTATACTATCGTTTGCACGTTTGTCAGCTACGTCTCTACATTGAGAGTAGACGTGCCCCCTTTACTCATTGTGGGATATCCCGGAAACTATTCATCGGATTGCCTCGAAATTTTCAGGGAATATTTTCGAAACACCATACTTCAAGAAAATGTAAAAAAATCTTTTTTTTAAATTCTGATTGCCTCTCACTGCTTAAGTACGCCGTGCGGGCCACGCGCCTGCGCAATAAGAATATTGTCAGTGACCTACTAGCGCCACGAGGTGAGGTAGGACTAAATAAGGGGTCAAAAGGCGTAGCATGTTTATATACGGTAAGGGATAGGAGTTGCCAGCCCCCTGGGATCACCTCTACATTAAGGTTGTTATGGGGTTTAGCCGTCGGCGGCACGGTCTTACTGCAGGTTTGACAACGGTGGTAGTGGGGATAGGCACCCTCAGCGGCTCTGTTTTTCATTCCGATTTCTGCCACTTGGTGCGTGACGGCAAGGGAAAGTGGTGTGCGACAAAAAGAGAAACAGCTCTTCTCTCCTTTTCCCTCCGGACCGCAGCGCATGCGCCGTTTGCCCTATGTTAATTTACCGTACTGTCGTGTAAACTGCATAATATATGAAACCTATCAAAAATAATGTGTTGATTAAAAAAAAAGATGACTATTTGTGTCTAAAAAAAAACTGAAAACTTTTTGAATACTTAAATTTATAACAGCACATATCTGTTCATTTTGGCACTATATTTTATTTTGGGTGTTTATTGATGTAATTAGCAGTATAAAGATAGCTTTCCGGTGTAGGTACACTTTTTCCTTGTGATTTTACGAATTTATATCAATATTTAGATGATTGTGTCATTCGGCTAAATTTTTATTCCAGCTCAGGCATTTTAAAGCTTATTCTTTATGGTGATGCAGTTATTGAACAAACTGTTTTTTTTAACGTAATGATATTTTAATTGTCGCAATAACTAACTTTTTGGTCTAGACATTCTGCGTTTTCCAGGGTATCATCAAAGAGGTAAGAGTCTATTACCGTGTTTTTCACAATTTATTAGGATAAGGGGCAAATATGCGAATTATCATTTTTCACATGGCCTAATTTACGACCATTTACATCCTTTTTCTCCAATGTATGACAATACATCGTTCTTTGAGATGTTTTTCACACACGTACTGAGGCTCTTTCAGTCCCACGATAGAATCGAGCTATTTTTTTGTACCGTTCGACGTTTCTGGACACTTGAAACACGGAGCATTTTTACTTAAAACTTTTATACCCCGTTTTACAATTGCGAACCGTGCACCCCTTAACCATACCGCATTTTTTTTTAAACACTACCAGAAGAAATTAACCTTTATGCGTAAAAACACGATAGAAAAATGTATGACGGTAAATCGCGTAGAACCTCGTGGTATATGGTCGCAAATAAAGGTTATTTCGACAATCGCGCCACAAAAACAAACGTAAACGCCTTGGCCCTGTTCAGCCCCCTCACACCTGGCCCCCTGGCTTTTTAGTTCTTGAAATGGCCACTGCCTAGCGTTGGCTGTTGTGTGGTAGCCTTTGGCTCTAAATACTCCGATCAGCTGAAAGATTCGATACTTTCGTGGCTTTCGCCTATTATCGTTATGGCGACGTTATTTATTGTGTTCAAATGGAAAATCATTCCAAATATATCAATAGACTTTTCTTTGTGTGAGATATTCGAAACAACGGCGCAACATACATATATATGCATGCCTGTCACACGACTACTAGCGCCACAGTAGGGCAAGGACATTTTGCGATCAGCATTTATCTACCAGTGTCAGGGGGCTGACCGTGTTCAACGGCAAGAGGTGAGGGGGGAAGCACTTCCCCTCGCTAGTGGCGGCGCGTAGCGGCACCTAGTGAATCGAAAAGTGAAGACGATGAGCGTGCCTACCCCTACCCCGAAAATTTGGCTTCGTTGCAAGACCTGTATGTAAGACCGTGGACCATGGGTAAAACTCATGGGCGCATATCTCTCTGTTCACCCATAGGTCTCCAAGATTGACCTCGTCAAAGTTAGCCCCCCCACTTTTACTAATCGAACTTTTTTTTACGAATCGTTTGGTGGTCGTTTGGTAGCGTTTGGTAAACTATTCAAATCGTTTGGAAGTTCTCTGTTTTTCAAAAAATCGATCATCAAAAATTGGTCGATCATCAAAAATCGATCATCAAAAATTGAAACTTCAATGGGTTTGACTTTAAAAAAGAACCCAATTCCCAACGAACATTGCACTCCCAATTTTAGCCCCGTGAGGGTTGATTTTCCGGAAACACTGAAATACGTTATTCTCAATTTATTAACTAAAAGTTTAAATACGAATTTCTATAGATATCACTTGAAAATTGCCGAATTGTCATAAAAATCTACATCATCTATTGAACCCTCTTAAATCAATTTAGATAATCCCTTTTTAAGGGGTGCCTGGATAATAAAATCACCATGACTTCCAAATTTCACGTTTCTACCATTAGTGGTTTAGGAAAGTTCACGAGAGTAATGGTTTGTGTTTTCCGTTATCTCTGAATTCATCTGAAATCGAAAAAAGTATGCAGAAATCGTGATTTATATTCTGAATCGAAGGGTCTCGTGATAGGATTTGCTATTGGCTGACTCAATCCGTCACTGCCCGTGAGTGGCGAATCTGAATTACCCGGCCCACAAGGCGTCCGCTGGTGATTCTCCCAATGCTTGTCCGCGATGTCGTCCCGTTAAATTCGCTTGCGCCCTTGAAAACCTTGCTGCTGTCCTTCAGCACGTATTTTCGAAAATTCAAATATTATTTTTTCGTTTCTTCTTGTTGTCTCTTCAGATACACTTTGGGTCACTTACATGATACTGTTGATGGTTTGAGCTAGCTCGTTGAGAATTAGGTTCTTCTTGGCCACTGGTGGACTGTTGCTACTGTGGGATAAGCCTTTGCTCCTCCATGAAACGTCTAGACTTCCCAGAGCTTTGTTTGTACTGACAGTGCTAACAGGCGCTGTACTGGTTGCTGGCTTTGCACCGAACAGACCACCTGTTCTCCTACCGAGCTGGAAAAATGGAAATGGTAAAAATGGTTAGAATGGCAAACGTAAAAATGATTAAAAATGCGAATATAAAAATGGTAAGATGCAATGGTGGTGCAATTGTAAAAACAGTAAAAATATCAAGAACGACAATTCCGTCCAGCGTTAAAAAAATTCTCTAACAAGGAACATCCCTCAGGTGTCCGCCTCCGATTTTGTTGAAACTCATATATGTGATAGAGCATCTAAAACTTTGAGACACGTATTTTTTTTTATCGGCGGAAAAACGGATTTAAGGGGGGATACCGCCCCTCAAAGAAAGGCGTGTCGAGGGGTGATTTTGCAGTTTCACCCAGAAGCAATCCACCGATCTGAATGAAACAAAAACAAAAATTCTTCTAATGAAAAGCGATGAAAAATCCACTATGAGAATGTTAAGAAAAAATTAAATTAGGGGGTAAACCACCCCTCAATTTGCCTTTTTTTCACCCCACACTTAAGAGGGTTGTATGCACATTAATAAAACAGGTATCATTTTGAAGGGCAATTAAAATTAAAGCTGACGGGTTTTTGCATTTGGGTGGCATAGCAAATTTAAGGGGGTAAACCACCCCTAACATAAATTTATTCATCATGGTCGTTTTTTCTGTGTTTAAAGTATATCCGCTGATTTTAAATATTTCTATAAGCTACAATTTAATGTTTCCCATATGTCATAATTATTACATTCGTCTTAAGGGGTAACTACCCCTCTGACGAGAAACATCATTGAAGTATCCGCTTTCGATATTGTTGAAACTCATATATGTGGTAAAGCATTGCAAAATATTAAACATGTTTTTTTTGTATCGGCAGAAAAACGGTGTTAGGGGATGAAACCACCCCTCAAAGTTTCTCCCACAAGCAGTCAGCCGATCTGAATGAAACAAAATCGAAAATTCCTCTAATATTAAGCGATGAAAAATCCACTACAAGAGTGTTGATTAGAAATTTAATTAAGGGGTAAACCACCCCTCCATTTGCCGTTTTTCACCCCACGCTTAAGAGGGTTGTATGAAAATTAATAAAACAGGTATCATTTTGAAGTGGAATCAAAATTCAAGTTGACGCGTTGTTGCATTTCAGCGGGACAGCAAATTTAAGGGGGTAAACCACCCCTAACATAAATTTGTTCATTTCCATTCATTTAATAAATCAGAAAATTTTGAAAATACTGTTACCTTTGGTTTTGGTGAATCGAACACACATTGTGAAATACCAGGTTTCAATAATTTGGCCATTATCAGATGTGCATGGTGCAAAAAGTCGTTGTGTTTAAAGCATTTTTTTGACGATTATCATTATTGCAGGAATTATGAGCCATGATTGTTGATGGTTGATAGTTGATAGACTAGAAAAAAAAGTATATATCACAAGAAAATGATTTGACGGCATATGACTGCAATACTTTTCACAAGTACTATTAATTAAATCAGCTGATATGATTACCAAATGAAATATGTCAAAATATATTAAAAACATGTTTGTTAACCTACTGTAAAACCCTCAGTTTCATTAATATGTTTAATTAAATTAACGGTAAAATAATAAAAATATACATTCCTCCACAAAACTACGTCGCTGGCTAAATTATCGCTTGATCCAGGCGCATCATCGTCCGAAATATACGAAGTGAGCGTTATAACTTATTCTGGAAATTATTATAATTAATGATATAGTAGAAGTGTATGTTTATTCCTATGGAGATGCTTAATGGACGTGCATATTAAAATCGGAAGCGTTTCGACACGAAAATATGAGTCTTATGAGTAAGGGGTAGCAGCCCCACGTCCCCACTCCCAAAGTACCGCTCCTAAAGCTCAAAACGACTGCACACAAAACATAAAATTAATATTACCGATGGAATGAAAACAGTTTTAACGAAATTCGTGAAACCTTTCGCGAAACTTCAAACGAAAAGCAATTAGAGGGGGTAGTTTACCCTGAAAATGTAAAAATTTAAAAACGTAATAATTTAAAAACGCGGGAGAATATTTTGAATCCGCGGATACATGTTAAACACAGAAAACACGACGGTGATGAACAAATTTATATTAGGGGTGGTTTACCCCTTTAAATTTGCTGTCCCGCTGAAACGCAAAAACGCGTCAACTTGAATTTTGATTCCCCTTCAAAATGATACATGTTTTATTAATTTTCATACAACCCTTTTAAGCGTGGGGTGAAAAACGGCAAATGGAGGAGTGGTTTACCCCTTAATTATATGTCTAATCAACACTCTTGTAGTGGATTTTTCGTCGCTTAATATTAGAGGAATTTTCGATTTTGTTTCATTCAGATCGGTGGACTGCTTGTGGGAGAAATTTTGAGGGGTGGTTTCATCCCCTAACACCGTTTTTCTGCCGATACAAAAAAAACATGTTTAATAGTTTACAATGCTTTACCACATATATGAGTTTCAACGAAATCGAAAGCGGAAACTTCAATGATGTTTCTCGTCAGAGGGGTCGTTACCCCTTAAGACGAATGTAATAATTTTGACATATGGTAAAACATTAAATTGTAGCTTATAGAAATATTTAAAATCAGCAGTAGAGGAGCTAGGGCGGTTCTAAGCCACTTTTGGGGGGAGGGTGAAGTGGGGGAGGGTCAAGTGGGGGAGGGTCAGGGGGGGTCAAGTGGGGGAGGGTCAAGGGGGGGGGGGGTCAAGTGGGGGAGGGTCAAGTGGGGGAGGGCCAAGTGGGGGAGGGTCAAGGGGGGGGTCAAGGGGGGAGGGTTCAGGTGGCGGTGTCCAGGGGGGGTCAAGGGGGTGGTGTACAGGGGGGGGTGTACAGGCAAGGTGTACAGGTGTGCAGGGGAGCAATGTCCGGGGGGGGGGGGGATTCCCACGGTTCTTCGAACGTGTTCAAACCTGTTTTCCTCGATTGGGGGGGGGGGAGGTCGCCGGACGCGTGTGACGTCACAGAGGGGCTTCTGTCGAGGGCCATGTGGTCCGTGAAGCGCTTGGCGGGAGGGGGAAGCCGGCATCGATGAGTGTTTTGTGTGTGTGTGTGTGTGTGTGTGTGTGTGTGTGTGTGTGTGTGTGTGTGTGTGTGTGTGTGTGTGTGTGTGTGTGTGTGTGTGCGTGTGTGTGTTGGACGCGAGTGACGTCACAGAGTGGCCTCTGTGGAGGGCCATGTGGTCCTTGGAGCGACTGGTGGGGACGCCGTCTCAAAGCTCGCCGACACTCGAGACAGGTCCTGACAGGTTTCTCGGGAAAAATCTTTAGGGATCAAAGGGACCGTGGACCACTTGAGCGCAGCTCTTGTCGAGGCCTCCATTCCGAAAAATAACGTCAAGATGTTCGCATGTGCGAGTATGTACGCAGTGCATCCGGCCAAGCACCCCCTGGACTTGACCAAAAACGAGCTCGAACAGGTTCCAAAGGTCTTGCTCCTAAAATATTGTGGTAAATATATTGGCTTATTGTGGGATCGTTTGCCAGAACATCATCGGAATGACAGTGAAGTGATATCATATCTTCCATGCTTGGAGCACTATAATACACCACAGATGAAAGATCACATCGATGGCCCCCCACCTCAACGTCGGGAGTGTAAAAAATGCTGTGAAAATTCTCCACGTATTGGGTTCTTCGAACGTGTTTGAACCTGTTTTTCGGGAGCGTGAAAAATGTCTGGGGCAAATTCTCCACGGTTCTTCGAACGTGTTCGAACCTGTTTTTCACGATTGGAAAAGAGGAGAGAGGCTTGACAATTTGAGTGGGAGGCTTACGAGGCAGATTATATTTCTGTGGACCAAGCTTAGACTGCACTATTCCACTGCACCATCAACATCTAAAAGAACTTTGAAAGTGCGTGGAAAATGGATCTCTCGAGTATCATCAAAGTCGGCCGGATGGCGGAATTCCTCCCAACGAAGAAGCTGTCAGAACTCCCCGTTAAGTCGGAACGACTAATCTCCGACATAAGGGCCGTACAAACCAAATTTGGAAAACGCTACATCGCAGACATCGCGGATGAGTTTTCTGTCTTCTTACCGGCGCGGCTTATGAAGGCCTTCGACCAAGATCCGACAATGTTCGAGAGTATGCTGCAAGTGGCACGCGACGGTCAGCTCTGCATGCAATATATTGGTGGAAAATACAACAGTGTCGAGTTCCGTCGTCTCTAAACATGGTGGACGGAAAAAAATCATTGGAACACCATCGTCAAACAGCTGTCCGCATCATCGAGAATATGCTGCAACTGGTCAACTCAGTGGTTGGGAACTACAACAGCGTTCCATCGTCTCCAAGCGTGGAGACAAAATTGGGCACCACCGTTCGCATGGTTTTTTTTTTCAAAGTGCTGACTATGTAAAAATGTATATGTTTAATCGAATTGTAAATGATGGATGTTTTCGTCGTAAAATAAAGAATACAAATGACATTTTCATCTAGATGTGTTTTATTGATTAAAAAAAATCCCTCTCTCGTGCTTTGTATACGCTCAACCAGCTTTTCACCGATTTTACATTCTCATGGGCGCAGTTTGTGTTGAAGGGATGATGGGGGGGCATTTGGAGTTAGTGATTTTGGGCAGCGATGAACAGTCCAGAGTCTCCAAGTCATTTTTCGAATCCCTTCGCATAGATGTTGGGGGCTCCTTGCAAGATTTCTCGAATTGTCTTTCTAGCTGCCTCGTATGGTATGCCATTATGATCCCATCGAATTCCATGGAAATTGCGTTCCAGCCACTTGTTTGTCACTTTGTACTTGGCCGGTAAAGAGTTCCCATGCAAATGGTGCGTCGAAGGCGAGCGTCAGTGGTTCAGCATTCTTCCCATGGAGTTTGACGATGGACATCTCCTTCAGGACCAATTCGTTGACGGGTCTCTTAAAGCCCTGCAGGTCGACGATAAGCTCCATGTTGACTGAAGTGGATGTCCATTGGCATGATTTTATACAATTTTTTTAACTCCGCCACTGATTGGACTCTTCGTGAGACGGTGCAGAGACTTCCGAAGACATTCATAAGACGTTCGAAGACATTCAAGAGACGTTAGAAAACATTCATAAGGCGTTTGAAGACATGCGTGAGTGGTTCAAAGAGTTTCAAAAGTCTTTCTACGACGTCATGAGACGTTTGAAGGTGTTCGTGAGGCCTTCAAGAGACTTTCGAAAGCTTTTAAAGACATTCATGAGAGGGTCGAAGACATTCAAGAGATCTTTGACAATATTCACAATACGTTTGAAGACATCGATGAGCAGTTCGACGACGTTTTAGAGACTTTCAAAGACATTCACGAGGGGTTCGAAGACGTTCAAGAGAATTGCGACGACATTCGTAATACGTTTGAAGACATTCATGAGGGGTTCGGAGACGCTTAAGAGAGACTTTCAAAGACATTCACGAGGGGTTTGAAGACGTTTGAAAGACTTTCGACGACACTCATAATACGTTTGAAGACGTTCAAGAGACTTTCAAAGACATTCGCGAGAGGTGCGAAGACGTTCAGAGATTTTCAAAGGCATTCACGAGGGTTTCGAAGACGTTCAAGAGACTTTCAGAGACATTTGCGAGAGGTGCGAAGACGTTCAGAGACTTTCGAAGACATGTAAGAGATCTTTGACAATATTCATAATACGTTTGAAGACATCGATGAGAGGTTCGACGACGTTTTAAAGACATTCAACGACATTCGTGATACGTTTGAAGACATTCATGAGAGGTTGCAAGACGCTTGAGAGACTTTCAAAGACATTCACGAGGCGTTCGAAGACGTTTAAGAGAATTTCAACGACATTCATAATGAGTTTCAAGACATTCATGAGGGGTTCGAAAACGCTTGAGAGACTTTCAAAGACATTCACGAGGCGTTCGAAGACGTTAAAGAGAATTTCAACGACATTCATAATACGTTTGAAGACATTCATGAGGGGTTCGAAGACGCTTAAGAGAGACTGTCAAAGACTTTCACGAGAGGTTCGGAGACGCTTGAGAGACTTTCGAAGACATTCACGAGGCGTTCGAAGACGTTAAAGAGAATTTCAACGACATTCATAATACGTTTGAAGACATTCATGAGGGGTTCGAAGGCGCTTAAGAGAGACTTTCAAAGACATTCACGAGAGGTTCGGAGGTGTTTAAAAGACTTTCGACGACACTCATAATACGTTTGAAGACGTTCAAGAGACTTTCAGAGACATTCGTGAGAGGTGCGGAGACGTTCAGAGGCTTTCGAAGACAATCAAGAGATCTTTGACAATATACATAATACGTTTGAAGACATCGATGAGGGGTTCGACGACGATTTAGAGACTCAAAGACATTCACGAGGCCCTCGAAGACGTTCAAGAGAATTTCAACGACATTCATAATACGTTTGAAGACATTCATGAGGGGTTCGAAGACGCTTAAGGGAGACTGTCAAAGACATTCACGAGAGGTTCGGAGACGCTTGAGAGACTTTCGAAGACATTCACGAGGCGTTCGAAGACGTTAAAGAGAATTTCAGCGACATTCATAATACGTTTGAAGACATTCATGAGGGGTTCGAAGACGCTTAAGAGAGACTTTCAAAGACATTCACGAGAGGTTCGGAGACGTTTAAAAGACTTTCGACGACACTCATAATACGTTTGAAGACGTTGAAGAGACTTTCCAATACGTTCAAGAGACTTTCAGAGACATTCGTGAGAGGTGCGGAGACGTTCAGAGGCTTTCGAAGACATTCAAGAGATCTTTGACAATATTCATAATACGTTTGAAGACATCGATGAGGGGTTCGACGACGTTTTAGAGACAAAGACATTCACCAAGGGTTTGAAGACGTTCAAGAGACTTTCAACGACATCCATAATACGTTTGAAGACATTCATGAGGGGTTCGAAGACGCTTAAGAGAGACTTTCAAAGACATTCACGAGATCTTTGAAAATATTCATAATACGTTTGAAGACATCGATGAGGGGTTCGACGACGTTTTAGAGACTCAAAGATATTCACGAAGGGTTTGAAGACATTCAAGAGACTTCCAACGACATTCGTGATACGTTTGAAGACATTTATGAGGGGTTCGAAAACCCTTAAGAGAGACTTTCAAAGACATTCACGAGGCGTTCGAAGACGTTCAAGAGACTTTCAGAGACATTCATGAGAGGTGCGGAGACGTTCAGAGGCTTTCGAAGACATTCAAGAGATCTTTGACAATATCCATAATACGTTTGAAGACATCGATGAGGGGTTCGACGATGTTTTAGAGACAAAGACATTCACCAAGGGTTTGAAGACGTTCAAGAGACTTTCAACGACATCCATAATACGTTTGAAGACATTCATGAGGGGTTCGAAGACGCTTAAGAGAGACTTTCAAAGACATTCACGAGAGGTTCGGAGACGTTTAAAAGACTTTCGACGACACTCATAATACGTTTGAAGACGTTCAAGAGACTTTCGAATACGTTCAAGAGACTTTCAGAGACTTTCGTGAGAGATGCGGAGACGTTCAGAGACTTTCGAAGACATTCAAGAGATCTTTGACAATATTCATAATACGTTTGAAGACATCGATGAGGAGTTCGACGACGTTTTACAGACTCAAAGATATTCACGAAGGGTTTGAAGACGTTCAAGAGACTTTCAACGACATTCGTGATACGTTTGAAGACATTCATGAGGGGTTCGAAGACCCTTAAGAGAGACTTTCAAAGACATTCACGAGGGGTTCGGAGACGTTTAAAAGACATTCAACGACACTCATAATACGTTTGAAGACGTTCAAGAGAATTTCAACGACATTTATAATATGTTTCGAGACATTCATGAGGGGTTCGAAGACGCTTGAGAGACTGTCAAAGACATTCACGATGCGTTCGAAGACGTTCAAGAAATTTTCAACAACATTCATAATACGTTTGAAGACATTCATGAGGGGTTCGAAGGCGCTTAAGAGAGACTTTCAAAGAAATTCACGAAGGGTTCGGAGACGTTTAAAAGACGTTCGATGACACTCATAATACGTTTGAAGACGTTCAAGAGACGTTCGAATACGCTCAAGAGACTTTCAGAGACATTCGTGAGAGGTGTGGAGACGTTCAGAGACTTTCGAAAACATTCAAGAGATCTTTGACAATTTTCATAATACATTCGAAGACATCGATGAGGGATTCGAAGACGCTTGAGAGACTTTCAAAGACATTCACGATGCATTCGAAGACGTTCAAGAGACTTTCGACGACATTCATGATACGTTGAGGACATTCATGAGGAGTTCGAAGAGGCTTAAGCGAGACTTTAAAAAATATTCACGAGGGGTTCGAAGACGTTCAAAAGACTTTCGACGACACTCATAATACATTTGAAGACATTCATGAGGGGTTCGAGAGGCTTGAGAGACTTTCAAAGACATTCACGAGAGGTGCGAAGACGTTCAGAGACCTTCGAAGACATTCAAGAGATCTTTGACAATATTCATAATACGTTTGAAGACATCGATGAGCAGTTCGACGCCGTTTTAGAGACTTTCAGAGACATTCACGAGGGGTTTGAAGACGTTCAGAGACTTTCGAAGACATTCAAGAGATCTTTGACAATATTCATGATACGTTTGAAGACATCGATGAGGGGTTCGAGGACGCTTGAGAGACTTTCAAAGGCATTCACGAGAGTTTCGAAGACGTTCAAGAGACTTTCGACGACATTCATGATACGTTTGAAGACATTCATGAGGGGATTCGAAAACGCTTAACAGAGACTTCCAAAAACATTCACGAGGGGTTCGAAGACGTTCAAGATCCTTTAGACAACATTTATAATACGATTGGAGACATTCATGAGGAGTTCGAAGACGCTTAAGAGAGACTTTCAAAGACATTGACGAGGGGTTCGAAGACGTGAGGTGCGAAGCGAGACTTTCACAGACATTCACGAGGGGTTTGAAGACGTTCAAAATACTTTCGAATATGTTCTAAAGACTTTCCACGACATTCATAATACGTTTGAACACATTCATGAGGGGTTCGGAGACGCTTAAGAGACTTTCAAGGACATTCACGAGGCGTTTGAAGACGTTCAAGAAACGTTCGAATACATTCAAGAGACTTTTGACGACATTCATAATACGTTTGAAGACGCTTAAGAGACTCTCAAAGACATTCACGAGAGGTGCGAAGACATTCAAGAAATCTTTGACCATGTTCATAATACGTTTGAACACATCGATGAGGGGTTCAACGGCGTTTCAGAGACTTTCAAAGACATTCACGAGAGGCTCCAAAACGTTCAACAGACATTCGACGACATTCATAATCGTTTTTTCAGACATTCATGAGGGGTTCGCAGACGCTGGAGAGACTTTCAAAGAAATTCGCGAGAGGGTGAATCCCTTTTTGGCATGAATATTTGGGCGAATTCCAAACAAACCCAAACAATGCCAGCAAAACTCAAACATCATGAAAGTCTTCGATGACGTTTGAGATAATACGACTTTCGACGACATCCATAAACTAAAGACTTTCATGACGTTTGAGTTTTGCTGGCACTGTTTGGGTTTGTTTGGGATTCGCCCAAACATTCATGCCAAAAAGGGATTCACCCTCCCGCGAATGTCTTTGAAAGTCGCTCCAGCGTCTGCGAACCCCTCATGAATGTCTGAAAAAACGATTATGAATGTCGTCGAATGTCTGTTGAACGTTTTGGAGCCCCTCGTGAATGTCTTTGAAAGTCTCTGAAACGCCGTTGAACCCCTCATCGATGTGTTCAAACGTATTATGAACATGGTCAAAGATTTCTTGAATGTCTTCGCACCTCTCGTGAATGTCTTTGAGAGTCTCTTAAGCGTCTTCAAACGTATTATGAATGTCGTCAAAAGTCTCTTGAATGTATTCGAACGTTTCTTGAACGTCTTCAAACGCCTCGTGAATGTCCTTGAAAGTCTCTTAAGCGTCTCCGAACCCCTCATGAATGTGTTCAAACGTATTATGAATGTCGTGGAAAGTCTTTAGAACATATTCGAAAGTATTTGGAACGTCTTCAAACCCCTCGTGAATGTCTGTGAAAGTCTCGCTTCGCACCTCACGTCTTCGAACCCCTCGTCAATGTCTTTGAAAGTCTCTCTTAAGCGTCTTCGAACTCCTCATGAATGTCTCCAATCGTATTATAAATGTTGTCTAAAGGATCTTGAACGTCTTCGAACCCCTCGTGAATGTTTTTGGAAGTCTCTGTTAAGCGTTTTCGAATCCCCTCATGAATGTCTTCAAACGTATCATGAATGTCGTCGAAAGTCTTTTGAACGTCTTCGAAACTCTCGTGAATGCCTTTGAAAGTCTCTCAAGCGTCCTCGAACCCCTCATCGATGTCTTCAAACGTATCATGAATATTGTCAAAGATCTCTTGAATGTCTTCGAAAGTCTCTGAACGTCTTCAAACCCCTCGTGAATGTCTCTGAAAGTCTCTAAAACGGCGTCGAACTGCTCATCGATGTCTTCAAACGTATTATGAATATTGTCAAAGATCTCTTGAATGTCTTCGAAGGTCTCTGAACGTCTTCGCACCTCTCGTGAATGTCTTTGAAAGTCTCTCAAGCCTCTCGAACCCCTCATGAATGTCTTCAAATGTATTATGAGTGTCGTCGAAAGTCTTTTGAACGTCTTCGAACCCCTCGTGAATATTTTTTAAAGTCTCGCTTAAGCCTCTTCGAACTCCTCATGAATGTCCTCAACGTATCATGAATGTCGTCGAAAGTCTCTTGAACGTCTTCGAATGCATCGTGAATGTCTTTGAAAGTCTCTCAAGCGTCTTCGAATCCCTCATCGATGTCTTCGAATGTATTATGAAAATTGTCAAAGATCTCTTGAATGTCTTCGAAAGTCTCTGAACGTCTCCACACCTCTCACGAATGTCTCTGAAAGTCTCTTGAGCGTATTCGAACGTCTCTTGAACGTCTTCAAACGTATTATGAGTGTCATCGAACGTCTTTTAAACGTCTCCGAACCCTTCGTGAATTTCTTTGAAAGTCTCTCTTAAGCGCCTTCGAACCCCTCATGAATGTCTTCAAACGTATTATGAATGTTGTTGAAAATTTCTTGAACGTCTTCGAACGCATCGTGAATGTCTTTGACAGTCTCTCAAGCGTCTTCGAACCCCTCATGAATGTCTCGAAACATATTATAAATGTCGTTGAAATTCTCTTGAACGTCTTCAAACGTATTATGAGTGTCGTTGAATGTCTTTTAAACGTCTCCGAACCCCTCGTGAATGTCTTTGAAAGTCTCTCTTAAGGGTCTTCGAACCCCTCATGAATGTCTTCAAACGTATCACGAATGTCGTTGAAAGTCTCTTGAACGTCTTCAAACCCTTCGTGAATATCTTTGAGTCTGTAAAACGTCGTCGAACTCCTCATCGATGTCTTCAAACGTATTATGAATATTGTCAAAGATCTCTTGAATGTCTTCGAAAGTCTCTGAACGTCTCCGCATCTCTCACGAAAGTCTCTGAAAGTCTCTTGAACGTATTCGAAAGTCTCTTGAACGTCTTCAAACGTATTATGAGTGTCGTCGAAAGTCTTTTAAACGTCTCCGAACCTCTCGTGAATGTCTTTGAAAGTCTCTCTTAAGCGTCTTCGAACCCCTCATGAATGTCTTCAAACGTATTATGGATGTCGTTGAAAGTCTCTTGAACGTCTTCAAACCCTTGGTGAATGTCTTTGTCTCTAAAACATCGTCGAACCCCTCATCGATGTCTTCAAACGTATTATGGATATTGTCAAAGATCTCTTGAATGTCTTCGAAAGCCTCTGAACGTCTCCGCACCTCTCATGAATGTCTCTGAAAGTCTCTTGAACGTCTTCGAACGCCTCGTGAATGTCTTTGAAAGTCTCTCTTAAGGGTTTTCGAACCCCTCATAAATGTCTGCAAACGTATCACGAATGTCGTTGGAAGTCTCTTGAATGTCTTCAAACCCTTCGTGAATATCTTTGAGTCTCTAAAACGTCGTCGAACCCCTCATCGATGTCTTCAAACGTATTATGAATATTTTCAAAGATCTCGTGAATGTCTTTGAAAGTCTCTCTTAAGCGTCTTCGAACCCCTCATGAATGTCTTCAAACGTATTATGGATGTCGTTGAAAGTCTCTTGAACGTCTTCAAACCCTTGGTGAATGTCTTTGTCTCTAAAACGTCGTCGAACCCCTCATCGATGTCTTCAAACGTATTATGAATATTGTCAAAGATCTCTTGAATGTCTTCGAAAGCCTCTGAACGTCTCCGCACCTCTCACGAATGTCTCTGAAAGTCTCTTGAACGTATTGGAAAGTCTCTTCAACGTCTTCAAACGTATTATGAGTGTCGTCGAAAGTCTTTTAATCGTCTCCGAACCTCTCGTGAATGTCTTTGAAAGTCTCTCTTAAGCGTCTTCGAACCCCTCATGAATGTCTTCAAACGTACTATGAATGTCGCTGAAATTCTCTTTAACGTCTTCGAACGCCTCGTGAATGTCTTCGAAAGTCTCTCAAGCGTCTCCGAACCTCTCGTGAATGTCTTTGACAGTCTCCCTTAAGCGTCTTCGAACCCCTCATGAATGTCTTCAAACGTATTATGAATGTCGTTGAAATTCTCTTGAACGTCTTCGAGGGCCTCGTGAATGTCTTTGAGTCTCTAAATCGTCGTCGAACCCCTCATCGATGTCTTCAAACGTATTATGTATATTGTCAAAGATCTCTTGATTGTCTTCGAAAGCCTCTGAACGTCTCCGCACCTCTCACGAATGTCTCTGAAAGTCTCTTGAACGTCTTCAAACGTATTATGAGTGTCGTCGAAAGTCTTTTAAACACCTCCGAACCTCTCGTGAATGTCTTTGAAAGTCTCTCTTAAGCGCCTTCGAACCCCTCATGAATGTCTTCAAACGTATTATGAATGTCGTTGAAATTCTCTTTAACGTCTTCGAACGCCTCGTGAATGTCTTCGAAAGTCTCTCAAGCGTCTCCGAACCTCTCGTGAAAGTCTTTGACAGTCTCTCTTAAGCGTCTTCGAACCCCTCATGAATGTCTTCAAACGTATTATGAATGTCGTTGAAATTCTCTTTAACGTCTTCGAACGCCTAGTGAATGTCTTTGAAAGTCTCTCAAGCGTTTTCGAACCCCTCATGAATGTCTTGAAACTCATTATGAATGTCGTTGAAATTCTCTTAAACGTCTTCGAACGCCTCGTGAATGTCTTTGAAAGTCTCTCAAGCGTCTTGCAACCTCTCATGAATGTCTTCAAACGTATCACGAATGTCGTTGAATGTCTTTAAAACGTCGTCGAACCTCTCATCGATGTCTTCAAACGTATTATGAATATTGTCAAAGATCTCTTACATGTCTTCGAAAGTCTCTGAACGTCTTCGCACCTCTCGCAAATGTCTCTGAAAGTCTCTTGAACGTCTTCGAAACCCTCGTGAATGCCTTTGAAAATCTCTGAACGTCTTCGCACCTCTCGCGAATGTCTTTGAAAGTCTCTTGAACGTCTTCAAACGTATTATGAGTGTCGTCGAAAGTCTTTCAAACGTCTTCAAACCCCTCGTGAATGTCTTTGAAAGTCTCTCTTAAGCGTCTCCGAACCCCTCATGAATGTCTTCAAACGTATTACGAATGTCGTCGCAATTCTCTTGAACGTCTTCGAACCCCTCGTGAATGTCTTTGAAAGTCTCTAAAACGTCGTCGAACTGCTCATCGATGTCTTCAAACGTATTGTGAATATTGTCAAAGATCTCTTGAATGTCTTCGACCCTCTCATGAATGTCTTTAAAAGCTTTCGAAAGTCTCTTGAAGGCCTCACGAACACCTTCAAACGTCTCATGACGTCGTAGAAAGTCTTTTGAAACTCTTTGAACCACTCACGCATGTCTTCAAACGCCTTATGAATGTTTTCTAACGTCTCTTGAATGTCTTCGAACGTCTTATGAATGTCTTCGGAAGTCTCTGCACCGTCTCACGAAGAGTCCAATCAGTGGCGGAGTTAAAAAAATTGTATAAAATCATGCCAATGGACATCCACTTCAGTCAACATGGAGCTTATCGTCGACCTGCAGGGCTTTAAGAGACCCGTCAACGAATTGGTCCTGAAGGAGATGTCCATCGTCAAACTCCATGGGAAGAATGCTGAACCACTGACGCTCGCCTTCGACGCACCATTTGCATGGGAACTCTTTACCGGCCAAGTACAAAGTGACAAACAAGTGGCTGGAACGCAATTTCCATGGAATTCGATGGGATCATAATGGCATACCATACGAGGCAGCTAGAAAGACAATTCGAGAAATCTTGCAAGGAGCCCCCAACATCTATGCGAAGGGATTCGAAAAATGACTTGGAGACTCTGGACTGTCCATCGCTGCCCAAAATCACTAACTCCAAATGCCCCCCCATCATCCCTTCAACACAAACTGCGCCCATGAGAATGTAAAATCGGTGAAAAGCTGGTTGAGCGTATACAAAGCACGAGAGAGGGATTTTTTTTAATCAATAAAACACATCTAGATGAAAATGTCATTTGTATTCTTTATTTTACGACGAAAACATCCATCATTTACAATTCGATTAAACATATACATTTTTACATAGTCAGCACTTTGAAAAAAAAAACCATGCGAACGGTGGTGCCCAATTTTGTCTCCACGCTTGGAGACGATGGAACGCTGTTGTAGTTCCCAACCACTGAGTTGACCAGTTGCAGCATATTCTCGATGATGCGGACAGCTGTTTGACGATGGTGTTCCAATGATTTTTTTCCGTCCACCATGTTTAGAGACGACGGAACTCGACACTGTTGTATTTTCCACCAATATACTGCATGCAGAGCTGACCGTCGCGTGCCACTTGCAGCATACTCTCGAACATTGTCGGATCTTGGTCGAAGGCCTTCATAAGCCGCGCCGGTAAGAAGACAGAGAACTCATCCGCGATGTCTGCGATGTAGCGTTTTCCAAATTTGGTTTGTACGGCCCTTATGTCGGAGATTAGTCGTTCCGACTTAACGGGGAGTTCTGACAGCTTCTTCGTTGGGAGGAATTCCGCCATCCGGCCGACTTTGATGATACTCGAGAGATCCATTTTCCACGCACTTTCAAAGTTCTTTTAGATGTTGATGGTGCAGTGGAATAGTGCAGTCTAAGCTTGGTCCACAGAAATATAATCTGCCTCGTAAGCCTCCCACTCAAATTGTCAAGCCTCTCTCCTCTTTTCCAATCGTGAAAAACAGGTTCGAACACGTTCGAAGAACCGTGGAGAATTTGCCCCAGACATTTTTCACGCTCCCGAAAAACAGGTTCAAACACGTTCGAAGAACCCAATACGTGGAGAATTTTCACAGCATTTTTTACACTCCCGACGTTGAGGTGGGGGGCCATCGATGTGATCTTTCATCTGTGGTGTATTATAGTGCTCCAAGCATGGAAGATATGATATCACTTCACTGTCATTCCGATGATGTTCTGGCAAACGATCCCACAATAAGCCAATATATTTACCACAATATTTTAGGAGCAAGACCTTTGGAACCTGTTCGAGCTCGTTTTTGGTCAAGTCCAGGGGGTGCTTGGCCGGATGCACTGCGTACATACTCGCACATGCGAACATCTTGACGTTATTTTTCGGAATGGAGGCCTCGACAAGAGCTGCGCTCAAGTGGTCCACGGTCCCTTTGATCCCTAAAGATTTTTCCCGAGAAACCTGTCAGGACCTGTCTCGAGTGTCGGCGAGCTTTGAGACGGCGTCCCCACCAGTCGCTCCAAGGACCACATGGCCCTCCACAGAGGCCACTCTGTGACGTCACTCGCGTCCAACACACACACGCACACACACACACACACACACACACACACACACACACACACACACACACACACACACAAAACACTCATCGATGCCGGCTTCCCCCTCCCGCCAAGCGCTTCACGGACCACATGGCCCTCGACAGAAGCCCCTCTGTGACGTCACACGCGCCCGGCGACCTCCCCCCCCCCCCCAATCGAAGAAAACAGGTTTGAACACGTTCGAAGAACCGTGGGAATCCCCCCCCCCGGACATTGCTCCCCTGCACACCTGTACACCTTGCCTGTACACCCCCCCCTGTACACCACCCCCTTGACCCCCCCCCCTGGACACCGCCACCTGAACCCTCCCCCCTTGACCCCCCCCCTTGACCCTCCCCCACTTGACCCTCCCCCACTTCACCCTCCCCCCAAAAGTGGCTTAGAACCGCCCTAGCTCCTCTACTATCAGCGGATATACTTTAAACACAGAAAAAACGACCATGATAAATAAATTTATGTTAGGGGTGGTTTACCCCCTTAAATTTGCTATGCCGCCCAAACGCAAAAACCCGTCAACTTTAATTTTAATTGCCCTTCAAAATGATACCTGTTTTATTAATTTGCATACAACCCTCTTAAGTGTGGGGTGAAAAAAGGCAAATTGAGGGGTGGTTTACCCCCTAATTTAATTTTTTCTTAACATCTTCATAGTGGATTTTTCATCGCTTTTCATTAGAAGAATTTTCGTTTTTGTTTCATTCAGATCGGTGGATTGCTTCTGGGTGAAACTGCAAAATCACCCCTCGACACGCCTTCCTTTGAGGGGCGGTTTCCCCCCTTAAATCCGTTTTTCCGCCGATAAAAAAAAATACGTGTCTCAAAGTTTTCGATGCTCTATCACATATATGAGTTTCAACAAAATCGGAGGCGGACACCTGAGGGATGTTCCTTGTGAGTGGATATGTTCATATATGTTTCAGATATAGTCATATATGTATCAGATATATTTATATCTGACATTTTACAGTATCATATGTGATTAGGTCTGACCATATTACACATCATATATGCATATATAAGATCATATCTCATTAAATACAGTATCTGGCCTGACCATTTATGAACTCATATCTGTTTATATCTGGCTAAATACCAAGGCAAGTTGGTACCGTAAATTCGTATCGGCACATACATGATGTGATATGTGACCGTATCTGTTCGTATAAGATCATATCCGGTCAAATACGGTACCAGACTCTGGTATATAGATCTCATATATGCGTTTATCTGGTCAGGTACCAAGGCAAGTTGGCAACGTGAAACCATATCTGTTCAGGTACGTTCATATAAAATTTTATCCCATCAGATACGATACCAAACCTGGAAAATGTACGAAGTCTTATGCACTCATACCTTATCGTATATGCAGTTCAGTTGTTCACACATGAAAATGTCTAACAAGGAGACGGCACGATCGTGGGGTCGGGGACTTGGCCGATTTTTTTTGTGGTGAAAGAGTATAACCACCTCACGTGGTTGAAGTAGTAGGACGCACTACTCGGAAAATTCCGAGAAAAATCGATTCAAACTTTCTTAGGCGCCTTATGAGTTTAACATGTCAAGCACTTGTCGTGCCGCCGTCTAGTCTAGAAGGTTAGGGCTCGGTCTTTTGCGCCGGAGGTCTCAAGTTCGATTCCTCCTTCGGGTCTTCTTTCTTTTTCTTTTTGTTTGTTATCCCAACAATTATTCAAAACATTTCTCATCCCTACATTACCTTTTAAAATTCATTAACATTATTTTTTTTTAATTGTTTTCATTTTTTTTAAATTATTTTCTTTTTTTTCCAATAAAACAATTCATAACGGTGTTTTTTTTTATTTTTCATTGTTAAAGTATAATTGATGGTGAATTATTGAATGGATTTTTATACAATCCTCCCGGGAATTTTAATGGAACATGTTTTTGTACTGATGGATTGCGAACTCCCTGCGATTGTCAAAAATCCGCTTTTATATGTGGCGCAAGATGTCGCAAAAATTATTGCTTTGTTTGTTTCTACGATAATTACCACTGCGGCTTTTATATATAATTATTATAGGAATCAAAATCGAATTTTTCCTAATGGACTTTGTTATTCTCATTAAAAACCCAATGTTCCTCCTCATATACTTTACAATGATAAATAAAAAAACCCACCGTTATGAATTGTTTTATAAAAAAAAAGAAAACAATTTAAAATAGATGAAAATAATTTTAAAAAAAAATGTAGGGATGAGAAACATTTTGAATAATTGTTGGGATAACAAAAAAGAAAAGAAAAAAAAAGATCCGAAGGAGGAATCGAACTCAAGACCTCCGGCGCAAAAGACCGAGCCCTAACCGTCTAGACTAGACGGCGGCTCAACAAATGTTTGAAATGTTAAACTCATAAGGCGCCTAAGAAACTTTGAATCGATTTTTCTCGGTATTTTCCGAGTAGTGCGTCCTACTACTTTCACCACGTGAGGTGCTAGGGGTCCTCTTTCCCCACAAAAAAAATCAGCCAAATCCGCGACCCCACGGTCATGCCGTCTCCTTGTAAACATATGAAACGATATATGAGGATATGAGACGATATCCGATCAGATACGGCACCTCACCTGACTGTATTATATGGGATCATATGAGCTACTAGAATATAGTTAATTATTAACACGTGAAGTGATGACGTGTTAATAACCCCGCTCTATATATGTAAATATTTTAATATCTTCAGGCCTGCTCCAATAAGGTTTGCTCTGTTTCAACAGGGTAAGATATGTTCTGATATAGTCGGAGTCATACTTGGTCTGATAGTTCAGATAAACTACGATTCTATCATATGGGCAGGTCTATTGTTCATAGATGTCCAGGTCTACTGGGATCCACGGTATTTTATTCTTCTACATTCAGATCTGGTCGGGTAGGATCAGATCTATCTGACATGATCAGATTTGGTCTAATAAGATTAGATCTGTCTGACATGATCAGATCTGGCCCAAAAAAATCAAATTTTCCTGACATGATCAGATCTGGTCTAATAAAATCAGATACGTCTGACATGATCAGATCTTGCCTGGGGATTGGATCTGGTCAGACCTGCTGCGATATGGACGGGTCTGCTCTCAAAATTATAAAAATGGCTCTGATATGATTATACATGCTCAGATATAAGTATACATGATCTGTCATGACACTACATGATCAGATATGGCCATTTTTCTTGTCTAATCATCTGATTTTACAGATATGAACTTTTTTCCCGGGTATAATAGGGGAAACCGTCAGATTCTTAAAAATAACACTCGTAGCAATCCAGTGCTATCAGAAAAAATTATACTTATTGTTATAATTTTTATATAATGTCAAGTTTCATTTGAACTTCCGGTATTGGATTTATCACCACTTGCTACAATAAAGACACGTGGCAGCAATGCAACAGCTCACTGTAATCCTAACCTTATCTCACTAATTCGAATTTCCACCCATTTCATTTTTACCCTACATATTTCGCCGACCCAAATTTTCCACGCTTTTTACCAGTCGTGGCCCGAATACACTGCTTTTTTTACCGCACCTGACATTGTTTTGACAGATTAACGTTGAAAAGCATGGAGGTTAAACTCGCCTGGTTGAGTAAAAAGAGGCGGAGATAGAACCAATGTAGCCAAATATCAAACATAGAAATACTGCGCGGATCGTTGGAATAACTATTTTTTCATTTTGCTAATCAAATGTGAACATTCATTCAACAGTTTACACATGGAAAATTTTAGGTACAAATTTTTTTTTACATATTTTAAAAATATGCATTGTAAAAGTCTCAAGTGGTATGACTCAATGATCAGTGGTATGACTAGTGTGAAACAATGGGATAACCTTAACCAAAAAGTGTTTTGGTGAGAATTTAAAGTCATTCGTGCTCAGGTAAAAATCTGGAAAGATAAACCATTAGAATTTTTTCAAATATGACAATAGCGTAATGACATTCAAATTTTATATTCGTTGCTTTTATTAACATTTTGATAATAATTATCAATTAAAAGCGATAATAGTAATTTTTATTTAAAAAATCATAACGGAATTGTAAATACAATGAAATATTTATCGTGATTTTCTATAAAAAAAATTATGTTATTGACAATGTAATTCAACAAATGTACTGTAATCTTACAGATGGTTATCGTCTAATATGTTTGAAAAATCTTGCTGATGTTCGGTTGGAATTAAATCTCTGTCAAGCATGACCTGTAAATCTTTTTTTCTTGGTGCAAGAGGCAATTTTTGATCTGACGTCTGCTTTAATTCGACAATTCAAACATCATCCGTTTTTTTTTAAGATTACAAAGATAGCATCCACATTGTTTTGCTCGAAAAAAGAAAACATAGTCTTTGTACTTTCTTTGACTGTAAACAAGCCTTCCTACATTCATCGAAAAATAGTGGTACCATCTTAAAGTTATACATTTCGACCGGAAACGTAGATACAGTTCACAAAATCGTCAAAAAAGTTGTCATTGTTAACTGGGTACACTGGAATTATTTCCGATATTTTTTTCTTCATTTTTTTGATAATGCATTTTTTATGCCAAAGTGACGAGATATTTTTCGTTTGCCAATTTATCATATGTCCAGAAGATGAAAATTCAAGCAATGAAATATGTATTATATATACGAACAAAAAATAAAATCGTATAAAATGGCAAACAAAAAATACTTCGTTATTTTTCAGTAACAAAGCTGGGTCACACGAGTTGGAGTGAAAAAAAGAGAAGGCGTAAAAAAAGCATGGGAGGAAAGTCGGCAACAATTCCAGTGTTATTGTAGCATGTTAATGTTCGCGGTGAATATCGAAATCTGCTTCTTTTTGCGGTAAAAGACGAAACGTACTAGTTTTCGCGTTAAATATCGAAAGGTGCCAGTTGTTGTGGTGAAAACCGAAACTTGCTAGTTTTTGTGCCGGAAGCCAAAACTCGCTAGTTTTCGCGGTGATATTAAACGTTCTCGTTTTCGTGAGAATTCTGAAACATGCTACTTTTCATAAGCAGCATCGCATTGGAATTCATTAACTTCCCTGCTGCAAATTCCCGTACGGGTTTTAGTGTGGGAATGTGTGGAAAAGCATGGGACAGCCGAGGAAAGTGTGGGATCCTGTACGGTTTCCTGTACAGGATGAACATTCCTGTACAGGAACCTGCATGGGAACCTGTGTGGGGCAACGTGAGAAGCTGAATCCTGTACAGGATCCTGTACGGGAGAACGCAGGAAATAAATTCCTGTACGAAATCCTGTACGGGAGTACACAGGAAATAAATTCCTGTCCGGGAACCTGCATGGAAACCTATGTGGGGCAACGTGGGAAGCTGAACCCTGTAGGGGATCCTGTACCGGAGAACGCAGAAAATAAATTCCTGTATGGGAACCTGCATGGGACCCTGTGTGGGGCAACTTGGGAAGCTGAATCCTGTACGAGATCC
Organism: Ophion obscuratus; assembly: GCA_964007375.1. NCBI lineage: Eukaryota > Metazoa > Arthropoda > Insecta > Hymenoptera > Ichneumonidae > Ophion > Ophion obscuratus. Next base: position 12,204,940 of record OZ023316.1, on the reverse strand, counting down.
TGTACGGGAGAACGCAGGAAATAAATTCCTGTACGAAATCCTGTACGGGAGTATACAGGAAATAAATTCCTGTCCGGGAACCTGCATGGGAACCTGTGTGGGGCAACGTAGGAAGCTGAATCCTGTACGGGAGAACGCAGGAAATAAATTCCTGTACGGGCACCTGTATAGAAACCTGCGTGGGGCAACGTGGGAAGCTGAATCCTGTACGGGATCCTGTGTGGGGCAACGTGCATTGAAACCTGCGTGGGGCAACGCGGGAAGCTGCATCCTGTACGGGATCCTGTACGGGAGAACGCAGGAAATAAATTCCTGTACGGAATCCTGTACGGGAGAACACAGGAAATAAATTCCTGTCCAGGAACCTGCATGGGAACCTATGTGGGGCAACGTGAGAAGCTGAACCCTGTACGGATCCTGTACGGGAGAACGTAAGAAATAAATTCCTGAATGGGAACCTATGTGGGGCAACGTGGGAAGCTGAATCCTGTACGGGATCCTGTACGGGAGAACGCATGAAATAAATTCCTGTACGGGAACCTGCATGAAAACCTGCGTGGGGCAACGTGGGAAGCTGAATCCTGTACGGGATCCTGTATGAGAGAACGCAGGAAATAAATTCCTGTACGGGAACCTGCATGGGAACCTGTGTGGGGCCACATGAGTAGAGGAGCTAGGCCGGTTCTGACGCAAGGGGAGGTGGTGTGTCAAGAGTAGTGAAGCCAAGGTGGCGCCACCGTCGACGGGAGGTCGCCGGGCGTGACGTCACAGAGAGGCCTATGTGGAGGGGGGTCATGTGGTCCGCGGAGCGACTGGCGGGGGGGGGGGGGGGTGGTTGATGAGTGTTTTGTGTGTATGTGCGTGCGTGCGTATAGGGAAGCCAAGGTGGCGCTACGGTCGTGGGGAGGTCGGCGGATGTGCGTGAGTGTGTGTAGGGAAGCCAAGGTGGCGCTACGGTCGTGGGGAGGTCGGCGTGTGTGTAGGGAAGCCAAGGTGGCGCTACGGTCGTGGGGAGGTCGCCGGGGCGCGTGTGACGTCACAGAGGAGCCTATGACGAGTGGGGGGGTAAAAGAATGCATCGAATGGTCAATATTAGGATAATTAAACAATAGTTTATTCACAATAAAATTAAACAACGGATTTACATAGTATGTATTGTTAAATCGTATTTGTGTATGTGTGTGTGTGTGTGCGCGCGTGTGTGTGTATGCGTGCGTGCGTGCGTGCGTGCGTGTGTGTGTGTGTGTGTGTGTGTGTGTGCGAGCGCGTGTGTGTGAAGAGCGGCCTTTCAAAGCCCATTATTTACGACATGCAGCTGTTTCAATTCCGAAAGATAATGTCAAGATGTCTGCATTCACTCTATCTCAAAGCTCGCCGACACTCGAGACAGGTCCTGACAGGTTTCTCGGGAAAAATCTTTAGGGATCAAAGGGACCGCGGATGGGCCACTTGAGCACAGCTGCACTTTTGCGCTCTCCACGGTTCTTCGAACGTGTTCAAACCTGTTTTCCACGATTGGGGGGGGGGGGGGGTAAAAGAATGCATCGAATTTCTCTCATCAACACTTTAGACAGGTCTCGACAAGTCAGGATTTTCTTGGAAAAACTATAAACTTTAGGGATCAAAGGCGGTGACCGCCGATGGACCACTTGAGCTGCAGGACCCATAGAATCTGTTGACCCGATGCATTCCGACTTCCTGTTTTTTGTCTAGCGTTCCTCGAGCAATCTACACGTTATGGGAGAACTCCGTTTTCCCGAGAGAGGGCTGATTTTTTCCCCCGTTCATCGAAGGGCTGGAAACGCAAAGCCGGATTAAGCGCCCGCGATTATTAATCGGACATCAACAGTCACTAATAGCTCAAGTAGCGCGTCTGGAAGGATTGAGGAATTGTGTGCGGAGCCGTTTCGTACACACGGGTGCAGGACATGGTGATCATGACCTAATCTGGCGTAAGATTGAAACATCCTTCGAGAGTCGCATATTGACCGGTTCCATCATCAATCGCAGCCACATCGAGCCGAAAAACTTTCTAAATGATGCTCGCATCCTAGTGCTTCAACATGTGCAAAATATCATCGAAAAGCACCGCAGCATCAAAATCAATACAGTGTTTAATGGTGAATTTGCGAGTGGTGACAAACATGCGAATAAAAGTATCAACACGCGAAACTGCGAACTATTTAGCACAAGCGATTTAGGTGAGTGGTATGAACAGCGTGTTGTGGAGCCCACTTTAACCTTACTCGATAAATTTCAAGAACGTGATAGCGGCTGGGCTCTGCAGAAAATACTCAACCTCACGATAAATGTGAATAAGTATAATCCCATGCGTGTCGGGTGCTCCATATCATTGCCGCATGAAATAATGTTGAAGAAGGCCGTCGTTAACGTCAAATCTGAGGATAACGCATGTTTCGCACGGGCAGTTGTCGCTGCTCTATACCCAGCTGAACGAGATAGTGCCCGTCCATTTTCTTACCCTCATTATTCGACAGTACTGAATCTCAAGGATATCGAATTCCCGGTGACGATACATCAAATAAAGAAATTTGAAGCTCATAACAATATATCAATTAACGTGTACACCGTCACTACGAAAAAGGACATTGTTCCAATACGCGTAACTCAAGACAAGAAGGAAAAGCACATCAATTTGCTTTACCTGCAAGATACCGAGGACAGCAATGTGGGGCACTTCGTATGGATCAAGAACCTGTCGAGACTCGTGGGGGCACAACTGACCAAAAAGGAGCATAAAAAATATATTTGTGATTGGTATGTAGTTAACATAATATATATATATATGTAGGTAATTATATATGCTAGACGAATTAAACAAAACCATCTTGTTTTTTTTTACAGATGTTTGCACTACTTCGGGTCAGAGGAAAAATTGCAATCACACGAGATCGATTATGGAGCAATAAATGACTGTGCGATCCGACTACCAAACGACACCAATAAGTGGCTCCAGTTCAGCAACTTTAGCCGGAAAGAGCGACATCCCTTCATTGTGTATGCTGATTTGGAGTGTGTGTTGGCAAAGACCGATGGAGAGAACGTATCGAAAGATAGGTATCAACATCATGAAGTATTTAGTATCGGATACTATGTATGTTGTTCATATGACGATTCGTTATCTTCGTATCACTCGCGTCGCAGTGCCGATTGCGTATCGTGGTTTGTCAAAGAACTAAAAAATCTGGCACTGCGGATAAAAGAAACTTTCTGTGATCATGTACCAATCGTGTATTTGACAGCGAGTGAGTGGGCTAGTTTTCGAGCAGCGACTCAATGTCACATATGTGAGAAACCATTTGCGCAAGAAGATGTACGCGTTCGAGATCGTTGCCACCTGACTGGGCGCTATAGAGGCCCTGCCCATTCCAACTGCAACCTAAATTACCAACAGTCATTTTTCATTCCAGTAGTTTTCCACAATTTATCCGGTTACGATGCGCATTTTATAATCAAGGAAGTAGCCACAGCGTTCGAAGGAACAACCAATGTGCTTCCAATCACAAAGGAGAAATACATCTCCTTCACGAAGCATGTTGAAATTAAAAACGATTCAAAACACAAGATTCAATTGCGCTTTATCGACTCATACAAATTCCTCAACATGAGTCTCGACAAATTAGCATCATTTTTGACCGAGGACAAACTAAACATTTTACGCACACAATTCCCAACTCTCTCGACAAATGATTTCAATTTGCTGACGCGAAAAGGGGTCTTCCCTTATGAATATATTGATGACGTGACGAAGCTAGACGACACTTGCCTGCCACCACGTGACGCATTTTATAGTTCCCTGAAAGATGCTACAGTATCCGAGAGCGAGTACGCACATGCTGAGAAAGTTTGGGAGCGGGTCTTCATTCGAACGCTGGGTGACTATAGCGATTTGTACCTGAAGGCAGATGTCTTGTTATTAGCCGATATTTTCGAAAACTTTCAAAATACATGTCTTGAGAGCTATGGCCTAGATCCCGCGTATTACTACACATTGCCGGGGTATACCTGGGATGCAATGTTAAAACACTCGAATGTCAAGTTTGAATTACTAACTGACATCGACATGGTTTTATTCGTTGAGCGGGGTATACGCGGTGGTCTCAGGCAATGCTCAAACCGATATGCACACGCTAATAACAAGTACATGGAGTCGTTTGATCCATCGAAAGCATCATCATACTTGATGTATTTTGACGTCAACAATTTGTATGGATGGGCAATGTGTCAACCCTTGCCATATGCAGATTTTCGATGGGTCAACGACGGGTCCAAGTTTGATCCATTATCCATCGCGCTAGACTCACCTACAGGCTACATCCTTGAAGTCGACTTGGAATATCCCCAATCTCTACATGATGCGCACAAAGACCTACCGTTTTGCCCAATACACGAAAAACCGCCGGGTAAGCGGGACGAAAATCTACTAGCAACCGTTTGCGATAAAAAGCGCTACGTCATACACTACCGGAATTTGCAACAGTGCTTACACCATGGACTTTGCCTCACGAAAATCCATAGAGTCCTACAGTTTACACAATCCCCATGGCTGCGTTCATATATCGAGTTAAATACTCAGTTTCGAACGCTGGCCAAAAACGATTTCGAAAAGAATTTATTCAAATTAATGAATAATGCGGTCTTTGGAAAAACGATGGAGAATGTGCGCAATCATGTAGATGTAAAGCTTTTGACAAAATGGGAGGGCAGATATGGCGCAGAGGCAATGATTGCGAAGCCAAACTTTCACAGCCGAAGCGTTTTTTCGGAAAATCTCGTTGCCGTGGAATTGCGCAATCTCGAGGTGAAATTCAACAAGCCGATATATGTGGGTATGTGCATACTTGACATATCCAAAACGTGCTTGTATGGATTTCATCACGAGTATATGGTACCTCTGTATCGAGATAAATGTAAAGTCATGTATACCGATACGGACAGTCTCATATATGACATTGAGAGCGATTATATATATGCCGACATGAAGCGCGACATTTCCAAATTCGATACAAGCGATTATTCGGCGGACAATAGTTATGGTATACCGCTCGTCAACAAGAAGGTACCCGGTCTCATGAAGGACGAATGTAATGGAGCAATTATGACGGAATTTATTGGACTTCGATCGAAAATGTGCGCGACACGTGTCGAGGGCAAGAAGGACACGAAAAAAGTTAAAGGTGTCAAGAGTAGCGTTGTGGCGAGGACAATCACATTTGACGATTATGCTCAATGCTTGAAGGAAAATATTGAAATGGAGCGTAGTCAAACGTGCATTCGATCAAAATTACACCAAGTCTACACCATTCGCGAGACGAAAATTGCTCTGAGTCCTCATGACGATAAGCGGTATATCATACCTGGGACCTCTGATACCCTACCATGGGGACATTATAGAATACCGTCGTAAAAAGTATTGTAAATTTTTTTTTTCTACAACCCGATGAAAAATTGTGTGTACATTTTTGTGAATATCGATGTATAAAACTCGTGAAAATTATGTATATATTGTGTTCACTCGATGTAAAACTTGTTAAAATTATGGTTCTTGTTGTAAATATTTAATCGTGTAAGAATGGATTTATTATTTTCTGTAAATAAAGAAACGGACTTTTTATAATCCCCTGTGTTTATTCACTCCATCCATCTCCTCGTACCCACGTTCCACGAAAAAACATGCATGAGGGGTTCAAAGAGTTTGAAGCAACTTTTTACGACGTTCATGAGACGTTTGAAGATGTTCGTGAGACATTCAAGAGACTTTCGAAAACGTTCATAAGACGTTTGAAGACATTCATGAGAGGTTCGAAGACGTTCAAGAGATCTGTGACGCTATTCATAATACGTTTGAAGACATCAACGAGGGGTTCGACGACGTTTTAGAGACTTTCACATACATTCACGAGGGGTTTGAAGACGTTCAAAATACTTTCGAATACGTTCAAGAGACCTTCGACGACATTCATAATACGTTTGAAGACATTCATGAGGGTTTTGAAGACGCTTGAGAGACTTTCAAAGACATTCACGAGGGGCTCGAAGACGTTCAAGAGACTTTCAAAGACATTCACGAGGGGCTCGAAGACGTTCAAGAGACTTCTGACGATATTCACAATACGTTTGAAGACGCTTAAGAGACTCTTACAGACATTCACGAGGGGTTTGAAGACGTTCAAGAAACTTTCGAAGACATTCAAGAGATCTTTGACGATATTCATAATACGTTTGAAGACATCGATGAGGGGTTCAACGACGTTTTAGAGACTTTCACAGACATTCACGAGGGGTTTGAAGACGTTCAAAATACTTTCGAATACGTTCTAAAGACGTTCGACGACATTCATAATACGTTTGAAGACATTCATGAGGGGTTCGAAGACGCTCAAGAGACTTTCAAAGACATTCACCAGGGGTTTGAAGACATTCAAGAAACTTTCGAATACGTTCTAAAGACTTTCGACGACATTCATAATACGTTCGAAGACATTCATGAGGGGTTCGAAGACGCTTGAGAGACTTGCAAAGACATTCACGAGGGTTTCGAAGACGTTCAAGAGACTTTTGACGACATTCATAATACGTTTGAAGACGCTTAAGAGACTTTCAAAGACATTCACCAGAGGTGCGAAGACATTCAGAGAGATTTTCGAAGACATTCAAGAGATCTTTGACGATATTCATAATACGTTTGAAGACATCGATGAGTGGTTCAACGACGTTTTCGAGACTTTCACAGACATTCACGAGGGGTTTGAAGACGTTCAAAATACTTTCGAATACGTTCTAAAGACTTTCCACGACATTCATAATACATTTGACGACATTCATGAGGGGTTCCGAGCCGCTTAAGAGACTTTCAAAGACATTCACGAGGGGTTTGAAGACGTTCAAGAAACTTTCGAATATATTCAAGAGACTTTTGACGACATTCATAATACGTTTGAAGAGGCTTAAGAGACTTTCAGACATTCACGAGAGGTGCGAAGACATTCAGAGAGACTTTCGAAGACATTCAAGAGATCTTTGACGATATTCATAATACGTTTGAAGACATCGATGAGGGGTTCAAGGGTGTTTCAGAGACTTTTAAAGACATTCACGAGGGGCTCGAAAACGTTCAAGAGACTTTCGACGACATTCATAATCCTTTTTTCAGACATCCGTGAGGGGTTCGAAGACGCTTAAGAGACTTTCAAAGACATTCCCGAGAGGGTGAATCCCTTTTTGGGATGAATGTTTTGGGCGAATCCCAAACAAACCCAAACAATGCCAGCAAAACTCAAACATCATGAAAGTCTTCGGTGACGTTTGAGTTTTGCTGGCATTGTTTGGGTTTGTTTGGGATTCGCCCAAAACATTCATCCCAAAAAGGGATTCACCCTCTCGGGAATGTCTTTGAAAGTCTTTTAAGCGTCTTCGAACCCCTCATGAATGTCTGAAAAAAGGATTATGAATGTCGTCGAAAGTCTCTTGAACGTTTTCGAGCCCCTCGTGAATGTCTTTGAAAGTCTCTGAAACACCCTTGAACCCCTCATCGATGTCTTCAAACGTGTTATGAATATCGTCAAAGATCTCTTGACTGTCTTCGAAAGTCTCTCTGAATGTCTTCGCACCTCTCGTGAGTGTCTGAAAGTCTCTTAAGCCTCTTCAAACGTATTATGAATGTCGTCAAAAGCCTCTTGAATATATTCGAAAGTTTCTTGAACGTCTTCAAACCCCTCGTGAATGTCTTTGAAAGTCTCTTAAGCGGCTCGGAACCCCTCATGAATGTCGTCAAATGTATTATGAATGTCGTGGAAAGTCTTTAGAACGTATTCGAAGGGATTTTGAACGTCTTCAAACCCTTCATGAATGTCTGTGAAAGTCTCGAAAACGTCGTTGAACCACTCATCGATGTCTTCAAACGTATTATGAATGTCGTTAAAGATCTCTTGAATGTCTTCGAAAATCTCTCTGAATGTCTTCGCACCTCTGGTGAATGTCTTTGAAAGTCTCTTAAGCGTCTTCAAACGTATTATGAATGTCGTCAAAAGTCTCTTGAACGTCTTCGAAACCCTCGTGAATGTCTTTGCAAGTCTCTCAAGCGTCTTCGAACCCCTCATGAATGTCTTCGAACGTATTATGAATGTCGTCGAAAGTCTTTAGAACGTATTCGAAAGTTTCTTGAATGTCTTCAAACCCCTCGTGAATGTCTTTGAAAGTCTCTTGAGCGTCTACGAACCCCTCATGTATGTCTTCAAACGTATTATGAATGTCGTCGAACGTCTTTAGAACGTATTCGAAAGTATTTTGAACGTCTTCAAACCCCTCGTGAATGTCTGTGAAAGTCTCTAAAACGTCGTTGAACCCCTCATCGATGTCTTCAAACGTATTATGAATATCGTCAAAGATCTCTTGAATGTCTTCGAAAGTTTCTTGAACGTCTTCAAACCCCTCGTGAATGTCTGTAAGAGTCTCTTAAGCGTCTTCAAACGTATTGTGAATATCGTCCGAAGTCTCTTGAACGTCTTCGAGCCCCTCGTGAATGTCTTTGAAAGTCTCTCAAGCGTCTTCAAAACCCTCATGAATGTCTTCAAACGTATTATGAATGTCGTCGAAGGTCTCTTGAATGTATTCGAAAGTATTTTGAACGTCTTCAAACCCCTCGTGAATGTATGTGAAAGTCTCTAAAACGTCGTCGAACCCCTCGTTGATGTCTTCAAACGTATTATGAATAGCGTCACAGATCTCTTGAACGTCTTTGAACCTCTCATGAATGTCTTCAAACGTCTTATGAACGTTTTCGAAAGTCTCTTGAATGTCTCACGAACATCTTCAAACGTCTCATGAACGTCGTAAAAAGTTGCTTCAAACTCTTTGAACCCCTCATGCATGTTTTTTCGTGGAACGTGGGTACGAGGAGATGGATAGAGTGAATAAACACAGGGGATTATAAAAAGTCCGTTTCTTTATTTACCGAAAATAATAATTCCATTCTTACACGATTAAATATTTACAACAAGAAACATAATTTTAACAAGTTTTACATCGAGTGAACACAATATATACATAGTTTTCACGAGTTTTATACATCGATATTCACAAAAATGTATACACAATTTTGCATCGGGTTGTAGAAAAAAAAAGGGTGCGTGTGGGTTCGACACGCAAAAGAAGTGAATATGTATGCAGAGAGAGAGAGAGAGAGAGAGAGAGAGAGAGAGAAGGGGCGGAGAGGAGAGGTGAGGAAAAGTAAGTGATCGAATTATGAATTGGCAAGGAAATCAAAAGTAGCCTGAATGTTTATATTTTACTTTTTTTAATTTTATTTATCAATATGAAATGAAATATGTATGAAATGAAATATTTCGGCAATGGTGTCGTCATCCTTTAGTCTTCGGTGTGTTGACCCCGATTGAGATGGAACTGAAAAAAAAATTATTTTTTATTTTAAATTTTTGCCATCTCTGTGTGTGCCTCTGGAGACACAACGGAGAGGCTGAGGAAAGGCTTGCAGAGAGCCAGCAGAGAGTTAGCGGAAAAGCAATAGAGAGTCAGCAGAGTCAGCAATCTAGAGTCAGTGAACTCAGCGGAGAAGAAATAGAGAGTCAGTGGAGTCAGCGGAGTCAGCAATATAGAGTCAGCGAACTCAGCGGAGAAGGAATAGAGAGTCAGTGGAGTCAGCGGAGTCAGCAATATAGAGTCAGCGAACTCAGCGGAGAAGGAATAGAGAGTCAGTGGAGTCAGCGGAGTCAGCAATATAGAGTCAGTGAACTCAGCGGAGAAGGAATAGAGAGTCAGTGGAGTCATCGGAGTCAGCAATATAGAGTCAGCGAACTCAGCGGAGAAGGAATAGAGAGTCAGTGGAATCAGCGGAGTCAGCAATATAGAGTCAGTGAACTCAGCGGAGAAGGAATAGAGAGTCAGTGGAGTCAGCAATAGAAACTTGTAAAGGGGCAGCGGAGATTATATAAAAGTTTTTGTATTGTGCAAGTTATTTACGAGCCATGCTGACTCGTACGTAACCTCGCCTCGAACCCCTTGAATATTGTTTAAATATTTTATTATTTTATGTATATTATTTTTTCAATTTTTATTCAATTTTTATTCATTTTTGAGTATTAATTTGCGAAATTTTATATATCTGTGTGTGTCTGGAGACACAACAGAGAGGCTGAAACTGAATGTATATAGAGAGGCATTCCGGGGCACGTGTATCATGCGAGGTTATGTACGAGCCATGCTACTCGTACATAACCTCGCTTCGAATGGCTCGAATGTTTTTGTTTCTTAAAACGTTATTTAAAACGTTCAAATATATATCAAGAATACATACCTTCGTTAGCTGGGGGGTTTGTCGACGATTTATCCACTGCGGGATCCATTTTTTGGAATTGTCATTTATTCCCGCATTAAAATAATACACTACCGCAAAGAACTATCAAAAACAGCACCAACAAATAACAATAATATAATTCACTTTAAAAATTCGCACTGTTTAACGGATAGCACAAAATTTGCCACGAGGCACGACGACACAGTACGAACTCGCACACACACACACAGCTGTGCCAGCTGTGGGCTCACACGTACACGGGCAACCGCTACGAATAGAACGGCGCGCATGCGTGCACGCGATCCTACCCCCTCTCTGCATTGACTCGCTCGCTCTCACTCGCACTCACACGGCTCATGCATCATTCTCTCTCTCTCTCTCTTCTTCTATTCCTTCATTCTCTTGTCCGGTGCTACAATGCGGCTGGGGGCGGGGCCTAATACAGTCGTATTAGAAGTATTCACTTAAAAAAATTTACAATACTTTTTACGACGGTATTCTATAATGCCCCCATGGTAGGGTATCAGAGGTCCCAGGTATGATATACCGCTTATCGTCATGAGGACTCAGAGCAATTTTCGTCTCGCGAATGGTGTAGACTTGGTGTAATTTTGATCGAATGCACGTTTGACTACGCTCCATTTCAATATTTTCCTTCAAGCATTGAGCATAATCGTCAAATGTGATTGTCCTCGCCACAACGCTACTCTTGACACCTTTAACTTTTTTCGTGTCCTTCGAACCCTCGACACGTGTCGCGTACATTTGCGATCGAAGTCCAATAAATTCCGTCATAATTGCTCCATTACATTCGTCCTTCATGAGACCGGGTACCTTCTTGTTGACGAGCGGTATACCATACCTATTGTCCGCCGAATAATCGCTTGTATCGAATTTGGAAATGTCGCGCTTCATGTCGGCATATATATCATCGCTCTCAATGTCATATATGAGACTGTTCGTATCAGTATACATGACTTTACATTTATCTCGATACAGAGGTACCATATACTCGTGATGAAATCCATACAAGCACGTTTTGGATATGTCGAGTATGCACATACCCACATATATCGGCTTGTTGAATTTCACCTCGAGATTGCGCAATTCCGCGGCAACGAGATTTTCCGAAAAAACGCTTCGGCTGTGAAAGTTTGGCTTCGCAATCATTGCCTCTGCGCCATATATGCCCTCCCATTTTGTCAAAAGCTTTACATCTACATGATTGCGCACATTCTCCATCGTTTTTCCAAAGACCGAATTATTCATTAATTTGAATAAATTCTTTTCGAAATCGTTTTTGGCCAGCGTTCGAAACTGAGTATTTAACTCGATACATGAACGCAGCCATGGGGATTGTGTAAACTGTAGGACTCTATGGATTTTCGTGAGGCAAAGTCCATGGTGTAAGCACTGTTGCAAATTCCGGTAGTGTATGACGTAGCGCTTTTTATCGCAAACGGTTGCTAGTAGATTTTCGTCCCGCTTACCCGGCGGTTTTTCGTGTATTGGGCAAAACGGTAGGTCTTTGTGCGCATCATGTAGAGATTGGGGATATTCCAAGTCGACTTCAAGGATGTAGCCTATAGGTGAGTCTAGCGCGATGGATAATGGATCAAACTTGGACACGTCGTTGACCCATCGAAAATCTGCATATGGCAAGGGTTGACACATTGCCCATCCATACAAATTGTTGACATCAAAATACATCGAGTATGATGATGCTTTCGATGGATCAAACGACTCCATGTACTTGTTATTATCGTGTGCATATCGGTTTGAGCATTGACTGAGACCACTGCGTATACCCCGCTCAACGAATAAAACCATGTCGATGTCAGTTAGTAATTCAAAATTGACATTCGAGTGTTTTAACATTGCATCCCAGGTATACCCCGGCAATGTGTAGTAATACGCGGGATCTAGGCCATAGCTCTCAAGACATGTATTTCGAAAGTTTTCGAAAATATCGGCTAATAACAAGACATCTGTCTTCAGGTACAAATCGCTATAGTCACCCAGCGTTCGAATGAAGAACCGCTCCCAAACTTTCTCAGCATGTGCGTACTCGCTCTCGGATACTGTAGCATCTGTCATCAGGGCAAGTGTCGTCTAGCTTCGTCACGTCATCAATATATTCATAAGGGAAGACCCCTTTTCGCGTCAGCAAATTGAAATCATTTGTCGAGAGAGTTGGGAATTGTGTGCGTAAAATGTTTAGTTTGTCCTCGGTCAAAAATGATGCTAATTTGTCGAGACTCATGTTGAGGAATTTGTATGAGTCGATAAAGCGCAATTGAATCTTGTGTTTTGAATCGTTTTTAATTTCAACATGCTTCGTGAAGGAGATGTATTTCTCCTTTGTGATTGGAAGCACATTGGTTGTTCCTTCGAACGCTGTGGCTACTTCCTTGATTATAAAATGCGCATCGTAACCGGATAAATTGTGGAAAACTACTGGAATGAAAAATGACTGTTGGTAATTTAGGTTGCAGTTGGAATGGGCAGGGCCTCTATAGCGCCCAGTCAGGTGGCAACGATCTCGAACGCGTACATCTTCTTGCGCAAATGGTTTCTCACATATGTGACATTGAGTCGCTGCTCGAAAACTAGCCCACTCACTCGCTGTCAAATACACGATTGGTACATGATCACAGAAAGTTTCTTTTATCCGCAGTGCCAGATTTTTTAGTTCTTTGACAAACCACGATACGCAATCGGCACTGCGACGCGAGTGATACGAAGATAATGAATCCTCATATGAACAACATACATAGTATCCGATTCTAAATGCTTCATGATGTTGATACCTATCTTTCGATAGGTTCTCTCCATCGGTCTTTGCCAACACACACTCCAAATCAGCACACACAATGAAGGGATGTCGCTCTTTCTGGCTAAAGTTGCTGAACTGGAGTCACTTATTGGTGTCGTTTGGTAGTCGGATCGCACAGTCATTTATTGCTCCACAATCGATCTCGTGTGATTGCAATTTTTCCTCTGACCCGAAGTAGTGCAAACATCTGTAAAAAAAACAAGATGGTTTTGTTTAATTCGTCTAGCATATATAATTACCTACATATATATATATATATATATATATATATATATATATATATATATATATATATATATATATATAATGTTAACTACATACCGATCACAAATATATTTTTTATGCTCCTTTTTGGTCAGTTGTGCCCCCACGAGTCTCGACAGGTTCTTGATCCATACGAAGTGCCCCACATTGCTGTCCTCGGTATCTTGCAGGTAAAGCAAATTGATGTGCTTTTCCTTCTTGTCTTGAGTTACGCGTATTGGAACAATGTCCTTTTTCGTCGTGACGGTGTACACGTTAATTGATATATTGTTATGAGCTTCAAATTTCTTTATTTGATGTATCGTCACCGGGAATTCGATATCCTTGAGATTCAGTACTGTCGAATAATGAGGGTAAGAAAATGGACGGGCACTATCTCGTTCAGCTGGGTATAGAGCAGCGACAACTGCCCATGCGAAACATGCGTTATCCTCAGATTTGACGTTAACGACGGCCTTCTTCAACATTATTTTACGCGGCAATGATATGGAGCACCCGACACGCATGGGATTATACTTATTCACATTTATCGTGAGGTTAAGTATTTTCTGCAGAGCCCAGCCGCTATCACGTTCTTGAAATTCATCGAGTAAGGTTAAAGTGGGCTCCACAACACGCTGTTCATACCACTCACCCAAATCGCTTGTGCTAAATAGTTCGCAGTTTCGCGTGTTGATACTTTTATTCGCATGTTTGTCACCACTCGCCAATTCACCATTAAACACTGTATTGATTTTGATGCTGCGGTGCTTTTCGATGATATTTTGCACATGTTGAAGCACTAGGATGCGAGCATCATTTAGAAAGTGTTTCGGCTCGATGTGGCTGCGATTGATGATGGAACCGGTCAATATGCGACTCTCGAAGGATGTTTCAATCTTACGCCAGATTAGGTCATGATCACCATGTCCTGCACCCGTGTGTACGAAACGGCTCCGCACACAATTCCTCACTCCTTCCAGACGCGCTATTTGAGCTATTAGTGACTGTTGATGTACGATTAATAATCGCGGGCGCTTAATCCGGCTTTGCGTTTCCAGCCCTTCGATGAACTCGACGCATCTTTGCTCCCATGCGGTAAAATCTTCGATCGAGCGTAAAAGCACGGCTTGGTCATATAAGATTTGCTCCATGTTGATGAGTACGAAAAAACTTCCACGATGTTAACAGACTGACTGCTTCATGCAAAGTGTGGTCAGATTTGAGCGGAGTGGATCATTAAAAAGGCCCTTCGGGGGAAAAAATCGGCCCTCTCTCGGGATAACGGAGTTTTCCCATAACGCGTAGATTGCTCGAGGAACGCTAGACAAAAAACAGAAAGTCGGAATGCATCGGGTCAAAAGATTTTATGGGTCCTGCAGCTCAAGTGGTCCATCGGCGGTCACCGCCTTTGATCCCTAAAGTTTATAGTTTTTCCAAGAAAATCCTGACTTGTCGAGACCTGTCTAAAGTGTTGATGAGAGAAATTCGATGCATTCTTTTACCCCCCCCCCCAATCGTGGAAAACAGGTTTGAACACGTTCGAAGAACCATGGAGAGCGCAAAAGTGCAGCTGTGCTCAAGTGGCCCATCCGCGGTCCCTTTGATCCCTAAAGATTTTCCCAAGAAACCTGTCAGGACCTGTCTCTAGTGTCGGCGAGCTTTGAGATAGAGTGAATCCAGACATCTTGACATTATCTTTCGGAATTGAAACAGCTGCATGTCATAAATAATGGGCTTTGAAAGGCCGCTCTTCACACACACACGCGCGCGCGCGCGCGCGCACACACACACACACACACACACACACACACACACACGCACGCACGCACGCACGCACGCACGCATACACACATACGCGCGCACACACACGCACATACACAAATACGATTTAACAATACATACTATGTAAATCCGTTGTTTAATTTTATTGTGAATAAACTATTGTTTAATTATCCTAATATTGACCATTCGATGCATTCTTTTACCCCCCCCCCCACTCCACATAGGCTCCTCTGTGACGTCACACGCGCCCCGGCGACCTCCCCACGACCGTAGCGCCACCTTGGCTTCCCTACACACACGCCGACCTCCCCACGACCGGAGCGCCACCTTGGCTTCCCTACACTCACGCTGACCTCCCCACGACCGTAGCGCCACCTTGGCTTCCCTACACACACTCACGCACATACGCCGACCTCCCCACGACCGTAGCGCCACCTTGGCTTCCCTATACGCACGCACGCACATACACACAAAACACTCATCGACCCCCCCCCACCGCCAGTCGCTCCGCGGACCACATGACCCCCCTCCACATAGGCCTCTCTGTGACGTTTAATACGCCCGGCGACCTCCCGTCGACGGTGGCGCCACCTTTGCTTCACTACTCTTGACACACCACCTCCCCTTGCGTCAGAACCGGCCTAGCTCCTCTACTCACATGGGAAGCTAAATTCTGTCCGGGATCCTGTGCAGGAGAACGCAGGAAATAAATTCCTGTACGGGAACCTGCCAAAAGCAAAGTGTGACAAAATCGTTGACGAGCACACGCGAATAACCGAGACACACGTTCATCGTTTTTTGTTTTTCGTTTTTTGTTGTGCCATACCTTCATAATGTTTTAAGATTAACGATTTTAAGATTAAGTCTTCAACTGAACTATTTTAAAATCATGTCAGTACGGCTGTACCGTGAGAGTGACCCACGCTCAGGTCTTACGTGGATCTAACCGGGAGGTATCGAGAACGCTAACATACGTGGCAACGCGCGTTAAATCGCATATTCGAACGATGTATCGGATTGCCCGAGTACGGAGAAGAAAAAAAAACAACTGCATCGTCGAGCAGCTATGATTGCTATATGTTGTCACTCCCTAGAATTATCAGTATTGGTTCTACGATGAGCATCGGACACATCACGTGTTTAATTCTGTTTAAAACGCGTCATAACAAAATCTGAATAAAAAATTCCAATCTACGCAACGAAATCGGTCGATCTTTTTTCCACCCTATCTACGCCGCAATATTCGTTCAGTTTCGTTTAGGAGATCCCGTTGTCCATGTAGTTTTGACACAGACTATTCGGTCCATGGCCTGCAAAGAGCTTTCAAAGCACTGAACTCGAATCTAGCTTTAAAAAACTCATAACCAAACCAAAAGATTGTCAAGGCTTTTGCATCGATAAACCTCTCTGAGGCCATTACGCCATCGAGGCCGTCCATCTCTTGTGCGCTCTTCCATCCAGGCGGCCCATCGTCGGATCATCTCTCTTCTGTGACTTCCTGCTAAGGGCCTTTGATTTGATTCTTTATTAGTAATAACCCAGATAGACAGTTTGAGGCACTGTGAAAGTAACACTGCGTCACAAAACAGCACGTTAACGCAGCACAGTTGCAAAGGTTGCTTCCGTATTAAGCTGAACGATGATAAAACGGTATTGCCTTCAAATTCGACAAAGGGCTGCTAATAATGTGCCTCATAGTTGAGATGAATAACTGCAAGACAACGGATCGAAGTTACAGCATTATTAAAGCATAAATACGGTAAAACGTGCTGTTTCGGCTTAAATTTGAGCGAGAATATATAGTAAGAAAACATCACATGCCTATATTCTGTAACGTCACAGTTACGGCAACAGAACAGCACACCGTGCCGTTCAGTGTGCAAAATATTATAGTCGAGTGTAACGTCACAAATGCAGTAACAGGACAGCATACCGTGCCGTTCTGTTGGCGGCAGAATTGAGGCACGCAACAACATCACCGGAACAGCAAATCGGTGTTATACTATAGCGAAATTTGGATGCGTCAATTCAGTTTGCTGTGACGCTCTTTTAGCGGCGCAAACGCAGCACACTGTTGCGGCTTATAAGCAGCAATTCAGCGTACTGCCTTACCGGCAAACGGACGGCGTAAACGCGTCACACTGTTACATTATTTATCTACAGCCAAGGTCCATACGAAGTCTACAGTTTTGAAGTTGAATTACGCCATGGGACTGCGAATCGCAATTCATCAATCTGCAAAGGGAGTAACAAATTAATCAAATTTAATATAAAAGTACATTTCTATTTTTTGTTTTGCAACATGATATAACCCGAGTGAAAGATCGTGCTTCGTGAAGTTTACGATGAATATTTGGCATGCAGTACAAAGACCAGAGTTTTGCGGAGTCGACAGGCACCTTTTAATTTCCGGTGGTCTATCTGCTCCCCAAAAACCCTGATACTTTAAACCGCACGCCCGTGCATTGGGGGACCTCCTTTTTTGAGTGGAATCCGAACCACTTTCACTCATACGATGCACTCTTCACATTAACGCACATAATCCAATACATCTCTACTTCATGAAGATCTAGCTCTAGCTGTATGGCTGATGCAGCGCGACTCCAAGGATGCCTTCGCCATATAATTTAATTCAATATAACAGAAAAAGCCGTTATTTGCACATTAACATATCTCAGAAACCTGAAGTTACCGAAGAAAAATGTTTGCACATAAAAGTTTAGTTTTTTGTTAGCTTTCGAGCGGAATATTTGAAATAATTTTTACGTTCAGGTAACGCTGTTTTTTGTACCAAAAAGGGGGTAAATTATTTTTTTATTAAAAAGCATCCGTTTTTTTGCTGAAATAATTACAGTCTTCCAGTATGTCTGACGGTGTAGCAAAAAAATCGTCATAGTGGCGCGGAGCGAGGTTCCGGTATAAAAAAATGTGTGGTTTTATATTTTTACCCTAGAACCTCGATCCGTGCTACTCTGGCGATTTTTTCGCGATATCGTCAGACACACTGGAAGACACTGTAATTTGTTCAGCCAACAAAATGGCCGTTTCTGAATAAAAAAATAATTTCCGCCTTTTTTTTTTAAAAAAAGCAGCGTTACCGGAACGTAAAAATGATTTCAAGTCATCCGCTCGAAAGTCAACACAAAACTACAACTTTTATGTATAGACATTTTTTTCAGTTACTTCTAATTTCCGAGATATATTCATTTGAAAAAACGGCATTTTCTAAAATGTTGAATTAAAAAATCTGAAAAAATTCACATAGAATGCATTTTAGTAGTACTTTGATATATCCAATCATGGGGCAGATCCGAGATGGTCGAAAAAAGTGGCTGAATTGACGGTGAATCCCTCATATGTTAATCAAAATTTAATTCTAATACCATCGATTACCGTGTCATTCCCGTCGTTCATTACCGTCAAAAAAACAGAAAAACAAAGTATATGAAGTTTTTTTTATAATGATTTCATACAAAGTTGAAAAAAAATATAGTTTGAACACAAATAAAATGAAAAATTGGAAAAATGAAAAAAAAATATATGACGCGTTATATCGGTAATAAGGAATATTCACTGCCTATTTGGCGAGCTCGATGTTCCGCTGCTAGGCGGGGACGACCGTTCTCTTCGGATACGGTTATTTTGTCTACCTCGATCGCGACGTTCCGCAATTTCGTCGACAATTTCAGTATCATCCGAGTCGTTAGCTTCGACGTTATTTCTTGAAGTGTGAGCCCCACGATCTACGTTGCGCCGATGCTCATTATCCGATTGGCCGTGCCTACGATTCCTGTTCGCATTTTCCACACGAGTCAAGCTGTTACGATGCCGCTGCTTAGAGCTCCTGAGAGCATTCACCATCCCATCCGTGAACTCTGACCAGCTTGGTTTGTCGAAGGTACGGTTCCTCGCAACAGACGCTTTTTATGAAAAATATTTACAAGATGGTCGAAAAGGATATCTACGAAACGGAAGACAGTAAGAAAATCTATAATAGTTTTTTACACACCATAAAGCGCTTTTGCGAATCTTGTTTTTCTCAAGGCTATTCCATTTTGTTTGCGACCATGCCACGTTAGACCTGGTGATACCGAGTCCTTCATCGCATTCTTTAGTACCTCGTTAGCCGCTTCTGTTAAGTTGTGGCCACCCAGCGAACCCAAGTAACTTACCTGAGGAATGAGAAAAATGGATGGCATGGATATAGTTAGAAATAACAATAAAACTAAAGAAATCGTCGCACGAGAGCACATATTTTTTCAACTTACAATGCTCCGATATTCTTTTTCCGGGATATTCTCGAAAGCCATCACTTCTTCCAGACTTGATAACGGCAACGAGTTCGGCTTGCTAGGGAAATCCGGCGACAACTCCCGTTCGTATAATCGTCGAAGCTTGCTACACAATGGAATAAACAACATAAAAAATAAACCTGTGACTCTACATGATTACATTCCTTATGCAATTATGAGGGGAAGATAATATTTTAACAATGTTACTCACCGCATTTCTTTTTCTAATGTATCTCGAAGTAACCTGGAAAAGAAAAATGAGAACAGCGATGAACGTCATTTTCATAACTAAATGCGTATCACAGTGGTAATTTATTAAAGGGCAAACTTACTGAATCTCGTTATTCACGCGATCCACGGATGCCTGTGATGCGTAAGCAAATTGTTGATTATAATGTGGCCACTGTTGAGCTGGGTTGTGCCACTGCGGTTCATTAGGACCCAATTGCCTTTGATGCTGTCCTCCGTCTCCATGCGCTTGTCCTCTAAACGTACTCCAAGTGTCATTAGCGTCTTGGGGTCTCGCGGAAACCGGAAAATTGTTCGCAACGGAAGTTGGTCGTATCGTGTCGGTTGTTATACAATTCTGACTTGGTCGTGTTTCATTGTCTTGCAATGGAAAAATTTGTTGCGATTGTGTTTCGTCGCGTTGCACGGACGTACAGCCACCGTGTGGTGAATTTTCGTTTTGTTGTAGTGACGTGCTGCTCAATCGTGGTACCGTGTTGTCTTGCAGTGGAAAAATGGGTCGCGTTTGGGTTTGATCGCGTTGCACGGATGTACAGTTACCGTGCCGTGAACTTTCGTTCTGTTGTAGTGGCGTGCTGCTGGATCGTGGTATCGCGTTGTCTTGCAGTTGTAAAATGTGTCGCGTTTGTGTTTCGTCGCGTTGCACGGACGTATAGTCTCCGTGTCGTAAGATTGGGTTTTGTTGCAGTGGCGTTTCTTGGTACTGAGATTGGGAACGATTCGTTTGAAACATCGCAGGCCCCAGATTCTGCAAACAGTGAAGAAATGACTTAACCGACATTCTTATTCAATGAATGGGCGGCCGTATCCAAATAAAAAATTTGAAATGATTGAGTAATCAACTCACGATACGATAAACGTTCGCTGTATATTAGAATGATTCAAAATAAATCGATTTCTTTTCTCGGAGCTCCATCGGAAATCATTAATATACAAAAAAAAAAGTAATTTTTCCAAAATTCGGGATTTAAAAAAAATTTAGATAGTGCTCAAGTGACTTTTCGATACTTTTTTTGTATGTTTTCTTCAAAATAAGGACGTGAAATTATTTTTACTCTCATAATAAAATAAGTTTTGTTTTAACTAAGTTACTCTGAAATACACATTTCAGAGCTTTCAAAAAAAAACTTTAAGCTGCCTCAAGTATTTTATTTGCTATTAATTTGTTTTTAATTTTCAGCTACAAATCCTAAAATTAAGAGCTTAGCTATAGGTGTTTCTTTCTTTGCTCTCATAGCAAAATGTATTAGTACTCCATGAAATCATGAACCTGCTATGGTTTATAGGGGTGTAAAAGAAACGTTGCGCCTGTAATCGTAAAGAATCTGAAATTTGCGATTTTAGGCTCAATGTTATTTCTTACACCTTTAAACTGCGACAGATTTATCATGATTTCATGAAACATTAACACTTTCTGCTATGAGAGCAAAAAAAAACAACATCGATAACTAAGCTATTAATTTTAGGATTTCTAGCTGAAAAAAATCGAATAGTGAATAAATTACTGGATGCAGCTTAAGGTATAATGAAAGTTTAGATGCTCAAAATAATGCTATTTTTCGGAATTTTTTTAGAGGTCGCTAATACGAATATTAAGATGGTCCTCATTTCAGACTGACGATTTTTTTGTCAGACGCCTCCCAAATTGACTCGAAATAATTTAAAAACAATACCTCAATTTTTTCGGATTTTTATCTAGACTCTAACTCCTTCCACTTTGAGGGTGGATTTTCCCCATTGAAATACACGTGTTTCGGACATATTCTCAGGATTTATTTTATTCTAGGAGTAAACTGCCACAGGTTAGAGGTGTAAAAAAAACATTGAGCCTAAAATCGCAACTTTCAGGTTCTTTACGATTACAGGCGCAACGTTTTTTTTACACCCCTAAACCGTAGCAAATACTTGATTTCATGGAACACTAATACTTTCTGCTATGAGATAAAAAAAAGTAACACCTATAGTTAGCTCTTAATTTCAGGATTTTCAGCTGAAAATAAAAAAAAAGTTTTAATAGCAAATATATTAATTGAGGCAGCTTTAAGTTTTTTTCAAAGATCTTACATTTGTATTTCAGAGTAAAGAAGTTAAAAAAAATGATCTTGTTATGAGCCAAAAAAATTTCACGTCCTGATTTTCAAGAAAAAATACAAAAAAATATCGAAAAATTATTTGAGCACTATCGAGACATTTTTTTATCCTAAATTTTGGGAAAATTACCTTTTTTGATATATTAATGATTTCCGATGGAGCTCCGAGAAAAAAATATCGATTCATTTTAAATCACCCTACTGTATATACAACGGTGCGTTTATCGGTCGATGATTACAGGATAATATCCACGGTTCTTAACCAACTCACGCTCAATCCCTGATCATTTTTATCAAATGTTGGGAGACCATCGTATGGTATCTCATCAAGATTTTGCAACGTGTGACGAATTTTCGCTACGCCCTCGTTTAATCGGTTTGAATCAGCGATGTTGTCTTCTCCCGGCCTCCTACATAAGCTGGTACTATTATCTTCCGAAGAAGTGGTTGTAAAAGTGGGAACGTAGTCTAACAGACGAGGAGGTGGACGAGCATTTCGCTTGGGGCGCGATTCTTCCATTCTGCCTATAAAAAATAAACAAGCGAGAATATCTACTTATGGATATAAGGATGTTCAGTCGTCTATTTTGTAATAATTGTACCGTAAGCGGCCGTGGAGCGTACACTCTAAACTGTGTACTAAATTAATTTTAATAAATAACTACTCGCCGTTATTATTTATTGAGACACTAGTGGTTTCGATGTGCAAGATGAAGATAAATTCGGTAAAAACTTCCCCCCAAAAGAAAATGTAGACAAACGAGATCATTTTGGATGTAATCAATTAATTGGTCGCAATAGTTCTCAACAGTAAAAGAAAAAAAATGTTTAGACAAATATGAGTTGCAAACACGAAACGTGAAATTTTTCACGAATTCGAAAATAATGACAGATGCGAGATAAACTGGCATTCTATCAATAAATTATTGGCGATATTTCGCGCGAATAATCAAATAAACAACAGATATCTTTCGGTCGAATTTGGATTGCCTATTGCGGATATTTCTCGACAGTAAAAGAAAAAAATCCGTCGGTCAAAAATGGAATTGCTCGCACTAAACGCGAATTCATTCACGAAAAGTAAATACTGACAGCCGCGAGATATCGACCAGGTTTCCCTCAAAACATTTTTCGGGATGCTTTTTTCGAATAAAAGGAGAAATATATATTTTGATCAAACATGAATTGCCAACATTGAACGCAACTTTATTCATGAATAGAAAATAATGATAGACGCGTCGTGATTCGACTTTTAATAAGTAAATTACTCGCAATATTTCTTACTAATAAAAAAAATATATATACAGGGGGGGACCCAGGCAAAGCAAAACGCGTCAACGAAAAAAGCGACATTTTTTAGCTTTCAAAGAAAAACTTAAAAATGTATTCGTTTGTCTGAGGATATATGTTAACAATGCCGTATTCACTGAAACGCGATTAATTTTTGGTAAATATTTACAAGTGCGGCTTTTCCGAAAAACGCCGAAAGAAATTAGTGAAAATCGACTACTAACTTTGAAAATTCGCTAAAAATCGAAAAATCATGCAATCATGTCCCGAGTTGCATTTTAAAGGTTAACTGAATACGAAAAGAATGAGTGCACGTAGAAGTCGCTATCTTCTCAGA
This sequence comes from Ophion obscuratus, assembly GCA_964007375.1. Lineage (NCBI taxonomy): Eukaryota > Metazoa > Arthropoda > Insecta > Hymenoptera > Ichneumonidae > Ophion > Ophion obscuratus. The sequence continues at coordinate 12,181,485 of OZ023316.1, read as the reverse complement.
AAAAAATAGTTACTGTCATGTGAGTAAAAGTATAATTTTATATAGTCACACGCCGGACATTTTATTCCCTCCCTGCGCTGACTTCGTCTCTCTCACTCACAAATCAGTCTTTCTCTCTTCTTCTATTCCTCCATTCTTCTGTCCGATTTAACAACGCGACTCAGACGCCTATCCGTTGTCGCGTAACGACTATTCGCTTAAAACAAAAAATTTCTGCTTTTTTCGGAAAAGCTGTACTTCTAAATATTTACCAAAAATTAGTCGCGTATCAGTGAATACGGCATTGTTAACATATATTCATAGTCAAACGATTGAATTTTTCAGTTTTTCAGTGAAAAAAAATATCACTTTTTTCGGGAGCGCGTTCCGCTTTGCCCGGATCTTCCCTATACAGGGTGTCCCAAAACTCAACGATAATCTGAGACCGGATGAAAGGCCAAGTTATACCAGTTCTGGGAAAAATACAAAAAAAAATCCATATCACTCAGTTCAGCGATAATAGACATTTAAAAAAAAAAGTTGAAATTCGACACCCTTGGTCGCATTTTCAAGTTCTGTGATCACCAATGTCACAATTTCGCTGTGATTTTTTTAATTTTGTGATCTTCATTAACGATGCTATTAATCGCAACTACAAATTAATGCAAAAAACATTGTTAATTTAATAAAATAAGTTAAGTTTTAGTGAGTCATGGTTCACAAAAATATTGTTACTTAACTTTGACACTTCATTTTGAAAAAAAATGTACTACACTACCCTTGGCAAGTTGTTTCAAAAGATGGCGCATTTAATCAAGATTTCAAAATGGTGCAACACTTGCCACTTTTCTTGCCATTAACAATTTTATTTCTTATTTTTTTCAAATTGAGCTCATTTTGAACAACTCAACATTAGGAATTTTTGTTACTAAAATTTGTTATTTTTTGTTTCTGGTCTGAAATAAAATTATTATTTTTAGTAAAGAGGTAATTGAGTCAGTTAATAACCAATTTTTATTGTAAAAAACATATGTTTTTTACAATAAAAATTGGTTATTAACTGACTCAATTATCTCTTTACTAAAAATAATAGTTATTTCAAAAGATGGCGCATTTAATCAAGATTTCAAAATGGTGCAACACTTGCCACTTTTCTTGCCATTAAAAATTTTATTTCTTATTTTTTTCAAATTGAGCTCATTTTGAACAACACCTACACTAAGCTACACCTTTTGAACGCCTACACTAAGGGCGAATTCATTTACGAATAGTAAATAATGACAAACGGGGAATAAATCGGCTTTTAAGGCAGGATACCACCTTGAAAATTTGAAAAAAAGGGGATTTTTGGGCTTAACATATTCTTTTTAATTTGTAAAATTGAAAATAATTCTTTGAAACGGTGACTGAAACCTTTTTCTAATGTTATGAGTTATTTTATTTCGTTAATCGTTATTATTATAACGATTATGAGTAAGCGCTCTCAGCGCATTTCTTTGGGCGACGCGATTTTCTCGAAACAATGTTTTTGAAATCTGCGTGTCAAATTACTCATCCAAGTTTCATCAGATTTACCTGAAAATTTGCATAATTCTTCTCCATAGTATAATCTAAGGATGTACGTAGGATTTTTTCGGTAGAGTTGTTATTTTATTTTTGGTGCACAGTTTAAGCAACTTTGTTTACCCTGAAAAATTCACTTTTTTTAATGACCGCCGTTTTTTTTTTAATCGAAATTTTGAAACAGCCCTATGTACAGACAAAGTATATTGCTCTTAATAAGAAGAAATTTTTATTTTTCTTCTAGGAGCCACCTGCAAGGAGATTTTCGACACGCGGACCGAGAGTGCTCCTCAAAAGCCTCATATACTTTGGCGCCAATTACAAGAATGCCTTAAGCCGACTTTGCCTCTGCCCATTTTTATGTGAAAAAAAAATCAATTCAAAACTTTCAAAAAATTGCAGCCAAAGGTGGTATCCTGCCGTAATACAAACAAAAAATCGTTAGGTACGGTAGAATAATTCTCGCTTACCTTCCTGATGATGTTGTTGTGCTCTTTTAATTATTCGAACCCCTCCGGTATTCGATGATGAGACGGCTGCGATTTGGACCCTGTTTGGGTTATTTTCGTTACTTTATAATTCTCTATTACCGCAAAACGATTCGCTGTTCCGCGAATCATTGCGATACTATCGATGACTAAGCAAATTTTTGCTGCGTTAACCCTTTGAGGGACAAATTTTTCAACGGAACAAATTTTAAAAATCATAGAAAACCTACAAGTTTTCGGGGTCGCTGATTATAGTTCTGAAGTCAGAATTACGAAATTGAAAATGAAAATTTATAATCTTAAAGAAAATTTCAAAAATTATTTTCCAAAAAACTAAAGTACGAACAATTCTGAAAAAATTACATACAATCAACTGTGCATGAAAAATAAGTATAAAAAATTTCGGAACCTCAGCTGTCTCCATTGCAAAAAAAAACAAATGTTTTCACGTTCATTGTTTGTAAAAACATGTACATAAATAAATAATTGCAATTTTAAATGAAATTTTAATGACTTAGATACCCAAGAGTCTAAAAAGTGTTTACATACATATAAAAAGTGCAAAACATATTATAAAAACATCATTACTCATTACAAACATTACTCATACATCGAAATGAAATAACAGATACAGTAGAACCTCGATTGTCCGAACCAATTATAGGACCGACACTAGTGCAGATAATCAAAAGTTCGGATCATCGAAACGTGGGTTTTTGGGACGAGATCGTGAGCAACACCTTTTTACATAAAAAATAGTACATACATATATATTAAAATTTGACTTACATATTAACGTTGATGTGTGTGTGTGTGTGTGCGCGCGCGCGCGCGCGTGTGTGTGTGTGTGTGTGTGTGTGTGCGTAATATATGATATAAAAAAAGCATTCGACTTTTTTCAGGTGCTTAAATTGTGTGTCTCTCTCTCTCTGTGTGTGTGTGTGTGTGTGTGTGTGTGTGTGTGTGTGTGTGTGTGTGTGTTTGTGTGTGTGTGTGTTTGTGTGTGTGTTTTAAACACCTGAAAAAAGTCGAATGGTTTTTTTATATTTTTTAAAAATAAAATCGTCAATTTTTAATTGACGAACGGCTCACATTTCTACCTCGTGCTGTGAGACATATATTAAAAACTGCGCGAGAAATCTCCGTAAGCGGACTAACAACGCTCGATGGAACAAAGCGCGTTTCAACACGCTCGATATGCGCCGTATTGAGGGTTCCGATGATCGAGGTTCGGATAATCGAGGTTCTACTGTATATCAATCTCTCGTTCGGGGCAAAAAGGGCTTCAATTAAATTTACAAAAATATATCGATCTCAGGTTCAAAAATATTGTCATCAATTCGTTCAGGAGGGCAAAAAACGTCGATGTAAACAGACTCGCGCTTCCACGGACAAAGGGAACGGTCGAATAGCGGCCGCCACGCGGCTCGACGCGCGCGGGCCTATTTTATGACATAGAATGAACTGCGCGTATCCACTTCGCGAACAATGAGAAACATTTTCGGTTTCGACTTTTGCGGTTATAGATGTGGTATATAATTGTACTTACGTTTAAAATTATTCCGTCGACTGAGCGAATAATGCCTTTTTTCCGATACGCGAATTATATAAAAAAAGAGACCGTTGTTAATCAAACACCTTTGAAATAATTCTTTGTTTTTTCGACACTTCCAGAAACTTCGTCCACACTCCACACACCGTACGAAGAACGTCGATCACTGCCGGTGAATACGCAAATGTTCGCGACGCGCGAATCCCCCGTTTCCTGCTTCCGTGAAATTGTAGCAGACGGCGTCACTGCGGCAAATGTTCGCGACGCGGGAATCCCCCGTTTCCTGTTCCCGTGAAACTGCTGCAGACGGCGTTACTGCGGCAAATGTTCGCGACGCGGGCATCCCCCGTTTCCTGTTTCCGTGAAACTGCTGCAGACGGCGTCACTGCGGCGTTCATGTGACGCCGTCTGCAGCAGTTTCACGGAAACAGGAAACGGGGGATTCGCGCGTCGCGAACACTTACGTATTCACCGGCCGTACCACGACGTTCTTCGTACGGTGTGAGGAGTGTGTACGAAGTTTCTGGAAGTGTCGAAAAAACAAAAAATTATTTCAAAGGTGTTTGATTAACAACCGTCTCTTTTTTATATAATTCGCGTATTGGAAAAAAAGGCATTATTCGCTCGATCGACAGAATAATTTGAAACGTAAGTACAATTATATACCACACCTATAACCGCAAAAGTCGAAACCGAAATTTTTCTCATTGTTCGCGAAGTGGATACGCGCAGTTCATTCTATGTCAAAATAGGCCCGCGCGCGTCGAGCCGCGTGGCGACCGCTATTCGACCGTTTCCTTTGTCCGTGGAAGCGCGAGTCTGTTTACATCGATGTTTTTTGCCCTCCTGAACGAATTGACAATATTTTTGAACCTGAGATCAATATATTTTTGTAAATTTAATTGAAGCCCTTTTTGCCCCGAACGAGAGATTGATATACAGTAAAACCTCGATTATCCGAACCTCGATCATCCGAACCCTCAATTATCTGAACGACCCAGGTAGCAATTTCAAAATAGTTGTCTATTAGTTGTCCAAATGGGTACCAAATGTCCGCTCGGAAGTTACCTATAAGTTATCATGTGTCCAACAGTTATCTTTTTGTATGGTTGTTGACTTTAAGATAACTTCCAGGCGGACATGTGGCACCCTTTTAGCCGACTTTTGAACAACTTTTTGAAAATTGCTACCTGGCGATGACTTAGTTTGGCGCAACGGCGCATATCGAGCGTGTTGAAATGCGCTTTGTTTCATCGAGCGTTGTTAGTCCGCTTACGGAGATTTCCCGTGCAGTTTTAATATATGTCTCACAGGACGCAGATGGAAATGTGAGTCTTTCGTCAATAAAAAATTGACGATTTAATTTTTTTTTAATACAAAAAAGCATTCGACTTTTTTGAGGTGTTTAAAACGCGTACGCACGCACACGCACACGCACTCACGCACACACACACACACGCAATTTCAGCACCTGAAAAAAGTCGAATTCTTTTTTGTAATATCTATATATATATATATATCAACGTTAATATGCATCTCAAATTTTAATATATATGTATGTACTGTTTTTTATGTAAAAAGGTGTTGCTCATGATCTCGTCCCAAAAACCCACGTTTCGATTGTTCGAACTTTTGATTATCTGCACTAGCCTCGGTCCCAATTGGTTTGGATAATCGAGGTTCTACTGTATCTGTTTTTCCATTTCGATTTGTGAGTAATTTAAAATAAATCCGTTGTTTTTCATATCTCGCGTTTTCTGTTTTCGCGAAAGTACACGACGACTGCGGTTTGCCCTCTCTCTTTCTTAGCTGTTTAACCCTTGGAGAGCAGCATCCCACCTGTTTTTCTCAGTTTTTTTCGCTTTTCTAATGTTTTGCACTTTTTATATGCATGTAAACACTTTTAGACTCTTGGGTATCTAAGTCATTACAATTTCATTCAAAATTGCAATTATTTATTTATGTATACGTTTTTACAAACAATGAACGTGAGAACATTTGTTTTTTTTTGTAATGGACACAGCTGAGGCTCCGAAATTTTTTATACGTATTTTTCATGCATAGTTTGATATGTAATTTTTTCAGAATTTTTCGTACTTTAGTTTTTTGGAAAATAATTTTTGCAATTTTGGGACATGAAATTTTCTTTAAGATTATAAATTTACATTTTTAATTTCGTAATTCTGACTTCAGAACTGTAATCAGTGACCCCGAAAACTTGTAGGTTTTCTATGATTTTGTAAATTTGTTCCGTTGAAAAATTTGTCCCTCAAAGGGTTACACAGCAAACATTTGCGTAGTCATCGATAGTATCTCAATGATTCGCGGAACAGCGAATCATTTTGCGGTAATAGAGAACTGTAATGCCACAAAAATAATCAAAATTTTCAGGGGGTTCAGAGGGAACCAAGGGTTCTAATCGCAGCCATCTCATCATCGAATACCGGAAGGGTTCGAAGAAATAAAAGAGCATAACGACATCATCAGGAAGGTAAGCGAGAATTATTCTGCCGTACCTAACGATTTTTTGTTTGTATTAAAACCCGATTTTTTACCCGTTTGTCATTATTTACTTTTCGTGAATGAATTCGCGCTTAGTGCAGGCGATTCGATTTTTGACCCACGAATTTTTTTCTTTTATTGTCGAGAAATATTGAAAACGATTCATCGATTAAATCTCGATTGATCATTCGCGTTTGTCATTTTTGTTTTGTTTTTTTTTGTTTTTTTTTTGTTTTTTCGTGAATGAATTTGCATTCCACGTAGGCAACTCATATTTGGCTAAAAGATATTTATTGCTTATTTTATTATTAGTGCATAATATCACCAACAACTGATTGATTCAAATCCGATTAATCTCACGTCTGACATCATTTTATATTCCTCAGTAAATTGGCCTTTTGTGTACTTTGTTCATTTTAGACTAAAAGACTTTTTTTCTTTGATTGTTGATAAATCTCGCGATAAATGTATTAAGAACCCGGGTTATCTTCCATCTCTCATTTACTTTCTTTTCGTGAATATAAATACGCGAATAGTCCGAGCAATTTCATTTTTGTTCAACGGATTGTTTTATTTTAACCCTCAATCCGTGAACCTGGGTCGTTTCCGTCCTGCCCAAAATCATTTTCTTCGCAGGTTGCGTAATATTTAATGGAAAAAAATATATTAAAAAGAAAAGAAAAGAAAACCCTATTATTCCTTAAGAAGTACGGCCTGAAGATCGATGAATAATTTTTTCAGATTTTTTTCGTTGACAATTGCTGGATTAAAGTGCCTCAAATACCATCACGGATTGAGGGTTAATGTTAAGAAATATTGCGAACAATTTATTCATTACATCCTGAATGATCTCGCGTTTGTCTACATTTTTATTTCTTAAATAAATTTGCGTTTCACGTGGGCAATTCAAATTCAAAAGGATTGATATTTTATTTTACTTTTAATTAGTCAGAAGTATATATCGCGAACATTTTTTCGATTGTAGTCCAGTTGACATCGCATCTATCATTGTTTTCTATTTTCGATAAAAAATCGCGTTTTGTGTAGGCAACTCATATTTAATTAGGGGACCTTTTCCTTTTCTCCGGCGTTTTCAGGCGTATTTTCAAGGATAAAAAAGTGGTTGGTTTGTTTTATCAAAACTTTGTCAATATCTTTATGCATACTTACACCAACTATATAAATGTTGATTAAAAAAAATATTGACTTTTTAAGGAGGAAATGAGCTACGCCTTGCGGACTGCTTTTACGATGCGGACCGCGATTCCAGCCGTTTCAATTATCTGAAATGAAAAAATAAAACATGACCGGAAGACAAGATTTTATCATTCAGACTAAAATCAACTTTCCAATCTATAAAAATTACGATTTATAGACAATGATTGAGGCTATAAAAAAATCGAAATTTTTTTTTCACAAATTGTGTCGCCATTTTGTCGAAAAAATTTATAAAAATACGCTTCTAGTCCGGACGATAGAATTTTGTCTTTCGGTCATAAAAATGTTTTATTGTTTCATTTCAGGCGATTGAAGCGGTTGGAATCGTGGTCCGAGTCGTAAAAGCAGTCCGCACGGCGCAGCTCATTTCCGCCTTAAAAAGTCAATATTTTTTTAATAGAAATTTATATAATTGGTGTAAACCTGCATAAAGACATTTACAAAATTTTGATAAAACAAACCCACCACTTCCTTTTTCTTAATTCTTGAAAATACGCCTGAAAACGCGGGAGGAAAGGAAGAGGTCCTCTCAAACCCAATTCTTATAAGGACTTATACTCTTAATAAGTCCCCTTATTCGTTCGATGATGGAAATGGTCCCTAAAATGTAATTGGTCAGGATGCATTATTTGATTACGAACCACGCAATCTACGCGTTCGACCTATACATTGGCAATCACATACCGTCAATTTAATTGAAATGCTAATAATGCTCATGATATTGTCAGTGATATAATATGGAATGATTGATCACTTCTATAGTATACCGAGCTGCGAATCTTAGATCCGAAGAAGTACACGAGCACGCAATAAATGTCGTCCCATTTACTCCGGTACATAGCGCATTTATAGACTCGTTTTTGTCACACTGGTCACACACAGATGTTTCTTACACTTTTCTATACCTTTTTTTTAGCTTTAACACGTTCTCTTTCATTTTGAATATAAAGAAAAATTTTGGAACTTCAGGTCGCGAAATATTTTTCATCTAGTTTACATGAGCGAATAGACAACAATCACTTTTATATTATTTAATTGTCGTTTGCATCTCAAGGCCGGACTTCGATCTCGTACAACACTTCGAGTAAAAACGATCTCGGTTGCATTCTTTTTTATTTTCATTACATCCTTTCTGAAAATCGTCATACGATTTTTTTTTCATCGGACTTATTGGAGGCATGCGATTTCATTAACCTTATAATTTTTTTGTAATTTTAATTTGCTTCTGTACACGTTCTTATACGCTCCGATAAAGAAGCAAAGTCTCGGTACGTGTCTGCCGGATATTGAAATTTTCATCATGTTTCCAAGTCAATACGCTTGCTTCTTTCTTCGTTTGACGGAATATTCGAAAATTTTTTGTCAATTCTGAACTGGCATTTTTTTTTCAAATAAAAAATTTAACTTCGCCCTATACTTGTAACCTTTTTTAAAATGAATTTGTCATCGTCATATTTCGATATAGGTTCTTCGCTGCTCATTCGGCTGTAAATCATCGCGCATGCTCTTGTATCCAACAAAGGGTCCAAAGTACCGATTGTACAATTGGCAGTCATCTTCTCAACGAAACGAATTTCACAACGAAAGGAAGTGACATTTATGATTTGCATTTGCATGCTTATTAATTTACTTGTAATTATAAGCCTTTATATCTGTATCATTAGTTGAAAAATGCCGCGGATTAATAAGCGGTCTCGTGGGCGGAAGGCATTCAAAAATTTGACGAAACGGCAGAAGCGATCAATTAAAAAAGAAATCGAGACAAGTAGGTCCAATCGGTCAGGAATTGCAACGCGTGAACATTTGGCATTAGAAATCGATCGGTCAACTGAAAATTCGCTCAATGTGCCCATTGTTGATAGTAGATTATCTGACGAATTTCTTAGAGAAGTGGAACCTTGTGCATCACAGGCTGAGCCCTCGATCACAGTTTCTTTGAGTAATGCTTCGAATCTTACCTTCCGCATTGATGAAGACAATGATGGGGGCGATAGATGTGAAAACTGGTCGAATCTTGATACAAGTTTTAGTGAGGAGTCGGACTTGTATGAAACATCGGTTACAGACACCCGAGACAGTTTTCGTGATGAACTCGCCTCGTGGTTAGTCGAAAACCGCATTAGTCATCGTGCTGGGGATGATCTTCTTAAACAGTTAAAACGGCATTCGTGTTTTTCAAACTTTCCGAGATCCGTAAAGACTCTGTTGGGTACCCCACGTAAATCGGTTGAGTTGGTAGACGTACACCCAGGGCAGTATCTACATTTGGGATTAGAAACTGCGATAACTGAAATTCTCGATTCGATAAAAGAAGCTGAGATTCCTGCTTGTTTCGAGATGGATTTCAACACTGACGGAGCCAGTCTCGATAATTCGGGAAACACCGAAATATGGCCTATTCAGTGTAGGATCGCAAATATCGAAAATTCGCCGGTAGGGTTAATAGGCGTATACAGAGGACCGAAGAAACCTGCAAGTGCTTTAGACTTTTTTAGGCTCTTTGTGGCCGATGTGAATCGAGTCGTAAGAGAAGGAGGATTTTTTTACGAAAATTCGAAGTATCCTCTCGTCATTCGAGCCTTTATCGCTGATGCGCCTGCTCGTGCCATGATATTGTGTCATATGAATCACAATTCCACTAACCCTTGTTCCAAGTGCAAAGTTTCCGGTCAAGGTGCGGGTAGTCGCATGTCGTATAAGCAGATTGAAAACGAATTAAGAACCGATCAGGAGTATTTTCACGAACCGGATGAAGATCATCAGCATGACGCGGAAAGTCCAATTGCGCACCTTCCCATGGGCCCCGTTTCGCAGGTTCCATTCGATATTATGCATCTTTTGTTTCTTGGTTTGGTGAAGCGATTGTTCATGGCGTGGAATGAAGGGAAATTTTCGAAAGCGAGTAAGCTGTGTGCTCGCGATATTGTCTTAATTTCGGAAAGGCTCAAATATTTATATGACTGGTGCCCCAGCGAATTTGCGCGTTTCCCCCGTTCGTGGGATCTTTATGGACGGTGGAAGGCCACCGAATTTCGTCAATTTTTGTTATATTCAGGGCCCGTTGTTCTCCTTAGTATATTACCATTTGATTTGTATAATCATTTTCTTCTTCTAAGCAGTGCTGCGCGCGTTTTAGTGTCGACCAATCCTTCGAGGCGACAATTAACGTACGCGAGAATGGCACTGAAAGTTTTTGTCGCGGAAAGCGTTCACTTGTATGCTCATGAATTTGTCAGTTATAACGTTCACGGACTGTTGCATCTTGTCGACGACGTTGAAGTTTTTGGTCCGGCTGACGGGTATTCCACCTTCCCGTACGAGAACGCCATGCAGTATTTCCGTCGTTGTATAAGAAAGCCTTATTTGTCTTTGCAGCAAATAGCGAACAGACGGGCAGAACGCATGCGGTGCGTTGGTTGCCGTCGTCGCGTAAATCGTGATCGAGCTCTGACCACACTCGATCGGCATAACGATGGGCCGCTGCCATACGATATTCTCACAAACGATGTTCTCCAATTCCGTCGGTTAAAAAGTCAAAACTTTTGCCTGAGCATGAAAAATCGTAACCGTCACTGCTTGCTTAAAGATTCTAGAATTTGCGTGGTTGAAAATATCATTAGAAGTCAGAATGAAATTTGTTTAGCTGTTAGAATATTTGAATCCGCTGAACCGTTTTTCGATGTAGGAGTTCCGTCTACCGAGGTGGGATTCTTTAAGTGCAAAGCACTTTCGCGGATCCTAACCACGGTAACGTTTGACGATATTTCCGTAAAGTGTTATGCGATGCCCGCGTGGACACCGGATAGCACGGGTAGATGTAATAGGGAATTGCTGATCGATGGTACATTCATAGTCGCTGCCATGAACAATAACACTACCTATTGAGATTCGAATAGTTTCCAACGTATTGAGACTGGCGAATTCATAAACAATATTTCGAGATACAACGGCGGGGAGGGGGGGGGGTTACCGAATTTATCTTCATTTTACACATCGAAACCACTAGTGTCTCAATAAATAATAACGGCGAGTACTTATTTATTAAAGTTAATTTAGTACACAGTTTCGAGTGTTCGCTCCAAGGCCGCTTGCGGTATAATTATTACGAAATCGACGGCTGAACATCCCTATATCCATAAGTAGATATTCTCGCTTGTTTATTTTCTATACGCAGAATGGAAGAATCACGCCCCAAGCAAAATGCTCGTCCACCTTCTCGTCTGTTAGACTACGTTCCCACTTTTACAACCATTTCGTCGGAAGAAAATAGCACCAGCTTATATAGGACATCTGGAGAAGACAACACCACTGATTCAAACCGACTAAAGGAGGACGTAGCGGAAATTCGACGCACGTTGCAAAATCTTGATGAGATACCATACGATGGCCTGCCAACATTTGATAAAAGTGATCAAGGATTGAGCGTGAGTTGGTTAAGTAACGTGAATATTATCCAGTAAACATTGACCGATAAACGTACCGTTGTATATAAGGCATTCCATGCTATTTCGCTCGGCCGCGACACTGACCGTTTTTTATTTTTTATATTTTTTTTATCAAATAGTATTCTATGCAAGGAGTATCCTCTGTTATTGTTAGATTTTTATCGCATGCATTTCAGGAGTTACAATTTCTCAAAAAATCTGAATTTCTGAAAGTTCGGAAACGTTGTAACGCCGATATCTCTTAAATTAATCCATATATCAAAAAATGTCTATAGATCGATTTTGTTCATATTAGTTCACACCTTCATAAAAGAAAGGAAAACAATTTTAAATCATCGTTGTCAACATTTTTTCAGCGTATAAAGTGAAAACTATTTTTTTAAAAGACGATTGCCATTTTTTTATTTTTTCGAAAATTCGGTAAAATAATATGGTATATTATACAAATTTTAACGCTAGTCCCATTGTGGACCCATTTTTACGTCTACTTTCTTTTCTTTTAATGAATGAATTTTTTATGAAAATTTTGTTTCGTATGAATTATATTTAAATTAAAGATATAACCAATTGTACCAATTATAATCATTATTTTACTCATTTACAATTAGTTATAGTAATCATTTTACACTTAGTAGCTGGCGTCTTATATGCTGAAGAATTATTTGTCCATTGTTTTCCTAGAAGAAATAATAAAAATTATGCATTATGGGAAAATTTATGAATGCAACACTCAGTACATATTTTTTATCTTGAGTGAATTGGATATTTAATTTCTCACTCGTTTAAAAAGTTTACATAATCGAATCTGATCACATTTTGAAAAATCACTTACTCTTACAGCACCATAGATATCAGGCACAATTTTCGTGGAAAAAAATTTAATTTTTTTTTTTCAATGTAATTAATTTAACTATAATTTTGTATGAGTATAATAATTATCACAATCGGTACAAGTGCCAATATCTTTGATTTGAATATAATTCATAGGAAAAAAAAATGTCGTGGAAAAAAATTAAATTTTTTTTTTTTCAATATAGAAAGAAAAATGGGCCCACAATGGGACTAGCGTTAAAATTTGTATAATATATTATTTTAACGAATTTTTTGAAAAAAATAAAAAATGGCAATCATCTTATAGAAAATAATTTTCACTTTACACGCTGAAAAAATGTTGACAAAGATGATTTGAATTTTTTTTCCTTTTGTTTTATAAAAGTGTGAACTAATATGAACAAAATAGATTTAGAGACATTTTTCGATATATCGATTAGTTTAAGAGATATCGGCGTTAGAACGTTTCCGAACTTTCGGAAATCGATTTTTTGAAAAATTGTAAATCTTGTAATCCAAGGGATAAAAATTTAAAAATTATACAGGATACTCCTTGCATAGAATACTCTTTTATAAAAAAAAATATAAAAATAAAAAAAGGTTAGTGTCGCGGCCGAGCGCAATAGCGTGAAATGCCTCATATACAGTAGGGCGATTGAAAATAAATCGATATTTTTTTTTTCTCGGAGCTCCATCGGAAATCTTGAATGTATTTGAAAAAAAAAAAATGTTCCCAAAATTTGGTGTTTATAAAAAAAATTGTAGATAGTGCGCAAGTGACTTCGATATTTTTTCTTGAAAATCAGGACATGACATTTTTTTGCTTTCATAACAAAGTAATTTTTTTGCTTCCTCTTGCTTCCAAAAAATTGCTTCCTCTTTGCTTCCAAAAAAATTGAGGTACTGTTTTTAAATGATTTGGAGTCAATTTGAGAGGCGTCTGACAAAAAAATCGTCAATCTTAAATAAGGACCACCTTAATATTGATATTAGCGACCTCTAAAAAAATTCTGAAAAATAGCATTATTTTGAGCGTCTAAACTCTCATTATATCTTAAGCTGCGTCCAGTAATTTATTTACTATTCAATTTTTTTTTATCTTACCTACGCTTAGTTATCGACGTTATTTTTTTGCTCTCATAGCAGAAAGTGTTAATGTTTCATGAAATCATGATAAATTTGTCGTAGTTTAAAGGTGTAAAAAATAACATTGAGCCAAAAATCGCAAATTTCAGGTTCCTTTCGATTAGAGGCGCAACGTTTCTTTCACACCCCCATAAACCATAGCAGGTTCATGATTTCATGGAGCACTAACACATTTTGCTATGAGAGCCAATAAAATAACACCTATAGCTAAGCTCTTAATTTTATGATTTTTAGCTGAAAATTAAAAACAAATTAATAGCAAATAAATTGCTTGAGGCAGCTTAAAGTTTTTTTTAAAAGCTCTAAAATGAATATTTGTGAGTGACAAAGATTAAAAAATAAACTTATTTTATCATGAGAGCAAAAACATGTCACCGCCTTGTTTTCAAGAAAAAATACAAAAAATATCGAAGTCACTTGAACACTATCTACAAATTTTTTTAAATATCCCAAATTTTGGAAAAATTACTTTTTTTGATATATTAATGATTTCCGATAGAGCGCCGAGAAAAAAAAATCGATTTATTTTGAATCACCCTAATATACAGCGAACGTTTATCGTACCGTGAGTATTATTCAATCATTTCAAATTTTTTCTTTGGATACGATCGCCTATTCATTGAATAAGAATGCCGGTTAAGTTATTTCTCCACTGTTTGCAGAATCTGTGGCCTGCGATGTTTCAAACGAATCGTTCCGAATCTCAATACCAAGAAACGCCACTGCATCAAAACGAAATCTTACAACACGGTGACTATACATCCGTGCAACGCGACCAAACCCAAACGCGACACATTTTTCCACTGCAAGACAACGCGGTACCACGATCGAGCAGCACGCCACTAGAACAAAACGAAACTTCACAACACGGTAGCTGTACATCCGTGCAACGCGACGAAACACAATCGCGACACACTTTTCCACTGCAAGACAATCAAACACGACCAAGTCAGAATTATGTGACAACCGTCACGACACGATCATCTTCCGTTGCGAGCAATTTTCCGGGTTCCGCGAGACCCCAAGACGCTAATGACACTTGGAGTACGTTTAGAGGACAAGCGCATGGAGACAGAGGACAGCATCATAGGCAATTAGGTCCTAATGAACCGCAGTGGCACAACCCAGCTCAACAGTGGCCACATTATAATGAACAATTTGCTTACGCATCACAGGCATTCGTGGATCGCGTGAATAACGAGATTCAGTAAGTTTGCCCTTTGATGAATTACCACTCTGATACGCATTTCGTTATGAAAATGACGTTTATCGCTGTTCTCATTTTTCTTTTCCAGGTTACTTCGAGATACATTAGAAAAAGAAATGCGGTGAGTAACATTGTTAAAATATTATCTTCCCCTCATAATTGCATAAGGAATGTAATCATGTAGAGACACAGGTTTATTTTTTATGTTTTTTATTCCATTGTGTAGCAAGCTTCGACGATTATACGAACGGGAGTTGTCGCCGGATTTCCCTAGCAAGCCGAACTCGTTGCCGTTATCAAGTCTGGAAGAAGTGATGGCTTTCGAGAATATCCCGGAAAAAGAATATCGGAGCATTGTAAGTTGAAAAAATGTGCTCTCGTTCGACGATTTCTTTAGTTTTATTGTTATTTCTAACTTTATCTGTGCCATCCATTTTTATCATTCCTCAGGTAAGTTACTTGGGTTCGCTGGGTGGCCACAACTTGACAGAAGCGGCTAACGAGGTACTAAAGAATGCGATGAAGGACTCGGTATCACCAGGTCTAACGTGGCATGGTCGCAAACCAAATGAAATAGCCTTGAGAAAAACAAGATTCGCAAAAGCGCTTTATGGTATGTAAAAAACTATTATAGATTTTCTTACTGTCTTCCGTTTCGTAGATATCCTTTTCGACCATCTTGTAAATATTTTTCATAAAAAGCGTCTGTTGCGAGGAATCGTACCTTCGACAAACCAAGCTGGTCAGAGTTCACGGATGGGATGGTGAATGCTCTCAGGAGCTCTAAGCAGCGGCATCGTAACAGCTTGACTCGTGTGGAAAATGAGAACAGGAATCGTAGGTACGGCCAATCGGATAATGAGCATCGGCGAGACGTAGATCGTGGGGCTCCCACTTCAAGAAATAACGTCGAAGCTAACGACTCGGATGATACTGAAATTGTCGACGAAATTGCGGAACGTCGCGATCGAGGTAGACAAAATAACCGTTTCCGAAGGGAACGGTCGTCCCCGCCTAGCAGCGGAACATCGAGCTCGCTGAATAGGCAGTGAATATTCCTTATTACCGATATTACGCGTCATATATTTTTTTTTGCATTTTTCCAATTTTTCATTTTATTTGTGTTCAAACTATATTTTTTTTCAACTTTGTATGAAATCATTATAAAAAACTTGATATACTTTGTTTTTCTGTTTTTTTGACGGTAATGAACGACGGGAATGACACGGTAATCGATGGTATTAGAATTAAATTTTGATTAACATATGAGGGATTCACCGTCAATTCAGCCACTTTTTTTCGACCATCTCGGATCTGCCCCATAATTTGTTATATCAAAGTACTACTAAAAGGCATTCTATGTGAATTTTTTCAGATTTTTTAATTCAACATTTTAGAAAATGCCGTTTTTTTCAAATGAATATATCTCGGAAATTATAAGTAACTGAAAAAAATGTCTATACATAAAAGTTGTAGTTTTGTTTTGGCTTTCGAGCGGACGACTTGAAATGATTTTTACATTCCGGTAACGCTGTTTTTTTTTACAAAAAAGGCGGAATTTTTTTTTTTATTCAGAAACGGCCATTTTGTTGGCTGAAAATATTACAGTGTCTTCCAGTATGTCTGACGATATCGCAGAAAAATCGCCAGAGTGGCACGGATCGAGGTTCTAGGGTAAAAAAATGAAACCACACAAATTCATTTTTTTATACCGGAATCTCGCTCCGCGCCACTTTGGCGATTTTTTTTGTGATGCCGTCAGACATACTGGAAGATCGTAATTTTTTCAGCCAAAAACGGCTGCCTTTTAATAAAAAAATAATTTCCCCCTTCTTTGGTAAAAAAAACAGCGTTACCGGAACGTAAAAATTATTTCAAATATTCCGCTCGAAAGCCAACACAAAACTACAACTTTTATGTGCAGACATTTTTCTTCCGTAACCTCAGGTTTCTGAGATATGTTAATGTGCAAAAAAAACGGATTTTTCTGTTATATTGGATTAAATTATATGGCGAAGGCATCCTTGGAGTCGCGCTGCATCAGCCATACAGCTAGAGCTAGATCTTTATGAAATAGAGATGTATTGGATTATGTGCGTTAATGTGAAGAGTGCATCGTATGAGTGAAAGTGGTTCGGATTCCACTCAAAAAAGGAGGCCCCCCAATGCACGGGTGTGCGGTTTAGAGTATCAGGGTTTTTGGGGAGCAGATAGACCACCGGAGATTAAAAGGTGCCTGTCGACTCCGCAAAACTCTGGTCTTCGTACTGCATGCCCAATATTCATCGTAAACTTCACGAGGCACGATCTTTCACTCGGGTTATATCATGTTGCAAAACAAAAAATAGAAATGTACTTTTATATTAAATTTGATTAATTTGTTACTCCCTTTGCAGATTGATGAATTGCGATTCGCAGTCCCATGGCGTAATTCAACTTCAAAACTGTAGACTTCGTATGGGCCTTGGCTGTAGATAAATAATGTAACAGTGTGACGCGTTTACGCCGTCCGTTTGCCGGTAAGGCAGTACGCCGAATTGCTGCTTATAAGCCGCAACAGCGTGCTGCGTTTGCGCCGCCAAAAGAGCGTCACAGCAAACTGAGTTGACGCATCCAAATTTCGCTATAGTATAACACCGAGTTGCTGTTCCGGTGCTGTTGTTGCATGCCTCAATTCTGCCGCCAACAGAATGGCACGGTATGCTGTCCTGTTGCTGCATTTGTGACGTTACACTCGACTGTAATATTTTGCACACTGAACGGCACGGTGTGCTGTTCTGTTGCCGTATCTGTAACGTTAACTCTTACGTATATTCAGCCGAGCAAGTATCAGCACGACGTGCAGTTCTTTTGCTGCTAAATTTCTGAACGTGTCGTTAGTTTGCAACTTAATGCGGAAGCAACCTTCAAAATATTTGCGTTCTTCTTTGCTCATTTGTACTGCTAAGTTGCTGTGGTAATTGTGTTATTCAATTTTTCACAGCACGTTTGTCTATCTGGGAAGTTTGCGCACACTCCAATTAAATAATTGTTTCCAAATGAGATCGCGACTGAAAAAAATTTCACGCCTCGGCTATGGCAGATCAGGGTCCAGAGTAATAACCGAATCAAGAACGAACAGGTGGTCTGTTCGGTGCAAAGCCAGGAACCAGTACAGTCCCTGTTAGCGCTGTCAGTACAAACAAGGCTCTGGGAGGTCTAGACGTTTCATGGAGCAGCAAAGGCTTATCTCACAGCAGCAACAGTCCACCAGTGGCCAAGAAGAACCTAATTCCCAACGAGCTAGCTCAAACCATCGACAGTATCAAGTACACTTACTTCGTTTCTTCTTGTTGTGTCTTCAGATACACTTTGGGTCACTACCCAAAGTGTATCTGAAGACACAAAAAGAAGAAACGAAAAAGTAATGTTTGAATTTTTGAAAATACGTGCTGAAGGACAGCAGCAAGATTTTCAAGGGCGCAAGCAAGTTTAACGGAATGACATCGCGGACAAGCATTGGGAGAATCACCAGCGGACGGATGCCTTGTGGACCGGGTAAGTCAGATTCGCCACTCACGGGCAGTGACGGATTGAGTCAGCCAATAGCAAACCCTATCACGAGACCCTTCGATTCAGGATATAAAACACGATTTCTGCAATCTTTTTTCGATTTCAGATGAATTCAGAGATAACGGAAAACACAAACCATTACTCTCGTGAACTTTCCTAAACCACTAATGGTAGAAACGTGAAATTTGGAAGCCATGTTGATATTATTATGCAGGCACCATTTAAAAAGGGTTTATCTAAATTCATTTAAGGGGATACAATAGATCATGTAGGTTTTTATGACAGTTCGGCAAGTTTCAAGTGATATCCATGGGAATTCGTATTTAGACATTTGATTAATGAATTAAGAATGGCGTATTTCAGTGTTTCGGAAAAATCAACCCTCACGGGGCTAAAATTAGGAGTGCAATGTTCGTTGAGAGTTGGTTTCTTTTTTAAAGTCAAACCCATTGAAGTTTCTATTCATCTTATTGGCTATAAATAACGTATTTCGGCCTTTAATACAAATTATCCCTCGAGGGACATTTGTTATAATACTTTTGTTACTCTTGCTGTACGGCTAATCCAGCACTGCTGATTCAACTCGCGTTATCACCTCTCCTCATAGTCGCTTTTTTTGCAGGCAAGGTTGTTTAATCTTGTCTAACACGATAAGCACCGGGACGACCACTCAATTACAGCACACCCAATCTACTAAGTAATTATGGTTGGAAAAAAAAACAACAACAAACAAACGACAAAAGAAGCCTCTAGAAGATATCGCAAAAGCAAAGTGTGACCAAATCGTTGACGGGCAAATGCGAATAAGCGAGCCACACGTTGATCATTTTTTGTTTTTCGTTTTTTTTGTTCCATACCTTCGTGATTTTTTAAGATTAAGTTTTAAGATTAAGTTTTAAGATGAATTATTTTAAGATTACGTAAGTACGGCTGTACCATAGAAGTGACCTCCGCTCAGATCTTGCGTGAATCTAACCGAGGTAGTGAGAGCGCTAACACACGTGGCAACGCGTGTTAAATTGCATATCCGAACTAAGTATCGGATTGCCTGTGTACAGAGAAGAAAAAAAGAAAGAAACAATCTCATGCTCTAACAGCTTTAATTGGTATATTATTTTCACTCCCTTGAATTATCAGTATTGGCTCTACGACGAGCATCGTACATATCACGTGTTTAATTCTGTTTGAAACGCGTCATCAAAAATCTGAATAAAAAATTCCAATCTAAGCAACGAAAGTGTTCGGTCCTTTTTTCTACCCTATCTGCGCCGAAATATTCGTTCAGTTTCGCTTGGGACATCCCGTTGTCCATGCAGTTTTGACACAGACGATTCGGTCCATAGCCTGCAAAGAGGAAAAATTTATACGCATTCAAAGCACTGAACTCGAATCTAGCTTTAAAAAACTCATAACCAAACCCAAGGATTGTCAAGGCTTTTTCACCGATAAACCTCTCTGAGGCATTACGCTATCGAAGCCTTCCATCTATTGTGCGCTTTTCCAACCAGGCGGCCCATCCAGGCGGTTGGGTCATCTCTCTTCTCTGACTTCCTGTTGAGTTCCTTTGATTTGATTCTTTATTAGTAATAAGTTTGCGCACACTTCAATGGGATAATTATTTCCAAATGAGGTCACGAATGAAAAAAATGTTACGCCTTAGCTATGATAGATCAGGATCCAAAGTCATAACTGAACCAAGAACGGATATCCGGCGTCTTTATTAGAGGACTGCAATTGGTCTGTGAAGGTCCAACCACAGAGCCAAATTGTAAAACCCTGATGCACTTGCTATATGTTGTCTGATTTCCCTTCAATGAGTCTTGATTTATAGAAAAACTCCCGGAAGCGTTTGGTATTCAATTTAGAACGATTGGTAGTCGATCACTAGATTGCGCCAACCAGAGATACGTGTGTATCATGAACGGCGAGCTGTGATTGGTCGCCAGAAGCCGCAACGGAAAAAGGAATTTCGAACAAAAATTCACCCATTATTTTGTGGCTAATTTTATTGTGAAAAGACTTAATCGATAGAAAACCATCTAATAGCGTTTCATATTCTATTCAGGACGTTTGATAGTCGATCGATAAATTATGAAAACGTAAAATACATGTGAATCCTCTGTGGACGGTTCTGATTGGTTGCCAAAAGCTGTAGTCCCAGAACGGCTGATTAACGCAAATTCACCCCTTATTTTTAGAGATTTAAAAATCAGTCCACAATGTGGCACCCTCCCCCCGCACTTTGACTAATCAAGCTTTTATCCACGAATCGTTTAGTAGTCGTGCCTGCCTATATAGGTTCTTTGTCTGCCGCGACTCGTGGCGACTAATTATAGATCATCGTTCAGTTGATCATGGTAAGCCGTTATTGCTCGTTAGAAGCCACAGCGGAAAAAGGAATTTCTCACAAAAATTCACCCATGATTTTGTGGCTAATTCATTATGATGAGACTTAAACGATAGAAAAAGAAACCTTATAGTTTGGTATTCCAGTCAGGTCGTTTGGTAGTCGATCAATCAATAACGCCAACGCAAAATACAGCGAATCGGAAATGGAGCGCTGGGATTGGCCACCAGAAGCCGCACTGACAGAATTATTTATTAGCGTAGATTCACTCGTTATTTCTTGTCCAACTACGTTCTAATGGGCCGCGTTCGATGGAAAAATATCCGGTAGCGTTTGGTATTCTATTCGGAACGTTTGATAGTCTATCATTCAAATACGATAACACAAAATACGTGCGTATCAGGAATAGAGAGCTGTGATTTGTCGCCAGAAGCCGCAGGGACCGAACTATATGATATTTTCATAGATTTGTTAATAAACTCCGACCGCACCGAAAGAAATTACGCATTACCGAAACGAAAGGCGGTGATTGGTCGTGAAAATATACGACGTTTTTGCGACAGATGGCGTTGGTTATCGAGTCTTTTTCGCTGCCCATCGTCCTATCCACGGTCGTATATACAGGTCTGGGCACTCCGTTCAAAAATGCGTGACTCTAAGTGACGCCTCTATTTGCGCATTCCACCGCGGCGCTAGTGAAGGGGAGGCACTTTTGTTTATACCGCGTTTACGGGGCATGGTATGCACGTTGTGTGGTGACGGTCGTATGTACGTGTGGCCTAACCTCGTTTTGGCGGGGTGATTTCGAGTGTATCGTAGCCACGGTTTTTTTTAATACGGAATAACAAAAGATGAAGTGTCTATATATTGCGATGCCGAAGCGGTGCATGATTCTGGGATGCAGAAGTGGATACATAAATAACCCGGAGCACGTCTCATTATTTAAAATTCCCAATGATGACTACTGATATTTTCTACTACTTTTCTACTATTACTACTAATGAAAGGAATGCGTGCTACACGTAAATTTTGAATGTTCTTCTTTTCCGTAAACGAAAAAAAAAGTAATTGGATTGAGCGATAGTTAAATCGGCATATCCATATCAAAAACGATGAGTATCATTAACTAATGGCTCATCACTCATATTTTCGGTTTATGCTTTTAGTTTTTGTGTTCGACTAATTATTTAGGATGTATTAAATTCTCATCACAGCCACGTGAAGGGAAAGACAATTCGCATACGCGCATACATCGCGCTCTGTCGCACATGCCTCCGAGATAGCAGCGCTCCACGCTTTTGCGGCCAGTTCCGCAAATCGAGGCGTCAGATAGAGGCACGCTTTGGGGTATACGGAATATACGGGAGTGCCCAGACCTGTATATACGACCGTGGTCCTATCTCATGTATCGGACTTTTCTTTTTGATTTTCCGAAAGAACGGGAAACTACCAAAAGATTTGAATGGTTTACCAAACGCTACCAAACGACCACCAAACAATTCGTAAAAAAAAAGTTCGAGTACTCAAAGTGTCAACTTACTGCACAATTTTTGATTATCGATTTTACAAAAAACGGAGAACTACCAAACGATTTGAATGGTTTACCAAACGCTGCCAAACGACCGCCAAATGATTCGTAAAAAAAAAGTTCGATTAGTCAACGTAGGGGGCTACCTTTGATGAGGCCCGAGATTGCGGCGCTTCATGCATTTGCGGCCAGTTCGGCAAACAGGGGGTTGAAGCAGCACATGACACAGAGATTAGTAGGGAGATGTACAATCATGGAGACTAGAGCAAAGGAGCCCGAACGCATATAGCGGAATCGTCGAAAAGTGGATTGCGAAAGTGATGAAAGATCTTGTAGTTCGAAAAATATGCGCAAGCGATACTAGCGCCAGGGACCGAATAGGATAGGTCTGTCAGGACCGGCTTAGCAGTGTTTGTGACAAACATACAATGACGTTTTACTGTCAGTGAGTGCAGCCAGATCGCGCGTGAAAGTTACCCCTTCTCTAGTCTCTTCCGCGCCCATCACACAATCATAATAGCGCGTGTCCGTGAGCGAGCGACGCTCGGACGTCTTCGGAAAGAGCTGAGCACGGTCGAAGTTTCCCGACCGCGCCTTCGGCAGCTACACCAACCCATGGACGCTGAGCACGTTCATGTGCGGTCAAGCCGAAACGAAGGCACCCGACGGCACGCGGGAGGCTTTTAGATGATTTCAATGCTTATTTAGCTCTTGATTCTCTGCGGTATTAATGTATGAAAAAAATTTATCGCGCACTCTGATCGCTTATTTTTTTAGTTTATACGTTATTTTAAATATAATGATAAACCTAAATTACAACTTATTTTTCTTATATAAAATTGTTCACGCTTTACTCACACCCGTCCTTATGTCAAATAAATTATTAATCATAAAAGTAACCGGAAATATATGTATATTCGTATTATTATATTAATTCTCATACTTTCATCAAGCGATAAAGCGTTATCCCCAAAATCAAGTTAATCATCCATCCGGCCGCGAATCCTAAGTACCAGAAAGTGTACATATTCTACAAGCGATGAGATGGGCCCGTTGCACAGTGGGGCAGAATCTCGAAAAGCTGGCCAAAATTCGGAAAGTGTCCAAAATGATCTCCAATTCTCTTCTCGGGGGTTTTCGGGGTCGCTGAATACGAATCTGTTATCAGAATTACGATTTTCAAAATGGCGGGCCCAAAATGGCGGACATAATTCAACCAATTAGTCAAATAATTCAGTAAAAAATACCCAATAATATTTCTTAAGGGTTTTTGGGATCGCTGATTACGAATTTGTTATAGGAATGTTAATTTTCAAAATAGCAGACGCGATATATAGACGATTCCACAAAAATTTTCAATTTTTAAATATTTTTTAATAGAAAATGTTTCATAATATTTTTAGGATTAAATGAGTAGAAAATCTCTTGAGCCATGTTTTTATTTTTGAACAATTTCTTGAGTACAAAATTTGCAATAAATCAAATATCTGTTATTTACTTCTAGTAACAAAAATCTTATATGTCATCTTCAATGTTGGAATCATTCGATTCGGATTCTGATGTTGACCCACTTGTATCCAAATCGGAATCGTTCCTTATCTCTTGTCTGGTGACTTCAGGTTGTTTTAACATTTCTATAGCTTCTTTATGTAAAGATTTCGCCGGTCTCTGGGGCAATTTCCTGATGCTTGAGAGAAATGGATCTGATGATACTAAGAGCCTATAGAAAATGTCTCTCATATTCGATTCTCGAGAGCATTTTCTTGAATGATGTAACCTGTAGTTCTTTATGTCCTTATTGCGTGACTCTTGGGCCTCTTCAGAAAGTTGTCCGATCGGTAAAAGGGCATATTTTACAATTTCTGCTCCGTGCATCAACACTTTGTGCACAGATGTTGGCATGTAATACCATGGATATAAAGCAACGAATAAACGGGCAGTATTTACACAATAGTCTTTGAATTTTTCTTCGTCTATATCATACCCGCTCGAAATTGCCTGCAAAATAACATGAAATCGGTGAATTAAATTTTCATCGACTCCTGTTATTTCAGCAGATATATTAGCATTTTTGAAAAAGCGGCGAGCGGTATTTCCATCGTTTAAGCTGCCATATCCTGGCTTTGGTCGATCAACGATAAGCCCCAGTGTTGTCTTAAATTGAGTCTGTATGTCTTCCTTGCGTACTTTCACAATCTTTTTCACTTCCTCTTCACGAGCTTGCCACTTTTGAATTGTGAGCTTATACGACAAATGCAAACAGCACTCGAAAAAATGAATCCACGCATGTAATGTAGATATGCCAAATCTTAAATTATCTATAGTAATGTCCATTTTTATAATTTTGTCGATGTTATTAAAATCTTTGCCGTCTATCATCGTAAACGACATATAATAGGTTACTGAAATTGATTTTTCATTTTGTTCAGTAGTGTATGGTGCAAGACCCGCAATCTGCTGTTCAATTTCGGTAACTTCCTTCAATGTTGATTGTACATCTTCATGTACAAACTGCAATCGTATTGGTCTGCAGAATCGAGGAGATGAAGGTCTAGAATTTTTCCACACAATAGTTCCTTCATCAGTCTCGTGACTGTTGTAGTTTAATTGCAAAGGTACCAGAGAAGTATAAGAAATGCTTTCATCAGATTTTCCAGCCTCATCAAATTTTTGCTTATAAACACTTTGACCGCTGCTTCCATCACATCCCCATTTACAGTGAAGTACTAATTTTAGCAGAATTTCAGAATTTAGAGTATCGATGACATCAGCCTGAAGTTGTATAATTCTGTATGTGGTATGATCAAGTAAAGCCTGTAGTTTAATTTGTGCGCACGACTCAGTAATATTCATGTACACAACTGATGGATAACAACGATTTTTTGCTTTTTCTACTTCATGGTATGATGGGTATAATTTGCATTTACGTGCTCTAGCTGCATTTCTTGATAGCTGATAAGAGCGCTTTGATTCTCCTTTCTCGATCATCAAAGAAAGTGCTTCGTCTGGGGTTAAAGGTGTCTCATTTTTTGACCGAACAGCAGCTATATATTTTGAGGCTCTTGTTGGGCTGGTTAATGTGACATCTTTAAGAACTTGAGCAGCATCCACTTGACCAGAAGTCCTTAAACTCATTTGAGCAGCATACGTCAATTCTTCTGTAGATAAAGTAGAACGTATTTCTTCAGTCTTTCGCCTCTTAGATCTATCGCTGGATGAAGCAAAGGATTTCGAAGGTCGTCCAGATGTTCCTTTTTCATCATTCTTCACAATCTTCTCAGATGTTGATGTTGTGCATTCAGTATCGGATAATGTTGAAAAACATACGGTGCCATTCAACCATTCTTCATTATTTTTTAGAAACTTTTCTTGGCCTCTATTTGCTGCTTTCCATCTGGATCGAAAATTTGCAAATAACAGTCCTAATGACTTTTCATCCTCGTCTACTTGTATCACATGTTCTGTTTTCTTGAAAATTGCATCTTTCAAAACTCCAATAACGAATTTCTGTTCGTTTTTTAAACTGTCTTTCACCATGAAAAAAACATCTTGATAATTCCATATTTGACGATTGGGAAGACTCTGTAAAATACCAATATAAACATGTACAAAATTGAATGACATTATTTTGAAATCATTTTATACTTAACAAAACTATATACGGTGTTCTGACTCGAAATGTACAAAAATAATTTATTACTACTAAAAATGATTTTATATTTATAAAGAAAACGAATACTTATGATATAAATGATTAACAAATATATTTACATACATTCTGCACGAAAAAAAAACCGAAATTACATGAAATCTGTCTTTACGAGAATCACCTCTGTGTCAGTATACAACAGGTATAATAAAGCCTGAACAGCAGGCGGGCTCCTTTCTTTCATACATGGCTGCTCTAGGAGCCCCTCGTCAGTCCTTGCCGAATCGCCGGCTACACTACGTATACACTATGTACGTATACACTAATACACCTTTACTGCCGAAAACCGTTACGCCGTACAAACATGGGGGAAACACAGTTCTAGCTACTGAGAGTTCTTGCAGGAATATTTTATAAAATGTTGAGATTTTCGTAAAGCGTACATTTAGAATAATAAATTACTGTATTAAAATTTAAATGACCTATGAATATTAATCAATAAATGAACATACTACAAATGGAATTGATAAATAAATATTAATCTATGTTAATAGACAGAAAATATACCAACGCGCTGTAACGTAATAATCAATGGATTACATTCACACGTCCGTTAATGTCGCGCCACGTATTTCTCCCTAAAAATTAGTCTAACTATTCGTTGAGCACTCCTGAGCAGCCAGTTTTTTAGTATATTATATTTAGTACTGTACACTATCAGTTTCTTGTTGAAACAAGGTCGAGACTCGCGAAGACATTTTTAAAACTACTTTAGAAAATCGATTTTCGAAAAAAAATGTATAATTTTTTATGTTTACTTGTTGCAAAATTTAGATATTTCAAACATAAAATAAGCAATAACTGTGCATAATTATATTTTCTGCATACCTTCAGAAAGTTTTTCCATTTTGCAGAATTAAAATTGAGACCGTTTCGTCCGTTTCACAGCACTTCGAAACAGGCAAGAATTTTTCGACGCGTACGCTTGTTTAATGCGTACCGAACGGCGGCTGAATGTCGACTGATGTCGAGGCGACCCTAAAGCAGGTATAAACCTGCCCGGTCCGGAATTTCGTCCTAGGACTATCAGTAAACAAGATCTGAACATATATAGACGAATATATACGACTCAAAAATTTGACTTTTGGCCAGCTTTTTGGGATTCTGCCCCACTGTGCGACGACCGCGCGTATCGTGCGAAGGGCCTCCGCGGCAATGTGCATAACGGCGCCATTTTTTAATATTTTGAACGGAAATTTATTGACGTTATTTTTAAAGCCCTTTCTGACGTTATGTAAAAAAATAAAAATATTCCGGCCCATACTTTCCGGTTTATTATTTTTCTTAATATACCCATTTTTCGATCGGCCAAGGTGGCCGGACGCCTTTAAAGAATCTCGTACATGTTAGCGAAAACCGGCAGAAAATTATGAGGCCACTCGTCCACTTCTTTGATGTTCGCTATTTTGGACCATCGCTCGTTTGCCTATCTGAGGTCTAAACTTTCGAAGTTTGTATCCTCGATATATATGTCTTTTTCCTATAGATGGAATTACCAATATTAAATACTCACGTCTTTCCATTTCGGAGGTATGGATGTTCTAGATTGTTTGAATCTGTATTATTTGTACGACTCAAACTGCAGACAATCTGAATACATGTTCTCGAATAAATGAACTCTCGAATAAATAATCCTTTAGTGTAATAGTTATTCAATTTCGTCATCGGTCGAAGGATAACATTTTGAATAATTTACATTTCGTTATGTTGAGTTTATAATTCTGTCATTTCGAAATCTTTGTCGTTCTATATTTGGCCTTTCAAAGTTTTGACCCCCATCCCAATGTGAAATGTGTTGTAAAAAATGCCGAAACACACTTATCCAATGTGAAATGTGTTTTGAAAAAAATGCCGATCGAGAAAGACTCAACGTTCTCTTCGAGCCATTCTCGATCGTTTCGGCACTTTTCTTCAACAATTTTTTTAATTAATTTTCTAAGGGGAAAAGTAAAAACTCATTTACGTATTGGGGGAAACATTAATTTTTTTTTGTCATATTTTTCAATACTGTTTACACCAAAATTTGGAACGCCCGCTCGTTTTGTGCAACTTCAACATGCGTCCGGCGGGGCGAATGACTGCGGGTTCGGTCGCGTCGACGATACCCGCGGCGTCCTTGCTGCGGCCGCTCCCCTCGCTCTTGCCGCTGTTCTATCGATGGCCTGCCCTTCTCGCGCCCTTGGGCTCCCACGGATGCCTCTTGCCGTTGCGGCTGCTGCTGACGACCACTTTTCTTTTTGTTGTGACGCCAAAATTTCTTCTTTGTAACTGTAAAAAATAAATAATCAAATGTACAAATAAAATACACTACTCACACAAATTAAGGGATATTTAAAAAATTCCAAATTTTTGACTGATTTTCAACAAGGGATAACTCGAAGAAAAATGGTCGTACAAAAAATTAAAAAAAGGAAATTATAGCTTCAAGTATCTAGTTTTCAGATCTGGCCTGTAAAATTTGTTAGCGTGGGCGGTTTTCTTGTCATCATCCGAAAACCAACGAAATTTTTTTTCCAAATTTTTGCTCGTCTTTAAAATGGTCAGTCGACTTCAAATAATTTTTTTTTATCATACGACTATGAAAGTCTTTCAGACAATTTAATCAGTTTTAATTTGACCTTTTAAGGAGCTTCGTACGATGATTTGACGCGGAGTAATCGTCGATCAAAGCAAAAAAGTCCATTTTAACTTTGACAATCAATTACTCGAGAACTAATCGCACAGAAAATAAAATGTTTTATCAACAGCCCCTAATTGCATGTCATAGAGCATGTTTTGTAGTTTCCAAAACCCTACTTTTATTTTCTGTACGATCATTAGGTCTCGAGTAATTGATTGTCAAATTTAAAATGGACTTTTTTGCTTTGATCGACGATTACTCCGCTCGAAATCATCGTACGGAGCTGGTTAAAAGGTCAAATTAAAGCTGATTAAATTGTCTAAAAGACTTTTATAGTCGTATGATTAAAAAATTATTTGAAGTCGACAGACCATTTTATAGACGAGCAAAAATTTGGAAAAAAATTTCGTTGGTTTTCGGATGATTACAAGAAAACCACCCACGCTAAAAAAATTGACAGTCCAGATCTGAAAACTAGATACTTGAAGCTATAATTTCCTTTTTTTATTTTCTGTACGCCCATTTTTCTCCGAGTTATCCCTTGTTGAAAATCAGCCTAAAATTCGGAATTTTTCAAATATCCCTTAATTTGTGTGAGTAATGTATTTTATTTGTACATTTTATTATTTATTTTTTACAGTTACAAAGAAGAAATTTTGGCGCCGCAACAAAAAGAAAAGTGGTCGTCAGCAGCAGCCGCAGCAGCAAGAGGCACCCGAGGGGGCCAAGGGCGCGAGAAGGGCAGGCCATCGATAGAACAGTGGCACGAACGAGGGGCGCGGCCGCAGCAAAGACGCCGCAGGTATCGTCGACGCGACCGAACACGCAGTCGTTCGCCCCGCCGGACGCATGTTGAAGTTGCTCAAAACGAGCAGGCGTTCCAAATTTTGGTGCAAACAGTATTGGAAAATATGACAAAAAATTAATGTTTCCCCCAATACGGAAATGAGTTTTTACTTTTCCCCTTAGAAAATTAATTTAAAAAATTGTTGAAGAAAAGTGCCGAAACGATCGAGAAAGGCATGAAGGGAACTTTGAGTCTTTCTCGATCGGCATTTTTTTCAAAACACATTTCACATTGGATGTGTTTCGGCATTTTTTTCAACACATTTCACATTGGGATGGGGGTCAAACCTTTGAAAGGCCAAATATAGAACGACAAAGATTTCGAAATGACATAATTATAAACTCAAAGTAACGAACTGTAAATTATTCAAAATGTTATCCTTCGGCCGATGACGAAATTGAATAACTATTACACCAAAGGATTATTTATTCGAGAGCTCATTTATTCGAAAACGTGTATTCAGATTGTCTGCAGTTTGAGTCATACAAATACAGATTCTAACAATCTAGAACATCCATATCTTCAAAATGGAAAGACGTGAGTATCTAATATTGGTGATACCATCTATAAAAAAAGACATATATATCGAGGATACAAACTTCGAAAATATAGATCTCAGATAGGCAAACGAGCGATGGTCCAAAAACGAACACTGAAATAGCGAACATCAAAGAAGTGGACGAGTTGCTTCATAATTTTCTGCCGGTTTTCGCTAACACGTACGAGATTCTTTAGAGGCGTCTGGCCACCTTGGCCGATCGAAAAATGGGCATATTAAAAAAAATAATAATGAACTCGAAAGTATGGGCCGGAATATTTTTATTTTTTTACATTACGTCAGAAAGGGCTTTAAGAATCACGTTAATAAATTTCCGTTCAAAATATTAAAAAATGGCGCCATTATGCACATTGCCGCGGAGGCCCTCCGCACGATATGCACGGTCGTTGTCCCAGCTGATACGCGGTCATGCCACATCTGAAAAAAAATCAGCTCCTTCGTGAGTAGTGTCGCTACAATGTAGCGTAGCGGTTTTTTTTCGACCATTAAAAAAATTATGGTGAGCCATAATTTCGGTGAAAAATACAAATTTTTTTCTTCGGCTCACCATAATTATTTTATGGTCGAGAAAAAAACCTCTACGCTACATTGTAGCGACACTACTCACGGATGAGCTGATTTTCTTGCAGATGTGACATGACCGGGTAACAGCTGGGACAACGACCGCGCGTATCGTGCGGAGGGCCTCCGCGGCAATGTGCATAACGGCGCCATTTTTCAAAATTTTGAACGGAAATTTATTAACGTTATTCTTAAAACCCTTTCTGACGTTGTCAAAAAAAAATAAAAATATTCCGGCCCATACTTTCGAGTTTATTATTATTTTTTTAAATACCCATTTTCGATCGGCCAAGGTGGCCAGACGCCTTAAAGTCCTTAAGAGGGGCTATACATTTACAACAATGAAAAAATCAATTTCTATTCTTTAAGGGATAACACCACTCTAAGAATTTGGAAAAATCGTTTTCATTTGTCTTCAATAATACTTTCGGGTCATAAAAACAATATGCAATTGGTATGCAGCAAATTTTTTTTAAGGTTGGATAAGTGTGTATACGTAAGGCAGGTTTGCAATCACAAGAGCCTCGCGGTTGATTATCAGCGTGCTGGCTCTGAGTGCAGACGACGCGGGTTCGATCCCCGGTAGCCAATGTTTTTTTTAAATTAAACATATGTGAATTAAATATCATACATAATGCCTGGACAGGCAAGAATAGCTAAAGCGAAAGTAAGTTCACAATTTTTTGAATATAAAATGAAGAAAAAAATAGATTAAAAAAAGTCGATTAACCAGCGATCGAACCCGGACCGCAAGCATCGTCAATCTGTCACGCTGCCAACTCAGCCACGACGCTCATTGAGGATAGAAAAACATTTATGATACACGCTTATTCATAATATTTACTGTTGAAAAAAAAACGCCGTAACGACCGTGGCAAAGGCTCGACATTTCTTTTTGAACCTTCCACGGTCGTTTCGGTGTTTTATTTTTCAACGCGGTTCGTCGTTAATTTTTTTAACCCGTATTCTCGGCATAAACGGCCAACCGAGAGAAAACAATTTTCTCGATACATGTTTTTCTCTTTGAAATTCATTTAATGCATATTCCAATCCGCAGTACGGCCACACATTGTCGAGATCGATCGGACGGAAAACCTCGCCCCGTTCGCCTGTCGAGTGAGTGAGGGGCAGAGACTTTTCCCCCACCGAGCTATCCATTCGTGTGCACGCTGACTGCGATATCGACTGGAGCGGTGCTCACGACTCGCGCGGCTACAAGGGAATCTGCAACCTCGACAGAGGCAATGCACACAAAATCATATTCCCGAACTCGCCGCCGCGATTTAGCGCCATTTGCGAGGCACGCCGAAAACAGAGATTAGCAGGGAGATGTACAACGCTCCCCTTTTCGGCGTGCCTCGTAAATGGCGCTAAATCGCGGCGGCGAGTTCGGGAGTATGATTTCGTGATCATCGCCTCTGTCGTGGTTGCAGATTCCCTTGTAGCCGCGCGAGTCCGTGATCACCGCTCAAGTCGGTATCGCAGTCAGCGAGAACACGAATGGGTAGCTCGGTGGGGGTAAAGTCTCGCCCGTCGTAAATAGCGCTCGCTCGACAGGCGAACGGAGCGAGGTTTTCCGTCCGATCGAGCTCGACATATATGTGTGGCCGTACTGCGGATTGGAATATCCATTAAATGAATTTCAAAGTGAAAAACATGTATCGAGATCATTGTTTTCTCTCGATTGCCCGTTTATGCCGAAAATGCGGGTTAAAAAAATTAACGACGAACCGCGTTGAAAAATAAAACGCCGAAACGACCGTGGAAGGTTCAAAAAGAAATCTTGAGCCTTTGCCGCGATCGTTTCCACATTTTTTTTCAACAGTAAACATTATGGATAAGGGTGTATCATAAATGTTTCTTTATCTACAATGAACATTGTGGCTGAGTTGGCAGCGTGGCGGACTAACAATTTTACGGCCCGGGTTCAATCCCCGGTGAATCAACTTTTTTTTCTTCATTTTTTCTTCAGAAAATTTCGAACGTACTCTCGCTTTAGCTATTCTCGCCTGTACAGGCATTATTTATGATATTTAATTCGTATATGCTTAATAAAAAAAACAAGACATTGCTACCGGGGATCAGTGCAGTCAGATCGCGCGTAAAAGTTACCTCTTCTCTAGTCTCTTACACGCCCAACCAATCATAGTAGCGCGTGTCCGTGAGCGAGCGGCGCTTGGACATCCTTCGGAAAGAGCCGAGCACGGTCGAAGTTTCTCGACCGCTCCTTCGGCAGCTACACCAACACATGGACGCTGAGCACGTTCATGTGCGGCCAAGCCGAAACGAAGGCTTCGAGAGAAAAAGCAATCTGAGCATGACTCACGCGTGACGTCACCCGACGTCACGCGCGAGGCTTTGAGATGATTTCAATGCTTATTTGGCTCTTGATTCCCTGCGTTATTAATGTGTACAAAAAAATGTATCGCGCACTCTGATCGCTTATTTTTTTAATTTATACGTTAATTTAAATATAATAATGAATCTAAATTACAACTTATTTATCTTATATAAAATTGTTTACGCTTTACTCACAACCGTCCTTATGCCAAATAAATAATAATTCATAAAAGTAGGCGGAAATATATTTATATAGTACTACCTCCCTAAGAGAGCGGTCTAGGGCGGTTAGGGGAAGTAATTCTCGAGAAATTCGTCGCCGAAGCCTTCCCCCACCGCTAGGTTAGCGCGCTCGAAAATCGCGCATGTGGTAGCGTGTATGTGTTTCTCCACTCGAACTCTATAAGAGAGCGCGAACGAAAGTGTTGAGAAAACTAAACGAGTTGCGGAAAGTGTACTGGCGTTTCGTCGTTTCATGCGTAAATATATCTCATTGAATATTGATGTGTAAATCTTTCTTTTTCTTCGCGTTTTTTTTATTCTGCTGTTTGGTATATTTTGTTGTTGCAATATTATAACACATATGAAGAAAACATTTGTAAAACTTTCAATAATTGTTGAATTATCTTATTGTTCGCAAAAATATACGTAGTATATTCGTTATCGAAACTCGAACATATACAGTAGAACCTCGATTATCCGAACCAATTGGGACCGAGACTAGTTCGGATAATCAAAAGTTCGGATAATCGAAACGTGGGTTTTTTGGGACGAGATCATAAACAACACCTTTTTATATAAAAACAGTACATACATATATATTATAATTTGACATATATGTTAACGTTGAAATATATATATATATATATATATATATATATATATATATATATATATATAATGTATTTGAAATACCTGAAAAAAGTTGAATGCTTTATTTATATTTTTTAAAAATAAAATCGTCCATTTTTAATTGACGAACGGCTGTAACGCGTTTTTGAGCGGCTAAGTCTCGCAGCCGTTTGGGAAGGAGAGATTGCGTTGGGTTGCTCATTGTTGCTCACGGCGGTGGCAGCGAGCAACAATGTATCTTTCGCGCCAACGTTCGGATAATTGAGAGTTCGGATAAACTAAGTCATCGTTCGGATAATTGAGGTTCTACTGTACAGTGTACAAAAAAAAATGTAACTAACAATTTATCTTGTGTATATACTTCAAGTTGAAATATACAATGTATATATATGTATAAATATTTCATTTTTAGATAAAACGGGATGGCTGAATCGAAAATATATTTTACTTGCATTAAATTACTACTTGAAATTTAATTATGGTGCATGTTTTTTTCTCCGACTTGACGGCTTAAACGTATATATTATTATACAAAGGAATATTATCCATTTGACAATCGTGCGACGTGCGATTTTCTGAAATCGCTCGCGATCTCTTATGGAGTTGTCCGCGACAAACTCGGGAGGCCTCGGGTACACTGGACAGCTCGAGCTAGGTGGGGGAAGCCATAAAATGCGCTCAAGCGGAACGGCAGGGAAATTCTCTCTTAGCGAGGGCTCTCTTAGAGAGGTAGTACTGTATTCGTATTATTATATTAATTCTCATACTTTCATCAAGCGATAAAGCATTATCCCCAAAAACAAGCCAATCATCCACCCGGCCGCGAATCGTAAATACCAGAAAGTGCACATATTCTACAAGCGATGAAATGGTCCTGGTGGTAGCGTTCCTGTCTTCGGTCCGCAGGGCCCCGTGGCGCAAATTTTTCTCCAAATTTTTCATAATTTCGCATATTTCAGTCATATTTGAGATTTTCGGAGAAAAAATGATTTAAAACAGATTCAAGTTCTGGTCCATTTCCCAAAAACACTTTTTTTTCACTGAAAATTCATTTCTCATTTTTTCCCGGAAATTTCTTATTTTCCTATGACCTGAGTGAACGGCTGCGGAGATATTCGGAGAGAAGTTAAAGATTAAAAGAAATGAGATTGTCTTCAAAAAAACTGATTATTATTTTTTTTCCGAAAATTTTCCTTTTTCCTATTACCTGAGTGAACGGCTGCGAAGATATTCGGGGAAAATTTAAAGATGAAATCTTTAAATTTTCTTGTTCTTATTTTTTTTCGGAACTTTTTCTTTTTCCTATTGAATGAAAGGCTGCGGAGATATTCGGAGAAAAGTTATAGATGAAAAAAATGAGATTTTCGTAAAAAAAACTTATTACATTTTTTTATCCCTCATAATTCTGAGAAATAATGAATTTCCGAAATTTTTGCAAACATCATTTTCCTTAAGGGCTAACACCACTGGTAACACCACTAACGGCCTGCCACGAAACGTTTTAGACAAATAATACTTGGGGTAATTATTAAGCATATATTGAAGTATATTGCAAAAAAAAAATGTACGGGAAAATATTACAAAATGGCGACACTGCAGCAAATTCTTCCGAGGTATGTTGAACTTAAGGTGCTCTCAGGTATGTAGTATAACTTGTGCCAATTTTAATCTGGACGAAATAATTTTTTTTAATTAACTCTAGATGAATGAAATCTAGACTTAATGAAACAAAATTCCTTTTTTAGATTAAAATTGGCACAGTTATACTGCGTGCCGCAGAGGTCCGACATGCTTCGGAAGAATTGCTGCAGTGTCGCCATTTTGTAATATTTTCGGATGAAAAATTTATAGCAATATACTTAAGTATATGCTCAACAAATACCGCAAGTATCATTTGTTTATCGCATTTTCTTCGGCCAAAAAAAATATCAAAAAATACGCTTCCTGTAAGGCCGTTACAGTGGTGTTACCCCTTAAAGTCTTCATATCATTTCCGAGATTTTCCCGTGATTGTAATTAAAATGATGAAATATTCGAAAAAATTCGAAGAAATTTGGAGAAACCCGGATGTTTGCGTAAAAATAATTGCCCGCAAAGCTCCGAATTCTTCATAATTGTTCCAATTCATAGAAAAATTCGGAAAAATTTTCCGGAAAAAATCGGAGTTTTTCGGAAAAAAATTTGCACTAGGGGCGCGGGATCGTTCCCCGCGCTCAGTGCTTTTTTAAAATTATTATTACTATTCATTCTTATTTGATTAGTTATCATTATTATTTTTATTAGTTATCTTTTAGTGTCGAAAAATGTACCGCGCACTCTGACCGCTTATTTTATTAGTTTATATGTTAATTTAAATATAATAATAAATCTAAATTACAACTTATTTTACTTCTAAATTTTTTTTTGCGCTTTACTCACACCCGTCCCTATGTCAAAGAAATTGTAATTCATAAAAGTAAGCGGAAATATATTCGTATTATTATATTCATTCTCATATACTTTCATCAAGCGATAAAGCATTATCGTGATGTATCCGGCCGCGAATCGTAAGTACCATAAAGTGCACATATAGTATTTACAAGCGATGAGATGGTCCCGGGTCCCGTTGGTGGCGTTCCTGGCTTCGGTCCGCAGGGGCGCGGGATCGTTTCCCGCGCTGAGTGCTTTTTTTAAAATTATTATTACTATTAATTCTTATTTGATTAGTTATTGAATGAATATAATAATACGAATATAAATACATTTCCGCTCATATACTTTCATCAAGCGATAAAGCATTATCATAATGCTTTATCGCTTGATGAAAGTATATGAGAATGAATATGATAATACGAATATAAATACATTTCCGCTTACTTTTATGAATTATAATTTATTTGGCATAGGGACGGGTGTGAGTAAAGCGCAAACAATTCTTTCAAAAGATAAATAGGTTGTAATTTAGATTTATTATTATATTGAAATTAACGTACAAACTAATAAAATAAGCGGTCAGAGTGCACGATACATTTTTCGACACTAAAAGATAACTAATTAAAATAATGATGATAACTAATAAAAATAACTAATCAAATAAGAATTAATAGTAATAATAATTTTAAAAAAGCACTGAGCGCGGGGAACGATCCCGCGCCCGTAGTGCAAATTTTTTTTCGAAAAACTCCGATTTTTTCCGGAAAATTTTTCTGAATTTTTCTGTGAATTGGAACAAATATGAAGAATTCGGAGTTTTGCGGACAATTATTTTTACGCAAACATCCGGGTTTCTCCGAATTTCTTCGAATTTTTTCGAATATTTCATCATTTTAATTACAATCACGGGAAAATCTCGGCAATTATATGAAGACTTTAAGGGGTAACACCACTGTAACGACCTTACAGGAAGCGTATTTTTTGATATTTTTTTGGCCGAAGAAAATGCGATAAACAAATAATACTTGCGGTATTTATTGAGCATATACTTAAGTATATTGCTAGAAATTTTTCATCCCAAAATATTACAAAATGGCAACACTGCAGCAATTCTTCCGAAGCATGTCGGACCTCTGCGGCACGCAGTATAACTGTGCCAATTTTAATCTAAAAAAGGAATTTTGTTTCATTAAGTCTAGATTTCATTCATCTAGATTTAATTAAAAAAATTATTTCGTCCAGATTAAAATTGGCACAAGTTATACTACATGCCTCAGAGCACCTTAAGTTCAACATGCCTCGGAAGAATTTGCTGCAGTGTCGCCATTTTGTAATATTTTCCCGTACATTTTTTTTGCAATATACTTTAATATATGCTTAATAATTACCCCAAGTATTATTTGTCTAAAACGCTTCGTGGCAGGCCGTTGATGGTGTTACCAGTGGTGTTACCCCTTAAGGAAAATGATGTTTGCAAAAATTTCGGAAATTCATTATTTCTCAGAATTATGAGAGATAAAAAAAAATGATAAGTTTTTTTTAAGAAAATCTCATTTTTTTTCATCTATAACTTTTCTCCGAATATCTCCGCAGCCTTTCACTCAATAGGAAAAAAAAAAGTTTCGAAAAAAAAATAAGAACAAGTTTTTTTTACGAAAATCTCATTTTTTTCATCTTTAAATTTTCTCCGAATACCTTCACAGCCGTTCACTCAGGTAATAGGAAAAAGGAAAATTCCCGGAAAAAAAATAATAATCAGTTTTTTTACAAAAATCTCATTTCTTTTCATCTTCAACTTCTCTCCGAATATCTCCGCAGCCGTTCACTCAGGTCATAGGAAAAAGAGAAATTTCCGAAAAAAAATGAGAAATCATGAATTTTCAGTGATAAAAAGTGTTTTTGGGAAATAGACCAGAACTTGAATCTGTTTTAAATCATTTTTTCTCCGAAAATCGCAAATATGACTGAAATATGAGAAATTATGAAAAATTTGGAGAAAAGTTTGCACCACGGGCCCCTGCGGACCGAAGCCAGGAACGCTACCAACAGGACCATTTCATCGCTTGTAGAATATGTGCACTTTCTGGTATTTACGATTCGCGGCCGGGTGGATGATTGGCTTGTTTTTGGGGATAATGCTTTATCGCTTATTGAAAATATGAGAATTAATATAATAATACGAATATAAATATATTTCCGCCTACTTTTATGAATTATTATTTATTTTGCATAAGGACGGGTGTGAGTAAAGCGTAAACAATTTTATATAAGATAAATAAGTTGTAATTTAGATTCATTATTAAATTTAAATTAACGTATAAACTAAAAAAATAAGCGATCAGAGTGCGCGATACATTTTTTTGTACACATTAATAACGCAGAGAATCAAGAGCCAAATAAGCATTGAAATCATCTAAAGGCTCGCGCGTGACGTCGGGTGACGTCACGCGTGAGTCGTGCTCAGATTGCTTTTTCCCTCGAAGCCTTCGTTTCGGCTTGGTCGCACATGAACGTGCTCAGCGTCCATGTGTGGTGTAGCTGCCGAAGGCGCGGTCGAGAAACTTCGACCGTGCTCGGCTGTTTCCGACAATGTCCAAGCATCGCTCACTCACGGACAGGCGGTACTATGATTGTGTGATGGGCATGTAAGAGCCTAGAGAGGGGGTAACTTTTACGCGCGATCTGGCTGCACTGATCCCCGGTAGTAATGTCTTGTTTTTTTTATTAAGCATATACGAATTAAATATCATAAATAATGCCTGAACAGGCGGGAATAGCTAAAGCGAGAGTAAGTTCGAAATTTTCTGAATATAAAATGAAGAAAAAAATAAGTTGATTCACCGGGGATTGAACCCGGACCGTAAAATCGTTAATCCGCCACGCTGCCAACTCAGCCACAACGCTCATTGCAGATAAAGAAACATTCATGATACACCCTTATCCACAATGTTTACTGTTGAAAAAAAATGTGGAAACGATCGCGGTAAAGGCTCAAGATTTTTTTTTGAACCTTCCACGGTTGTTTCGGCGTTTTATTTTTCAACGCGGTTCGTCGTTAATTTTTTTAACCCGCATTTTCGGCATAAACGGGCAACCAAGAGAAAACAATAATCTCGATACATGTTTTTCACTTTGAAATTCATTTAATGGATATTCCAATCCGCAGTACGGCCACACATATACGTCGAGCTCGATCGGACGGAAAACCTCGCTCCGTTCGTCTGTTGAGCGAGCGCGATTTGCGAGGGGCAGAGACTTTTCCCCCACCGAGCTACCCATTCGTGTTCTCGCTGACTGCGATACCGACTTGAGCGGTGATCACGGATTCGCGCGGCTACAAGGGAATCTGCAACCTCGACAGAGGCGATGATCACGAAATCATACTCCCGAACTCGCCGCCGCGATTTAGCGCCATTTACGAGGCACGCCGAAAAGGGGAGCGTTGTGAATCTCCCTACTAATCTCTGCCGAAAAGGGGAGCGTTGTACATCTCCCTACTAATCTCTATATAGGCAGGTACACTTTCATCTCTCACCAAATGTTTCTTCTGTCGGTATCTATGGGTTACGCACAAATGCCTAATCTACGCAAAACTTTATAATCTAGAGTGTAGAACAGTGTAAAAAATTTCATTTGCAAAAATCACTCAACTATCAAATTTTCCCAGCGTAATTCGTTACTTAAGATTTTTCGCCTTACCCATTGTCGAGCAAAAAAGCTGTGTCGAAAAACCGAAAAATCTTCCCAACTTTTCAGGTTAACTCTGCTGGACAATTTCGTGAGCTTGGCTGCGGAAAGCGAATAACATAAAAAACCAATGTAAACAGTACGTAGCGTAAAATATAGTCAGAATGAATTCAACAGAACGTAGCGGCCGTTGGAAAAATGTTGTTATAGATGATAAGCTGTTTTTCATTCGATCCGTCGATCAAGATGGAGGTTGGAAAATATTTCTCACCGATACGCGAGATATCTGGTTCGAGAAACTTGGGCGAAAAGAAATTCTACAGAAGTGTGAGGTATGTGCAAACCTTGCGACAAGACCAACTAGAATTTTTTCGATCTGAGTTCTAACCTGGTAAATTTTCAGTTGCCGTGGTATTTAGGATTAAGCATTTCTACAGAAGGAATAATTTCATAACCGTTTGAAAGTTATTGAAACATTGGACTTTGCTCTTTGAAGTACGGCAGGGGGGATTAGTGACAGTTAGAATTCGAATAATGAAAAAGAATTTTTGCGTTGCAGCGCTTGAACCCAACCTTGAGCACAGAAGACATTGACGTCGTTAAATTTGTTGGCCGACTTTTCAGCAACGTTGAGAAAAATGCTGTAAAAAAGTCTGTGGAGCTCATTGAATTTGCTGAAGATTTGGAGGGTGGTATTTTCAAGTTTTCCATCGACTTTACGAAAGGAAACTCTCAGGTGTTCTGGGAGGAAGTGACAATGCCACTTTGTTTGGCAGCTGTAGAACTTCAGAGAAGACAGACCATATTGCTGAATCTTGTGAGGAACAAGGATGAAGAGATAGCAGAGTACATACTCAATGGAGCTCAACTAACTAGAAGTGAGATATCTGTGCAAGAAAGTAGAGCAGTAATGTGTATCGTTGATTTTCATCCAGTCAAATGCAAGCGGTGAATATTTTGCTGTGTGAGGAATCAAGAGTTTGGATTCCACAATATTTTCAATTGGAATGGAGAAGAATATTTATTTTGCTTATGGACAATTGGGCTTATTCCTATTATTGCTATTAATATTAACCTGCCCTCTCTTTCAGACGTTCTAATTTCAAAGGAATAAGATGATTCAAAAATCGTTGGGCCATTTATTTGTATGTACGTTAAAAAAGTTGAGTACCAAATTTTATAAAGAAATAGTGATAATTCACAAAGTTATAAAAAATCTGGTGAAGGACCTTTGAACGTGTGGACCTCAACGGTGTACTTGATTTTGGCCTGAAAATGGATAATATTGGCTAAGACTTGAACAAGCTTTCTTATCGTATTTCGATCGTACATTTTTTTTTTTTTTTCGATTTTCGGGGAAAATATTACATCATGAAAAAAAAAATTTCAGAAAGAAAACATCATTCAAGACTAACCTACTATTACACTCAATTTCTAGTCGATCCGTCCATTACATGTCGTGATTTCGTGGACACGATTTTGAAAAACATAGCTTTGATAAAAACACGTTTAAAGTTTTACTAGCAATTTTATCGGTGGAACCATAAGTTTTTACCTTTGATCTGCGAATGCTACACCATATGTTGAACCTTTTCAGTTTGAGTTGCCTCAAGTGCCGAACGAGTGTTCCTCATTTTTACAGTAGCTTAATCCCTTGATTTATTGCATTTGCACTAGGTCAAGAGAAAATATGGAAAATTTGGGCAAATACAGTGATCTATATTTTACTGACTTTTGGCTGTGTTACCATGGCAAGTGCACTAAAACTGCTTCTTGCAGAGTAGTTGGTATGCAAATTATCACACGGCAAGATGATCACCTATATGATTATCACCCTCATCTCTCGGAGAAAGTTTTATCCAATTTCCCCAGTTCAACTGAAGCTGAAAAACTTTAATCGATTCAAACCATAAATCCGGTATGCTGTTTATGTTTATGTACGGGAGTACACATATTTCTTTTTTCCAAACAGAGCACATAAAGACGGAACCTTTCGACGAGGATTTGTTAAAAAGAAATCCACAGGAGTGCAACGAGCGCAATACCTTGAATGCGTTTGCCGCACTTATGCTATTTTGCGTCGACAATGAGGTTTTCTA
The DNA here is from genome assembly GCA_964007375.1 of Ophion obscuratus. Lineage (NCBI taxonomy): Eukaryota > Metazoa > Arthropoda > Insecta > Hymenoptera > Ichneumonidae > Ophion > Ophion obscuratus. Next base: position 12,139,441 of record OZ023316.1, on the reverse strand, counting down.
TGAGATTGAACCAAGTACAGCATGGTAAGATGGTGGAAGTTTTTTCTATTCAGTACAATTGATGAAAAAAAAAATAGCAATTGGGTAACAAATACTGAGCTTGTAGCAAGATATTGAAATACACATACACTCACAGTACACATAAAACCGATGTACTTTTCTTTCTGCAGTTCGCCGGACAAGAGCTGCGACCCTGAAAAATCTACGACAGTCAGTGGAAACATCGAATCAGAAGTTAATATCAGGAAAGATGTTATTCTAGCCGTAAAAGAAGAAGAAAGCGAAAAAACCGCGTCAACGGTAAGCAACGGGGCTCAAGAAGCGTGCACAATTTTGCCGAAGAGTGAGTCCGTGCGGCTGCCCAAATTGACGAAAAAAGTGAACAATCCGGATACCTCGGGAGATAAAGAAACGAAACCAAAGAAGGCACGTAGCGCTCCCTACTTACGGAGGAAACGATTGGAAAAGACGATTCACGATTTTATAACTTGAATCCCCGTTGTTTTTTATATTTAACTTATCGGCGATTCCTGCATTATCTAGAAAATGTTGTAGGTAAAAAGTGTCCATTTTATTTATTACTGACTCAAAAACATCAAAGTTTTATAATTGCCCCTACAAACTTAGAAACTACTAAGATGTATATGGATACGTTACACGATTACAATTTTCTTATATTTTTTCGTCGTACAGCTTTCGAAAGTTTTCCCTTGTTTTTCGGAAATTATGATAATCGCGCTCAACTTTTTGTAGTTTTCTCTCTTGATAGTATCATAAGAGACTATCTGCATCATTGCAAGCTATTCGTTTATCGTCTGTCAGCGATGGTCACAATTTGAAAATCTTTTTTCTCTTCTGTTATTTCCTTTGAATTCAGCCAAAGGCGAGGTAGAGAGAGAAGATACAGATTTATTTGACATCTGGGAATACTATTGTGGATGGCGAAAAAGTGATGTGAAAAAGTGAAGTACATGTGAAATTAGGTTGAAATTTACATCAATTTAATGACGCTGCTTTAAAAATATATATATTTATGTCGTTTTATTTTAACACGTTTTATACACAACGTAGATTTAACGATCGAATTGCAACAGAACAGCCATTGTCGCTAACTGAACTCTAAGAAAACTGTTTTTTGAAACTACCTTATTATTCGAATAAATGTTATTTTAATTAAATGATTTAAAGTTTCTGCTGCGACATAGTGTCCTAATCTGATCGAACACTGTGTTAGAATTGTCGTGATTTATTTTTTCACTTGTCTTAATACAAAAATTACTAATTCCAATAATTACAAGAAAAATCTTATTAATTTATCTGATTGTAATTTTAATGTTAGCAAGAACAAGGGTGCGTTTATCCTAATTCAACATACGAATCGAAAAATTATCATTATTCATTGTTACTTTTTCTTTTTTTTTACTCATTGGATTCAAAACGCCTCACAAAATGTGTTGGTGAAAAATAATAACGTTTCGACATAGAGCGCTTGGTGATAAAATTCCTACGTATACCGATAATGCACGAAGCTATGAGGTTGAAATTTGTGCTGCTCGCCTCAATCGCATAGTTTCGATAAGTTTTTTCTATAAGTGCATATGTAATATGCGGCCTTACGAGCGTGAGGAGCAGTTTTTTTGTCGATATTGGTGTACCTCGACTGCACTCGAAACAGAACGAAATGTACTTTCATTATTCTGCGCACGCGATACTGCTTGTACAGAGATGTGCTGCGCTTTACTAGAAAGTTTGTTGAAACAACTACAATGATGACGCTGAAGCTGGCAGACAAACCTAGCAGACGCGCGCCGCCCGAATCCAGTACATTTTAAGCGTGACTGTACGCGCTCGGGTCGTAGCGCAGCAAGGCAGCATAGGGCCGACTCCCACCACTTACCCGCTCATGAATGAGCCGAATCTATCCGACGGACGGAAATAATGCGTTTTTTGTTGCTTAACAAAAGCTGTCGTCGGGATGAATCATGAGTCGATCGTTTCGTGTATTCATATAGAATAAGCATGTAATTCGTCAAGTCGCTATTGCCATGCGTGTTGACGGCAGACAACTTTAAACAAAAACTTAGTTCGAGTACGGAGACCCGAATAGCAGATTTTTTTGTTAATTAAATAAAGCCATCACCGAAATGAAACATAGGGGGATCGATTCGGCTAATTATATAGAATAAGCATATAAATAGCAAAAGTCGCTATTGTCATGCGTGTCGACAGCAGACGACCCTTTTAAGATTTGTGCCGCGAGTAAGGTGGTGCGATACGCGAATAATATTTTTTAAATTAATCTAAAAAAGTCGTCACCGGCATAAATCATAAGTTAATCGATTCGTCTTATTATAAAGAATAAGCAGCTAAATCGAAAAAGTAGTTGCTGCCGTGCAGGTTGGCTGCAGACGACCTTTTGTGAAATTAATCGTGCGGCCAGCAAGATCCAATTCGCGTATAACTATTTATTTTTGTTAATCAACAAAAGCTGTCACCAGGATGAAACATAGGGGGATCGATTTAGCCAATTATATAGAATAAGCACGTAAATAGAAGAAGTCGCTACTGTCATGCTCGTTGGCAGCAGACGACCCTTTTTGAGAATCGTCGTGCGAATAGAGATGCCCGTTATGCGGATAGATTGTTTTTTTAAAATTAATCCATGTTCATTTTCTTATCATGCGTCTGCACCTTCGGGGCCAGGGTTGTAACTCTTCATTATTTTATTTTATGAGTGAAGATCCATTAAAAAATCTTATCTCAAACGCTTATTTTATTCGAGAGAAAATATTGCAAGTGCACTACATCATTGAGAAATTGCGCTTCGCCCCATTATTGAAATAATATAAATTAACACCGGTTTACTTGATTGAAGAAAAAGTATTGTTCGCCAGAAAGATACTCACTTATCAGCGCAGAATGTAATCCATTGATACAACAATTTCGACAGCAGCTTACCAATTCATTTCACTCTATCACAATATAAAACTTTTAAGAAAATTCATAATATTGCGAAAAGTTATTGCGTTGTTAATACAAACAGGAAAAGAAACTGCATGGTTTCAACGAAGCGTTCGAACATCCTAGACTAGGCTATTTTCAATAATAACGCGCAGCAAGTTGCACCTATGACTGGTGCGACTATTTCTTTACGATTAGCAGGCACCCTTCCTGCCTTTATTACGCTACCCCCACCATTGCAAATGAACATTGTCTACATTATTTTCTGGCTATGGGTGTAGACAAATGAGCAGTATATACGCACGCAAAATAAGGTAACGGAGCAGACTTTCTCGGTTATCACGTTTTTGAACCTGGGGCCAGATGTCCTTTACATTTATGGTCCACCAACGATAAATGTAATAATGCTTAACCCTTACATTGAAACACGCACCCTTTAATCGATGTACCTCACGGTCCAGATTAAATCTCATAGGCGGATTATATTTTGAGCAAACGTCGAAACACACACCACCTTTTTTAATCCAAGCCACTGGAACCAAACCGGCGGGCTGGATTTAAAAAATCCAAAACTATATCATTTCGTTTCTACCAAAATAATGTGACGTTTTCTCCGAATATAATCCGCCGACGAGAAAAATTATGATCGGAACGTAGAAAATGTTCGTTTGCAAAAGTAAGGGTAGCGTCATACGAGCAATAAAGCTTTCTGTTAATAGTAACAACGTAATTGAACCAGTCATAGCTACGACTGCTGCCCGTTGTGATTAAAGGTACTCTCGTCTATCTTGGTCGAATGCTTCGCTGGAAACATGTTGTTTCTTGTCGTGCTTAGGTTGAGGATACAATAACTTATCGCATATCATACATTTTTTAAGCAAATATTGTTGTGCAGTGAACGACATAAGTGAGCTACTTTCGAAACTGTTGTATTAATGGATTACTTGCAACGTTGATGAGTGAGAAAGATTGCATTGAACAATTTTGTTTTCGCAAAAAAAAATATTGATCTTAATTTATCGCGTTACCGGCACGATAACATTCATAAAGGGCCGGCTGCTGCCAACACACAATGCAACAGTGACCTCTTCTTTTTCCATGCTCATTCTTTATGATACGCTGAACCGATCGCTCTATGTTTCATCCCGGGGACGACTTTTTTGAATTACCTGAAAAATTTGTTATTCGCGAATCGGTCCTTCTAACTTGCACGAAAAATCTCACAAAACCTCGTCTGCTGCCAACACGCATGACAGTAGCGACTTTTTCTATTCGCGTGATTATTTTATATAACTAGCCGACTCGACCCCCTACGTTTCATTCCGATGACGGCTTTTGTTAATTAACCAAAATAAATAGTTATCCGCGAAGCCGGCCGTGCTGGCCGCACGACTAATTTCACAAACGGTCATCTGCTGCCAGTCTGCATGCCGGCCCCTACTTTTTCGATTTTGATGCTTATTCTTGATAATAAGACGAATTGATCGATCTATGATTTATCCCAGTGACAACTTCTTTTAATTAATTGAAAAATTGTTATTCGCGGATCGCAGCTGCTCCCCAGCACCAAAAATCTCATAAAGGCCGTTTGCTGCCAACACGCATGACAGTAGCGACTTTTTCTATTTACGTATTTATTCTATATAATTGGCCAAATCGGTTCCCCTACGTTTCATCCCGGTGACGGCTTCCATAATTAACAACAAAAAAAATAATAGATATCCGTCAGTCGGGCCGCGATGCTCGTACTATAAAACTCATAAAAGGACGTCTGCCAACTTGCAAGACAACAGCGACTTTTTCGATTCAGCTGTTCATTCTATATAATTGGCCGAATCGATCCCCCCATGTTTCATCCCGGTGACGGCTTTTGTTGATTAACAAAAATAAATAGTTATCCGCGAAACGGGCCGTCCTGGCTGCATGATTAAATCCAAAAAAGATCGTTTGCTGCCAACCTGCATGACAGCAGCTACTTTTTCGATTTAGCTGCTTGTTTTTTATAATAAGAAGAATCGATTGACCTATGATTTATCCCGGTGACGGCTTTTGTTAAGTAAGAAAAAAAAACATTAATTTCACCAGTCAGATAGATTCGGCTCATTCGCGAGCGAATAAATGGTGGAACCGAATGGACGCAAGCGCGTACAGTCACGCTTAAAATGTACTGGATTCGGGCGGCGCGCGTCTGCTAGGTCTGTCTGCCAGCTTCAGCCTCATCTATAATTCCGGTGTCCCCATTTCTTGTTATTTATTATAGGAATACTATTATTATATAGCTATTGTATATAGCAAATTTGTCTATGCTTTTAAATATTTTTTTTTAGAATTCCGTAAGAACCCTTAGAATTTCATGTCCATTGGTCCATCGGTCACAGCAAGTACCCCCCTTTATTCTTGTAACTCTGGTTAGAAAATCAAATTTTTTAACGATAATTGAAACTTATTTGACAGTTTTGGAAGCAATTGAAACTATATCGAAACTTTTTGAAAGTAATTCAGTTTTAATTAAATGTTATATTTACGTGCTAATCTGCCAAGCTACGGAAGCTTACTTTAAGGCTGTATTGTTGTCTAGAAATTACATTTTTTTTTAGTTAAATTTCCCTGTTCTCTAGACTTTCTGAATACATCTACGAAAACTCTTTAATGATACTCACAAGGGATCGTCCATTAATCACGTGAGGATTTTTGGCCACTTTTTGAGCCCCCCATGGTGATATGTGGTGAGGTTTCTGTTATCCAAATCCTCTCCCCCACCCCTATTTAAGCCTCACGTGATTAATGGACGACCCCACATCACCATGGGGGGGCTCACAAAGTGGCCATAAAACCTCACGTGATTAATGGACGATCCCTAAGATTAGCCGAGTTATAGAAATTCTAAGGAATACGCGCTGAGGAAGCGCGGTCGCAACGCAGCAACTTTAAGGCCGGATATACATTTACAACAATAAAAAAGTTGAGTTTTTTTTTCTTCTTTAAACGATAGAAATATATATGCAGAATATTTTCCCAAAGTTTCAAAGCGAAATTCGAAAAACTTCAAACATTACAGCCCGTCAACGCTGTGCCTCACCGCTCGAATTCGGAGCGGGCGTGAACTTCAAACTATTAAGCCGATTAAGTTGAAACTTCGTAGAAATATTGATAATATTGGTACCTTCTACTTGACTAAAATTGTTTTTGAAAAATTGGAAAGAAACTACTTTTTTAATGAACATTTTACAGAAATGTTGTGTAAAATGTTGATTTTTATTTGTAAATGCGTACCATTTTCTTCATTTCAATTACCGTCACATAGAAACGATACATGTGCTAGCTGAACAAATGTTTGAACTTTTTTTGCAAATCAAAGTCTACGAGAAGCTAGACTGCACGCCGATTCGCAACTCCCGCGGCGACCTTGCTGTAACACTCTGCCACAGCTCCGCCATTTTGATGATGAATTAATTAAAAAAAAATTGTTTCGTATACTTAAATATACTATTAAGTATACTTAAAGTTTAATCATTGTAGAATAATTATTTCTTAGTTTAAAAAATCGCTCAATATTGCTTATTTGTTGCCTGTCTAAATGTATATCCCGCCTTAAACTCGTTTTCCTCAAAACTATATTTTTTACATCGGCAATCATGAAATCTCGATAACCAATTGGTCGATTGAGTTCAAGTTTGATTTATACCTTCAGTAGGGTGTTTTTCAACGTTGGCAGCAGAATTGAGTGGAAATGATTTTTTTTCTATATATATTTCGTCGAATGGCCAGAAAAATAGGAAAAATTGATAATCAAAGTTTAGCATGCCGCTATTTTGTAAATTCTTTTTTTTTTGCCGAATCTGGTATGAAACATCACAACACTCCTACATATTGAGAATATGTTTTGTTTCTTTTTTTTCGGATTTATACAACGTCCGCAACACTGGTCACCATTAAGAACGTTTTCCGCACACCGCTGTAAAGAAACGTACAAAAGTAAATGATAATAATTTTTGTTTTAATTTGTACATATTCTTGAAGGATCAATAAACATGTAATTAATTTTTTTGGTTATTCCAACTAAGAATCACTTCCGAAACAGTGCTCTAGACAACAATACTGCCTCGAACTGCCTGGAGCGTACATTTTGAAAATCTACATTTTTGCTTCGTCAGTAGTACTCCTAAGGCATATGTAAAAGTTTCAAGCGAAATTCGAAGTATTCCGGCAAATACAACCTTGTGAATGCGTCCGAACTATCGTTCTTGTTCATTTCGCCCTTATGTTATTCTTGTTTACGGCAGACATTTTTCGAAGAGTGGAATGCGACAGGCAATGCTTCTGTATACGGACAGTATTCGTACATAGCAGTAAGTTACCAATAATTATAATTTTTGAGTACATTAAGCTTTAAACGCGTTTTTCTCACAACTTTTTTGAAACTGACGCGATCGAGCGGCTGGTCGACTTTGACCAAGAATTTCTCGTTAGATTATTAGTAGCTATTTTATAGGAACCAACAAATGTCAAAAAAGGTTTGCGTTATAACTTTTTGTGCACACAATCGATTTTTTCCCGGCAATATCGGTTCTTTTTGTTTCAAGTGCTACACGTTTAGATTTTCACAATATTTTTCTCATTTTTTTTAGTTCACACGGGACAAAGTATCGTTGCAATTGAAAATGTGTGTTCGGGTTTTTTATTTCAGTGAAAAATTGCAGACTGCAGAACTTTTGCCAATGAGGACTGACAAGGAACATCCCTCAGGTGTCCGTCTCCGATTTTGTTGAAACTCATATATGTGATAGAGCATCGAAAACTTTGAGACAGTATTTTTTTTATCGGCGGGAAAACGGATTTAAGGGGGGAAACCGCCCCTCAAAGAAAGGCGTGTCGAAGGGTGATTTTGCAGTTTCACCCAGAAGCAATCCACCGATCTGAATGAAACAAAAACGAAAATTCTTCTAATGAAAAGCGATGAAAAATTTACTATGAAATTGTTAAGAAAAAATTTAATTAGGGGGTAAACCACCCCTCTATTTGCCTTTTTTCACCCCACACTTAAGAGGGTTGTATGCAAATTAATAAAACAGGTATCATTTTGAAGGGCAATTAAAATTAAAGTTGATGGGTTTTTGCGTTTTGGCGGCATAGCAAATTTAAGGGGGTAAACCACCTCTAACATAAATTTATTTATCATAGTCGTTTTTTCTGTGTTTAAAGTATATCCGCTGATTTTAAATATTTCTATAAGCTACAATTTAATGTTTTACCACGTGTCAAAATTATTACATTCGTCTTAAGGGGTAACTACCCCTCTGACGAGAAACATCATTGAAGTATCCGCTTTCGATTTCGTTGAAACTCATATATGTGGCCAAGCATTGCAAACTATTGAACATGTTTTTTTTGTATCAGCAGAAAAACGGTGTTAGGGGATGAAACCACCCCTCAAAGTTTCTCCCACAAGCAGTCCACCGATCTGAATGAAACAAAATCGAAAATTCCTCTAATATTAAGCGATGAAAAATCCACTACAAGAGTGTTGATTAGAAATATAATTAAGGGGTAAACCACCCCTCCATTTGCCGTTTTTTACCCCACGCTTAAGTGGGTTGTATGAAAATGAATAAAACAGGTATCATTTTGAAGGGGAATCAGAATTCAAGTTGACGCGTTGTTGTGTTTCAGCGGGACAGCAAATTTAAGGGGGTAAACCACCCCTAAAATAAATTTGTTCATTTCCATTCATTTAAAAAATCAGAAGATTTTGAAAATCCTGTTACCTTTGCTTTTGGTGAATCGAACACACATTGTGAAATACCCGGTTGCAATAATTTGGCCATTATCAGATGTGCATGGCGCAAAAAATCGTTGTGTTTAAAGCATTTTTTTGACGATTATCATTATTGCAGGAATTATGAGCCATGATTGGTGATGGTTGATAGTTGATAGACTAGAAAAAAAAGTATATATCACAAGAAAATGATTTGACGGCATATGACTGCAATACTTTTCACAAGTACTATTAATTAAATCAGCTGATATGATAACCAAATAAAATATGTCAAAATATATTAAAAATATGTTCGTTAACCTACTATAAAACCCTCAGTTTCATTAATATGTTTAATTAAATAAACGGTAAAATAATAAAAATATACATGCCTCCACAACACTACGTCGCTGGCTAAATTGTCGCTTGATCCAGGCGCATCATCGTTCCGAAATATACGAAGTGAGCCTTATAACTTATTCTGGAAATTATTATAATTAATTATATAGTAGAAGTGTATGTTTATTCCTATGGAGATGCTTAATGGACGTACATATTAAAATCGGAAGCGTTTCGACACGAAAATATCAGTCTTATGAGTAAGGGGTAACCCCACGTCCCCACTCCCAAAGTACCGCTCCTAAAGCTCAAAACGAATATGCCTGCACACACAAACATAAAATTGATATTACCAATGGAATGAAAACAGTTTTAACGAAATTCGTGAAACCTTTCGCGAAACTTCAAACGAAAAGCAATTAGAGGGGGTAGTTTATCCTGAAAATGTAAAAATTTAAAAACGTAATAATTTAAAAACGCGGGAGAATATTTTGAATCCGCGGATACATGTTAAACACAGAAAACACGACGGTGATGAACAAATTTATATTAGGGGTGGTTTACCCCCTTAAATTTGCTGTCCCGCTGAAACGCAAAAACGCGTCAACTTGAATTTTGATTCCCCTTCAAAATGATACATGTTTTATTAATTTTCATACAACCCTTTTAAGCGTGGGGTGAAAAACGGCAAATGGAGGGGTGGTTTATCCCTTAATTATATTTCTAATCAACACTCTTGTAGTGGATTTTTCATCGCTTAATATTAGAGGAATTTTCGATTTTGTTTCATTCAGATCGGTGGACTGCTTGTGGGAGAAACTTTGAGGGGTGGTTTCATCCCCTAACACCGTTTTTCTGCCGATACAAAAAAAAACATGTTTAATAGTTTGCAATGCTTTACCACATATATGAGTTTCAACGAAATCGAAAGCGGAAACTTCAATGATGTTTCTCGTCAGAGGGGTAGTTACCCCTTAAGACGAATGTAATCATTTTGACATATGGTAAAACATTAAATTGTAGCTTATAGAAATATTTAAAATCAGCGGATATACTTTAAACACAGAAAAAACGACCATGATAAATAAATTTATGTTAGGGGTGGTTTACCCCCTTAAATTTGCTATGCCGCCAAAACGCAAAAACCCGTCAACTTTAATTTTAATTGCCCTTCAAAATGATACCTGTTTTATTAATTTGCATACAACCCTCTTAAGTGTGGGGTGAAAAAAGGTAAATTGAGGGGTAGTTTACCCCTTAATTTAATTTTTTCTTAACATCTTCATAGTGGATTTTTCATCGCTTTTCATTAGAAGAATTTTCGTTTTTGTTTCATTCAGATCGGTGGATTGCTTCTGGGTGAAACTGCAAAATCTCCCCTCGACACGCCTTTCTTTGAGGGGCGCTTTCCCCCCCTTGAATCCGCTTTTCCGCCGATAAAAAAAAATACGTGTCTCAAAGTTTTCGATGCTCTATCACATATATGAGTTTCAACAAAATCGGAGGCGGACCCCTGAGGGATATTCCTTGTGAGACGGACGCGAAACAAGAACTAAATTTATTGTTACCATTAAAAAAAATACTTTGAATATGGAACAAATATGTCTCTAAATTTGAGATCGGTTTTATGCTTGCCTTATGAAAAATTCTCAAAACTCACCGGCCCTTCAGCGGTCTATTCGAGCGTTTCCCCCTTGATGCGCGATCCTACATGCTCCCTACACATTTTTTTTGTTCGCCGTTTCTTCTTCAATTATTTCTGTAAGTTTCCTAAATTTACATTTGACCGGGTTTACGAACATTATCGTTTCATTCAAACGATCAATGACGTTTCCTCCAAAGCGGTTTAATTTCGTCGAAATTGTTTAAACAGTTTTCAAATTTTTTTCCAGAAGACTCGAGGTCCCAATGAAATTGACGAAACTGACTTCACTACTCTTCCGATGCCGCATATTGCATAAACATATCAAGTTGTTCCATTTTGATCTTTCCCTAAGTATGCATTGTTCAGAACAATGTTCCGAATATAATTTATAATGTTTTGAGGACGCTATGTGATCGAACGTACGCTTATTTTCCCCGGTGGAGGTGCCCCCGAGATTTTGAGGCAGCCTTGAATGAAAAAAAGGAACCGTACTTTCTTTTTCGGTTAAGTGCACATTTTGATACGAATTCGTTGACCTGTAATATGTTGGTCTTTCGAGAACATTCGACGTAATTAAGAATCGTTAAAATACTCCCTACATTGAATATCGAGAAAAAGTTTTTCTTCTGGGTTCGACAGATTTTTCCTTCTATTTTAGTAAACGACCCGACTAGAGAGTTTGCTACGGGGCAGACTAGGGTTGTATCCGGCATGCCTTATTCCGTACCACGGCACTTTACAGGCCGCCGTATGTGGGCTTTAACGAGTGTGAAACGCTGTTTGCATCCGGCTCTGATGTAGATGCCGGTTACGTACCTGATCAGTATACCTTTGCAGGATCTGATCGGGCTGCCGTATCTATGCCTGAAATGATAAATAAAAATGATCCAAAAATTATGAATAAAAACATTCTGTTCGTATTTTTTGTTTCCATATACCTTATTTATGTCCCTGCCTATATGATAATTGCATTAAAATGTATTCTACCTCGTTAAAGTTTTTACCTACCCTCGGGATTGAACCTATGCCTTCTGATTCTAGAACTGAGCGCACTACCTATTTGGCCATCCTAACATTTGTGTAAACTTTCTTATTTTCTTTCCCATCTTTATCAATCTAATTCTATTCTAAAGAATGTCAATAATTTTATGCATAATGTTGAAGGTGGCATCATTGCAATGCAACAATAATTATGTTTTTACCTCTGATTTTTTTGCCCTATTAGGGCCTTTGCCCGGCCACGGCCATTTTAAGTTCTTCCATTAAGAATAGTTTGAATCATGTATTATTAAATAATATCGCTTCAGTTCGTTTGTATATCAACAATTAGTCTATGTTTATTACCTGCTTGCAGAGTGTAGATTATTCGAATTCACGCGGTTAATGTCGCAAACGTCAATGAAACCTAACCTCAAAATCTTGATTCGCTAACTACGGTTGCACTGATTCCGCCGACATCCGGCACAGATCAGGCGTGCCGTAAAACGGCGTCTATGGACGCCATATTACGGCGGCAAACAGGCTACCGTACTTAGCCCTGTTCAGGGTGCCTACTTACGCTCGGACTAAGTTTCCACTGATTCGGGGGACTTCCGGCACTGATCAGACAGCTTGATAGCGGCCTGATCAGTCTTCAGGCTGTCGGATCAAAATTTCTAGTCGAGGATAGCCTCACTTTGATCGCAGTCGCACTGACGCGACGGCTCGCTACCTACGCAGTCGCGTTCGAGACTATCGACTATTACATAGATTGAATACTCCACTCGTTTTGAAAATAGTTTCGTCATAAAACAGGGGAAAAATAATCTCAAAGGAATAAAAAAGCAGCCATCTATTGTTATTGATCCTCTTCATCATTATGACTATCTGATACCGACCATGCTGCCTGTTCTTACGGGATCGTTTCATTTCTAATTATTGTTTCCACGTTTTTATTAACTCGCTTTCTTTGTTGTCTGTTTGTCTGTTCGGTAAAAATATTGCAATCGATTTTTAACTGACTCCCGATGAGCTAGAGACTTGAAACTTTAAACATAGCTCTGAACTAGATGACAATGCAACACTAATTTGCTTTCTTGTCTCTCTGCTCGGTACCAATTTTGCAATCGATGTTTTTTTTTGTTTTTAAACATCGACAGCTGATTCACATATCGCCTGCCTAGCTGACGCACTTCGTCATGCTCAAACAAGAGCGATTGACACTACCATTTATTTGTCTGTTCAGTACAAATTTTGCAACCGATTTTAAACTAACTTCCGGACGAGCTAGAGACTTGAAAGCGATCTGGATTACAGCCAAATAAACAAACAGGTAAGTCTGTCACAGAGAGAGAGAGAGAGAGAGAGAGAGAGAGAGAGAGAGAGAGAAAGCGAAAAGATTGCGAAAAAAAATAAAAAGAGAAATAACATATATAATTCTACGATGGTCAAGGAGACAGCTCCCCAGCGCAAGTGGCGCCTAGAGGAGGAGAAGCAAAATTTCACACATACAAGCTAAAAAGCAGAAAATAAAATTATTTAAATAAAAAAAAACAATATTTAAACCACGTTTTTAAAACGGACTAAAAAGTATAAAATAATTTCTCCTAGCCCAATACAGATTTATAACCCAATACAGATTCCTAACCCCACACAGATTGTCTTGAAAATTTGTGACTGTGAATTTTTAATAGCTATGAAAATACTTGTAAGATTTAAAACGAATTTGTTTATCTTCATTTCATTTAAAAATAATTTAATTTAATTAATTTGTTGCTCTGCAAATGATATGACTTGTGTGAGTTTTTTCAACGACAGCTACTACGTGCACTCCGTCTATTCCATGGGCCCCGCGTTTTTCGTTTTAAATTTTACAAACAGTTCCATAGCTTTAAAAAATTCACAATCACAAATTTTCAGGACAATCTGTATGGGGTTAGGAATTTATATTGGGTTATGAATCTGTATGGGGCTAGAAGAAATTATTTTATACTTTTAGTCTTTTTAAAAACGTGGTATAAAAATTCTTTTTTATGTAAGTAATTGTATTTTTTGCTTTTTAGTCTTGTGTGTGTGAATGTTTGCTTCTCCTTTTCTAGGCGTCACTTGCGTTGAGCGACTGTCTCCTTGAACATCGTCTAAATTGTTACTAATGCACTGTTAACTATTAATATTAATATTATTATTTTTTATTTTTTCTCTTTCACTAAACTATATTTTTTGTCTTTATTTATTTTCTCACAATTTTTTTTCTCTTTTTCTCTCTCTGTGACAAACTTGCCTGTCTGTTCATTTGTCTGTAATCCAGATCTGAGCCATGTTCATAGGTTCAATCCTCTAACTCATCCGGAAGTTAGCTTTAAAACGATTGCAAAATTTGGACCGAACAAACAAACAAACGGAGGTCTCAGTCGCTCTTGTTTGAGCATGACGAAGTGCGTGACTAACAAGGCGAGAGATATGTTCATCTGGCTGTCGATGTTTAAAAACAAAAAACACTGATTACAAAATTTGTACCGAACAGACAAACAAGTAAACAGATAGATAAGAAAGCGAGTTAATATTGCATTATCATCCATTTCTGAGCTATGTTCAAAGTTTCAAGTCTCTAGCTTATCGGAAAATTAGTTTACAATCGATTGCAACATTTATACTAAACAGACAAACCGACAACAAAGAAAGCGAGTTAATAAAAACACGGTAAAATACCAACTCGATATTCAGCTGTAGGAAGCATTTATACTGTGATACGTAATTTTTATGATCTTGGAAGTCATATTATATGTATCTTATTATATGATCTTGGAAGGAACATATTATATGCCAATGAATTCATATTAGAATTTATTATGAACATAGCTATACGAACAGCTTTAGTTCCATTAAGGAATACCAAGGTCGCCTTGACATCTCGAAGGTCCATCCACGTTGGTGTTGCTCGTGTACACCATCAGATGTTCCCCTAAAAAAAACTCATAAGTCTTTTCAGAATAATTTTTTTCCAAGAATGCATCATTCCAACGATCTCTGCGTGGAAAAATTGCAATAGGCTCATACTTATTTGGGAGACACCACTTCAACGTGGTTCCTGTTCGAGTTTCAAGGCTGGCAATTTTCCACCCGGTTTTCTTTTCGACTCTCTGGATGTCCTTTCTATTGATTTCGTGCTGACCAATAAAATAATCAACATTCAATACGCTTTGTTCTAAAAATGTGTCTATCGTATTACGAAGAAAAAAAAACGTCGCACAGAGACGCAAATATCTTTAATTAATTTAGGTAAAATTTTATCATGGAAATGACGAATCAGATCGAGTAAATGTCTCAAAAAAAAAAACGCTTTGTGGTCTTGGTCGAAATAATTCTGAGGTGATGCAACATCTTGGTTGCCTTTAAGCTCTCTCTATCTTTTATATATATGAATTCACTTGCCTACAGTTATAAACATACAAAAAGCAACAATGATATTCGCATTTCCGCGGATAATACAAAGCCCACAAAGTCGACGAGAGCTTCAGATGTAACACGGACCAATCTCCGATCTTTGAAAAATTAGAGCCGCAATACCAAATCCTGTTTTGCATACGTTCGTTAGAACGCTTGGTTTTTTAACGTGCATTTTTTTTAATTTACGATTCGCGACATATCGCGCGATACATCTACACAAAGCTGTTTATACTTCCTTTCATCTTTGAACCAATTTTTCTTTTTCTCTTTCCTTTTTTCTTCCGTTCTCTCTGTTGCTCAATTCTTCATATTCATTGATAGGCACAATTAAGGCGTTTATTTATGTTAATTTTTTATTCTTGCTGGCATAAAGGAGGATTACGAACAACTTTTTAGCGCGTGTATGTTTTTTTTATATTGGGAGCCGATCGACTGTACGGTATATCGTACGTCAACAGCTAACTTGTACGAAATGTTTACACCATCGTTAAATCGATAACTTTTTTCTTTTTTTCGTTTTCCATACATGAAGCAGTGTATCGCTTTGTGGTTCTTGTTCCTTACTTATTTTGCTTCGGCAAGTTCGCGATTTCTTTCTTGCTATTTTCTGCTTTACGGTTGAAAAAGCACATTTTCTTTTGCCGATTTTTTTCATGCTCACTTTAAGCATATTGAAACGATTGAAGAACAAACCTATTTTTTCCTCTCTCGTTCCCAAACTTTGGTTAGCGTTGGCGGGCTCTGAGGGGAGAAAATTGATTTTAATTCGAGTTTTATAGTGAATCCGAGTACGACGCCAGAAAATCCGAAATTATTATAGATTTCGGATTGACATTTGAATATTTTTTTCAGGTGAATGATTAATAATAACAACGAAAATTGACAGTTCTGAACTTCAAGTTTCTTCCTTCGCTTACTTAAGTGCGTGTACTTTTCATCGAGAATTTCGTCGATTTTTTAAAGACAAAACGGCCAATAATTCAGGTTTATCGAAGGTTTGATTTCGATGGTGAAATTTACATCGAAGGGATGCTACGAAAATCATTTTATTATTATCAATTCCCTAAATTTTATTTTGTAGATCTTCTACAGCATCCTACGAAACGTTTCAATGATCCGAATACCTTGAAGCAATTAATTCGAAAAAATGTTTTTTTTTCTTGCATTTCAACAGTACGAATTTTAAAATAATTGATTACGGCGAAAAGAGACATAAACAGTAGGTCGATGGCGAAAATTCTGTATTAGCTACGCGTTAGTCATCATATACAAGACCGAATAAAAAATAATGACTTTCGCGGGGCTGCTCCTTAATCGACTAAAAATAGCGAAAGAATTTTACGAAATACGCGCATTAAATGGAAAGATAAGACGACTTTGGAATAACAAATCATATCTCCTAAAAAGAAAGAAAAAACAATTCGTTAAACAAAAAGATTGGAGCAGTAAAAAGTTAAGACGCGATAATTAAGATAATTAATTAAGAAAATATTGATGGTCCTCGATTGAAGATGTCGCACGGCTGAATATACTAAACATTATACCACGAGTTGATAATTATTCAGACGTTAATCACAATGCGCTTGATGAAAGTCTTATCAGTTCAGATACGTCGAGTAGCAAAAAGTTGAATATTTTCTTTTTCTTATCGTTTTTTTTTCAATGTGTGTGGCACACAATATTTTTCGTAGATATCTTTGTTAGGCCCTTTTTGCACTGGGGACATTTTTGTCATGTACAGTTATGAATGTACGAAGAAAGTATTTCAATGATTATCAATAACAATAATCGTAGATTATTATTATAAGTAATAATATTTTTTTTTGCAATGTGCTTCGTATCAATCTCGCGCCATGTTAATTGTGGTTTTCGTTCTCTGCCCAACCATACTACAAATATTGATTCCTCCAGTTTTCGGTTGAATAGCATCGACTACTAAATCATATATATATATATATATATATATATATATATAAGGGGGTCACTACTTAGGCCATGTCTGAATTTATTCACTCCCGCCCCTGAAGTACGATTAAAATACGTTAAAAACAAGGCAAGGACTATTATAAGTGAGCTCAGAATCTTCTTACTCGAGCCACTGAGTGATTTAATTTTTCATGAAAAAAAGCACTAGTTTCAGTTACGTCTTCAAAATAATGTCTGTGAAGGTATTTTTGAAAAATGATGCACAATGAACTTATGATATCTACTCAACGCACAATTTTTTTTGAATGTCCGGAGAATGTATTCAAAGTTGACTGCTACAAATTAGCTTTTGGTATTGCAATGCAGCTATAAAATAAGTCGGAAAAACGATATAATTGTAACAGAAGGAAACACCGCAATACTTTCTAAATGAAGAACACAGAAAAAATTACATGTCTTTATTGTATGAGATATTGATAAATAAAGTAAATTGTGCGATAATTTGTCGACCGCGATTTTGTTTACAATATAATATTTGATTTATGTGACGATTCACTTGGAAATAGCTAAAGTGAGTTAATATATTACACCATTTAGTAAACAACTTAACCATTATATCATATATAAATGTGCGATGTGTAATTTCTTGTAAAATTCATTTCGATTAGGTTATTAAATTTTTTTAAATAGTCATTGTAAAAATCTTGTGCGGTGTTTCTAACAAACGTATTTCTGTTCAAACAATAGTTAACAAAATTATAACACTTTGAAAATTTATTCTATTCGGCTTGGCTAAAATGCGCCGAGCGCTTCGGAAGTTACCCGAGGGCGCTGTGACGTCACAATTTTATATGAACTACTAGTGGAGTACTAGTATTCTGTAAAAAATGGCAACCATAAGGTTATATAGTACTTTTTCCGTTCCTCTCCGTTTGAATACAACGTAGCAGTAGTAGTTCTTCAAAAGTTAAACTTACAATAAAGCTTTGACCCCATGAATTTCGGCAGCGTACCATCGAGAATCGCTGCTCAGAAACTCTGTTGCTATAAAAATGTGTCTGGTCAGCAATTTACTCGATTTTGACGTTACAAGCTCACTTTTGACTTTTTGAGGTGTTTTCGTATGCAAAATCTCACCAAGTATCACAATTCTATAGTTCATAATATCGTGACGTCACAACCAGCGGCAACCGCGCGGTGCTTCGCATACGCGTCGGCGATTTGAATTTTCGTGATATGAAAACAACTAGTAATAATCTTTACAATGATTCTGTAAAAAAAAATTACTTCGCCATTGTGTTTTATTATCACAAAGGCACAACCCGAAAAGACAAAAATTGAACTTTTTTCGACAATGTGTGAATCTTTTATGTAATGAAGACACGTGTATGATCGATTCATTTTTCATTGAGTAATTAAAGAAAATATTGCGGTAATTCCTTCTGATCATATCTTGAAGTTATTTTGAATTTATAACAGTAAAGCGTTATACATTTTGTTCAAATGTGTCATAATTTTTGTACGTTTAATAGATATCGAAAAAATGTATTCTTTCTACATAAAAAGTTTGAATCGCTCGGTGGAAAGGAAGACATTTAAACATCCCCTAAATAACGACTTCCCTAATATATTGACGTATAAAATAGGCGCGGGTGTTACGAAGCTTACGGAAAAATCGCTCGTCGTATTTTATTAAAATCTTTTTTAATAATCGAAGACTCCCGAGTCACCTCTTAAAACATCGATGCCGAAAACTACTCAAGAATTCGCATATTCCGCTAATTTATAATACCTTTATCGCGGTTATTGATACCTTGTTTTCTTTTTTTTCCCGCGTCATTCTTCAAGCCAATGATGAAACGCCATACCCCATCGTCGATCCTCGCGATTTGGCCGCGCACCTCCTATTTACAGCCATTATCCATTCCACTTTACTGCTTCGTTCAAATGTCGCGCGTTGTCGTATTTGTGAAATACAAATCGCGATTCGGCATAATCGATGAGACTAACATGAGCATCTCCATGCGTCGCCTTGTTGTGAGGGTGATCGAGCCTTTATCACACTATCAGCGCCCTCTCGTTCCGACGCTTCGAACAGGCTGGCCTTTCTCATGCGAAAATACAAATAAGAACAAATTATTGACAACAATAATAGTTTTTATAATTTTTATCATATATTTCACATGCAAAGTTTTGTTATACGTTCTTCATCATTAATATACAGGGTGCGGCAGCATAACTTCCTTTCTTCAAAACTTAATAAAACCCATTGTATGAATCAGAACATTTTTATTTATTTTTTATAATGTAGGCGCATGCCTAAAGTTTTGTTTTACACTGTTTTGAAGATCAAATCAGATAGGTGACGTCCCCCATTTTACATACACTGAGTAAACCGATTTCTACCGTTTGTCATGACTCTCGCCATCATAGCAGGTGTTATGTTGGCAATTTCGTCGCGGATGTTGGTCTTCAGCTCTTGTAGGGTCCTTGGACGGTTCACATAAACACGGGATTTCATCAAACCCCATAGAAAAAATCACAAGGGGCCAAATCGGGAGAGCGGGCCGGCCACTCCAAATCGCCCCTTAATTGAGATGAGGCGCTCTGGGAAATGTTCCCTCAAAACAGCCATTGTTCCTGCACAATCGCCATTTTATAAGGATGGAAATGGAGATCATCATAAAGAATGTTCCTCACAGAACGATCGTAACATCCAAGGGCAGACGCATGTTTGCCCGCAGAACGCCGTGGTGATCGCAACATTGAAGCTCTCACTGCCTCAATGTTATCAGATGATCTAATGGGCCGAGGGGCTCTAGTTCTCTGTCCAGGTCCGGGACAAGGACTAACGGGGCTAAATTAAAGCGATTCCGAAAGGCACGCTGGGTTGCGATCACAGAACATCCACTCGAAAAGTAGGCCTTAACGGCAATAGCATGCTCCTCACTGTTCCAACGCGTGATGGCTATTGAACTGTGTCGGGATACAACTTTATATTCCCCCCTCCGTTAGAACGAGACCAGTAGCGCTCCGTTACGACATCAACCGACTGAATGGCGCGCATTTTAAAAAAGGAAGTTATGTTGTCGCACCCTGTAGTTTACGTTCGTGCAGTAACCCGTATGAAATATTTCATGAAATCTTTCGGCAATTAGTGTATTACATTTTTCATGTAATCTTCAGTGTCATTTTTTTAGAGTATATTATGAAGGTTTTTTGGATGGCATTTTTTTCGAAAATATTTTGTAAAGTAGTTAATTTAACGTTCAATAGCAAGGGAGTGATGCATCTGTGAAGAATAATACAATAAATCATCTGTGCATATTTGTGCTAACGTGTGTGCCGTCCAATATTCCGCGATCCCTTTCCGATTTTTCGATAGATAGAAAGTTGCATATCTCGGGTAAAAACAGACGTACCAGAACGGGCCAGACGCCATTAAAAACGATAACAATAAGATTTCATTCGCTTTTCTACCTTGTGAGAATCTACAAATCGAAAGAAATGACAATGTTCAACTTCACCTATTGAGTGCAAAAAGGTCGCAGCAAATTCGTTGTAAAGAAATTCTTAATAATTTTAAACTGTTTCTTCATACACATACACGCACGCAAATACGTTACATCCTGTTTTAATCTTTTCACGCAAATATTTCGTGAATACATCGTTCGGAAATATGCTTCGATTAAAGCTTGAAGTTGGAAAGATCACCTGTTGCACACGCATATGGTCCGCGAGCGCTACCTCTGGGGTTTCGAGCCGGACATGGTTTTTTTTACTCTAGAAGTCATAACTAATTTTAGAGATGTAACGATACTTGTTTTAGCCGATACGACATCGATACCAATAATTGTATTGGCGCCGCCAACACTGATATCGATACAATCTACAAGAAAACTTGATATAATTAAAACTGTTCTTTTTGTACGCTAAACAATGACCTAAACATTAAAGTGGTACTCAAGTAAGAAGATGAAAATTTAAAAAATGATTTACCGACCTTTCAGGAGTGAAAGGAGTGTTAAAATCAAACAAAAATATAATTATACTCTTTTATTTATTATTAATTTAAAGTTTAGTACTTGAATTAACATAAATTGGAAATTGCACGAATTAAACTCAAAATTAAAGTAAACTCTAAAAACACTGGTTTCTACAGGGTTTTAAGGTAAGAAGCTTTTAGCTGTGACGTAAGTAGTCAATAATCAGGCTTGACCATAGGAAGGTTTTTATTAAGAAAGCAGGGCTTATTAAGGTTATTTGCTGGCAATCGGTTGCGGAAATCATTTTATCTACGGCCCGCAGTTGAAAAAAGTTGCTCTGAAGCAACCGAGGTCAATTGATAGAATAGATATGTTTGCGCAAGTTTTTTCACTTTGGGGTATCTATCTTCATTATGCCAGTATACTTTTGGATCTGCTGCCCTCAAAATATTGGGAGATCTAGAGTAAGATTCCACCCTCTCTTGCTCAGAATGCTCAGTCACATTCGCCAGTGGCTCAACTTTTTCTGTTTCTTCAATCAAATCCTCATAAGCACTCCAGATACTATTGGAACTTTTAGCTGGAGCTTGAGAACTCATTGCGATACTTGAAGGGGTCAAAGGGCCCGGTTATCGAAGCAATAATGTGTCGTCTTGCTGGAATGCCGGTAGACTGCTTATTGAATGTACGCAATGTGTAGCGCGGATCTAGAGCTATAGCCAAAATGAAGGACTTAATTTTGTTTTTTAGGGGCAGCAGCCCCCCCCCCCCCCCCCCCCCGCTGCCCCTTGCTGGTTACACCCTCATGTCCACCTGTTTGATGTCGTGTAGCCTTTAGATAAAGTCGCGTTCGATCCACGGGAAACATATGCATTGCAGGATAAATATTTAGCATTTATGTCATCGTCTGGCTTAATTGAAAATTATTCCAGCTTGAACTTGCACGTTTTGTAGGCGTAGCCATTGCTGATCATCACACACAACTTCAAAATCAAACTATGCCTGTTACGCACCAAAACAATGAATGGCACTTCATGGCAATGAATGGCACTTCATGGCAATGAATGGCACTTCATGGCAGTGAATGGCAATTTAATAGATATATCTACGACTTATGGCCCTCTGCACACTGCGCGCGATTTGCGACGAGCGATGAGTGATATCCAGTGGGAGCTCAGGTATTCCAGAAACCCCCTGGGAAAGTGAAGCTCCCATTGGATATCGCCCACCGCTCGTCGTAAATCGCGCGCAATGTGCAGAGGCTATTCTGAGTGATTGCCTTTGTTACGGCGGACGCTTCGCTTATTGTAGCGTCCATGTACAGGGTATTTCCCCTTATTATATTTCCCAACATTTTCTCCACTCCACATCCCTAATCGATCCCCACGTTGCGGCCGCAGCCGACTTCCCCCTCTGTATCGCATTCACCATGACATTTTCTGCCACGGGTATAGGGAAACTGCGGAAAACCTATGGCAGTACAGCCGGTCACGAGTTCGCTTCCCAGCCTCGGATCTAGTCGCGTTTCGTCGAGAAATAGCTCACAGGCTACAGCCATACACGCACAACACATACACGTACCGATCCGCCTGCGTGACATCTGTGTACAACTGGAGCTACGTCTCGCCCGTGTTTTTATTTTTCTCCAAAACTACGAGTCGGCGATTCGAACCCGCGACCTCCCGATGTGCTGATTCCAGAGGCAAGCACGCTAACCACTAGACCAGCACATCAGTTTAATAATAGTCTATATATTACTTCGTTTTTCAATAAGGAAGAGAATGGTGTGTTCGAAACTCAGTTTCATTGAAGTTACGTTGACGAAAAATCTATTTTAGGAAAGCAGATTATGTAGACAATTCAGCAAATCGCATCATTTAAGCGTTAAGGGAGACTACCAGTCTAGCACCTCGGAAAAGGTGAAATTCGACAACTTTTTATGGATAGCCAGTTGATAAAAAGAAAATTACGTCGAGTGGCCTAATATTCTACATATCTTCAAGTAACTTCCTAATTGTTTTCATAAGATTTTGTTACACAATGGCGGCGCTAAAGCGGGATGCAGCGAAGTACCTTCATCTGATAGTGTCCTGAGGCCGTCAACGTTAGATCACCAAATCTTCACCGATGGACTTGAATTTTTTTTTTGGGTCCTTGTAACAACATTTCACATCGAAATACGTAGGGATTTTTTGATATATTGAAGACTTATTCCAAAAAAATATTTTCAGTGATTTTTTACCAAAAACAATTGTCTTTTTAACATACACTAATTTGTGAAAAATTTATATTTTTCGGTTTCCCTACAGACTTTGGAGCCAAATGTTATCTGGAACTTAAGTCATTTAAAATGATCGTTTCAGGTGAAATATTGGAGAACTCTTGCCGGCCGCAAGAGGGTATCAGACAAAAGTGACTCGTTTCATCCAACTTCAGCACTGCCATACTTGAACTTTTCAATGCGTTTTTCTCAAAACTGTATTGTTCAATTTGGCTTCCATGATATCTAAAAAAAATATTGAATGGATTTCGCTCAAATTTTCTTGGTGTAGTCAGCACTCAGGTGTAAAAATTAAAATGCAGTTTGATTTTTTTTTTAATTTCAGATGAACAAAACCTCCGGAATTATGGCAACCGTCAACCACCTTTTATGTACATGTGAGTGTGTCCTGAACGGTGTGAAGTCGATTCAACTCATTATTTTTGTTTGAAACATTTCTGAGGAACTGTAAAAATGTTAATAAATATCCGGGAAAAATTCCAAGAAAGTGTGTTCTAATGGTTCATTTTTTAAAAATCGCAAAAAAAGGGGCACAAAATAGCTGTCACATGGGATTGTAGTGTCACGTCGCAACCAAAAGCACACAACGTATTTTTTTTTCTCGCCTTCCCTTATCTTCTTGAGCCCCGACGAAGACGCAGGGCCGACGCGATTTCCCATGGAAATCGTGAACGACTACATACGCGCGATAGCGGCATTCTCATTTTTCGACGAATATTTATATTTTTCTTTAGGCTTAGACCTACCACGGTGGAAATGTAGGCTACTGATAATAAGTAAGCGTCTCACGTACTTTCCCACGCGGGAGCATAGCGGTCTTAACTATATGAAGAACAAATACACACTCGCCAGAATGAAATCCTCGAATCTAGGAAACTACACTGTCATAAAACACCACGTGTACTCGCGGGCTTTAGTTAACAAGCTCTATCTCGAGCTGTACGTTCTCGCCGCCGACAAGGCCCCTTTTTTTCTCCATGTATTTTTCCATCTTCCCAGATAAAGAAACGCAGATCTAATTCCTAGAAATAGAGCGATTGTGACTATCGCAACCTACGTCCTGCTTCCACTCTCTATTTTCGAACAATCACCTGAGGAGACCTATATTTGATGCCTTTTCCACCAATCCCTAAGGGGAACGCATCGCCGAAATGCACTCCTTCCCCCCATTAACGAAACCTCTCCTATTTTCCACTTGGTGAAGAAGACCCTACAGAAAGTCAGTGTCAGTTCCTTCACCACGTTGATGTAGTGAAGTAGTCTGCCAACAACTTTCATCGGAACGAGTACGAAAACTGTTTCCTGACGACAAACCACGAGTTCGAACTTTAAACTTTAAAAATCTTCAGTAAAATTGTCACAAATCTTTCGTCTATACTTTGTTGAAGCGCGGCTTATACAAATTTTCCCCAGTATCTACATTGAACGTTTCACTAACATCGTATTGCGTAAATCATCAGTTAATTCAAATTCGGCTGGCGATAAATACGCGTGTAATAATAATTGTACCGACGCGAAGAACAACAGCTCCATCAATCCTGTAACGAAGCATACACAATCGAGCGGTCCAGCCTACCTGCGGAGGCCCGAACTCGACCCCTTGTAAATCCAACGATTGTTTCCACGGCGCATCGACAAATGTAAGGGAAATATTTATTGTATATTTTCTGTATTATTTATTTAATCGACTTAACCAAATTGGTTAATTCCAATAAACCCCGAGTCGATAGAATTTGAGTCTGTGCAATCATTCATTAATCGGATAATCACGTCATCCCATTTATACCCAAGCACTACACCTTTTTACCCTCATCGCGAGCTATTGCGCTAAGCGTAGGCTACAAAGAGAGAAGCTCAAATAAATATGTGAACGTCCCCTTAGGACATGACATATTAATTTTTGGGGTCTCGTCCGGGATCATGAAAAGGGAATGTGCTGAGTAATCCAATGTCTGCTGACGAATCCAGTAGGTCATTAAATTTAAATGTTACGGAAGATTTAACAGAACAATCGGGATATTCATTAAGGAGCTCCAGTACTGAATTATTTCCTGGTCTCGAACCAAAAAAAAACGTTCTGGAAAAACATTAAATTTACCTCGTAAAGCCGGAAAAAAAGAAATAACAGTCATGTCAACAAATCAAACACTCTCTCTTTGAAGGGTGCACTTGACTTCGTTCCGGAATTCAACGGGAAAAATATCCCCTTTTCAGACTTCGTATCAGGATGCGAAGATGCATGGAATACGCTCCCTCCCGAATCCGCGAGACGTTTCGTAAGATTAGTACGAACCAAATTAAAAGATCAAGCCAGTAGAGTCATTCAAGCGTCCAAGTTCGAAACAGTAGATCTCTTAAAATTCTTGAAAAAAAATATATGGACCACAGAAAACTGACAAGGAGACGGCACGACCGTGGGGTCCGGGATTTGGCCCAATTATTTTGTGGTGAAAGAGGATCCCTAGCACCTCACGTGTTTAAAGTACTAGGACGCAATACTCGGAAAAATCCGAGAAAAATCGATTCAAAGTTTCGTAGGCGCCTTATGAGTTTAAAATATCAAACATTTGTCGAGCCGCCGTCTAGTCGCGACGGTTAGAGCTCGGTCTTTTGCGCCGGAGGTCTCGAGTTCGATTCCTCCTTCGAGTCTTATTTTTTTTGTTATCCCCACAATTATTCAAAACGTTTCTCATCCCTACATTATTTTTAAAAATTTATTTACATTATTTTTTTATTATTTTCATTTTTGTAAAATTAATTTCTTTTTTTTCGATAAAACATTTCATAACGGTGGTTTTTTTATTTGTCATTGTAAAGTATATGAGGAGGAACATCGGGTTTTTAATGAGAATAACTAAGTCGATTAGGAAAAATTCAATTTTAATTCATATAATAATTATATACAAAAACCGCAGTGGTAATTATTGTAGAAACAAACAATGCAATAATTTTTGCGACATCTTGCGCAACATATAAAAGCGGATTTTTTACAATCGCAGGGAGTTTACAATATATCCGTACAAAAACATGTCGCATTAACATTCATGAAAATGTTTCTAGTGACTGATAATTTTGAGGTAAACCAGGCGTATTGAATCATGTCTCGGAATATTGGTGACGATAATTGATGGTCAATTATTGAAGGGATTTTTATACAATCTTCCCGGGATTCTGCTCTAACAATTTGCTGCAATTTACTAGAAACCTTTTCATGAATGTTAATGGGACATGTTTTTGTACGGATGTATTGCAAACGTCCTGCGATTGTAAAAAATCCGCTTTTATATGTTGCGCAAGATGTCGCAAAAATTATTGCTTTGTATATTTCTACGATAATTACCATTGCGGTTTTTGTATATAATTATTATATGAATAAAAATTGAATTTTTCCTAATCGACTTTGTTATCCTCATTAAAAACCCAATGTTCCTCCTCATATACTTCACAATGAAAAATATAAAAAAACCCACCGTTCTGAATTGTTTTATTGGAAAGGGAAATAATTTTTAAAAACTAATGTAACCAAATGTTAAAAAATAATGTAGGGATGAGAAACGTTTTGAATAAATGTTGGGATAAAAAAAATAAGATCCGAAGGACGAATCGAACTCGAGACCTCCGGCACAAAGGCCCGAGCCCTAACCGTCTAGACTAGACGGCGGCTCGACAAATACCTGACATTTTATACTCATAAGGCGCTTAAGAAACTTTGAATCGATTTCTCCCCGAATTTTCCGAGTAGTGCGCCCTACTCATTTAACCACGTGAGGTGCTAGGGGTTCTCTTCACCACAAAAAAATTCGGCCAAATCCCCGACCCCACAGTCGTACCGTCTCCTTGTGAGGTGTAACTGTTGGGAGAACTTAGCCACATTTTCCAAGCAAGCGGCGACAGCGTGATCGATTTTTCCACACGGATCAGGGACAAAGCAAAATAAATACTTGAAGTGCTTGAAACGCGGATTAACGGAAGAAATAGGGCACAGTCTTCCTAAGTGCGACGATGTCGCAACCGCCATAGATCGTGCTATAGCAATCGAACGCGACCTCAAGGCGCGAAGGGAACTGCAGCCATACGTAGTTAGATCCGTTCCAACAAGAACGGTAAAAATTTCGGACAGTTGCGTGTCAGAAATGCGAGGGTAAAGGTCACAGCGCCGATCAAGGTAGAAGTAATCGACCCGCACAAAAGGCTGTCACGTGACAAATTTGTGATAAGCCCGGTCACATCGCGAAAACTTGCTACATTGAGCAACTCAACGCAACTCCTCCTTCTCAAACGGCTACGAGACTTAGCTGCTTAAAAACGCATTACAGCCGTTCGTTAATTAAAAATTGACGATTTTATAAATAAAAAAATATAGAAAAAAAAGCATTCGACTTTTTTCAGGTGTTTAAAATACACCCGCACACACACACGCGCGCGCGCGCGCGCGCACACACACACACGCACACACACACACACACACACACACACACACACACACACACACACACACACACACACACACACACACACACACACACACACACACACACACACACTCGGTGAAGACGATCCTACAGAAAGTCAGTGTTCCATCACCACGTTGATGTAGTGAAGTAGTCTCTTAAAAACTTTCATCGGAACAAGTACGAAAACTGTCTCCTGGCAGCAAATCACGAGTTCGAACGTTACACTTTAAAAAGCTTCAGTAAAATTGTTACAAATCTTTCGTTTATACTTTGTAAAAGCGCGGCTTATAAAAACTTTCCCCAGTGCCTACATTGAGCGTTCCACCAACATCGTATTGCTTAAATCATCAGTTAATTCAAATTCAACTCGCGATAAATACTCGTGTAATAAAAATTGTATCAACGCGAAAATTACCAGCTCCGTCAATCCTGTAACGAAGCGTACACAACCGAGCGGTCCAGCCTACCTGCGGAGGCCCGAACTCGACCCGTTGTAAACCCAACCATTGTATCCACGGTGCATTGAAAAATGTAAGTGAAATATTTCATATATATTCTCTGTATTAGGAATTTAATCGACTTAACCGCATTGGTTAATTCCAATAAACTCAGAGTCGATAGAATTTGAGTCTGTTCAATTATTCCTTAACCGGATAATCGTGTCATCCCATTTTTACCCAAGTACTACCCCTTTTTTACCCTGATCCCGAACTATTGCGCTAGACGTAGGCTACGAAGAGGGAAACGAAAATATATATGTCCACGTCCCCTCAGGACGTGACAGTAGAGCTAGGTGATTTTGTGTAGCTGGGTGTTTTACATTCTGGTACGAATTCATTACCCTGTAATATCATGATCCTGAAGTTTGAATCGTTGGAACGCAACGAAAGTAAATTATTTTCAATTGATACAATTACCTTTCGGCCGATTCAGGCTTTAAAAATCACTGGAATAAGCGTACGTACTCTCATCAAAGATTTACGACTACAATTCTCAAAAATAAAAGTTTTGGTAATAAACGAAAACTGAAGAAATTTAAAAATACAAAAAAATGGTTGCTTTCCAACGATGCAAATTTCAACGTCACTATAATATGTTACTCTCCCAATATCATTTGGCATCACTGATCACCAGTTAAATGCTCCCTGCGAACAATCTCGAAAAGACGTTCTTCTTCTGGATGTGATCTTGGGCTTGGATATAAAACAAACAGATAAAAAAACGACATCTATTATCGTTGGGATTATCTTTGAACTTGGGCATACAATTAATTATGTAACTAAATGACAGTTCTACGTACTCAAAGTCGTTCTGATATAGACCATCAACAGGCATTCACGATATGCTTCTGAATCGAGCAATGAAATGCTATTTGTGGAAATTCTGCATTTAAAAAAAACTTGGGTGTAGAATAGTTGAAATTAATGTACAATAAAAACAAAAGACTCCCGTAGACATAGTCTTGCACCACGATCAGTGACCGATAACGGAACACATTATCGGATCGATACGAATACAGGACTGCCCATGTAGAAATGTATTAAGGTTTGTCCGTTCAAGGTCATTCTCCGATCTAAATGTGACGCGGGCAATTTTTTGGTGTTAAAAAGTCGTGACTCGCAGGGCCGTATTCAGGCACGATTTTAGTCTGCACTAAAATGGCTCTAGTAAGGCTTGTCCTAATGAGGCTCCTTTGATGTTCACCGTATGAGAACCTACTGAGGCGAGCGCTGACGACCCTGTACTGATGTTCGTTTCAATAGGGCCCCATTGACACTTGCCTTCAAATTCTTTCATGTTTCATCGTGCATGCACATAATCTCCAATATCCGAGTTAGGCAGCTTTTATGTTTTGCGTATAGGGCGACTAGACAAAACGTTATGCCACGCGGATGAGCATTCGAAGCGATTGTTTGATTTCTAAAAGCAGGTTACTGTAAGTAATTGTAACCGTCCCATTGCCACTGATACCATAAGATATGTAAGCTCAATTTAGAAAGATACGAGTACAAAAATCCCGTCAGTGCGGAAGATTTTGAGCAGGCCATGAAAAAAGTTATGACTTTTCTCATCAAAGATTTATCCATTTAGCAAGATTCGTTTGTTTGATTCTTTTGCATCGGAACAAAATAGAATTTCCGTACAATCAAACTTTTCTCCATTCGATTCCACTATTGAAGAGATGTATTTTCAGTATTTTGATTTATTCAAATTAAGATCTACTTGATTATAGTGTGCTCATAGCGGACATTTTAAATTCGCTTTTAAGAGAAATCCCAGGTCTTTGGGAGGACCGTAAACTGCGGTCATGACGTGCGAGATGAAATGTCGATACAGCTCAAGTAAGTCCCAACGCTTTTCGCGGATTTCCCTATAAGATCGCTCAGACTGCGAAACATTTGTGGCTAAGGCTTAATCCTGCATCATACGTTGGTCACCAAGCTTTTGAGGCTTCTCGCTCAAGCTATATGTACTCTGACCAATGTAGTTAATCGAGTCTGCGTATCGACATACCCCGAAGTTTGCATAGCGTTGCTCGTGGTTGGCCAATAATAGGTGCATTTTAAAAGACTTTGGGGGTGGGGGAACAAATGTCGAACGATCGATATGTAGATGGGCCAAAATGTCGAATTCAAAAACGACGAATGTTCGAATATAGATAGATCAATCTTAGTAGAGTCTGTGAAGTCGAAAATAACAATTACGAATATGAATATCTCGGAAGTTGATATGTAGCGAAAAACAAAAATCAGATTTAATAAAATATCGAAAAACATAAAATCGATGGGCCTGTATGCATAACACGAAATAATTCGAGAAGACAATTCTCCGAATTAAAAAAATGGCGATGGTTCACAATGCAGAAAATCATTAAAGCGAACGGCCGAAAAGTCGAGTGGTTGAAATCGCGGAGGGTCAAAATGTAGAACGGCCCGAATGGCGAATCGAGCAATACGTCACTTGCGCCTCAGAGTAAAGTTGCGAGATGGCGCTGACGGTCTGTAGGCTAAAATATCGTAAGACAGTCATCCCACGTGACGGGCCCCACCACGTTCCCCATTTTGGCCGTTCGACCTTTCGGCGTTCAACATTTCGGACCATCGACATTTTGCGTTTCGATATATTGCTTTTCGCCATAGACGGTATTACGCATATTAGGCACTCGCTATTTTCTGTTTCGGAGATATGGGTGTTCTACATTTTTCGATTCTGTATTTTTATGTTCCGAATTGCAGACAATCTGACTATTCGTTTTCGAATAAATTACCTCTCCAATAAATAATGGTTCGATTTATAGTCATTCGATTTTTTTATCAGTCGAAAGATAAAATTTCGAATGATCTAACCTTCGTTATTTTGAGAGTTCATAATTCTGTCGTTTCGAAATCTTTGTCGTTCTATATTTGGTCATTCGACATTTTTACCCCCACCCGACTTTGGAATTGGAGATTTCGTGATACCCAGGCAAGCAGTACCTCCTCTCTTATGTCGAAGTAGTGATAAAACATTATGTTTTTGTATAATTCTTTACCAAGGATAAATATATATCATATATGAAAAATATGATAAATTTGCTGTCTGCCAATTGTCCGTATGTGTGTAGGTATGTACATGGCAACATTGAAATTGGCAGATCGAGCAACCCGATGAGGGACACATCCATTTCCATAGCTAGCATTTTTTCTGCGGAGGGCTTAGCGGGATCTACCCTGACACAAAAGTGGTTTCGTTCACCGTCATGTTTTATTTAAATAAAATTTACATAATAGACGATAACCACGTAACACACATAAAATATGAAGCTAACCCTAGGACCCTACACATGAGTACCGCAAACCCCACATAATTAGTGAGAAATGCTAAAATCGTTTTTCTTGCTTTGCTCAGTCTTATTTTTTACGGCGAAACATTGATCTTATTTTTTTTCTCGTATATCCTATTCCATTCTTCAGTCTTTGAGCGTTCTGATGCCAAAGAAAAATTCTTTCTACGACAAACAGTTCGTTAGCAGCGTCGACTTGATGTACTGGGGTGCGCGTAACTCCTATGTAGGTTCTTTGTTTCCTACAGATAGTGTAGGGTCCTAGAGTTAATAATATGGTCATGATAACATTAATATCAAACTCTTGCAATACTTTCAAAAAATAATCAACTATTTTTTTCATCATTCTTCAATGCAGACCAATCTTTAAACTTTACTTTCAGCGGATACTCAATCAAATGAGTCTTGGCTTTCTATTTTTTCTGCAAATCGGCCCAACACCTTTTTAGTTGGATCTTATTAAATGCTATTATCTATGTTCAGCAATGACATGTAAGCGAATTGTTCCTGAAACCTTGTGCTTCTAAGCCACGGTTTTATCCGCCTCGTGGCAGAAAAACTTCTCTCACAGTTCCTGGAGCTGGATGGGAATGCTATTGCTGCCAGGAAAAGTTTATTCAAGTTAAGGGGGACATCCCTTTAGACTCCCGAAAATCAGTCATTTTTCCTGATTTTTTTCCAAAGGTGATAAAATAATCGCATAATTTTAAAATATTTACATTGTCTCATTACAACTTTCAAGTGTTAGAAAAAAATTATTCTCTCAACAAAAAAAAATGGCGGCGGTATAAGGTATTTCTTCAGGCGTCTTTTGAAAAGTTGTTCATGTTATAGCTCAAAAAGTGATTGATTGATCTGGCCGAAATTTCGGGAGGTTTCTTACTATAACATTATCGGAAGGATATACCTAAAGTTTTAAGGTTATCGCGGAAATAAATGGCTTTTTGGGGTAAAAATTGTCGAGAAAACGGTAAAAAATATGAAAATTTGATTACAAAGCCTGCTTAATTTTTAATTTTATACTTTTTTATATTTTTATAGGTATCTGCTTCCACTAATGTTATAGTGAAAAACATCCCAAAATTGCAGCCCGATCGATCAATAACTTTTTGAGCTATATCATGAGCAGTTTTTTAAAAGACACCTAAACGAACACCTTATAACACCGCCATTTTGTTTTGTTTGAGGGGTTACGTAGAGTTTGAAAATGTCGAAAAATCCATTAAATTTTTTTTTTTTATTATCTAAGAGTACAATATGTCTATAATATCCTCCCAAAGTTTTAAGTCAAACGAAGTTAAAGTCTAGAAAAGAGAGCTTTCGGGAATTGCCCTCGTTGAGAAAAACCGGCCGGGAGCGACGCAGGTATATCGCATTCTTCTCAAAACACTATTTTTTAATCGGTGGACACGATTTCTCAAAAACAAATTCACCGATCTTATTGAAATTTTGCACACTTCTTCAAAATACCATTGAGTCGGTTTTTTCGATTACAACGGTTTTTTTTTCGATTACAACTAATATTACAAGGTTATACGTAGGGTAAATGGTACCAAAAATTGAACTATTTTGCATACAACGCTGCCGAAAATTGAAATTTCTTTTAAAAAAAAATTCTCCGTTCAATCACGCGTTA
The DNA here is from genome assembly GCA_964007375.1 of Ophion obscuratus. Lineage (NCBI taxonomy): Eukaryota > Metazoa > Arthropoda > Insecta > Hymenoptera > Ichneumonidae > Ophion > Ophion obscuratus. Next base: position 12,106,210 of record OZ023316.1, on the reverse strand, counting down.
TACTTATCTACTAACAGAAAAAAATGGTTTTTTAATTTCAGATAAAGCTATCATGAGTTATCCTGACCACCACGAGGACACTTTTTAGGGGTCTCCGGCAACCAGGTCCCACCGGCTGAATTTCCCAAATTTTTGGATGAACTTTTTTTTAAATATTGTTGAAATGTTGCTCTTTTATGTGCTTAACATTTTGAATAGAATAATGTATATATTATATTTTCAAAAAAAAAATATAGAAAATATGCTTCTTTGGCTGCGAAACGCGCACCTTTAAAAAGATTCTTTAAAAACTTAGAAGTTAATGAGATAATGTCAGATATTGGATTAATGAGATAATTGAGATAATGTCAAAATGTTAAAAAGATGCGATTATTTTATCACCTTTGAAAAAAGTCATTAAAAATGGCTCATTTTCGGACGTCTGAAGGGATTTCCCTCCTTAAAGCAGTCCTCTTTATATGCTTTTTTGAATTTCCAGCATTTGTTTCATCACTTTTAAATGAAAGTATGTATTACATGACCATCGCTTCAGCTGATAAGACGTATCAATAATTAATACTTTAAAACAATTATTTATGATCCTCTTGATTATAATCCTCTCCGTTCTTAATATGCAATTTCAAAAATGCGTCCACTATACAAGCTAACGGTCCATTCTAATATTGACGTTTTAGGTTCACTATAATATTATTTATTGCTTGGTAGTAAATTTTGATCTTTCAGTATTCTTCTGGTTGTATATCGGCCGGAAAATCTAATGCAGGCGAGACTCGGGCATAGCGAATACCCCCCAATACGCGCAACGTTTGCGCGTAAAGGTATTCACTTTCCCTGGGCTGTTCGCTATGCCCGAGTCTCCCCTATTTATTTTGCCCTCAGTTATCTTAATTGTGCAATTTGAATATCTATTCAATTTATGTAATGAAATAGCTACTTTTTATACAAGTTACGAAATTACGACGAAGACAGTCGTTCGAGTTTTATCAAATTATTTTTTTGCTTGCTTGGGTGAAACAAATAAAGTCAATCTATTATATGAACTGAATTATTTTGGATCGATTTTATTCTCAGGTTGAACTCGGATTTTCGGGGTGCGGCTCCTTGCTACGCCAATGGACACATGGTTAAAATTTCTACGAGGGCGCTATCAGGTTGCCTCATATGAGCCCTATCTGGGAGTCCAGGCAACCTAAAAGCGCCCCGAAGAAAACACTATTCAAATTCCTACAATGGTGCTTCGTTTTTTTACATTATTTATAACTATTTTGTAACACAACTAATTCTTCGAAAAGTAAATATTTTAATCGACATATTTTTTTAGTCACCTCGAGCATGTGTTACGTACGCCTTCAGCAATATCGAACCCACTCTTATCAAACTAAAATCATCACGCACTAATTAAATAAAACAGCGCCAAACAGATTGAGAGCAACCTATCGAATACAGAAGAAAACAACTTTCTCGGCATTTAGCGTGAGAGGGAGTTCGAACGGTGATAAGTGATGCTGAATGCTCTTAGAACACTGACACATCATAGATCAATAAAATCGTATCGGAATATGCTTTAGACCTAGCTAAAAAGGCATAGTCCGATTTAAAAAAATACAAGGCAACCTTACAGCCTTGGAGGCCTCACCATTCGAAGAATACTTGTGAACACCATCAGGTGTTTACCTGACAACACTATAAATTAGTTTAAAATCTTTTTTTCGAACGCATACTCCAGCTTATATTTGCGTGGAAAGATTTAGGGGGGGGGGGGGGGGATCCTTTAGACGAGAAAAACGTTTGCTGAATTTCATGATTTTTTTAGGGAATGATTTTTTCACGATTTTTGAGACTTATGGTATGTTTTATTACTACTTTTAGCTGTTACATGGAATTTTTTATTAATCTTCAAAAATGGCAGAGGTATGGCGCGGTCTTCTAAATGCATTTTCAAAACTGGCGGGACGTATAGCTAAAAAACTAATCGACCGATTCTGATGAAATTTTGTATAAATCTTTCGAACTTTATTGTCTTACACATGATCCTAAACGTTTTTAAGAATTATGTTGAAAAAGTATTTTTTATTGCATAATGTAGTGTTTTTCGGCAATTTCGGCAGACGTGTTTTTATTTTGAAAAAGTATTTTTGTATTGCAAAATCCAATGTTTTTTTCGGAAATTTCAATCGTTTTGTTTCATAGTGTACCATTCAATCGATTTTCAACATTTTCTTCATTCACATTCTGCGTATGAGTGTTAAAGAATCAAAAATCGTCATTGATTTTTTTCCAATTAATCCCGCCGACGCTACATGTCACGCCGTCTGACAACACCTACCGCAACCCGTTTCGAAGGCCTTGCCATACCTCCGTTATTTTTCAAGATAAATGAGAAAAACTAAGTCTCAAAAATGGTTTAAAAAATCATGACAATCAACAATTCTTTCCACACCTAAAAGTATCGCCCCCCTCCTTAAGGTTACAAAACATTCTGTATATACGTCCGTTTGTTTGGGTTTAAAGGTATTTCTGTGAATTAAATAAAAATATAGCTCACCCGTCGATCCCGCTGTTCTCTTATTCTTCTCGCTAGCGTTAGAAAAGCCTCTTCGATATTTATGTTATCCTTACACGAAACTTCGAAAAACGGCATATCAAAATTTTCGGCAATTTTTTCACCCCTCTCTGCGTCCACCGAACGTTGAGCTACGGCGTCGCATTTGTTTGCTGCCAAAACTTTTACGACGTCTAATGAAGCGTTCTGAAATGAGTATAGATAATACTTTTCATGAATACAAATAGTCGATATAACAATCATTTTAAAAGCCAACAAATCTTTATATTCGTTTCTGAAGATGTTTTTTTCAACCATGGGATTTTCGTAATAAATAAAGATGACATTTTCAACAAATATTTAATAGTACTTTTCAAGTGCCAGACAGTGATGGACTGGAAAAAGTTGAGTGACAAGTGCGGAAAAAAGTGGAAAGGTTGGGGTGGTACAAGCGCGAAAGGCCCTACGCGAGGGAACATGGGAAATGAATTAATTTAAAAATGGTTCCTCGAGTCATTTTTCAAATTTACATTGATAACGGATTTAAAAAATTGCATTCTTTAATTACTGGTAGAATTTATTTCAATTTTATTAATGATTTTCTAATCGAAGAAAAATGTAAGTTGTGTTGAAACATTACTTCTTGAATGTTTCTGAGCCAGTATGATAAATGGTTGAAACTCTCGAGGCTCGTCACGTCGTACATTAATAAAATTCCCATTGCACCTCGATAGTAAGCTGTCGTGAGGGTACGAAATCGCTCTTGACCAGCTGTGTCCCTGCAATAATTACGTATATGTATGGATGTACATACGCGCACGCGCCTGCATGTGTGTGTGCACATATATACATGTTTTGATATACATCCGTCCATACACACGAGACATTCGAATATGTGCTACGAATTGTATTATTATATTTACTTCGAATTGCAATATTTCGTTGTTTCATTTTTTATTTATCGCACCGAGGTATCTCCCACCCAAATCGATTTATCGACTAGGTACACATACATACGTGCAGACACAACAAGGACGATTTGTGTACATTTGCGAGACTGAAAAGAGAAATGTCTCATGAATTGAGACTTACCAAATTTGTAGTTTAATTGGTGTGCCATCAAGATTGATGATTTTTTGCTTGAAATCAATTCCTGGGAGGTTCGATGCAAAATAAAAGATATAAATATCATAACTGGTGTCGTCACTGCTTTACTTTGAAGCATTTTGCGTTCTTTTTCTCAAAATAATTTACGGTATTACATTTTTTGTCAGACGATGAAAAAGCAACGATTGAAAAGATTTCAAACCTACATTTTTTCGAGGACGATTGTTTCTAGGACATTATTTTTCAGCAAAAAATGAGTGTGAAAAAGTGATGCTCACCTATGGTGGATATGTAAGTATCGTAATAACGCTCGTCACAATAACGATGCACTATGCAAGTTTTACCGACATTTGAGTCACCGAGTACGAGCACCTTGTACGTTGCTGCAAAATCGAGCGCCATGTTTCGGCTCTAAGACTTGCGTTTGAACTGTTGTTAGGTCGACGTCGGTGTCGTCGGCCGGGGATGTCGTTCCTTAGGCACCCGCGCTCCGTCTCTCTCGCTCGTTTTTTTCCCCCGGGGGTGGAGGGTGGAGGATCGATTCGAAGCCTGCGCTCTCCAATCTCCTCCGAGGGTTCCTCTACAACCGTACACCCTGCGGGGTTCGTATAGGTCCATCGTCCAGATGATATGTATATACAGATATACATATCCACGAGTATGTGCACCAGAGAGCAACATTCGCGAGCGCTAAATTCCTCCATCAAGTACCTCGCCCCCCTGCCGCCTTCCTCCTAAAATTAGTTCTTCATCCGAGCCTCGAAAAACGAAGTCAACTTTCCAACATCGGGGATTTTCCAAAATTTCAACCAGCACCCTCGGAAAACATGCGAAAATTAATTGACTGTGAAAACCGTAAATTCGCCGCCGCAAATTTACGTTTATCTTTAAATTTCTGTAGCCACGGAGAATCTGTTTAAATTCTTTGCCTCCGTTCTGTCTTCGTTTCGTTTTGTCTTTGTAACCTTGCAGTTTAAAAATCATAAAATAATTCGTATAAATTGCGTTGGATACATACTATCAAATAAAAATGTCGCAATTCTTATGTAGTAATTTTGGCATAAAAAGGAAAAGACTTTTCAATTTGCCACGGTAAATGCTATATTTTCGACACTGCTGAAAAAATTTGACGTACTGATTATTATCGGCGCTTATTAAATCCTATTTTCCAATGTGCGAGTAATTAATTCGTGAATTTGGTGGAGTTAATCAAGTTTTAATTATTGAAATTATGCAGATACTCAACGAGCTACGGATGTCTCCCTGAGTGCGTGATCCGAAACACACTTGACCGCTTTTATGGGTTTTCCGTTTTGAAGCTCCGACTGTAACGTTGAAAGGAGTGAATTAGAAAAAATTAGAGCAACAATGTTCCTTCAAATTTAATGATTCTATGACCATCTTTCCATCGTAGTGAATTTCCCATTTCGAATTTCCAAACTTGCCTCGCAATTGCGATATTTGCGATCTTGTGTACATCCAAGAATGTCATCAGTTTCGACAGTTTCGTAGGTTTTGTTATGCCGCCATTTCGTATTTAGAAAAATTTCCTTTTGAATACAAAAGCTGCACCGACATCAAACTTTCGTTTACGTGCCCAAATTATTATGTGTCCATTATTATCTGTGTACTTCGATGAATCCCCTATTTTCAATCGTACCGTTTTTGTTATGCAGTTGACGAACCTAAGAGGCTCTAGATGGCAAAGAGATTTGGTATCGAAAAATATAATTTATATATTTTCACTATATATTCGATAGTGGCCTTCGTTATTGACGATTTCAAATAAAATCCATAATTACCTGCTCAGCTACTTTGATACGGCTATATTGATTTACTAAACCATAACTTTAGATCAATATTTAGGGGCCGTCCATATATCGTCATAATCCAATTATCGTTACCGTCATCCAACGATCAGACCCCCCCCCCCCTATTTTAAAATGACGTAATTTATGGACCGCCCCTTAGCCATTGCAAATTAGACCAACCACCGTAGACTATAATTGCGGTCTGCAATGTAAAATCTTGTGCATCCAATTTTCCTTTTGTTGCATATTTAGGCATGGCCCCTGACTGCAAAACCGAGTTGTGGCAGCAGAGGGTTGTGCTTTAGCCGTCATCTTAGAAGCGCTCGAAGTCAGCTTTTTCGGGATATTTCAGAATGAGTCAGTCCTATGTGAGAATGGCTGTTACTACTTTTGTATTGGAGAAAGATTTCCACAACACTCGGGTGGTGTTCTTTGTAGTACTCATATTTTTCGAGTTATACAGCCCATAAAAGTTTGGTGAAAATGTCTCCGCAACAGTTAAAATCACACTATCAATGTTGTAAAGTATTCGCTCATCTACAAGTGAGATGTTCAACTTTTGTTGTAGGATTTAGAGTTTAGGATTTGTAGCGCAGCAACCTCGCCATGAAGGCCAAGAGACATTTTTTCGATCAAATTTGTTACATTCGTTTTGCCATTTGAGACTTGCTTTGCTGAATATCTCAGAAACGGTTGATCCTACGACCAAAATGGCCGTGACCATTTTTTTCGGAAAGGCAATTTACCTTCATTTGCATGCAATTTTGTAGAGTTTTTTTTCAAAACATGTCCTGAAATGTCCGTTTTTCGAGATATTTTAGAATGAGTCAGTCCTATGTGAGAATGGCTGTTACTACTTTTGTATTGAAGAAAGATTTCCACAACACACGGGTGATTTTCTTTGTAGTACTCATATTTTTCGAGATACAGCCCATCAAAGTTTGGTAAAAATGTCTCCGCAACGGTTCAAATCACACTATCTATGTTGTAAAGTATTCGCTCATGTACAAGTGAGATGCTCAAATTTTGTCGAAGGATTTAGAGTTTAGGATATGTAACGTAGCAAACGTCACCAAGCAGGCCAAGAGACATTATTTCGATCAAATTTGTTACATTCATTTTGCCATTTGACACTTGCTTTGCTGAATATCTCAGAAACGGTTAATCCTACGACAAAAATGGCCGTGCCCATTTTTCGCGGAAAAACAATTTACTTTCGCTTGCATACAATTTTGTAGAGTTTTTTTTTCAAAACATGTCCTGAAAGGTTGATCGCACACTGAAACTCATTACTATTAACCTTGTGGAGATTGAGATGATCTTTGAATTCGATAGCCAACTATTTTTCTGCAGGATCAGTCGCTCAGGATTTATAGAGCGACAAACATCACCGTAATATCGTGTGTTCGGCTGCAACAATGGTGAAGACATCAGGATCATCATGGATTAGGCCTAATGGGAATACGCGTGCTAAAAACGCGAACCCCAACTTTAATAGTATAAAAAATTGTGAAATTTCGAGCAATGTCATCGCCGATTCACCGACATCGCGTTTGCTATGGCGGTGTTTGAGTTGAATATAACTAAGTTAAATAAAGATAACTTCTCGTTTTTTTCGTAAAAAAATAAGGTTTTAATAGAAAAGAAATTCCTAGTGCTTTCAAACGTTTCGAAACTGTTGTGTGATCAACTCGAAATTCTGCAAGTTCAGCTAGCATCTGACATGAATTTTCATGAAAATTCTCCAATTCAAAATATCAAAATCATTATTTTCTAAGCGTCTAAACCAATCTTTGCACGTTATTTCCGACAGAGCATGGGCACCGTAAGTCTCAACAAAAATTCTGTGTGCTTCAGCTGCAATTTTTTTAAAATAAAGTAGTGCAGTAAATACCCCGCAAATACTTATTTTTGTGCTGGAATTTGGCATGTTTACCACTATGAAAATGAAGACGTTTACACTTCGACGAAATGACACACACTGAATTTTAATCTTGCTTATATAGAACTTCTTTATAGATGCGTTACCATCTTAAATTACACGCACGCAGTTCTGGTAACGCCGTCTCTTGGGAAACAGCGAGAACTTATTCAACGTTCTGATAAATGGTGGAATGTATTCTCTGTAAAACTAGTTATAATCATTTTTGTCGTACGAAGATATTTAGCAAGAAATAGATCCTAAGATTCCGATCGAGTTACAAGCCCCATAAATACACAAATTTGTTTTCACACTCAAAGGCTATCTCCGAATAAGTTCCAAAAGGAAAATCGCGTACATAAGATTTGCAACGGAATGGCTCTAGCTTTTGGACGAAATAATTGGGGTGAAAATTATCCTGCAAGCGCGAACTTTACATACATGTGCTTGCCCGTCAACAAGTTAACGTGCGACTTTTTAGAATTCGCAAAAACTACTAAGAACGACTTTTTTCCTTCTAAGCACAGTAGTATCGATATCACAGCTCAACAGCCGATTTGGTGGCCGCAGGAGTGAATAATTTTTTTTTTTCATCACTATACTGATGCTATTGTAACACTTAATGTTCATGTTCTGCTTAAGGCCACGAACATGAACCGATTTTTTTCCCAATCTAACTTTATTGGAAAATTTAATTTATACCACATGCGTCGTTCTCGAGATCACTTTGTAGTATCGCTAGTATACCCGCGCGTCACCACACATTTTAGCTAACGGAAAATAAAAGATTTCGTTACTCTGGTAACCCAGCTCCGTGATATCCCTTCATAACGCTACGTGTGCGCGGCAGATCACCGTTTTCTTTTCTTTTTTGTTAATCAAATAGAAAAAGTATACTTATAAACGACATAAAAAAAAATGAGTAAGAGAAAAATCGAAACGCAGATAAGATTGGATCTTATCGCAATAAGATCCTGAAATATCAGAGTCTTTTAAATAAAACTGATGTAATTGAGGACGAAGTCCAAGATGACCTCTCGGAAGGTACGTATTTCGACGTTTATAATTTCTACAATGAATTCTTACGAATTCTTCTTTGGGCACTCTCTCCCTCCGTCGTTTCTTCAAACGATTATAGTGTACGCTTTTTGACTAGGTTATATCTCAAAAGAGGATTGGAACAGATTTAATCTGTACCAGCGTTAGAGGGAAATCGCCTACGCGATTCCTCCCTCTAATAGCATATATAACCTAGATCATATGATCTTGCACACTCAATCTCGGACACCCGATCAAGTATTGGGACGAATGCCGACGAAAACGACCCAAATACAACTAACGACGCAGATTCGGCAAATGAATCTGAAGAGACGACAGTCCCTACTTTGAGTGAGAGCTTCTCGGGGTTCAAAAACGCCTACTAAAGGACCGAATATTCAATTTTCATCCGGATTTGGCGGAATGTTGGAAGGAAGTCATAATAAAGGGCTTGGACAGAAATTAAGAAGTCTATGGAGGAAAAATATCCCACAAAGGGAAATTGCCCCTTAAAAGCACGACGACGAATCAGAAAATGTGCGGACGCAGTCTGGTCGCAATTGAAAACGCGATTTGTGCAATTTTCAACGACGAAAAAGACGCTGTCGATAAAGAGGAGTTGCTTGAGTCCCTATGTGACGCGAGCAGCTTGTTCTGCGACATGACTCATTAACTCTGCAGGATACGGAAACACCAAATCTATCAACACGTAGATGAAAAACGTAAGATTGTTCTGAGTCCGAGACCGATAAGTTTCTCTTCGGGGAGAATTTGGGAAAAATATTAAAAACAGCTTCAGCTGCGGAACAGGTACGCCTTTCTATAAAGACACCTGGAGAGAGAAAGTCGTTAACATGCCAACATTTAAACTGGAAGGGCTTGTCGGGTTTTCGGCGCGATCATCGCCTAACGAACCACTACAAGACAGCAGGGAAGTTCGCACCAAATAACCGACCCCCCTTCCTATCGTCGCAGAACATGTACAAATAACAGAATCGACAGAGAATACCGAACAATACAGAGAAATAGAGGTATTCCCTTTTGCCGGGCGTTTACAACATTTTTCACGGGCTTGGTCACAAATAACTTCCGATTATTTCGTATTATTCACTATTTCCGGCTTCAAGATACCCTCCAGGAAAATTCCTTTTCAAATTAAAGAACCGACGACACTCACACCGCCCAATATCGACCCTGACATGTTACAGGAGGCTCTAAATAGTACATTAAAATTAGGTGCAATTAAAAAATGTAAAAAAAAATAAAGGGCAATTTATCTCTAGCATATTTTTAGTACCCAAAAACAACGAAAAAAATTAGGCTCATTTCGAATTTAAAAAAAGTTAACCGAATTCATAGACATAACGTATTTCAAAATGGAGGACATTCATACGGCCATAGCAAATTTCATGTCAAGCCTAGATCTAGAAAATGCCTACTTCACTATACCTGTCCATCCGGGATATCCCAAATTTTTTAGATTCCGATGGGGCAATAATCTCTTCGAATTTGTTTGTCTAACCTTTGGTCTGAGTACAGCCCCTTGAGTTTTTACTAAGATCCTAAAATCAGTAGTGAGTTATCTCAGGAGTCAAGGATGGCTCTCGGTTATCTATTTGGACGATTTTTTAGTTCAATGCGAATTGAGAGAACAATGTCAGACAAACGTATTGTATTCCAATAATGTATGGAATTCAATTAGGGACCATGCATAGACATCAAATCTCTGCCTGATTACAATCATTATTATTATGAATTCATCGTACAGGCAAACTTTAAAGGATATGTTTCGCTAAATTCACCATCCTCCTCCATTATAAAGATTTCCAACACATATTTATACATTTATATAACATGGAGCGAATTATGCAGCGCTTTGGCTTATAAATTTTCGTGATCATACTATCATACCATACATACTTCGAAACTATCCCCCTTTTTTGTAAATAATATTACCAAGACATAGATCACGTATTACTGTAACGCGTAGCGTATTATGCCGCGCTTCGGCTTATCAAATCTTATTTTATATGATAATGACATTCATTCTTCGAACCCATCGCTTTTTCTTCTCATTCCGACCGCTTTACTACCATCATTTTTTCTTTTCGCACATTTACGTAATGTTTCTTTGCATTCTCTTTCGTCACTACCTCTTGATCGGAGATGAGCATATCCCACCCACACCAAGTACTCACGCACAAAGTCCTTTTTTGGTTCCTTTGAATTCGATTACCCACTTTTCGAATTTGCCTCGGTTTTGAGGTGATAAAGTGGGCACGATTCCTCCGTGGATGACACCTGGTCATGACAAGGTGAACTCCCGACCACGACTTGAAATTGGGAGTTAGACGTACCAATATGTGGTGCCTTCTCCGAATGGACCGTATAGTAGCCTCGCCTTCGTGGGGGTTTCCTCCGGGATGTCGACCAGTCCGTGGGAATGGATCTCGGGACTTCTTCGATATCTCGGGTGTGGGACGTTGGACACACCATGAGTGGTGCTATTCCCTTTTCGTCGTCGTTAAGGGGTAAGGCCACTGTAGCGGCCCAAAAAAAAAGGTTTTTTCACTAATTTTTTGCTCCCGAAATTTAAGGTATTTGAAAAAAAACGTTTAATGGTGTTATCGGGCATACATTAAACTTTATTATAAAATTTTTTTACAGTAAAAAAAAAACAAAATGGCGGTTCCACAGCTATCTTCCCGGGACATGTTTTGCTTCCAGGGCTCCGCGGCACGCAGCACCACTGGTGCACTTTTGAATCTAAAACAAAAAAAAAACCATTAATCTAGAGGGCTATAGCTAGAGAATGTCGATCGGATTTTAAAAAGTATCAATATTTGTGGATTTGGCGTGCGTTTGAAAAAAAAAATTGATTTTTGACGAAAAAAACGGCAAGTTTTTTGTTAATAAAAAATCAATAAATAAAGTTCTTGAAAATTCCGATCGACATTCTCAAGATAATGTAAATGTTCACATCTGGTTAAAATTTCAAGTAAAAAAAATGAAAATTGTTCGAGTTATGCTGCGTGCCATTTTGGAAAACCATGTTTCGAGAAAAACGCGTTTAAAGTTTGTTTGGGTTTTGACACGCTTGGCGGCGACCTTCATTTCCTAAGGACAACAAATTTTTTTTCGCACAGGACCTTTTTTTTCTTATTCTAGAGGGTTTAAACTATTTTTTAAGCCAATAAAAAAAATCGATTTTTCAAAAAATTTACAGTGGCCTTACCCCTTAACTGCGTGTTTGAACACTATTTTCGACACAAGCCTTATGCGTGCTCGGTGCCCTGAATGAATGTATGATCAGATATTGTTTATCAGTACTGTACAATTATTTGTGCTTAGTTTGATCCGCTCACGGATTTTGGACGAATGCTCGTCTCCACATGCCTCCTGCTCTTATATTTCCTCCGGGGTCTCCTCAAACCCCTCCTCCCTTGTAATTCACGCACGGACGGTAGAGCGACCTGCCATTCCTAACTTCTAACCACCATTATAATAGATCGATATTCATTTCAACGTCGATGGAAGTAGCGATTTATTAAGTTCAACATTACAAAATCTTTAGTGGGATCCCTAGGCGTTGTCTGTAACACAGATAAGAGCTCTCTCGAACCATCGGCATCGTGTAAATTTATCGGTTTCATCCTAAACTCCCTAAATATGACACTAGAACTCACTCAAAAGAAACGTCAACAGATTGCGACATGGTTCTCAAAAAATTTGGATTCACGATCCTCTTCAATCCGTGAATTTTCTCGATTTGTGGGACCCTTGACAGCAGCTTACCCTGGGGTCGCCTACGGTTGGTTCCATTCAAAAACTGTTGAGCGAATTAAAAACCTAGCCCTATTAAATTAGAGCGGAAATTACGAGGCTAATATGTTAATTTCAAAATCATTGCAAAAAGATCTCGAGTGGTGGCGAGAAAAAAATTTCCTTTCAAGAAATTCTGTCCGCAAATCTACTTATAGTTTAACGATTTTTTCGGACGCTTCTCTATCGGGATGGGGGCTTTTTGCAATGGTGAAGTAATTTACGGTCATTGGTATGCAAAAGAAAAGTCGTCAAACATAAACCATCTTGAATTGTTAGCAGTTTTTAACGGGCTAAAATCCTTCGCAAATGAAGAAAGGACCTGTGATATCCTTTTGAAAGTTGATAATTCGACCGCGATAGCATATATCAATAAGATGCGAAGAACCAAATTTCCGACATTGAGTAGTCTGGCATACGATATTTGGTCGTGATGCGAATAACGACAAATATGGGTCTTCACAACATACATGCCCTTGAGAGAAAACACAGAGGCCGATATAGCATCTCGTGTCGAAAAACCTGACAGAATAGGAATTATCCCCTTTAGACTTTTAAACTATCACCGAACATTTCGGACACCCAAAAATTGATTTATTTTCCTCTAGAGAAAATTCCAAATGCAAACATTTTTGCTCATAGCATAAAGACCCAGATGCATTTTGCATCGATGCCTTTACTCTCGATTGGAATTCTACACATTTCTATGCATTTCCTCCTTTTTCACTAATCCGCAAGACGCTTAGAAAAATTGAGAACGACCAAGCCCGTGGTATAGTAGTGATACCCTAATTGGCGTGCGCAAGCCCGGTATCCACTATGGTTGTCACTGCTAGAAACACCTCCAGTTAAAGGAAGGTTCTGCCTTGTTGGGCCAAAAAATGTTAGATTTTTCACCAATTTTTTATGCGCAAAATATTAAATATAGAATGTTGATGTTTGGTATGTCGACAAAGCGGTCTTTAGTAAACAGCAAAATATTTTTTAAAGTTCGACAAAACATGGTGGTGGGAGTGGGAGGAGCCACGTATGTCGGTGCGCGGACGATGACATTCTTTGCTTGCGGAGTCCTGGGTCCCGGACAGGTGATCTGAAGCAAAAAAATCAAACTTATTTTTACTTTGTACAATATTGTATATGAGTTGACCGAGAATCAAGAAGAAAAATTGAAAAATAAAAAAATTGTTCTTTATGAAGGTTGACCGTTCGATTTTAAAATTATTTTACATTGAGTAAGCTTCTTTCTCGTGATCTTCTTGAGTGAAACTTGTCAAGGCAGTCGCGCATCAAATTCTGAATGTAATCAGCCATGATGTGTGTATCCCATCTTCCCTGATATCTGAAGCGTTCCCCTTGCTCTTCACTGAAGGAGACAAGATTTGTGTAAATTTATCTCATGTCAATCCGTTTTTTTCTATCCCGTAATAAGAAAAAAGCACTTTTCACGAAATCTATAACCGTTTTTCTAAATTCTTGAATAACATATTCGCTGCGTATACAACAAAATGTATTAGTCGACATATCACGGAATCAACTTATAAAGGAAAAATAATTTAAAAAAAATGTTTAAATTAATTGCTAACGGAACCCACTATGAAACTAAAATTCATTTGAAAATCCTGGGTAGTAACTTGAGGTATAAGTTGGTATAGGTCTCACCAGTAGTCACTTGACAAAAAATCATACCAATTTTGCAAACACCAAGAATATTTTTTTTCCATTGACTTGTGTTTTTAGTTGCATTTATGCGCATACGCGATTTTATTTCCAGATTTTCTACGATGTAGACTGAAAAATTTTGCAAACGTTTTCAGCCATAATTTCCTTCCCTTCTTGGCAGAATTTCGATTATTTTGCAGTTGCTATTATTCAAATGTAATAAAACAAATGGATAGGGCTCACTTTTTTCAGATAATGAGCCGATTTACATGATGAAAATTAGATCGTTGTTACTCTTTATTAATGTTCTACAATCTGGATCGGCAACGTATGGGACAAAGGGTCCTCCGAGGTCATTAACGTTCGCTATAGAAATGGGTGCATGTGTATTTTCGACACGCGAGTCCCGTGTAGTGAATTACAATAAAAGTGACGCTTCGCCGAGGAGTACTGCCCTACCCAAACATACCGTTGCTTATAGACCGAGGGGGAGAAAAAAGTGCCACGCTATCGTCCAACACATATCGTACTTCTAACCAGAACTCCCTTTGGAACCGTCAGCGTATAGAGTTGCATGACGTCACACGGATTATATACTGAAGGGTCAGGGTTCGCCATGAGTCCATTCAAGGCTGTCGGAACGCAGTCAGACGGACGTGGCTCGTATCGCCGATCAAGCCTTCAAACTTTCATTACACAAGTTGACAAACAAAATTCTTGGTACCAGCAAATTATGAATGGTTTTTTGTTAACTGATTACTGGTGAGGCCTATATCAACCTGCACTTCAAGTTACTACACAGAGTTTTCTAATGAATTTTAATTTCATAGTGAGTGTCGTTAGCAGTTCCATGAAGAAATTTTTCTTTTTTTTTGCTGTTATCAATTCAGATTGTTATGGGGTTAAGTCAACATGTTACCACCTAGCTGAATTTTTTTCTAGACCTTTATAACCTCTTTGCTGATCACCCCGCGCAGTTTGAATACGACCCGCAGTACCGTTTTTAGGAAAAATCGGTAACCCGACGTATTTTATGGGCTAATTACATTACGGTTATGGAGAACTCCCGATCATTTTTCAGTACATTATTAACATCTGCTAAGTGAATGTTACCACGGAGCTGAAAAAATAGGTACGGTTCGACTAATTATCCGACCAACCCTTGGTACCGTGAAAATGAAGATTCACAGTACCGTTATAAAATTATTAATGTTTTTGACAGTGAACTTGTGCGAAAATCAAGCACACAAAATATTAGACTGTGCAATCATGGCAACGTCGTAGATGGCACAAATGCTACCTATCTTATCGGTATTCGGTAATTATGCCCGGTAACCTCAAGCTACTCGGTCAGGATAATTAACAGATTATTATTGGTACTTTTTTTCTTAATTAGTAATAATTCCTTAATATTAATTTGATAACTATGTTAAAAATGATAAATTTCTAGAGATTTCTAGGCAGACAAAATGACGCGGATTTTTTTCCATACATAATTTTTTTTTTTTTTAGAATATCGGAAAATTATTAACGTTTTTGATTTCTTCGAGATTATGGACAGGTTTAGTACACACTTTTTCTTTCGAGCGGACTTTTTTGTACTCGGACCGGTATTCATTTTTGACAGCTCCTTGGGCCGATATTGAGGTTACGAATGGGGCGCATATGTCCCTAACTTCGCAACACTTCTGCCAACCCGGGCATTATGATATACCACGATTTACGACGTTGCCAATTCGTTTCGCATTAATTGAGCGAGAAAAAGTTATAGAAAATAATAATAGAAAGCAATGAAAACACTTGTGGGTTTTTAACATTGGGATAATAATTAACTCAACTGTCGGTGAACTCCGGATAACGGGATAATAGATTTATGTTTTATTTAGCAAATATAACGTTCGTCGCTGTCTTTTCTCCCCGTGCATCAATAAGAACGTCCGAAGCGGGACGCTAGCTCTGAATCGACTTCTTTGTTACATTTTGACCTTTCGCGATTGGACGAGAAGACCTCCCTAGGGGTTGATACTTGTTTTCGCCGGTGACGTTGCCGTGGCCGTTCGACTCCTTGCATCGCTCCGTCGGTAAACGTTTTGAGATTGACGGTACTTCAGGCGGCAGGACCGCCACGCCACTCCCCCCAGTGACTGTGCCGGAGTCATCGGGAAACGATACCTTCTTTTTTGCCGTTGGATATGTCTTTACAGGCTTGTCTATGGTCGGTCCCCATTGATGCGGTTCAACTTCTTCTTTATCGTCGCTTTTAGTTGAGCGGCCCTCTTTGGTGCTATCTCTGCTAAAAATGTCTGATAGAAAACGAAAAAAAAAATTATTTCGTTTTGGTTCGTGTTTCTGATTCCTGTTTTTCATAAACATCTGCACATTATTATGATGGGAATCGTATCGGATGATGAGTTTATAATATCGAGCTCCAGTCCGAATTAATAGCGAATGAATGATACCATCCCATTGCGTAGGATTGCGATATACGACATATGTTGTTTATATGTGTGAATCTATTCGTATATGCTACGTATGATTGTACATTTCGTTTTCGTTGTTTGTTATAAATGTATATGCACGAATGTATTACGTCGTACAAAACAGCATGTATAGTTTCCTTTCGTGTTTCTGATTCGTATATTGCGCAATCAGGATCGTATTTATGTGAACCAAATTTGATCATGTTCTATATAAATACTGTATAAAGAATACTTTCATGCAGTTGAATTTGGCATTCTTCATAGGATTATTATAAAGTTGAATTATATATTGGGTTGGTAAGAAAGTCTTGCGACACTTTCCTTTCGATTAAAATATATTTTCTTCTAACGAAGTTCTACAACATTCGAGAGTAGTATATTCAAGACTAGTCTAGAACCTTCCATGCCGTAGGGTATATAAGCGAGTCAGTTGTTCCGCGCAGACAGTACGAGCGAAGATGGATCATAGTGCACTTCGATCGATTGCATATCACGAATTTTTACAAGGGCGTTCTGCAAGAACCGCAGCCGCTAATATGTGTAGTGTGTTCAAGGCCAACGTAGTTCATCATTCAACGATATCCCGTTGGTACCAGCGTTTCCGTTCTGTCGATACATCTTTTGAAGACAAACCTAGGTCCGGCAGGAAATCAACTGTTGACGATGAAAAACTAAGAGCACTTACAAAGGCAAAGCCTAATACGTCGTCACGGGAATTAGCTTACAAACTCGGCTGTAGCCATCCCACGATTCTCCAATATTAACAGAATCTCGGATACAGAAAAGTTGTTTCTTCTTGGATACCACACGATCTCAGCGAATCAAACAAAGCGACACGCATGTCCATCTGTCTTTCACTCCTGCAACGTCCACACAGAAAGGATTTTCTTCAAGAAATAGTCACTGGAGATGAAAGCTGGGTGCTTTATGTTAACTACACACGTAAGCGACAATGGCTACCGAAAGGAGAAAAACCAGATCCGACCCCTAAGCTGCCCCGTGAAGTGAAGAGAGTTTTACTCTGTTGTTGGTGGGATTCTGAGGGCATGCTATATTACGAATTTCTGCCAACCAACACCACAATACAGGCAGAGATTTATTCTGCACAACTGCAAAAGGTGGCTGAAATTATCAAACAAAAAAGGCGTAAACGTCTCCAAGTTCGGCTTCTCCGCGACAATGCTCGACCCCACGTAGCTAAGATGACACAACAATCTATTTCGCAGCTGGGATGGGAAGTTCTACCGCATCCACCGTATTCACCAGACCTAGCACCTACCGTCTACCATCTGTTTCGAGCTTTAAAAAATTATTTACAGGATAAAAAATTTGATGATGTCGCGGATCTCAAAAATACACTGGTCGACTTTTTCAATTCACGACCCAAAGAATTCTGGAGTGCAGGCGTGCAAAGTCTACCAGAGCGTTGGGCACGAGTTGTAGATACAGAGGGAGCATACATTACTGAATAATTGTTTACTGTTAAAATAAAATGTTTTTATATTTTACTCATGTTGTGTGTCGCAAGACTTTCCTACCAACCCAATATCTATGAATAGTATATATAGTATGAATATGCCAATGAAAATGAATCATTTTGAATGAGATACGTTTCATTGCAGTTGAGCCTGTATTATATTCATTATTCGTAGTATTTCATTGAAAATGTATGTACTACGTAATGAAGAATACAGTAACTGCCAAAGAAAATGAATCATTCTGAATGCGATACGTCTCATTGCAGCTCAGGCTGTATTATTAATTACTAGTAGTATTTCGTTGCGAATTTATGTACTACGTAATAAAGAATACAGTATGACATGTCAATGAAAGTGAATCATTTTGAATGCGATACGTCTCATTGCAGTTCAGGCTGTATTATTAATTACTAGTAGTATTTCATTGCGAATGTACGTACTATGTAATAAAGAATACAGTATGATATTTCAATGAAAATGAATCATTTTGAATGCGATACGTCTCATTGCAGTTCAGGCTGTATTATTAATGACTAGTGGTATTTCATTACGAATTTATGTACTACGTAATAAAGAATACAGTATGATATTTCAATGGAAATGAATCATTTTGAATGCGATACGTTTCATTGCAGTTCAGGCTGTATTATTAAATACTAGTAGTATTTCATTGCGAATGTATGTACCACGTAATAAAGTATACAGTATGATATTTCAATGAAAATGATTCATTGTGAATGCGATACGTTTCATTGCAATTCAGTCTGTATTATTAATTACTAGTAGTATTTCATTGCGAATTTATGTACTACGTAATAAAGTATACAGTATGATATTTCAATGAAAATGGATCATTCTTAATGCGAAACGTTTTATTGCAGTTCAGCCTGTATTATTAAATACTTGTAGTATTTCATTGCGAATGTATGTACCACGTAATAAAGTATACAGTATCCCGAGTAAAAATGAATATATATAATCATATATATATATATATATATATATATATATATATATATATACAGGGTGCGCCAGAGAAACTTACTTATTTGAAAGGTCAATAAAAACAAAAGTACTTCAATTATTGTTTTAAATTTTTATTTATTTGAGAATACAATATCCCAATTTTTTTTTCATGCAGTCTTGAAAATGACATCGGATAAATGGCGACCCCCATTGCGCATACACTGATGAAGTCGATTTTTGAAATTCGTATCCACTCTTTGCAGCATATCAATCGGTATGTTGGCACTGGCGCCGCGAATGTTGTTCTTGAGGTGTGCTATGGTCCGTGGTCGATCGACATAAACCAGAGATTTCAAATAACCCCATAAAAAGAAATCGCATGGAGTCAAATCTGAAGAGCGTGCCGGCCATTGGAGATCGCCTCTGAGAGAGATGAGGCGGTCGGGGAAATGTTGTCGCAACAAATTCATTGAGTCTCGTGCTGTGTGTGCTGTGGCTCCATCTTGCTGAAACCACACGTTCCTAACGTTCATTTCTTCGAGTCTTGGAAGAAAAAATTCCTCGATCATGTTCCTGTAACGAGCTCCATTCACGGTAACTGCGCGTTCGTTTTCTTCAAAAAAATAAGGACCAATTATTCCCATTACCGACATCGCACACCAGACAGTAACTCGCTCACAATTAAGTGGCTTCTGGTGAAGCTCTCTGGTTTATGTCGATCGACCACGGACCATAGCACACCTCAAGAACAACATTCGCGACGCCATTGCCAACATACCGATTGATATGCTGCAAAGAGTGGATACGAATTTCAAAAATCGACTTCATCAGTGTATGCGCAATGGGGGTCGCCATTTATCCAATGTCATTTTCAAGACTGCATGAAAAAAAATTGGGATATTGTATTCTCAAATAAAAAAATTTTAAACAATAATTGAAGTACTTTTGTTTTTATTGACCTTTCAAATAAGTAAGTTTCTCTGGCGCACCCTGTATATATATATATATATATATATATATATATATATATATATATATATATACATATATATATATATGTATATATATATAATCATATATAATTGTATATTAATTGATCATATACAATTGTATACAAAAATTGGCCCGATAGAATTGTATACAATTGTATATGATTATATATATATATATATATATATATATATATATATATATATATATATAATCATATACAATTGTATACAATTCTATCGGGCCAATTTTTGTATACAATTATATATGATTATATATATTCATTTTTACTCGGGTATGATATTTCAATGAAAATGAATCATTTTGAATGTCATGCGTCTCATTGCAGTCGAAGCATGCAAATTTTCATATATAAAAACCACACGAATTAAGTATTTAATACATATTGCTCGGCCCTGTAAAATGGAAGGTACACAGAGAAGAGTCAAGCACAGTTTTATGCACTGCTTTTGGATCGGTAAATTATTTTTGTAACGCAAATAGATAAAAGGATCCAACCTACGTTAAAAAGCAATAGGTTTTTATATTGCTGTTGTATATATGTGTGTGTGTGTGTGTGTGTGTGTGTGTGTGTGTGTGTGTGTGCGTGCGTGTGCGTGTGCGTGTGCGTGTGCGTGTGCGTGTGCGTGTGTGTGTGTGTGTGTGTGTGTGTGTGTGTGTGTGTGTGCGTGCGCGCGCGCGCGCGCGCGCGTGTGTGTGTGTGTGTGTGTGTGTGTGTGTGTGTGTGTGTGTGTGTAAATATCTCGTCGCCATCATGTACTAGAGTAAAAAATGGCCGAAAATATCGGGCTGACTTTATATATTCACTCTTGATTATATCTAGTCAACTAAATTTCAATTGGAAAAATAACTTTTATTGATGTTTTGTGCTGCTATTAATTACTTGAATAGATGTATACTGAAAAAGGCTCAATAATTTTGCTAACAGTAAAAGTGTTTACTATTTTCGATTCCATTTCATCATTTTCTATAGCATCTTTTGTTGTCCCTATCACATCTTTTTCATAAAACTTCATTTTTCATATAGAATATGATGCGAGTTTTAAATGTGGGATAAGATTCAATTTGATTCATCCATAGTGCATAGGAAATGTTAGCAGCATAATCGTATCTCTATTATTCGAAAAAAGAAAAGAAAATGTAGTGATACGAAAACGATAGAATCATGCCCTACAATGAGACGAAGACGAAAGAATTCAATTGGTCCCTAAATGACAAGGAAATCGTATAAAACTAAACCGCGGCTACGATATGCATCTGATAGAATTCACCAGTCGCATAGAAATCTATTCAAATTCATAAAGTAGCAATGACAAACATTACATTACAATAGATGGTATTTTTTATCATGGAAAAGTCACCAATCACCGCCGTATATGTATTATTCGAAATCATTTCCGCATCGCTTATAGTGTAGATTTTCTAAAATCAAGCCGTGCAATGAGATACAAAAGGAAGAATAGTATTCATATGACGCATGGAAAATGAATTATACGAGAATATGATACGAGTTTTAAGTGCGGGTTAAGATTCAATTTGATTCATCCATAGTGCATAGGAAATGTTAGCAGGATAATCGTATTTTTATTATTCGAAAAAAAAGAAAAAAAATGTAATGATATAAAAACGATAGAATCATGCCCTACAATGAGACGAAGACGAAAGAATTCAATTGGTATCCGAATGACAAAGAAATCATAACTAAACCGTGGCTAGGGTATGCATCTGATAGAATTCAACGGATTGCATAGAAATATATTCAAATTCATAAAGTAGCAATGATGAACTTCACATTTATAACACGGAGCATTGGTTTATGTTCGAAACGAACCAATATTTATGCGCCACCAAGGGAGAGCGAGATAGGTCCGAAAGGATATCATGAGAATTATGCATCATTCCTATGATGGTTAATAATATTCAATCGGACATTTTTAGCAGGGATATGCTGGTTTCAGTCTGTCGACGGACACAGTTTTCTGGTGTCCCTCTACATCGATCACGAATCGCCTGTCATCAAGTCGTTTGACAACCGTGTATGGCCCTGCGTAGGGCGGTTCGAGAGGCGGCTTTACGGTGTCGTTGCGAAGGTATACATGCGAGCATTGATAAATGCCTTTGAGGATGAACATCCGTGCCTTGTTGTGGTGAGCCGTTGCTGTAGGTCGCACTTCCGAATCATTTCTCGAAATTTGTTGATAAATATTTTCGGGTCGGCAAGAAGCTGGTGATTTATGAAAATTCTCCGTGTATTCTGAGGGTTATTCCGTACAGCATCTCCGCGCATGGGGCGCCAATGTCGTCCTTCAACGCAGCCCGCAAACCGAGGAGTTCTGTGGGTAATAGTTCTCTCCAGGGGATTTGCAGGTTAATGCCGTTTTCAACGTCCGATGTCATCGCTCAATAAGGCTGTTGGACGCAGGATGATACGCCGTTGTACGTATCCGTTTCGCCCCTATCAATTGAGATAACGACGAGAAGAGTGAGGATTTAAATTGTCTACCTTGGTCTGTTGTAATCATTAGAGGGGTTCCGAATCGGCAGATCCAGTTTTTGTAGAATGTTTTGGCGACGAAGTTAGCCGTTATATTCTTCATCGGAATTGCCTCCGGCCATCATGAAAAACGGTCCATTATTGTGAGGCAATATCGATATCCGTCTACAGTCGGAAGTTCGATAATATCCATGTAGATTTGCAAGAATCGGCCATCAGGTACGTCGATGTGATTCGGCTGCAAACGTTTGTGCCTGTGAATGTTTTACCGTTGACACGCTTCGCAGGTTCTGGACCATTCCAGCGCGTTATTTTTTATTTCCGGCCACATATATTTTTGCCTGAGGATGCGGCACGTGCTTCTGCCGCTCAGGTGCGAGAGTCCGTGAACTGACTCGAACGCTTTCCGATGTCGAGTCTTTGGTATGTACCGTCGCACCGTTCCTTCCAAGATATTGCAATATATGTTCATGTCGGGCTTGACGGACAACAACTGCAGTTGCAGTGGTGTTTCTCTATCGAGGAGTTTCTGAAGTTCATCATTGTTCGATTGCGCCTCCATTATCATCTGGGCCGATAGGACTTTCGACATGTCGATCATGTCTTTCGATCATGTCTTTCGACATGTCGACCATGTCGCTTCGATCTGAGACAATGCATCGGCGGCTATGTTTTCTCCCCCTTTCATGTATGTTATCTCCGTGGTGAACTGTCATATGAAATCGAGTTGTTGGTGTATGCTTTGCGACGTCTTTTCCGATCGTTGCCGGAAAGCGTATGTCAGTGATTTGTGATCCGTTCTGATTACGAAGTGCCTCCCATCGAGGATATTGTAGAAAAATTTGATAGCTTCGTAAATCGCTAAGAGTTTCCTGTCGTACGTGCTGTAATTCTTCTGCGCTGGGTTAAGCTTCTTAGAGAAGAATTCGACTGGTGTTCACTCGTGTTCCTCCAGCTGCTCCGGGGTCGTGCCGATTGTCGAGTTTGACACGTTCGTTGTTAGCGCGAGTGGCGCGTTTGGCGACAGATATCTCGTCAGTATAGCTGTTGCGATGCTTTTTTTGCACTCGTTGAACGTCTCCTCAGTTACCTGAGTTCACGGAATTCGGCTTTTGTCGTTTTCTTTCTTGGTTTTTTTAGGAACTCGTTTAATGGAGCCCGTACTTCTGCTGCGATTGGAATACAGCATCGGAAGTAATTGATGGATCCCAAAAATCGTCGCAATTCCATTATCGTTTCGAGTTTTGGAAATTCGAGGATCGCCGTGACTCGATCGGTTGGCGGCTTGTATCCTTCTTTGCTAATCTCGTATCTTAGAAACGTGAGCACTGCTTTCCCCAGGATGCACTTGTAAAGGTTCGACGTCAATCCGTGATCGTGGAATACGAATACAATCTCTCGAATACGATTTTTCGTGTTGGCGGTGGTCTTCCGGACTTTTTGAGGCCACGAATACGTCGTCTCTATAAATAACGACGAAGCCGATGTCCCTGAAAATCTAGTCCATGTACCGTTGGAACGTCTGTGACGCGTTGCGTAGGCCGAACGGCATCAACCAGGAACTTGTAAGCCCCGAAAGGTGTGGTTAAGGCTGTTTTCTCGATGTCGTCTTTTGCCATCGGTATCTGGTGATATGCTCTCGTGAGATCCAATTTTGAAAAGATGTTTTTCCCGTGCAGTCCTCGGAATAAGTCATGGCTGTGTCCTGTTAGGTATTGGTTTGGAACAGTAATTGTGTTTAGACCTCGGTAATCCCCGCACAGTTTCCATCCCCCGGCTGTCTTCGGTTGAAGGTTTACTGGACTGGTCCATGCGCTTTTTCACGGTCGAATCATCTTTCGGTCGAGTAAAAAATTAATTTTATCACGGAGAGCCATCAGTTTTTCCCCGACCACTTTACGTGGACGTTGGGCAACCGGTGGACCCATTGTTCGTATGTGATGTTCGATTTGGCTAGTAGCTTGCGGGCCGGTCAGTTTGGACGGCCTCGTGATGTCCACATACATTTTCAGCACCCTGGTTGTTGACTGTAGATATTCCATACACCGAAGCCTTTACCGTGGTGCCAGCAGACGTAAGCGACGTATTCCATGCGCTTTTTCACGGTCGAATCATCTTTCGGTCGAGTAAAAAATTAATTTTATCACGGAGAGCCATCAGTTTTTCCCCGACCACTTTACGTGGACGTTGGGCAACCGGTGGACCCATTGTTCGTATGTGATGTTCGACTTGGCTAGTAGCTTGCGGGCCGGTCAGTTTGGACGGCCTCGTGATGTCCACATACATTTTCAGCACCCTGGTTGTTGACTGTAGATATTCCATACACCGAAGCCTTTACCATGGTGCCAGCAGACGTAAGCGACGTATTCAGATCGAGGAGTTTTTTGTTTTTCAGGTCGATGAGTATTCCGTAATAGGCGATGAGATCTGCGCCAATGATCGGTGACTGGACGTCAGCAATGATGAACGGCCATCGGAACTCGCGTCTGAATCTCAGATCGACGACCATAACTTTTTGCCCGTAAGTTTTTATCGCCGTATTGTTGGCTGCGTACAGGTTTTCTCCACAGCAAACGTGCTTTAGCCTCACCGCTCTGAGGGGCATTACCGTTACCGACTACCGTGAATCGATGAGGAACGTGAAGTGAGTATTTGCGTCATGAATAGTGAGTCGATATTCAGGCGGTGTGGAATCATCAAGGTTTTTTCGCTGCCAGTGAGTTCCTGTACTGGTGACAGCGGCGCTAGTTTCCCTCGTTGGTTTTGTTTTGAAACTGCATGGCAATATACATTTGTATGCCTCGGCACCGAATTTTCGGTAATAACAGCACATAGTAGTATAGCTATGAGAATTCTAACCCAGGTCCTCTGAGGGGGGTGCGGAGCGGGGGGGGGGTTACGCGGGGCAGGGTATGATGTCACGTGGGGTGGGGGACTCGGCGGAGAGGCTGACATCACGCGGGGAGGGGGAAATCGTTGGAGCGGAGGAGGGGGGTTTATATCGATTATCGATTAATTGATCATCAATGATTAATCTTTATATATTTAAAATTTATTTTTGATTTATTTTTGGCTTATATTGTTAATTTCACGAATTTGATTATTTAGCGACTCTCGCCAGAGAGCCAAGTTGGTTGACCCGTGTCGCTGAGAGAAGCGATCGGGTTACACGTATGCATGAGAAAGAGAGAGCGAGAATGTGAGATGGAGCGACCGCATCGCATGCATGTGAGATAGAGCGACTCATTTGCATGTATGAAGACGTATACACTTTAGACATTCAACGATTAAAGCGGTTGGGTTTGTTGGGTGAAATCCCAAACAAACCCACGATTGTCTTCCAACATCTATTGCATCTCAAGGCCAAAATACCTGGGACATTCGCAAAAGAATAAAATTATGCGGATGTATTGCAAGCGCTTCGCGGATCTCGTCAAAAAAAGTTGATGTCGGCAAAAATGTAAAAGTCTATCGAAAAATATATAATGAACAATTACACACGGCATCAAGGATGCAGTTGTTATAGAAATGGAATATAAATCGTGATTGAGAGGTACACACTTTCAGTGTACATAGGTAAAAAGCAACGTTAAAATGTCGATTCAGCATCACGTGGTATCTCAACGTCAAAATATCTGAGATATTAACGAAAGAATAAAATTTTGCAATTGATTCTGCGAGCGCTTCGTGAATCCCGTTGAAGAAGTTCATGTCAGCAAAATCGTAAAGTCTACCGAAAAAAATATATAACGAAAAAATGCACACGGCACCAAGGATGCAGTTGTTATAGCAATGGAATATAAATCGTGATTGAGAGGTGCACACTTTCAGTCAATGTTTGAAATTCCGACATCGCGGAGTGCCTCGCGCAGTGACATGAGTGATAATATTGAAAAAAATCTATGCGAGCAAGGGGCTCAAATTAGTTCGGTAGAAGAGTACATTGTGTGGGAACAACGATGTAACGAGTATATGGAGTCGTTGGAAGAACAAAGTCCAATTAAACGACCGCGATTATCGATCGGAAATCGTCAATCGTTGGTAGCCCAAATTGCGTGACTTAAAGACTTCAAGAATTCGGTGCGTCAGCGTTTCATACACACGGGTACTGGTCATAGCAATCATGGATTCACATGGCGAGAAATGGATACGGCGTTCGATCTTGACTGGTGTAGTCATAAATCACAACCACATCGAACTTCAACAATTTCTCAAAGACGCTAGTGATGTCGTGCGTTCACGCGTTCACAACATTATCAACAATCATGGTAGGGTGAAAATTAATACCGTTTTTAACGGCGAATTTGTGGTGGGGGACAAGCGTGCAAATAAAAGCATTAATACTAAAAACTATGAACTTTTCAATACGTCTGATTTACGCGAGTGGTAAGATCAAAGAGTTATTGAGCCCATTTTGACATCGCTCGAAGAGTTTCAGGAACGCGACAACGGGTGGGCATTGTCACGAATATATAACTTGACGATGAATATTAAGAAATATAACCGAATGCATGCCGGATGCCACATAATGTTATCGCGGTTGATAATGCTGAAAAGAGCAGTTGTTAATGTGAAATCGAGTGATCAAGCATGTTTCGCATGGTCCGTAGTCGCCGCTCTTTATCCAGCCCAACATCACAGTGTGCGTGAATCTTCATAAGCGCACTACTCGACAGTGCTAAATGTTCAAGACATTGAGTTTCCAGTGACTCTGAATCAAATTACAAAATTTGAAATCCGTAATGACATTACAATCAATGTATACACCATTGAGAAGGATAGCGCTCTTCCAATTCGCGTGAGTGAGCGAAAAAGAGAAAAGCATGTCAATTTGCTCTACGTGGAAGATCCGCAGTAAAACATCGTTGGACATTTCGCGTGGATCACGAATTTATCAAGACTCGTCAGCTCACAGTTGACTAAACACTATGGACAGAAATATATTTGTGATAGGTACGTAGATTTTATATGATTTAATGTATCAAAATAATTAGTTCGAAACTGATTTTTTGTTTATCTTCGCAGATGTCTACACTACTTTCATTGGGAGCAAAAATTGCGAGGGCGCACTGCGGACTGTGGCCAGATCAACGACTGTGCCGTCCGTCTACCGAACGATACGAACAAGTTGCTCACTTTTAAAAACTTCAATCATAAGGAGCCACTTCCATTCGTAATATACGCCGATCTTGAGTGCGTTCTTGCGAAAACGAATGAACAAAACATGTACCAACACCACGAGGTTTCTAGTATCGCATACTACGTACATTGTTCATACGATCAATCGTTATGCAGATATGAATCGCACCGTAGTAGCGATTGCGTTGCATGGTTCGTCGAAGAATTAAAAAATGCAGCTTTGCATGTAAAAGATATTTTATCTTCAAATATCCCCATGGTACAGTTAACATCCGAAGGAGCTTGAATTTCGAAGCGCGATTAAGTGTCGAATATGTGAACAAGATTTTGCACAAACCGATACACGAGTTCGCGATCATTGTCATTTAACTGGACGTTACAGAGGCCCCGCCCATTCGAATTGCAATCTAAATTTCAATCTTTTTTCATTCCGGTAGTTTTTCACAATTTGTCTGGCTATGATGCGCATTTTATAATCAAAGAAGTAGCCACCGCCTTCGAAGGGAAAACTTACGTGCTTCCAATAACAAAAGAAAAATATATTTCGTTCAGGAAAACTGTTCAAACTACTACCGAAGAAACAAAAAACCAAATTAAATTACGCTTCATCGATTCATATAAATTTCTAGACACAAGTCTTGAGAAATTGGCATCATTTTTAACGATGGACAAACTGAAAATTTTACGCTCACAATTTGATGGCCTACCGATGCATGATTTTACATTATTAACACGAAAAGGTGTCTTCCCGTACGAATACATTGACCATGTCAGCAGATTGGAAGACACGTGTTTGCCGCCGCGCGACTCATTTTACAGTTCCTTGACCGGGAAAACGATCAGCGCGAGCGAGTACGTTCACGCTGAGAATTTCTGGGAGCGGTTTTCCATTCAAACGCTTGGTGAATATAGCGATTTGTATTTGAAGACGGATGTCTTGTTATTAGCAGATATTTTCGAAAATTTTCGTGATACGTGTATTGAAAGTTATAGGCTTGATCTTGCGTATTATTACATTCTTTCTGGATATACTTGGGACACCATGTTGAAATATACGCACATTACGTTTGAATTATTGACCGACATCGACATGACTTTATTCATCGAGCGAGGTATACGCGGAGGTTTAAGCCAATGTTCAAACAGATATGCACATGCTAATAACAAGTACATGCAATCGTACGATCCATTGAAATCATCATCATACCTGATGTTCTTCGATGTGATCAAGTTGTATGGATGGACAATGTGTCACCTTTGCCTTATGCTGATTTTCAATGGATCGACGACACATCGGACTGACGTATTATCCATAGCGCTAGATTCGTCTGTAAGCTACGTTCTCGAAGTCGATCTCGAATATCCGCAACGTTTGCATGATTCGCACAGTGACCTTCCGTTTTGTCCGACACGCGACAAACCACCTGGCAAGCGCCAAGAGAAATTGCTCACAACCGTATGCGATAAGAAGCGTTACGTGATACACCATCGCAATTTGCAACAGTGTATGCGTTATGGACTTAAAGTAGCGAAAATACACAGAATTTTGAAATTCACTCAATCCCCCTGGTTGCGTTCATACATCGAATTGAACACGCAGTTTCGCAGACGTGCTACAAATGATTTCGAGAAAAAATTGTATAAATTAATGAACGATGCAGTATTTGGTAAAACGATGGAAAACGTGCGAAACCGTGTAGACGTGAAATTTGTAACAAAGTGGGAGGGACGGTATGGGGAAGAGGCAATGATTGCTAAACCAAATTTTCACAGTCGAAGTATCTTTTCGGAAAATCGTATTGCCGTCGAATCGCGAAATCTGGAGGTAAAATTTAACAAGCCGATTTATGTGGGTATGTGAATACTCGACATTTCGAAAACATGTTTATATGAGTTTCACCACGAATTCATGATTCCGCTGTGTCAGCAAAACTGCAAGGTCATGTATACCGACACCGATAGTCTCATATACCACATCAAGTCTGACGACGTTTACGACGATATGAACCGTAACATTGACAAATTTGCTACGAGCGATTACCCGATGGAAAACCTGTACGGTTGACCATTAGTCAACAAGAAAATGCCCGGTCTCATGAAAGATGAAAATAATGGTATGGTAATGACGGAATTTGTGGGATTGAGACCAAAATATATGCTTTGCGAGTCGATGGTAAAAAAGACACGAAAAAGGTGAAAGGTGTGAAAAGTAATGTCGTCGCGCGAACAATAAATTTCAGTGACTACACTCGCTGTTTACGGGAAGAAATTGAGATGACTCGTCAGCAGTCTTGCATAAGATCGAAGCTGCACGAAGTTTACACTATTTCAGAGTCAAAAATTGCTCTAAGTCCACACGGTGACAAGCGGTATATCGTGCCGAAAAGTACGGACACGCTACCCTGGGGTCATTATAAAATATCATTGTAAATGTGTTTGTTAGGCTACATTATATGTATTGTTATAAAATAAAAATGGATAGATATAATGAATGTAGTAATGTAAATTTGATATATATTGGAAAATATTCATGTTATATATAATGCGAGTATGTTAATATTTACAGGATATAATAATTTATTTTGATAAGGAATGGTGAATGTATACATAAATAAAATGGTATGCCTATTGTAAATAAACTTTATGGAATTTTTCATATACTTTATAAAAGTTATTACAATATGTTATTTTTGTGTATCCACGAGTTTTGAGATTTATCCATTCCCAACCATTTAACATAAACATCATTGTCCTTTTTGCGTATTATCTTCTCCACGAGATATATGTTTGGATTGGCAACACGTTGCAGTTCGTATTCGTAGAATCCTCCGGCTATCGGATTTCCACTTGAGTCCTCGACTAGGTACGTTACAGGATAAGTTTGTTGCACCTTGACGATTTTAAACACTTCGGTGGTCCAATTTGGTGTGAAACCTTTTTCAAATATTGTCTTGAATTTGCTTACACGCACAAAATCATTGACTTTGAATCTTGCAGGAGCCGATATTTTTACATTGCTGTATACGGTGGTTAAGAGTTTCTCCGCGATCGCAGGAGTAACGTCGATGGGCCTCATGCCAATCGTACGATGATTTCGAGCATTGTACTTCATAACGAGTTGCGGTAACGCATCGATTCACTTGTAATTACCACTGAGTGTAAACATTTTCCACATTATTTTTGAGAGTGCGATTGAATCGTTCGACGACCGAGGCCTTCATAATAGAATACGTCCAATAATGATTGATGTTGTATTTCTCCATGAGTTTACATGGTAAAATTTACATGTTTGCATTGTAAAATTCTCTTCCTTTGTCGGTCTGAAGATTTTTCAGATATCTGCTATGATCGTGTATGATTTTCGCGATCGTTGTACCCATTTCGTTGCCAGTTTTACTTTTCAAGGGTACGGCCCATGCATGATTGCTCAACACATCGATGACGGTGCGGATGTAATTGTAGCCTTTGTTGAAACGTGAATACGGCCGCATTTCGACTACGTCAGCCTGCCACAAATCATCATACCCACGTACGATGACACGTCTTCGCAGAAAGTTTTCTCTTACTGGTGCATGTAATTCCTCCACGAGCTGATTTTCTTCAGACGTTTTTTCTTCTCCGAGCATATCGTGTGTTTGACCAGACGATTTTTACAAATCTTCCTGCGTTGTGTCAGCTACAGCGTCAGTTGCATACTGAATCGTTTTAGACGTATCGTTCATAGTTATTTGAAGCGTATCCTCTAGAACGATGAATTTCTTCTAAAATTCATCGAGGCGTTCTGATAACAGCTTGATTTTCATTTCCACGTAACGTTTATTAGTAGCATCGTAATCCCCCTCAGGTAGGGCTACGCCTCGTATTTTACGTGATCTTGCATCGAAGCCACTAGAGGTTAGACAAAGATCATTATCACGTGTATCATTTCTTATTAGCCCAGTCCACTGATAGTATGAATTATCCTGCGCTCCAAGCGATGATCCGAATTTATTAATCGATATCTCGGTATCAATAGTGATGAAGGAATAATCATTATCATTGATGCATAGGTTAATTTATAATGAGACCCGCTTCGCGAAGTTCCTCAATAATCGACATTATCTCATTGTCGTGAACGTTGTTACCCGCGTGTCGTGAAGCTTCCAACAAGCGCAAACGATCGACCAACTCATTGGGATCATTCCAATGCACGTAATCGGTTTTGTGGTTATTTAACGTCATGGCGAGCGGTATTTCTATACCTCTTCCAGTTTTTCGGTCGAAAGTCAATGGTCCAATTATATATTTTTACTTAAAGCCGTTGTTACCCAATACAGGATTGAGTATATTGCTCCCACGCCGATGTGCATTTGTTGCCAACAATATAATTTTATATTTGTTTTTGTCTTCCTCGGTGTATATTGCATCGTCAGGAATTCTCTTGAAGATTAGCTCATAGAGCCCAGGGGTTCCCAAGTATTTTATGCCATCGATGAATATATTATCATCATTATCCACATCGAAACGCTTATCGCTTAACATCATTCCTTCATTGGGAAATTTGACGCCATACACGTAAGCCAAGCTGGAATTTTTGTCTTTTGAAAGAATAGATGAAATATATTGTTGACCGAGTGGACCCAAATGTTCACGCAATGTATTTTGACCTTCAGCCGTTTGTAATTGACGTTGAACTGTAGACACGAATGATTCGGGCGTAGTCTCAAAAACGTCTTCTTCAACATTGGTGGCTGGCTGCAAGGGTACAGCGACCATCGGACAATGAGCTATCTTTGTCAATCACCTTGAAGCCATATTTGTGTTGCCAACACTTTTGACATAACACCAAAAAATCTTCATACGACATATCCGTATTTACATGTTCATTGTAAACATGTTTCAAGTTCGTACGATCTTGTTTAAATAAAATAAGCAGATTCACATTGTCGCGTATAAGATGCTTGGGAACCTTAGCATATGTTTGGCAAAGGTAGAAACAATCAATGCTCGAGTGTCTGCCCATCGCAAAGTACTCTCGTACTGTATCTTGCTTGTCACATGCTACGACATCGAAAATAAAAATGGAGTTCGGAAGCGCTTCGTGCGATGGGATAACATCACTATTATTTGAAAATTTAAAATAGCCAATTTCGTTAATCGATGTCAACAGATTTTCCAAATATTGATATTTTGGCTGTTGAAGCGATTTCGAGTATACATATAGGTTTGCAAAACGTACAGCATTTGGACTTTCTATTAAACTTAATAGAACATTGGTTTTCCCACAATTTGAAGGACCGCAAATAATGCTGCGTATCGTAAGTGGCAGCATGTCTCCATGCTTGCGTACTTGTTGACCCTCCATTACTCTATGGTCGAAATTGGTCACTTGAATCACCGTCGCTTGTTGCACAAAACGCATGTTTTCTCTCTCGAATCCAAACACACATTCGCCCAAAATGCGTCGTGTGAGGAGTATTTATAGGAGTGCACCGAGCCAAATCCGCTCAGTATTGAGAATGTTTTTGTACCTGTCGGACAACTGCAGTATTCTCCGCTTAACGGCTCATCAATTACAGTTTATTCCAAAAATTGTTTTGTTACAAAATTTTCATCACTTCGTTGACATTTAGTCGCAGAGGCTTCCCGAACATATGAAGGCTGATTCGGAAGTACAGCAATATCGCCGATGCACGCGCCATTGGAATTTACCAGGACAGCTAATACACATTGACGGTCCAGCACCGTTTATAAATAATTGTGCCGAATGTCAAAGAGAAAAGGCAACGGTTTGTTAAATCGTGCAATAAATGCACTTCCGATCGAGTTACATATTCCCGGGTACCAATTTTGTCGACCAGGCACTCAGTTAGAGCAGCGATTGGCACGGGGTGATCGTGGTATAAATCCATTGGATGCCGCTAGTCGCGACCACGATATAGCCTATTCTCGAAGCAATCATTTAGGCGAAAGACACGTTGCGGATAATATACTGGCAACAACGGCACGAAAACGTATTACTGCGAGAGATTCGAGTTTTGGCGAGAAAACAGCAGCGACCGCTGTTTGGGCGACTATGAAAGCAAAAACGAAATTCGGCATGGGAATGAAGACAAAGAACTCATCGACAAAGAAAAAAAACCGTTAAGAAGAGACTACGGCCCATAGCAAAGCGTGGCGGAATTTTGCCAATGTTACCATTGCGGGAGTTCTTGGTTTACTGGCTGGTCGGGCAGCTGGAATAGCAAAGGCTGTGAATGATAGCAAAGCGGCGCAACGTCAACTTGAAGAAATACAACGTCATAATCGAGCTATAGAAGGCTCTATCTCGCTCCCTATAAGCGTGGACAAGGATGTTCAACTAAGAAAGAAAACGCCAAAACACGGTGAAAATGCCCATGGGTGTAACAACTAATGTACAATTGGAATGCTTAGTCAGGCGTATGCGCATACCATTCTTCAGAGGGGTCTTCATGCGCAATAATTTACCAGTTTATGGTGGCGTGCAACTAGATGAGAGCGGTATCGTAAATTTGGACCATGCCGATGGTCCCGGTACGCATTGGGTAGCCTATGCCAAGAGGGAGGTCATATAATATATTTTGATAGTTTTGGAAATCTTCGACCGCTCAAGGAGTTGGTGCGATCTTTTGGACCAAATACCACAAAAATGCAATACAATCGAACATCTTATCAGAATTATAATCAGAGTATTTGCGGGCAATTGTGCTTGCAATTTCTTCAAAACGCCGATGATCAATATGTATTTAAGCCGTGACAATGTGTCAATCAACTCAGTATTCGAAGGAAACATGTCACTGACGCTTACGTTGACCGGCAAGAGTAGCCTTTAACCGCAAATTATTTTCCCGCTATAGATTTCAATGATGGCTGTTATGAGCCCGGTTTGACGGATTTCGAAACTTATCACACAATACCAAATGTGAATTCATCAAACAACAAATTTTACTTTGACAATGATGACAAGGAAATTATAATTTCTGAAGGATCGTATAAATTGAGAGCCATAAATGCGTATCTGTATCGTGCAATTTTACTCAAAGGGGTTGATAGCGGTGATGATGCTGAAAATGAAATTGTTCCTCGAAAGGTTGATAACGATGACCTCGATGAAAATGGCGAATACCCAATCGTGCTACGCGCTAATCATAATACACTAAAGAGCGAAATCAAATGTGCGTACAGAATAAATTTCAGTAAACCTGACAACGTAGGATCCCTGTTGGGATTTTCATCAAATCGAATACTACATCCCTGGAAATGGCAAGAATCTGATGTACCGATAAACATAATGAATGTCAACATTATCCGCATAGAATGTAGTGTCACCACTGGTGCGTACTGCAATGGCGAGCGTGTACCCGGGAAAAAAAGTTCATGCCTGAGTGGATATGTTCATATATGTTTCAGATATTGTCATATATGTTTCAGATATCGTCATATATGATTCAGATATTGTCATATATGTATCAGATATATTTATATCTGACATTTTACAGTATCATATATGATTAGGTCTGATCATATTCCACATCACACATGCTTAAAGAAGATCATATCTGATCACATATATCCCGGGGAAAATGGTCATATCTGAGCAGATATTGATTGACGATATCAGACCACCCGGGGAAAAAATTCATGCCTGAGTGGATATGTTCATATATGTTTCAGATATTGTCATATATGTTTCAGATATCGTCATATATGATTCAGATATTATCATATATGTATCAGATATATTTATATCTGACATTTTACAGTATCATATATGATTAGGTCTGATCATATTCCACATCACATATGCTTAAAGAAGATCATATCTGACAATATATCCCGGGGAAAATGGTCATATCTGAGCAGATATGCTCATGTAGGTGTTTATCTGCAAAATAAATGAATCTGATCGATCGTGCATGGTCAAAGATGAACATACATGTATTTTTATGCGCTCAGGGGTAGCTCTATATCTAGTCAGATATGATCGCGCATAAGTAAATATGTGCAGATATGAATTTGTAGCTGAACATGTCTGCCCATATGTGGTCATGTCTAACCAGATATAGTACAATTCACGACTACATTCGAGCTCACACATGAATAGACTTGAATATGTGCGCGCATGCATGAACATGCGCGTATGGATGAATACGCGCCATACCAACCAGATATGGATGAATACGCAACCGAACCCAACTCGTGCATGATCAGGTCTGAAAATATTTGCCCATGTACGATTGTATCTGCCCAGATATGGAATTATACTCGAATTCATCCAATTGGATCTACAGGTGTGTAAGTATGAAACCGGAATTTTTGTACAGAAAAAACACGTTTATTGTAATGATATGATACAAAGTATCATATCATTACCGTAGGTACATCCGCCAGTTGTTGTTGTGTTTGAGCGTCGTCTTCGTCCAGCAAGGCTTGCAGGTCAGCGTCTTCAAACTTTTTCGGTGGTCTTCCACGTTCTTCGTTCCTCACGTCAAAATCGCCACTTTTGAACCGTTTGAACCACTCGAAACACTGTGTTTTACCGAGAGCATGCTCACCAAACGCCTCCACAAGCATTCGATGCGATTCGGCTGCGGTTTTCTTCAGATGAAAACAGAAAAGTAGTGCTGTCGGCAAATCGTAATTTGTTGGCACAAAACTCGACATGTTTATCTGTAATAAACTAATGCTACTGAATGAAACTCGTGTTATTGTGAGTTGGAAATCTTTGTCGGATATCAATACAATAACAAGACACCGCTGACGTGATGTATCGGTAACTGCATCGACATCTAGCGCCACCTATGGGCAAATTCCGGTTTCATACTTACACACCTGGTATATGATCATCGCTGAACATGCTTGCCCACGTGTGATCAGATCTAATCAAATATGAATCAATTGATTCATATTTCATCAATTGATTCATATTTGAACGTATTCATCCATACCTGGTTGGATATGTTCATGCATGCGCGCACATATTCAAGTCTATTCATGTGTGAGCTCGAATGTAGTCGTGAATTGTACTATATCTGGTTAGACATGACCACATATGGGCAGACATGTTCAGCTATAAATTCGTATCTGCACATATTTACTTATGCGCGATCATATCTGACCAGATATAGAGCTACCCCTGAGCGCATAAAAATACATGTATGTTCATCTTTGACCATGCATGATCAGATCAGATTCATTTATGTTGCAGATAAACACCTACATGAGCATATCTGCTCAGATATGACCATTTTCCCCGGGATATGTGATCAGATATGATCTTCTTTAAGCATGTGTGATGTGGAATATGATCAGACCTAATCATATATGATACTGTAAAATGTCAGATATAAATATATCTGATACATATATGATAATATCTGAATCATATATGACGATATCTGAAACATATATGACAATATCTGAAACATATATGAACATATCCACTCAGGCATGAATTTTTTCCCCGGGTGGTCTGATATCGTCAAATCTAATCATACATGCTCTGATATAGTCAAATCTAATCATGTATGCTCTGATATGGCCATTTTTCTTATGCATGATTAGACAAGATCCAGATATGATCAATCATATCTGGATCATATATAATCCAAATATAATCAGATGTGATTTGTTCTGATAATTTTTTCTCGGGATGATCATACATGCTCAGATATAAGCATACATGATCTGTCATGACACTATATGAACAGATATAGCCAATTCTCTTGTCTGATCATATCTGATTCTACAGATATGCTCAGATATAAACATACATGATCTGTCATGACACTATATGAACAGATATGACCAAATCTCTTGTCTGATCATATCTGATTCTACAGATATGCTCAGATATAAGCATACATGATCTGTCATGGCACTATATGAACAGATATGACCAAAGCTCTTGTCTGATCATATCTGATTCTACAGATATGATTCAGATATGTTCAGATATGATCTTTTTTTCCCGGGTACACACAATGCATGAATGTTTGCCGAGCGTACCACCAGGATATAAGATATCGGAAACGCCTGCGCAAATAATTTATCTTCTGATCGTTGTGCGGAGCATCACGGATCTAACGATACGTATCGTGGATCAAAAGAGAAAACTACTCGATTTTCGAGGAGAAGAAAGTACGGTGAGATTGCACATACGAAAGTGACGCTTATGATGCTCGTTCTGTACGACACGGAATACGCCAGAGACAATATTTCTACGCGAGATAATACGATTCCACACGATAATACTCTTGCAAGAAGACAAGCGGCATTGAGTGTTAAATTAGCCGCAAAGAAGAAACTCAGTGCAGCGAATCGTGAATTTTTAGAATCTCTGGGATTGAATTTACGACATACTTGAGGCAAAAGAATGACTGACGTTTTGAATATCAGTAGGGAGCTAATCTTTGACGATCGTATCATCAAAATTGAGACTCATACGTACAATCCGTATGCCAACTCAACGTTTGGACACAGCGATAAAATACGAATTCCTATACAACACCAAGACTTGTACACCCTACCATCTGAAAGTTTTCTCTACGTTGAGGGAAAGTTCACGGTGCTTAAAAAACGTGATGATCAAGCAATAGTAGTATTGGGAAACAATTGCGTTGCATTCATTGTTGATGAAGGTCGTTATGAGCTCGATGGTGTAGAGGTTGATCGCAATCGAAACGTTGGAATAACAACCACGATTAAAAACTACATCTCTCTAAGCCCTGAGAGGAGTCATACTTTGAAAAATGCTGCGTGGGATGTAACACAAAATAATGGGGGAAAATACTTCAATTTTTGTGTACCTCTCAACATATTGCTAGGATTCTGCGAAGATTACATGAGCTAATTCTGATACGTTCGCGCAATGATAACAATTGTGTATTCAGTCAGCATCCATTAGTAGAGGCAGAAGTTGAATTGCTCAAGATACAATGGCGTATGTCTCGCGTAATATTAAATGAGGTAACTAAATCGTCATTACTTCGAACATTGGAAAGTGGGCGATACTTGAATATGAGCTTTCGCTTGTGGGATCTATACGAGTATCCACTGCTTCAAAGCACAACGACCCTGCTAAAAATGTCTGATAGAAAACGAAAAAAAAATATTTCGTTTTGGTTCGTGTTTCTGATTCCAGTTTTTCATAAACATCTGCAGATTATTATGATGGGAATCGTATCGGATGATGATGAGTTTATAATATCGAGCTCCAATTCGAATTAATAGCGAATGAATGATACCATCCCATTGCGTAGGATTGCGATATACGACATATGTTGTTTATATGTGTGAATCTATTCGTATATGCCATGTATGATTGTACCTTTCGTTTTCGTTGTTTGTTATAAATGTATATGCACGAATGTATTACGTCGTATAAAACAGCATGTATAGTTTCCTTTCGTGTTTCTGATTCGTATATTGCGCAATCAGGATCGTATTTGTGTGAACCAAATTTGATCATGTTCTATATAAATACTGTATAAAGAATACTTTCATGCAGTTGAATTTGGCATTCTTCATAGGATTATTATAAAGTTGAATCATATACCTATCAATAGTATATATAGTACGAATATGCCAATGAAAATGAATCATTTTAAATACGATACGTTTCATTGCAGTTGAGCCTGTATAATATTCATTATTCGTAGTATTTCATTGAAAATGTATGTACTACGTAATGAAGAATACAGTAACTGCTAACGAAAATGAATCATTCTGAATGCGATACGTCTCATTGAAGTTCAGGCTGTATTATTAATTACTAGTAGTATTTCATTGCGAATTTATGTACTACGTAATAAAGAATACAGTATGACATGTCAATGAAAATGAATCATTTTGAATGCGATACATCTCATTGCAGTTCAGGCTGTATTTTTAATTACTAGTAGTATTTTATTGCGAATGTACGTACTATGTAATAAAGAATACAGTATAATATGTCAATGAAAATGAATCATTTTGAATGCGATACGTCTCATTGCAGTTCAGGCTGTATTATTGATGACTAGTAGTATTTCATTGCGAATTTATGTACTACGTAATAAAGAATACAGTATGATATTTCAATGGAAATGAATCATTTTGAATGCAATACATTTCATTGCAGTTCAGCCTGTATGATTAATTACTAGTAGTATTCCATTGCGAATGTATGTACTACGTAATAAAGTATAAAGTATGATATTTCAATGAAAATGAATGCGATGCGTACTACGTAATAAAGAATACAGTATGACATTTCAATGAAAATGAATCATTTTGAATGTCATGCGTCTCATTGCAGTCGAAGCATGCAAATTTTCATATTTAAAAACCACACGAATTAAGTATTTAATACATATTGCTCGGCCTGTAAAATGAAAGGTACACAGAGAAGAGTCAAGCACAGTTTTATACACTGCTTTTGGATCGATGAATTATTTTTGTAACGCAAATAGATAAAAGGATCCAACCTACGTTAAAAACCAATGGGTTTTTATATTGCTGTTGTATATATACGAGGGTGGGGTGAAAAGTTTCCGGCCTGACCAAGGAAAACGATGTTTAAACATTTTTTTTTGCTTTATTTTTCGACATAATCTCCATCAACACTGATACATTTCTCATAACGGTGTTCTAATTTAGTTATACCAGTTTTAAACGTAGATTCGTCAAGGTCCTCAAAATACTGATTTACAGCTTCGATAACTTCTTCGTTGCTCTTAAATCTTTTTCCGCCAAGCCATTTTGTGAGGTTAGGAAACAGGTAATAGTCGCTGGGGACTAAGTCTGGAGAGTAGGGAGGGTGCGGCATTAATTCAAACTTCAATTCGTGGATTTTGGACATGGCAACAATCGACGAATGCGCTGGTGCGTTATCGTGATGAAACAAAACTTTTTTCTTCGCCAAATGAGGTCGTTTAATTTGCACCTCGTGCTTCAAACGTTGCAATAACTCTGCGTAGTATTGACCAGTGATAGTCTTACCCTTTTCAAGGTAATCAATGTATATAATTCCTCTCGCATCGCAAAAAACAGTAGCCATAACCTTGTTTGCCGATAAAATTGTCTTTGCCTTCTTTGGGGTTGGTTCCCCTTTTCCAACCCACTGTTTTGACTGTTCTTTATTTTCAGGAGTGTAGTGGTGAACCTATGTCTCATTAACAGTTATAAATCGATGCAAAAATTCGTTTGGATTACGCCTATACAGCGCCCAATTGTCGGTAGAAATGGTTTTTTGAAGCAGTTTTTGGTCGAGCGTTAGCAAACGCGGCACCCACCTTGCACACAGCTTTTCCATGTTAAAATGGTTGTGCAAAATATTTCGCACACGTTCAGCTGACATCCTACAGGTCTCAGCTATCTCATGCACTTTCAACCTGCGGTCTTCCAACACTATTTTATGGATTTTTTCAATCATTTCTGAAGTTGTGACTTCAACGGGCCGTCCTGAGCGAGGCTCGTCAGAGGTGCTCACACGACCCATTTTAAATTCAGAAACCCACTGCTTGATAGTTGAATATGATGAGGAGGAGTCTTCTAGTGCTGAATCCATCTCTTGTTTTATTTGTTTTGGTGTAAAACCTTTCAATGGAAGTATTTAATGACAGCACGTTTTTCCAATTTTCCCATTTTTACGAAAACAACGGAAGCGTCTCGCGCAATGTGCTCTCAAACGCAAACTAACGTAGCGATTGGGCTGAAACTGTACATACAAGCGCGGTAGGAATGGTACTGTAGGACGCCGCTCCAAAACTAGACCTAGTGGCACCATCTCCTGGTCAGGCCGGAAACTTTTCACCCCACCCTCGTATATATGTATATATAAATATCTCGTCGCCATCGTGTACAAGAGTAAAAAATGGCCGAAAATATCGGGCTGACTTTGTATAATGATACGAAAACGATAGAATCATGCCCTACAATGAGACGAAGACGAAAGAATTCAATTGGTCCCTGAATGACAAGGAAATCGTATAAAACTAAACCGCGGCTACGGTATGCATCTGATAGAATTCACCCGTCGCATAGAAATCTATTCAAATTCATAAAGTAGCAATGACGAACTTTACATTACAACAGATGGTATTTTTTATCATGGAAAAGTCACCAATCACCGCCGTATATGTATTATTCGAAATCATTTCCTCGTCGCTTATAGTGTAGATTTTATAAAATCAAGCTGTGCAATGAGATACAAAAGGAAGAATAGTATTCATATGACGCATGGAAAATGAATTATACGAGAATATGATACGAGTTTTAAGTACGGGATAAGATTCAATTTGATTCATCCATAGTGCATAGGAAATGTTCGCAGGATAATCTTAGTTTATTATTCGAAAAAAAAGAAAAAAATGTAATGATACAAAAACGATAGAATCATGCCCTACAATGAGACGAAGACGAAAGAATTCAATTGGTATCTGAATGACAAAGAAATCATATACAACTAAACCGTGGCTAGGGTATGCATCTGATAGAATTCAACGGATCGCATAGAAATCTATTCAAATTCATAAAGTAGCAATGACGAACTTCACATTTATAACACGGAGCATTGGTTTATATTCGAAACGAACCAATATTTATGCGCCACCAAGGGAGAGCGAAATAGGTCCGAAAGGATATCATGAGAATTATGCATTATTCCTATGGTGGTTAATAATATTCAATCGGACATTTTTAGCAGGGGAAACACTTATTGGACTGTGAAAGCTGCCTCCCAGCTAGAGAAACCAAGATATGTAATATTTGCGCTGCAGACTGGGAAAAAAAAATTCTATGGCAAAGGACATTACACTATTCGACGACTGCAAACTCGCCAATGTTAAACTTTATCTCAACTCGGTATCCTATCCTTACGATGATTTGAATTTGGACTTTGATAAAAACAGATTCGCCATTTTGTTCAATATGTACTCTCGATTCCGTAAATCTTACGAGGGTGGGGTGAAAAGTTTCCGGCCTGACCAAGAGATGGTGTCACTAGATCTAGTTTTGGAGCGGCGTCCTACAGTACCATTCCTACCGAGCTTGTATGTACAGCTTCAGCCCAATGGCTACGTTAGTTTGCGTTTGAGAGCACATTGCGCGAGACGCTTCCGTTGTTTTCGTAAAAATGGGAAAATTGGAAAAACGTGCTGTCATCAAATACTTCCATTTGAAAGGTTTTACACCAAAACAAATAAAAGAAGAGATGGTTTCAGCAGTAGGAGACTCCTCCCCATCATATTCAACTATTAAGCAGTGGGTTTCTGAATTTAAAATGGGTCGTGTGAGCACCTATGACGAGCCTCGCTCAGGACGGCCCATTGAAGTCACAACTTCAGAGATGATTGAAAAAATCCATAAAATAGTGTTGGAAGACCGCAGGTTGAAAGTGCATGAGATAGCTGAGACCTGTAGGATGTCAGCTGAACGTGTGCGAAATATTTTGCACAACCATTTGAACATGGAAAAGCTGTGTGCAAGGTGGGTGCCGCGTTTGCTAACGCTCGACCAAAAACTGCTTCGAAAAACCATTTCTACCGACAATTTGGC
This sequence comes from Ophion obscuratus, assembly GCA_964007375.1. Taxonomy (NCBI): domain Eukaryota; kingdom Metazoa; phylum Arthropoda; class Insecta; order Hymenoptera; family Ichneumonidae; genus Ophion; species Ophion obscuratus. The sequence goes on along the minus strand of OZ023316.1, from coordinate 12,063,205 downwards.
GCTGTATAGGCGTAATCCAAACGAATTTTTGCATCTATTCATAACTGTTAATGAGACATGGGTTCACCACTACACTCCTGAAAATAAAGAACAGTCAAAACAGTGGGTTGGAAAAGGGGAACCAATCCCAAAGAAGGCAAAGACAATTTTATCGGCAAACAAGGTTATGGCTACTGTTTTTTGGGATGCGAGAGGAATTATATACATTGATTACCTTGAAAAGGGTAAGACTATCACTGGTCAATACTACGCAGAGTTATTGCAACGTTTGAAGCACGAGGTGCAAATTAAACGACCTCATTTGGCGAAGAAAAAAGTTTTGTTTCATCACGATAACGCACCAGCGCATTCGTCGATTGTTGCCATGTCCAAAATCCACGAATTGAAGTTTGAATTGATGCCGCATCCTCCCTACTCTCCAGACTTAGCCCCCAGCGACAATTTTATTGTTTCCTAATCTCAAAAAATTGGTTGGCGGAAAAAGATTTAAGAGCAACGAAGAAGTTATCGAAGCTGTAATTCAGTATTTTGAGGAGCTTGATGAATCTACGTTTAAAACTGGTATAAATAAATTAGAATACCGTTATGAGAAATGTATCAGTGTTGATGGACATTATGTTGAAAAATAAAGCAAAAAAAAAATTTTTAAACATCGTTTTTCTTGGTCAGGCCGGAAACTTTTCACCCCACCCTCGTATTATGGCTGTAATAGTGATAATTCTTTGCTCTCCATCGCAAAGTTTCAATATAACGGCCCTCTCACGGTTATCGATTGCTCGCGTCAGAACGAGTCTGTGAAAAATGCTACCGTGGACGTGCGAATAGAATTTGAATGTAAGGAAGATTTGCCACCAAATACTACTGCCTATTGTTTGATCTTGCACGAACGCGTTGTTGAATATTGCCCATTGACAAACATGGCTCGTAAAATTGTATAGATCAGCAAGTAACCCCCGCTCGATGAATAAATAATTTAAAGATGAGTTTCTAAAATATTGACGTCAGTCATCAATTGATCTTGCTATCGACTTGATCGAGCCAATACATCATCGTTATGTCTGTACCTACATTTGTCGATCTACAAGGGTTCATTGTTGGGAGAAATTTTGTCGTGAAGAAAGTAGCGATTCTGAGAGCGGAATGTGTGCTCTCTCATTACATTTTCGCGAGTATCATACCATGGAGACTTCTCACAAAATCTGAAAGATACGAAGCGTCATGGCTGATTCGGAATCATCATGGTCTAAAGTGGGCCTATGGAAACGTTTCATATAGCATGGCTCAAGGTTCAATAACGACTGCAGTTGTGGGTCCAACGGAAGACGATATGTATCCTATCGTATATGTTGACGGCTATGAAAAACGAGAATGGCTAGCTGATATATTAAATATAAAAAATGATCTAGTTATTGAAACGTTGGACGTGGACAATGGCGATATGGATACCTTGAGTAAATTAGGCGTAAGCTATACTCTACGATGCGAAAAGCATGAAAAAAATTGTGCATTACAAAATGTATTTAAAATGTTTAATTGGTGGTTGAATCATAAAGATTCATGCAAATAAACGAAATGTGACATTATGTGATTTTTAAATTCTCCTCACCCCTTTCTTTGTTACATTATCTATTACGAGATTACACAGTTGTATAAAATATTGCTCTCAAACGTTCGAGAGACGTTCGTGAGACGTTCGAGAGACGTTCATGAGACGTTCATGAGACGTTCGGAGACATTCATGAGACGTTTGTAGCCGCTCGGAAACGTTCATGAGGCGTTCGTGAGACGTTCAAGAGACGTTCGGAGACGTTCATGAGACGTTCGAAAGCGTTCAATAGTTATTTGAAGACGTTCAATATATGTTCGAAGATGTTCGTGGGTTTGTTTGGGATTTCACCCAAAAAAAACCCAACTGCTTTAGTCTCTCCCTCTCTCTCTCCCTCCCTCCCTCTCTCGCTCTCTCTCCTCTCTCTCTCTCCCTCCCTCTCTCTCTCTCTCTCTCTCTCTCTCTCTCTCTCTGTCTCTGTCATGCATACGTGTAATTCGATCGCTTCTCTCAGCAACACGGGTCAACCAACTTGGCTCTCTGGCGAGAGTCGCTAAATAATAAAATCCGTGAAATTAACTATATAAGCCAAAAATAAATCAACAATGAATTTTTAATATATAAAGATCAATCATCGATGATCAATTAATCGATAATCGATATATACCCCCCTCCGCCGCTCCAACGATGTCCCCCTCCCCGCGTGACGTCATGCCCTACCCCGCACCCCCCTCAGAGGATCTAGGTTAGAACTCTCATAGCTATACTACTGCACATCGCAGCATTATTGGGATCGTTTGACTGGGATCGTCTCCGTGACCTGTCGTTGTTCGCCTTGGATCGTCTGCGTGACCTGTCGTACCGTTTGTCGTCTCTTGCCACACCGTCTGCCGTGGTCCTAAGAAATTGAGCAAACATGTGTTGCAGTTCTTTGACTTCCTCGGAGAGTTTGGTGGAGTCTGCGCACCCGCGGCTGTTCCTCGTCGGTACCGAGCTTGTCGCCATCACTTGAGATGTGCACACTGCGTCAAGGACTCGTTCGGCCATTTCAGCGAGTGTATAGAGACCGATATTTGCTGACATGACGAACATGAGGCGGATAAGCAGCGGCATTCAGTTGAGTCATAACGAGTGTAGCACGTCATCGCCTACCCCCCCCCCCCCCCAGCGGCCGGATCCTTTATTTGTCGTAGCAGCTGCTAGGGCTTTTTATTGTCTAAGCTGAACTCATTTAGCAATTTCGATACTTGCGTTTTTCTCGATTTTGAGAATATTTGAATGGTAGTGTTTTTAAGATTGTTGTACTTGCCTCGGTCTGGCGGGTTCAGCACCACGTCGGTTATCTCGTCGATGGTACCAGCGTCGGGGGCTTTTAGGAATGCGATGTACTTTGCCTCTTCGCTGCTGACCCTTGAGGCAGCAAAATTCGATTCGATAATGTCGACGATGTCGAAAACCATACGTCTGGTATTTCGCAACGAAATGGCGTCCGTTGGATTTTGCTGATGGCGGAGATCACGTTTTCGTTGAGAAAGTCTACTACGTTCCCCCGGATATTTTGAGTCTTCGTTTCTGTCCTCATTGCAGTCTCAAAAATTATTGGCTTCGTCGCCTTCGGCCATTGTGGCTTCGGCGCCCAAATTTTTTTTTAGTTGAGTATGCCGGCGTGCGCGGGGTCGACATGTCTTTTTTCGCGACGCCCCGAGAGTTCCTTTGTTTGTTGTAACCCGCACTTTTCACCGATTAACGCGGCGGGGTCACCCGTTTGTGGGTTTTCAACACTGGGATAATAATTAACTCAACTCTCGGTGAACTCGGGATAACAGGATACTATATTCATGTTTTATTTAGCAAATACAACGTTCGTCGCTATCTTTTCTCCAAGTGCATCGGTAAGAACGTCCGTAGCGGGGCGCTAGCTCTGAAGCGACTTTGTTACTTTTTGGCATTTCGCGATTGGACAAGACGACCTCCCTAAGGGTTAATACTTGTTTTCACCGGCGGTACTTGCCGTGGCCGTTCGACTCCTTGCATCGCTCCGTCGGCAAACGTTTTAAGGTTGACGGTGTTTCAGGTGGCAGGACCGCCACACACTTAATGTAATCACCGAGGGTTCAAAAATACATATTTTTACAAATAGATGTACAATATAAATGAAAATAGTTCAAATACGTACGTTTAATATGACGATTATTTGAAAGCTAACAGTTGGTAACAGTTAATCGGCTCCATGCATAAGCAAGCCCCTCGTACTTCACCTCCGACGGCTAAACCCCATACAACCTTAATTCAGTGGCATGTCACCGGCAGCAAAGCAAAGACGAACTAGTTCGGACTACACTAATACATTTTGTTATATATACGGAGAGTATGCTATTCAAACATTTATAAAAACAATTACAGATTTCCTGCACCGTGCTTTTTTTCTTTTTCGGGATAGAAATAAAGGCTCGAGATAAAGCCGCAAAAAATATTGTCTCCTTCAGCGAAGAGCAAGAAGAACTGTTACATCCTAGCGAATATGCCTTCTCTCGGTTATTCCCAATGTTCTCATTTGCCCTTATAAGCTTATTATTAAATGTATAAAACTAAGAATAAAATAAAAAGGAACGTGCGTACGTTCCGCACGCATATTCAAATAACAGCGATATATACACGATAGCCGCACTGCTACAGTCATCGACTTTTCCTATCCCATTGGCTGTCAACAAGAACACGTTCTCAGGCGCATATTCCAAGAAGAGCTGTCGAACGAAAAATCAACCATCAGCTTGATCAAAAGACTCCAAAAATCCTACGCCGTCCCATCCGTATGGTGACCAAGAGAAGCCTCGACCCTAGATTATTTAAACATAACATAGACTAGACGGCCCCGCCGAACTTATAACTCCGACTAAATAATAAGACATCCGGTCTCGCAGCGTAGTCCGATATACAAACTTCTCGATATGAGAAGTCACCAGAGCCATAAATTGACAACACAAACCATGCGAATGCTTAGGTCTCAGATATCGAACTCTATATCCCATGCGCTTTTTCGCCGAAACACGGGACAAAGGTCTCCTACCTTCCACGCGTGCAAATTCTATGTAAGGAATGATCGAGATCAATTCTGCGAATCATGAATATCGCGACCAATCACGCTAAACGTTAAAGCTCCTTCTCCCACAATTTATCCCCTCCTAATTTTCATATCAAGAAAGACTTCCTTCCTGAAGTCAGTCTTCCAACAATTTCCATCGCGTTCAGATCAAGTCTTCCAACAATTTCCATCGCGTTCAGATCAAGTCTTCCAACAATTTCCATCGCGTTCAGATCAGTCTTCCATCAATTTCCATCGCGTTCAGATCTCAGTCTCGCAAAATCTTCCATCAAATTAACTTCACTTCTTAATCTTGTTCAGACAGAATTCGAAGGATAGTACCGATATCATAGAGTGTTGAATATTATACATCTTCGGGTTTTGACCGAAGCGTCGTATAAAAGTTTAGTCGACTCTCACGACCTCGAGTCCATAAAATAGTTCAAGTGCTGTTTACTACGCGTATATACATAAATACTCTCAGCGCCCCAAGAGTCTGGTGCTGGTGACCGCTTTCCGAACGCTAAGCGTGGCGTCCGTCATCGAGGCCCTTATCTGCGAGCGACAACCGATACTATTGCGAGCGAGCGTACCTTCACACTGCTACACTCACAAACACAGCGACCAATGTAAGCGACAAATTTCATTTTATGTTAATCCGATTGTTCCTCCGGCTTCATAGTCATTTTCATTGTCAATTTTTCTGTATAAGCAACTTTATTCATCCGATCACTTATTTGTAATAAACCTTTAGTTAAGTTTGTACAAATTCGTCGGATTATTTCTAAATACCAATCACTGCATGACTTCCTAACTTCTAAGTCATTCCAAGCACTACCCCTTTTTACCCTCATCCCGTGCTATTGCGCTTGTCATAGGCAATAAAGGAGGGAATCAAAAAAATATATATCCACGTCCCTTCCGGACGTGACAGAACCACTCCCGACAAAACATAAAAATCATCGAAGATAGGTATCAGGGAAGATGGGACACTCACATGATGAGTGATTACGCTTGAAGTTTCGTACGCGACTGCTGCGACAAGTCTCCCTCAAGAAAATCACGAAAAAGAAGCTCACCTAATGCAATAATATTTTTAATAAAGTTAAATTTCTCAATAAAATTAAATTTGATAAAAAATTGTATATTTCCGTGTTTTTACCTCGAATGTCAATATTAAGTGTTAAAATAGAATAAGTATAGAGATAAGTTTAGAAAAAATATACAGTTTTGCCAAGTCAAACCGACTTTTGAGCTGTGTTATCAACTTCTTTATGACGATCGCGTTGCTTCTTTCTTTATATGTTGCAATTTCTCATGAGAATTATTCTTATACATCTTGTAAGGGGCTATACCAGTGTGACACTTAAAAAAAATCGATTTTTTTGCCTTTTTCGACAGTTTATACTTTCAAGAATATCATTATCATTTATATCATTTACATCAATATAATTTTATCTGACAAAAATCGATATTTACATTTTTAATCGCGTTTCTTCTTGAAATGAGATTTTTTTAATTTGCCAACGCAACCCAAAGAGCAATTATCCAATTTACTTGAAATTTGAACTCAGTACTCTTGAATATATTTACTCTACAATGACGTCGTAGGATATTTTTGATTGGATGAAAATTGACGATTTGGCATTGAAAAAAAAACGACCATCTGATAGGCAAGAAAACAGACTTTTTTTTTATAGCTACGCCATTTTGTTAGATTTTGATATTTTTCGAAAATCCTACGTCATTGTACAGGAAATACCTTCCAGTTTAACGACATTCTTCCTTTTGAGGTTTCAGCTATTCAATTGGCCGGAATCATGTCAGCAGTGGAGGAACTTTTTTTTGGCGCCTCCGAAGGCAGCGCATAAGTCGCTTGGATCTCAATATTCTTCAATGAAAAAGAAACTACGCCATATAGGTCAAATATAGACAAATATATTGTTAATTTTCCGAAACATTTAATTGAGTACTTTTCTTCCAAAACATTCCCGAAAATCACCCAAATTTTCAGCGTTCACACCGATATAGCCCCTTAAAATTTCCTATGAAAAACAACAAAATTGCACATTTTGAACTCTTCAAGGTTGGATAAAATGTGGTCATTTGTTTCTACGTACATGAACGTCTGGCGTTTTGGTTGCAAATACAGATTATATGGAATGGATACCGGTATCGGCAAAAAATAGTTGTTCTTATATTTCGGATATACAGCGTCGCGTGGAATGTTCTAGTTATTGGAAACAATGCAATTTTTGTAGCGTTTTGAATTTGAACAAACGTTGATATATTAGGATGAAAATATGGAAATTGTCAAGATGAAAGGGGGAAAATCCCCACAAAAGTAGAAGTACTAGGGGCAAGATGAATCGCAAGCCTAGCTACTAAAGAGTGTGTGCTGGTCCAGCGCTCCCGTTAGCGATTGAAGGGGTCGCCGAGATTTATAATAAATCAGATTGAAAGTATGAACTGGAGCGGAAGCATGCGTCTCGAGTTAAAAATAATATCGATTTTTTGGCAAAATTTTCTAATTTTTGGTAAATTTTACCATCGTTGCACTTGACTTAAGTTGCTGATATTGATGAGTGACAGGTAAGTAAACACAATGGAAGTAAACTATGAATACAGTCGCCTGCGGGCGAATGAATCGTGTGCTGGTATTGAGAATGAAACCATTTTTATATGCGAACATTTTATCCCATCATGCGCCCAACGCTGTCCCATCTTGCGTCGCGTATACGGTAAGATAGAAAAACTAAAGATTTAATTAAAAATACATATTTCATGTTAAGAATTAGAACGACTGATTTTTCAATTTTTTAAAATGAAAGCTTAATGAATGTTGATTAGTTTTAAAGAGTAATTAAAGTTGACTGATTCATATGTGTTGTTCTATTCGAACTTGACCTTAGCGTTCTCATCTTGCCCCTACTTCCCCTACTGTTCAAATCAAATTTGACAAAAATCGCTGATAGGGGTCTGGAGTTCATAAAATATCAAACTTTTTGATTCCGTAAAAAAAAAAAATCAGTGTACACTCCAAGTCACTCAAATTCTGAGCGATTGGCTACAAACACTTCAGGATTTAGATCTTTGAAAGTTTTAGAATTTTTTGAAAATTTAGTACACTGCTTTTCTCTAATTCCGAGATATTGGGCGTGTTTGTTTATATATATAGTGCTATGGAGGACGGTATAGAAAAAAATGGTGTAGATTGGAAAGTGATACATTGCTTCCAGGTAATTTCATGCAGGCAAACCCGAAATTGTAAAAAAAGACTCCATCGCGGCGAGAACGCAGGAAGTTGTGGGCATTCTGACGAATAAATTGGTCAGATTTCTGTAGGCTGCTACAGGCATGTATGCGTCTAAAATGTCCACAGCTTTCTTATTAGTAAAATAAAGATGAGATTCTTAATTTTTCCATTTTTTTATTAGGAAATGTAACAACTACCGAATGTATAACAATCATTTCCTACAAGACATTTCGTTATTCGATAACTTAACATTCCTTACTTGATTCACGATTCTGAACTCGTGTCGATTTCGATCACCATCGTACTTTGGGAGCTTGTAAATTAGCCTATCGTCTCAAACACTATGCCCTTTTTACAGGGTAAACGTCTATGTCAATTGAAATTGTGTCTGTATTTATGAAATAATGGAGATTCGTCTACGTCTTCTTTGGTTCACGATGGCTTTGGTTTTTCAAATCTACGTCGACAATACTATACCGATACGCCAAAGCGAGAAATGCGAGTTTCGCGTCGAAACATTCTTCAAAAATGTCTTATTCTTAATTAGTGCCACGGAAACACTATTACTTCTGAATAACTCGTCGAAGATCTCTTTCAGGCCTAGAATTTCTCATAGGAAGCACTTTTCAACGTCAATTTTGATAGACTAATATAAAGAAAATTTATATTCATTCGTTACCTTAAAGCACTTATCTAGAAATTCTATTTCTTTGTAAAAAAAAACTCGTATGCACAACATTTTCGATAAATATATTCCAAAAAAAGGACAGTAATGTTTTTGTTATCAGACGATAAAGAATATCAATTCAGCGGGAGGGCAAATGTGAAATTCAAGATATGTTTGTGGTGACCCTCATTTATATTGAATACTTAGGTTTATCGGTAACATTCAGCACGTCTAATTAACAAAACAAAGTCTTCATTTATATTTCTGATTGTGTACTTCTAGACATTTAGGTATGAGTATAAGAACAAAAAACAGTGGAGATCTCGTTTCTTCTCGCCATATGCTTCTTTCTTCGGCAAATTCGGAGAATAAACTGTCGACGAAATATATATGTCGTTATAACAAGTGAAAGTTTGTATAAGTAGAAAAACAGTTCGGTCACCATCGCATATCATTGATCAGGCAAACAATTTCCGATATCATTTATCGTCTTCGTGATATGATTTTTTGATAGATTTTCATATACCTATTAAAAATACTTTAATCCCGTGGGATATAGCGCCGTTATACCCTTGGCCGTTGTTTTTTTTCGCTTTGCATCATTTTGAAGAACACTGTTTCGCGATGTAGTAATGTCCTCAGAGTAACGTGCACGTTGCCAGTCCTATGAGTACTATACCAAACATGCATGTCATATCTCGTTTGATACTCGAATTTTTGGGTCCCGAACCAGGCAGACTACAACAAGTTCGCCATCTCAGTGACAACAGGGGAATCACGACGTGTAGAATATCTGGTATCATGAAGCCCAGATCGCGTACCACCTGTTGAAAAACCAAAACTCTTTACCTTTAACTTTGGTAACAGTCTTTGAGCATTTCATCCAGTTTAATAATTTTGTTTCTACCATTTATTGCAGTATTCCAGAATGAACTGGCAATGTTTTGTTTTTGGTAGATTAATATTTGTTGCATTAATTTGGAATAATCATTTGACACTTTAAGTTTATCCGAGCATTTGTGACATCATGAATTTGCAGCTGATGGTATTGACTTGAAATTCGGTATACTTATTCAGTGTAATAGTAGTTTGGTTTTAACCGACCGTTTTTTTCTTAACATTTGTTTTCATCAGTTATTACTCATAATGATGTCGTTTTCCTAAAATCAAAATAAAAATTCAAAATTTGTTTTTGATGATTGAAACACAATAAGAAATGAAAACTCGATAAAGTCTCAGACAATATTCCGCTCAAAGATCCTTCACGAGATTGTTTATAACTTCTTTAATTATTAATATTTTTTTACAAAATTTGATACCTATCTTTGTTCATGTACATACAAATAAATTTCTAAACGATTTTAGAATCACCTTACTTATTTCTTCAATTTTTTTTTAATAACACTCATGTGTCATCACAGTAGCCTAATCCTAACCCGAAACATAAAGAATTTTGTCCAGTTTAATAGTTTTTTGCAGCATTTATTCCAGTCCTCCAGAATAAAAAGGCAAAGTTTGGTTTTTGATAGATCCACATTTTTCACATTAATTCGGAATAATAATTGGAAAAGTGAAACAAAAAGATAGATATAGCAAGATAACAAAAAGGACCTTGTTATGTGTAGCTTTCCAGTTCTTTAATTGAATATCAATTTCTAAAATCGGGTATGTAATTGTAAATACAATGCCACAGGGCCAACGTTTACGTCAACGCACAATATAAGAAAATAATATAGTTCGTACAGCGACTAAAAAAACCAAAATATAGATAGATCGCAATAAAAGTGGTACACTAAAACATGTTTGCATCTTATTGGAAATGAATATTACATAATTGGAAAAAAAGAATGGAATATAGCCAAGGATGGAAATAAAATTACCGAGGGGACTAAAAAACTGGCATGCCAAAGTAACAAACGTCAACGATCTCTTTACCTGATGAGCATAGCCCTCGCCCCTCAGTACATTTCGAATGAACTGATCCCAACTGCCAGCGAATATGTGAATAACACCAATAGCGCTAATACCGAACATCTTTCTGTGAGTGACCAGAGTCTTGGAGTCAGCAAGTTGAATAACGAGAATCGTCGATATTAATTCAGTGATGGAGAAGAACATCTGATGATACCACTGAGTGTAAAAATCGTCGTTCCAATAATTTATGTAGACCCACCAGGAGTAATAGTGCGAGAATATAGCACTGACAAAAAGTATAAACATTCCCAATCTCAGTCTAGCGTGAAACGCCAACCAGGTCAAATACTTTGATGTTTCGTAAAATGCAACAACCCCAATAACTATGGTCACCCATATTTTCAGACTATTCATAGTAGCATTGAAGTACATGTGCTTGTAAGACGCTACGCCCGATTCATAGGATCCTAAAACACAAACACCCATTTTACGTTACACACTACATCATTTTCAAATCGATAATTAGCTTTTTGTGTGTTGTCATCCGAAAACTAGTTTTTAAAATCATTCTCAGCAAGGATTGAGCGATTTTTCTTTCACGGGTACATTCGTTCTTACTATTCCAAGCTTTATCGTATTGCATCATCTGTTTTCCATCTCATGGAAAAACAATTGCTTATACCAAAGAAAATTGCATTAATCGCTAAAACTAGAGTAATCGGTCAAGACAAGCCACTAACAAGTTTACTAATTACTTTCCTCTGGTATTTGAGGGTTTGCTACTTTTAATCAAAAGAAAATACACATAATAAAAAGTGACATAACAACAAAAGACACAGAATGGTTCAAATGTTTCTACGAGTTTGCCTCTGCTTTCATCATAGAAAAAGGCCGTCAGAGCTGGAAGAAAGTGACAAAGGACTGGAGTATGGAATGGTATAATGTTAGTTGCTTCATCCTTTTCATTTTATCAAATTTTTGTCATGTTGCCCAAAATGAAAATAATCTTTGGGTCTGCACAGTCAGAAAAATTATGCAGAGTATATATTGAGGATCGTAAATGAAGTAGTTCACCGTTGCAAAATAGAAGGCCACATTTGTTGTTTATCATGTAAGATCATATGCGAATAAATTATTTTAATGAGACGGAAGTTTGCATAGTTGGGATACAATGACAATGAAGTTTTCTGAATCGCTTAAATTTTTTTGGCTACATGTTACCGACAAAAATCGCTTAATCATTTTTTTACGATACTTATCTAAACATCAACAATATTAAGGAAGTGGAATTAGGGGAAAGACGTTGAATGGAATCTACAATAATAGAGATCGACAATATTAATCTGCAAAAAAAGATTTTAAGCAATGTTAAAAATCAGAAAATTAGAATACAAAAGGAAGTTTCGTTGCATTCCGACTATGCAAACTTCAACACGATTTCTTTTAAACGTGATAGAAGGTGGCGAATTCCTCACCTTTGAAAACTGTGTCCCAACAGGAGCAAGAACAATACTGCCGATCCACATCACGAGCAAAGTCTTGCCAGAAATGAAAGAGAAACAGTATGTGCAAAGGTGGTACGGCAAGAGGTGCCAGTATCCCGACAAATTTCGAGCCGCAATTTGCGATATTTGAGCACAAAGTGTGCCTCACCATACGGTACACCATCTCGGGAATGGATCGCCTCGCGATTCTTGTGAAATTCGAAAAGCCGATGACTTTGGTTAAAACTATTGATGTGGCAAATTGATTAAAAAATAAACATCAAATACACTTTTCGTTGGCAATAATTTCACTTTTGAGAGATAAGGCATCAAATTTTATTATAAAAAGAAGCGAATAGATGTGAGGTGCATGGCGGAACTCTGGCATACTGTACGAAAGTTCGCACAAATATTGCCGCTTTTTTTTCGTTAAACATTATTTATAGATCCATTTTAAAGCCCGGTGCCAGTTCGTGCAGAGATTAGTAGGGAGATGTACAACGCTTCCTTTTTCGGCGTGCCTCGCAAATGGCGCTAAATCGCGGCGGCGAGTTCGTGAATACGATTTTGTGTGCATCGCCTCTGTCGAGGTTGCAGATTCCCTTGTAGCTGCGCGAGTCGTGAGCACCGCTCCAGTCGATGTCGCAGCAGCGTGCACACGAAAGGGTATATAGCTCGGTGGGGGAAAAATCTCTGCCCCTCTCTAACTCGACAGGCGAACGGAGCGAGGTTTCCCGTCCGATCGATCTCGACATATGTGTGGCCCTACTGCGGATTGGAATATGCATTAAATGAATTTCAAAGAGAAAAACATGTATCGAGAAAATTGTTTTCTCTCCGTTGGCCGTTTATGCCGAGAATGCGGGTTAAAAAAATTAACGACGAACCGCGTTGAAAAATAAAGCGCCGAGACGACCGTGGAAGGTTCGAAAAGAAATCTCGAGCCTTTGCCGCGATCGTTGCGGCGTTTTTTTTTCAACAGTAAACATTATGAATAAGCGTGTATCATAAATGTTTTTCTATCCTCAATGAGCGTCATGGCTGAGTTGGCAGCGTGACGGATTGACGATGCTTGCGGTCCGGGTTCGATCCCTGGTTAATCGACTTTTTCAATCTATTTTTTCATTTTATATTCAAAAAATTGTGAAATTACTTCCGCTTTAGCTATTCTTGCCTGTCCAGGCATTATTTATGATATTTAATTCATATATGTTTAATTTAAAAAAAGACATTGGCTACCGGGGATCGAACCCGCGTCGTCTGCACTCAGAGCCCGCACGCTGATGTATCAACCGCGAGGCTCTTGTGATTGCAAACCTGCCTTACGTATACACACTTATCCAACCTTAAAAAAAAATTCGCTGCATACCAATTGCATATTGTTTTTATGACCCCAAAGTATTATTGAAGACAAATGAAAACGATTTTTCAAAATTCTTAGAGTGGTGTTATCCTTTAAAGAATAGAAATTGATTTTTGATGGTTGTGAATGTATATCCCCTCTTAAAGACTTTAAGGCGTCTGGCCACCTTGGCCGATCGAAAATGGGTATTTAGAAAAAAATAATAAACTCGAAAGTATGGGCCGGAATATTTTTATTTTTTTACACAACGTCAGAAAGGGCTTTAAGAATAACGTTAATAAATTTCCGTTCAAAATATTAAAAAATGGCACCGTTGTGCACATTGCCGCGGAGGCCCTCCGCACGATACGCGCGGTCGATGTCCCGGTAATGTCACATCTGCAAAAAAAATCAGCTCATCCGTGAGTAGTGCTGCTACAATGTAGCGTAGCGGTCTTTTTCTCGACGATTAAAAAAATTATGGTGAGCCGAAGAAAAAAATTTGTATTTTTCACCGAAATTATGGCTCAGCATAATTTTTTTAAGGGTCGAAAAAAAAACCGCTACGCTACATTGTAGCGACACTACTCACGAAGGAGCTGATTTTTTTTTCAAATGTGACATGACCGCGTATCACCTGGGACAACGACCGCGCGTATCGTGCGGAGGGCCACCGCGGCAATGTACATAAGGGCGCCATTTTTTAATATTTCGAACGGAAATTTATTAACGTTATTCTTAAAGCCCTTTCTGACGTTATGTAAAAAAATAAGAATATTCCGGCCCATACTTTCGAGTTCATTATTATTTTTTTTTAATATGCCCATTTTTCGATCGGCCAAGGTGGCCAGACGCCTTTAAAAAATCTCGTACGTGTTAGCGAAAACCGGCAGAAAATTATGAAGCAACTCGTCCACTTCTTTGATGTTCGCTATTTTGGACCATCGCTCGTTTGCCTATCTGAGATCTATACTTTCGAAGTTTGTATCCTCGACATATGTCTGTTGCTATAGATGGTATTACCAATATTAGATACTCACGTCTTTCTATTTCGGAGATATGGATGTTCTAGATTGTTAGAATTTGTATTTGTATGACTCAAACTGCAGACAATCTGAATACACGGTCTCGAATAAATGAGCTCTCGAATAAATAATCCTTTGGTGTAATAGTTATTCAATTTCGTCATCGGCCGAAGGATAAAATTGTGAATAATTTACAGTTCGTTACTTTGAGTTTATAATTCTGTCATTTCGAAATCTTTGTCGTTCTATATTTGGCCTTTCAAAGCTTTCACCACCATCCCAATGTGAAATTTGTTGAAAAAAATGCCGAAACACACTTATCCAATGTGAAATGTATTTTGAAAAAAATGCCGGTCGAGAAAGACTCAAAGTTCTCTTCGAGCCTTTCTCGATCGTTTCGACAATTTTCTTCAACAATTTTTTAAATTAATTTTCTAAGGGGAAAAGTAAAAACTCATTTCCGTATTGGGGGAAACATTAATTGTTTTGTCATATTTTCTAATACTGTTTGCACCAAAATCTGGAACGCTTGCTCGTTTTGAGCAACTTCAACATGCATCCGGCGGGGCGAACGACTGCGTGTTCGGTTGTGTCGACGATACCCGCAGCATCCTTGCTGCGGCCGCTCTCCTCGATCGTGCCGCCGTTCTTTCGATTCCCTGCCCTTCTCGAGCCCGTGGGCTCCATCGGGTGCCTCTTGCCGCTGCGGCTGCTGCTGACGACCACTTTTCTTTTTGTTGCGGCGCCAAAATTTCTTCTTTGTAACTGTAAAAAATAAATAATAAAATGTACAAATAAAATACATTACTCACACAAATTAAGGGATATTTAAAAAATTCCAAATTTTTGGCTGATTTTCAACAAGGGATAACTCGGAGAAAAATGGTCGTACAAAAAATAAATAAAAAAGGAAATTATAGCTTAAAGTATCTAGTTTTCAGATCTGCAGTGTAAAATTTGTTAGCGTGGGCGGTTTTCTTGTAATCATCCGAAAACCAACGAAATTTTTTTTCCAAATTTTTGCTCGTCTTTAAAATGGTCAGTCGACTTCAAATAATTTTTTTATCATACGACTATAAAAGTCTTTTAGACAATTTAATCAGCTTTAATTTGACGTTTAACGAGCTCCGTACGATGATTTGGAGCGGAGTAATCGTCGATCAAAGCAAAAAAGTCCATTTTAACTTTGACAATCAATTACTCGAGACCTAATGATCGTACAGAAAATAAAAGTAGGGTTTTGGAAACTACAAAACACGCTCTATGACATGCAATTAGGGGCTGTTGATAAAACATTTTATTTTCTGTACCATTATTAGTTCTCGAGTAATTGATTGTCAAAGTTAAAATGGACTTTTTTGCTTTGATCGACGATTACTCCGCGCCAAATCATCGTACGGAGCTCCTTAAAAGGTCAAATTAAAGCTGATTAAATTGTCTGAAAGACTTTTATAGTCGTATGATAAAAAAATTATTTGAAGTCGACTGACCATTTTAAAGACGAGCAAAAATTTGGAAAAAAAATTTCGTTGGTTTTCGGATGATTACAAGAAAACCGCCCACGCTAACAAATTTTACACTGCAGATCTGAAAACTAGATACTTGAAGCTATAATTTCCTTTTTTATTTATTTTTTGTACGACCATTTTTCTCCGAGTTATACCTTGTTGAAAATCAGCCAAAAATTTGGAATTTTTTAAATATGCCTTAATTTGTGTGAGTAGTGTATTTTATTTGTACATTTTATTATTTATTTTTTACAGTTACAAAGAAGAAATTTTGGCGTCGCAACAAAAAGAAAAGTGGTTGTCAGAAGCAGCCGCAGCGGCAAGAGGCACCCGAGGGAGCCCAAGGGCGCGAGAAGGGCAGGCCATCAAAAGAACAGCGGCACGAGCGAGGGGAGCGGACGCAGCAAGGACGCCGCGGGTATCGTCGACGCGACCGAACCCGCAGTCGTTCGCCCCGCCGGACGCATGTTGAAGTTGCTCAAAACGAGCGGGCGTACCAAATTTTGGTGCAAACAGTATTGAAAAATATGACAAAAAAATTAATGTTTCCCCCAATACGTAAATGAGTTTTTACTTTACCCCTTAGAAAATTAATTAAAAAAATTGTTGAAGAAAAGTGCCAAAACGATCGAGAACGGCTCGAAGAGAACTTCGAGTCTTTCTCGATCGGCATTTTTTTCAAACACACATTTCACATTGGATAAGTGTGTTTCGGCATTTTTTACAACACATTTCACATTGGGATGGGGGTCAAAACTTTGTAAGGCCAAATATAGAACGACAAAGATTTCGAAATGACAGAATTATAAACTCAATATAACGAACTGTAAATTATTCGAAATGTTATCTTCGACCGATGACGAAATTGAATAACTATTACACCAAAGGATTATTTATTCGAGAGCTGATTTATTCGAGAACGTGTATTCAGATTGTCTGCAGTTCGAGTCATACAAATACAGATTCTAACAATCTTGAACATCCATATCTCCGAAATGGAAAGACGTGAGTATCTAATATTGGTAATACCATCTATAGCAAAAGACATATATCGAGGATACAAACTTCGAAAGTAAGATCTCAGATAGGCAAACGAGCGATGGTCCAAAATAACGAACATCAAAGAAGTGGACGAGTTGCCTCATAATTTTCTGCCAGTTTTCGCTAACACGTACGAGATTCTTTAAAGGCGTCTGGCCACCTTGGCCGATCGAAAAATGGGTATATTAAAAAAAAATAATAAACTCGAAAGTATGGGCCGGAATATTTTTATTTTTTTACATAACGTTAGAAAGGGCTTTAAGAATAACGTTAATAAATGTCCGTTCAAAATATTAAAAAATGGCGCCGTTATGCACATTGGCGCGGAGGCCCTCCGCACGATACGCGCGGTCGTTGTCCTAGCTGTTACCCGGTCATGTCAAATCTGAAAAAAAAATCAGCTCATTCGTGAGTAGTGTCGTTACAATGTAACGTAGCGGTTTTTTTTACCATTAAAAAAATTATAGTGAGCCATAATTTCGGTGAAAAATACAAATATTTTTCTTCGGCTCACCATAATTTTTTTAATGGTCGAAAAAAAACGCTACATTTTATTGTAGCGACACTACTCAAGAATGAGCTGACTTTTTTTGCAGTTGCGACATGACCGGGTAACAGCTGGGACAACGACCGCGCGTATCGTGCGGAGGGCTTCCTCGGCAGCAATGTGCATAACGGCGCCATTTTTTAATATTTTGAACGGAAATTTATTAACGTTATTCTGAAAGCCCTTTCTGATGTGTAAAAAAATAAAAATATTCCGAATCATACTTTCGAGTTTATTATTTTTTTTAAATGTACCCATTTTTCGATCGGCCAAGGTGGCCAGACTCCTTAGAGTCTTTAAGAGGGGATATACATTTACAACGATCAAAAAATTAATTTCTTTTCCTTAAGGGATAACACCACTTTAGAAATTTGGACAAATCGTTTTCATTTGTCTTCAATAATACTTTGGGGTCATAAAAACAATATGCAATTGGTATGCAGCGATTTTTCTTTAAGGTTGGATAAGTATGTATACGTAAGGCAGGTTTGCAGTCACAAGAGCCTTGCGGTTGATATATCAGCGTGCGGGCTCTGAGTGCAGACGACCCGGGTTCGATCCACGGTAGCCAATGTCTTTTTTAAAATTATACATATATGAATTAAATATCATAAATATTGCTTGGACAGGCGAGAATAGCTAAAGCGAGAGTAAGTTCGAAATTTTTTGAATATAAAATGAAGAAAAAAAAATAGATTAAAAAAGTCGATTAGCCAGGGATCGAACCCGGGCCGCATGCATCGTCAATCCGTCACGCTGCTAACTCAGCCACGACGCTAATTGTGGATAGAAAAACATTTATGATACACGCTTATTCATAATGTTTACTGTTGGAAAAAAAACGCGGCAACGACCGCAGCAAAGGCTCAAGATTTCTTTTTGAACCTTCCACGGTCGTTTCAGCGTTTTATTTTTCAACGCGGTTCGTCGTTAATTTTTTTAACCCGCATTCTCGGCATAAACGGCCAACCGAAAGAAAACAATTTTCTCGATACATGTTTTTCTCTTTGAAATTCATTTAATGCATATTCCAATCCGCAGCACGGCCACACATATGTCGAGCTCGATCGGACGGAAAAACTCGCTCCGTTCGCCTGTCGAGTGAGCGAGGGGCAGAGACTTTTCCCCCACCGAGCTACCCATTCGTGTGCACGCTGACTGCGATATCGACTGAGCGGTGCTCACGACTCGCGCGGTTACAAAGGAATCTGCAACCTCGACAGAGGCGATGCACACAAAATCATATTCCCGAACTCGCCGCCGCGATTTACCGCCATTTGCGAGGCACGCCGAAAAGGGGAGCGTTGTACACATGGAGCCTAGATACCAGGAGGTTCAGCGGCAATGCAAAGGCGCTGAAAAAAGCGTCCCCGAAAATGTCGCGAAGTGATGGCGCTGGGGTGCAGCGCAACCGACATATATAGTAATATATTGGTCAACGAGATGAAAGTGATCGGATGAGTTTCTAACCTCACGACAGACCGATCGTGACATCAAACGTCAAAATTTCCGCCGATTCATAATTTCCTCATTACGGTGTGAAAAAAAATCAAAAGCGAGAAAAAGTGAGTCTTTTGTTTAAGTATATTTAATATTCCGTATATTTTATCTTTACCTTCGATTCCACAATGTCGTGAACAACAGATTTGTTTTTGGGCTGATTGCTTCTACTATGTGATCGTGTTCTTGTTCTTGACGGTGTCCTGTCCTCTTGGCTTCCTTGAGTTCTGATCGACTGGGACCAGGGCTGTTTTGCGCCCACCAACCGCGTTCGAATGTTTCGTGGCTCCTTTGCAGACTGTATGTTTGGTCATATAAATGTTTTCATATTTCCGTTTTCAACTTAAAAAAATTACGCACGGGAACAAAGAACTGTATTGTTCAATTTAAAAAACTATGCTGCATCTGTTCTTCATGCGTATTAATCACCGTAGCACTTCGATGTACATTTTATTATACTGTGAATGAGGGTCAAGGGCGAGGTAAAGTATTAAAATTGTTTTTTTTTAATTTTTTAAGGAATGCATAATATATCAAGAATATTGTGTTAAAATGTTAAGTCGATGAGAGTAAAATTGACGAAGTTATGAGTATTTGAGCGTCTATTGCTCCATGCCGTTCTCTTCTCTTCTGCGTTTTTCAAACCGTTTTTCTGAGACTTGTCATATTTGAAGTCCGTGTGCACGATAACTCAAAATCTACTGGACCAATCGCTTTGAAATTTTGCACAGTACTCCTTCACATAATTCACCAGGCATTGTCGAGAGCTTTTTTGTTTTTTTTTTTAATAATTACTAATTTTTCAACAACAAATTAGCCGATTTTTTTTAGCGAAAATCGGGTTTTTGGCTCCCAAGTGCTACGAAAAATCGAAAAAAAAATCCTCCCCTCATTACCTCGAGAAACATCTCCATTAACATTTTGATTTTTTTTGTTCTACTATCAACTTTTGATTAACTTTAGCATTTTGATTTTTTTGTTTCAAATGATTCTGTTGCGAGTTATGGTGCACACCTCAAACCAACTTTTTTTCGAGGCGCCTCCGGGGTTTAATTTTCACTCGCTCAATTTTGAATATTTTGCAATGCAAATTTAGGAGAATGTTGTTCAAATGTTACTTTATTATATGTAAATTTTTCAATAAACGAACACAATTCGTTACGCCGAAAAAAAAAACTTAAAAACATGCCTTTTTTCGCCGAATTAACTTTACCCCGCCGTTAAGTACATCAGCTGTGATCTGTCACAGATCGCACCCATGTTTACGTATATCTATATACATATAAGTTGCGGAGCACCCCAGCGCCGTCCTTTCTCGTTCTCATTTTGGGGACGAGTTGAAAGGCCTCGCTGAACCTCCTGGTATCTAGGCTCCATGGTTGTTCATCTCCCTACTAATCTCTGTATGGGACGATTGGGCAAGATTTCTTGGGGGAGTTTCGTAGTTACTCCCTCAACCACCTAAAGCGCTGCCTGTATCGATGTGCACGGACGAATCCGTGGTGCGCTTGGCTCCACCCAGCTCCACCTCTTCCTACGCTCGAGCCAACTACGGGTGAGGTGATTTCGCAGGAAGACTAGAGGTAAGGAGTACGACGCCGTGTCGTCGAAACGTCCGCAAAAGTTAGGACGAGAAGGGCGGCGCTGCTCTTCTACCGCACCGAATTAAAGTCAGCAACAAACCAGTGCCGTACGATATGCTCCCTCATATGGAGCGATAATTTGATCAAATGAATTGTAAAGGCAGTGCTGTACGATATGCAAAAAGTACCCTTTGCCACTTCATATGGAACGATCATTTCATCAAATTAGTTGTACAACCAGTTGGTGAACGCAATTTCTATATAGTGTGACTGCAAAATCGAGGGAACTGGGGGAAAATGACCGAGAGAGTCACAAAACTCCCCTCCTCCCGTCCCGACAATTTATATTGGGCGCCAGCCGAAAATAGGCTTGTCGGGATGAGAAAAGGGAACGCAGTGTTCGGCCAAACTGCAGCCTCGTGGATAAGATAGAGGGGATGGGTCAGGTGTCAATCACGCGCGGCAAGAAAAATCTATCGTCAGGGAATTTATTTTACATTTCGTTAATAATTCCCCTCCTTCGCAAGGAACACCGGGACAAAAATCGGAACACAAAATATATACAATACGCGCGAAATCTCGCGAGACAACTACTCTCGCGCGCGCACACACACACACCAATTCCGACCGGGGCTTACACACGCACACAATATACGTCGAGCTCGTTTTGTCCTCTCCTCTCTCTCCCCTGCCGGCCACACTAATATTACAAAACCGGGCCCCCGCTAATCGGTTACCCGGCCGAGCGTTAAACAAAGAAGGAAATATCTCGGGAAAATTACCCCGGTCGTTACTTACGTGGACGCCGATGCTCGGCAACCTCTCCCCCGCGACGAAGCCGGGAAAATCCCCACACTGGGAAAAGGGGAACCCGGTAGAGGCTGTCAATATAGACGGGAGCCCGCACGGGTTCGAACCCGCGACCCGATGATAAACGGGAGGCTAATTCTCCGTGAAGATGTCCCGACTTGAGGGCAATCTCTCCCCCTTTCCCCTTGCTCAAGTCCCGCCGCAGGCCGAGGGATCATCGAGGACGACACATCCCAATTTTCCAGGCACACATTCACTCACACTTTTTACAGACTAATCGAGCCGAAGCTCGTCGCGAAACGGGATTGAACTTCCCGCGCGCAACCACGACACGATTTCCCGACGATACGCGCTGGATACGTGTGACGGGGTTTATAATTACGGAAACGCGACATAGGCCGTGGCCACGAAAAAGATGCGCGAGATCGTGAGCCGACCATACGGCCGAAAATTACCCGGATTGTTGCCGAAGGCATGGCCAAGCTCACCGGCTGCGTAATTCGGTTGTTTCCCATTGTCTCGGCCCACGTCCGTCCGGCTCGACACCTCGCAGGAAGCTAACGCAAAAGCCGGTCGACGTGCGAGAAGCGTACCCCCCCCCCTTTTTCTTTAGTTTCTGTTCTTATGATTACACCAAAGCGAACAGGCCCGTATCGAATAATTTTCGGGAGTGTGCTTATCGATCAAGCGCGGATTTCGAATCCTGAACCTCCCGTAATCGAAAATGAAAAGTCCGCTCTTCCCGCGGGCCGTATTTCATGTCCTAGTGGAGCCTTGTCCTTCCCTGGATGATGTTTCATAACGGTCGACCTTGGCGACGACGGGAGTAAGGACCACGACCGACGCCAGACTTATTATTCGCCGAGGGTGACAATTCGGCCCCTGTCCAGAAGAAACTGAAGAAGTGAGGGGGGGGGGGGGCGTGAATCACGGCCCTGGGTAGATAATTTTCGCGGGAATCGGCGTCTTTCCGAACGTTTGACCATACTTGGGCCACCGCGTCTCCTCGATCTTTGGCCTTGGGAGAATGTTTGGCCTCGCCTTCTTTCCCTCTCGCTCTTCCTGGCTGTGGGTACCTTGGCTCGTGTAAGCCAGACGTTAAGGTAGCAAAAATAAAGAAAATAAACAGAATATTAAATCAAAATCCTAACGTCGCTTAGAGAACCCTACGGAATCATGTCGTGATTGCGATGAGGGCCCTGAGCCGGAGGACGGTTTTGCTGCAGCCGCCGGAGTACCAAAAATACACGTTACATTAGATAGAATTCTTATATATAGGTTGTTTTGGAGAATACTGAAATACGGAAATTAAGTCAGTTTTTTTGTTGCGGAAGGAGTAACAAACAAAATTTATTTATAGACACAAGGAAATTCATCAGAAATTCGCATCCAGACAAAAAATGTACAGATTATCACCATATTTACATATTGTAACACGCTGTACAGATAAAGAATGATAACGAAAAAACGGAAATAAAGTCAGTTTTTTTCCTCGCGGAAACCGTAACAAACAAAATTTATTTATAGACACAAGAAAATTCATGAGAAATTTTAATCCAGACAAAAGTTTTTCAAATTCTCACATCTCATATTTACACATTATGATACGCTGTACAGATAAAGAATAAAAACGAAATACAGATATAGAGTCAATGTTTTTTTTTTCGTTGCGGAAGCAGTAAAAACATAGACACAAGAAAATTCATAAGAATTTTGAATTCAAACAAAAGATTTACAAATTATCACACATCATATTTGCACATTATGACACGCTGCACAGATAAATCGATGTTACAGTTTTGATTTTTTCCTATTGTCTTTCGTTTTAATTTTCCTTGCGTGATTATTTTCGTTGACCGATCTCGCTAGAAAATGTCCTCTCATGACGAGATAATAGTTTATCACTCTCTTCGTGAGCTCTTCGTTGTGTGCTTGGCATCCCACGTACTCTAAATTTGTTATGCCCGAAACTTTGTCGAGAACTTGATGGAGAGTGTTGATTTTAACGGCAGTTCTCGATCGATCGCTGCACTCCAAGTTTCTCTCGCGCTCGGGCACTGAAAGCAACAATTCAAACAATATTATAAGCTTTTACTTAATTTGAACTTATATTATATTTCATTCACTCACCCACTCACTTCCCATTTTCACGCCTCGAAAATAAACATTTTGTTTATTTTCGAGACATGAAACAAAACGTGCAATGTACGAAAAAAAATCCATATATTGCACGTTTTGTCTCATCGACGGGACACTTGCTCCATATCTCGCGTTTGTGATAATTTTTATTTCACTCGGTACGATAATGGTACGATAAAACGAAATCATTCTTTTTATGAATGTAAGTACTATTTTTCTTACCTACGATTGATTGTTTTCGCCGCAGAGCACTAAATATATTTTATACCGAGACAATTATCTTTTTTACATCTAACACAACTCAAAAAATTGGTTAGCCCGAACGCGCTTTATGCCAACACGGACGACGAGCGGGAATCATCGATGACACATGACGTCGGTTGTGTTCTTGTCGCTTAGTTCACTTTGGTGTGGCCATGCACTAGCGACGCACGCCGTGAAAACACTAACTACTAAAATCCACAGTTTCACGGACGCTTTTGGATCGGGCTCGCCACAGGCGTTCGTACTCCTTACCTCTAGTCTTCCTGTGATTTCGCGTCCCGCTCGCTCTTTTGAAGATTCCAATGTTAACAGAAGCAACGGTCGGGCGGTCTAAGGCACGTACTCTTTCTGCCGGGGAGCCCCGGCGTTAAATCGATCTGTTTTCGTTCTTACTCTCTCGCTCCTTCCTATCTCACCCGTTCCATTTCTTTTTAGCATGGCCTCAGCGATTTCTTCCAAGGAATGTGCTACGCGGTACAGAAATCTGTTGCTACTTTGCTTACATCTGTCAGAAATTTGACAGGCCTCGGACGTATTCGTGATTATTAATACTGAATATCAATCTAACTAGTTAATTAATCGTGTATTCGTGTATTTGGCGCTTTTCTGTTAGACACTTTGCCCACGGAAAATTGGCTGTTAAAAGTTGTTTTTGAGTTGCAACATTGTTAACGATGCCATCGTGTAGCAGATGTGCCTATAATAGATGCAAAATTGTTCCTAAGACGAGTCCTAAACTGAGCTTCCATCGTTTTCCTAACAACGACGACACGTAAATATTTAGACGAAAATAATTGTTAAGGGGTTACGTGGGTTTTTAAGCCAAAACGCATATTTTCTTTATTAAAGAAAATATAATTGATAAATGATTTTATTCCAAATGATAAGCACATAAAAGAGCAACATTACAATAATATTTTTTTTAAATGTCATTAAAAAATTTGGGATATTCAGCCGGTGGGACCTGGTTTCCGGTGACCACTCGGAAAACCGGTGGATACGATTTCTCGAAAACTAATGCACCAATTTTATTGAAATTCTGCACACTTCTTCAAAATAGCATTGACTAGTGATTGAGCGAAGGTTTTTTTTCGATTACAACTAATCACTAAGACTATGCGTAGCGTAAACTGTACCAAAATTGAATTATTTTGCATATAACTCTGCCGAAAATACAAATTTCCATTTTTTTTTAAATGCTTCATTCAATCACTAGTCATTGCTATTTTGAAGAAGTGTGTAAAATTTCAATAAGATCTATGCGATAGTTTTTGAGAAATCGTGTCCACCGTTTTTTTAGGGGTCTCCGGACACCAGGTCCCACCGGCTCACAGTGTGAGATTTCGGCAATCTAGGGGAACTTTATTCACTGAAGAAAATAAAATTACATTTAGCCGATTCTAATTGTTATTTTGATCAGGATAAACGTTTAAATAAACAATAAGAGGTTTTAAACGTTTTATATGTTGTTTATTGTTAAAAAAAACATTATTTTTAGTACGTACATATTTTTGATAAGTGTTGCCGTCAAATATAAAAAGACATATATTCTCTTGGCTTCTAATGCAGCCAGGTCAACTCACAGAAAACTTAAAAGAACTAACCAAACGTTTTTTGGTTTCAAAAAATAAAAACCTGTAAAAAGGTACGCAAAGCGCAGTCAAAACAAAAAAAGAAAGGAAAAACTTAATTAATCATCTGTATCAATACTGCTGCTGCTGTTAGAGTGAACAGATTTCACAACAGGCTTCATTAACATTTCTAAGACTTCTGGCAATATCTTTGAATGTTTAGTTCTGGGACCAGCACGAAGACTAGTGACATAAGGGTCAGATGTAATTAACAATCGATGAACAAGGTCAGTGTTGGTAAGAATCCTGGACGATTTTCTGGTAAACAGTTCCCTATATTTTCGATTGTCCTTATTTCTAGCCTCTTGGGCCTCCTCTGATAACTGGCCTATAGGTAAAATGTTTGCAGCTATGATTTCTTTCCCGTGAAACAGTATCTTGTGAACACTTACAGGCATGTAATACCAAGCATAATGGCTTAGGTACAATTCTAAAGTAAATCGAAGATATTCACCAAATTTGTGTGTATCGATCGGAAAACCACAATTTAGAACTTCCAAAATTACATGAAATTTCTTTATCAACTCTACATTCACCCCAGTTATTTCCGAAGATTTTTCCGCATTTCTGAAAAACTTACGAGCAGTATTGCCATCATTAGTGTTTCCTGATTGTTGCTTGGGCATGTCTACCAGTAAGCCGAGCTCGCTACGAAATTTTTCTTGGACTTGCTTTTTTTTCTCTTCCATTTTTGCTTTGTTTTCTTTGCCCCTTACCTGCCACTTTTGGATATCTAACCTGTATGAGATGTGGAGAATACATTCAAAAAACCGTATCCATGAATGCAGGGGTGAAAGACCAAAAGTCAAAAAATTCTGATTTACATTTTTCTGAGACATTGCGTGAGGGTTATTCATTTCGCTAGGTTGGGCTCCGCATAGATAACATCTTTGCGTTGACAAGCAATCGGATATGGAATTACAAATTTTTCCGTCGATCATACAAAGTATCATGTTTGGCTTGCATGTAAATTCCCTTTGGCCTACAGTTATTATAGTGGGGGTCAGATTATAAATTTGTTCTTCGACCTTTTGTACTTCACTTTTTACAACATCAGCTGTTTCTTTTGCAAAAACAAACTTTATAGGGCGACAATATCTGGTTGAAGATGGAGCTGGGTTTTGCCAAATTACAAATTTTTCAGTGTTATTAACATCGTACAATTGAATAGGTACCATTGAGACACTAAACAAACTTTCGTCAGTCGATTGTTCATCTGAAAATATTTGACGATACACATTTTGTTGAGCACCGTCACATCCCCACTTAACAATGATGTTAATGTTTTTAACATCCTCAGGCAAAGTTTGAAGTACGTCCTCTTGCGCTTTACAAAGTCTTGAAATAGTGTGGTCAAGAAGAGATTGCAATGGAATATCAGCGTATGTTTCGGTAACTGTAATGTCTTTGGGGTAGCAAAGTTTCTTAGCATCCTTCACTTTATCATAAGATGGATAAATTTTACTGCCGACTTTTTTGGCTTGGTCACGTATAATAGTGTATTGGTTCGTCGAAAGACTTGCATCAACTATCATAGCTAACGCTTCGTCTGCTGATAATTTTGACGCTTTATCGAGTGACGCATTTCGAGCTTTCTTTATTTTGGTGCCGCTTGTAGGAGAAGAAGCACAAAGTTCCTTTACGATCGCAGCCGAGTCGCGTTTTCCTGCTTTGCGTAATTGAACTTCAACAGCCTTCGACAGTTCTTCAGGGTTTGTCGATTCAACAAGCCCTTTGTTTTTCCTAGTCTGAACTTTCGAAGAACACTCTTCAAACGCCTTTTTAGGTCTACCGCTTGTATTTTGTTTTATCGAAGGATCGGGCGCAAAGACGAACGAGACCTGCTCTTCTAACCACGCTGTGTTGTCACTTAAAAATCTCGTTCGGTGGCGATTAGCTTTGTCCCATTTAACCTGTATACTATGTACACATTTCCGTATTTTGGCCTTTGTACTAGAAGACATCTGTCTGACTCCTGTTTGTTCCATTATGAAGTTTGAAACAACCTCCAACTTGTTTGAATGAGCTTGGGCCCACACATCGAATAACGCTCGCCATGTAAACACGTGTGCCATTTTCTGAAAAAAAATACGATTTAACGTTATCGCGCAAACATGCGCAAGGTTTTTTAAATATTTTGGCTAGTATACTAAATAAGCTACAAGTAGAATCAAATTTTAGGGTGGAACACTTTGGAACACATAATTAAAACCCTTTTTAAAAACCAAAACCTACTTTTTATCAATAACGACAACACACCATTTGTTAAAAAATGTTTTCTATCTAATCATTTAACAAATATTTAAGATAAAATATAGGATCTTACCTGTAGACATGGGCAATATTGTAGAAAAACAGCACTGACCACTCAGCCGAGACACAGCGACACAGCAGTCGTATAAACATGCCCTACGCTGAACGGCTGTCGCGGGGCTCCGAGCGCGTGCTTGTCTATACGTTGTTTTGAGACCCATTATACCCATACTGCGGTTGACTAATGTGCAAGTAAGCCACGTTTCCTTTCGACTGGGATATTTAGCTGGTTAAATACCAGGGTTTATGAAAAAAATCACGAAGTTGGAAAATCTAATAAAATTCCCCTAGATTGCCGAAATCTCACACTGTGCGGCTGGGTTTGTGTGTTTGGGTTTGGTTGGGTTTGTTAGGTTATATAGATATACTTGCAGGGTTAAGCGCGGCACGCTAGCCACCAGCGAAGTCGGAGGAGTGGGGATATCGATCGGCCGTGGCGAGCGATATAGATATACTCGTGCGGGCTAAAAAATAAACTTTAAAACTCGATTTCTATTGGAAGGCGCCAAAAATCCCTTCAGAGGATGTCTTTATATATTAAATAGGACATCTGTGAAAAATGTCGGCCGAATCGGGTGTAATAGCTTATCGGAAGTTTATCCCATAACGACAATAGAACCGGGGGGGGGGGGGGGGGCGAATGATTAAACGAAATATTTAAAATAAAATTTCGTAGCCGCAACCTTTCAGGAAAAATGCAAAAACGTCTGAATCTACAAAATTTGCGCAAACTTTTTTAGTCCAGTTCAATGTTGGGTATAATAATTGATTGTGACTTATTTTTTACTAAGCGCTACTATAATTTATCACTGATGCAGAAGGGCCCCCCTTGTGCCCCCCCAAAATACGGCCGTCCGCGACAGAAATATCTCAACGTGATTTTAAGAGGGAATAACACCTCATCGCGGTCGATATGGTAGAACAATTATAGATTCCCAAAAATCTCTGAAACGGCTCTTCAAATCCCGTCGAAACTTTGCCAAGCGACGTCAAATAGGTAGACAAATAGCTGTCAGCCCCTCGATTTTTCTGAATTAGAGAAAAAAATGTAGATTGGCTTATCATTAGCCAATTTTTTTTTCTCAAATTCAGAAAATTAGAGGGACAGACTATCGTCTATCTATCTATCTATCTTGTCTATCTATTCGTCTATCTATTTCATGTCGTTTGGCAAAGTTTCGACGGGATCTGAAGACCCGTTTCAGAGATTTTTGGGAATCTATAATTGTTCTACCATACCGACCGCGATGAGGTGTAATTCCCTCTTAAATGATGCGCTGTCTTCTACCGAACCGCCCAACTCTCGCATACACGAGAGAGAGACAACGGCGAGAGGCGTGTCTTGAACCTCTATCATTGGGTGTGGCACACCGATACATCGCCGCGCAGTCTACCGGCGGAAATACTAACTACATTTTTTCTGCCAAATACTAACACGGGCCGTGGAGTTCCATCAGAGATTAGTAGGGAGATGTACAACGCTCCCCTTTTCGACAGAGATTAGTAGGGAGATGTACAACGCTCCCCTTTTCGGCGTGCCTCGCAAATGGCGCTAAATCGCGGTGGCGAGTACGGGAATATGATTTTGTGTGCATCGCCTCTGTCGAGGTTGCAGATTCCCTTGTAGCCGCGCGAGTCGTGAGCACCGCTCCAGTCGATATCGCAGTCAGCGTGCACACGAATTTGTAGCTCGGTGGGGGAAAGTCTCTGCCCCTCGCTCACTGCACCGGCGAACGGAGCGAGGTTTTTCCGGCCTATCGATCTCGACGTATGTGTGGCCGTACTGCGGATTGGAATATACATTAAATGAATTTCAAAGAGAAAAACATGTATCGAGAAAATTGTTTTCTCTCGGTTGGCCGTTTATGCCGAGAATGCGGGTTAAAAAAATTAACGACGAACCGCGTTGAAAAATAAACCCCGAAACGACCGTGGAAGGTTCAAAAAGAAATCTCGAGCCTTTGCCGCGGTCGTTACGGCGTTTTTTTTCAACAGTAAACATTATGAATAAGCGTGTATCATAAATGTTTTTCTATCCCAATGAGCGTCGTGGCTGAGTTGGCAGCGTGACGGAATGACGATGCTTACGGTCCGCATACGATCGCTGGTTAATCGACGTTTTTTAATCTATTTTTTTTCTTCATTTTATATTTAAAAAATTGTGAACTTACTTTCGCTTTAGCTATTCTTGCCTGTCCAGGCATTATTTATGATATTTAATTCATATATGTTTAATTTAAAAAAAGACGTTGGCTACCGGGGATCGAACCCGCGTCGTCTGCACTCAGAGCCCGCACGCTGATAATCAACCGCGAGGCTCTTGTGATTGCAAACCTGCCTTACGTATACACACTTATCCAACCTTAAAAAAAATTCGCTGCATACCAATTGCATATTGTTTTTATGGCCCCAAAGTATTATTGAAGACAAATGAAAACGATTTTTCAAAATTCTTAGAGTGGTGTTATCCCTTAAAGAATAGGAATTGATTTTTTGATTGTTGTAAATGTATATCCCCTCTTAAAGACTTTAAGGCGTCTGGCCACCTTGGCCGATCGAAAATGGGTATTAAAAAAAAAATAATAAACTCAAAAGTATGGGCCGGAATATTTTTATTTTTTTACACAACGTCAGAAAGGGCTTTAAGAATAACGTTAATAAATTTCCGTTAAAAATATTTAAAAATGGCGCCGTTATGCACATTGCCGAGGAGGCCCTCCGCACGATACGCGCAGTCGTTGTCCCAGTTGTTACCCGGTCATGTCAAATCTGCAAAAAAAATCAGCTTATCCGTGAGTAGTGTCGCTACAATGTAGCGTAGCGGTTTTTTTTTCGACCATTAAAAAAATTATGGTGAGCCGAAGAAAAAAAATTTGTATTTTTCACCGAAATTATGGCTCACTATAATTTTTTTAATGGTCAAAAAGAAAACGCTACGTTACATTGTAGCGACACTACTCACGAATGAGCTGATTTTTTTTCAGATGTGACATGACCGGGCAACAGTTGGGACAACGACCGCGCGTATCGTGCGGAGGGCCTCCGCGGCAATGTGCATAACGGCGCCATTTTTAAATATTTTGAACGGAAATTTATTAACGTTATTCTTAAAGCCCTTTCTGACGTTATGTAAAAAAATAAAAATAATCCGGCCCATACTTTCGAGTTTATTATTTTTTTTTAATATACCCATTTTTCGATCGGCCAAGGTGGCCAGACGCCTTTAAGGGGTTACCCCCACTTGCGATTTTGAAAAAAATCGATTTTTTATTTTATTGAATTTTTTTGAAGTATACGTATCTGAGAATATGTCCTGAAAATTTCGAGTCGATCCGAACAAAATTGACTGAGATATGAGCGTTGAAAGAGAAAAATCCGTTGTGTAAACGACCGGCTAGTTGAAACTTTAAACGCGTTTTTCTCAAAATGGCATTTCTGAAGTCGGTGACCAAGATTACTCGAACACTAATGCACCGATCTTCTTGAAATTTTGCAGGCTTATTTAATACATAAAAATGTAGTCTTTAATCGTTCGATTTTTTTTCGAAAAAAATGGCCGTTTTATAGCCAAAAAACGGCCGTTTTGTTTCGTTAAAATCGAACCATTAACTTTGACTGTCCGCCATTTTGTGAAAAATGAATATTTTTTAAAATCCTTCGATTAAAGACTAGTTTATACTTATATTTGACTAAATCCATCCGCATTTTTTTTTCAGATGATCCACTTCGCCGCAATGTTGGTCACCGCAAACCGTGTATATAAAAACATTATTTCATTGACGGCCATTTGCCACTAAACAATGTAATATTTTTCAATAAAAAAATTACTGAAAGCTCTTCAAGATGTGTTCTTTAAGATGGTATATTGATCGATTAAAAAAGTTTTGTAGTTTTTTTGAAAAAAATTCATGAAAACGGCCTTTTTTGCGCTTCAAGTGGGGGTAACGCGTTAAAAAATCTCGTACGTGTTAGCGAAAACCGGCAGAAAATTATGAGGCAGCTCGTCCACTTCGTTGATGTTCGTTATTTTGGACTATCGCTCGTTTGCCTATCTGAGGTCTACACTTTCGAAGTTTGTATCCTCGATATATATGTCTTTTTCCTATAGATGGTATTACCAATATTAGATACTCACGTCTTTCCATTTCGGAGATATGGATGTTCTAGATTATTTGAATCTGTATTTGTATGACTCAAATTGCAGACAATCTGAATACACGTTCTCGAATAAATGAGCTCCCGATTAAATAATCCTTTGGTGTAATAGTTATTCAATTTCGTCATCGGTCGAAGGATAACATTTCGAATAATTTACAGTTCGTTATATTGAGTTTATAATTCTGTCATTTCGAAATCTTTGTCGTTCTATATTTGGCCTTTCAAAGTTTTGACCCCCATCCCAATGTGAAATGTGTTGAAAAAAATGCCGAAACATACTTATCCAATGTGAAATGTGTTTTGAAAAAAATGCCGATCGAGAAAGACTCAAAGTTCTCTTCGAGCCATTCTCGATCGTTCCGGCACTTTTCTTCAACAATTTTTTAAATTAATTTTCTAAGGAGAAAAGTAAAAACTCATTTACGTATTGGGGGAAACATTAATGTTTTTGTCATATTTTTCAATACTGTTTGCACCAAAATTTGGAACGCCCGCTCGTTTTGAGCAACTTCAAGATGCGTCCGGCGGGGCGAACGACTGCGGGTTCGGTCGCGTCGACGATACCCGCGCCGTTCTTGCTGCGGCCGCTCCCCTCGCTCGTGCCGCTGTTCTTTCGATGGCCTGCCCTTCTCGCGCCCTTGGGCTCCCTCGGGTGCCTCTTGCCGCTGCGGCTGCTGCTGACGACCACTTTTCTTTTTGTTGCGACGCCAAAATTTCTTCTTTGTAACTGTAAAAAATAAATAATAAAATGTACAAATAAAAAACACTACTCAAACAAAGTAAGGGATATTTTAAAAATTCCAAATTTTTGGCTGATTTTTAACAAGGGATAACTCGGAGAAAAATGGTCGTACAAAAAATAAATAAAAAAGGAAAGTATAGCTTCAAGTATCTAGTTTTCAGATCTGGACTGTAAAATTTGTTAGCGTGAGCGGTTTTCTTGTAATAATCGAAAACCAACGAAATTTTTTTCCAAATTCTTGCTCGTCTATAAAATGGTCTGTCCACTTCAAATAATTTTTTTTATCATATGACTATAAAAGTCTTTTAGACAATTTCATTAGCTTTAATTTGACCTTTTAAGGATCTCCGTACGATGATTTGGCGCGGAGTAATAGTCGATCAAAGCAAAAAAAGTCAATTTTAACTTTGACAATCAATTACTCGAGAACTAATCGTACAGAAAATAAAATGTTTTATCAACAGCCCCTAATTGCATTTCATAGAGCATGTTTTGTAGTTTCCAAAACTCTACTTTTATTTTCTGTACAATCATTAGGCCTCGCGTAATTGATTGTCAAAGTTAAAATGGACTTTTTTGCTTTGATCGACGATTACTCCGCTCGAAATCATCGTACGGGGCTCGTTAAAAGGTTAAATTAAAGCTGATTAAATGGTCTAAAAGACTTTTATAGTCGTATGATAAAAAAAATTATTTGAAGTGGACAGACCATTTTATAGACGAGCAAGAATTTGGAAAAAAAATTCGTTGGTTTTCGAATGATTACAAGAAAATCACCTACGCTAAAAATAATTACAGTCCAGATCTGAAAACTAGATACTTGAAGCTATAATTTCCTTTTTTTATTTTCTGTACAACCATTTTTCTCCGAGTTATCTCTTGTTGAAAATCAGACAAAAATTCGGAATTTTTCGAATATCCCATACTTTGTGTGAGTATTGTATTTTATTTGTACATTTTATTATTTATTTTTTACAGTTACAAAGAAAAAATTTTGGCGCCACAACAAAAAGGAAAGTGGTCGTCAGCAGCAGCCGCAGCGGCAAGAGGCACCCGTGGGAGCCCAAGGGCGCGAGAAGGGCAGGCCATCAATAGAACAGCGGCACGAGCGAGGGGACCGGCCGCAGCAAGGATGCCACGGGTATCGTCGACGCGACCGAACACGCAGTCGTTCGCCCCGCCGGACGCATATATCTGTCTATCTGGGTACTTTTCCCCTTAGAAAATTAATTTAAAAAATTGTTGAAGAAAAGTGCTGAAACGATCGAGAAAGGCTCGAAGAGAACTTTGAGTCTTTCTCGATCGGCATTTTTTTCAACACATTTCACATTGGGATAGGGGTCAAAGCTTTGAAAGGCCAAATATAGATCGACAAAGATTTCGAAATGACAGAATTATAAACTCAAAGTAACGAACTGTAAATTATTCAAAATTTTATCCTTCGGCCGATGACGAAATTGAATAACTATTACACCAAAGGATTATTTATTCGAGAGCTCATTTATTCGAGAACGTGTATTC
This sequence comes from Ophion obscuratus, assembly GCA_964007375.1. Classification (NCBI taxonomy): domain Eukaryota; kingdom Metazoa; phylum Arthropoda; class Insecta; order Hymenoptera; family Ichneumonidae; genus Ophion; species Ophion obscuratus. The sequence continues at coordinate 12,029,132 of OZ023316.1, read as the reverse complement.
AGATTGTCTGCAGTTTGAGTCATACAAATACACAATCTAACAATCTAGAACATCCAAATCTCCGAAATAGAAAGACGCGAGTATCTAATATTGGTAATACCATCTATAGGAAAAACACATACCGCGATTTAGCGCCATTTGCGAGGCACGCCGACAAGGGGAGCGTTGTACATGTCCCTACTAATCTCTGTTTTCGGCGTGCCTCGCAAATGGCGCTAAATAGCGGCGGCGAGTTCGGGAATATGATTTTGTGTGCATCGCCTCTGTCGAGGTCGCAGATTCCCTTGTAGCCGCTCGAGTCGTGAGCACCGCTCAGTCGATATCGCAGTCAGCGTGCACACGAATGGGTAGCTCGGTGAGGGAAAAGTCTCTGCCCCTCGCTCGCTCGACAGGCGAACGGAGCGAGGTTTTCCGTCCGATCGACCTCGACATATGTGTGGCCGTACTGCGAATTGGAATATGCATTAAATGAATTTCAAAGAGAAAAACATGTATCGAGAAAATTCTTTTCTTTCGGTTGGCCGTTTATGCCGAGAATGCGGGTTACAAAAATTAGCGACGAACCGCGTTGACAAACAAAACGCCGAAACGACCGTGGAAGGTTCAAGAAGAAATCTTGAGCCTTTGCCGCGGTCGTTACGGCCTTTTTTTTAACAGTAAACATTATGAATAAGCATGTATCATAAATGTTTTTCTGTCCACAATGAGCGTCGTGGCTGAGTTGGCAGCGTGGCGGATTGACGATGCTTGCTGTCCGGGTTCGATCCCTGGCTAATCGACTTTTTTTAATCTATTTTTTTTCTTCATTTTATATTCAAAAAATTTCGAACTTACTCTCGCTTTAGCTATTCTTGCCTGTCCAGGCATTATTTATGATATTTAATTCATATGTGTTTAAATAAAAAAAAGACAATGGCTACCGTGGATCGAACCCGCGGCGTCTGCACTCAGAGCCCGAACGCTGATACATCAACCGCGAGGCTCTTGTGGCTGCAAACCTGCCTTACGTATACACACTTATCCAACCTTAAAAAAAAATCGCTGCATACCAATTGCATATTGTTTTTATGACCCCAAAGTATTATTGAAGACAAATGAAAACAATTTTTCTAAATTTCTAAAGTGGTATTATCCCTTAAAGAAAAGAAATTAATTTTTTGATCGGTGTAAATGTATATCCCCACTTATAGACTTTAAGGCGTCTGGCCACCTTGGCCGATCGAAAAATGGGTATATTTAAAACAAATAATAAACTCGAAAGTATGGGTCGGAATATTTTTATTTTTTTACACGTCAGAAAGGGCTGTAAAAATAACGTTAATAAATTTCCGTTCAAAATATTTAAAAATGGCGCCGTTATGCACATTGCCGAGGAGGCCTTCCGCACGATACGCGCCGTCGTTGTCCCAGCTGTTACCCGGTCATGTCACATCTGCAAAAAAAAATCAGCTCATTCGTGAGTAGCGTCGCTACAATGTAGTGTAGCGGTTTTTTTTCGACCATTAAAAAAATTATGGTCAGCCGAAGAAAAAAATTTATATTTTTCACCGAAATTATGGCTCACTATAATTTTTTTAATCGTCGAAAAAAAACCGCTACGTTACATTGTAGCGACACTACTCACGAATGAGCTGATTTTTTTCAGATGTGATATGACCGGGTAGCAACTGGGACAACGACCGCGCGTATCGTGCGGAGGGCCTCCGCGGCAATGTGCATAACGGCGCCATTTTTTAATATTTTAAACGGAAATTTATTAACGTTATTCTTAAAGCCCTTTCTGACGTTATGTAAAAAAATAAAAATATTCCGGCCCATACTTTCGAGTTTATTATTTTTTTTAAATATACCCATTTTTCGATCGGCCAAGGTGGCCAGACGCCTTTAAAGAATCTCATACGTGTTATCGAAAACCGGCAGAAAATTATGAGGCAACTCGTCCACTTCTTTGATGTTCGCTATTTTGGACCATCGCTCGTTTGCCTATGTGAGGTCTACACTTTCGAAGTTTGTATCCTCGATATATATGTCTTTTTCCTATAGATGGTATTACCAATATTAGATACTCACGTCTTTCCATTTCGGAGATCTGGATGTTCTAGATTGTTTGAATCTGTATTTGTATGACTCAAACTGCAGACAATCTGAATACACGTTCTCGAATAAATGATCCCCAGATAGACGGATGTACCTCATATTGTCATCATATATATGTACATCATCACTGCGGCATAGAAAGTCTCACAGCTGTGTATCCCTTATGAGTGCTCCCGTTGAAGTCATATTTGCATCACATGATGATTCACAAGAATACATCCAAATGAAGCAAAGTTGTTCTCACGCTAATATGCATGCAGTGAATTCATCAGACTAGCAAATTTGGCTCACGAATATCCAACAATAAGTGAGTGCATATGGGGCTCATATGGGTGTCACGGCGTGAAGAAACTGTAGTGCTCATACGGAGCTCATATTAGCGGCATGGCGTAACGGAATTATGCTGTGCTCATACGGAGCTCATATTAGCGACATGGCGTGACGTAAATATGCTGTACTCATACGGAGCTCATATTAGCAGCATGGCGTGACGTAACTATCCTGTGCTCATATGGAGCTCACACGAGTGTCATAGCGTGAAAAATACAAAAAATACCAAAATATTTATGAAAAGAATTTGGTAGGATTTTTATTATCCTCATACGCTTTATTGATGTTCCTGCCTGTATGATAAATGGATTAAAAAGTATTCTGCCTAGTTTTAAATTTTGTACCTACCTACGATTTGAACCACGTCTCCTAAATCGAGAGCCGAGCGCGCTACCTATCTAGCCATTGTAACACTTGTGCAAGTCTTCTTCGTGTCTGCGTATTTGTACCATTCTGGATTTGGATGCATATCACCGTCCTATTGCGCTTATGGGATGTATCGCTGACGAATATACATATCGCCGTCATATTGCGCTCATCGAATGTATCACTTACAAGGAGAAGGCAGAGCCTGGATGTCGCGAATCGGGTTATCCTTTCGCGTGGTGAAAGTCGAAGACCTCCGAATTAAAGTCATTTTTTATTTTTGTTTCAATAGGCCTTAGTTGCTGAGATGTCGCGATTTGAAAATTTGGGAGTTTCGGCTCGCGCGTAAAGTACGTTGAGCGTTGACACTTGAGACAGGAGCGGCCGTAGCTAATACGGTAAGACGACGGACTGGTATGGAAAAGTTCACGGTTCGCGTCACCATGCTTTTTTTAATTTTAATTTTTATTTTATAATTTCTCATAAGACTTTGCATGTGCAGGTAAAGAAGTCAATTCGAAAATATGTATTACTACTTTAATTCATCTATTATATTAAAATAATTAATCCTATAATGAAGTCACAATTACATAGCAAAATAATATTGTACACCAAATCATTAATCTATTAATCACGCCACAATGAGAAAGCAAAATGATATGGTATAAAAAATAAATAATTAATCTAATTCACACTTGCAAATTTCGCGGAGGGTAATTATTCTGATTCTTCTTCTATCAGATCAGTATATTGACAAATTGGAGGGTGGAAACCATCGTAAAAGCAAGGGAAGCACAAAGGCTTACGACACCACGAACATAAAATGAACGTAGTACCACCGCAACTATATTTAACCTTATAAATTCTATCAGGAAAGCATATTTGAAGATATATATCTTCAAATATGCTTTCCTGTGAATTAGATTAATTATTTATTTTTTATACCATATTATTTTGCTTTCTTATTGTGACGTGATTAATAGATTAATTATTTGTTATTCAATATTATTTGGCTTTGTAATTGTGACTTCATTTTTGGATTAATTATTTTAATATAATAGATAAATAAAACTAGTAATACATATTTTCGAATTTTCTTATTTACCTGCACATGTAAAGTCTTATGAGAGATTATAAAATTTAAAAAAATATGAATTAAAAAAAAGCACAGGGACGCGAACCGTGAACTTTCAGAGTGCCGGTCCGTCGTCTTACCGTATTAGCTACGGCCGCTCTTCTCTCAAGTGTCAACGCTCAACGTACTCTACGCGCGAGCGGAAACTCCCAAATTTTCAAATCACGATATCTCAGCAACTAAGTCTTATTGGAACAAAAATCAATAGCGACGTTAATTCGGAGGTCTTCAACTTTCACCACGCGAAAGGAGAACCCGATTTGCGACATCCAGGCTCTGCCTTCTCCTTGTTAGAAATATGCATATCGCCGCCATAGGATGTATCACAGAACACGCATATCGCCGTCATATTGCGCTCATGGGATGTATCACTGAGAAATATGCATATCGCCGTCATATTGCGCTAACCGAATGTATCACTGAAAACATGCATATTGCCGTCATGGAATGTATTATTGAGAAACATGCATATCGCCATCATATTGTACTCCTGGGAGGTATCACTGATAAAATATACATATCGCCGTCATATTGCGCTCAACGAATGTATCACTTAGAAACATGCATATCGCCGTCATGTTGCGCCCATCGAATGTATCACTGACAAACATGCATATCGCCGTCATATTGCCTGTATGGCATGTCTACTACCAGTGCTAAGCCAGTGAATTCACCAACAAAGTCATTGGATGACTTCCATATGACGTTAAATTTGCAGATATTAATAGTGGACACTTGAGCAGAGCGATATGAGTTCAACGTGTTTCAAACGTACGATGCATTTGTAAACCACATATTGAGATCAAAATGCTTTGTACATTCACTATACTAAATGAGTTCACGGCTTTGCATCATGACATGTAGTCAATATGCTGTAAAATTTGCTTCATGAATTGTATGCACGGCGTGATAATCACGACTGTCTATCTGAGCTCTCGAATAAATAACCCTTTGGTGTAATAGCCCAGATAGACGGATGTACCTCATTTTGGCATCATATGTACATCATCACTGCGGCATAGAAAGTCTCACAGCTGTATATCCCTTATGAGTGCTCCCGTTGAAGTCATATTTTCATCACATGATGATTCACAATAATACATCCAAATGAATCAAAGTTGTTCTCACGCGAATATGCATGCAGTGAATTCATCAGACAAGCAAATTTGGCTCACCATATGTATCCATATACTGAGCCATACTCACCATATTTGGCCATATGTACTCACTTATCTAACAATAAGTGAGTACATATGGGGCTCATATGGGTGTCACGGCGTGAAGAAACTGTAGTGCTCATACGGAGCTCATCCCTGTTGCAAAGGACCAATAGGATCCTGTAGCCAACGATAAAAATCCGATACATTGCTGCTTGGTCTATTGGCAGCACAGATAGCGGATTTTCGTATTTTATCTGGACTCGTTGGAATGTTCGCATATACGGTTTCTATTTGGATAAACCGATATGGAATGTATCAGATTCTATTGTTGTTATGAGCAAGATGGAATCTATAGGGAATAACGTATGTGCGATCTACTGCATCAAATCTGCATTTTACACTGGTCGATAAGTTGCGTGCATTTATCAGCAGCTACGGATTTGATTTGAATATTTTTCTAATTGTATTTCCACAAGTTATAAATTTATAAGTTTCAAATGGACTTGACCGTTTGGAAGCGAATGTGCATAAAACGGGAAAGTCCACGATTTTTAGCTATCAGATCTCGAATGCAAAAACTGATACGTATGAAACTGTGCTTATTTCGCCTTATGAGAAATGACAGATATATTACGACCAAGTTTTGTATGGGACAGAATGTGATTCCATGGACAAAAACGCATCATTTTCCGATAAACATGTACATTTTCAATATGAATGAATCGGATATTTCAGATAAGTCACTTCATCAGCAGTAATTGGTATTGACTGATTAACATTTAATGGGGATATACAGATTCAACGATCTTATTGATAAATATGGGTTTAACCTATATATGTTTTAATGAGAGTTTCCAAACTTATCCAGGGTGAAGAGAGAATATTTCAGATAGGGCTCTATATGGATTATCTAATACAAAACTGACCTTCAAGTCTATGTGAATGCATATGTTGATGCAAATTATAATGTATCTGCCCATATCGGCATTTATTCGTAGAGTCAAAGATTCAGCTTAATAATGAAGCTCGGGTGTTTTGTATGCAAATATGAGTCAAACTTATACCCGTTCGAATCCTGTATCTGTTTTAAATTGGTGTTTTCCAACCTATGCAGACTTGAGTGATAATGCTTCGGTCGGTCTATACATGGATATCCAATAAAAAATGGCATCTGCGTCTATGGTAATGTATACGTACAAAACTAGTCTATTTGTGCATATATGTATTTATTTGTATTGTAAAAGATTCAGCCTCAGAATCGGGTCTGCTTTGCGTGAAATAGCCTCTTTGTTACATAAAACATATAAAGCGTTTACGGTTTTCATTATTTTGTTTACATTTTTTGCATTTTGAAAAGTGTTAAAAAATAGAAAGAGACGGCAGTTGACACTAGTACGTGGGTATACTTCCGAAAAGCCCTTTCCGAATACGCTTTGTCTATATAAAATTTTGCACATATTTTTGTTGCTACATTTCACGGTCAAGATTTTTACCGTAACATTTTGTTTCTACTGAATATCCAGTGCATGCTAGGAAATGCAATAAAAAAATTCCAAAACTAGACTAATCCGAAGAGTAATACAAAAACTAAAAAAAATCACTATACTGCCTCTACAGTGTAACTGAGTGTTAACCGATTTAATGAATCCTCACTCTGAGTTATGTGCATAGGAAAAAACGGATTCACACAGTTAAATGATAGGCCCGTATTTACTGATGAAAACCGACGCCTCCTCTTGAGAGTGAAACATTTACAATGTTAGTACATTTCGATAGGTGCGGATAAAAAATAATTTGGAGATACACATGCATTCTCATACAACAAAGGATTATTGTTGAATTGTAGAATCCATATAGCAAACGATTGAACCCTTATAAATACCAGACCCGTATTTACTGATAAAAAACCGTGCCACGTTCTGAGGACGAATCTTTTATAATACAAGTACATGCAGACCGGTGCGATGGTCTAGTGGTTAGCGTGCTCGCCACTAAACCAGCGGACCGGGAGGTCCCGGGTTCGAATCCCAGTCGCGCGTACATTTCGTCGTGAAATGTTTTTCTTCGGCATTGCGCGGCGAAATGAGACTAGCTCCACGACTGGGGGGCGAACTCGATGACCGGCTGTTTATTGGTGTAGGTTTTCCGCAGTTTCCCTATACCCATGACGGAAATGTCATGATGAAATATAGTACAGAGGGGGAAGTCGGCTGCGGCCGCAAGAGGGGGGGGACAGTGAGAAAGTTGGAGAAAAAAGGAGAGTAAACAGTAGAGGAAAGAAACGGGCACAGTGAGGGGAAAAGAATAGGTAACAAACGCGAAAAGCGTGTACCTAAGGAAAAAAATAAAATAAAAATACAAGTACATGCAAATAGGTGCGGATATCAAATAATCTCCATATACGAATACATTCTCCTACAGTAAAAGGTAAGTTTTCGATCTGAAAAGTCGAGTAGGTTCAGGCAAAAAATAATTGCGAATACGTATACATTCTCGTACAGCTAAAGATAAGTTTTCGATCTGAAAAGTCACATACAAACTGATTGCTGTTAAATTTCGATTGTAGCATATAACTTCCTATACGAATTATAATTGGTTTCTGCCGATTAGTACCAATAGAATTCCAGTTTGTGAGTGCAAGTTCATTCCGTTAGAATGTAATGGGCATTTTAAAATCTGCTGTTGCAGATTAATTAAGGTTGATATTTAAAAGTTATCTGCATTTACAAATTGAAGTACGCGGAACCGTTTTCAGATTTTATAGGTAATCTATGGGCACCGTAGATACGTACAAAACCCGATAGAATCATATATTTCAGAAAGTCGTCAATCCTATCGGAATTCATAAGGTAACGGTACCAATGCTCGGACGGGTCCCAATTTTCGGACAGTAGTTCGAATACTTCACTATATTACATATATAATTGATAGTTAACGAAAAGTAACGCTTGCATTCTATTCAGCCTTCAATTATTAATTGATTACTGGAAAATTGTACGTTAATAACGAATTTTAGTAGGGAAATTGACGAGTTATATTAACGAGTCCGAGTCAGCCATGTCATGAATGCACTTTTCTAAACCGAAGAACCAAAGAGTTGCAATAATTTGTGATAGTAATAGGAGTTTATTTTTTATCGATTTCTAGACTAGACTTATGATCCATCGAAAGTGAATCGAACCGACTTTTCGAAACCGTCGTTAAATTTCGGTTTGGATAAGGTTTTATATAATAAATTCAGTGTCCCATTAATTGGGACATGTATCACACGCATGTACCACGGTCGAAGCTCATCCACAGTGATCTCGTCCGATCACTAGTACGAGAGCACGTAGCCATAGAGACCAAATCGCCGGACGCCACGCGTTGTTGATTTCGTTTCGCTGCGTACCTCGCGATAAATGACTTATTACTGACTTAGTTTGGGATTTTGAAAAAAAAAGAAGTGAAAAAAGAAGGGAAAAAAGAAGAGAAAATCAATTGGTAAGTACATGTGTCCTATATTTAGATAATATATTAGATAACGTAACTAGTCGCGACGCAAACAAAATTTGAGGTTATGTGGCCGGCTTTCTGGGAGGTTATACGGTATCGATGCCGTCTTTTTCTCACTCATATATACGAAATGTGCCCGGAGGGTTACTTTTTTAATTAATATATCGAATTATTGCTTACGGGGGTCGAGTCACCAAAAAATTATGAAAATAACACTACTATGCAATGACACAGATGAAATTCACTTTTCGTGACGTTCAAAATTTTTTTTTGTGCTATTATACCACATGTTTATTCTCAGAATTGTTTTACTGACTCGACCCCCTTAACGAATACGTATACCGACTTAAGGTATGTTTCTTGATTATAGGAATTTTACACAATGCCGAAAGCGACGAGAAAAAAATACACACAATCCTCTGTGGAGAGTGCTCTCAAGGCGATCCAATCTGGGACCTCAATACGAATTGCAGCTAAAAAGTACGGAGTACCGAGGACTACTTTGCATGGGAAAGCCAAAAATCACCAGCCGGTTCATGCCAAGATGGGACCGCCTACTATCCTTACTCCGGAGGAAGAGCAGTTCAGCTCTGGCTGTTGGAGAGAGAGCATCGTGATATATCGAGCTACCAATGATAGACAAAAAGCGAAATGTAACGTCGTATTTGTGAGGGTGATTGTGCAGTGAGGACACAAATTCACTCCCCAGAACAGTGCAGTGATCGGCTATCGATCTATTTTCCCCCACAAAACAATAGATAGCAAAATTTAGAGTGGTGACAAAGATCGACAGAACGACGCGGGTCGGGGGACGCGTATCCCCGACGCGCTAACCCGCAGCACAAAAACAAATAAAAAATGCACAAAAGGAGATATGAAGACTCCGCGCCAGAGAGCCGGACACAAGCAGCTCTCAGGAAAAGGGCGAGGGATCTCGACAGATTATTGTGTACAACCAATATCGAAAGGGTGGTGAACAAATACAAGCCAAAGGCTGCACCTAACCTCTCAAGAGCGAGATCTAGATCTTCCTCGATGGACGCGGACAGCGACACCGCCAACAAAGAAAACGAATCACCAGGGACATCTGGATTCTCAGTGCCTAAGCGGGTAAGCAGGCCAAAATCGACCGTTGGTAAAGTAGGGATCGCCATCTCCAACCAATACGAGATGCTCACGGACAACGAGAGCGCGGCAGAGGGAGACACCGACCAACCACAGCCGATAAACACGCGATGCTCAACCACCCAGGCACCGCGTACCAGTAGAGGAGGCCAGGACATCCACGCCGATGTCCCAAAACCAAAATCAAGACCTCCGCCAATTCACGTATATAGGGCTAACCCGAGACACTTGATAAGGGTCTTTACAGATGCCAAAATCGCAGAGGAAGATTTCTGGCTGAAACAAACGACTGGAGACTACACAAGAGTGATGCCACAGCGCGCTGAAGTCTTCCATGCGATAAAAAAATTACTAGAGGATAACGCTCTTCAGTACTTCACCTTCACCCCCCGAGAAGAGAAAAAGAAGTCACTCGTTCTAAAGGGGATAAGAGCCGACTATAATGAAGAAGAGGTAAAAGACTGCATTAATAAAAAAAACCTACCAAATACTAAAGTAGAAGAAGTCACGAAACTTAACTTCGACAAAAACGATAAAAATAAATTCCATTATATCGTCCAGCTTTCCCCGGACAGCAAGACCGTAGAACTAACCAGACTCAAATTCCTACTATACCAACCAATCAGGTGGGAAAGAATGCGAAAAAAAATGGTGTTTCAATGCAAAAGATGCCAACGCGTAGGACACGCAAGCAAGAACTGCCAATTGCAGTTCAGATGCGTGAAATGTGGGAAAGACCACGGTCCACTTAAGAACGGAGGAGTGTGTGAGGTAAATGATTTTGAAACGAAGGACAAAGTTAAATGTGCAAATTGCGGCGAAAACGGCCACCCGGCTTCATACATGGGCTGCCCCTACCTGGCAACGGCGCAAGATCTCAAACGAAGAGCCCTAGGACTGAGGCGAACCCTAAAAACGGAATACATACGAAAGGTGGAGAGATACGTCAACCCGAGTATCCCGTACGCTTCCGTTGCAGACAACTATAACAACGATTTCCCTCCACTCCCAAGGAACAGGAATTTAACAAATCAAACCATAGCTGAAAACTTCCACAACCAGCCACATACCGGTAACAGAACCAAATCATACATAACTGAAGAAAATAATATACACAATAACAACAATAACTATGATAACGCTAGTCTCCCCCAACTCGAAAGAATGCTAGATAACTTCAAAAACAGCATAATGGAGATTCTCAAAACACAACTCGCGGAGATAGATAGAAAAGTTGCAAAAAACGCACGGAACATCGAAATACTGATGGATCAGTATCAATAGTAAAATGGCTAACGATCCATTAACAATAAACCAAAATCGAAGGCATAACATTGCCCCCAATTATAAGCTCAAATTCTGTGCAATAAATGTCAACTCTTTAGCAACAAACAAGAGAAGATTAGACCTCCAAGAATTCGTAAACAGCAATCAGATCGATATATCGCTGATTTCTGAAACAAAGCTAAACGCTAAACATAAGCCCAGTTTCCAGAATTATGCCTTCATACGAACGGATCGACCAAACGCTAAAACTGGTGGAGGAACAGCGATCATGATCAACAAGAAGATCAGCTATCAGCACATTCAGCATCCAAACTCGCTGAATAACAAAGTCATAGAGTACACATTAATCAAAATAAACCTTAACTCAAACAATACCCTGTATATATTCAGTTTGTATGCCGCCTGCAACAACAAGAGGACGTTCATCACTGAACTCAACAGGATCTTTCAAGAGCATAAACTAGGCGGATCCAAAGTATATTTCATCATGGCCGGGGACCTAAACGCCAGACACACAAGATGGGGTGACCGCAAATCGAACGAAAGAGGGATCCAGCTCAACACATGGGAAGAAGAACACAGTATTACGAATAGGACAGTGATCTACGCCGCAGATAAGCCGACGTACCCCCGTTCGGGTTCATTTCTTGATTACTGCCTCGCTGACTCGCGCATCGAGCTCAAAGACCTGAGCAACAATAATGTTCCGACACTCGCATATGACAGCGACCATAATGCGATCACCTTTGCCATAGACTGTAACGAGATCTTCATGGGATTCGCTCCCCCACTGCCGCCAATTCCCAGATACAATTTCAAGAGAACAAATTGGAGGAACTTTACACAGCATCTCCAAGACAATTACACCGATCAACTACCGCATGACAGAAATCTAACGATTAACGAAATTAATGAACAAATTACCAAAATTGAAGAGACCATCGTAGAGGCTATCAATACAATAGTACCTAAAATCAACCCAGACGTTAACATCGGATGCCTGAAATACGTAAGCAACAAAATAAAAAAAAACCAGTCACTCAAGTCAAGGTTATTAGCTTGTCTATTTAAAAGTAATAACCCCAACACGCAGTTTTACAAACACATCAGATCACTTATAAAATCGCTTAATAAACTACTAGCAAAACAATTCAGAAAATCAGAAACAGCTTACTGGAATGCAAAAGCGCGAAGCATTGATTACCGCGATGCGGCCAAATTTTTCCCCAGAATTAACCGAAACTTCAGGTACAAAGATCCACCGAGAATTGACACTCTGGCTATAAATAAAAACAACAACACACTGCTAACGGAAGAGGTTTTACACAGCGCTCCCCTCATCACACGAGGTAACGATTACATCTTTTCAAGCCCATTAATGAAGCTGAACATCATTGGTAAATACTTCGAAACTATCAATTCACCAAGATACTCAAACCAAGGTACGGAGACGAAACGTCTCGCCGATGCAGCTGCAGAAGAAATAAAGCTAGGCATTCAACGCAATAGAGCGCATAATATCACACACACAGAGTTTGCGAATAATAACCCAGCACACTACCCCGCTCAAGGACAAGGAGATACAAAATTCCTCCATTCACACACAGAGGTGTCCCACATATTAAAGAAGGCAAAAAACAAGACATCCAGCGGCCTAGACAACATACCAATGATAGTGCTAAAACACCTCCCACCTGATATTATAAAGGATTACACAATCATCTTCAACAACTGCTTCAATCACTCGTACTACCCTACCAGATGGAAAAAAGCCAAAGTAATCCCGATAAAAAAGAAAGACAAAGATGCATCGGATCCAGCCAGCTACAGACCTATAAGCCTCACTATCAACATCAGCAAGATCTTCGAAAAACTCATCAAAACCCAACTGATAAAACACACGGATTCAAATGGGATAATCCCCAACAACCAGTTCGGCTTCAGAGCGAAGCATTCTACAGTACACGCAATACATAAATTTTCCTCGGATATCAACAGACACCTTATGAATGGTAAACTAATTGGAGCCACACTCATAGACCTCGAAAAAGCGTTCGACTCAGTTTGGCTGAACGGACTGATCTACTTAATGCAGATATATAACTTTCCTCGCACGCTACTCCTTCTCATCTACGACATGATCCACGGCAAATCGTTCGTCACCTGGGATGGCTACAACCAGACAACTATGGTATTCCAAATATGCGAGGGCATGCAACAAGGGACGGTAACTTCTCCAGTACTTTTCAACATTTACAACAGCAGAATACTAAATCTATTTAATCTAAATACAGGTAATAACACTCACTCCGGGGCTTATGCAGACGATATGGTAACATACGTCGCTGATAGCAAAATCCCAATTATCCAAGATAAATTAAATCACATCGTAAATGAAATATACGCGTACTACAAAGAGTGGAACCTCAAGATAAACCCACTCAAAAGTGAAACGATCTTATTCAGAAAAACCGTAAACGAAATATCCCCTCTAACTGTACCACTCATTAAAAACTTTCAAATTACGATAGAAGACAGAGACACGGGAGAAGCCACACCAATTCCCAATAAAGAAATAGTCAAATACCTCGGAGTGCACTTCGATTACCTACTCAGAATGAACAAACATCATTCCATCCAACTAGCCAAAGCAAAAAACGCACTGAGAGCCAACCACAGAATCTTCTACAACAGAAACATGGAACCAAAAGCAAAAATCATATGCTACCAGCTTTTAATCCGACCGATATTATCATATGCCGCCCCAATATGGTGGAATGTGGGACCATCGGTCATGGAAAAATACAGAAAGTTTGAGAGGACGTGTCTGAGAGCCTGCCTAGGCCAGTACCGCACAGCTGATACAAATTACACAAGACGTATCGCAAACGAAGCAATATACAACATAGCAGACATCCCTCGATTTGACACGTTCTGCCTCATGCTGACGAGAAATTATTTCAGCAACGCCTACCGAATTAACAACGATCTCCTCAATGGGTTGCCGATTGACAACGCAACAACAATCCTCAGGATGGCAAGAAGCAATTACTCCCCTCCCGAGCTATTCACAAACTTAGATAGACTGGGATGCATACAAGACGACAGCAACATCCCAATAATATACCACATCCCAAGACATTGCGCAAAAAAAGCGATACATGTAAACACGGACAACATACCGAGGGAGAACTGGGTGTACTCCACGGCCTTACCCACAAGAGATCATGAAAGCCTTAACAGGTTATCTGGAAAATACTGGTGGCTTCAGGGCGAAGCCAAACACATGGATGAGCTGAGACGGAGAGCCAGAATAAAAAGAACGCTCCAACAGCAACAACAAAGGATCGCGAATAGAACTCGCCGAGAACAGCGAAGATAGAAAAATTCCCGGTGTAGAAATATTCCGCAGGACCCTAGTGCTGTACATCCAAAACGCAAACATTGTATATATTGTAATTAGTTAACCCCCACCCCCACCCCCTTCCCGTCCCACTCCAAAGAAGACCCCCCCCTCCCTATACGACGCCCGCAGAGGCAAGAGACAGCAGCAATGGTTTTTTGAATTTTTTTTTTTTTTACCATAGCATTAGACGCAACAAAAACAAAAGAGACTAGTATCTACGAATTACCAAAGAAAAAGATCATATAATAACCGAAAATAATTTTTATTTTTATAAAGAGTGCAATTTGGTAAGACGCGTCGCGAGACGACAAACCAGACAACCATATATTAGCGAGTAAGTTGGATAAGGAGGTTTATTACTTACATATGTATAACGACAAATCAATGAAATAAACTACCTTTTTGAAACCTAAACCTAAACCTCCGGAGGAAGAGACGCATTTGGTGAATTGGGTATTCTACCTCGCTGAGACGGGATTTCCTATAAATAAGGATCAGCTTCTCGACAGTGTGAAGTTATTAGTTGATAAAATGAAAAAACCTACTCCGTTTACTGACAATCGACCAGGTCATCACTGGTACGAGAGCTTTCTTCGTCGGCATCCCGAGCTGGGTAAACGAGTCGCGCAAAATCTTACGTATACTCGAGCTGCCGCCACAGAAGGCAAATTAAGGAATTGGTTCAGCGAAGTCTCTGCATACCTGAAGAGTAAAAATCTTCTTCTCATCGATTCTTCAAGGGTCTTCAACTGCGACGAAACTGCATTTTTATTATGTCCGAAAGCAGACAACGTACTCGTACGAAAAGGTGCTAAATCCGTCTACAAAATCGTCGATGGCGATGAAAAAGAATGCTTGACAACGCTTTTCATGGTTAACGGAGCAGGTATCTTGGTGCCTCCACTCGTTATGTACTGGTATCAAAGAATTCCTAGCAGTGTATCTAGGAATTTTCCACCAAATTGGAGCATTGGGACTTCGGAGAAAGGGTGGATGACGGCTGAAACTTTTTACGAGTATATCACGAATGTTTTTTATCCGTGGCTAAAAAAAAACAAGATCGAGTTTCCGATCATCCTTTATGTCGATGGCCATTCGTCACACTGCACGTATCCTTTGAGTCAATTCTGCCGAACCGTTCAAATTGAACTCATAGCATTGTACCCCAATGCCACGCACATACTTCAGCCACTAGATGTTGCTGTGTTTCACCCGATGAAGGCTGCATGGAAAAAAAACTGTTACCAACTGGAGAATGGATAACGATGGCATGCGATTGAGGAAAGAAATGTTTGCACCAGTATTGAAAAAAGCTATCGAGTCTTTGGATCTCACAGAGACAATAAAAAACGGATTCAAATCTTGCGGTTTGTACCCTTTTTCGGCGGACGCTGTGGACTTCAATATCCTGAACAAAGGAGTAGAAAAGCCACATTGCCATACCAGCGACTCGACGGTGACTAAAACCACAGTCGAAACTGACAGCCGCAACTACTTACAGTTCATCGAACAGCAGCTATCAAGAAATCTATTGGAAGCTTTTAAAGAATCCGAAGAAATCGGTCGTTGGACGGGTGATTCGACGCAACAAGGGCTCTTCGATTTTTGGCTTCAAGCGAAAAAACTCACTGGTATAGAGCAACGAAATTGTCGAACTTTTCCCACAACGATGTTTTTTGCAGAGGCTTTGCATACGACATAGGACTTTTTTATATTTTTAAGTCAATTTTGTTCGTTTGGATGTACATAGATAAAGAAAAGACAGGGGAGCATAGGGTTCAGATAGTCACACAATTCGATCAGCAAAGCGAGGAGGACAATGTGGGGGTGGAAGAGGTGGCCGCTGGTGGACAGCATGAGGACTTTTGCGTGGAATTGCGCGTGCAAAACAATCCCATTCAGGAGATCATGGACGCGACTACTAAGAACATCGAGTTGATAACGCATTCCGATGGACAACACAATACGATTGACGACACAATGTTTTTCGGTGCTGAGAACATTGACGTTATCATGGAAGTCAATGATGGACCCATGGTACTCAGTCTGCCCGATGAGGATCTTTTGGAACTACCGAGTCTTATGCAAATTATGGGCGTACGAGGTTCGTATTTATTCGTTCGCAGTATAGATTATACAACCATTCCTTACATATTGTTATTTTGCAGAATCAGATGAAGTTATAGACGAAGATGTCCGGTCCACCATTGACGGCATCATCGATAACGTCATTGAAGGAAACGTTCAAGCGTCCGATGAAAATTGCTTTGACATTAAAAAGAGCATTGACGCAATCGCCGAGAAGAGAGTCGACATCGTTGCCGAAAAGAACGTCGACGCCGTAACCGAAAACATAGTCAACGTCGTAGCTGGGAAGAGGGCCAGCGTCATAATCGAGAAAAGCATCGGTACCCCAACGGAGAAAAGAGTCAAAGTCATGGCCGAGAAGAACATCGAGATCGTGACCGTGAAAAGCGTCGATACCGCTGTCGAGAAAAGCCTCGACGTTATAGTTAAGGAAACCGTAGACGAAAATACTGACGATGGTGTTCCAGATAACAGCTTCGGTACTATAGAGCTAGACACTAATAACAACGCTGAGAGCACTGCTAACAGTACTCGAATGCCTGATAAAGTACCCGAGGTATTCAGGAAAGCACTTTTTTGGCCCCTGGATATGGAAAGTGCGAAAAAAAGGCCGCGGAGGAAACGAAAATAAAAAGAAAGAAATTGGTGCCTGCTGTAGCCACGTCCGATGCATGGATAGAATATCACGAACGCGAAAAGCAAGAGCAGAAAAAATTACAGCTTGAGAAAAAAAAACGACAGGAAATGAGAGAAAAAATGCAAGCAGAAAGGAGATTACAAGAGGGAAAAAAAAAAATTCAAGTAGAAAAGAAAAGGGAACAAGCAGAAAAAAGACGACTACAAGAGGAAATAAAGAAACAGAAACAAGCAGAAAGACAACAACTAAGAGACGCAAAGAAACAATTACAGGAACGAAAGAAGATGCTGCAAGCGCAGACCTTGAAAAATGAGGAAAGAAAGTCAATGGATAGAATTGCGTAGCGAGTAAGATGTTTTGTATGTTCAATGTATAGCAATATATATTTATAAAAAGTCTGTTTTGTTCCAATAATATATTTCGTGTTACTTATCGTCAGTACTTATATGGATGAATAAAAAAGAGATCTTACGTACCAGTTCAACATAACCTTGCAACCATAGGAATCAATTTCTGCATGTCCGAAAATTGGGACATGAGCGTGTCCGAACATAGGTACGTAACGCTAACAGCTGTCCGAAAATTGGTACATTTTGTGTTATTGAACATTAGAGCGTATAAAAATAAAAATATTTAACTTACCGGCAGTTAATGCATGTGTTTTAAAAACTAGAATTTACGAGCTTGACGTTAGGTCTGGTCATTTTTTTTTAACGTTCCTTAAATGAATACTAAATCCTATAATCTAAAAATGCTCTTAACCGTCCGATCATTGGTACCGTTACCTTAAGCGTTTCCGAGGACAAAAACACATCATTTTCCGATAGTATTTCTTTTTTATTGGTTTGTATCGGTTCTTTGCAACAGGGATATTAGCGGCATGGCGTGACGGAACTATGCTGTGCTCATACGGAGCTCATATTAGCGGCACGGCGTGACGTAAATATGCTGTACTCATACGGAGCTCATATTAGCGGCATGGCGTGACGTAATTATGCTGTGCTCATATGGAGCTCATATGAATGTCACAGCGTGAAAAATATAAAAAATTCAAAAATATTGATAAAAAAATCTGGTAGGATTTTTATTATCCCCATACGCTTTATTGATGTTCCTGCCTATATGATAAATGGATTAAAAACGTATTCTGCCTAGTTAAATTTTGTACCTACCTACGGTTTGAACCACTTCTCTAATTCGAGAGCCGAGCGCGCTACCTACCTAGCCATTCTAACACTTGTGCAAATTTTTTTTGTGTCTGCGTATTTGTATCATCCTGGATTTGGATGCATATCGCCGTCATATTGCGCTTATGGGATGTATCACTGACGAATATACATATCGCCGTCATATTGCGCTCATCGAATGTATCACTTACAGGGAGAAGGCCGAGCCTGGATGTCGCGAATCGGGTTCTCCTTTCGCGTGGTGAAAGTTGAAGACCTCGGAATTAAAGTCGTTTTTGATTTTTGTTCCAATAGGCTGAGATATCGCGATTTGAAAATTTGGGAGTTTTGGCTCGCGCGTAGAGTACGTTAAGCGTTGATACTCGAGACAAGAGCGACCGTAGCTAATATGGTAGGACGACGGACTGGCGCTCTGAAAGTTCATGGTTCGCGTCCCCATGCTTTTTTTTTAATTTAATTTTTATTTTTATTTTATTATCTCTCATAAGACTTTGCATGTGCAGGTAAAGAAGTCAATTTGAAAATATGTATTACTAGTTTAATTCGTCTATTATATTAAAATAATTAATCTATTAATTACGTCCCAATGAGAAAGCAAAATAATATGGTATAAAAAATAAATAATTAATCTAATTCAAGCAAGGGAAGCACAAAGGCTTACGACACCACGAACATAAAATGAAAGTAATATCACCGCAACCATATTTAACTTTATAAATTCTATCAGGAAAGCATATTTGAAGATATATATCTTCAAATGTGCTTTCCTGTGAATTAGATTAATTATTTATTTTTCATACCATATTATTTTGCTTTCTTATTGTGACGTGATTAATAGATTAATTATTTGTTATTCAATATTATTTTGCTATGTAATTGTGACTTCATTATTGGATTAATTATTTTTATATAATAGCTAAATAAAACTAGTAATACATATTTCCGAATGTTCTTATTTACCTGCACATGTAAAGTCTTATGAGAGATTATAAAATTAAAAAAAAATGAATTAAAAAAATCATAGGGACGCGAACCGTGAACTTTCAGAGTGCCGGTCTTTCGTCTTATCGTATTAGCTACGGCCGCTGATGTCTCAAGCATCAACGCTCAACGTACTCTACGCACGAGACGAAACTCCCAAATTTTCAAATCGCGATATCTCAGCAACTAACAAGGGGACAGTACGGCAGTCGGATTTTTGTAATTTTTCGTACTCATGGTACGCGAAGTTCAGAGCTCGAATCTTAATATCCCAAAGCAGTTCGACGCCATATTCAGAAATTTTCGAGAAAATTGACTTTGAAGTTTTCGAGCGCACTCTTATCCCACAAAGATGCAACGATATCCGAACCGGGCTCGTGGCGTACCCGGTAGCGCTCGAGTCTAGTAATCGCGGGGTCGCTGGTTCGGGTCTCACTTCGAACTTTTTTTTTTTTTCATTTTTTTTTAATTCGCATACCTCTGTCATTTAAATATCCCGATAAATTTTTGTTGTATATAATCACATATTATTATATATAATTAATATAATATATCTATATATGTTTATATATGGACCAAATCCATATATAGTTATTTATGTACAAAATTCATTATAGTTATACATAATTATATATTTTCTCATATATGATCATATATTATTTATATATAACAATAGGTGATTATTTATAAAAAAATAAATAAATAATCCCGGGATAAAAATCATAAAATCTATGCTAATTCACATATATGTAATTATAATTGTCAATGATAAATGCAAGTATTATTTTTTATTATCTCTTGTTTGAAATTGCGAATAGGCGACGTAAAAATATCCAGTAATAATATTTACATAAACTCCCTTGTAGATTAATAGGAATATAAATAGAAGAATAAATGTTGAAATATGTGAATATAACGCTTGCTTTGGCAACCGTCGATATTGTGAATAACAGTTCTCCGTACATCGTTCGCCTTTGTCCTGATCAACTACCTGCGAAGCGGGCACAGCTGCTTGTGCACAAAAGATTTCTGGGAATTCCAGAACGGGTGGAAGGGATACGGCGTCTTCCGCAAGGAATGCCTGTTTGAAGTAGCATTCGACCGTTGGTTTTCGGAGCAGCAAGTACTGTTTTTCGGCGTGGTGCACGATTTTGTAGAATGTTCGATAAAAAAAGATCAAAATGTCGGGCGTGGGAGACGACGAGGTGCCTCGGCCTTCGACGGCACAAGATGATATTGAATATTCTTTGTGCAGTGAAGTTTCAAAATTACGATTGAAGGATGCCCTCGTATATTACGAGCAAATTCTCACACAAAATAATCTTGTGGCACCAACACCATCGGAGGTAATTACTGAAGAGGGAATGTTACTAGCAGAAGACTTGTTCCATTATACAGTACAAACTTTACACGAAAAAAAGTTTGTAACGGATGAAGAACTAATTATGCTTGATGAATTGGACGAAGAATACGCTTTTGACGAACCTGCATCTGACAACGAAGATTCTTCTGAAAATTATGAGCCAGAGGAGAAAAGGGCGAAATCGTACACGGACAATATTCCGCTGGATTATAAAAGGAAAGTTATCAATATAGTTCGAGCACATCCGACATGGAGCCTAAAAGTTCTGCAAAAAAACGGGTGCAGCCGCTTAAAGCGCATGGAGGAATTGCCAAAATGGGAAAAACATGTAAAAAGCGGAGGAACCATGACAGACAAATACGCGACCATCGATTCGTGGACTTACGATCGCTTTGAGGAAGCGCGACAGAACAACCAACCAGTTACAACCCGGAACTTGCAGCAGTGGGCATTATCGGCTACGAGTCAATTTGAAAATTTTGATTTCAAAGCTTCCGATAGGTGGGTTGTGAAATTTAAACGGAGACATCGAATTCGCCAAAGAAAAATCACGAAGTTTGTAACGGAAAGAGAAACCGCAACGCTGGATGAAATCCTGGCTGCTGCAGAAGATTTTCGTATCCAGGCTCGTGATGTCATACCAAACTTTGGTCCCGATTTCGTCATTAATACAGACCAAACAGGTATTCAAAATTTGTTCTCATTTTCCATAATAAATTAATGTAGACTTTCGTATATAGTATTTTCAATTCATTCCTTTTCTATTTTTTTTCAGGATGCCAATACCAGTCTACGTTCGACAGAACTCTGGCGACCAAAGGATCAAAAGTAGTGCTGGTAAAGCGGCAGAATATGAATAAAGTCACCCATTCCTATACTGCCCAGTACTCTGTCACCCTATTAGGAAAATTGTTGCCCCTGGTGTTCGTATGCCTACAAGAAACAACAGGTTCATTTGGTCCCAGAGTTCAAAAATCGGTCGACGAGTACCTAAAAAAATACGGAAACGTCGTAGTCACGTCATCGAAATCGGGAAAATTGACTACAAAGTTATACAAAGATTTTTTAATCAATGTTTTAAAACCCTACGTAAAAAAAGAAAAGTTTTTCTTAATTATCGATTCCTGGGGAGGCCAAACCGATACGGTGATGTACAATGAGGTGTTTCGAAATGACAGGCGTCTGCCTACTTGCACGGTGCAGGTAATTCCACCAAAATGCACTCCATTAGTGCAACCTTGTGACGTGTATTTTTACCGCCAAGTAAAAAATTTCATAAAGCGTCTGCAGAACTGCGCCTATCTGATTGAACAAGGACGTCAAATTAATGATAGAGAAGATTGCATAAAAATTCATTCTATTGTTCATCATCAGTTGTCCTCTCCGGTCTTCAATAACATGATCAGATATGCGTGGTTTGCTTCGAAACTTTGCCATCAAAGAGAAATCTTCATGAACGTGAATGAAGTTTGTTTTCCGATCGATGTATTGAAAAAAAATTGCGAATGTAACAATGCAGCGTTTGTACGGTGTGCGAGATGCCGTGAAAATTACTGTTTTCCTTGTTTTTACGATGGTTATCACTCTGGCTCGTGTAACATTACACCCGATGTATAAAACAAACGAATACAGACCGAATAATAAAGTATTCAATTCCTTACCTGACATTTTTCATTTTCATCCTAAAAATGTTGTTGGTTATAAATATTGATACTTGAAAATGTATGTTTATAATCAAGAGATAATTAAAAATATGACTTGCGTTTTTTCATTTAAAAACAATGAAAAAAAAAAAAACTAGACTCAAGCGCTACCGAGTACGCCACGAGCCCGGTTCGAATATCGTTGCATCTTTGTGGGATAAGCGTGCGAAAACTTCAAAGTCAATTTTCTCGAAAATTTCTGAATATGGCGTCGAACTGCTTTGGGATATTAATATTCGAGCTCTGAACTTCGCGTACCATGAGTACGAAAAATTACAAAAATCCGACTGCCGTACTGTCCCCTTGTAAGCCTTATTGGAACAAAAATCAAAAGCGACGTTAATTCGGAGGTCTTCAACTTTCACCACGCGAAAGGAGAACCCGATTTGCGACATCCAGTCTCTGCCTTCTCCTTGTTAGAAATATGCATATCGCCTTCATAGGACGTATCACAGAAACACGCATATCGCCGTCTCATTGCGCTCACCGAATGTATGACTGAAAACATGCATATTGCCGTCATGGAATGTATTGCTGAGAAACATGCATATCGCCATCATATTGTGCTCCTGGGATGTATCACTGATAAAATATACATATCGCCGTCATATTGCGCTCAACGAATGTATCACTTAGAAACATGCATATCGCCGTCATAGGATGTATCACTGAGAAACACGCATATCGCCGTCATATTGCGCTCATGGGATGTATCACTGAGAAATATGCATATCGCCGTCATGGAATGTATTACTGAGAAACATGCATACACTGAGAAAAAGAAATCGTTGAATGTGCAAAATGTATTTTGTTGTCTCGAAATTTTGTAGTTTTAACAGTTGCTCGGATATGGTAAATAAACTACAGTTCACACCACTAAAACTATCAGTTAGAGTAACAAAACATTTGTTATGCCAATAAAACATCAAGTTGAACGTATTTAAAGATACATTTTGTTAAACCCACTGAATTTCGGTTGGATGAACGAATTTTTTTTTTCAGTGTATCGCCATCATATTATGCTCCTGGGATGTATCACTGATAAAATACACATATCGCCGTCATGTTGCGCCCATCGAATGTATCACTGACAAACATGCATATCGCCGTCATATTGCTTGCATGGCATGTCTACTACCAGTGCTAATCCAGTGAATTCATCAACACAGTCATTGGATGACTTCCATATGACGTAAAATATGCAGATGTTAATTGTGGACACTTGAACACAGCGATATGAGTTCAACGTGCTTCAAACGTACGATGCATTTGTAAACGACATATTGAGATCAAAATGCTTTGCACTTTCAGTATACTAAATGAGTTCACGGATTTGCATCATGATATGTAGTCAATATGCTGTAAAATTTGCTTCATTAATTGTATGCACGGCGTGATGATCACGACTGTCTATCTGGGAGTTATTCAATTTCGTCATCGGTCGAAGGATAACATTTCGAATAATTTACAGTTCGTTATATTGAGTTTATAATTCCGTCATTTCGAAATCTTTGTCGTTCTATATTTGGCCTTTCAAAGTTTTGACCCCCATGCCAATGTGAAATGTGTTGTAAAAAATGCCGGAACACACTTATCCAATGTGAAATGTGTTTTGAAAAAAATGCCGATCGAGAAAGACTGAAAGTTCTCTTCGGGCCATTCTCGATCGTTTCGGCACTTTTCTTCAACAATTTTTTTAATTAATCTTCTAAGAGGAAAAATAAAAACTCATTTACGTATTGGGGGATGCATTAATTTTTTTGTCATATTTTTCAATACTGTTTGCAACAAAATTTGGAAGGCCCGCTCGTTTTGAGCAACTTCAACATGAGCGACATTTTGAGCGACTTCGGGTTCGGTCGCGTCGACGATACCCGCGGCGTCCTTGCTGCGGCCGCTCCTCTCGCTCGTGCCGCTGTTCTTTCGATGGCCTGCCCTTCTCGCGCCCTTGGGCTCCCTCGGGTGCCTCTTGCCGCTGCGGCTGCTGCTGACGACCACTTTTCTTTTTGTTGCGACGCCAAAATTTCTTCTTTGTAACTGTAAAAAATAAATAATAAAATGTACAAATAAAATACACTACTCACACAAATTGAGGGATATTTTTAAAAAAATTCAAATTTTTAGCTGATTTTCAACAAGGGATAACTCGAAGAAAAATGGTCGTACAAAAAATTAAAAAAAAAGGAAATTATAGCAAGTATCTAGTTTTCAGATCTGGACTGTAAAATTTGTTAGCGTGGGCCGTTTTCTTGTAATCACCCGAAAACCAACGAAATTTTTTTTCCGAATTTTTGCTCGTCTTTAAAATGGTCAGTCGACTTCAAATAATTTTTTTTATCTTACGACTATAAAATTCTTTTAGACAATTTAATCAGCTTTAATTTGACCTTTTAAGGAGCTCCGTACGATGATTTGGCGCAGAGTAATCGTCGATCAAAACAAAAAAGTCCATTTTAACTTTGACAATCAATTACTCGAGAACTAATGATTGTACAGAAAATAAAATGTTTTATCAACAGCCCCTAATTGCATTTCATAGAGCATGTTTTGTAGTTTCTAAAACCCTACTTTTATTTTTTGTACGATCATTAGGTCTCGAGTAATTGATTGTCAAAGTTAAAATGGACTTTTTTGCTTTGATCGACGATTACTCCGCTCCAAATCATCGTACGGAGCTCGTTAAAAGGTCAAATTAAAACTGATTAAATTGTCTAAAAGATTTTTATAGTCGTATGATAAAAAAATTATTTGAAGTCGATAGACCATTTTATAGACGAGCAAAAAGTTGGAAAAAAATTTCGTTGGTTTTCGGATGATTACAAGAAAACCACCCACGCTAAAAAAATGTACAGTCCAGATTTGAATCTTGAAAAAATTATGGTGTGCCGAAGAAAAAAATTTGTATTTTTCATCGAAATTATGGCTCACCATAATTTTTTTAATGGTCGAAAAAAAAACCGCTACGCTACATTGTAGCGACACTACTCACGGATGAGCTGATTTTTTTTGCAGATTTGACATGACCGGGTAACAGCTGGGACAACGACCGCGCGTATCGTGCGGAGGGTCTCCGCGGCAATGTGCATAACGGCGCCATTTTTTAATATTTGGAGCGGAAATTTATTAACTTTATTCTTAAAGCCCTTTCTGACGTTGTGTAAAAAAATAAAAATATTCCGGCCCATACTTTCCAGTTTTTTATTTTTTTTTAATACAGTAGAACCTCGATTATCCGACCCAACTGGGACCGAGACTAGTTCGGATAATCAAAAGTTGGGATAATCGAAACGAGGTTTATTTTTTGGGACGTGATCATAAACAACACCTTTTTACATAGAAACAGTACATACATATATATTAAAATTTGACATACATATTAACGTTGATATATATATATATAAATAAAGGCATTCGACTTTTTTCAGGTGTGTATTTGAAACACCTGAAAGTAGTCGAAGGCCTTTTTTAAATATTTTAAAAATAAAATCGTCCATTTTTAATTGACGAACGGCTGTAATGCGTTTTTGAGCGGCTAAGTCTCGCAGCCGTTTGAGAAAGAGAAGTTGCGTTGGTTTGCTCATTGTTGCTCACGGCGGAGGTAGCGAGCAACAATGTATCTTCCGCGCCAACGTTCGCATAATTGAGCGTTCTGATAAACTAAGTCATCGTTCAGATAATTGAGGGTTCGGATGATCGAGGTTCGGATAATCGAGGTTCTACTGTACCCATTTTCGATCGGCCAAGGTGGCCAGACGACTTAAAGTCTTTAAGAGGGGATATACATTTACAACAATCAAAAAATCAATTTCTATTCTTTAAGGGATAACACCACTCTAAGAATTTGGAAAAATCGTTTTCATTTGTCTTCAATAATACTTTGGGGTCATAAAAACAATATGCAATTGATATGCAGCGATTTTCTTTAAGGTTGGATAAGTATGTATACGTAAGGCAGGTTTGCAGTCACAAGAGCCTTGCGGTTGATATATCAGCGTGCGGGCTCTGAGTGCAGACGACGCGGGTTCGATCCACGGTAGCCAATGTCTTTTTTAAAATTAAACATATATGAATTAAATATCATAAATAATGCCTGGACAGGCGAGAATAGCTAAAGCGAGAGTAAGTTCGAAATTTTTTGAATATAAAATGAAGAAAAAAAAGATTTAAAAAGTCGATTAACCAGGGATCGAACCCGGACCGCAGGCATCGTCAATCCGTCACGCTGCCAACTCAGCCATAACGCTCATTGAGGATAGAAAAACATTTATGATACACGCTTATTCATAATGTTTACTGTTGAAAAAAACGCCGTAACGACCACGGCAAAGGCTCGAGATTTCTTTTCGAACCTTCCACGGTCGTTTCGGCGTTTTATTTTTCAACGCGGTTCGTCGTTAATTTTTTAACTCGCATTCTCGGCGTAAACGGCCAACGGAGAGAAAACAATTTTCTCGATACATGTTTCTCTCTTTGAAATTCATTTAATGCATATTCCAATCCGCAGTACGGCCACACATATGTCGAGATCGATCGGACGGAAAACCTCGCTCCGTTCGCCTGTCGAGTGAGCGAGGGGCAGAGTTTTTTCCCCCACCGAGCTACCCGATAAAGAGTCGCGGCGTGTCGTCAGTTCGTCAATGGCGTCGAGATCGGTGGGTCGACCAGTGGCGTCAAATCGGTTTTTTTTTATTACTTGGCGTCGAGACGCTGCCGCGTCTCTTGATATGCGGGAGTGCCCAGACCTGTATATACGACCGTGACCGTGACTAACAGCGTTGGCAACCTGAAGCGAGGCACCTATCGTACCAGTAGACCTATTCTGTAACTCGTTTTAACTCGGTAACGACAGATTTCTTTATCGTCAGCTAGCGACAGCCAATAAGAGGTCCCCTTTCTTCTTTCAACGTGCATGCGATTGGCTGTCGCTAGCTAACGATAACGAAAACTACCGCTACTGAGTTATAACGAGTTACAGAATAAGCCTACAGTAGCGCGATTCTGTAACTCGTTATAACTCAGTAGCGACAGCTTTCGTTATCGTAAGCTAGCGACAGCCAATCGCATGCACGATCAAAAAAGAAAGGGAGCCTCTTATTGGCTGTCGCTACCTAACGATAACGAAAGCTGTCGTTACCGAGTTATAACGAGTTACGGAATATGCCTACAGGGGCGTAAAATTATCGTAAATGTGCCAAAATTATCGTACTTATCAGGATATTGTCTATAATAAATAAATAAACCATATTACACCTAATATTGATATGTATGCAAATACTTTTCAGTTTAACGACCGTTTTCAAATCAATGGAACACTTTGAAACCGGATGTTTCACGTATGGCACAGACCTGCACCGATGACCGCCCCATTTCAAGTTCAATCAACGTGCTAACATTTGACATTCGCTTAGAAAAAACTTGACTGTTCCCAAGTTTTGTACGAAGCGTGCCAACGTTTCGTAGTTTAAAGAAGAAAAGAATATAAAAGGGGAGTGACAATTAAAGCAAAGGAATTGTTGTAATATTTCAATCTATCCTATATTCGCGAAAACAGAAAATATAAGAATTAATGTGATTAACATTTTACATTAAATCGAAATATTTCCAATATCGAATATCGAACGATGTCATTCTCTTGTTCGCTGATTGATTAGCAAATGGTAACCAATGAGACGGCATGTACATTGTATTATCTAAAAAATCACTGCAGCGGCACCACGGCAGCGCTTCTTCATGCGTCTAAATTGAAGGCGCTCTAATAATCCAATAGCGGTGTGAGTAAAAAAGAATCTCATTTGCTATTGTGATATTGGCTATCAGCGTACGGGTAGAATAAATTCTCAAATTTTGCATCATGATGGAAATGATGGTACAATCTGCGGACGATAAAAATGTGCTATCGTACATCGTACGTAGGCATGAAATTATCGCATATGTACGATAATGATCGTACGGTTCCTATCACTGATTACTATGAGTAAGGATAACGAAATTGGATTTCTTCGGTGGGAAAATCTCCAACGGTTGGGTTTTAGGTGGTCCGAAAGAGGATAGAGACGAAAACGTCTATAAGGCACCAGAGATCTTTATGCAAATCGAATGGGCGCAGAAAATTCAGGGGCCATTCAATCTTCTTACTCAATTTGCTTGGCGGTATGGGACAACTGGCCGCAAGCACAGTCTTACATACAGGTCTTGCAACTCAATCGAATTTTAATGGTGGGGGTGATTCGCGTATTGAAGCCGTTTTTGGTGTCGCAAGTATCGAGGGATGTTGTTTTGATAGTGAGAACATAACCTGCGCATTCTGTGATTCCGAGTATATGGTTACCGCCGCCACGGTCTTATGCACAGGTCTGGAAACGAAGCCATATTTCAATGAAGCCGTGAGGCAGCGTTGTAAGATCCACTTTTTCTTCGGCTTGCCGCCACATGCGTCGCTCCTATCGGAGGATACCTCCCACCCGCGGCCTTCTGTGATCTGACCCTCCCTCCCTTGCCTCATATTATTTTCGTGTCGTCATGTGGACGATAACCTTGGTCCGTGTGTTATGTCATGCTCTTAATTTATTTCTTTCATGAACTCGAACATTTAACAATTGATTATTTTTCGTCTATAATCAAGTAAAAATACATCCACGTATACAGAAAAATTGAAGCCAAGTTACCGAACTTTGAACGAGACATTACGACTCTAGAAAACGTCTCATTTACTAAGTGCGCAACTGAGTTTCCGGGTTTTTTTTATTAATAAAAAATCGAAAATTTCAAGACAAATACAAAAAATGGTTTATTCGAAGTATTGTCTCACGCTATTTACACTTTTTTGCCATCTCTCTGGCAATACATAAATACCGCAACGATGAAAAGACGCGTGTTTAGTCTGAAACCATTCGTCCAACCAATTTTGTACTGCATCGCAATTGGCAAAGTGTGGCCTTCCCAAGCCATGCGCCACTCCTAAGATTTGACCAAAACTACAGAACTACCTTAAGTATGTAGATCTGATTATTTCCAAGAATCTGACGGATTCCCATTGTTATATAGACTTTTGTAGCGACCGGAAATTGGGTGTTTGTATGTCGTCTCGGAATTCCTTCATAAAAATACACCATTTTAATTTTTTTCTGTGTAATTAGGTCGATAACCGACACTG
This sequence comes from Ophion obscuratus, assembly GCA_964007375.1. NCBI lineage: Eukaryota > Metazoa > Arthropoda > Insecta > Hymenoptera > Ichneumonidae > Ophion > Ophion obscuratus. Next base: position 11,999,619 of record OZ023316.1, on the reverse strand, counting down.
AAATTTTACACAGAAGATTATTAAAATATTTAGTGAAGTAAAGAAAAATCGAATCTAAAAGAAGCTAAAGTTTCTACTCACCCGTGAATAAATACTTAGATTTAAGTATAAATATTCTATAAAAAACATAACGCTGTTAGAAAAACTGGCAGCTTTCATTCGTGTTAAAAATCAAAACGCGAGCTAAAATGTACGCACACCCCTTGCAGAAGAAGATCAAGTGTGACTATTACCGATGAATCGATAGAAAACGCAAATTATATTTATGGGGAAAAAGGAGAAAAAGAAAAGTAGAAATGATCCCTGTTGCAAAGGATCGATAGGATCCTGCAGCCAACGATAAAAATCCGATACATTGCTGTTTGGTCTATTGGCAGCACAGATAGCGGATTTTCGTATTTTATCTGGACTCATTGGAATGTTCGTATATACGGTTTCTATTTGGATAAACCGATATGGAATGTATCAGATTCTATTGTTTTTATGAGCAAGATGGAATCTATAGGGAATAACGTATGTGCGCTCTACTGCATCAAATCTGCATTTTACACTGATCGACAAGTTGCGTGCATTTATCAGCAGCTACGGATTTGATTTGAATATTTTTCTAATTGTATTTCCACAAGTTATAAATTTATAAGTTTCAAATGGACTTGGCCGTTTGGAAGCGAATGTGCATAAAACGGGAAAGTCCACGATTTCTAGCTATCAGATCTCGAATGCAAAAACTGATACGTATGAAACTGTACTTATTTGCCTTATGAGAAAGGACATATATATTAGGACCAATTTTTGTATGGGACAGAATTTGTGATTCCATGGACAAAAACGCATCATTTTCCGATAAAAATGTACATTTTCAATATGAATGAATCAGATATTTCAGACAAGTCACTTCATCAGCAGTAATTGGTATTGACTGATTAACATTTAATGGGGATATACAGATTTTACGATCTTATTGATAAATATGGGTTTAACCTATATATGTTTTAAGGAGAGTTTCTAAACTTATCCAGGGTGAAGAGAGAATATTTCAGATGGGGCTCTATATGGATTATCTAATGCAAAACTGACCTTTAAGTCTCTGTAAATGCATATGTTGATGCAGATTATAATGTATCTGCCCATCTCGGCATTTATTCGTACAGTCAAAGATTCAGCTTAATAATGAAGCTCGGGTTCTTGTATGCAAATATGAGTCAAACTTATACCCGTTCGAATCCTGTATCTGTTTTAAATTGGTGTTTTCCAACCTATGCAGACTTGAGTGATAATGCTTCGGTCGGTCTATATATGGATATCCAATAAAAAATGGCATCTGCGTCTATGGTAATGTATACGTAAGAACAAAACTAGTCTATTTGTGCATATATGTATTTATTTATATTGTAAAAGATTCAGCCTCAGAATCGGGTCTGCTTGACGTGAAATAGCCTTTGTTACACAAAACACAGAAAGCGTTTACGATTTACATTATTTTTTTTACATGTTTTGCATTTTGAAAAATGTTAAAAACAATAGAAAGAGACGGTAGTTCACACTAGTACATGAGTATACTTCCGAAAAGCCAATACCCTTTGTCTATCGAAAATTTTGCACAGATTTTTGTTGCTACATTTCACAGTCGAGATTTTTACCGTAACATTTTGTTTCTACTGAATATCCAGTGCATGCTAGGAAATGCAATAAAAAATTCAAAGACTAGACTAATCCGAAGAGTACTACAAAAACTAAAAAAAAATCACAATACTGCGTCTACAGTGTAACTGAGTGTTAACCGATTTAATGAATCCTCACTCTGAGTTATGTGAATAGGAATAAGCCGATTCACACAGTTAAATGATTGGCCCGTATTTACTGATAAAAACCGACGCCTCCTCTTGAGAGTGAAACATTTACAATATTAGTACATTCCGATAGGTGCGGATAAAAATAATTTGGAGATATACATACATTCTCATACAACAAAGGATTATTTTTGGATTGTAGAATCCATATAGCAAACGATTGAATGGATCCCACCCTTATAAATACCAGACCCGTATTTACTGATAAAAAACCGTGCCACGTTCTGAGGACGAATCTTTTATAGTACAAGTACATGCAAATAGGTGCTGATATCAAATAATCTCCAAATACGAATACATTCTCCTACAGTAAAAGGTAAGTTTTCGATCTGAAAAGTCGAGTAGGTTCAGATAAAAAATAATTGCGAATACGTATACATTCTCGTACAGCTAAAGATAAGTTTTCGATCTGAAAAGTCACATACAAACTGATTGCTGTCAAATTTCGATTGTAGCATATAACTTCCTATACGAACTATAATTGGATTGTGCCGATTAGTACCAATAGAATTCCAGTTTGTGAGTGCAAGTTCATACCGTTAGAATGTAATGGACATTTTAAAGTAATCTGCTGTTGCAGATTAATTACGATTGAAACTTAAAAGGTATCTGCATTTACAAATTGAACTACGCGGAACCGTTTTCGAATTTTATAGGTAATATATGGGCACCGTAGATACGTACAAAACCCGATAGAATCATATATTTCAAAAAGTCGTCAATCCTATCGGAATTGATAAGCGTTTCCGAGGACAAAAATACATCATTTTCCGATAGTATTTCTTTTTTTATTGGTTTGTATCGGTTCTTTGCAACAGGGATGGCAATTCAATAATTCAACATGGCCGCCTATGTTTACTACATGGAAACTACATAAAGGAGCCCGAACATTTTTTATGAGTTCGAAACACTTTTAAAAGGATCAGGAAAAGGCGTTAGTCCTGTCAGTTTCGATTAATACAATAAACAAAAAATCTGATCCTAATCGTAATGAAATAAACAAACTTTCTAAATCCAAGCGAGCGTGATGAGCATATTCATACGATTTTGAAGCTGGCACATTGCATGTGAACTTGACGGAGTTGTTACGTACTTGCCTCATACTCGCCTTGTTGTAGGTTTGAAAGCCACTTGTCTCAATTTTGTTTTCTACCATTTCTCATTCCTGTGTTTTTTCTGCAATTTAATAAATATACAAATGCAAACAAATTTCTGATATTTTTTATTTTTGTACGTGCATTTTTTTTCATATCGAGGGAAGCAGAATGAATACTTTACATTGTTTTATGTTGCCCCTTCATGCGCCGTACGACGCACCACTTCACCATTTTGAAAGAATGTGCTTTCAATTTATCGAAAACGTACTGTGTCCAAAACGCAGAAAAAACAAAAGTTATCAGCGACTCAGCGACACTCGTTTTCAACCGCTCACTCCGTTGCTCGCCGTATTGACATTATGTATGTCCGAGTTTCGGAACCGCAGCGACAACTAGGGGCGACGCTGGGACCGAAATTTGCCACGCTAACTGAGGCATCTGATGGCGGCTGCCAGCATTACAGTTTCCGCAGAGATTAGTAGGGAGATGTACAACCATGGAGATTAGAGTAAAGGAGTGGGCACAGGATAGGAGAATACGTAGTATCAGCGTACTGGAAATCCGTTCTTTCAATAGTTCTGTGTTCTGCCACTAGGGTCGCAAAGATCGGCAACATCCACCAATAGCAGTATATTATCGTTCAGCACTTGCGCAGCACAAAGCTCTTTCCTATTTCTATCATGGCCTCCTGTCATAATTGTAATTTATAAAGTGTCAAAAATCTCTTTAGACTTGGTGAATTTCTTTATTCAACGTTTCCTTCAATAAGCAAGGTAAATCATTCATTTTATTCTTATGTATGTATAGAAATAAGTAAGGATTTATTAAACGAAGTAAAACTTAGAATTTGGAAAAAAAAGAAAAAAAAAGAATTCAAGATGCTTTTGAAATATGCGGCACACGTCCGTTTGCGGCAATATATTGATGCATGTTTTTTTGACATTTTTTTACTTTTTCTTTCAGTTTTTCCCTAAAATGTCACACGTATCTAGTAATCTCGTAACTTGTATAATAGTTTCTTTTAATTTCTGTTTTTCTAAGATGCCAAGAACCTGCGCCGTGCCAGGATGCGACAGTGGCAGGTCGAAAAATTATTCGAGGCGAAAGGCGTTGGGTCTGCGACCAATCTCCGTATTTTCAGTACCTAAGGTACAAAAAAATTAATTAGAGAGAACTATTTAACTATAACTATTTGAATTTACATTATTTTTCAGTTGGTCCAGTTCATACATTTCTTTGCATTTGCATTCTTTTCCATTTAGAATGACGAACGGCTAAAAGAATGGAGAAATGCTTCGAAATGTAACATCACAAAAACTCAATTTATTTGTGAATTGCATTTCGCCGCACAGCATATAAAGAAGAGCGACATGTTCAAATTACGTGACGGGACTACCAGATGCATACCCCGTGATCATTGGGTTCTGGAAAAGGACGCTGTACCCGTGATACATGATGAACGTGCAGAGCATTGTGAGGTAAGTACGTGACATTTTTTTTATCCCCATCAAGCCCTTAGACGCCCAAGATCGGCTTTGACGTCATTTATTAGATTTTTATTGCAGACCGCGCATTTCATTTTCTCTATTTTCGTTAGGCTGTTGGTATTTTTATAATTATTCATTGTCCTGAATTTCTTTTTAATGTTTTTATTTTTAACCTTCAATGTTGCCTTTCTGGAACTCAACATCTGTGAACTTTTTTTGTCGCATTTTCTTTGTATTCTTTGATTTTTCTGGCTTCCCGTTCTATTATTTTGATTAATCAAAAGTTTTTTGATCACCTCTGTCTTTCTATTAAAATTTGTTTTCTTCGATGTCGATTTTCCTTTTTCTTCGTACACTTACAGACCAAAAAGACAAAAAATATAATCACTACTTGTAACATCCATACAAATGTGTTATTTCAGAACAACAACATTTCCGTGCCGAATAATCAGCTGGAAAACGTTGTTATTGACAACGTTTCCGAAGAAATCCTCACGATGGAATGGGAGAACATTGAGGAAGTAATGCCTCACGGTGACGATTTTCAACTGCACGAAAATGTTGCAGTAGACACTCCACATTTCTCCATTCTCTCTATAAGTGTAATTACGCCACTCCATTCACAGACTCGACCTTAGATTTCATGTTCAATCATTGCATTTTTTAAATAATTTAATTCCTTTTTTACAGATTCAAACTATTTCCGACAAGATGATCGATCTCGATGATGTCATCAAGTCAATGGCCGATATAATCGATAACATGCGTATCACGAAGAAGTTCACTATATGCAAGGAGACGGACATCGAGAACGAAAGATATTGTTATATTTTGCTTGAACAAATCGTTTGCATTCTCATCAGAAATACATAGAAAAATCTTATGCTAAGGCGCGCACCTTATTGCACGGGTATTCTCGATGACACCGAAGAATATGCACATACGTCTGGCCATTTCCGTTGCATGCGTTGTCGGCACCTTCGCAAAATGCTACTGCGAAAACGAAATATTGTGCAGCAATAGTTGGCCGCAACAAAAGAGTCCGCGCAGTTAAAGTGAAGAAAGTTTCTTCGTTTGCGACAGAAGGTAGTACAATCGTCATTACATCTTTATATGAGAAAAAAAATAAACTATGTATACAGGTGGCTGATGTAATGTTATTTCAATGTATTTACAGATTGCAACCATGAAGGAGAATGTAGCTCGGCTACAAGCAAAGTTTGCGGCAGTAGAGGCTAGTGTTTTGGAAAACGCTATTGCTGATCTTCCAGATGCGCAGCAAGAACTCATCATGTTGTGTTTTGAGGCCTCGAAAGTGAAGTGTCGAAATAAACGTAGATACGTAATTAAGTGGATCCACGAATGTTTGCTGATGAGGATAAATAAACTCGTCCTTATATGAACACATCAGGGATCGAGGAATTTTACCGCTGCCTTGTCGCAAAACTTTGAGCCGCTACATCCAGAAAATCAGCTCTTCAACGTACGGATTTCAGGAGTCGATCTTTCAATGCTTGCGGATTAAAGGCTCACGGATGGACAAAACTTCTAAAAGAGGTATTGTCAACACAAATAACAAAAAATGATTGTTTGACCGTACATTGTTTTAATTTTACTTAATTCTTCTTTCATTAATTGACCAAACATCTTTAACATTTACATCGAATTTTATCATCCTCAAGTATGTATTTCCCATTGCAGTATCTGAAAAAAATAATGAACATTATAGTACACTAATGAATGTAAACATCATCTTAAAAGCGAGATGAAAAAATTGGAACAAAAGATAATAAAAATAACGTTCACATTACATACTTGCGGGATACTTATTTTTTTCCATGAAAAGCGGCTCATACTAACTTGGTTTCTCTGAAAACTTTGCGGTCTGATTCCACTTGTCCGGGTTGTGTCTTATTTGTATTTCAACTTTTAGTACCCTTGTATGATGCAATACGCTCGCGCTGAGGTCCTTTCATTACTTCCTTTTCCACTCTATTTGAACTCGCACTCTCGATTGTAGTGTGCCTGAACTGGTTTTTGTGGTTATAACAAACATATTACATACAGTATTGAACATGGGCTGATTAACATTTAGGTGTTCTCCTAATCGACGAAATGAAATTGAGCGAGGCGATTTCATTTAACCGACAAATACTGATGTTTGGAGGTTTCGTCGATCTAGGAAAATATACTCCACAAGACAAAAAAGGAACAAGAGCAGACCACGCGCTCGTCTTTATGTTCCAACCGTTCAAAGGGAAATGGGTACAAGTCTTGGGCTGTTTCCTCAGCAAAGATTCCGTCTCTAGTGCTGTTCTGCATAAGTTGATTTTGGAGTGCGTGGTTCGGCTAAGTAAGTCGGGATTCCATGTTGATGCCGTAACTACCGACGGAGCTCAATGAAACCGGGGCGTTTGGAGTATTTTCGGCATCGATGAAAACAACTTGAGTTGTTTACATCCTTGCGACGAAAAGAAAAGATTGTGGATGATCTCGGATTTCCCACATTTGATCAAATGCCTCCGGACCGGTCTCATGAATCGCCGTTCCACCAAGGTAAACAAGTTAAATTCAGATGTTCACTGTATTCTTCATTTCAATAACTTCTTTGATGCCCTTGGCCTGATGATGACATTTTTGCTGTTTTCAGACACCGGACGGAATCGTGAAAAAGGAGCATTGGGAAGCTCTACTGCGGTGCGAAAATTTTTCTAAGCCCAATTTAAAAGTGGCATACAAATTGTCGCCTGCACATCTGAATCCTGTGGGATATCAGAAAATGAATGTGCCACTAGCTTTCGAGGTAGGCTACATTACTCCGCATTTTTCAAAGCGTACATCTTTAAATTGAAGCAAAATATTCATTTATCAAATTGTTCCAGTTGTTCTCGCTACAAATCCGTGCCGCCATGGTAATCCATGAGAATACTTGTCCGCAATTAAGAGACTCAAAAACGACGCGAGTTTTTTGCGAACGCGTAGATGATGTGATCACAGCGATGATGTCGCGCACTCCTGAAACTGCACTTCGTCCATCCGAATTTTGTTCGCAAAAAAGGTACGCCATTTGAAGAGCATCATCGCTATTTCTGAAATATATAATTTGAAAATTGTATAATAATTTCCTTCCGATAGTATTTGAAGGTAGTTTTGAGTACGCTTTGCCGAACTTAATGGTTCCTTGACGATCATCTCATGTATTGAAGAATGGTCGTAATTGATCAAATCGATTTCGCTGTATTCAGGTGTTCGAACATTCAATGTAGATACTGCGTTGTAGGTATGGAATCCAAGGAAGTGCAGAAATATATCGAATTGCCAATGTTTTCGAACATCGTGTCCAGAACCTGATACTTAATCACAACTGTTATTGTCGCAGTATTACGAGGTTTGAATTCGTTTTGCGTCTGCTTAAAGCGGTTTCTTTGAAGCAATGATCTTTTCAGATAACAAAATTTATTTCCCATTACTTGCGACGCGATGAATTTTTGCGAAAAATCCTTTTTCGTTAGTGGAACAGTATTATTAATACCGAGTAACTTTTAACTATTTTCAGCTTTTAGCAAGTTCACCTATCAACCCCAAGGATAATTAGGATGATCAACGTTGGATTTATCATCAACGCAATTTGTCCAGTTGCAGAGAAGTACTTCAATAAACTGTCGTTCGGATACACTTTTTTTTCGAGGATCACTGCTCACTTCAGTGAATCTTTCAGGCTGGTAATAATTTCTTGATAGGGTCTGTGTGGAATACTTCAACTTGTCATTATACTCATGATCGTGGTTACTTGGTGCCTTCATTTCATTCTTTCTCTTGCATAATATCTGTTTACTCTGTGATCTTGATTGAAGTTATTCTACGTGGTGGTTGTGATTTTTTATGTGCTTGTGTGGGCCTAACATCGGTTTTTATTTTATAGGTTGTCTTGTTTATCTTTTTGCAAAATTTTATTAATTTTTTTCGTACATCTGTTTTCATTGATATCCCATTTTTATTTCCAAAACCCTCACCTCACGATATTATTATAATCCTTTTTTCAACTTTAATAACAATCATCTTCCCATTCATTCCTGCGATAAAAACTAGGCCATTTCAAGATTCCTCGCGTACTTGAACGAATGGGGGTCTTCAGTAACACCGAAAAAATTACCCATATCGTCCACTCCTCTAAAAGGCTTGAAAGTGACTCTAGGAGGAACCCTCCAAATCCTGGATGTCTTGCGATCGGAGTCTAATTTTGAGTTTGTCATGGCAGCACGTTTAAACCAAGATGCTTTGGAAGTAGGTTACACGTTTTATTGATTTATTTATCAATTCCTTATACTTCATTTGAACCCAGTATTTCATTACTGCAATTTAAATATCACGGATGCACTTGTTGCTATTGTTACGGATATTATTTTCTGTTCAACATCATCCAATGAAATTTATAAAACTACGATTATTTCAGAGGTTCTTTGGTATGATGCGCAGTGCTGCTAGTAGCAACGACCATCCCGACCCTCAGTTCTTCGCTCAACTCTTCCGATTGTTGTACTTTTACTCTTTAGTCAAGCGTCCAAAAGGAAGCAATGTCGAAGGATCTGAGCTGCTGGAAACGTTAATGCAGACCACAGATTCGTTGGCTACTGCATCGACACCCCGCACTGAGTGGCTGCAATCCGTTGACAACGTGCTCGAACAAATTCATGCCAAGGAAGTCCCTACGCAAAGTCACGAGCAGGATCACAATTACGAGGCCACACTGTCAATGGATTTCAGTACGTGGAAAGACAGCACGCACGACCACACTTACGACGTTGCCCGGACCAGTCCATAGGTGCAATGCTACATCGCTGGTTTCGTTGTCCGATCAATGATGAAGAAGTTGAAGTGCCAAGACTGCCTCTCGTCTTTGAAGTCTAGTGATGAAGGCATCAGTGATCCTACCCACGCAGCAATCGATCTCTTAGAAAAGTTTGGAGGGTTGATTCGGCCCAGTGAGCCTTTGTTCCGGTTAACTGAGTGTCTGGAATTAACTGTATTGGACGCTACCGTCAAATTCGGTGTACGAGTCGATACGATCCAAACGATTCTCGAGAAAATTTCGTTAATTAACAATCTACCCATGCTTGGTTGTGCCGATCATTACATGAGTTGCATCCAGAGGATTGTTGATTTCTACATAACTATGAGAGCTTTCTTTTTGACCAACTCTTATAACGCCAATCAAAACGAGAGTCGTATCAAAAGGAAACGGCTTCGCAAAAACGCCAAGTTATAGATATTGCAAATATTGGAAGGTAAACCGATTTCTTCTGCATCAGATTAACTGATGTGGTGGTTGAGAGTTGTAGTTGTCATCATTTTTTCAATTTGTCTGACACTCATAATATTGTGAGATAAAATTGTGGAAATAAGTACACAATAAAGGCTTTGTAATTTCTCTGTTCCCAGGTTATTAGCATTTATGTGTGTGCACCTTCTAGTTAAGATTTATATTGTCACGTAAATAAAATATCGAGTTTCGGAGCATCCGTTGCCTCCCTCGCTAAACAATAAAAAGTACTTGCCTTATACTCACCGTGGACCTTCCTCCGATACTTACCCTCCTGTGGAATAAAGAAGAAAAAAAGAAAAGGACTCCTATGGAAGAAGAAAAGTTATTAACGTGAAATAATTAACAAAAATTACCGAGAATAGCGCGGTTGCTAAAAAATCAACAATTGCTCGTTATTTCGTGGTATCAATAACGATACATCGACGATAGACGAGTTTATACCGCTGGCGATCTATCTGAACAGCGGTGAAACATACACAATTCTCGATAGTTGGAAAAACGTCGGTAACGTTTGTCCATTCGAAAATTTTATACATGAATAGAGTTGGACATGGGTGTGAGATACGTGGGTGGCTGTTGCAGAACCAATGATACTATGAAGATCATAGTATCTACTATGATCTTCGATACTATGAAGATCAAGACAAAAACTGGCCGAGATATTCACGAGTAAAGTCCAACGATGAGTAAACAATAGCACCGTAGTTTCGGCATCCAAGCGAGAGTCAGCGCTGGTTGGAATCCATGTTCGCGCAAGTGGATTCAAAGCCATTGATTTTTGTTGAATTAAAATTGAAATTGAACGTTCAAACTTTCAATTTCGAATGTTGAAATTTGAATTTTGAACTTTACCCGCTCGCCAAAATAAAGTATTAAATAATAAATGAAAAATGTTAGACAATATTGTCCATTTCTTACTCGAAAGATCTAAAAATCTTTCAAGTAAACAATGGACAACATTGCTTAACATTATTTATTGATTATTTAATACTTTATATGGGCGACCGGATAACGTTCAAAACTCAAATTTGAAAATTCAATATTCAAAGTTCAAATGCACTTGTCCGAATGTGGTTTTGAACCCGCGCCCGCGCTCGCTTGGACGCCGAAACTACTGTGCCATTGTTTACTTACCGTTAGACTTTACTCGTGAAAATCTCGGCCAATTTTTGTTGCACAACATTGAGAAAAAAGCGTTTTGCTTGGATAGGTACACCCTATATGCTCACGAACGAAAAACTAGTAGTTAAGATACACCCTGTATATATGTGCATATGTACATACTAAAACAATGCAATGCATATGAATAATTAATACATTACCACATAACTGCAAATGCAAAACAATACTGCAATTACCGAGGTTCGAACTCAGGACCTCTAAACGAGTAGTTCAGCCCCCTATCAATTTCGACACGAAACCGTTCCAGAATATGGATAGTTTTCTTATATTTCAGTTGTAGCCGCGCTTGGGGTTTACTTACGCTGCCAGCTTGTTACGTTGGTTCACCGTTTAATTTCATTCGTTATAACATGGAGCCTAGATACCAGGAGGTTCAGCGAGGCCTTTCAACTCGTCCCCAAAACGAGAATAAGAAATGATGGCGCTGGGGTGCTCCGCAACCTATATGTATATAGATATACGCTAAACATGGGTGTGATCTAAGACAGATCACAGATGATGTACCTAACCCTCATTAGTGTTAAGGGATAACCCCACTCTAGGATTTTGGAAAGACGTTTTCTTTCCTAAAAATACTTTGGTGTCATAAAAACAATACGGAATTGGTCCTGGAGCAATTTTTTTTATTTAAAGGCTCAATTATCGCTTTGGCCGCAGCGCCTTGGAGCGCGCGCTGAGTTGCTCGTACAACTTTAAACGCGTTTTTCTCGAAACCACTTTTTTCGATCTCGGAAGACGGATTACTCGACCACCTTTGCATGCATCGATTTCGAGGTTGAAATTTTGACAGCAGCTTCACAATTATATTCTTTGTGGGAGTACGTATTCGTTTTTTGATTAAATATAAACTATTTTTTATAAACAATTTACTGTTTTTTTGGCAAAAAATCGATTTATTTCCTTCAAAGTGCGCTATTTAAAAAAAAATTAAAAACAAATTTCTAGGTAGTCTCATAGCTAATAATATATAATATCATTTTTTTTGGTTTTTGTTTCAGATCTTATATTTTACGATAAAACCGTTTTCCCGTGAAGCTATATGTAAAAAAAAACACGTTTTTCTAGATGGACTATATTGCCGCCATTTTGAGTTTGAGCTTGAGATCTTTTCTCGCTTTTGCGTTTTTTTCCGAACCGTCATGAGGAAATTATGAATCGGCGGATATTTCGACGCTTGATGTCACGATCGATCTGTCGTGAGCAGTGCAGCCAGATCGCGCGCAAAAGTTACCCTCTCTCTAGTCTCTTGCGCGCCCATCACACAATCATAGTAGCGCGTGTCCATGAGCGAGCGACGCTCGGACGACTTCGGGAAGAGCCGAGCGCCACCGAAGTTCCCCGACCGTGCCTTCGGCAGCTACACCAATCCATGGACGCTGAGCACGTTCATGTGCGGCCAAGCCGAAACGAAGGATTCGAGGGAAAGAGCAATCTGAGCACGACTCGCGCGTGACGTCATCCGACGGCACGAGCGAGGCTTTTAGATGATTTCAATGCTTATTTAGCTTTTTATTCTCTGCGTTATTAATGTATATAAAAAAATGTATCGCACACTCTCATCGCTTATTTTTTCAGTTTATACGTTAATTTAAATATAATAATAAATCTAAATTACAACTTATTTATCTTCTAAAATATTGTTTACGCTTTACTCACACCCGTCTTTATGCCAAATAAATTATAATTCATAAAAGTAAGCGGAAATATATTTATATTCGTATTATTATATTAATTCTAATAGCTCTCATATGAAAACTCTCATATGAAAAACACAAAAAAAAAACTTCAAAACCTTAGATTTCAACGAACCAAGAACATACATCTTCACATTTTCAATCATGACGAATTTTTAAGAACAATATCATCACAAACACATCTGAACTAAAACAATATATATCACCTAAATTATCAAAACATAAATCAAACAACACAAAATCACAATATTTTATACTCAACTCTTACTAATAGACAACAGGATACAAATAATAATCTTTGCACTGATCCTCTGAATAATATAAATTCGACAATCACATTAAATAAAACGAAAGAATGGCTTATAAATCTCTCCAACATTGATATTCCGCTACATATTTCCACATTCTTGTCTCTAGGTGAAAAGTTTTGTTTTCCTTACTTCAAACTCTCAAACGTAAAAACTTATATCCACAAATCAATCTCCGAACTTGAGTGCAAATTAGATTTTTTACTCGACAAACCTAGACAAATTGAAATTAGAACCAGATTCACTAAAATCTTAAACAAAATAAATATTCCAACCTCATTTTCCAACACCAATCAAATTATAAAACACACGTCCTCATTCTTAAAAAACAACCCTCAACTTTTAGTTACACGAGCTGACAAAGGACATTCAACAGTCATTCTTAACAAATCAGATTACATGACAAAAACTCATAATTTACTCGCAGATTCCTCAACTTACAAATTAACAAATAGAAATCCCATCAACACTACAAAAAGGCATTAACAATAAATAGTCGAACACATAAACTAGCTGAATTTATACAATCTAAACTTTCTAAATTAATCAATACGACTAATTCACACGTCAAAGATAGTTTCCACCTGAAACATTCACTTTCTAACATCTCAATTCCACTCAACTACAAATTGGTCTCGTTTGATGTTGTTTCTCTCTATACCAACATCCCATTACAACTTGTTATTCAAAGCCTTCAAAAAAGATCCAATCTATTTTTAAAAACATTTCCTTTAAACGAAATAATTAAAGCCATAGAATACATCATGTTCTCAACTTTCTTTATATTTCAAAATAAAATTTACCAACAAATCTCAGGGCTACCAATGGGCTCACCTCTGGCTCCAATACTATCTAACATCGTCATGATTGATCTTGAAACAAATTGTGGGGAAAAATTAAAATACTCGTTAGCAGTATATAAAAGATATGTTGATGATATTATTATTGCTCTGCCAACAGACAAAATTAGATCCATCAAAAAGATTTTTAACTCATATAACTCAAAATTACAATTTCCATCAGAAAATGAAGAAGATAAAAAAATCCCGTTTCTTAATATACTTTTAATCCATAAACAAAATTCAATTATCACAAATTGGTATAGGAAACCAACCTGGTCAGGCAGATTCATAAATTTCTTTTCACACCACCCACTTTCCCAAAAAAAAGCCATAATTTACATGCTAGTTGACAGAGCAATAAAATTATCTCATCCTTCATTTCACAGAGAAAACCTCAAACTTATTAGTAACACGATGACACAAAATTGCTATCCGCTCTCTTTTACAGAAGAAATGATAAAATATCGGCTTTCCACAATCAACAATCAAGAAAGAATAACAACAATTTTGATTCTTCCAGGCTAATAAATGTTCCTTACACAAAAAAATCATCCATCATCAACTAATTCGTCTCTTCCAACAATACAACATAACATTATTCACAAACAATAAACACAACATTTCATCGATTACTGGCTCCGTCAAAGGCAAAATAAATAACAACGGAAAATCCAACATAGTTTACAAAATCGATTGTAAGGATTGCAATGCCACATACATCGGCCAAACCAAAAGATGCTTTGAAACCAGAATAAAAGAACATAAAAATAGCCTTAAACATACTACCACAATACACACAGCCTTAGCACAACATGCAATAGAACAAAAACATGACTTTCAATTCGACAATGTAAACATTTTAAACAATGAAAATTGGCTCACAAAGACTAATCCTAGAAATGATCCAAATTAAGGCACACTCCAACGCCATAAATTTTAGAACTGACATACAATAACTAAGCTCGATCTATAACTCTATTATATAACTATTAAAATATTTTACAATACTTTACATGACATAACAATTTTAAAATTATTGACACTACAATTTAATTTTAAATACTCTTAACATGACGCACCAATTTTATTTCTCTTGACACGTCACTGCCTAAAGGATCTTTCTGGCCCGATTCGCAAAATAAAGACTCTAATAAGCTTCACGAAATTAAGACACCACTCAGTTTCTCTCAAACTCTCCGTGATCACACAACTCAACATGTAACTGAGAAATGTAAATTTCGAGTTTTTGTTTATTTTGGGAGAATATTTAAAAAATCTTAAACTCAATAGGTAATCATCACAGTCATTTGATACTTGATTAAAATTTCTTTTAAATCCATCACGTACATTAAATTTTCACAAATAAAACACAAAACTTTCTTATAGTTATTAATCCCTTACAGATGATAAAAATCGCAAAAAAAACGATAAATTCTTCCATCTATTGAGTATACTCCAGCAAAATAGTATTTACTTCCACAAATACTGTCTTCTGAAATAACCTTCCAAATATAAGCAAAAACTAGAAACATCAACAACATCGAGGTTAGTCGTTTCTCATATTTCATTTCTTTATAACTCCATAGTACAATAAACCACACTCTCACGCATCACCCATTTCAAACACCGATGAATAAGAAGAATTATCGCAATACAGGAACTTATGCATATCAAATCAATATAGTTATAACCAAAACAGAATTAACATAACAGTTATACAAAACGACACAACAAATTTATAACACATTCATAACATAAAACATTCGTGTATTTAATTCCTTCAAACTTGATTTGTAAAATTTGTGTATAAAAATTTATAGAAAAAAGTATAATTTCTGAAGAGGACCCGAACCAAAGGGTCGAAACGTAAGAAAGCATCATTTATTTCCATCGCTGACCTTGCAAAACCTCTATTGGCCGGACTGAAGCCGAATCTTCAACTAGCAACTTGTCATCAACACGGCCGCACACATCTTTGACTCATTAAATCTCATACTTTCATCAAGCGATAAAGCATTATCCCCAAAAACAAGCCAATCATCCATCCGGCCGCGAATCATCAGTACCAGAAAGTGCACATATTCTACAAGTGATGAGATGGTCGCGTTGGTCGCGTTCCTGGCTTCGGTCCGCAGGGGCGCGGGACGTTCCCCGCGCTCAGTGCTTTTTTCAAAATTATTGTTACTATTAATTATTATTTGATTATTTTTGTTAGTTATCATTATTATTTTAATTAGTTATCTTTTAGTGTCGAAAAATTTATCGAGCACTCCGACCGCTTATTTTATTAGTTTATACGATAATTTAAATGTGATAATAAATCTAAATTTCAACTTATTTAACTTCTGAAAAAGTGTTTGTGCTTTACTCACACCCGTCCCTATGCCAAATAAATTGTAATTCACAAAAGTAAGCGGAAATATATTTATATTCGTATTATTATATTCATTCTCATACTTTCATCAAGCAATAAAGCATCATCCCCAAAAACACGTCAATAATCTATCTGGCCGTGAATCGTAAGTGCCAGAAAGTGCATTTGTAACACAAGCGATAAGATGGTCCCGTTAGTAGCGTTCCTAGCTTAGGGGCGCCGGATCGTTTCCCGCGCTCAGTGCTTTTCTGTTTTTTTTTAAATTATTATTTTCTTTTTGTATGGGGCGAATTGTTTATACGTGAAACACGCTCATTGAAAGAACATTATTCTGAAAATAGGAAAACTGCTTATGATATTTTACGATTAAATTTGTTTTGTTCTGTCAATGGTGAGTGTTCACAAATAAACAATTCACCCTATTACAATGAAAATTACCTGTAAATGTAAAAACATACAAAAATGCCACTTTCTGGCACTTACGATTCGTGGCCGGATAGATGATTGACTTGTTTTTGGGGATAATGCTTTATCGGTTAATGAAAGTTTGAGAATGAATAAAATAATACGAATATAAATACATTTCTGCTTACTTTTATGAATTACAATTTATTTCGACGGGTGTGAGTAAAGCATAAAAAATTTTTTAGAAGATAAATAAGTTGTAATTTAGATTTATTATTACATTTAAATTAACGTACAATCTAATAAAATAAGCGGTCGGAGTGCGCGATAAATTTTTCGGCACTAAAAGATAACTAGTTAAAATGATAATGATAACTAATAAAAAATAACTAATCAAATAAGAATTACTAGTAATAATAAATAAATAAATAAATACTGAGCGCGGGGAACGATCCCGCGCCCCTGCGGACCGAAGCCAGGAACGCTACCAACGAGACCATCTCATCCCTTGTAGAATATGTGCACTTTCTGGTACTGACGATTCGCGGCCGGATGGATAATTGGCTTGTTTTTGGGGATAATGCTTTATCACTTGATGCAAGTATCTTGATATATGTATGGACCCATTAATTATTTCGTTTAAAGGAAATGTTTTTGAAAAAAGATTTTATCTTTTTGAAGGCTTTGAATAACAAGTTGTAATGGGATGTTGGTATAGAGAGAAACAACATCAAACGAGACCAATTTGTAGTTGAGTGGAATTGAGATGTTAGAAAGTGATTGTTTTAGGTGAAAACTATCTTTGACGTGTGAATTAGTCGTATTGATTAATTTAGAAAGTTTAGATTGTATAAATTCAGCTAGTTTATGCGTTGGAATATTTATTGATGATACTATTGGACGAAGTGGATAATTATTTTTATGAATTTTTGGCAGCTAATAGAGACGAGATAGGTTGCAATTTTCAGCTTTTAAGTATTTGTATTTTGTTTCATCAATGATTTTCAGGATTTTCCATCTGGAGAGAATATTGTTAATGCCTTTTTGTAGAGTTTTGATAGGATTTCTATTTGTTAATTTGTAAGTTAAGAAATCTACGAGTACATTATGTGTTTTTGTAATGTAATCTGATTTGTTAAGAATGACTGTTGAATTTCCTTTGTCAGCTCGTGTAACTAAAAGTAAGGGTTGTTTTTTAAGAATGAGGACGTGTGTTTTATAATTTGATTAGTGTTGGAAAATGATGTTGGAATATTTATTTTGTTTAAGATTTTAGTGAATCTGGTTCTAATTTCGGTTTGTCTAGGTTTGTCGAGTAAAAAATATAATTTGGCCTCAAGTTCGGAGATTGATTTGTGGATATGAATTTTTATGTTTGATAGTTTGAGGTAAGGAAAACAAAACTTTTCACCTAGAGACAAGAATGTGGAAATGTGTAGCGGAATATCAATGTTGAAGAGATTTATAAGCCATTCTTTCGTTTTATTTTATGTGATTGTCGAATTTATATTATTCAGAGGATCAGTGGAAAGATTATTATTTGTGTCCTGTTGTCTATTAGTAACGGTTGAGTATAAGATGTGATTTTGTGTTGTTTGATTTATGTTTTGATAATTTAGGTGATATATATTGTTTTGGTTCAGATGTGTTTGTGATGATATTGTTCTTAAAAATTCGTCATGATTGAAAATGTGAAGATGTATGTTCTTGGTTTGGGGCCGTCCATAAATTACGTCATCGACTTTTGCTGATTTTTGACCCCCCCCCCCCCTGAAATCATCCTATCCGTCATATCGTTGTGATCAAATTAACGTTACCGTCATCTAACGACCAGACCCCCCCCCCCCTATTTTAAAATGACGTAATTTATGGACGGCCCCTTTGTTGAAATCTAAGGTTTTGAAGTTTTTCTCATATGAGAGTTTTCTTATGAGAGCTATGAGAATTAATATAATAATACGAATATAAATATATTTCCGCTTACTTTTATGAATTATAATTTATTTGGCATAAGGACGGGTGCGAGTAAAGCGTAAACAATATTTTAGAAGATAAATAAGTTGTAATTTAGATTTATTATTATATTTAAATTAACGTATAAACTGAAAAAAATAAGCGATGGGAGTGTGCGATACATTTTTTGCATACATTAATAATGCAGAGAAACAAGAGGTAAATAAGCATTGAATCATCGAAAAGCCTCGCTCGTGCCGGCGGGTGACGTACGTGCGAGTCGTGCTCAGATTGCTTTTTCCCTCGAATTCTTCGTTTCGGCTTGGCCGCACATGAACGTGCTCAGCGTCCATGGATTGGTGTAGCTGCCGAAGGCACGGTCGGGGAACTTCGGTGGCGCTCGGCTCTTCCCGAAGTCGTCCGAGCGTCGCTCGCTCACGGACACGCGCTACTATGATTGTGTGATGGGCGCGCAAGAGACTAGAGAGGGGGTAACTTTTGCGCGCGATCTGGCTGCACTGGTCGTGAGGTTAGAAACTCATCCGATCACTTTCACCTCGTTGACCAATATATTACTATATATGTCGGTCGCGCTGCACCCCAGCGCCATCACTTCAGGACATTTTCGGGGACGCTTTTTTAAGCGCCTTTGCATTGCCGCTGAACCTCCTGGTATCTAGGCTCCATGCGTTATAACTAGCGGTATTAATCATTACCAAGCCTACACACCAACATTATTTCATGCTTTAAGCGCTATGGGGGCACATGCCTTTTAAGCGCTATGGATGCACATGCCTTTTAAGCGAGTACGTCGAGATAGGAGAGGCAGCAAAATAGGAGAGGTAAACAGGTGGATTTTCAACCTAACCGCGATGCATTGTCGACGGCAGTCGAGAGGTTAGCAGTGTCTTTGATCTACATATATATATGACTTACATGTTTTTGACCGCAGCGCCGCCACAAGAGGTACCGATTTCGTGTCCACTTCTAAAGCACGCTGTGTCCACTCCTTTAGTCTCCATGTGTACAACGCTCCCCTTTTCGGCGTACCTCGGAAATGGTGTTGAATCGCGGCGTCGAATTCGGGAATATGATTTTGTGATCATCGCCTCTGTCGAGATTGTAGATTCCCTTGTAGCCGCGCGAATCGTGATCACGGTCTTACATACAGGTCTTGCAACTGAATCAAATATTGGTGGTGGGGGTGGTCGTCTTACTGTCGGCTCGTTAATTTCCTTGACCGCCGCTCGCATCGCTTCAATCAAATCATAGTCGAAACAGCGGAAGACGCATGTGGCAACACAACCTCACTTAATCGGCTACTATAAAGTTTGACATAACCGTTAATAAAAAAATCACGTGTTTTTTTATGACGGTGATATCGTGCGGATTTTTACATAATAATGACGACTAATTCGTGTGCGGTTCCAACGTGTGATACTGGACGTCAGTTAGTAAAGGAAAAACGTTCGGTGTTTCGGGTTCCGTCGAATATCGAACGTCGTCAAAAATGGATCACTGCAATTCCAGGAATTTCTCAGCTCATGCCTTCGCAATTCGTGTGTGAGAAACATTTTCTCCAACGATACATTCTAAGAAAGTGGGTAAAACATGACTTAAACGGTCGAGTTATCGCAGAGGTAAGTTGATTTTATCTTTTTTTATTTATGTCTATTTACTTGTCTAGCCGCTATGACAAGTTCGCAGCGCCGCTCTTGTGGCTATAAGCCAAAGCTTATTGCCGACATTAAGCGTACCACCCCCACCACCTTCGTTGCAAGACCTGTATGTAAGACCGTGATCGTGATCACCGCTCATAGAGATTAGTAGGGAGATGTGGAACGCTCCCCTTTTCGGCAGAGATTAGTAGGAAGATGTACAGCGCTCCCCTTTTTGGCGTGCCTCGCAAATGGTGCTAAATCGCGGCGGCGAGTTCGGGAATATGATTTTGTGTGCATCGCCTCTGTCGAGGTTGCAGATTCCCTTGTAGCCGCGCGAGTCGTGAGCACCGCTCAAGTCGATATCGCAGTCAGCGTGCACACGAATGGGTAGCTGGGTGGGGGAAAAGTCTCTACCCCTCGCTCGCTCGACAGGAGAACGGAGCGAGGTTTTCCGTCCCATCGAGCTCGACATATGTGTGGCCGTACTGCGAATTGGAATATGCATTAAATTAATTTCAAAGAAAAAAACATGTATCGAGAAAATTGTTTTCTTTCGGTTTGCGGGTTAAAAAAATTAACGACGAACCGCGTTGAAAAATAAAACGCCGAAACGACCGTGGAAGGTTCAAAAAGAAATCTTGAGCCTTTGCCGCGGTCGTTACGGAGTTTCTTTTCAACAGTAAACATTATGAATAAGCGTGTATCATAAATGTTTTTCTGCTTGCGGTCCGGGTTCGATCCCTGGCTAATCGACTTTTTTTAATCGATTTTTCTTTCTTCATTTTATATTCAAAAAATTTCGAACTTACTCTCGCTTTAGCTATTCTCGCCTGTCCAGGCATTATTTATGATATTTAATTCATATATGTTTAATTTAAAAAAAGACTGGCTACCGTGGATCGAACCCGCGTCGTCTGCACTTAGAGCCCGCACGCTGATATATCAACCACGAGGCTCTTGTGACTGCAAACCTGCCTTACGTATACACACTTATCCAACCTAAAAAAAAATCGCTGCATACTAATTGCATATTGTTTTTATGACACCAAAGTATTATTGAAGACAAATGAAAACGATTTTTCCAAATTTCTAAAGTGGTGTTATCCCTTAAAGAAAAGAAATTAATTTTTTGATCGTTGTACATGTATATCCTCTCTTAAAGACTTTAAGGCGTCTGGCCACCTTGGCCGATCGAAAAATGGGCATATTTAAAAAAAAGAATAAACTCGAAAGTATGGGTCGGAATATTTTTATTTTTTTACACGTCAGAAAAGGCTTTAAGAATAACGTTAATAAATTTCCGTTCAAAATAATAACAAATGGCGCCGTTATGCACATTGGCGAGGAGGCCCTCCGCACGATACGCGCGGTCGTTATCCCAGCTGTTACCCGGTCATGTCACATCTGCAAAAAAAATCAGCTCATTCGTGAGTAGTTTCGCTACAATGTAGCGTAGCGGTTTTTTTTTCGACCATTAAAAAATTTATGGTGAGCCGAAGAAAAAAATCTGTATTTTTCACCGAAATTATGGCTCACTATAATTTTTTTAATGGTCGAAAAAAACTGCTACGTTACATTGTAGCGACACTACTCACGAATGAGCTGATTTTTTTTCAGATGTGACATGACCGGGCAATAGCTGTGACAACGACCGCGCGTATCGTACGGAGGGCCTCCGTGGCAATGTGCATAACGACGCCATTTTTTAATATTTTGAAAGAAAATTTATTAACGTTATTCTTAAAGCCCTTTTTGACGTTATGTAAAACAATAAAAATATTCCGGCCCATACTTTCGAGTTTATTATTTTTTTTTAATATACCCATTTTTCGATCGGCCAAGGTGGCCAGCTGCCTTTAAAGAATCTCGTACGTGTTAGCGAAAACCGGCAGAAACCTATAAGGCAACTCGTCCACTTCTTTGATGTTCGTTATTTTGGACCATCGCTCGTTTGCGGTCTACACGTTCGAAGTTTGTATCCTCGATATATATGTCTTTTTCCTATAGATGGAATCCTATAGGATTTTCCTATAGATGGAATAACCAATCAATATTAGATATTCACGTCTTTCCATTTCGGAGATATGGATGTTCTAGATTGTTTGAATCTGTATTTGTATGACTCAAACTGCAGACAATCTGAATACACGTTCGCGAATAAATGAGCTCTCGAATAAATAATCCTTTGATTTAATAGTTATTCAATTTCGTCATCAGTCGAAGGATAACATTTCGAATAATTTACAGTTCGTTATATTGAGTTTATAATTCTGTCATTTCGAAATCTTTGTCGTTCTATATTTGGCCTTTCAAAGTTTTGACCCCCATCCCAATGTGAAATGTGTTGTAAAAAATGCCGAAACACACTTATCCAATGTGAAATGTGTTTTGAAAAAAATGCCAATCGAGAAAGACTCAAAGTTCTCTTCGAGCCATTCTCGATCGTTTCGGCACTTCTCTTCAAGAATTTTTTGAATTAATTTTGTAAGGGGAAAAGTAAAAACTCATTTATGTATTGGGGGAAACATTAATTTTTTTGTCATATTTTTCAATACTGTTTGCACCAAAATTTGGAACGCCCGCTCGTTTTGAGCAACTTCAATATGCGTCCGGCGGGGCGAACGACTGCGGGTTCGGTCGCGTCGACGATACCCGCGGCGTCCTTGCTGCGGCCTCTCCCCTCGTACGTGCCGCTGTTCTATCGATGGCCTGCCATTCTTGGGCCGCCCTTGGGCGGCCTCTTGGGTGCCTCTTGCCGCTGCGGCTGCTGCTGACGACCACTTTTCTTTTTGTTGCGACGCCAAAATTTCTTCTTTGTAGGAATAAAATGTACAAATAAAATACACTACTCACACAAATTAAGGGATATTTTTAAAATTCCAAATTTTGGGCTGATTTTCAACAAGCGATAACTCGGAGAAAAATGGTCGTACAAAAACTAAAAATAAAAGGAAATTATAGCTTCAAGTATCTAGTTTTCAGATCTGGACTGTAAAATTTGTTAGCGTCGGCGGTTTTCTCGTAATCATCCGAAAACCAACGCAATTTTTTTCCAAATTTTTGCTCGTCTTTAAAATGGTCAGTCGACTTCAAATAATTTTTTTTATCATGCGACTATGAAAGTCTTTTAGACAATTTAATCAGCTTTAATTTGACCTTTTAAGGAGCTCCGTACGATGATTTGGCGCGGAGTAATCGT
The DNA here is from genome assembly GCA_964007375.1 of Ophion obscuratus. NCBI lineage: Eukaryota > Metazoa > Arthropoda > Insecta > Hymenoptera > Ichneumonidae > Ophion > Ophion obscuratus. The sequence goes on along the minus strand of OZ023316.1, from coordinate 11,976,244 downwards.
CGATCAAAGCAAGAAAGTCCATTTTAACTTTGACAATCAATTACTCGAGAACTAATGATCGTACAGAAAATAAAATGTTTTATCAACAGCCCCTAATTGCATCGAATAGAGCATATTTTGTAGTTTCCAAAACCCTACTTTTATTTTCTGTATGATCATCAGGTCTCGAGTAATTGATTGTCAAAGTTAAAATGGACTTTTTTGCTTTGATCGACGATTACTCTGCGCCAAATCATCGTACGGAGCTCGTTAAAAGGTCAAATTAAAGCTGATTAAATTGTCTAAAAGACTTTTATAGTCGTATGAGAAAAAAATATTATTCGAAGTCGATAGACCATTTTATAGACGAGCAAAAATTTCGAAAAAAATTTCGTTGTTTTTCGGATGATTACAAGAATACCACCCATGCTAAAAAAATTTACAGTCCAGATCTGAAAACTAGATGCTTGAAGCTATAATTTCCTTTTTTTATTTTCTGCATGACCATTTTTCTCCGAGTTATCCCTTGTTGAAAATCAGCCAAAAATTCGGAATTTTACAAATATCCCTTAATTTGTGTGAGTAATGTATTTTATTTGTACATTTTATTATTTATTTTTTACAGTTACAAAGAAGAAATTTTGGCGCCGCAACAAAAAGAAAAGTGGTCGTCAGCAGCAGCCGCAGCGGCAAGAGGCACCCGATGGAGCCCACGGGCTCGAGAAGGGCAGGGAATCGAAAAAACGGCGCGGCGGCACGAGCGAGGGGAGCGGCCGCAGCAAGGATGCCGCGGGTATCGTCGACGCGACCGAACACGCAGTCGTTGGCCCCGCCGGACGCATGTTGAAATTGCTCAAAACGGGCAGGCGTTCCAAATTTTGGTGCAAACAGTATTGGAAAATATGACAAAAAAATTAATGTTTCCCCCAATTCGGAAATAAGTTTTTACTTTCCACCTTAGAAAATTAATTTAAAAAATTGTTGAAGAAAAGTGCCGAAACGATCGAGAAAGGCTCGAAGCGAACTTTGAGTGTTTCTCGATCGGCATTTTTTTAAAAACACTTTTCACATTGGATAAGTGTCTTTCGGCATTTTTTTCAACACATTTCACAATGGGATGGGGGTCAAAACTTTGAAAGGCTAAACATAGAACGACTAAGATTTCGAAATGACAGAATTATAAACTCAATATAACGAACTGTAAATTATTCAAAATGTTATCCTTCGACCGATAACGAAATTGAATAACTATTACACCAAAGGATCATTTATTCGAGAGCTCATTTATTCGAGAACGTGTATTAAGATTGTCTACAGTTTGAGTCATACAAATTCAAACAATCTAGAACATCCATATCTCCGAAATGGGAAGACGTGAGCATCTAATATTGGTAATACCATCTATAGCAAAAAGACATATATATCGAGGATACAAACTTCAAAAGTGTAGATCTCAGGTAGGCAAACGGGGATGGTCCAAAATAGCGAACATCAAAGAAGTGGACGAGTTGCTTCATAATTTTCTGCCGGTTTTCGCTAACACGTACGAGATTCTTTTAAGGCGTCTGACCACCTTGGGCGATCGAAAAATGGGTATATTAAAAAATAAATAAACTCGAAAGTATGGGCCGGAATATTTTTATTTTTTTACCTAACGTCAGAAAGGGTTTTAAGAATAAAGTTAATAAATTTCCGTTCAAAAAATTAAAAAATGGCGCCGTTATACACATTGCCGCGGAGGCCCTCCGCAAGATACGCGCGGTCATTTTCCCAGCTGTTACCCGGTCATTCCACATCTGAAAAAAAACAGCTCATTCGTGAGTAGTGTCGCTACAATGTAACGTAGCGGTTTTTTTTCGTCCATCAAGAAATTGTAGAGCCTTGCCGTCACAAGAGCCTCGCGGTTGATGTATCAGCGTGCGGGCTCTGAGTGCAGACGACGCGGGTTCGATCCCCGGTAGCCAATGTCTTTTTTTAAAATTAAACATATATAAATTAAATATCATAAATAATGCCTGGACAGGCGAGAATAGCTAAAGCGAGAGTAAGTTCGAAGTTTTTGAATATAAAATGAAGAAAAAAAATAGATTAACCAGGGATCAACATTTATGATAAAAAATATTTATGATAGACGCTTATTCATAATTTTTACGGTTGAAAAAAAACGCTGTAACAACCGGGGCAAAGGCTCAAGATTTATTTTTGAACCTTCCACGGTCGTTTCGGCGTTTTATTTTTCAACGCGGTTCGTCGTTAATTTTTTTAACCCGCATTCTCGGCATAAACGGCCAACCGAGAGAAAACAATTTTCTCGATACATGTTTTTCTCTTTGAAATTCATTTAATGCATATTCCAATCCGCCACACATATGTCGAGCTCGATCGGATGGAAAACCTCGCTCTGTTCGCTTGTCGAGTGAGCGAGGGGCAGAGACTTTTCCCCCATCGAGCTACCCATTCGTGTGCGCGCTGACTGTGATATCGACTTGAGCGGTGGTCACGACTCGCGCGGCTACACGGGAATCTGCAACCTCGACAGAGGAGGTGCACACAAAATCATATTCCCGAACTCGCCGCCGCGATTTAGCGCCATTTCCGAGGCACGCCGAAAAGGGGAGCGTTGTACATCTCCCTACTAATCTCTGTATCAGCGTGCGTATATAGCGCTCCCCTTTTCGGCGTGCCTCGGAAATGGCGCTAAATCGGGGCGGCGAGTTTGGGAATATGATTTTGTGTGCATCGCCTCTGTCGAGGTTGCAGACTCCCTTGTAGCCACGCGAGTCGTGAGCACCTCTCAAGTCGATATCGCAGCAGCGTGCACACGAATGGGTAGCTCGGTAGGGGAAAAGTCTTTGCCCCTCGCTCACTAGACAGGCGAACGGAGCGAGGTTTTCCGTCCGATCGAGCTCGACATATATGTGTGGCCGTACTGCGGATTGGAATATGCAGTAAATGAATTTCAAAGAGAAAAACATGTATCGAGATCATTGTTTTCTCTCGGTTGCCTGTTTATGCCGAGTATGGGGGTTAAAAAAATTAACGACGAAACGCGTTGAAAAATAAAACGCCGAAACGACCGTGGAAGGTTCCAAAAGAAATCTTGAGCCTTTGCCGCGGTCGTTTCGGTGTTTTTTTTAAACAGTAAACATCATGGATGAGCGTGTATCATAAAGGTTTCTCTATCCTCAATGAGCGTCGTGGCTGAGTTGGCAGCATGACGGATTAACGATGCTTGCGGTCCGGGTTCGGTCCCCGGTGAATCGAATTTTTATCTTTTTTTCTTCATTTTACATTTACAAAATTTCGAACTTCCTCTCGCTTTAGTTACTTTCGCACTGTCCAGGCATTATTTATTATATTTAATTCACATATGTTTAATTAAAAAAATATATTGCTACCGGGGATCTAACCCGCGTCGTCTACACTCAGAGCGCGCACGATGATATCTCAACCGCGAGGCTCTTGTGACTGCAAACCTGCCTTACGTATCCACACTTATCCAACCTTCAAAAAAAAATTCGCTGTAGGACCAACTGCATTTTGTTTTTATGCCCCCAAAGTATTATTGAAGCCAAAAGAAAGCTATTTTTTTTAATTCCTAGAGTGCTGTCATCCCTTAAGGAAAAGAAATAGATTTTTTAATCGTTGTAAATGTATACACCCCCTTAAAGAGTTTAAAAGCATCTCGTACGTGTTAGCGAAAATCGACAGAAAATTATGAAGCAACTCGTCCGCTTCTATATGGACGAATTTTTTCTTTATGTACATAAATTTTGCTAGCGAAGTACACACGATTATTACAAAATATCGATTTTTGCAAAATTGGCACTATTTTGAAAATAAGTCCCATAAAGAAGGGCCTTCATCTGTTGATAAAAACCGTAATTGTCAATGTTTAGTCAAGTCTTTGAAGAAAAACGGCCTGTAAAATTTGAAAACCATTTTTCTTTGGTTCATATCATTCTTGAGCTGTTTATACGTATCAACCATAAATTTTTTGGGATGTTCATACACCATTTAAGCCATTAAAAAAGACACATTTTTTCCACAAGTATATACAGGGTGACAATTTTAATGTGGCCATGCTTTTTTTGAGGGCCTTGCGCGAAGATTTTGGGTCTGAAAAAAATATGATTTTGAATGGTTTTTCGAGCCTTCTTCGAAAAAAAATACGGCAGATTTTTGTCTTAAAAAATGTACGCCAGAAGAAATAAGGCACTGCGAAAAAAAAACGCAAAATACATTCCGAGCACATGATATTGAAGTTTTTTAAATGCCGAATACAATGCACCCCGGAAAACTTGATTTGCGCCCGCCACCATGGTGGAAAAAATTGTTAAAAGTACGCCGTAAAGTGGCAATTTGAGTGAAACAAACGATTTAAGTCAGACGCGATCGTGCTATAGGATGTCCTAGCTTGGTACGTTACAGCTGCAACTTCCGAATGTTCGGCTGTCACAAGAAGGTGGCTGAGAGTCCCTTGACCCGCGAATGAGCTAAGGAATCTGAACTTGTACCCATCCGAGTCCATTGCAGAGAATATAGTCAATTTCGAAAAAGTTCGAAAATTCCATGTACTGCAAATAATATTTTGAATAATTTGGAATTCGTTTCCAGCTCGTGGACACATCATTTTGAAATAAAAATTTAACACAGATTAGGAAAAATTTACAAACTTTTTCCTATTACGCGTATTATTTTTCCCACATTCATTACTGCGAGCATTGTGTGAGCGTGTGCGTGCATGAGGATGCACGAGTGCACAGGCGCGTGTGCGTAATGTGGACATTTGCCACGTTTCGAGCGCGCTCTGAACTCGGGTTCGGAGAGCACGCTACGCGGTTCGGTCCGAACGCATAGTCAAACGTCAAAACGCGTTATTTGACGTTTCGGATTAGTTAGCTGATATTGTCAGCTGATACCATCTTGGATATGCAGATTTAGCGCACACACGTCGAACTGTCGTCGAAACGCCAAATTTGACGCGTGATTTGACGTTTCATCAATCGTCTGCTATTAATTTCTGACATCTTGGGCAAATGGGGAGGACGCGCGTTGAAGGTTTGCCGAAATGCACTGTTTGGCGCGCGATTTGATATTACGTGATATCGCCGGCCATGATTGTTTGCCATTTTGGATGTGCAAAATCATGATTCGCCACGGCGAGCGATTATCTCTAGAGTTATTAAACATTTCGATTCGAATAAAAATCTACAGTACGTGTCTTTGTCATTTTTTTGCGTTCACAAGACGTAAATGAAAACACGATAACGTACTGGAAAAAGGTGTTTTTAATGATTAATTAAAAAGTACCGAACATCGGAACAAAAACAAGTTTGGTATTTTTTTCAGACAAGTTGACCGTGCCTCTACCTGGAGCGCAGATTCGATTTCTATCTACACAATAAATAATTAATACATGTCTGCGATGGTTCTGAAGGCGTAAACCAGTTATTCCATAATGATGATTATGGTCCTGGGGGATGGGTTCGGAAATCCCTGATATGACTGTCCCGAGCTTATGTTCGCTTTTACCTTACTTTCGGTTATTTTGAGTCAAAGGGTATCGAGACGCTCGGTGGACGGTTTCAAGCGCATTTGTTGACTGACAAAGGTAAAAGCAATGGCGATGGTGGTTCTGGGGAATTCGATACGCCACATGGACGACGATTATAAGCGCATTTATTAATAAAAATAAAAGCAATGATTGTGATGATTCTGGGGTTCCCGATTGGACATGACTGATATGACGGCATCGAGTTCTTCTCTGCTTTTACCTTTCTTTCAGTCATATCGCATCGAATGAAATGACGAAGACTTGGGGATGATAACAGGCGCATTTGTTAATAAACAAAGGTAAAAGCAATGATTGTGTCGATTCTGGGGGACCCAAATGGACATTACTAATACGACGGCGTCGAGTTCTTCTCTGCTTTTACCTTTCTTTCTGTCATATCGCATCAAATACACTGACGAGGATTTGAAGACGATTACAGGCGCATTTGTTAATAAAAAAAGATAAAAGCAATAATTGTACTCGTTCTGGGGGACCCGAATGGACATTGCTAACATGACGGCATCGAGTTCTTCTCTGCTTTTACCATTATTTCTCTCATATTGCTTCAAACATAATGACGACAATTTGAGGATGATTTCAGGCGCATTTGTTAATAAAAAAAAAGGTAAAAGCAATGATTGTGATGAATCTGGGGGACCCGAATGGATATTACTAATATGACGGCATCGAGTTCTTCTCTGCTTTTACCTTTATTTCTGTCATATTGGATCAAATAAAATTACGACGATTTAACGGTGATTACAGGCGCATTTCTTAACAAACAAAGATAAAAGCAATGATTGTGCAAATTCTGGAAGACCCGAATGGACATTGCTAATATGACGGCATCGAGTTCTTCTCTGCTTTTACCTTTATTTCTGTCGTATCGCATAAAATACAACGACGAGGATTTGAGGATGATTACAGGCGCATTTGTTAATAAAAAAAGATAAAAGCAATAATTGTGCTCATTCTGTGGGACCCGAATGGACATTGCTAATATGACGGCATCGAGTTCTTCTCTGCTTTCACCATTATTTCTCTCATATTGCTTCAAATATAATGACGACAATTTGAGGATGATTTCAGGCGCCTTTGTTAATAACAAAAGGTAAAAGCAATAATTGTGATGAATCTAGGGGACCCGACTGGGCACTGCTAATATGACGGCATCGAGTTCTTCTCTGCTTTTACCTTTATTTCTGTCATATTGGATCAAAGAAAATTACGACGATTTAAGGATGATTACAGGCGCATTTCTTAACAAACAAAGATAAAAGCAATGATTGTGCAAACTCTGGAAGACCCGAATGGACATTGATAATATGACGGCATCGAGTTCTTCTCTGCTTTTACCTTTATTTCTGTCGTATCGCATCAAATACAACGACGAGGATTTGAGGATGATTACAGGCGCATTTGTTAATAAAAAAAGATAAAAGCAATAATTGTGCTCATTCTGTGGGACCCGAATGGACATTGCTAATATGACGGCATCGAGTTCTTCTCTGCTTTCACCATTATTTCTCTCATATTGCTTCAAATATAATGACGACAATTTGAGGATGATTTCAGGCGCCTTTGTTAATAACAAAAGGTAAAAGCAATAATTGTGATGAATCTGGGGGACCCGACTGGGCACTGCTAATATGACGGCATCGAGTTCTTCTCTGCTTTTACCTTTATTTCTGTCATATTGGATCAAAGAAAATTACGACGATTTAAGGATGATTACAGGCGCATTTCTTAACAAACAAAGATAAAAGCAATGATTGTGCAAACTCTGGAAGACCCGAATGGACATTGCTAATATGACGGCATCGAGTTCTTCTCTGCTTTTACCTTTATTTCTGTCGTATCGCATCAAATACAACGACGAGGATTTGAGGATGATTACAGGCGCATTTGTTAATAAAAAAAGATAAAAGCAATAATTGTGCTCATTCTGTGGGACCCGAATGGACATTGCTAATATGACGGCATCGAGTTCTTCTCTGCTTTTACCTTTATTTCTGTCATATTCGATCAAAGAAAATTACGACGATTTAAGGATGATTACAGGCGCATTTCTTAACAAACAAAGATAAAAGCAATGATTGTGCAAACTCTGGAAGACCCGAATGGACATTGCTAATATGACGGCATCGAGTTCTTCTCTGCTTTTACCTTTATTTCTGTCGTATCGCATCAAATACAACGACGAGGATTTGAGGATGATTACAGGCGCATTTGTTAATAAAAAAAGATAAAAGCAATAATTGTGCTCATTCTGTGGGACCCGAATGGACATTGCTAATATGACGGCATCGAGTTCTTCTCTGCTTTCACCATTATTTCTCTCATATTGCTTCAAATATAATGACGACAATTTGAGGATGATTTCAGGCGCCTTTGTTAATAACAAAAGGTAAAAGCAATAATTGTGATGAATCTAGGGGACCCGACTGGGCACTGCTAATATGACGGCATCGAGTTCTTCTCTGCTTTTACCTTTATTTCTGTCATATTGGATCAAATAAAATTACGACGATTTAAGGATGATTACAGGCGCATTTCTTAACAAACAAAGATAAAAGCAATGATTGTGCAAACTCTGGAAGACCCGAATGGACATTGCTAATATGACGGCATCGAGTTCTTCTCTGCTTTTACCTTTATTTCTGTCGTATCGCATCAAATACAACGACGAGGATTTGAGGATGATTACAGGCGCATTTGTTAATAAAAAAAGATAAAAGCAATAATTGTGCTCATTCTGTGGGACCCGAATGGACATTGCTAATATGACGACATCGAGTTCTTCTCTGCTTTCACCATTATTTCTCTCATATTGCTTCAAATATAATGACGACAATTTGAGGATGATTTCAGGCGCCTTTGTTAATAACAAAAGGTAAAAGCAATAATTGTGATGAATCTGGGGGACCCGACTGGGCACTGCTAATATGACGGCATCGAGTTCTTCTCTGCTTTTACCTTTATTTCTGTCATATTGGATCAAATAAAATTACGACGATTTAAGGATGATTACAGGCGCATTTCTTAACAAACAAAGATAAAAGCAATGATTGTGCAAACTCTGGAAGACCCGAATGGACATTGCTAATATGACGGCATCGAGTTCTTCTCTGCTTTTACCTGTATTTCTGTCATTTCGCATCAAATACAATAACGAGGATTTAAGGATCATTACGGGCGCATTTCTTAATAAACAAAGATAAAAGCAATGATTGTGCCGATTCTGGGGGACCCGAATGGACATTACTAATACGACGGCGTCGAGTTCTTCTCTGCTTTTACCATTATTTCTGTCATATTGCTTCAAATACAATGACGACGATTTAAGGATGATTACAGGCGCATTTCTTAACAAACAAAGATAAAAGCAATGATTGTGCAAATTCTGAAAGACCCGAATGGACATTGCTAATATGACGGCATCGAGTTCTTCTCTGCTTTTACCTTTATTTCTGTCGTATCGCATCAAATACAACGACGAGGATTTGAGGATGATTACAGGCGCATTTGTTAATAAAAAAAGATAAAAGCAATAATTGTGCTCATTCTGTGGGACCCGAATGGACATTGCTAATATGACGGCATCGAGTTCTTCTCTGCTTTCACCATTATTTCTCTCATATTGCTTCAAATATAATGACTACAATTTGAGGATGATTTCAGGCGCCTTTGTTAATAACAAAAGGTAAAAGCAATAATTGTGATGAATCTAGGGGACCCGACTGGGCACTGCTAATATGACGGCATCGAGTTCTTCTCTGCTTTTACCTTTATTTCTGTCATATTGGATCAAATAAAATTACGACGATTTAAGGATGATTACAGGCGCATTTCTTAACAAACAAAGATAAAAGCAATGATTGTGCAAACTCTGGAAGACCCGAATGGACATTGCTAATACGACGGCATCGAGTTCTTCTCTGCTTTTACCTTTATTTCTGTCGTATCGCATAAAATACAACGACGAGGATTTGAGGATGATTACAGGCGCATTTGTTAATAAAAAAAGATAAAAGCAATAATTGTGCTCATTCTGTGGGACCCGAATGGACATTGCTAATATGACGGCATCGAGTTCTTCTCTGCTTTCACCATTATTTCTCTCATATTGCTTCAAATATAATGACGACAATTTGAGGATGATTTCAGGCGCCTTTGTTAATAACAAAAGGTAAAAGCAATAATTGTGATGAATCTAGGGGACCCGACTGGGCACTGCTAATATGACGGCATCGAGTTCTTCTCTGCTTTTACCTTTATTTCTGTCATATTGGATCAAAGAAAATTACGACGATTTAAGGATGATTACAGGCGCATTTCTTAACAAACAAAGATAAAAGCAATGATTGTGCAAACTCTGGAAGACCCGAATGGACATTGCTAATATGACGGCATCGAGTTCTTCTCTGCTTTTACCTTTATTTCTGTCGTATCGCATCAAATACAACGACGAGGATTTGAGGATGATTACAGGCGCATTTGTTAATAAAAAAAGATAAAAGCAATAATTGTGCTCATTCTGTGGGACCCGAATGGACATTGCTAATATGACGGCATCGAGTTCTTCTCTGCTTTTACCTTTATTTCTGTCATATTGGATCAACGAAAATTACGACGATTTAAGGATGATTACAGGCGCATTTCTTAACAAACAAAGATAAAAGCAATGATTGTGCAAACTCTGGAAGACCCGAATGGACATTGCTAATATGACGGCATCGAGTTCTTCTCTGCTGTTACGTTTATTTCTGTCATATTGGATCAAAGAAAATTACGACGATTTAAGGATGATTACAGGCGCATTTCTTAACAAACAAAGATAAAAGCAATGATTGTGCAAACTCTGGAAGACCCGAATGGACATTGCTAATATGACGGCATCGAGTTCTTCTCTGCTTTTACCTTTATTTCTGTCGTATCGCATCAAATACAACGACGAGGATTTGAGGATGATTACAGGCGCATTTGTTAATAAAAAAAGATAAAAGCAATAATTGTGCTCATTCTGTGGGACCCGAATGGACATTGCTAATATGACGGCATCGAGTTCTTCTCTGCTTTTACCATTATTTCTCTCATATTGCTTCAAATATAATGACTACAATTTGAGGATGATTTCAAGCGCCTTTGTTAATAAAAAAAAGGTAAAAGCAATGATTGTGATGAATCTAGGGGACCCGACTGGGCACTGCTAATATGACGGCATCGAGTTCTTCTCTGCTTTTACCTTTATTTCTGTCATATTGGATCAAATAAAATTACGACGATTTAAGGATGATTACAGGCGCATTTCTTAACAAACAAAGATAAAAGCAATGATTGTGCAAACTCTGGAAGACCCGAATGGACATTGCTAATATGACGGCATCGAGTTCTTCTCTGCTTTTACCTGTATTTCTGTCATTTCGCATCAAATACAATAACGAGGATTTAAGGATCATTACGGGCGCATTTCTTAATAAACAAAGATAAAAGCAATGATTGTGCCGATTCTGGGGGACCCGAATGGACATTACTAATACGACGGCGTCGAGTTCTTCTCTGCTTTTACCATTATTTCTGTCATATTGCTTCAAATACAATGACGACGATTTAAGGATGATTACAGGCGCATTTCTTAACAAACAAAGATAAAAGCAATGATTGTGCAAATTCTGAAAGACCCGAATGGACATTGCTAATATGACGGCATCGAGTTCTTCTCTGCTTTTACCTTTATTTCTGTCGTATCGCATCAAATACAACGACGAGGATTTGAGGATGATTACAGGCGCATTTGTTAATAAAAAAAGATAAAAGTATTTGATGCGATACGACAGAAATAAAGGTAAAAGCAGAGAAGAACTCGATGCCGTCATATTAGCAATGTCCATTTGGGTCTTTCAGAATTTGCACAATCATTGCTTTTATCTTTGTTTGTTAAGAAATGCGCCTGTAATCATCCTTAAATCGTCGTCATTGTATTTGAAGCAATATGACAGAAATAATGGTAAAAGCAGAGAAGAACTCGACGCCGTCGTATTAGTAATGTCCATTCGGGTCCCCCAGAATCGGCACTATCATTGCTTTTATCTTTGTTTATTAAGAAATGCGCCCGTAATGATCCTTAAATCCTCGTTATTGTATTTGATGCGAAATAACAGAAATACAGATAAAAGCAGAGAAGAACTCGATGCCGTCATATTAGCAATGTCCATTCGGGTCCCCCAGATTCATCACAATCATTGCTTTTATCTTTGTTTATTAAGAAATGTGCCCGTAATCATCCTTAAATCGTCGTTATTGTATTTGATACGATATGACAGAAATAAAGGTAAAAGCAGAGAAGAACTCGATGCCGTCATATTAGCAATGTCCATTCGGGTCCCCCAGAATGAGCACAATTATTGCTTTTATCTTTTTTATTAACAAATGCGCCTGTAATCATCCTCAAATCACCGTCATTGTATTTGATGCGATACGACACAAATAGCGGCAAAAGCAGAGAAGAACTCGATGCCGTCATATTAGCAATGTCCATTCGGGTCCCACAGAATGAGCACAATTATTGCTTTTATCTTTTTTTATTAACAAATGCGCCTGTAATCATCCTCAAAATAACCGAAAGTAAGGTAAAAGCGAACATAAGCTCGGGACAGTCATATCAGGGATTTCCGAACCCATCCCCCAGGACCATAATTATCATTATGGAATAACTGGTTTACGCCTTCAGAACCATCGCAGACATGTATTAATTATTTATTGTGTAGATAGAAATCGAAGCGGCGCTCCAGGTAGAGGCACGGTCAACTTGTCTGAAAAAAATACCAAACTTGTTTTTGTTCCGATGTTCGGTACTTTTTAATTAATCATTAAAAACACCTTTTTCCAGTTCGTTGTCGTGTTTTCATTTACGTCTTGTGAACGCAAAAAAATGACAAAGACACGTACTGTAGATTTTTATTCGAATCGAAATGTTTAATAACTCTAGAGATAATCGCTCGCCGTGGCGAATCATGATTTTGCACATCCAAAATGGCAAACAATCATGGCCGGCGATATCACGTAATATCAAATCGCGCGCCAAACAGTGCATTTCGGCAAACCTTCAACGCGCGTGCTCCCCATTTGCCCAAGATGTCAGAAATTAATAGCAGACGATTGATGAAACGTCAAATCACGCGTCAAATTTGGCGTTTCGACGACAGTTCGACGTGTGTGCGCTAAATCTGCATATCCAAGATGGTATCAGCTGACAATATCAGCTAACTAATCCGAAACGTCAAATAACGCGTTTTGACGTTTGACTATGCGTTCGGACCGAACCGCGTAGCGTGCTCTCCGAACCCGAGTTCAGAGCGCGCTCGAAACGTGGCAAATGTCCACATTACGCACACGCGCCTGTGCACTCGTGCATCCTCATGCACGCACACGCTCACACAATGCTCGCAGTAATGAATGTGGGAAAAATAATACGCGTAATAGGAAAAAGTTTGTAAATTTTTCCTAATCTGTGTTAAATTTTTATTTCAAAATGATGTGTCCACGAGCTGGAAACGAATTCCAAATTATTCAAAATATTATTTGCAGTACATGGAATTTTCGAACTTTTTCGAAATTGACCATATTCTCTGCAATGGACTCGGATGGGTACAAGTTCAGATTCCTTAGCTCATTCGCGGGTCAAGGGACTCTCAGCCACCTTCTTGTGACAGCCGAACATTCGGAAGTTGCAGCTGTAACGTACCAAGCTAGGACATCCTATAGCACGATCGCGTCTGACTTAAATCGTTTGTTTCACTCAAATTGCCACTTTACGGCGTACTTTTAACAATTTTTTCCACCATGGTGGCGGGCGCAAATCAAGTTTTCCGGGGTGCATTGTATTCGGCATTTAAAAAACTTCAATCTCATGTGCTCGGAATGTATTTTGCGTTTTTTTTCGCAGTGCCTTATTTCTTCTGGCGTACATTTTTCAAGACAAAAATCTGCCGTATTTTTTTTCGAAGAAGGCTCGAAAAACCATTCAAAATCATATTTTTTCAGACCCAAAATCTTCGCGCAAGGCCCTCAAAAAAAGCATGGCCACATTAAAATTGTCACCCTGTATAAGGCCTTAATAAAGAAATATTTCAATAAAATGTGAAACTTCTGGCCGAACTAGTTCATTATCGTTTTATTATTTTGAAAAATGTGAACTATTTATTAATGCGAACTCAGAACAAATAAGTAGATTCAAGTACTAAAGAATAACAAAACAACAGAATGACAGAATGTCGATTTTCATTCAACACATTGAGAAGATCTTAATAGAAAATGTTTCAGGATCGTTAAAAGTACCAAATTATTCGGTCTGCTTCATCACCTTAATCTATACTTATAATAAAGCATTAAAGTCTGTCTGTTTATCTGTCTGTACGTCCTTGTGTGACCTGAAAACGACTGAACTGAATGAAATGTGGTTTTCTGTATTTGTAGCTCAAGGGGGTATCCCTCTCTGGAAACTACAAAAAATTGTTTTTCTATTGCATATTGTTATAGTGTGAACTTTCAAGAATATTCTAAGACGAAGCGGACCCTGAAATTCTAAAAATTGATGAAGTTACACCTATTTCAGTGGAACAGTATGCGTCGGGTTTACCGCGACCCATCGAGTTTGAACGCGATTATCTCGAAAGTACATATCTTTACATGGCGGGATTGATATCTTGAGTAACTTTCACACTATTGACTTGAACTTGCACAGTTCGCGTTCAAACACGTTTTTGAGAAAATCGGTTAGTGTCACTTCATTTTATACCTTATCTGTTTGGTAATGGGCTTAAATTATAGCTAGATTATCTGGCTATATGATAGCATTATTGATTTTCCTTTTAATATGCCCTGAACTTAGGTAGAAGCTATTTAGCAACTCTTGGAAAACTCTTGGAAATGGCACCCAGAACATTGCACCTTCTCCTGGCTTGCTGTAGCCGTAACTTTCCACGCAAATTAGACAGAAGTATTTTCCAAATTCATCGTCTGTAGAAAACTTTCCATTTTTACGTTTATTCTTGTTTTTGTTTTTTCTTTATTTTTTCCCCGAAGTTCTTTTTTACTCTCTTAGCCTGTTTTCTGCGATCTTTCTCTTCAGTCTCTTTCCTTGTATCTTCTTCTTCTGGAGTATCGGTGTATATCGTTGACATTCTCTTTTTCCTAACCCTATTTAGCGTTTTGATGATTTTATTTTTATATATATATTTTGGCACCTTCATATGCCTTCTTATAATTTTCGAGATCGCAGCTTCCGCGGTTCGTAGTTTCGGACGGTTTCTTGGCATCTAAAAAAAACACGATTTGGAAAACTTGCTTGCGAATAAAATGTTTGTTTGGGGTCAATAGAAATACGTTTCAGTTGACCCCGAACCGTTTGTTTCAACTGCCCCCATACCCTCGCTTCAAATAATTTATCAAACAACAAAGAACCTAAATGTTGTAGATAGGTGCTGACCACAATGAACTCTCTAGGATATTCGTAGAAATGATGATTGTAAACAACGCTGAAGAAGAATAGTTTTGGACCAATACGCAAAATAATAATAATAATAAAACGTACTTTTTGTGTCGAAAAAGCGATGCACCCACATAAAATGTTCGACGCTCTCGGAGCGGCGCACAGTGGGCCAGAATCCCAAAAAGCTGGCCAAAATTCGGAAAGTGTCCAAAATGATCTCCAATTCTCTTCTCGGGGGTTTTCGGGGTCGCTGAATACGAATCTGTTATCAGAATTACGATTTTAAAAATGGCGGACCCAAAATGGCGGACATAATTCAACCAATTAGTCAAATAATTCAGTAAAAAATACCCAATCATATTGTACACGCCGCGAGGGCGAACATACATATTTTCATTAGATATTAGAGTTGAATGTCGCGTTGTTAGACTAATAAACAAAAAGGGGTAATCGCGGTAGGCGTTAAAAAAGGGAAGAATCAATCGAGAATCAGTCCTCGCGGCGTTCGCACGGGTCAGCAATTACGAGAATACAGAAAATTAGAAAAAGGCTTAAGTGGTTATACTTCTGTATTTCCCAACTGAACAATGGTCCTTCGAGCCGGATTTACGGTGAACAGTGCACCTTTATAAAAATGTGTACATAAATCAAGATTTGAAGATTTGAGTCTTCGACGGATCACCACGCCACGAGCCATTCGGCGCCTCAAGATTCCACGAGGAATTTCATCTTTCGGTGGGAATCAGCAATCAATTTGGAGGGTATACCATCGGACCTCTTCGACAACTCGACGGGCGGTAATCGAAGGGACATACACTCACCACATGAAGCGTGGCATCCATAAATTCGAGGTATCCAGGGAAAACATCGGTCCTGACAACCGACGCTCTACGTGAATCTCGAAGCTTCAAGAAGTTGCATCATCCGCATTTACATCGCACGTAATGGGTTCGCAATCTTTCGCTTGAAATGTAGACATGCTGCGAAATTACACGCGACATTAAGGATAGTTTAACGAATTTGTTAACAAAACGGCGAAATGGCAAATATTGCTGCGCTCAAGCGTACCCGCGCCGGTACGAAATCAAGATTGACTCGATTTCGGCAATTTATCGATGGTTTTACAAATGAAACGGGAGACCTAGTCGAATTGCAAACTCGGCTAGAACGAGCAGATAATCTTTTGACAGAATTCAATGAAGGTCAAGATAAACTTCGTGTGCTTGATGAAGACGAACATTTAGGCGACGATTTGAACGCTGAAAATGACCTATTTGAGAATCTATTTTACGAAGCAATTTCACGAGCAAAACGATTGGTCGGTTCAGCGACATCATCAAACGATTCTCAGAATCAAAGTGCACGGGGACCACGCGCGAATCTCTTGCAACCGAATAGCCAATTTGTCCATCATAACGTAAAAATACCGACAATTGCTTTACCACAGTTCGATGGCAGTTATGAGAAGTGGACTCAGTTCTACGATCTCTTCACGGCCCTCGTAGATTCCGACGAGTCGTTGTCAAATGTACAAAAATTGTATTATTTACAATCAGTTTTGAAAGACCAAGCCGCTCAAATAATTCAATCGCTACCGATCACCGGCGACAATTACCAGGTAGCTCTAGATCTTTTAAAACAACGTTTCGAAAACAAGCGGCTAACCACTCGATATCACGTGCGGGCGTTGTTCGAATTGCCGCAAGTGCAACGCGAATCTGCTTCCGGCCTACGAGCATTGTCCGACGAATTGTGTAAGCACTTAAGAGCGTTGCAAAATCTCGGGGAACCTGTCGATTCATGGGACACGTTGCTAATTGAGATTGTTATGAATAAATTGGATTCCCTCACGAAGCGCGAGTGGGAGCAAAGGGTAATTTCAAAGCAATGGTCCACCGTCGATAACCTCAAGGAGTTTTTGAGTAATAGGTGTCAAATTCTCGAGGCAATTCAGCAAAAAAGGGGCAAGGAAGAAATCAGTTTAAAATCCCAACCAGCATCTCATTTGAAGCAAAAGGCGGGTCATTCGACATCCCATGTTAGCACAGCTCGCCAGTTCAGTTGCAATTTTTGTCACGAAGATCACAGAATCTACCAATGTAAACAATTTCTCGATCTCCCGGTGCAAACAAGGATAAATGAAATTAAACGCATTAATTTGTGTCTGAATTGTCTCGGGAAGGGCCACACCACAAAGGTCTGTAAGTCAAGAAATTGTCAGCATTGCGATAAAAAACACAATTCATTATTACATCTAGCCGATCAGTCCGATTATCTGAAACGACACCAGAGTGCTTTGGGCACGAAACCAACCAAGAATAGTGACAACGCGAACGAACCGACACAATCGACAAGTACGAAAGAAACCAACTCGATCGCAACCTGTGCCTTTAAACCAACATCACAGGTATTACTATCAACGGCCATGGTGTACGTACAAGACAGCTCGGGACGAAAAATTGAAGCAAGAGCGCTGCTGGACAGTGGTTCACAGACAAACTTCATGACTCGCGACTTGAGCGACCAGCTAAAACTTCCACTGAGAAAAATCCGACAATCGGTGGGTGCAATTGCGCAGACAGTGACGCACGTGTCAACAGCGACCAATGCGACCATTCAATCGAAGTACAATGGGTATTCGGTTGAACTATCATTTTCGATACTCGAAAAAATCACAGAT
This sequence comes from Ophion obscuratus, assembly GCA_964007375.1. Lineage (NCBI taxonomy): Eukaryota > Metazoa > Arthropoda > Insecta > Hymenoptera > Ichneumonidae > Ophion > Ophion obscuratus. The sequence continues at coordinate 11,958,538 of OZ023316.1, read as the reverse complement.
TAAATTCCACTTACAACTTTCGACTCAAATTCATTGAAAATTCCGTCCCATGTGATAATGGCGGATCCGGAATACAACATACCACGAAACATCGATTTGTTGATAGGAGCCGGCGTGTTTTGGGACTTGCTATGCGCAGAGCAAATTCGGAGCGGCAAGAACCAGCCGGTGATTCAAAAAACAAAACTAGGATGGATCATTGGTGGGCCATATGACGTGAAAGGGCAACCAACGCCCACCCGAGAGGTCTGCGGTTTCTCCAACGTCACTGAACTGCAGGATCAATTGAAACGATTTTGGCAGATCGAGGAGATTCAATCGGCCCGAGAGCTATCAAAGGAAGAACTCACCTGCGAAGAGCATTACCAACAAACTCATGCAAGACTTCCCTCGGGGAGATTCGAGGTCAGACTGCCTCTTCGTGATGAGTCCAATGCACTTGGAGAGTCATACGACAACGCATTAAAACGCCTACGATCCGTAGAGCGTAAATTGGCAAGGAGTTCTCTTCTCAAAGAAAGATATACCGAATTCATGGAGGAGTATGAGAATCGCAACCATATGAGCATCATTGAGGACGGTGCCAATACCAAGAAGGTGAATTACTTACCTCGCCATGCGGTCATTAACAAAGACAAAAGTACCACGAAGCTCCGAGTCGTATTTGATGCATCTCATCGCACCACATCTGGAAAGGCGCTAAACGATCTACTGATGGTAGGGCCAGTCGTCCAACGCGAATTGGTCGATATCGTGGCACGTTTTCGACAACATCCATACGTATTGACAGCGGATATTACAAAAATGTACCGTCAAATATCGGTGCACCCAGATGATCGAGATCTCCAAGGAATCCTATGGAGAACCAACCCAAACGTTCCTCCTAAACCGTATCGTCTAAATACGCTAACATACGGCACATCATCAGCTCCCTTCTTGGCAACAAGATGTCTCCAGCAACTAGGCATTGAAAATGCAACAACCCTGCCGGAAGCGAGCGAGATTATAAGGCGCGACTTCTACGTCGACGATCTCATAACTGGAGGATCGACCGTCGCAGAAGTGCGTAAACGAAAGGCCGAGATTCAACAGATTCTAGATGCCGCTGGATTTCCATTACAAAAGTGGAAATCGAATTCGTCATCAATACTCGATCAAGAGGATGTTAATGAATCTACCAGCTGCAATATCGGCGAGAACACAAAAATACTCGGTCTCTGCTGGCAAGTGGACAATGATGAACTAACATACAAGATTTCGAGTACTACAAAGGAGCAGCGAACGACCAAGCGAGTCATTCTCGCTTTCGTAGCTCAATTGTTCGATCCGCTGGGGCTGATTGGGCCTGCAACAATAAAGGCGAAAATCCTGCTGCAGCAATTGTGGCAATTACAATTGAATTGGGATGAATCTATTCCAACAGACCTACACACTAAATGGGAAGTCTACAAAAGGCAATTCTTGAAAATAAACGACATAGCAATTCCAAGACACGTGATCTGTTTGTTCCCCATCAGTATAGAATTACACGGATTCTGCGACGCGTCAACTGTCGCCTATGGGGCATGCATCTACATGAAATCAACAGACAAATCGGGAACCTCAGTCGTACGACTCTTATGCGCGAAATCTCGCGTAGCTCCGTTGAAGCCAGTCACCCTACCTCGTCTTGAACTATGTGGAGCTCTCCTACTCGCTCGCTTGTACAACAAAATGAAACCAGCACTCACGGTCGAAATACACACCACCACCTACTGGTGTGATTCAACTGTTACTCTGGCCTGGATAAAGGGTCAACCATGCCGATGGAAGGAATTCGTGCGCAATAGGGTAACGGAAATTCAGGACCTCACAAACCCGGAGAATTGGCGGTACGTTCAATCTGAGTACAATCCAGCCGATGTAATTTCACGAGGAACCGAGCCGCAACAATTAATCGACACAAGCATCTGGTGGCACGGCCCCGAATGGCTCGAGGGAGACGAAGAGTCGTGGCCAAGCATGCCAAGCCCGCCGGTGTCCGAACCTCCGGAAATGAAGTCAATGTCAATTACGTTTACAATAATCGAATGCAACGATGACTGGTGTCTCAAATATTCGTCACTCCGAAAATTAATCAGGGTCGTAGCATGGATGATTCGTTTCACGACTAACTGTCGAACCATCGACCATGGACAACGACGCGCTGGAGCATTGGAACCTACCGAGCTACAAAACGCAATGGAAGTTTTGGTGAAACGTGCCCAACGACAATCCTTTGCAACCGAACTCAAGGAATTGGAGCACAATCGTCCCGTCGGTTCCAAGAGTAAACTATTGAGTCTCAACCCGTTCATTGATAAGGGCATCATTCGAGCGGGTGGACGTCTAAAAAACGCGGAAATGTCGTACAATCAACGATACCCGATAATCCTTTCAACAAAGCATCCGCTAACACGATTAATCATTTCTCATTATCACCACCGAAATCTTCATTCCGGCCCATCAGCATTACTCGCGTCATTGCGAGAACAATATTGGATAATATCTGCAAGGAACGCTATTCGCAGTGTGCTACGAAAATGTGTCACCTGCTTCAAATTACGACCAACTAGTCCAACGCAACTGATGGCAAATTTACCGGCTGAACGAATCAAACCGAGTCGACCGTTTTCGTACGTCGGAGTCGACTACGCTGGTCCGTTTACGATCAAGGTCTCGCGCAATAAGACCACGAAGGCATATTTATGTTTGTTCGTGTGTCTAGCCACGAAGGCAGTTCATCTGGAGATCGTGTCTGACTTGACAACGTTAGCGTTTTTAAACGCGCTTAAACGATTTATTTCTCGGCGTGGTCGATGCCACACAATTTATTCAGACAACGGAACAACCTTTGTAGGAGCAAACAACTCAATGCAAGAATTCGCCGAACTATTGAAGAACAAGGCTCATCAGGACAAGGTAACCAGATTCGCAGCGGACGACCTTATCGCGTGGAAATTCATTCCACCTCACTCACCGCACATGGGTGGTCTATGGGAAGCGGCAGTCAAGTCAGCGAAAACGCACATCAAGGCGGTAATAGGGGATACAAGTGTAAGCTTCGAAGAACTATCAACAATATTCTATCAGGTAGAAGCATGTCTAAATTCGCGCCCTCTATTTCCCCTATCATCCGATCCAAGTGACCTCGAAGTCTTGACTCCGGGGCACTTTCTAGTGGGAACGTCTTTAACGACTTTTCCCGAGGAAGATGTGTCAGACACTTCTTCAAACCGATTGAACCGATACCAATTAGTTCTAAAAATGTATCACGATTTCTGGCATCGTTGGTCGCGAGAATATGTCACGCAGCTCCAGCAACGAACAAAATGGAAATTCGAGAATTTAAACCACAGCGTAAAAATTGGCGCAGTAGTCCTACTACGCGATATTACTCCACCGCTCCAGTGGCGTCTCGGAAAAATAGTAGACACCGACCCTGGAACGGATGGACTTATTCGTACCGTGACTATAAAAACTATGAGCGGTACAATCCAGCGAACCTTGCCAAAAATATGCGTGTTGCCGACCGAATAGATGGCTCGTTAGATTATAAAAAGATTGTATTACGTATTTGTATTTAGTTATTCATGTTTTTTCGTTTATGCTTGGTTAGTCACAAGTCTTGTACCTTACTCGCCAGTTTGTACCTATTGAAAGACCATTCTTTCAAGCCCGCCGGTGTACACGCCGCGAGGGCGAACATACATATTTTCATTAGATATTAGAGTTGAATGTCGCGTTGCTAGACTAATAAACAAAAAGGGGTAATCGCGGTAGGCGTTAAAAAAGGGAAGAATTAATCGAGAATCAGTCCTCGCGGCGTTCGCACGGGTCAGCAATTACGAGAATAAAGAAAATTAGAAAAAGGCTTAAGTGGTTATACTTCTGTATTTCCCAACTGAACACATATTTCTTAAGGGTTTTTGGGATCGCTGATTACGAATTTGTTATAGGAATGTTAATTTTCAAAATAGCAGACGCGATATATAGACGATTCCACAAAAATTTTCAATTTTTAAATATTTTTTAATAGAAAATGTTTCATAATATTTTTAGGTTTAAATGAGTAGAAAATCTCTTGAGCCATGTTTTTATTTTTGAACAATTTCTTGAGTACAACATTTGCAATAAATCAAATATCTGTTATTTACTTCTAGTAACAAAAATCTTGTATGTCATCTTCAATGTTGGAATCATTCGATTCGGATTCTGATGTTGACCCACTTGTATCCAAATCGGAATCGTTCCTTATCTCTTGTCTGGTGACTTCAGGTTATTTTAACATTTCTATAGCTTCTTTATGTAAAGATTTCGCCGGTCTCTGGGGCAATTTCCTGATGCTTGAGAGAAATGGATCTGATGATACTAAGAGCCTATAGAAAATGTCTCTCATATTCGATTCTCGAGAGCATTTTCTTGAATGATGTAACCTGTAGTTCTTTATGTCCTTATTGCGTGACTCTTGGGCCTCTTCAGAAAGTTGTCCGATCGGTAAAAGGGCATATTTTACAATTTCTGCTCCGTGCATCAACACTTTGTGCACAGATGTTGGCATGTAATACCATGGATATAAAGCAACGAATAAACGGGCAGTATTTACACAATAGTCTTTGAATTTTTCTTCGTCTATATCATACCCGCTCGAAATTGCCTGCAAAATAACATGAAATCGGTGAATTAAATTTTCATCGACTCCTGTTATTTCAGCAGATATATTAGCATTTTCGAAAAAGCGGCGGGCGGTATTTCCATCGTTTGAGCTGCCATATCCTGGCTTTGGTCGATCAACGATAAGCCCCAGTGTTGTCTTAAAATGAGTCTGTATGTCTTCCTTGCGTACTTTCACAATCTTTTTCACTTCCTCTTCACGAGCTTGCCACTTTTGAGTTGTGAGCTTATACGACAAATGCAAACAGCACTCGAAAAAACGAATCCACGCATGTAATGTAGATATGCCAAATCTTAAATTATCTGTAGTAGTGTCCATTTTTATAGTTTTGTCGATGTTATTAAAATCTTTAGAGGTGGCTTTGCACAGGAAGCAGCGTTGTGCAGAAGTGGTACCGGTTACAGCGTTACAGACTTTGCCGTCTATCATCGTAAACGACATACAATAGGTTACTGAAATTGATTTTTCATTTTGTTCAGTAGTGTATGGTGCAAGACCCGCAATCTGCTGATCAATGTCGGTAACTTCTTTCAATGTTGATTGTACATCTTCATGTACAAACTGCAATCGTATTGGTCTGCAGAATCGAGGAGATGAAGGTCTAGGATTTTTCCACACAATAGTTCCTTCATCCGTCTCGTGGTTGTTGTAGATTAATTGCAAAGGTACCAGAGAAGTATAAAAAATGCTTTCATCAGATTTTCCAGCCTCATCAAATTTTTGCTTATAAACACTTTGACCGCTGCTTCCATCACATCCCCATTTACAGTGAAGTACTAATTTTTGCAGAATTTCAGAATTTAGAGTATTGATGACATCAGCCTGAAGTTGTATAATTCTGTATGTGGTATGATCAAGTAAAGCCTGTAGTTTAATTTGTGCGCACGACTCAGTAATATTCATGTACACAACTGATGGATAACAACGATTTTTTGCTTTTTCTACTTCATGGTATGATGGGTATAATTTGCATTTACGTGCTTTAGCTGCATTTCTTGATAGCTGACAAGAGCGCTTTGATTCTCCTTTCTCGATCATCAAAGAAAGTGCTTCGTCTGGGGTTAAAGGTGTCTCATTTTTTGACCGAACAGCAGCTATATATTTTGAGGCTCTTGTTGGGCTGGTTAATGTGACATCTTTAAGAACTTGAGCAGCATCCACTTGACCAGAAGTCCTTAAACTCATTTGAGCAGCATACGTCAATTCTTCTGTAGATAAAGTAGAACGTATTTCTTCAGTCTTTCGCCTCTTAGATCTATCGCTGGATGAAGCAAAGGATTTCGAAGGTCGTCCAGATGTTCCTTTTTCATCATTCTTCACAATCTTCTCAGATGTTGATGTTGTGCATTCAGTATCGGATAATGTTGAAAAACATACGGTGCCATTCAACCATTCTTCATTATTTTTTAGAAACTTTTCTTGGCCTCTATTTGCTGCTTTCCATCTGGATCGAAAATTTGCAAATAACAGTCCTAATGACTTTTCATCCTCGTCTACTTGTATCACATGTTCTGTTTTCTTGAAAATTGCATCTTTCAAAACTCCAATAACGAATTTCTGTTCGTTTTTTAAATTGTCTTTCACCATGAAAAAAACATCTCTTCTTGATAATTCCATATTTGAAGATTGGGAAGACTCTGTAAAATACCAATATAAACATGTACAAAATTGAATGACATTATTTTGAAATTATTTTATACTTAACAAAACTATATACGGTGTTCTGACTCGAAATGTACAAAAATAATTTATTACTACTAAAAATGATTTTATATTTATAAAGAAAACGAATATTTATGATATAAATGATTAACAAATATATTTACATACATTCTGCACGAAAAAAAACCGAAATTACATGAAATCTGTCTTTACGAGAATCACCTCTGTGTCAGTATACAACAGGTATAATAAAGCCTGAACAGCAGGCGGGCTCCTTTCTTTCATACATGGCTGCTCTAGGAGCCCCTCGTCAGTCCTTGCCGAATCGTCGTCTACACTACGTATACACTATGTACGTATACACTAATACACCTTTACTGCCGAAAACCGTTACGCCGTACAAACATGGGGGAAACACAGTTCTAGCTACTGAGAGTTCTCGCAGGAATATTTTATAAAATGTTGAGATTTTCGTAAAGCGTACATTTAGAATAATAAATTACTGTATTAAAATTTAAATGATCTATGAATATTAATCAATAAATGAACATACTACAAATGGAATTAATAAATAAATATTAATCTATGTTAATAGACAGAAAATATACCAACGCGCTGTAACGTCAATCAATGGGTTACATTCACACGTCCGTTAATGTCGCGCCACGTACTTCTCCCTAAAAATTAGTCTAACTATTCGTTGAGCACTCCTGAGCAGCCAGTTTTTTAGTATATTATATTCAATACTGTACACTATCAGTTTCTTGTTGAAACAAGGTCGAGACTCGCGAAGACATTTTTAAAACTACTTTAGAAAATCGATTTTCGAAAAAAAATGTATAATTTTTTATGTTTACTTGTTGCAAAATTTAGATATTTCAAACATAAAATAAGCAATAACTGTGCATAATTATATTTTCTGCATACCTTCAGAAAGTTTTTCCATTTTGCAGAATTAAAATTGAGACAGTTTCGTCCGTTTCACAGCACTTCGAAACAGGCCAGAATTTTTCGACGCGTACGCTTGTTTAATGCGTACCGAACGGCGGCTGAATGTCGACTGATGTCGAGGCGACCCTAGAGCAGGTATAAACCTGCCCGGTCCGGAATTTCCTCCTAAGACTATCAGTAAACAAGATCTGAACATATATAGACGAATATATACAACTCAAAAATTTGACTTTTGGCCAGCTTTTTGGGATTCTGCCCCACTGTGCGGCGGCGTATACTAAGCCACAGGTTCCGATATGCAAAGCAGTTCCTTCCCCCCTTGGGGCCCACCGCTATCAATAACCATCCTTGAGTTATTCAACTTGTTTCATTTGACCCATGTTTCTATCGACCCCAGCCTCCCTTAGTCATTTTCGGTTCACGATCGCATTCTTTAATTGGATGAACCATTTGTTAATAACAATGACTTCAGCGTGCTTTTTTTCAAGAGAAAAATTAGGTTTCCTTGGGAGAAGCTGTCATTTATCGTTTTCCGAAATTTCGAGAAGTAGATCGTGAATCCATAGTCAGTTGGATATATTTGAAGAAAAAAATGTTGATTTCGTTTCAGATTACATTTGATCCTGGTAGAGATGCTGGGAAAAAATTAATGTATTCCAAGCAATATGTTATTTTAAGAAAAAAAATTATTCTGACCGTTCAAATTGGGCTTACAGAGAGGCATACTCCGTTAAAATGCCACGAAGGTAATGATTTAATTTAAATCGTAAAGGTACAGGTTTCATTTAAACCGAACGGGTATACATAAGTTTTTTTTCGATGCGACACATTCGGGTAATTGAAAGCGCAACGAACAAAGGCGAAGCGACATATTTGTGCAAATAAAATCATAAAATAGATCGCGATAGAATTGTCGCACGCTGATTTCTTAAGTGCGAGGTTGTTCTAGGGTCACTGCGCGACCCCTCACAACGCTTAGGACAGCCTGCTTCTCGCATGGTTAGTTCTATGTTGCCTGCTGTAGAGTAACCAGGCGAGGAATTTTTTAAATTTTAACCGACTGGAAAGAAAGAAAAACGCGAAACGTATTGGATAATGAAATTTTGTGAGATAGATTAAATTTTAATTTTAGATAACTCATTTCAGAAAATAACATGTTATGCAAAATTCATGGGAGTAAAATTGATTTTATTACTTTTTTATTTAGTAAAGTTAAGATCGATCAATGTGATTTTCATTGAAATCTCCGTAATTAAATAATCTATCTATACTTATAATAAAAATGTAAGGGACAAACAGTCAGTATATATGGAAACATTTTTTTTTAAATAGCCAAGGTGAATTATCGAAAACTGTAGACCAGGTAGTCAGAATAACTATTTCAACCGGTCGGTACAGCACGGGCAAAGCCGTGGGCAAAACTAGTATTCAATACGAGCCTAAAAATATTTATTGCATTTAGGTTAAAGTCTCGGACGACGAATGATTCTTTAACGTGTGTTTTCACATAGATTTGCTCGCACGACTACACCGCATCGCTGTAAATCTTGAATTGCCGAAATTAACGTCTTTGAAAAAAACGATTTGAAAAGCTGTTTTAAAACAACCGAAAAAACTGGGCTTGTTACATACAGTACCGATCAAAAGGTTTCGATCACTTTGAATAATTGCATAATGTTCATTAGTTCGAATAATTTCAAAGTTATGTTACAATAATATGATTCATTTTATTTCTTATTTTAAGAAGATACCAGATAGATAGATTCTTTATTCCTGATCATACAACACTTTGCGCTTTTTATATCCCATTCACATGTGGAGATAGATGATCTTACATACAAGTCCTTATGAATATGCTACAATAAATACTGAGCTTCCACATGTTCCTTCTTACAAACCTTTTTTTTTTACACTGCCTCTTTTGTCACTCCAATGACTGTTGATTTAGTTTTGAAAACTATTTTCCGCGGTCTATTGCTCTCCTCTTGCCAGTCTACCGAATTCCCTTGCGTAGTATTTAGCACATTTCTTTGATTATTTTACTGTTCAACGAATGTGACGAATTAAAATTCGAGTATACAAAAGCTATTAAACAAGCCGTCATTTTTACGTAATGATTGAAAATGAAAGATCGAACGGAAGATTGAATGAAGATCGGTTTTTAAAAAGTGAGATCGTCAACGACCTTTAAATGTTTCTCATCGTATTTCCTCTAAATTTGGAAATAATTAATCGAGATTCTCGAGATGTCATGTCCACCGACTCTCAAAACAGTGTTTCGAGAAAAACGCATTTAAGGTTGCTATGGCGCCAGGTCGAAATGCTACCATCGCAAGCTGAAAGTTTTTCTGCACGTTTATAATCCCTTTGCTGATCGTCCTGTGCAGTTTGGATACGATCAGCAGTACCGTTTTTTAGAGGAAAATTTGGAAACTGGACGTATCTCGTGGCTTAATTACACTACGCTTATGGAAAACTCCCGATCATTTTTCAGTACATATATCTGTATTAATCTGTATCAATATCTGTTAAGAAAATTTTACCACGGTGCTAAAAAAATAGGTACGGTTCGACTAATCATCGGACTAACCCTTGGTACCGTAAAAATGAAGATTCACAGTACCTTCCTAAAAGTATTAGTGTTTTTAATAGCGAATTTGTGCAAAAATCGAGCGCACAGATATTAGGATGTAAGTAGTCGTAGGCGGCACAAATGCCTTATCCATATTCCGTAATTTTGCCCGGAAATCTCAAACTACTTAGTCAGGATTATTAACAACGAAGATGATTGGTTCTTATTCTCTTCAATAATAATCATTACTTAATATTTATTTGATATCTATGTTTGGAAATTATAATTTTCTAGAAACTTCTAGTCAAGAACAAAGTAAGGCAACATTTTTTTAAAACATAACTTTTTTAAAAATATTTGAAATAATGTCTTCCATTGTTTTAGCTCGGGAACACTTCCTTGCAAAATCTTCACAAAACTTTTTAATGTATTTTTTAGTAGACTCTTGAGCGTCTTCAGACATTTGTCCTATCGGCAACACCGATGAGTTTGTCACTTCTGCGCCATGAATCAATACCAAATTATGCGTGATACTGTTTAGTGCCATTCGATTTTTCTGGTTGATGTGAATTCATAAAGTTGAGAACGAAATTCTTCGGATTCTCTCAATGCGTAAAATTCGCGGAATTGACTATTCGCGCCGACGAAATTTGTCCCGTTATCAGAATAGACATGACTCGGAATACCCCGACGACTTATGAATCGTCGCAAGGCCGCTAGGAACGCGTCTGTTGATAAATCACTCGCGATCTCGAGATGGATAGCCTTAGTCGACATGCAGATAAATACGCAGCCGTACACCTTCACGCTACCGCGATTCCGATGTTTCTTTTCTTTGACAAGTATAGGACCGAAATAATCGACTCCCGTGTGATAAAACGCCGGCGCGTTATCCACTCTCGATTTAGGCAAGTCAGCCATTTTATATGTCCCTGGTATGGCCCGAAACCGGATGCATCTCACGCAACGTTGAACGATTTTACGAACTTGATTTCTACCGTCCAATATCCAAACTCTTTGCCGGATATTGTATAATGTCGATTGAATCCCGGTGTGATGGAATTTTTCGTGCATATGTCGAATCAAAAGATCGGTTACGTAATGTCGAGATGGAAGAAGCATTGGGTTCTTTTGATCCAGCGAGATATCGGCCTTATTTATGCGACCACCGACGCGAAGCAAGCCTCTCTCGTCGACCAGCGGGTTCAGAGATCCGAGTTTCGCGCATTTCACCCTTTCTTCGGACAAAAGACGACCGATCTCGTCTTGAAGTGCGCTTGTTGTATCAATCGAATAACGCGATACTCGGTCTCGTTAATTTCTTTGATTGTCAAAGCGCCCTTGATTTTATTGTCGCGTACGAAACGTAAGCAATACGCGACGACGCGAATTAATCGCGTATATGACGAAAATTTCTCGAAAATTTCTTCTGATTGCGATTGCGAGACTATGCAAAATATTCTTTTGATTCCCGGTAAATCCCTTTGAGGCGTCACGGTAACTTGCGGCCAAACGGATTCGGGCTGGGTCAGCCACGAAGGCCCCCGAAACCACGAGTCGTTTTTTAAAAATTCCCGAGGGAGCTGACCTTTTGATAACGCGTCAGCCGGATTTTGATCGGTTCGGATGTGCCGCCACTCCGCGTTTTTACTGACCTCTTGTATCTCCGCAACGCGATTTGCTTCGAACACCTTTAAGACGCCAGAATTCTCGTCGAGTCTTAGTGATTAGTTGCCACGAGGACAATCGGTCGTCTTTGTTGTCGACTTGGTTGTAGCGTCCGACCTTGCCGTTTTTTGAGTCGCGTGGGCGGCTGCGACAGAGGACTCGCCGTGCAACAGAGTGTGGTGAAATCTCGGGCAGTTTTTGCAATGCATCGATCCGCATTTTCCGCTGTGCAAGCGCAGACAATTCTTACACAGGGATGCATTTTTGACGAAATTCCACCGCTGTTGTACCGTCATTTTTTTAAATTCGCGACACTGAGACGCGGGATGACTTTCCCTTTTGCATACTACGCACTTTGCTGACGCGCCGGTCGCGAATGAACGCGCGCCATTTTCCCCTCGTCGAAACTTTAATCCGCTTTGATCTTTCTTACTCGGGAGTGGTCGTTTGCTGTTGTTCTCTTGCTTCGTACGCGATGCATCTTGCTCGAGCGTGCACAAACGAAACGCGGTTTCGGAGACGAATTTGTAAATTTGCTCGAGCGTTGACGAGGTGTCAAGATTGAGCGTTTCTTCCCATTTGATCCGAATATTGTTGGGCAACGCGCGTTCGATTATTCGGACTAATAAATGTTTATCCGGTGTCACATTCATTGACGCGAGCATATTCACGTGCTGACGCATGTCGTCGTCGAGTCGCGCCAAACCCTTATGCGTCGCCTTTGTCAACACTGGTAATTCGAGGATCGCGTCGAGATGTTTCACGATTAGAATTCGGACCTTGTCATACGAATCTAAGAGTAACTTCCACGCCGTCTCGTAATTTTCTTCGCTTACGTTATAAATGAGGATTTTATTCAACGCGTCACCCTCGAGGCAATTCTTTAGATATAGGAATTTTTGCAACTTCGTTATGTCTTTGCGCGAATCGATCATTGTAAGAAAAGTGTTTTTGAACGATAGCCACTTTTCGATGTTACCGTCGAACCTTGGGAGGTCGGCGACCGGTAATTTGAGTCGACGCATGCCGTCGATCGGCAGAGAGGTCATGTTTAATAAACTTGGAGGTTGAGGCGTTGTCGATGGCAAATCCGCCTCGATCTTTGTCACGATCGCATAGAATCGATCTTGCAACTCGTCGAACTCGTCGACCTGGTCACTCTCTGCTTCGACCAACAACGCGAGTTCATCGTGTAATTCTTCGTATAAACGGAATTGTTCTTTTACACGGTCTAAACGCATTTTTATATTCGCGGGACCTAACTCAGCTTCCTCCGCAATTTTTTCGAGTTGTGTAATTTGCGCCTTCAAGGTCGCGCGCTTTTGATTAATAAACTTTACGCGGCTAGCCATTTTAACTGAACTTGAACCGAATAAATACTTCCGAGATATTCGAAAAAGAAAACGTGTTGACACTTCTGGTTACTTCGAGGTCTGGAGACAGAAATGGATAAATCCAACCGAAAACATCGCGCAGGACACTGCAGTCCTATTAATCGACAAAAATCAACCATGTATGCAGTGGCGACTGGGTCGAGTGGTCGAGTTGCATCCGGGAGGCGATGGCGTGGTCAGAGTCGTCACCGTCAAAACAACTCAAGGACTCTACAAGCGCAACACGAGATCGATTTGCGCATTACCCATAAGCGCTTGAAATTATCGTCGACTATTCAGCGATATACGAGAATTTGACAAATTTCTCATTTAAGATTTCAATTTCTTATCTAATTTCTCAAATATTAGTTATCCATTCATACTCGTTCAAGATTCAATTTAATGTAAAATGCAAGATGTAAGCTGACGATATCTCTCTGTATTACATTCCAACGACTTGTTCAAAACTGAGATGATGATTTGTAGAAGGATCGATTACAATAAGTTCAATGACGTATACTACCGGTTTGAATAATTTTGTTCGTTAGCACTCCCAACGGGGGGAGGATGTTTAGTGCCTGAGAGTAGTTTGCGTTTGGCCATTGCGATCTCTGTTGCTAGCCGCGCTCGACCAACTCGCGTCAACAGGGATGAAAAATCTCTTGTGAACGAGTGGGCGAGCGTGCAATATACTTTTTGGGACAGTGCAGCGCGGTCGTCCGTCGAGTGACGATCGTCGGTGACGCGCAAGGCGGAAGGGCCCTGGGTCCTCTCACATACGACTCCACTGAGTAAAACACATACGACTCTCCCGAGTAAAACACAGGCAACTAGCCTATCACGAGCGGTTGGGTGAACGGCCGTATGGTCCTCGATTCTCCAACCCGTCAAACACGGGCAACTAGCCTATCACAAGCGGTTGGGTGAACGGCCATACGGTCCTCGATTCTCCAACCCTTAAATACATTCGATGATCACAGCGGTCGGGTGAACGGCCGTACGGTCCTTGATTCTCCGAGCACGGGTGAACGGCCGTTCACCCGACCGCTGTGATCATCGAATGTATTTAAGGGTTGGAGAATCGAGGACCGTATGGCCGTTCACCCAACCGCTTGTGATAGGCTAGTTGCCCGTGTTTGACGGGTTGGAGAATCGAGGACCATACGGCCGTTCACCCAACCGCTCGTGATAGGCTAGTTGCCTGTGTTTTACTCGGGAGAGTCGTATGTGTTTTACTCAGTGGAGTCGTATGTGAGAGGACCCAGGGCCCTTCCGCCTTGCGCGTCACCGACGATCGTCACTCGACGGACGACCGCGCTGCACTGTCCCAAAAAGTATATTGCACGCTCGCCCACTCGTTCACAAGAGATTTTTCATCCCTGTTGACGCGAGTTGGTCGAGCGCGGCTAGCAACAGAGATCGCAATGGCCAAACGCAAACTACTCTCAGGCACTAAACAGATACCATTACAAACTTTACCGTCTACCGTGGTGAAAGCAATTCGGAAAGAAACTCTTATTTCTTTTCCATCTATGATCTTTTCGAAAGGGACAAGATTGTTCTCTTGCTGTTTAATGTAATCCATTTCCTCGCGAGTAGCTTCAGGACTCTCGTGAAAAAATTGGATCCTAATTGGTCTACAATAGCGAGGAGATGACGGCCGCGGATTTTTCCATACAGCAAGTCTAGCGTTTGTTTCTTGGTCGTCTGATACAAGCTGCAGTAGAATGATTGAGGTAAAAAAAGATTAGCATCGGACTTGCTTCCATCATCATTGGTGAACTTTTGCTTGTACGTACTTTGGTCAGAAGTGCCATCGCAGCCCCACTCACAAATGAAATTCAAGTTGCTAACATTTTCAGGAGACAAACTTTCGACAACATCCATTTGTGTTAATAATATTCTATCAGCTGTGTCATTCAGCAAAGCTTGCAATTTTACCTCAGCACTACATTCATTGACAGGAATATTCGATTTAGGCGGATAACATTTGAGCTTGGCTTGTTATGGAAATTTATACGGTGGAAATAAAGTACAGCTGTTCTGTTTGCTTCTATTACGAAGCCCCTAATATTGTGATTTCGATCATTTTAGTTCCACTATCAGCGACAGAGCAGCATCGGCAGATAGAGTCGTTTTTTGAGTCGCATCTATGGACTCCTTATACTTCTTAGCTTTTGATGGGCTCCCGAATCCCACATCATGGACAATTTTCGCAGCATCTGATTTGATGAACGAAGGCTCATTTGAGTCGCATACATCAATTCTTCCATACTATGTCTTGCGCGTTCAGTCTTCCTTCGTTTTGTCCGGTCACTAGACTTTGCAAATTCTATAGAAGGCCGACGCAAATTATGGGATTTTTCTGAAGATTGTTTAGTTTCTTCGACAGAAACACACGCTCAACCATTTAGAATATTTTTGCAGAAATTTGCCTTCAGTTCTTAATGTTTGCTGCCACTTTTTATGCAAGTCATGCAACAACTTGGGGAGGACAGGTTTTGCATTGTCTGATAGAGAAAAGGGGCGCTGCAATTTGGCAGACATGAAACTTTCGATCACTGCATATGTTTCAGTCGCGTTGTCATTCAAATGGCCTTTCAATATCGATAAAATGTCCTCTTGCCAGGCCACATGTTTCTCGTTCATCAGCGACAGATTCTGAAATAGGAACATATAATATCTATATAGATGGAACATTCCATATTCAACATCGTTACTATGATTTATTCCAAAATATTATTTCAAAAGAAAAAGAGGATATTATAAAACGTATCATAGAACTCAATACAATGAAGACCGCAGATAAATTCAAGAGAGAGAGAGCAAAACATTCCGCGTCCTTAATGTACGAAATTCAGAAAACTATGTTTTACATTGCAAGAACTCGCACCAATGACATAATGGCAGCTAGAGGCAGCAAGTTTTGATTTCTTCATTCAATAATGGTTTCATCTACAACATGCGATCGGTCAAGTCGCAGAACTCTATAGGACTTATAAACTTTTCTCCATGTGTTAAAAACTTTCCGTTGTAATCTTCCGTTCATTTTCGAACAAATGATTCGTTTATTGTTATCGCATAAACTATTATTATTAATTTTGTATTACACAATGATTTTCTACTTAGTGGCAGCTGCTGATTCCATGAAAAAAAATTGAAATCGATTGATTTTATATAGATTTGGCGTCCTCTTAAATATAGCGTTGCAATACTTACTTACTGCACGACGATGCATGCACAAGTAAGGAGTGCAGGGAGTGGCTGTCGTTGAGAAAAATCACACAACAGTTCATATCATTTGCAGTGTAATAAAATTGTTAGTGACTCAGGTGAACTATTCGTGCATCAATTATCTATTACATGCGCCTCACGTTTTTCGTTTTAAATCGTACAAGTATTTTCATAGCTATTAAAAATTCAAAATCACAATTTTTTAGGACAATCTGTATGCGGTTAGGAATCTGTATTGAGTTATAAATCTGTATGGGACTAGGAGAAATTATTTTATTCTTTTTAGTCCGTTTTGAAAACGTCGTTCAATTTTTTTTTTAGTTTAAATAATTTTATTTTCTGCTTTTTAGTCTTGTGTGTGTAGAATTTTGCTTCTCCTTCTCTAAGCGTTGCACAGTGAGGCCAAATCCCAAAAAGCTGGCCAAAAGTCGAAAAATAGAGTTTACGTTCCGGTAATTTGTAGTCGTGGGTTAAGTTAGGGAAGGTTCCGAAGGTCGAATTCCAGGCTTTAGCACGCCCTCTCTCTTACACCTGCTACTGTGGGACAGCTAAAAGGGGATTCCCGATCGAGCTACACGCGTCGCGGTGGCTGGCGCCCTTAACTCCTTGACTGCGAGTGATACGCATAGGGGCAAAAAAAAGTCGTGCCATTCTTGTGTCATGACACGTATAGGGGCATTTGAAAAACAACCTACAGGGTGTCCAATAGGAAGTTGGTAAAACTGAATAAGTGTCTTCCCTCCATGAATTCAATAGAGGTCCCTTTTTCTAAGGCGCATACCTGAGGCCCTGCAGTTTTATTCCAGTCGTGGTTGAAGCAAGTACGCGCGCATAAAAATAAGTGAGCTCACCACGGAAGAAAACGTATATCTTATTGAGGACTTCTGCTCGAGGGGAAAATGTATAGTAATGCGTATAGAGGGTTTCGTACTAAGTTTAGAACTCATAGAGTTGCCAGCGAAAACACTCTGAAAAGGTAAGAATTTAATATTTATTCATATCCATCTATCACACAACTTGTGTTTCAATTCAATTAAACTGCATTGAAGTAATTTTACATTAATTTTTGTAGGATAATCGATAACTTCGTGAAGTATGGTACACTCCAGGACCGTAGACACGAGTTGCCAGGTCCATCTGTTACGGTGACTACACCAGAGAAGATCAACGAAGTTGAGAATTATTTCAAACAAAATCCAAATGATTCGATTCGGAAAGCTGCTCAAGCATTAAAAATAACCAAATCATCATTACACAACATTTTGAAATATTTTTTAAAGTTTCATCCGTATAAAATAAGCACTCATCGATTGTTAACTGAACATGCCATGACGAAACGCATCGAATTTTGTAACACTATTACGGGAATGTTTGAAGCCGAAGAACTTAATGAGAAATTGATTATATATTCCGATGAAGCACATTTTTTGATGAATGGGTACGTAAACAAGCAAAATTTCCGGTTTTGGGGAACGGAAAATCCCAACATATCGCTAGCGAAGCCCCTTCATCCACAGAAAGTAACGGCATAGGCAGCGATTTCAGTAAAAGGAATTTGCAATTCTTGGAATCTACGGTAACAGGAGAGAGTTACAAACAGCTTTTGGAAACGAAATTCTTCCCGTATGCAAAAAAGAGGGGACTGGTTAAAAATGTTTACTTCATGCAAGATGGAGCAACGCCGCATCGGACTCATGAGGTTTTCGAAGCTATTCATCGCGTATGGGACTCGAGTAATCGGTCTAGGGTACCCTAAATTTGCTCAAGGCGGACTAGAATGGCCTCCGTACTCACCGGACCTGAACCCTTGTGATTTTTTCTTGTGGGGTTACATAAAAGATCATTGTTCGCCATCCACTTGCTCCACTTGCCATCCAGGAAGTGGTTCGCGGCATTACGAACGATATGTTGGACACAGTTTTTCACAGTTTTCGAAAGAAAATTGATTTTTGTGCACAATCTAACGGTTCGCACTTCGAAAATATCTATCATTAATCACTGTACTTTTTCGTTATTGTTATAAGGTGTAATAAATTGACATAAAAATATTTGACTGGGATTTATTTATGTGCGTTTAAAACTGCAGAGTTTCCTCTATTTAAAGCAATTTGGCTTTTCTGATTCTGTGCACGTGTTTTAAAATGACAGTCGATTAGTTTCAGCAAATTCCTATTGGACACCCTGTATTTCTACTGCATCGATTCGATTGTAATTTGGTACATCATGGTTTTTGGGGTCGCTGAATTTGAATTTGACATCAGATTTCCCTAATTCAAAATGGCGGATCCAATATGGCTGACGCAAATTCGAAAAATGGTTTGATTTCGACGAAAGTGAGTACCTCATGGCTTTCGGATTCGCTGAATTCGAATTTGAAATCAGATTTCCAAAATTCAAAA
The DNA here is from genome assembly GCA_964007375.1 of Ophion obscuratus. Taxonomy (NCBI): domain Eukaryota; kingdom Metazoa; phylum Arthropoda; class Insecta; order Hymenoptera; family Ichneumonidae; genus Ophion; species Ophion obscuratus. The sequence continues at coordinate 11,939,986 of OZ023316.1, read as the reverse complement.
TGGCGGATCTAATATGGTGGACGCAAATTCGAAAAATGGTTTCATTTCGACGAAAGTGAGTACCTCATGGTTTTCGGCGTCGCTGAATTCGAATTTGAAATCAGATTGTCAAAATTCAACATGTCGGATCCGATATGGTGGGCGCAAATTCGAAAGGTAGTTGGATTTTGACAAAAAATTGTATCTCTAGATGTTTATGGTCGCGAATTTCGCATTTGGATCCTGACTCCAAGTATGTGAAGCTCAGATACAATATTATGAATATTGTATCCGAGCGTTATATCCCGCTCTTAGCCGAACCCAGAGTCACGAATCAAGGACGTAGCAGTTGTTAACTCCATTTTGTTTTTTGTGCTTTTTTATTTTTATGCTTTTTGTGGAGGATGGCGGGCGGACATTGCACGAAGCGTTGAGTGTATTTCTGCAGCGAGCTGTGGACGCGATAATAGCAAGTGCAAAGACAACAAAGAAAGGACAGACAGTGTAAAAGTCTCGTGAAGAGCGAGGGTGAAATCGGTGGGCGTTGGTGAGCAGAAAAATTGTGAAATAGAGGACTTTGAGAGGAAAACAGATCGCTGACGAGAATGAGGTTAGGAAGTGAGGAGGATGAGAGAGCGAGAGAGATGGCAGAAAGCGGAAACGACAGGGGCAACGGCAGCGACAATAGCGGGAGACGGCGGGAGATCGAGACAAGAGGAGAGGTATACCTTACCGACCAAGAAGACGAGATCGCGGTAGGTAAGGACGAGGCCGGCTATATCGATGCGATATACGACACGCCGACGAAGTATATGTATCCGAGGGAGACAGGCATGCAATCACTGACAGCTGACTCGGAACAAGACAAAGATACGACAGGCGAAATACAGGAAACAGGAAAGAGGAGGAGAGGCCGGCCGAGAGGGGCTCTCGGTATTAAAAGAAGAAAGATCCAGGGGGTAAGATCGCTAATGGACTGTTGGGGCGCAAGAAAAAGAAAAAGCGGAAGCAAAGGCGAATCAAGCGACGAAAGACGCGCGGGAGAAGAAGAGAAGAAGGGGGAAGGAGAGATCGTACGGGCAAGGAAGAAAGTCCCGGCTAGAAGAAAGAACTAATTGAAAAAATCGAAAAAATAGGGAACAAGTGGGCGATGGATTGGGAAAAGGAGCTGGAATCAAAAATAAAGAGAATAGTGAGCATGGCGATAGAAGACACGACGAGAAAACTGGAGGGGAGTGACAAAATTCCGAGACAAAAGGTGGAAGAAATGCTCACGGGGGAACAGGAGAGATGGCGGGAAAGATTCGAACAGCAAGAGGCCACAATTCAGCGACTGCAATGGGAAAACGAGGAATTGTATAGAAGACTGGAAGAAACAAGACAGACGAAGACGCAAGTAGGGGAAAAAAGGAGAGAACAGCGAGTCGGCGGAAACCAACGGGGTCTGGACGAAAATCAGAATGAGGCCGGATATCGAGAGGTCGGGGGGGCAACGAAGGATCAAGAGCGTGGTGAAGAGGAACAAGCAAGAGGAGAAGGGTGGGTGGAAGTAAGCAGAAGGAAGAAAACTGGAGCTCAGGAGATAGGCGAGAGTATAAGGAGATTGGTGAAGAAGAAACCGAAACGCCTAAGTTATCGAGAATGGCAGGAGGAATGGCGGGAGCGGAGAGACAGAAAAAAGAACATCATTATACAGGAGGTTCAAAGATCGGAACACGGCATGGAATGGGATATCGAGAGGGCCGTATGGGAAAGAACAGGAATAAAACCATTTGTCAGGAGATGGAAGCAAACAAGCGACGGAATAGTAGTCGAAACAGGAGACATGGAAAATAAGGTGAAGATAATGAAAGCGGCAAGAAGAAGAGCGACTGGACGGCGAACGATATGGGAGGACCCTACCTATAGAGAGTGGGAGGTCTACGAATGGATAGAAGAATACGCAGAGATCATGAGAAAACAAGGAAAGGAGCCAAGAGTCGGGTATCTGAAGATAGAGCTGGAAGGGAGATGGAAAATGTGGAACGAGAGACTAGGAGACCTGGAGGACGCGGGCGGATACGAAAAAAATAGGCGAGGAAAAAATGGAATGGCAGCGGGGTTTCGAAGGAGGGATCCGCGGCGGACGAGACAGCAGTACGACGGCAGGTACGGAGGCCTGGGACTGGCTAAGCGAGCACGACGTCATTGTTGCCCAGGAGACGTGGATGGAGGAAAGCGAGGCCGAAAGGCAAAAGGATAAGTTGGACGGGAATTTTGTATGGACCATCAAAGCGGCAACAAGAGAAAAAAGAAAGGGGAGGGCGAAAGGAGGTCATCTAGTAGGGGTTAGAAGAAGGATACTGGGGGGTGGCAAAATAGCGGAATGGAAGGGGGGTCTGATTATAAGTGGAATACAATTGGGAAGAAATCGCCAGGAGATTGGGACAATAATAAGTATATATAATAAAAACCTGAAGGATCTGGAAGGAGAACTGGAAAGAATAACGGAGGAAGCTGACGAAAATGGGGAGGCGGTGGTTATATTGGGGGATTTTAATGCCAGAATTGGAAACCAACAGGCGGGAATAGCAGGTAGGGAAGGACAAGAAGCGGAGAGAGTATCGAAAGACAAAACGGAGAACACAGAGGGAAAGAGAATGCTGGAAATGTGCGCGAAAAACGGATGGATAGTGGCAAATGGAAGGTGGGAAGGGGACAGGCAGGGAAACCTGACTTATATAGGAAGTCAAGGGGAGGGGGGTTCGGTAATAGATTACGTAATAGTAAACAGCCAGGCAGAGGAAATGATTAGGAGAATAGAAATTCAGGAACGGACGGAATCAGATCACCTGCCGATAGTAGTGACGCTGGAGAGAAGCGTGGGGAATGGGGAAGAGGAGAGGCAAGGTAAACCAGTACAAGCAAAGCAGGGGAGGAGAGAGAAAATAATAAAATGGATGTAAGAGAAAGCTGAAGAGTACGAGGGGAGATTCAGCGCAATATGGAAGACGCAAGAGAAGAAGAGCGAAGTGCTGGATAGATGGGACATGCTGGTGTCCACAATAAAGGAAGCTGCACACGAGGCGCAGATGATAAAGTGGGTGGGAGAAAACCCGGCAACAGGAAAGAAGATAAGCGGAAGGGTAAGGGAACAAAAAGGAATAGTATGGAAGCGATTGAAAGAGTTTCTCAAAACACCAGGAGCAGACGAGAAAGAGAGATTACGGGAGGCAAGGAGAGGGCTAAAGAAAATAAGGAAAGAGGAGACCGAAGAACAATGGAAGGAACGATGGGAGAGGGTGTGTCAGTCCAGAAACACCACAGATTTATGGAAAGCTTTGAGGCCCTTCAGGCCCAGGAAGTTGAAGAACAACAGCAGCCAAATAGGGGAAAAAGAGTGGTTCCAACATTTCAGGCGACTGTTGGGAGGGAGGGACGAAGCCAAGGATACCGAAGCAGGCAGAGAAAAAGTGGACGGGGAAAGCAGGGCGGTTGAAGATACCGAGTACACCAACGATACCAACGAGGGCCGGGAGAGGGATATAACGGAAGAAATAGCAAATCGGGAAATAAATAAGGAAGAGGTGGAAAAGGAACTAAGGAAGATGAAGAAGGGAAAGGCCGCAGGACAAGACGGACTGGTAATAGAGTTCTTTCAGGGGCTACCAGAGGAGGGGAGAGAGGAGCTGGTCGATATTTTGAACAATTTATGGAAGGCGGGAAAGTTGGCAAGAGGATGGGAAATCGGGCGGATATACCCGATCTTCAAGGCTGGTGACGCATCGCAGGTAAAAAATTATAGAGGAATAACATTGATGGACGCGGGGTATAAACTTCTCACTAGGATTCTGAACAATAGACTAAGATATATACTGGAAGCGAAACATCGGCTGGGAGAAGGACAAGCGGGATTTAGGGCTGGCAGGGGAACGCGAGATCATATCTTTGTGCTAAATACGCTGATCAACAATAGGCTGAAGAGAAGGGGGGGGGGGGCAAACTTTACACAGCGTTTATAGACTTCAGGACAGCTTTCGACTCCGTGGATAGAGAAGGAATGGCAAGAAAACTGGAGGGTGCGGGAATACGAGGAAGAGTGCTAAAAATGATCAAGAAAATCTACGAGAACACACAGAACGAAATAATAACAGCGGAAGGAGTGACCAGGAAATTTGAAACGACAAGAGGGGTCCGGCAGGGGTGCGCATTGAGCCCCACCTTGTTCAACGTGTTTATCGAGGATATGGAGACAGGATGGAAAAGAAGAAGAGAGGGAGGCTCAGTTATAGGAGGAGAAAATTTACGCCCTGAAGTACGCGGACGACGTGGCGCTGGTGGCGGACACGGGAGAGGGTATAAGGAGCATGCTCAAGGAGTTGGAGAAGTTCGTGGAAAGAAACAAATTGGAGGTTAATATGGAAAAAACCAAACTGGTGATTTTCAAAAAAGGGGGAAGGCAGAAGAAGGAGAGGGCATGGGACCTAAATGGAAAGAAAATAGAGGTGGTGAACGAGTATAAGTACCTGGGAGTTCACTTCTCGACCGGAAATACGTTCGAAAAACATATAAGAATGGTAGAGAGCAAAATAAAGAAGGCAGCAAATGCAGCATGGGGCATCGCGAAAAGAGCAAGAATCGGCCGGCTAACGGACAGACTGAGGATAGCGGACGCGATAGCGAGGAGCGGATTGTTGTATGGAGTGGGGGTGGAAAATGTGGGGGTGGAAAAGAAGGGAGAGAGTGGAGAGGGCCCAGGCTCGGTATACAAAGATGGCAATGGGGTTGAGGAGAAACACCCCAGAGTACATCTGGAAAATGGAGGCGGGGTGCAAGGGAATCGACATAGTGATGGTGAAGCGAGCAGCAGACTACATAGGCAAGATATTAGGAATGGAGGAAGGACGATGGCCCAAAAAATGCCTGTTGGAGGAGGCGAGGGGGCTGATGAATGGCGATGAAAGCAAATGGAGGAAAGAAATGAAGGCGGCAATGAGCCAAGCGGGAGAGGGGCAGATAGGGGAGACGATAAGAAGAGGAAACGTGGAAGAATGGGAAAGGAAAGCAGGGAGAGCGGTGCAGAAGCTGACGGACCAGGAGATACAGAAGATGTGGGCAAAAGTAAACAAATCCAAATTCTGTAAGGAGTACAGGGAGAGAAAAAAGGAGGTCGGAATGGAAGAATATTGGAACAAAGGAACAACAAGGGGAGAAATCAGGGAAACCTGGGCAAAGATGAGGTGCGGAAGCTTGGGAAGAGAGGCGGAAAAAGGATTTAGAGACACGGGGTGCAGGGTATGCGGGAAATCGGAGGAAACTCTAGCGCACATATTGGAATGTAACGAAGCTAGGAGACAGATCAAGGCAGAAACCTTAAGAAATTTCGAGGAGTGGGAGAGACGAGAAATGACAAAGCCGAATGGCGGGTGGAGGAAGGCGCTAGAGAGGAAAGATATAATAGAGGAAATATGCGAAATGGTGAGACAATTCGAAAAAATCGCAAAGAGAAAGGAGATGGAGAAGTAGGGCAAAGAAAACGAGAGATCTTCGAAAGGGAAATAGCGATAGGCATAAGAAATCGTAATCGTAGTAAAGGTAAAAGACATGTTCAGACGAATGTAAATAGACCCCGAAGAAGGAAGACAAAGTGCGCACAAAAGAATGTATAGTAAAAGGAAAACCTAGAAGTAAGTGAAGTACATGTAAGACGGGAGAGATTGTAAAAACCCGCAAGGGTATACACGGAATAAAGCACTACTACTACTACTTATGCTTTTTGTATTTTTAAGTTTTTTTTGCTGTTTGTAATTTAATTTTTTGTGCTTTTTGTATATTGATTCTTTTCGTTTTTTTTATTTTCAAAATTGTTCATTGTAATTTATTTAAAATTACTTTTTGCATTCTTTGAATTTCCTTCTTTTTTGATTCTTGGAATTTCAAAAATTTGTTTCTTCCGTTTGTACTTTGAATTTTTTATTGATTTTTTCATTTTATTCTTTTTGTTGTTGTCTGTATTGATTGTTTTTTCTTTCGTTCTTTGTATTCTTGAAATATTTTTTCAACAATTTATAATTCCCACTTTTATGTTTCGATAACAAATTTAAAAAAAATTGGATATTCCACCTGGCAACACCGTCATACGTGATAGTTTTGGAAGCAAGGTACTGCGCACAGTGGTATGTTACACCAATCCTTGCACATAATCAATGTTGACTTCCTTTGTTTTTTGGAATAACATTCAACGCAACGCTTTCTTTTCGATTTATCGTCCGAAATATAAGATGGATAGTACCTTCGTGACGAGCGTAGAGGATTTTTGCATTTGCAATGATACTCCTTAGACAACGTGTGTTGATCACAATGCTCTTCTAACAGCTCTGTTGCCAATGCACGCCGGAACTGTAAAGAAGTCATTTTTCCCGAGTCAGTTTGGAGATCATTACACACGACGGAAGCATTGTAAGTCGCAGTATCGAATAAATGAAAGTATAATTTGTGATGCCACTTGATAGTCTTGCGAATTGTTTCGTAAAAAGAAATAGACTGGTCCAATTTTGGCCAATCGGCTCCAACGTTGTTATGTTTGGCGGATTGATCTGTAGACCAGGAGGAAAAGCAAAACGGTGGAATACTAAATTAATTGCCATTATTAATGATTTTATTAATTACCAAATTTCTACTATCAAAATAAATATATGATACAGGGGCGCTTTTAGCGATGTTTACATTTAAGTCTTATAATAAAAGTTTACATGGGTATAAAAATACGCAAAGGTAACGACTTGCAGGAGAAACGTCGGGGTACGCGAGGTGTTGGGAACGGAGCGGTTCAAGGCGGGGGGGGGGGGATTTTATTTCCCTTCCCTTGCGGTATTTTACGTTCGATGTCCACGCCCTTTCACTCCAATGTCGAGGGACGAGAGGGGATCGTTTTATCAGCGATAGGTGCCACTTATTCAGTGGACAGGAGTCAGGGAATCGCTTATTCAGCCATAGGAGCCACTTATTCAGTGGACGGGAGTCGGGGAATCACTTATTCAGCGATAGCGGGGGGGGGGGAAGGTTTATTCAGGATAGGCGCCACTTCTTCAGTGGTCAGGAGGTAGCTCGGAAACAACTGCTGTTCGAGGCGGTCCGCGCTCCCAGTCTTATAGGCCAGTGCGTACCATGAGGAGAGTCGGGCGCCTTGAGCGCGGCGGCAAGAGCTCGAAGCTCCAAAAAGTCGAAGCGGAACTCTAGGTATATTGTGGCACGGCGCTGGAGTCGCCCATCTCTCTGGACAAACTCACAACTCCCCGTGCAGAAATTTTGGCAGGGATACAGCTGGATTCTGACTTGTATCCCGGGCTCCCAGTCGGGATCTAGTCCGATATCGGATCAGATTCGAAGACTAAATGTAAGATCCGTAAACTGGATTCCATTAGGGATCCAGAACCGGATCCTTTAATGACTCTAAATAGATTCCCCATGGAATCATTGAGGAATCTGGGAAGGATCACGGGTGAATACAGGCTGAAATACAATGTCAAAAATGAAATTATGACATGTTAAATTTATTATAAAAATAAATAACATTTATAAAGTTTTAGTGCATTAAACTATCAATAAAAAAAAATTTGTCCAAAGATTCAAATGGCAGATCGCGCTCATCGCGAGATTTGGATGTGAATTAAAAACAATTCACATCAAAATCTGTGAATGCAAATGTATTGACAAGAAATTATAAATACAAAAAATTCACAAAATTAGTTGTGAATTTGTTCGTATTTAAGACAAATTAAAATCAAATTCAAAATGATTAGATTAAAATTTGCGCCAAAAGTGAGTTCGTACGTATTTTGAGAGAAAACATTGCCTCGAGGCAAAGAAATTTTTGTACATAACTTTTTGTGCGAACATTTCTTTGCCTCAACACAATGTTTTCTCTCAAAATACGTTTACACTTGTGGTGTAAATTTTAATCTAATCATTGTGAATTTGATTTTAATTTGTCTTAAATACATGTTTATACCCACCGACATGTCGGTGGGTATAAACAGAGACTTATTCCCCAAAACCGGTATCCCGGTTAGAATCCAACTTGCATCAGTATCGGAGTATGTACGACGACGATGGCATAATTTTGAAAATTTTGGCATCACGTGTATTTTCGGTATTACTATGTAATTCCTATCTATAGATAGGAATTTTATAGATAGGAATCTATAGACAGAAATTCCTATCTATAAATAGGAATTCCATAGTAATACAGAAAATACACGTGACGCCAAAATTTTCAAAATGATGCCATCGTCGTCGTACATATGCCGATACTGATGCAAGTTGGATTCTAACCGGGATCCGGTTTTGGGGAATCCATGACAAATCCTAATCGGGATTTGATCGGACATAGGGTATCCCGGTCAAAATTTCTGCACGGGTCGCGGCGTGGCCGTCTCGGCGCTGTAGTCGCCCGAATTTTCGGGTATAAAAATTAGACGAAGTGTCAATTCGTGTACCGCGTGTATACATTATCGCGTTTGACAGCTCCTCACCACGAAGTTTATTTATAACGTGTATTAACGCGAGGGTTTAGTGTTTTTATTAACGGAAAGCTATATTCTGGTGCGACGTCGGCCAGCACCTTTTCATCCCGATCTTTGCCCGGCTCGGCCTTCAATAGAAAACTCGTTTTGAGTCTGCTGAGTGTAAATCTGGACAAGTATCATTTGTCCAGATTAAAAGAAAAGATAAAATAATGAAAACAAAATAAAAATAAATAAGTGTATAAACGTTTGTCGGTTGATCTAATGTTTTTTTGTACCGGAGGCTGTTTTAGGTGTAACAGGAACATTGTAGAAGCGCTAGAGTGCAGACATAGGGCCAGCGGACTCGGATATGAGATAAAGAGTAGCGATAGAATTAATCAACAACTTATTGAGTGTGAAAATACGCGTATGAAGCCGAATGAAACGGGTCTATTTCGAGTATGAGGGTTGCGTCTTTTTTTCCGCGACCTGGGAGCCTATACGAGAAAAAAATCTCGCTAGATATTTGCATTTAGAATACGTTTTATAATATGTTAAATTGTTCCTCGCATTTAGACGCTCGAGTTCAAATCAACTCAATTAAATCAGAACTGAAAACTTCTCGTGTCAGAGTGGACCTGCTATTTGAAATTATTAGAATCGGATTTCGGCTTCAAATTCAGTGACCTCGGAAATTGTAAGATACTTAGTTTCGTCAGAAACAAACATTTTTCGTATTTGCGTCCGCCATATTGAATCCGCCATTTTGAATTTTCAAAAACCGATTTCAGGTTCGGATTCAGCGACCCCAAAAACCATAAGGTACTCACTTTCGTCGAAATGGAACCTTTTTCGTATTTGCGTCCACCATATTGAATTCGCCATTTCGAATTTTCAAAAACTGATTTCAGATTCGGATTCAGCGACCTCAAAAATCATGAGGTACTCACTTTTGTCGAAATGATACCATTTTTCAAATTTGCGTCCGCCATTTTGAATTTTGGAAATCTGATATCAAATTCGAAGTTAGCGACCCCAAAAACCTTTATACTGAGACTTTAAGCAAATCTGTGCAAATTTTTGTCCAGCACAAACATGGTACGAAAATTTCATTTTCACCTCACTGCGAAAGGGTTGAATAAATCGCCGTGAAAAATAGGAGGTCCTTTTTGTGGCGTTCTTGGAAGGCGAATTTTCCGTCTCACCACATACTCCGCATATCCGGTTCCGATAACTCTTTTTTCCCGCTTTTCCTATGTTACCACCCTATAGTTTCCCATTCCTCCTTGACTGTTCCTGCCGTTCCCATCTCCTCCCAGTATTTTTTCCTGTCCGGCTGCTCTTTTATCTCCTTTTAGTCTTTACAAAAGTGGACCGATACACCCCCGGATGGTGGACCGAGACTCATTCCCATTTAATAAATTCCTGATTTCTTCTCGTAGGCGAATCTTTGGCCATCTTTCATTTCCCATGTCCATTATCGGTAGTAGGTAGGAGCTGGCTCTTTATATTGCCTCTACCCTAACTACCTCTACCTTTAACTTGCCTCTGCTCTTATTTGCCTCCATCTTCCATAAATGATTCGACGTATTTTGTGATACCTCCATCGCCATCTTCATATATCTCCGTTATAGTTTTTCTACTTCGTCCATCCTTTTCCACCCCCAAACTTCCACCTCGTATACACACCCACCGTCATCAACGAGTCCACGAACTGCAACCTATATTTCAGTTTGTCTATTTTTGCCCTTCTCAACATTCCCCACGATGCGTTCGCCACTTTCCATGCCTTTGGCACAACCATACTCAGGTGTTTTGTCCTGGAGTTTTTCCGATGAGAACCAGAACTCTAAATATTGAAACTCCTTTACTATCTCTATTTACTTTTCCTTGTATTTCCATTCCTCCGCCCCACCCCCGTTTGAACACCTTGATTTTTGCTTTTTTCTACATTTACTTCCATCCTTTTTTTTTTTCTTGAATCTTTTCAAATTCGTCAGCACTCCCCCGTTCCACTTCCGCTTCCGCCACCAGAGCTATCTCGTCGGCATGCTTGTACATAAAACTTTCTTCCTCCCATAACTGTCCCTCCCGCCCGTTTTTCCTCCCATTCTTTGTCAATGTCATCCAATGTCAAACCAAATAAAGTCGGGTTTACAGGGCATCCTACCCGCCCGTAAGGGAGGCTACTTTCGTTGTTATAAATTGTTCCGATATTCCCTCTTGCGTGATTACATCATTTGTCGTTGCCTCGTATATCCCCCTTATCATTTTATGCATTTTCCCTTTGATCCCCGCCTGACAAAGTTGCTTAAGCATTATTTTTCTATTGATTTCCCCGATTGCCGCCCTAAATTCGAATAAAAGCGACAAACAGCTTCCCCCCTTTCCTCTCACTTTATTAGTGATGAAGGCATTCAAGACGAAAATGTGGCCTCTCGTTTTGTATATGCCGACGCATGTGATGAGTTCATATTATTAGGATAATAAAGAAGGAGCGTCGCTAGGGTTATTTAACAAAACAAGATGTTGTTGAAAGGAAAATAAAAGAACTGACCAGATTGCAACCCATGTAGGGTGATCGGTAGTGGCCAACGATTGGCCGATGATCGACGCCGAGCTTGCCAACATTGGTCCTCGAGCTTGGCCCGATCATCGACCGAGCCTCGAATGATAAGAGCGGCCCGATATTCGCAATCATTATTGGCCCTAGAATGGCTTATGAGAATTGGCCGAGCATCGCGTAGGAGTTCATTCGAAAATCGGCCAACAATAAGTCCCCGTTAAGGTTGCCATCATGCGCATGCGAGCTTGGCCCGATTATCAACCGAGTCTTGACGGATAATTGCGACCTGATATAGATCACCAAAATTGGTCCTGCACTGCCAAAAAAAAGTTAACTATTTTTATATTGTAATTCGTCATCACCTAATCTTTTGAAACGATTAGTTCGAAGAAAATATTTCACCTATATGGGATTCGAACCTTGAACCTACCTACTCATAGCTACGCAGGCTGCCCCCATGCTACCGAGTGCTTGTAACATCTGAATCGCAGATATGGCATAAGAAACCAAATGGATTCTTATCATTATTTGTATCACATAAAATATATCAATTAGTTAATATCATTGTGATGATTAGAGAGTTTTATCGAATGACATGTTATAGAACTTTCAAACATAACTTATACATATGTATAGGTTACACACACACACACACACACACACACACACACACACACACACACACACACACACACACACACACACACACACACACATATATGTATATATATATATAATTCCTCTCTCTCTACCCCCACAATCCTTTGGTATGTGTCTTGCCATAGAGACAGATCATTAGTTCAAGTTTAATTTGAATAAAAAAATATATTTAAAATGAATAATTCCAACAATGGAATGCAACAGGAAAAATTTGGTTTCACGAAAAATCTAGTTAATTCAAATAAAAAATAAATAAATAGATTCGGTTAGTTAGTATTAATAGAATTTTTCTGTCAGTGTAGGATGTTTCATAAAAATTGGCAGAGTATTGCGTATGAGCTTGTTCGAGAATTGGCCAACAATGAGTGCATTGATTTGGTAGTATATTTGTTAAGAGTAATGTTCAATGGACTCGTAAAAAGTATTTATCTCGTCTCTCACTGAATTCGACGCGAAACAATAAATCGTCAATATACGAATTGCGGTTCGATCATGCGTTACTCGGCCAAACATTGGCCTCGTATCGGCGAACCAACGTTGGCGATTCTATACTTCACCAAACATCGGCCTCGTATCGACAAGCTAATCGTTAGCGAGTCTATATTTTGCCGAACATTGGGCTCGTATCGGCAAACCACTGACTGGCGAGTCTATACTTCGTCAAACATCGGCCTCATATCGATAAACCAATAATGAACGAGTCTATACTTGGCCAAATATTGGCCTCGTATTGGCAAACCAATGAATGGCCAGTCTATACTTCGCCAAACATCGGCCGCGTATCGGCAAACCAATGATTAGCGAGTCTATATTTGGCCGAACATTGGCCTCGTATCGGCAAACCAATGATGGCTAGTCAATACTCAGCCGAGCATTGGCGGACAATTGGGTAATCGATTATCGCCCTGGCAACATTGATCGAAGTATTGGCCGTTACGGTTCGATCGGCGAAACCTACATGGGTAAGAAACCCGACGAGCGATCACATCGCTCTCCGCGTTGTTCAATAGATAATTAAAGAAAAAAGCACAGAGTGGTTAAGCTATTACTTTTCGTAACTGAACAAATGGTCTTTCGAGCCGGATATCGCAAAAATATTTTTTTTTTCGTACGAAATCATCCAAACTTGCATATTCAACTGCCGTGAGCGCATCGCGTCATCCAAAATCGCGGCGTACACGTATCGTGGGTGAAAAATCTTATACGAGTTCTGAGGCCTTTTAGGCAAACTTCTCTTCGAAAACCACGCATCACGAAGATCAAACCATCTCGACCCGTCGTCCGAGCAAGCGAGCTTCTTCGATCATACGATATACGAAACGGGGAACAAAAGCCAGTCTCACGGGAGGCACGCACACAACTCTGAGCATACCTCCGATAACGTCCTGAAATCGCGGTTTGAAAACAAGCGTCTGACGGTACTCCATTACCTCCGTGCTCTCTTCGAGTTGCCGTCAGTTTTCAGACAGTCCGCGACGAGCCTTCTTGCATTATCCGATGAACTACCCAAAAATCTATGAGCCTTAAAAAATTTCCGTGAACCGGTAGAGTCATGGGACACATTGATCATGGAAATGGTGCTAAATAAGCTAGATCCATCGACAAAACGTGACTGGGAACAACAACTAAGGAAAATTGGTCCACAATAGAGCACCTAAAAACCTTTCTATCAAGTAGGTGTCAAGTCCTTTAAGCGCTCAATCAAAAACGAGAGTTTAACCTAAGGGATTTTAAGACAAATCCATGGCAAAAGGCGGACCATTTGACGGCTCATGTGAGCACTCAGGGCATGGAAAATCAGTAAAAATGCCCGGTCTGATAGGAACGGCACACTGAGGAAAAAAACCAATTGAATCAGAAAAATATTTTGGTTGATCCAAATCAATGTGCTGCTGCGGAGTGCCACCGATATATGAGAATGTTACAATACTATAAAATATTGGAAAATGCGATGTCTTTAAATAACATATTGTAATGTCGGTTCGATGGGTTTGGTTGGTTTTTATTTTTAACGAGCTGTCTGACTCGCTACAGAACTCGGTTTTAGGACGGAACAACTCGGTTAACACAAAGTTGAGCTACTTGAGACGCATTTATTCAAATGATCGTCGAACAGAGATTCGGTGTGATACAAATTCGATGACTTACTGACTAACTTAGCTTAGATTCGTCGCATTTTATAGAAGTAAGGCCTGAGAAAATTGAGGTAGTGGGAGGAAGGGCCGACGTGACGTTTGGGTCGTCGTTCGAGAATTTTCCATTGGGAGGAAGGGCCTACGTGACGTTTGGAGTGTTGTCCGAAAGAGTTTCCGAGAAATGCAGCTGCATCGAGCGGGAATATTTTAACACGATCATTGGAAGAAGAATATGGCTCTTCTAATCTTTGAGTCGGACTCGTCGTAGGGATGTAGGCGGAGGCGATAAATTTGGGAGATCAAGTCGGACCGTGAGAAAAGGAAAAGTGAAAAGTTCCCAGAGTATATTACACCTCCCCCCTAATTTAAGAAAATTCATACCCAAAAAAAAGTGAATTTTCGTTTAAGCTTTAAGGTTAGTAGATCGACGGCGACCTGTTGGTTTTGCAATGTGTTTGGCATTATGGTTCCCAGTAAATTCTAAGATGGAGCATTCTTCCCTGTCGTAGTTAACGTGGTAGTCTACGTGTTCGCTATTCTGATGAAAACAGTTATTGTAAACGTTAATGCAAGGGGAGAAGGTTGCTCTGAACATTTTGGTAATGAGACTGGATAAACATCCACATTATCCGCATCTGAACATAAGGTACAAGAGGACAACGGCAGTGCAACTGTAACCGAGATATCTGATGCCTTCGTAAGTAGTTTCAACAAACGTTTTAGTCCGTTTACGTTGTCCAATCTTTTCTGCTTCGTCTGAAATCTCGTCTAAAGTTTGTCCAAGAGCTTTGAGTTGAGTAAGGTCAACGTGTGTAGGCCGTCCTAATGTTGTCAGCTGAATGTCTTCAAGAAACACTGAATGGTTCCGGAGGACCTCTTCAAGATTAGGAACTTTGAGTGTCTTATTGAGGATGATGTCAGTCGCTTGAGTGATCTTCTTGTCGTAGCTAGGTCTTACAAAGATGTGTTCAGTATGCCCAACACAATTACCAGTCATCGTTATTTTGTTAGTACCGCCCAGTAGTGCTTGATGTGTTTCGTGATCGTCACAGCTAATGTAGAGCGTTTCGTCGTGTGGGGATGTGACGATCCAAGAATTTCCGGATTTCAACTGAATCCACAAGGATTTAACTAGATTTATGTAAAGTATTTGACATTGAGCGTCGGATATGTCTGTCAGTTTTTGGAGGATTACTGCTTCGCAGCTATGGGGATCGTGCACAAAATAGTCGGGATTTGTACGTTTGCACAAACGTCTTGGCCCGACTTCCTTACAGTGATCGAGATTTTCTTCATTACTTGGAGTGAACATTGTTCGGGCTGCATTGATAATTACTAACGTGTCAGGAGGGTTCACATAGTAAAAGGTGCTTGAGGCTCCCTTCCGCTTAGGGATGGGGATAATGCGGAAAACGTCGAGCAGGTTAATTTCTATCACTGGTACCTTAATTATATAAGTAAAACGATTATCTTTTAGCATAACGCTTACATTGCTAATTCCAATAATTGCCGCAAAAGCAGACTCTTCTAGAGGTACAGGTGGAACGTTACTGGATGAGACTTGTTCCCGAATTGTTTTTAGCGCTTCGATCAAGTCGGCAGGATTGAGGATTTGGGGATGGATTATCCCTTGTTTGCTATCATTGACTGCATTCAAGACATTATTAATGCATTCACTATATTCGTCTGTAAGAGTCTCTAGGAGAGTAACTTGTGCGCTAATTTTGATATCTCTGGTATTATCAGCTACCGCAAAACTTACTTTTGCATACGAATTGAACAGTTGTTTATTTTCAGTGCGCAATTCTTCCACGGCTTTAGAAAGTGTAGATGCTATTCCTTTAACTACTGCTGTTTGATTGCTAATTAGGGTACTCAATTTTTTTTATCACCGTGAAGTTTATCGATCTCATGATTATAATATTCGGCGTCGGAATTTCCTAGAGTTCCAAACAGGATTTTACTTATATCCCCAATAAAGTTAAATACACCTCTTTTAAATCGGGGCTTGTAATCAATAATGTTCATTAACCGAGATCTTCTAGCATCTATTCTATTTAACCTCTGTCGAAGTATTTCGATTGAGGCGGATTCCGAAGTTCTTTTTTTCCTTGGCTCCGTTGCAGATCGTCGATAAGCTCAGCGCAGCTCGCACCAGCTCGTCCCGTTGTAGATTTATTTCGGTGAGGTCGACATAGTTGACTACTGTCCAGGTTTGATGGTAGATTACGACGTTTCCTAAGTTTTCCATGTATACGGCGCCTTCAAGTGGTTCCACCCTTAATGCGTCTGTTTTGACGGACGTTACGAAGAGGGGAAGAAGTAACAGCGACATAATTCCTGCACAGAGTTTTTTTGATTAGTTTCTATGATAAGGTTTTAATTTGTTAACGTCAATTAGTTGTTTTCTGTTGTTTAGTAATATTTCATAGTTGGCGTCTGATGTTTGCTCTAGTATGATGGCAGGTCCTTCCCACTTTGGGGCAAGGGGTGTCTTGTCTTTCTCTTGAGCAACGAGGACTTCGTCGCCCTTTGTGAAAATGGATACAGGACGGTGTATGCGAGCGTCCTGGACTGCCTTGTAGTGTTCTTTAGCAGCGATTAAGTTGTCGCTTTTTACGATACGTTCGTGATCAACGCGTAGTCCTTCGAAGTATTGGTCGATTGTTACACTGGTCCTTTGAACTGGCAGGTTATTTGGGATGTTGGGTTTCCTTCCAAATTGCATTTCGAACGGCGTTAATCCTGTTCCTTCGTGTTTTGCTGTATTGTATGCCATAGAAACAAATTTCAACTTTTTATCCCGTTCTCCTTGACGATCGTAGATCAATGCTTTGATTTGTTCCTTAATCGGCGCATGTGCTCGTTCAAGGCTTCCGTTACTCTGAGGGTGGAACGTTGTCGTTGTCATGTGCGAGATCTTGAAAAGTTTTTCCAGATGTTTGAACGTCTGGCTAATAAAGTTTCGTCCACCATCAGTTAGGATAATCTTTGGGGCTCTGTGAATGTAAATGAAATTATCCACCAATGCAGTTACCGTGGATTGAGCGTCCTGTGATTTTAAAGGGATCAGCGTAATGTATTTCGTCAGCTGATCGTGTACAGAGAGGATGTACTTGTGCCCCTCATAAGTTTCAGGTAGCGGACCCACAAGGTCTAATGCGATTTTTTCATTAGGTTTTTCCGGTGTATCTGTAATTATTGCTTCTGCTCGCGGTTGTGTTCGCACGAGCTTGATCCTCTGGCACGTGTCGCATTTACGGATGTAATCTTCGATGTCCCTTTGAAGGTTCGGCCAGGTAGCAACAGCCTTCACTCGATCGAGGGTTTTCGCTACTCCGAAATGACCTGTGGCATTTGTCCCATGGTGTTGTTTTATGATGTCCATCCGTTCTTCTTCTGTACCTGGCTCGTAGATTTCCGTGTCATAAAGGTAGAGAAGGGGCCGCTCTGTTTTCTTCGACCAAATAAATGAGATCATCTGCTTAATTACCATTTTTGTAGCTGGATTTTCGCTTAGTTGTTGGCACCCTAAATAAATCCTCGTAGGTCCATTGATCATTGACAGTTTTTCGGCTAATGAGTTGTACCATTCGATCTCATCTGCTGTGAAATCAAGGTGCAATTCGACTTCACTATCTCCAGGCTGACCTGTGATTTTGATCCTTGATATGTTCCTGGGTGGTGTCTCCTCCAAAATTTCGGGAACTTGTGGAATTTCCTTCGATAATTCGAATTCGATGTAAAAAGGGAAATTCTCGTTTTGCGTTTCTTCATCATTAATTCTCTCCGCTGCGTTGTTAGTTTATTCTGCAATGACGATTTCTTCTTGATTTCTTAACTGTTCATTTGCGGGATTGTTGCATTTTCCTTGACGTGTAGTTACCGGGTATATCCGCGATAAAGCGTCGGCGTTAGTGTTTAACGTCCCTTTCTTATAAACAGCATCGTACTCATATTCCTCGAGTTTCAAGCGAAGTCTCATTAGGCGACTATTTGTTGGGGGATTCGAGGTTCTGAGAATCCATATCAGCGGCTTGTAATCCGTAACGATTTGAATTTTTTTTCCATACAAATACTGTCGGAAATGTATCACGGCCCAGGCTATTGCCAACATTTCTTTCTCCGTAGTGGAATAGCGTTGTTCAGCCTTGTGGAGAGTGCGTGATGCGTAGGCGACTGGTCGATCCTTTCCGAGGGATCCTTGAGATAGGACAGCGCCTATCGCATGGTTACTAGCGTCGGTGGTGAGCACAAAAGATTCCTTGAAATCTGGGTACTGAAGGACAGGTGACGATACGAGTGCTGTACGTAGTAAATTGAAAGCCTGTTCTTGTTTATTAGTCCATGCCCATATTGTTTCTTTCTTCAGAAGCTCCGTAAGGGGCTTTGCTATTTTGCTGAAATCTTTTATAAATTTTCGGTAATATCCGGCCAAGCCCAAGAACTGTTTGATTTGCTTTTGGTCTCGTGGTTTCGGGAAGTTCTCTACCGCATCTGTTTTCTTCGGGTTTGGTTTTACTCCTTCTTCGGAGATGATGTGTCCCGGGAAAAAAATATCATATCTGAACATATTTGAATCATATCTGTAGAATCAGATATGATCAGACAAGAGATTTGGTCATATCTGTTCATATAGTGTCATGACAGATCATGTATGCTTATATCTGAGCATATCTGTAGAATCAGATATGATCAGACAAGAGATTTGGTCATATCTGTTCATATAGTGTCATGACAGATCATGTATGCTTATATCTGAGCATATCTGTAGAATCAGATATGATCAGACAAGAGAATTGGCTATATCTGTTCATATACTGTCATGACAGATCATGTATGCTTATATCTGAGCATGTACGATCATCCCGAGAAAAAATTATCAGACCAAATCACATCTGATTATATCTGGATTATATATGATCCAGATATGATTGATCATATCTGGATCTTGTCTAATCATGCATAAGAAAAATGGCCATATCAGAGCATACATGATTAGATTTGACGATATCAGAGCATGTATGATTAGATTTGACGATATCAGACCACCCGGGAAAAAAAGTTCATGCCTGAGTGGATATGTTCATATATGTTTCAGATATTGTCATATATGTTTCAGATATCGTCATATATGATTCAGATATTATCATATATGTATCAGATATATTTATATCTGACATTTTACAGTATCATATATGATTAGGTCTGATCATATTCCACATCACATATGCTTAAAGAAGATCATATCTGATCACATATCCCGGGGAAAATGGTCATATCTGAGCAGATATGCTCATGTAGGTGTTTATCTGCAACATAAATGAATCTGATCTGATCATGCATGGTCAAAGATGAACATACATGTATTTTTATGCGCTCAGGGGTAGCTCTATATCTGGTCAGATATGATCGCGCATAAGTAAATATGTGCAGATATGAATTTATAGCTGAACATGTCTGCCCATATGTGGTCACGTCTAACCAGCTATAGTACAATTCACGACTACATTCGAGCTCACACATGAATAGACTTGAATATGTGCGCGCATGCATGAACATATCCAACCAGGTATGGATGAATACGTTCAAATATGAATCAATTGATGAAATATGAATCAATTGATTCATATTTGATTAGATCTGATCACACGTGGGCAAGCATGTTCAGCGATGATCATATACCAGGTGTGCAAGTATGAAACCGGAATTTGCCCATAGGTGGCGCTAGATGTCGATGCAGTTACCGACACATCACGTCAGCGGTGTCTTGTTATTGTATTGATATCCGACAAAGATTTCCAACTCACAATAACACGAGTTTCACTCAGTAGCATTCGTTTATTAGAGATAAACATGTCGAGTTTTGTGCCAACAAATTACGATTTGCCGACAGCACTACTTTTCTGTTTTCATCTGAAGAAAACCGCAGCCAAATCGCATCGAATTCTTGTGGAGACGTTTGGTGAGCATGCTCTCGGTAAAACACAGTGTTTCGAGTGGTTCAAACGGTTCAAAAGTGGCGATTTTGACGTGAGGAACGAAGAACGTGGAAGACCACCGAAAAAGTTTGAAGACGCTGACCTGCAAGCCTTGTTGGACGAAGACGACGCTCAAACACAACAACAACTGGCGGATGTACCTACGGTAATGATATGATACTTTGTATCATATGGTAATGATATGATACTTTGTATCATATCATTACAATAAACGTGTTTTTTCTGTACAAAAATTCCGGTTTCATACTTACACACCTGGTAAATCCAATTGGATGAATTCGAGTATAATTCCATATCTGGGCAGATACAATCGTACATGGGCAAATATTTTCAGACCTGATCATGCACGAGTTGGGTTCGGTTGCGTATTCATCCATACCTGGTTGGATATGTTCATGCATGCGCGCACATATTCAAGTCTATTCATGTGTGAGCTCGAATGTAGTCGTGAATTGTACTATATCTGGTTAGACATGACCACATATGGGCAGACATATTCAGCTACAAATTCATATCTGTACATATTTACTTATGCGCGATCATATCTGACCAGATATAGAGCTACCCCTGAGCGCATAAAAATACATGTATGTTCATCTTTGACCATGCATGATCAGATCAGATTCATTTATGTTGCAGATAAACACCTACATGAGCATATCTGCTCAGATATGACCATTTTCCCCGGGATATGTGATCAGATATGATCTTCTTTAAGCATATGTGATGTGGAATATGATCAGACCTAATCATATATGATACTGTAAAATGTCAGATATAAATATATCTGATACATATATGACAATATCTGAATCATATATGACGATATCTGAAACATATATGACAATATCTGAAACATATATGAACATATCCACTCAAGCATGAACTTTTTTTCCCGGGGTCCCAGAAATTCCAATTCTGGTCGCAGGAATTCGCATTTATCAGGCTGTAATTTTAAATCCGATTCGCGGAGGCGAGTTAAAACATCTATCAGTTTTTTGTTGTGTTCCTCGATTGTTTGCCCGTAAATTATTATGTCATCGAGGTATACGAAGCATGTGTTTCCGATTAGTCCTCGCAACGCGTTATTCATCATGCCTTGGAACGTTGCGGGTGCGTTCTTTAATCCAAATGGCATTCTGTTGTAATGGTAGTGGCCCGATGGTGTAGAAAACGCTGTCTTTTGCTTATCACGTTCGTCCATTGGAATTTGGTGAAATCCTGACGCTAGATCAAAAGCGGAGAAATATTTTGCTCGGCCTAATTGATCCAATATTTCGTCGATGCATGGGAGAGGATAGGCATCGTGAGTAGTTTTTTCGTTTAATTTTCGGAAGTCAATCATGATTCTCCATTTTTGTTTTCCTGAGGCATCAGATTTCTTTGGTACAACCCAAATAGGTGAGTTGTATGGCGAGTCACTCGGCTCTATTAACTCTTTCTCCAGCACTTCGTTTACCTGCCTGTCGATTTCTTCCTTGTGAACCGGCGGGTACCTGTATTGTTTAATGTTCACGGGCATATCGTCGCTCGTGATGATGCGATGTTTGACCATCTTTGTACCTGGGAGTGGGTCTCCAGGTAGGGCAAATACATCGGGAAAACTAGAAACGATGTCCCAAACCTTTTCTGCTTGATCTGGCGGGACGTGCTCGAGTCGAACGTTTTCTTTCAATATGTGAATGCGTTCGGCGGAATTCGTAATTTCTATAGCATTGACACGAGCTACATCCTTCGGTGCATCTTGGTGCTCCTCCTCAGGCGAACAGGCGGTTTCCCCAAAAGGAATGCCCTGCAGCTGGCCAATCATAACCCTGGTCGGTTCTTCCGAGTCATTCATAAGTGGTACTCGGGCTTCGTAAGCCTTAGCTTGGAAGACGCAAGGCACTACTGCTTCTGGATTGTTCTCATCTGTGACGGCTACTCCATTTTCGATATTTGTACGAACCGTGATGAAATAGATGGTTCGTGGCGGAATAGTGACGGATACCTTCTCGAATTCGAACCGTTCGTCGTCGAACATCAAATAATTTTCTCTTCCGATACCGATGCTCGTTTGGTATTTTTCCATGAATGGAATGCCGATCAACCCATCCTCGTCTAATGGGAAGTCGTTGGGAACAACGTGAAAGATGTGAGTCTTTCCTCGAAATTCTTGTTTGGCAGCGAACAATGATTCATGTCGTTCATTGCCCATAGAAAACGGTATTTTGATATTCCGATTTATCTGCGATCCTTTCGTTAACATGCTGATTTTTATTAAATTTATCGCAGATCCGGTATCTAGGAGAAAACTGCCTATTCTGCTGGCTGTTCGTGTGGGAAGTTTGACCACTCGTTTAGTGGATCCGATGGCATGGACTCGTGGGATATTTTCTTGAGTCGCGATAGTTGCTTCGTCTCCTGGTATGTGATTCACAGTTCGTATAGGTGGGTGGTTGTGTGTTTGTCCATTTCGAAAACCCGATTGTTGTTGCCATGCCTTTGGCGAAGATTGTGTATCGTACAATTTTTTGCGACAATCGCGGTCCAGATGTCCTATTTTATTACAGTATCGGCAAACAACTGGTGGACGTTGCGTACTGGGCAATGTTCTTAGAATTTTCTGGAAGGGTGTCTTGTGGGTATCCGAGCTACCTGCGCCTTTGTCCGTCAGGGTAAGGTTACGCGTCATCATTTCCCGAGTATAATCGTAAGCCTCTTGCGGCTAGCAATTGCCATACGAATATTGTCAGGCCTTTGCGCCCGTACTTCAGTGGATATTACTTTCTGTAACCCTAACAGGTACTGGTCTAACCCTTGTTGCCGTTCATACTCTACAATGAAACGCCTTTGTGTTTCATCTGGCGTTGAATTAGCTAATACCGTGAGCAGCTGATTTTGTACTTCCAAAAATCGGTTTGTGAACTTTGAAACGGTTTCGGTTTTCTGTTGGAACATTCGCGATCTTTTATCTCGCCAAACACTGACCGGTTGCAAGTTACCGAAGAGGATTCGTAGACACTCGTAGAGTTGTTCATAGGTGTTCGTTTCGTATTCTTGGATTTCTCTTGCCGCGTCTCCTACTATTTTTTTGAGATTATCGACGGAAGCAGTTAATCCGATCGGCTGACTTGCGATCTTACGTCTTCGATTGACGCAATAAAAGTTTCGACTTCCAAGGATTTACCATCAAATTCGCGGATTAATTCGAGAGCTTCTTTTGGTGTTAGCTCTTCAAAAGAATCTTCGGATATTGTGGGCACATTACGCATGGCATTGTCTTCCATTTCGACTTGCGAGTCCGAGTCTTTTATTCGATTAAACGCCGTTTTGATGGCTGCGTTTACGTTCGATAGCGACATTTCGCTCCGATCTATTGAGTCAGTCTCGGAATCGGTCGTTATAACCTTTGATTCACGGTAACGAGTAAATGAGTCTTTACTCACCGATTCCTTTTGTGAATCCAGTTTCAGACGTGGCCTCTCGTAGACTCAGCGCGTCGTCGATCGATCCTATGTTCCCAGCATTGATAGTCAGGCAACCCCACACTTAGCACCAATTGTAATGTCGGTTCGATGGATTTGGTTGGTTTTTATTCTTAACGAGCTGTCTGACTCGCTACAGAACTCGGTTTTAAGACGGAACAACTCGGTCAACACAACGTTGAGCTACTTATAACGTTGAGACGCGTTTATTCAAATGATCGTCGAACAGAGATTCGGTGTGATACAAATTCGATGACTTACTGACTAACTTAGCTTAGATTCGTCGCATTTTATAGAAGTAAGGCCTGAGAAAATTGAGGTAGTGGGACGAAGGGCCGACGTCATGCTTGGGTCGTCGTTCGAGAATTTTCCATTGGGAGGAAGGGCCTACGTGACGTTTGGAGTGTTGTCCGAAAGAGTTTCCGAGAAATGCAGCTGCATCGAGCGGGAATATTCTAACACGATCATTGGAAGAAAAATATGGCTCTTCTAATCTTTGAGTCGGACTCGTGGTAGGGATGTAGGTGGAGGCGATAAATTTGGGAGATCAAGTCGGACCATGAGAAAAGGAAAAGTGAAAAGTTCCCAGATTTTATTACAATATTAATTTATTTGGAAAAGCTCTTCTGTTTTCTGAATTTCTACTATATCCTTCAAATAGATTTATATTCTATTGAAATCATTCTATATACAATCCGTAGATGTATGGATGAAATAATTAAGCGGTTGCTACAACATTTTTTATTTCGTACAAAAATATAATCAATAGAATAAATTATTCCTTTACTGCATCGAAACGAATATGTCATAGGACATAAGTTTTTTAATTGGGTTTAAATCTTAAGGTAACTACTACATTAGCAGAAACAAAAATATTTTCTTGGGACGGAACTATGTCATTCTACATAGTATCATACGTGTTTCCGATTAATGTCAAGAAAATTGACCATTTCACATCGGAGATATGATTATTCGAAATTCTTCCGTTTTGCATAGACGAACATAGGGGAAACTAGCCATTCGTAGAAACCGAACCGTTTTAAATACTATTCAGAAAAGATTTCGTGTTATTTTTTGTTTAAATTTATTGCTTAATGTATGAGGAACAAGATGACAAAAAACGCATCGGTTTACCACCGGGTTAATAAGATATTCGAGTATAAAGTACGTGAAGTGGAGCCTAAAGATTCGTTCCATCTAGTCGGTCATTGAGATGTGGCAACGGCGCGTTCACGGACAAGACCACACACACCCCCATTTGGAGCGGTCATTTTGAAAAATCGTATACATAGGTATACACATATTCGATTCAATTTGCAATGCACCTGCAAAACTAGCGATGGTATAAGGATCTCAGGTTTTATAAATTGATTTTGTTATTTTACATTACAGTAAGTTGCATTCGAAAATACAAATAACATATTTATTTCAGATAGTTTTAGAAAGGTCAAAGAGCAAAGAAAAGAGAACTTTCATTACGGTTCCTCAACCAAGTTTTTTATTTGCGTTACAATATTTTGAATTACTTGTTTATTCTTTGTTACACCGAATTACACCGGGCAATCGAAAATATCCGATACCAAGAGGACTTTTATCGCCTCTTCACCGTCTTCGGCAAATGATTTTTTTAAGTGGTCGATCGATATTCCAGCTTTAGCCATTTTTGTTTTCATTCCTGTAGAAACGCCTTCAGTTATACACTCAAAATTGCTTTTATTCAGTTTCGTATGTACGATTTGTGCCTCGGCAAGGAATATTGCTTGCAGTGTTTTTGTTTCGGCTCGCAGTTCTTCTTCCGTAATGCCCGAAACTCGGACGATTTCCTCTAGAATTCTCACGTCGACAGCTCCATTATAAGATCCAGCAGAAGCAGAATCTCCGATTAAATCTTTGGCCAACGTTGATGAGCCAAAAGACTGCTTTGATTTAACCCTTTCCGGATTTTTTTTTCAATGCTGGCAGGCTATCACAAAAACCGTAAACGACTTTTTGAAACTTGGACAGAAGTCGAAGACTTTGTACTTCTTTGACTACCTTAGGTGTGTCGAATCTATGGCCATTGTGAGCTACGAGTATCGCTGGACCCGGTTCCAGATAATGTAAGAATCGCTGCATCACAACTCTGCGAGGTATGGTCGTCAATTGCCGCCCATGCAAATGCAATTCACCACCTTCAATGGTTAGTCCTAAAACAATCAAAGTTTTGTTTAGAAACAAACATAATTCAATACTAGCTATAACTAGTATCGTTAACGAAAAATGTATACCAGTAATGATAGATGCTGCCCGAGAAATATCGTGACTTGGAAGAATATATTCGTTGAATTCATCGAAGCCACGTTTCGCCGATATTTAAATTATATCAGAGGTGTTGTTGAGGCCTGTTGTTTCGACATCAAAATATATTAAAATGCTTTCATCAAGGATAAGTTCGTTTCGAAGAGATACACAATCATCACCGTTAACGACTGCGTTTAGCCCGCATCCAGATAAATAGCTGATGGACTCTCTATTTTCAGCGCTGTTGTTTTTATGTCGAGTCTGGAATAATTGTCGTCGGCTTCTTTTGGCCACGATGGTTTTTAAAAATTCATTCTGGGCTTTCCGCCTCGCGTCTTTTTTTCAAAATTCTTGAGTACTCTTTCCCGGAGAGATATCGAGTTTTTGTGGATGTTTATGACGTAGCTGGTTCCATTATTTTTCTGATAAACGGCAGCAGCAACACGATAATCATTCGATTCAGATCCTCCGTAATGCCGAGATTTTGGAGCTTTACTAGCGACTATTGTATGGACCGCTTCGTTTGCCTGAGTAGAGCCGCATGGTCCCATGTAGGTTTCACCGATCGAACCGTAACGGCCAATACTTCGACCAATGTTGGCGGGGCGATAATCGATTACCCAATTGTCCGCCAATGCTCGGCTGAGTATTGACTAGCCATCATTGGTTTGCCGATACGAAGCTAATGTTCGGCCAAATGTAGACTCGCTAATCATTGGTTTATCGATATGAGGCCGATATTTGACGAAGTATAGACTCGCCAGTCATTGGTTTGCTGATACGAGCCCAATGTTCGGCAAAATATAGACTCGCTAATGATTGGCTTGTCGATACGAGGCCGATGTTTGGTGAAGTATAGAATCGCCGACGTTGGTTCGCCGATACGAGGCCAATGTTCGGCCAAGTAACGCATGATCAAACCGCAATTCGTATATTGACGATTCATTGTTTCGCGTCGAATTCAGTGAGAGACGAGATAAATAATTTTTACAAGTCCATTGGACATTACTCTTAACAAATATACGACCAAATCAATGCACTCATTGTTGGCCGATTCTCGAGCAAGCCCATACGCGATACTCTGCCAATTTTTATGAATCATCCTACACTGACAGAAAAATTCTATTAATATTAACTAACCGCGTCTATTTATTTATTTTTTATTTGAATTAACTAGATTTTTTGTGAAATCAAATTTTTCCTGTTGCATTCCATTATTGGAATTATTCATTTTAAATATATTTATTTATTCAAATTAAACTTGAACTAATGATCTGTCTCTATGGCAACACACATATCAAAGGATTGTGGGGGTAGAGAGGGTGGAGAGAGAGAAATTATATATATATATATATATATATATATATATATATAACCTATACATATGTATAGGTTATGTTTGAAAGTTCTATAACATGTCATTCGATAAAACTCTCTAATCATCACAATGATATTAACTAATTGATATAGTTTATGTGATTAAAATAATGATGAAAATCCATTTGGTTTCTTATGCCATATCTGCGATTCAGATATTTCAAGCACTCGGTAGCATGGGGGCAGCGTGCGTAGCTATGAGTAGGTAGGTTCAAGGTTCGAATCCCATTTAGGTGAAATATTTTCTTCGAACTAATCGTTTCAAAAGATCAGGTGATGACGAATTACAATATAAAAATAGTTAACTTTTTTTTGGCAGTGCAGGACCAATTTTGGTGATCTATATCAGGTCGCAATTATCCGTCAAGACTTGGTTCATAATCGGGCCAAGCTCGAGTGCGAATGATAGCAATCTTAACGGGGACTTATTGTTGACCGATTCACGAATGAACTCCCACGCGATGCTCGGCCGATTCTCATAAGCCATTCTAGGGCCAATAATGATTGCGAATATCGGGCCGCTCTTATCATTCGAGGGTCGGTGGATGATCGGGCCAAGCTCGAGTTGGCAAGCTCGGCGTCGATCATCGGCCAATCGTTGGCCACTACCGATCACCCTACATGGGTTGCCATCTGGTCAGTTCTTTTATTTCCCTTTCAACAACATCTTGTTTTGTTAAATAACCCTAGCGACGCTCCTTCTTTATTATCCTAATAACATGAACTCATCACATGCGTCGGCACATACAAAACGAGAGGCCACATTTTCGTCTTGAATGCCTTCATGCGCACATGGGGTGCGAGTTTCTCGGCATTTGCTGCAAATTTGATGAAAATCGTTGTTAGCGCAGCCTTCATTTGCAGATCTGTGAGACCTCTTCCTCCCGGTAATATTTAGGGTTTGTAAGTAGTCGGATTATCTTTTTACCGACACCACGTTCTGTTACAGTTGCCGTGATTATCGAAAGCATGCGGAACAATTATGAGAAAACCGGCTCTCACCTTCTCAACATTGTTCTTGTTTTTTTGTAATGCGCAACCGAAACAGTATTTCATATAAGCGATGACTTGGCTTGGGATTCGTATACTCCACATGTCTTTGGAGAGCGTGCATGTCGCATGATTTTTATCGGACTCCTTTTCGATGCGATGTTTTGCTTCACGTCGTAAATTGGCAATAGTAGACGAATCGTCGTCCCCAATAATTGTACTAATTCGTACATTCTCCTCTTCCAGCATTGGATTTTTGGTGATAATTTCGACTGCTACTTTTTGCTCCATCGATTTGGAACTGCCTTTATGATTTACTCTACAATCGTGATCACTCGGGTAATGCCCTCTCTGATAAAGCACGCACCGTTTATATCGTGTCGCGTATCCCACAACCTTGCCGCTCAAAGATCCAATTGCAATTCCATGTCCTGTAACGACAAAATGGCATTATAGAAACAAATCCAGTTAATTCTGCAGTTTTTATTACATGATTTAGATGTCACATTGAAAAATACCTGTAAGGCTAATACCTGTACCGATCCCGACATCAACCGAAACATTTATCTTCCTCGGAGAATGTGGAGTTGCTTCTGGGGCATGTTGCCCTTCAGTGTGCTCTTCCGCACTATCTAAGCTGTGGGAAAAACGTTGTAGAGAAGGAATGAGCAGGAAAATGAATTTAAAAGTGAGACAGTATTTAAAACAGTGAATTCAGTCAGATGCGCAATCCACACGCCTTGCATATTATTTTCAAAAGCCAACATCAAGCATAAATATGATCCAATAGTACCAATAAACCAGAATAATCATTGTTTATAGGAAAATTTGCAATTTGTGACTGAATTGATGTGGTTGAATTTTTTCAACCAAATGCGCAAAAAACGAATTTTATTTTCGCATAATTTTTTAACCAATTCAGACATTGTTTAATATTTTTCAATCAAAATAAAATATGAATATTTTAACGAATAATGTGCTTGCAAATCAATATCTGATATGGTGAAAAAAATATAATAACACATTTACTCAATAGAATTTTTATCTGAATCAAACGAGCGAAATTCAATTTTTCTTGTGTACTCGAATTAACAATATTCATGTTATGAATTGAAACGCTTTTTTTGTTCTGTGCAGAAAATGCGTTCAAAACTATATCATTTGTTCGCGATATTTTTTTTAGATAGTTTCAATAATATATCAGCTCACAATATATCTTTTGAATGAAAAAAATATTTTAATTGTATCATGTTATTAAAGTGATGTAGTTTTTAATTGACCAGCTGATCAATTAAAACATCTGATTGGCTGGTGCAGCGATCCGAAACGATGACTGCAACTATATAAGGAATACCTGAGACACGAGAGCTCTCAGCCCTGATGATGCAGACTGTAACGTTTGCGAAACGTCGGAACAACGCTGATCCTCAACACGGCCTCCATCCGGAAGCCACATACTCTTCTCGCTACATATATATATATCGGTCGCATATATAGTGACGAAAAATAGAATAATACGTATATATTCAGTATATATGCACCAAATATATGACGCATATATGACCCATATATTTTCGATATATTTTTCTGACCAAAAAAATATATGCTACGTATAAACACTATATATGATGCATATATGAGGCATATACGACGCATATATTTTCGATATATTTTCAATCAATTTTTTTGTCAGAAAAATATATCAAAAATCTATGCGTCATATATGACGCATACATTTTTGATACATATTCCTGACAAGAAATATATGCTGTGAACGAACACTATTACAGTTAAACTTAATAAAACTTAATTTACAGTTAAAGTACACTATAACATATAAACACTATATACACCCACATGAAAATAAAATATATCGAAAAATATATAAATCATGTATTAAATATAATTGGTTCGAAAAGTTGGATATGCCAACAGATGACGTTGCAAATCAAAAACATCTTCAAGTCGGTATCTCGCGAAGACCTAGCCGCACTAGCCGGAATAAATGATCGGACAAAAAAATTGAAGGTTATGTAATCTCGTAATTCTATTCGATTATCGCTCTCTATGCGAACGCAATTACCCGGGAAAAAAAGTTCATGCCTGAGTGGATATGTTCATATATGTTTCAGATATTGTCATATATGTTTCAGATATCGTCATATATGATTCAGATATATTTATATCTGACATTGTACAGTATCATATATGATTAGGTCTGATCATATTCCACATCACATATGCTTAAGGAAGATCATATCTGATCACATATCCCGGGGAAAATGGTCATATCTGAGCAGATATGCTCATGTAGGTGTTTATCTGCAACATAAATGAATCTGATCTGATCATGCATGGTCAAAGATGAACATACATGTATTTTTATGCGCTCAGGGGTAGCTCTATATCTGGTCAGATATGATCGCGCATAAGTAAATATGTGCAGATATGAATTTGTAGCTGAACATGTCTGCCCATATGTGGTCATGTCTAACCAGATATAGTACAATTCACGACTACATTCGAGCTCACGCATGAATACACTTGAATATGTGCACGCATGCATGAACATATCCAACCAGGTATGGATGAATACGCAACCGAACCCAACTCGTGCATGATCAGGTCTGAAAATATTTGCCCATGTACGATTGTATCTGCCCAGATATGGAATTATACTCGAATTCATCCAATTGGATCTACCAGGTGTGTAAGTATGAAACCGGAATTTTTGTACAGAAAAAACACGTTTATTGTAATGATATGATACAAAGTATCATATCATTACCGTAGGTACATCCGCCAGTTGTTGTTGTGTTTGAGCGTCGTCTTCGTCCAACAAGGCTTGCAGGTCAGCGTCTTCAAACTTTTTCGGTGGTCTTCCACGTTCTTCGTTCCTCACGTCAAAATCGCCACTTTTGAACCGTTTGAACCACTCGAAACACTGTGTTTTACCGAGAGCATGCTCACCAAACGCCTCCACAAGCATTCGATGCGATTCGGCTGCGGTTTTCTTCAGATGAAAACAGAAAAGTAGTGCTGTCGGCAAATCGTAATTTGTTGGCACAAAACTCGACATGTTTATCTCTAATAAACTAATGCTACTGAATGAAACTCGTGTTATTGTGAGTTGGAAATCTTTGTCGGATATCAATACAATAACAAGACACCGCTGACGTGATGTGTCGGTAACTGCATCGATATCTAGCGCCACCTATGGGCAAATTCCGGTTTCATACTTACACACCTGGTATATGATCATCGCTGAACATGCTTACCCACGTGTGATCAGATCTAATCAAATATGAATCAATTGATTCATATTTCATCAATTGATTCATATTTGAACGCATACATCCATACCTGGTTGGATATGTTCATGCATGCGCGCACATATTCAAGTCTATTCATGTGTGAGCTCGAATGTAGTCGTGAATTGTACTATATCTGGTTAGACATGACCACATATGGGCAGACATGTTCAGCTATAAATTCATATCTGCACATATTTACTTATGCGCGATCATATCTGACCAGATATAGAGCTACCCCTGAGCGCATAAAAATACATGTATGTTCATCTTTGACCATGCATGATCAGATCAGATTCATTTATGTTGCAGATAAACACCTTCATGAGCATATCTGCTCAGATATGACCATTTTCCCCGGGATATGTGATCAGATATGATCTTCTTTAAGCATATGTGATGTGGAATATGATCAGACCTAATCATATATGATACTGTAAAATGTCAGATATAAATATATCTGATACATATATGATAATATCTGAATCATATATGACGATATCTGAAACATATATGACAATATCTGAAACATATATGAACATATCCACTCAGGCATGAACTTTTTTTCCCGGGTGGTCTGATATCGTCAAATCTAATCATACATGCTCTGATATCGTCAAATCTAATCATGTATGCTCTGATATGGCCATTTTTCTTATGCATGATTAGACAAGATCCAGATATGATCAATCATATCTGGATCATATATAATCCAGATATAATCAGATGTGATTTGGTCTGATAATTTTTTCTCGGGATGATCATACATGCTCAGATATAAGCATACATGATCTGTCATGACACTATATGAACAGATATAGCCAATTCTCTTGTCTGATCATATCTGATTCTACAGATATGCTCAGATATAAGCATACATGACCTGTCATGACACTATATGAACAGATATGACCAAATCTCTTGTCTGATCATATCTGATTCTACAGATATGCTCAGATATAAGCATACATGATCTGTCATGACACTATATGAACAGATATGACTAAATCTCTTGTCTGATCATATCTGATTCTACAGATATGATTCAGATATGTTCAGATATGATCTTTTTTTCCCGGGTAAGTAATTGATCCGATAATGTTAGTTACCCTTGTAAATCCACACATTTCTCAATAAACTAACATTGTGTATTGTACGATATGCAAACGATACGAAAGTTAATTTAACAAGTAGAATTAGCTCAGTGGGGAACGTCCCAGCTCATCACTCAGAGGTCCCGGGTTCGAAACCACCTTACGGCGTGTAAGCGTCTGATATAATTTAAATTTGAACCATTAATATATTTGAACCGCAAACACCATAATCTTAATTAATGACAAGGAAAAATATCGTAAAAGGGTGCAATGATGTAAATAACGTCATAACAAATTTTTTAAGAATATTTCAAGTATAGTTTAAATATATTTCAAGTATATCTTAAATACACGTTGAATATAATTCAATAATATTTTAAATGTAGTATGAACATATTTCAAGTATATTTTTAACGGAGTATGAACATATATCGTGTATATATTAGATGTAGTTTAAATACATTTAAAGTATATTTCAATTATAAGTCGAATACAGTTAAAGTACATTTGTAGTATATTTTGAGGGTAATTTGAGTACATTGTAAGTATATTTTCAATATACTTTGTGGCATATATGTACCACTTATGCAGTATATATGTGGTATATATGCAGGGTAAATGCTACATATATCATTGATATATGGTACAGTGATATACAGTAATACCACGCATATACATCTCATATATAAAAACGTTACGAAAATTAGAATTTGGCACGTATATGCAACATATATTTTCAATATATGGCATACATTTCACATATATTACAATTATTAATAGAATAAATTTACCGTATATTTTTGCGTATATAAATTTCCATGGGGGCAGGAGGAGCCTCAGTCGAAGAGCTCCGCGAACGTATAAGCTCGAAATCACACAAATATTGAAATCGGCGCAAATTCCCTCGAAAAAAAAGGAATTCCAACTCACAAGCCGTGCTGGACGAGAAAGAGAACAGCAGCACACCGATTCCTTGCGCAATGGGTGAAGAAACAAAAATACTAGGCTTACGCTGGTATTCTGGGTACGATGAGCCACGTTACAAGATAGCGTAAGTAAATCGAGACGAACGACCGACCAAACGGGCGTTTGATCCTCTCGGTCTTATAGGGCCGATAACAATTAAGGTGAGAATGTTCCTTCAACAGTTGTGGCGATTGCAGCTGAGTTGGGACGAAGTACTCCCGATGGTTCTTCACGCCCAATGGAAGAAGTACAAGAATAATCTTACCGAAATTAACGATGTTAAAATAACTCGGCAAAATCTGCGATAAAATCGGCAAAAACGCATGCTAAGGCCGTGACCGGAAAAAACTAGTATCTGGTTCTCAGAATCAGCTACCGTTTTTGTTAAATTGAAGCGTGTCTTAATTCAAGGTCTTTAGTTCCTCTATCTACTGATCCAAGCGAGCTCGAGATAATAACACCAGGACATTTCTTCATCGGTTCAGCCCTGACAGAGTGGCCTGAACCTAATGTTCCGAATGTTACATCGAATCGCTTGAATTGGTACGAACTGATCGTCCAGATACGCCACGATTTTCGGTATCGCTGGTCTCGCGAATACGTCTCACAGTTACAACAGAGAACGAAGTGGAGATCAAAGTATTTAAAAGAAGGTATCAAAATTGGCGCTATGGTATTGATTCGCGATATCACTCCTACGCTCCAATGGCGCTTGGGGAGAATTGTGGACGTTCATCCTGGAAGGGCTGAATTGGTTCGAACGGTGACAGAACAAACGCAAAGTGGAAGAATTCAACGAACTCTTCCCAAGATTTGCATATTATCAATTGAGTAGCTTAATTGTGTTCAGCTTAGCTTAGTTGTGTCCATTGTATACCGGCTTAGGGAATTTCCCTATCCCTTGCCCACCCCTTGCAGTCCAATAACCAAAGTACCCTTACAAATAATTAGTATACTTTTGAGTTCTGAACAAAGTAGACGTGCGTATTTCAAACATGAATCGAAAAGGCAAGCGAGGTGACCGTGCACGTAAGCCGATACCAAAAAAAAAGAAAATTTCAAGGAAATCGATACAGTTCCGAAGCTGATACTGACAAGAGGACCTTATAGGCTGTCACTCACGGATTTTTATAAGTCTCAGATATGTTGTAGAGGGAATTACCCTGAGTACCTGAGTAAAGGGATTTTATACAACGCTCTTTAGTTTTCGGGAAAAAACGTTCGAAAGTTTAGCTCGTAGCTACTATACCGGTGCGGTTGCACCTTTGTCAAACCAGCGGGCGTGGCCCAGTGGGCAAGGTTCTCGGCTCTGACGCTCGAGGTCCAGGGTTCGAGTCCCGTGATGGCGTTTTTTTTCACAAAATATAAATAAATTTGATGGATGATGCAAAACCGTCTAATTATTTATTATTTTATTTATTTAAAAAAAATTTATTTATCTTTAAAAATTTTACTTTCCATTTTTTTACAATGATTTATTATTATTGTATTTTTCACGCAGAAAAAAGAGAGGAAGAAATTATAACATCTTTCACAAGAAACTGCATTTTATTATTTTTCATTATAATATAAATTTTAAAATGGTCAGGCCGTTATTTCAAATCCTCCAGCCGCGTTCGCTACCTGCGTTCCTTATCCCCACTTGTACCCTATCCCTTTGTTATACAAAGCCTAACGGTTTTTCGGACGTTGAGGTGACGTTGAAAGACTGACGTCGTCTAGTCAGACGACGCCAGTCTTTCGCAGTGTTTCGCGGGCGTCAGTTGTGCAGATACATACGTTGGGTATAACGTCGCTCCGAAATAAAGATGATCGAAAGTCAAAAACCGTAAAATGGAAGAAATAAGTGCTGCTACGGCAGAAAGTCAGTCGGAAAAGAAGGATTATGAAATGGCAGAAACAAGTGTTGGATCACAAGAAAATCTATCGGAAAGAGAAGAGGATGATGAGCAAACGAAGGCTGTTCTCACAAATGCCATCACATATACTCAAAGCTTGCTTCAGGATTTGAACCTGCTCACAGACGAACCTCCGAGTGCAATTTCTAAGCAATCTATGGCGATAAGCGAGGTTTTTGTAAGCGAAATACTTGAAATGCTCGCAGATAGGCATATAATTCATGTGGATGAGTTTATCGGCGCCGGCGAGGTAGATGAACTGCAGAGATATGGAATGGTAAGTTTTATTTCTGTTCGGGGAATTATTTTGGTTTCCTATATAACGTGGAGAAAGGTTAATAATGATCTTTCATGTAGTGTGAAGCCGTACCAAAAGATGATGAGGAGTTCAGACCTGCACCTCCGGATTATGTGCCTTTATCATACAAACAAAAAACAGTCGCTATAGCAGCAGCTCATCCGAAATGGAGTTTGAAGACCTTACATGCACGCGGACTCTCTCGGTTTAAAAACAAACGAAATCTCTATCGATGGAGACAAGACGTCGAAGAAGGTGGAAATACGTTTGACAAATGGTACGCAATCAACCATGAAACACATGAATGATTCCTGGAAGTTCAGCAGAAATTGGAGCAGGTAAAAAATATCAAAATATATATTGATTAATTTCTTATCTATTCACAAAAAAAATTGAAAACCGTTTTGAATTTTTTTGTGAATAAATAAGGAATAAATAAATCCACATGCCAAATTTTTCATTGATGCTTTGTATAGTTTCTTCGCCAGAAAATTAGAAAAAAGCAATAAATTTAGCGATAAAAAATAATCCCCCCTTAAAAATTTAAACATAAATATAAAATATAGTATAGAATTGAAGGACACAAAATTGAATGAGTCGAATATATAACAATTGATCAATTTTGTCCGAGTTCAGGTTACGACGAGAAAGCTGCTGCAGTGGGCGAAAAATGCTGCTATTCCTTTTTTAACGGAAGATTTCCATTTCAACGCCAGCTTGTCTTGGGTCGAAAAATTCAAAAGAAATCACAGGATCAGACAGCGTAAAATCAAGAAGTTTGTCAGCTCCAAGGAATTCGCCACGATGAAGGAAGTGTTGGCTGCCGAAGAATTTCAAATCCAGACAAGAATAGTAATCCCCAACTTTGACCTTGATTATGTAATTAATACCGATCAAACCGGCTGCCAATATCAGTCAACTTACAACAGGTCGCTTGCGGAACATGGAGCAAAAACCGTTCTTGTTAAGAAAAAAGATCTAAACAAAATTAGTCATTCCTTCACGACACAGTACGCATTAACTGCGTCAGGGAAGATACTTCCTTTCGTATTTTTATGCGTGCACGAGCCATCAGGAAGATTAGGTCCGATTGTGAAAAAAAGGTCGACGCGTTGACTGATAAATTAAAAAATGTTATTGCGACCTGCACAAAATCAGGAAAGTTTACAAAATAATTGTATGAAGAGTTTTTGCAATATTTCATTCTTCCCTACGTGAAACAAAAAAAAATCTATTCATTATAAATTCGCGGGGAGGGCAAACTGATCAAACGCTTTACGATCACATCTTTGTAGACGAGAAGGCATGTCCTTTCATATTTTTATGTATGCACGAGCTATCAGGAAGATTTGGTCCGATTGTGACAAAAAGGTCGACGCGTTGACTGATAAATTCAAAAATGTTATTGTGACCTGCACAAAATCAGAAAAGTTTACAAAACAATTGTATAAAGAGTTTTTGAAATGTTTCATTCTTCCCTATGTGAAACAAAAAAAATCTCTATTCATTATCAATTCGTGGGGAGGGCAAACTGATCAAACGATTTACGATCACATCTTTGTAGACGAGAAGAAGGCATGTACATGCAGTATTAAAGTTATGCCGCCCAAGTGCACGCCGATTTGCCAACCGTGCCATGTTTATTTTTACCGGCAAGTGAACGTTTCACAAAAAAAATACAAAAGGCT
Organism: Ophion obscuratus; assembly: GCA_964007375.1. Classification (NCBI taxonomy): domain Eukaryota; kingdom Metazoa; phylum Arthropoda; class Insecta; order Hymenoptera; family Ichneumonidae; genus Ophion; species Ophion obscuratus. The sequence continues at coordinate 11,902,789 of OZ023316.1, read as the reverse complement.
CCCGATTTGTTAAAAAATAACAGAGAAATGGCGTCAAGGAAAGATTCCATACAAATTCATTCTTTGATTCTTCATCAATTAAACGCACCTGCTTTCGCGCCAATGATTAAATATGCGTGGATTGCATCGAAGTTAATTGAGGAAAGACTGCTGTTTTTAAATGTCAATCAAGTATGCTTTCCAATAACGCTGCTGAAAACTCCGTGCGCTTGCAGCGCCATAGCTTTTATACAATGTGCGCGTTGCTCTTTGGTCTTGTGTTTTGCTTGCTTTTACGACAAATACCACCCGCAATATTGTTCTGATGTAACAAGCGACCACGGTGATAGCGAGTAAGAAAAACCTGTGTATTGTAATGAAAAATAATAAACTGCAGTTTCTTGTGAAAGATGTTATAATTCCTTCCTCCCTTTTTTCTGCGTGAAAATAAACAATAATAAATAATTTAAAAAATGGAAGGTACATTTTTTTTAAATACATAAAATAATAATAAATAATTAGACAGTTTTACATCATCCATCGAATTTATTTATATTTTGTGAAAAAAAAACGCCATCGCGGAACTCGAACCCTGGACCTCGAGCGTCAGAGCCGGGAACCTTGCCCACTGGGCCACGCCGCTGGTTCGACAAAAGTGCAACCGTACCGGTACAGTAGCTACGAGCTAAACTTTCAAACGTTTTATCTCGAAAACTAAAGAGCGTTGTAGAAAATCCCTTTACTCAGGTACTCAGGGTAGATCCCTCTACACATATCTGAGACTTATCAAAATCCGTCAGTGACAGCCTGTAAGGTCCCCTTGTGAGCATACCAGTACGTCGGCAAAAAAATTGAATGATACTGGAGACGAGGAATTTTATATAAACAGAGAACACGGTTATAGTATTCTCAACTTTTTTCGGACTGCTCAGCTATCAGTGCACTTGTGTGTAAGGCGTGTGAAGAAAATATAACCTTTAGTGAAGCAAGTTCTCGTGCATTGGGCTTCAAAATAGCAGCGAAGTGCAATTGTGGTGTCAATTATATTTATAAACTCATGTTCTCTGACTGATAAGGCTTTTGAAATAAACCATCAAAAAGTTTTTGCCATGCGACTCTTAGGCATTGGTATGAAAAGAATCACTCTATTTTGTTAGATAATGGATATTTGTCAAGGGCTTAGTCGAAATACATATTACGCAATTCTGGAAAATATCTGAAGCGCGAGTGAATGAGTCTATGACATCGTAACTAGAAAAGCAGCTGAGGAAGAGAAGGAAGGAAACACTAAGCGAGGTAATCCTCCATCGGAATTGACTGTGTCCACGGACGGAACGTGGATAAGAAAGGCTTCTCTTCGCTGTTTGGCATCAGTACGCTCATTGGAATATGCTCCAATAAAGTCATTGACACAGTAGTGAAATCAAGTTTTTGCCAATCGTGCAATATATGGAGAAGTAAGTCTAACACAGTTGAATATGAAACTTAGAAGATTAATCATGGTGATGTATGCACAATAAATCATAGCGGTTCTGCTGGTAAAATGGAAGTGGACGCGGTGAAGGAAATGCTCGTGCGATCAATCGAAAAAATTCAAAGTAAAATATAGGAGATATCTAGGAGATGGGAATAGTAAAACCTACCAAGCTCTTGAAGATACTATGGTATATGGTAAAGACTTTATCGTTGAAAACAAAAAATGCGTAGGCCATGTACAAAAACGTATGGGGACGAGATTACGTTATGCAAACAAAAAGAACAAGAGCATCAGTGGGAAAGGATCTGAAAAGTTGACAGATACCAGTGTCACATCCGGAAGAGATGAGCATAATATTTCGTTTCCCTTTTTGTTGTCTACGCTTAGCGCAATAACACAGGATGAGGATAAAAGGGAGATGCTTTAAAAGAAGAAATTAGGCTTCAAGTGCCCCCATGGTTAAGAGTTGAGCGAGTGATTTCAACACGTACATCTACACTTTACAGACTTTATTGAGTATCTTACAGTTAGGTGATCGGAGATATGAGAAAAATACAGTTTGGCGGATTAAGTAAGTGATACAACAAATGGTACAATTAGCTTACGTTTGTCGAATGGTGGTCGTTCAAAATGAGACGAAGGGCCTTCGCTCTAGGCCCGATACGTTGGTGGCACAATAGTTGTCGATGGGACGCACACACGCTGTATTTACAATATTTTGTCTGATGTCTCGGCGGGTCGGTTCGCGAGAGTGAAAGCACGGAATCTCTTTACAATCTGACTGTGTTACTTTGGCGTAAATAGAAATACTGACTTATTATAAAGAGAACGAATTTAGGTTATTAGACGTGGAACGGAAATGATGAGTCGCAATACGACATTGGAGTCGATTAGAAGTCTTTCTCATTCGAATGTTGATGTGGGATTCTATGTTAGACTCAGCGATAGACTGCTAAGATTAGATGTTGGGTTCGGATTGATGTTGGATTACGACTGACGTTGCAATCGTCCTCTGAGCCTTCCTGCTCCAGGTTCCCTATTTAGGTAGAGTGGGAAGAAAAGGGGGTTTTCGATTTTTAATGGTTTTTTTAGCCAGTCAGGGAGGACGGCGTGGGTGTCTGTTCTTGGTATCTTACGGACCAAAGATGCATGTATTTCATTGTCTCGAGACCAATCAGAACTGTGCATTTTTCGTCGGAAAAGCTTAGCCCTATGCGCTTCGCAAGTCGTTCACGTATACTTGGTTTCCGGCGTGACCTGATTTTACGACCAGGTCTAGTGGAGTCTTCCGGAGGCCCTAGCCTATTCGTAGTCCCCACACGGGTTGGGACTCGTAGTTATACAATTTTTGTTCTACGACTTCTCGGAGAAATCATGCCTAAAACCGTGTTCTCGTGGAAGTCGCGTGGACGATGGGGGTCGCACAGAAAGTCCAGTGACTCCGTCGCAGGACGCGACACCAGAGATGAAGAAAGCTATATGGGCCACATTTGACCATGTACGATCGACTGATAGTGATTCACATCATGAAGGCTGCCCTGAAGGCCCCGAGAGCCGGTGCACATGGCGTAGAGAACAAGCTTCAGGGACATTGGATAGTTTCACACATGATAAACCACCGCTGATTGTGAGCGATGCAGTTTTGGGGATCATCAGGCCCATTTATGAGGACTTGACATCAAACGATTTATTGGAGCGATGTCTCGGAGCTTTTACATAAAACAAGAACAAAAGTTTGATCTCAACTATCTGGATGTGTGCCCCAAAACATTTGCGCTGTGGCAAAAACACCATAGATATTGCTAATTATTTAGCTGTCGTCATTTTTAATGAAGGATTGAAGCAAATCATAAAAATTATGTATGAATCGGGAATCAAAATCGGCGCTAACGCAAAACAATACGCAGAGTGTAGAGACAACGAGCGTATATAACGGTCCAACAGACGGGCGTCTACCGAATCTAAAGAAGCGCGGACCGCCAGAAGAGAAGCGAGGGCGGCTCAATATTATTTTTTTAAGCTGAGGGAGGTGGTCTGTATGGTCCCGGTATAGCTGATTACGGGTAAGTTACTCAAATCAGTTGTTATCCACCGTAAGTACAGCCGTACCAGTGCTAAATGTAATGCAAACTTTAAACGCGTTTTCAAGGGAACTTTCACCTATAATCTGAACTAGAATGATCCCGATAGCTTGAATATCCTAGCCTCGCTCTCATGTTTCAGTTGACGATTTTCTGGGAAAATGAAACTTCAATTTTCAAACAGCTGCGATTCCGATAAAAAATGTACTCGATCAGACGACAACTACATTCATTAAGAATTTTTTTTAAATTGTTTTTCTGTTTCAGACGACTAGGATCGCCGCAACCCGTGCACCCGATTGGACGAGCGTCACACGCCACGACCTGCATAACAGCGCATAACTTGTATAGATTTCAATAAAGTATTTCATAAAAAATTGCGTTGCTAGTTGAAACATGTGTTAATATGCGTTAAAAATCTCGGCACTGTAGGCTTAATAGTTTTTGCAAAATGAATTCCTAAGAATTAGTTTAAAAACAAGCTTCTAGACGGTAACAATCCCTTAAACAAGAATACAATATCTATGAAAAGCAATAATCAGAGATATTAAATAATAACGTAAAGCATCAGAATCTGAAGGATAAAGGGAAATAGGGCCTAGAAATTCGTGGTGGCGGCACTACGGGGAATTGCAGTAAGAAATGCGCTTCGTGGTTGAATATCGCATGCCAAACTTCATGAATAGTCGCACGGATTCTTACAGACGTGATTCTATTCTTTTTAATCAATTTTATCTTATGAGGAGTATCCTGACTTGTCTGGACAACTTACGTCGATGACGTTACATTATTCACTGGCCATACGATCGATTGCACTGTGAACGTTCACATAAAGAAAAAAAAGTCAATCTTGTAATGAGATGGTAATGTTATCACGTTAGATTATAATGATTCCAATAGTCATAACGATAGTAAAATCATTAGCTTTTCGAATAATAGATGTTTTATTGCACATAAATGTATAAAGTAAAATGCGGAAGAGATCCCGTAGAGGAAACTACAAATCAAATCGTAGCGAATGAATACGATTATCAGATGGCAAAAAGAAGAAGGCCAAAGATCGAATCCCAGATCAGAGTTTCTCTGGTTCCGAAAATACTAACAATAAGCACGATGACAAATTCGATCTGGGCTAACCGAAGTTAGGCACAACAATCAGTAAATTTAATAACATATTTACACGTGGAAAGAGTTAGGAATAACTTCCGAATAAATTATTCTAATGGGAAAATACATGGAGAAATGACGTTGCACATAGACGAACGCTAGGACAAATCATTACTACTTGGATTGAGACGTTTGTATCCAAGCACTTCGCCAGAATACAAACGTCGTTTTCCAATTTTTTTGCAAGTTTCCACTCTGACATTTATTCGGAAATTTTTTCAGGACCCTCAGAAAAAAACATACAATGTTAATCTGCAAAAAACATGTGGAATAACAATAAAAATTTGATTCTATTTAATTCCTATAATTCGCATCTTTAACACCATTACCACCGCTTTTGCAAGTATTACATTGAGATTTGTAATTTATATTCTTACCTTGGTGATCGACTTACCATTTTTTATGTACAATACGCAAGAACCTTATTAAAGGAGGCCCTCAAACGAAGAACACACGGCCTTGCCGGCATTCAATTGAAAGTTCCCTCCGGCATATAGATAACATTGTAATAAGATTATGAGTAGGTTCGTGCATCTAGCGGATGCTAAATGCATAACAAACATCTAGTCAATGCGAAAATGCATTCATCGAGTTTTTCTTCGGCCCCCAGTCACGCAATGATACATTGTTTATTTTTTTCGATATTGCTTTCATCTACACATTAGAGTATAACTATATTTTAGCATAATCGAAGGACATCCATCTACAATTTTGCATAAAAGCGGGGTATCGGTAATTTATCGATTGCTGAGGTCTCGGCAAAGGCTTATACTTGAAAAAGTACCTTGGCGACAAGGATCTCGAAGAGTTATTCACTTTTTACTGAACACAAATGTTTTATAGAGCAGTAAAGTGTAGCCCAGGAATGAAAACAAATTTCACCTTTTCTGATAATCACTAAACGACTATATTTGCTATAGCTTATATTTTATAGTGAACAAACATATCACATAATTATCCTTAATGGCCGTTTGGACATCATTTTTGTTCATTAACATCGATACACAATAGCCATTTGCGAAATCTAGATTGGGTATTCGCCAGTTATCTGAAACTTGATTTAAGGCGGGATATACATTTATAACGATAAAAAAATCGATTCGTTTTTTCTTTCTTTAAACGATATAACTATATATGTAGAATATTTTCCCAAAGTTTCAAAGCGAAATTCGAAAAACTTCAAACGTTAGAGCCCGTCAACGCAGTACTTCACCGCTCGGATTCGGAACGGGCGTGAACTTCAAACGCGTTTTTCTCAAAACTGTATTATTGAAATTGGCGGGCAGGATTACTCGAAAACTATTTAGCCGATTGAGTTGAAACTTGGTAGAAATATTGACAATATTGGTCCCTTCTACTTGACGAGAATGATTTATGAAAAATTGGGGAAAAAACTACTTTTTCAATCCACATTTTACAGAAATGTTGCGTGAAATGTTGACTTTTTTGTAAATGCGTGCCCTTTTCTTCATTTTAATTACCGTCACATAGAAATTATACATGTTCTAACTAAAAAAATGTTTGAACTTTTTTGCAAATGAAAGTCCACGGGAAGCTAGACTGCACGCCGATTCGCAACTCCCGCAGCGACCTTGCTGTAACACTCTACCACAGCCCAGTCATTTTGATGATGAATTAATTAAAACAAATTGTTTTGTACACTTGATTATACTATTAAAGTATACCTAAAGTTTGATAATTGTAGAATAATTATTTCTTAGAAAAAAAATCCCGCAATAAAGCTAATTTTTTCCTGTCTAAACATATATCCCGCCTTAATCGAGCGTCAATCAAAATCCATGCAAACATTTTGTTTCCCACATTGGACGAAACTGCTATTAATAATTATTGCACAAAGTCAATCGCGGAATGATGCAGTGAGTTTGTTCGGGTTTTATTGGTCAAAGTAGTCAGTAATTCTTAAGCCAATGATTATTTTATCGTCCGGTATCAAAACCCTTTGCCAAGATTGGGGACTGACCTCGTATCAACTGAGATTATATCGACTTCGAAAAATGTAAGTCGTACGACAGTGTAATGTATGCAAAGCGTGAAAACGAGAATCAGTAGTTGTTTTTGCCCCAGACGATTTTATTATACGTATCTTGTATCACGCAGTTACTGCCTTGGCGTGTTTCAGGCTCGGCCAAGAAACCCAATTAAATACCTGTCTCCATCCATGTGTTACATTTTTTGTTCGGAAACCGTTTTTTGCGACTGATCCCTCACGTATTCTGATTAATTACAACGAGACCGCGTTTTCCTCCCTCTCGTCTGCTGCGATCCTTTCTCACCTGTTGTACGATGCTTTTTTTTTCTCTTCGAACTTCACATTGATCTCTTTTACCGAGAAACTTGCGTCATAGAACCGTGCGGTTTGAAAAATCGGCGCGTGTAGTGTTATATGCGTAATGGCGATGTCGCAAATATGCAAGTTCTATATTGCCGCTTAGTCGCGTGCGTCGGGGAATCCCGCTTTCACATGCGACGACACCTTTTTACTCACGAATTATCTCGAAAGGCATAAAAGTAAGATGAAAACAAATTATATGACCGAGTCTTTTTGTCTTAATTTCGAGTACTCGAAGCCGGGATTAGAACATTGTGTTTACATTTTGAGCTTAAATCATGTGTAGTTATCATATTTGTAGAATAATAAACCGGCCTTATAATTTAATCCACAATGCATTTCGTGACAAGGAAGTTTTGATCGGTGGCTATTATGTTCAACAAGTACCTATAAAATAAACTTCCTTTTCTAAGATCAGTGCGTCAGTATGATAAGTTCATTGTTTTTTGTTCGTATAAACGCGCTGTATATAAAACTATTCGTAAGTATTGTATATGTATACCGTTTAAAAACTTTTTAAAAGTAATAAAGGAAGGTCACGTATTTAAAAAATCCCCTCAAAATCATTATTACTTATTTTGACTTATAAAAACATAGCCATTTACCTTATAATTACTTTTTATTTTAATTCAAGCAATGGTTGAAATCTATTTTTCAAATTAATCAAATGTAAAAAAAAGTGAGATAACCTTTTTTAAACCACCCAAGCCAGTTTACTATAAATGTTGTGCAGAAAACTGTTAAACCTAAGGAATAATATTTTTCCGAATATTTTATTTTCATTGAAAAAAATTATATGACTATTTTAACATAACATTGATATCGCCATTATACAGGGTGGATCAATAACTATTAGCACCTTGGATATCTTCGAAACTATAGGGGACACAGAAATATTTGCCGAAATAAAATTGCACAGTACAAAAGAGGCCATCCGACAGCAATGATAGTCGGTTGTAAATCGTGACCCGCTCGTTCTACAGACCTAACACCTTTAAACTTCTTTCTATGGGGAACATTGAAAGATAAAGTGTACAAAAAAGTACCAACTACACTTGACGACATGCAGCAAAGAAGTATTACAGCCTGTGCATCAATAAGTTCTGACGCTGTAAAACTTGCAAGTCAATCAATCGAAAAAATAATCTAATGTTGTATTGATACTGATGGTCGTCATTTTGAACACTTACTTTAAACGTATTAATTTTATTTACTACCGAAACTATAAGTTTTTCTCAAAACTTATAGTTTCTAACGCCTTTCTATACTTTCTTTGACCTTCAATCACCTTATGTTACAGGTCGTTGAACTCGTTTTAAGCTCCTCTTTTATGATACAGAAAAAAACATACCGGTCCGTTTAAAAAAATTGAGTTGACCTTCAACTGTCCGAAGTACCTCCACTTGCAAAAAAAACTATTATCACTATCGGATGGCCCCTTTCGTACTGTGCAATTTCATTTCAGCAAATATTTCTGTGAACCTTATACTTTCGAAAATGTCCAAGGTGCTAATAGTTATTGATCCACCCTGTATAATAATACAATGTACGTACCACACGAGTACACTGGGAATTGGGAATGCAACGACTTGGCGTGTACGGGCTAAGAAAAAGGTCTGTTATTCCTAAGATTTAATAAGATTTAAGTTTTAATTAAATTTTAAATTTAATTAAAACTATTTTAATTAATCAAACATTTAAGATTTAATAAGATTTAATAAGATTTAATAAGATTTCAATTCCTAAGATTTAAGTTTTGTGTACAATATTTGGAGAAAACTGGCTTGGCTTGTTTAAAAAATGCTATCTCACTTTTTGTGCATTTGATTAATTATAAAAATAATTTAAAACCATTGCTTGAATTAAAATAAAAAAATCATTATAAGGTAAATCAGAATGTTTTTATAAGTCAAAATAAGCGCTAAGATTTTTCAAACTATTTTTTTGATACTTCGCGTTAATTTTTTACTTTTTAGAATTTTTAAAGGGGATTTCATATCTTTTTGGAAGGGGAAGAATCCTCATTTCCTTTTGCTTCATTCCAAAGGGAAATTAAGATAGTTCTGTAGTTTTGGTCAAATCTTAAGAATTGGCTGAAATTTAAGTATGGTATAGATATGACCCTCACGGACCGATGCTCAAAAATTCAATTCGATTCACCGTTTAGTTTATGAGATAATTGCAATTGAATATGGTTATTTTTGTACGCGATCCCTATACCTAACACGTAAACCGATAGGAGTTTGCTCGCATTTCTCGATATAGGCTCTAAACGGCTCTTAGGATTTCAGAATAAGAACATACGTGTACGCAGTACTATTGTGGGATTGATTTTTTTTAAATGACAAACTGACCGTTTAGTTTTGGAGATATCGACTTATGCAAAGTGGTAATTTTATCCCAAACCTAACTTGGGTCCAACCATCTGTAGCGGAATGACAACAGTGTATGCTGCAGCCAGCTGATCGGCGCGTGGTCTGGGAACGCGAAGCGTGTTTTTTCCCGAGTTCTAGTCATTCTGAGACGGATGTGAAATAATTTTTGCAAACAAATTTAATTTGTTCAATTTATGCATGTATTTATTCGTGTTACATATATTAATCTATAAGTGTGCGTGTGTGCGTGTGTGTACGCGCGCGCGTCTGTGTGTGTGTGTGTGTGTGTGTGTGTGTGTGTGTGTGTGTGTGTGTGTGTGTGTGTGTGTGTGTGTGTGTGTGTGTGTGTGTGCGCGTGTGTGTGTGTGTGTGTGGACATAACTTGGGTTATTGCAGAACACTCGTCGCAGGACATACGTAAAATAGAATTGGATCCCATTCGGGTTTCCTTCTCTGTTTTCCTTAACAAAATGACTCTGCTACAGCGAATGACATTTGAACTGTCGGCAAGATGTTGTAAATCCATGATCCGACGTCCTTCGACAGCGAATTTTTGTTGCTGATCGTTGAGGTTATGGTTATTCTCATCGCATTTAGCTGCATTTGCTTGACACATGGCTGCCACAGTTATAAGTCTTTTAGCAAGCGCTTTTTCGTGTAAACTTTGATTTGTATCGCATTTGGGTTGACATTTTCACGCTTTTTTTTATTCATACAAAATATTTCGCGAAAGACGGATCGTAGGAAGCTCAACGGTGTGACTGCAGGAAATTCGCGCTGTTGCCACGATGATACAGCGCCGCTCTCTATACGAGTATGAGATCTATCTATGCATGAGGTGCGAATGTGTAAGATATATAAAGCGTATGGGCGCTGACAAAAATTTAGAACCAACAGCATCGTATAGGCATTGGATGTTACTATACGCTTCGCCCGAAACTTTTGGGTTACACGTTTACCTACAGAACTACCTTAATTTCTAATTGACTGTTTATTGTTTTCAATTACTGTAAGTGAACAATTAAATTAAACAATTACTGTCGAATTCAATGTTGATTGTTTTTAGTGACTAAGAAAAATACATATTTTTGCTTTTCGACTAAAAACAATCAAAGTTTTACATCTTTAGAGACTGCCAAGCCAAAAACACGAATTTCTTCGAAGCGATCAGAGACATTGACTCGGCATAGAGAAGCGCATTCTTGAAGCTATCTCACATCACCTGAAGTCAATTGAAAATCTATATCCATAGAAATATAATTTTTCTGCTGCCTTCGTTTGATGTGAGAAAAATTCATAGACTGGCTTCTCCATATCTAGAAGTTTAAGGTTTTCGATGTCTCCGATCGTTGTGAAGAAGTCGCTGACTTTGGCTTCGCAATCTGTAAAGATATGAAACGTTGATTGTTTTTAGTTAATGTAAGACAAATACATGTTTTTGGCGTTATATAAAAAAAATATAAATAGCGTTATATAAAATAAAAATAAATAGCGTTATATATAAAAAATTTAAATGGCGTTATATAAAAAAAATATAAATATATCATGGTTCATTCCACGTTAACGAATAGAAATCAACATTTTATCTCTTTAGAGACTGCGAAGCGAAAAACATGTATTTCTTTGCAGCGGTCGGAGAAATTGAATAAATGCAATTTCTCGGTATACAATTGCCAGTTCATGAACTTTTCTCAAATCATCTGAAGGCAATGAAATATGTATATCCGTAGAGATTTACATTTTTAATTGCCTATGGTTGATGTCAGAAAAATGCAGAGACTATCTCCTTAGTATCTAGAAATTTGAGATTTTCAGTGTCTCCGATCACTGTCAAGAAATCCGTAATTTTGGTGTCGCAGTCTCTAAAGATGAAAACTGTTGATGGTTGTTAGTTACTGTAAGAAAAATACATATTTTTACCTTGTAAATAAAAACAATCATCTTTTCATATCTTTAAAGACTGTCAAGCCAAAATCAGGACTGCGATTGCATAGCGATCGGAGACATTGGGCAATTTATATTTCTCGATATGGAGGAGTAATTTTACAATTTTTCTCACATCAACTGAAAACAATTAGAAAAAGGTATATCCATAGAAATATAATTTTGTTTGCGTCCGGTTGATGTGATAAATATTCATATACTCTATATCTAGATATTTGAGGTTTTCGATGTCTCTGATCGCTGCAAAGAAATCCATGATTTTGACTTTGCAGTCTCTAAATATATAAAATGTTGATTGTTGTTAGTTAATATAAGATAAATACATATGTTTTACTTTCCAGTGCCTAATTAAATAAGCATTTTATTGTTTGTGTTACATTAACTAAGAGCAATGAGCATTCTCAATCTTTGGAGACTGCAAAGCGAAGAACATAGATTTTTTTGCAGCGATTGAAGACATGGAACAATTTATATTTCTCGATATACAGGAGCCAATTCATGAACTTTTCTCACATCATCCGAAGGCAATGAAATATGTATATCCGTAGAGCTTTATATTTTTTATTGCCTTTGGTTGATGTAAGAAAGATTCATAGACTGGCTCTTCGATATCTAGAAATTTGAGGTTTTTGGTATCTCCGATCGCTGCGAAGAAATGCATAATTTTGGTGTTACAGTTTCTTAAGATATAAAATGTTGATTTTTTTATTTGCTGTAAGTTTGACAAATAAACTGTTCATATAATTAGGCTTCGAAAAGCCAAAAGTGTGTATTTATCTTACATTAACTAAAAACCATTAACATTTTGTACTCTTACAGATTGCGAAGCCAAAATCATGGATTTCTATTTTAGCGCATCGATACCTATGGGTATACGTTTTTGACTGTGTTCACTTTACTCAAAAAAATCGGGTAATCTGAAACTTTTCCACGCCACTGTATCTCGATCCAGTTGTACATCATCGTTCATCGGAATCCATGCCTTTGAAGGACTACGTGAGTTCACATAAACTTCAAATATTCATATGATCCAAAGTCAATTTGAGTAACGTTGACTACGTTTTCCGACATCCCGAAAAGAAAAGCCCGTCGGTGCGAATCGGAAATCTATGACACAATTGTTTGCTGAATGATTCTATGTATAGTCGTGTTTCCGATGTAATAGTGTTATTGTGTATCTTGACTTTCCTGGAAAATAATAGTTGTCACACCGCGTTCCCGCGAAAAATCGAGAAAGGTTACCTCGAGTTGCACCATTGAGCAATTGCATTTTTTTGAATCCAGTAATTTTTAAATTCGATTAAAAAAGAAAGGATAAGATCATTCGCAGTTTTCATAGCAGCTGCGGAGAACAGGTATATTTTTAAATCTATTTAATAAAATTATAAATAATCGAATCTAATGTGCAATTTACAAAGAGATTCAATGTCCTAATTATTTGATATCTTTGCATTGCTCAATAGATACCGTAAAATTATGTTGTGTCGAGAACCCGATGAATCCAATGAATATTGGGAAATCGCAAAACGAGACAAATTTTAACACAACTCCACGTGTTTGACGTAGTCCGGAAATGCAAAGGTTTTATTTTTGAGCTCCCGTGAATATTTCTCATCAATATGCACACTGACTTCGACTATAGGCGATACCTTTATGATTCAGCTCACTGTTCATTTTGCATACGACAGACCGTCCCATTTCTTTTGAGCTCGTGTTCACGTCGAGGCCTTGAATAGAACTTTTTCCGATTTTTTTTTACATAACAGTGGAATACGAGGTATTAATAGCACAAAATCAATGCACGCTCGATAATGCGAGAGGACAGATATTTCTCTGACGTATAGACGATGCGAATAAAACATTTAGCCCGCTTTTTTATGGACGTTGCTGTTAAATAATAATAAAAGCGTGCGGTTCCGAATTTTTTAAAGGAAGAAAACGTGTAAAGTCCTCTTATTTCGAGTCGTATATGAAACACACAGTGATCTTCATGATAAGTTGGCTATAAATCTGGCATTTGATTCTTTGAATTACTCTGCAGATTTTATTGACCACTAACTTTTCAGGAATATCATTTTTTTCAGATTTTTATTGGAGTTAATTTCGACGCTTTGACGTCTGCGACGTTGGAATGCAACGGCGATTCCCTTGACTCTCTAATTTCTTTATCTTTGTTATCATCGAAAATATTTTTTACACATTTGAGTTGTTGATCTCTAATAAAGATTCCAAAAAATGTTTGCATGAGTTGCGTAAACTAAATGAAGCAAAAATAGGGCCATTAAAAAAATTAATTTACATTGCATTCCCCATTCCCCCGATTTAACCTTCAATATGGCATTGAGTGAGTGATAGTAAAAAAAATTAACGTTCCGTTTAGTTGCCATGGGAATTTGAATTTATGGAAAAAAAATACAAATAGTTGAAAGGAAGAATTAGGTGCCAAATTAAAATGGGGGTACATTTTTTTATAATCAATTAAGAATTTGAAGAAATATCAAGCTCGTTGAACACGTATGGAATCCCTTTTACGTCAGAAAAATAGATGCTTGGCCACTATTTGGATGTAGGCCTCCGAAGTAACTTTCGTAGTGGTGCCGCGCAACGGCTGCCGGTGGCAAAACTTGGATTGGCGCATGGCGGTTAAGTCAAACCGGCACAAATAAACAAGTACACTAAGATTGTAGATCTCACATTATGAATGGAATGTGCTTGTAAATAAAATAAAATAGTGTGATGGAACTAATAACGATTACTTGCGGATTTCAATGTATCATCATGACTTCCTTTCGCCCTAAAAGCATATCTATAGATATGTGACGAAGAGAATGTTAATGAAATTGCGTACATTGGCTGCACACAAATTTTTTTCTGTCGTACAACAAAATTTCTGTTTCAATTATTGTTTGGATCGGAAATTTATATAAAGGATATTGTAATATAGGCCGAAAACTTTCGATAGTCATCATGTATCGGAAGTTCGCGAAATTGTGGCTGGTGAGAATAGGACAGTGATGGGAAAAGTTATTCCTCAAACACGCGTCAACAATCCCAAATATGACGTGAACGCTGTTTTTACAACGTTTACGTGATGTTTACATCACACGCGGTGCTGTCATTCACGCAAACCCCTGATTTAAATGGCGACCGGCATACTACACTAGCGGACGAAAACCAATCCAAGTTTTGCCAAAACTCGCCGCAAGTGCTGCGCCACTAGAGTTACTTCGGAGGCCTATAATCGTTTCGAGTCGTGAATCCATCATGGATTGGACTTTCAACCTTGTGTTTGTTACAGCCATTTATTATCACGGAGCGTTTTGTAGGAGGGCTCGGCTCAACAGGATTTGTTGATTTTTAAAAACATAATTTTTGAAGAGTTCCGATTACCGAGGCGTACACATACACGCACGTACGTGCATGCCAGTGCGCTACAAATCATAGTAACAGATGAGATGTATAATGATATTTGCGGAAAGAAAAAATCATAGCGCGCTATGAGTGGCATCGTTTATTACGAGCGAAGCCGATTTATTAGCTTGAAAACAAGAGGACCAACGTAAACAAGAAAACAAATTTGATCTAATAATAATAATAGAATAACAATAACTCCCTAGAAGAAGGAACGCATTTAAACAAATTAATATCCATAAAAAATAGGATTTGTGAATTATTTGAAGTGCGATTCCACGCACTCATAAGGCATGTTCAAATGCAATCAGGAGTCAACTAATCAAATTTTTCGCTTTGTTTATGATGCTTTTTTGTCAACCAATGCGTTTAATTAGCGAAAGTTGCCTCTGAAATTTGACCGATATCTCTATAGGTCTGATCCACATCTCGTCTCCGCAGAGGAGCGAAAAGTCGAAAAACGAATAATGAGTTTCAAAAGAATCTTCCTATCCTATTTTCAAGAGAAAGTCTTTTTGGTTTATTCTGGGAATTTCCTTCTCTATTGGTTCCAATACTTTCTGCGTGATATACAAGTTATCATCGATAATTTCATTTTAAATGAGAAAAATTAATTGTATAAGTATAGGCGTTAGATCGGTGTAAGAATTGATACAATGGCACGAATCTTCTGAATTTATTTCAATCCGTGAACTTTTTTCTTTCATTATCACATCACTCAATTTCAAGATACATAAAGTATGACATAAATCGCCCAAAATAACAAATTTCAATGTTATAAAATAATACGCGCAATTGAACGAAAGCTTGGAAAGTTGAAAAAATATCAATAGACGGATTAATGAAAAGATGTACAATCATTGCGTGACAAACTTAAGGAACAATCCGTTTAACCATTGAAAATATTGGATCCCCTCGATTTATGGGGAAAAATTAATGCACTCCATAAATCTGTGTCGAAAAATCTGTGAATAGTAGACTCGAATCATTTTATGTATATACATATATAAGTGTGGATAAATACATTTTTAGGATTATTATCTCAAAGTTTATTAACACAAATACGAAAATGCATATTTTATATTCCAGAAATAATTTTTACATACGAACTTTTCGGCCATCTGTGTAGCATTTTATTTAAAAAATAGTCTTCACAAATTTTGTTAACATGAATATATATATATATATATATATATATTTGTGTGCATACGCAATGAGCAGCTTCGTCATTTGGGAATCTAATCTTACTCGAACCTTGCCCTCGGTGATGAACATTGAGATATCTAAGAGAGCATTTTTGTCCGCTTCAAAGAATTAATGGTAAGTATCAGACCACTAGTACGACTTTAAAAAAATAATTCATTCTCTAAATTATTCCCGTGTCCTATTTTGACGAGCAATCCGATGAGATGTATTACTTACAATTGAACGTATTTAGTAAGTATTCCGATATTATCGATCAACTGTATACATAATTCATTATTTCACTTTTAGGTATTTTGTATTAGGTAATGCGTGCGGTGATTTGCAAAGGATGGTAGTATATAATATAGTTCTTTATTTCCAAGTATACCCTTGCGGATTTTTACACATTTACCCCCTCTGTACATTGATACCCTTTTACACGATTCCTTTTTTTAGTTAACATTTGTCTTTCGTCCTTTTCCTCTTTTATACTTCTTTTCTTATCATGCATCCGAAGGCTCTCGTATATTCGAACAATTCTCTGATCGGTTTCCCTTTATTTTCTTTATTCATTCTTCCTTTTATCTTCCTGCATACAAGTATGTATTCCAAACTTTCTTCTTCCTTCCTACAACATCGGCGTAGAGTATTTGCGTATCCCTTTTTACCTCCTTTTCCTATATTTCCGCATCTTAACCTGACCCATGTTTCTTTAGTTCTTCCGTCTATGCCCTTCTCTTCCCAATACTCGTCCAATTCTATACGTTGTTTTCGATTTTTGTACTTCCTACAATAGGTTGAATTCTCAATTTTGTTTCAGTCTTGTGATATTTCCTATTCGGTTTTTGTTCCTTATAGCTTTTTCGATTATTTTTCTTGCTCCCTCCATATCATGATCTATTTTCCTTTGCCATAATGCTCCCACTCCTACCTCCTCCATGGCGCTCTTCATTTTCAGTCCACATTTGGATGAGATGCAAAGGGTGGTTTTAAATACCCCTATTTCTCATTTTTACGAGAACATTCACGACGTCTTATAATACGAAGTGCCTAAATAATAAATATTGTAATTTCATACTATAATTACTTATGTTATCTTGATTTAACTTAACAGAACAATTCAGATAATGATAAGGTTATTGTGATATATTGATCTTTCTATCCCATTTATCAGTCGATGAGACGTATTGGAAGTGCCACGTGCGAAACACTTTGGTAAAATGATGCTTGACTGGGAAACATTAAGTTCCCATTGACCCTCGTAAAATGTCGTTTATTGATCTTAATTGGCTAGCGTTGTCCGCCATTGGTTCTTCGTGCTGGTTGTATTTTTGCGACATACTGCGGGTGGTCGATCTACAAAAAATGTTCGTCTTTATGTGTGTTCTCGAACCAATAAAACTTGCTTTTTAACTGAACACATGGCGGATAGATCGGCATGATGGTAATTTTTGTGATTGTGACGGAGGAGGAGGTTGCCACGTACGCCTGTGCCCGTATGCGTGTGTGTATGGCTTCAGGCTAGTTGTACACTTGGCATTCGGTTATCCGTCTTCCATTAAACAACGTCCTGTAAACTCTCGAATTTCCATCCGGTTTTGTTCCTCATCTGGTCTTTGGACAAGCAGTCTTGACCTTAAAATGTCGGGTACATATAGATTGCTTGCTTGGATTGATTGTAACAATCTTTAACATAGACTTATTAAAATTTGCATCTATACGCAAAAAATATTTCTATTCGTTCCAACATTACGTGCTGGCAAAATATCGCAATGACAATGTAGAGTTCTATTTTTATAAAGTAGCGTGCGTTCTCCCTTCATTGGTTTTCATTTTTTGCCATTGTGCGGTTTGCTAAAATCACGCCGCGTTTGGCTGTAATGTATCTACTGAGAGTTCGTAAATTATTCCGAGTCGAGTCGTTTCTCCGAAAGACTTATGGGTACGATTTTTTGCTACCGTTTTGCTAGTTAGCAAAAGGCTTTTGCACATTGTTCGAAGTCATATAGATTATTCTGTTGAAATTGTATGATATTTTATTGACAACGCACTATAAATGTAATTTACAATTAGGTTATCATCTATTTCAGCCGTTTTGAGATACACATCGTTGGTACACACGTATATCGTTTCTATATATTTATAAATAACAATTTATCTGACATTGCGATAACATCTTCGTGTCGGCTGGAAATATTATGAGTGACGCGTACTCGTCGTGAAGATTCACTATCGCTGCATTTTTCACCTTTTTTTACTCTCCAACCTTTCTTCTTTGATCCCTTACATACACGATGTCTTCTTCACCTCGCACGCGATTAAATAATCCCACAAAGTTATACGCACGTGGCTAGACTCGTGCTAAAAGTTTTCACATCTATTCCGGACGCCGTTTCGTGATCTTTTTCAAACGTCTTATCAACGATAAAACCAAGTTTATATAACAAAGTGTTGCCTGAATATTTATTACTATACATACTATCTTCACCATTATGATTGACATTCTTGTGGTACGATTTTCGATAAATAGCATATATGCAATTTGTAGTTCGCAGTTTTGGAGCTTACGGGCATTATTTAGTATTTGCCTCAAAAATGATTTCAACTTTAAGTGAAAGTGGGCAATTGTTCTGGTGAAGGGATCTTCGAGAATCCAGAACTTGTCTGCTTACTTCGCTACTTGTATATTCAAAATTAAAATTGAATAGTAAAGAAATGTACAAATGCTTAAAAATTATTTGTGTGCACCGATTTATTTATAACAGACTTTCGAAATAAATCATTTTAAAGAGTAACCCGATGAGAGCCGAATTGTAAACTGAGATGACAGAACAATTATTGCCAAAAGCTCGAAATGATTGAAGTTTTGGTATTTTACCATATAACAACAATAGCTAACTTCAACGTCCAGCCTCAATGAAAATACATAAACTTGACAGTCAATCGTGTGTACAGCGGACATTGACAAATGACAACCAAGAATGAACTGTCCACTGTTGGAAACTGACAGCCAATATTCGATGGATGAGCATGCGTTGCTAGAAGCCTACAGCATATAAACTGCAAGACTTATAATTCTTTTTGGTTTTTCCACGCTCAGCATGGGCCGAATGTAACAAATTACATTCAAAGGGGTCTTTGAACATCTGTATTAAAGCCTGAATGTCTTGATATAAGTATCGAAATATTTTATTTCTGGTAATATTACTTGGTAACCTCTCGTGAAGGATTTTTTCTTAGTAATTAGCGCTGGGATGCTATCGCCGTTACGGATATTGTAAACTTCTTACACATTCTAAAATCTCAGCTTGACCCTGAAATAAAAATGTTTTATTAATTTCTACCGGACTTCCCGAATGAATCATATTTACATGCGTAAATAGACATACACACACTTATCGTAGTATATACGAAAGGCTTGTCAATTTTTATCGACTCTTTTTGTCTACGATGTTCGAAATCGTAAACTTCGAGACTACTTCTACTCGTCGAGATTCTTCGAGAAGATCCTCCGAATTATGGATCCTCATCGTTTTGTTGACGCATGTATCCTCGGGGGATTCACTGGTAGGTTCGTAGACTAAAATATACACCCCGATAATTTCAACCGTGCAAAGGATACGAATGAGCAAATAATTCATCTATTGCTAGAATAATATGAATAAAAAAGAAAGGATGATTATTTTGTAAAATGCGAATGCTGGTGGGTGTTTGAACATAGACTTTTTTCTGCAGAATTAAACTTCTTAACTCTTCTTATGTGCTGCATAGACAAGAGATCGAAAGCGTTCTCGTGAAAAATTAACTTCAAAGAGAAATTTTGCTGACAATTCATCACGATGTTTTTGTACTTCCTTACTTGCTTATTTATTAATCCAGGGAGAAAATGTGACCCATTCCCATAAAACAAAATTGATGTAATGCAATGCTATTGTCGTCTTTTGAATCTTTTTGTAAAAAATTAAATTCCGGTAACAAACGGCAAAATAAAATTTTACCGAAATGAACATTTTCCGAAACTCCTTGTTCACTTAGAATAACCATTTTGAATGCATTTTTCTATGCAATGAAGTTATTTTGTTTGGAAGTAAAAATCTGATTCGTAGATGTAATAATGAACCGTCGAATTCCGAATAACAATTATAACAGCAATTATTATTATGGTAATGTTTATAATATTAATAAATTGGGTTCATGAAAGTAAAACATTGCTATGTTAAAAGCGTACGATACGATCATGATTATCTGACACTCGTCAGTTCAAATTCCACGATTCTCGTCTCGGTAGTGAAACCCTGTGGACGGTCCTTGAATCTACGGAACTGAAAAAAGACCATAAGACTGGTGTCGGGGAATCACCGAGGGCGTTGTATCCTCAAGGTCGCCCAGATTTGCACTGATCTCATGCTGCAGTTATTATCGCATATACAATTCGAAACGATCATTTGGACACACACTTATACGTGTCTTCAGATTTTAAAGTACTTAAGGGGAGGTACCTGAATAAACGGCGAGAAAAACAGGTAAACTTCGGGAATGATTATATCAAAAACCAATGTTTAGATTGGATCGGGGTTTCTTTTATTGGAAAATATGTATACTTGAAAATATGTATTAAAAAAATTAATTCGTTTACTGGACGCGATTCAAACGCGATTATCTCGAAACATAGTTATCAAAGTCGGTGCCAGACGTATCTCGAAAACGGCTTGTCCGATTTTGTCTAAATTTGGATATAATATTCTTCGATAGTTTTTCTCGTTCGCCACGTAGGATTTTTTTTAGAAATTTTCATTTTTGACGAAATTGCAACCGTTTAAATTTAACATTCGTTTTTCGTTCGCAATTTCCGACGATTATGGAATGCATACACATTGCATAAAAAAGCAATGGTTCAATCAAATGAAAAAAAAACCCTACGGGGCGATCGAGAAAAACTATCGAAGTATATTGTATCCAAATTTGGACAAAATCGGGCTAGCTATTTTCGAGATACATCTGGCACCGACTTTGAAAACTATGTTTCGAAATAATCGCGTTTGAGTCGCTTCCAGTCAACGAATCTATTTTTAAACATTCCTAAACATACCTCAATGTATATATTTTCCAACAAAAAAAACCGGATCTAATCGAAACATTAGTTTTTGAGATAAAATTCCCAAAGTTTACCTGTTTTTCTCGCCGTTTACTCAGGTACCTCCCTTTGCGGGGTCGGGCTAAAAATTGGGGTTATTTAAAGAAATCAATTTTGAAGGAATAAGATGATTAAAAAATCGTTTGGACATTTATTTGTATGTACACTACCGGCCAAAAGTTTCCGGACACTTCACATAAATGCAAAACTTTCGATCACTTTGGATAATAGCAAAATTATATTAGACTAATATAATTCATTATGCAAAGCTAAATAATATGTTCGAAAAATAATAAATGAAATGAACGTTATTTGGCAGAAAAATAATAAATGTAACGTTATTTGGCAGTTATCCAGTGATCGAAAGTTTTGCCATTATCGGAAGTGTCCGGAAACTTTTGGCCGGTAGTGTATATTAACCAAGTTGTGTACGAAATTTCATTAAAAATATTAATAATTGAAGACTTTTAGTTTTAGACAATCTCGTGAAGGACCTTTGAATGTGAGGGGCCCAACGATGTACTTGATTTTAGCCACTCGGTTGAGCTGAAATAAAAAAAAACGAGTTTTTTTTCTTAAAATAGATAATATTGGGCAAGACTTGACCAAGCTTTTTACAAACGTTTATTTAACTTGCTTAAAAGTTTGAGGCGTAAAACGTTAATGCACTTGTAATAAAGCGTCAAGCTTTTAAGAAAATCTTCAAAAAATGTTAAATTCTATGTTTATGTAAGTTTGATTAAGTATGTACTACCTGCGCCTTCGATCAGTGACCAGGGATGGGGTTCTTATGTAGCTTTACTATTTAACTTCATACACTAAATTTTATTTTTCACTTTTCAGTTCAATAGTTTAAAAACAATAGCTTTTTTTTAAATATTTTTCCGTTTCTTTTTCTTTGTTGTTGTGTTTGAATCATTAAAACAAAGATGTTGTATTTTTTTCGATGTTTCAAGAATAAATGACATCAGTACGTTAAAGCCGAATAAAAACAAATATTAAGAAGAAAAACGTCAGTCGAAACTAAGCTACTATTACACTGAATAAGTATACCGAATTTCAAGTTAGTCCGTTCATTAGATGTCGCGACATCGTGTACACGGTTTTGAAAGACATAGTTTCGAGAAAACCGCATTTTAAGTTTTACTAGCAGTTCTATCGTTGTAATCATAAGTTCACCTTCAATCTGCGATTTCTTCACCATATGTTGAACCTTCCTCTTCAATTAATGTTGCCTCAAGCGACGAAAGATTTTTTTAATTTCCACAGTAGCCTAACCTCTTAAGGGAGACTACCAGTCTACAGCCGGGAAAAAGGTGAAGTTCGACAATTTTTTATATATACCTGGTTGATAGAATGAATATTTCATCACGTAGTCTTTATTATACATATCTTCAAGTATCTTTACACATTTTTTTTTACAAAATTTTATAACTAAAATTCCCTATGTGCTTCGATGTAAAATGTTATATGGTTCAAAAAAACATTCCAAGTCGATCGATAAAGACTTGGCGATGCAATTTTGCCGGTCCGGGACACTATCAGACACAGACGCTTCATCGACCTTCAGTGAAAAATTTGCAAAGATCTTGGAGATATGTACAGTAAAGGCCAGTAAACGGAAGTTTTATTCTATCAACTGGGTTTTCATAAAAAAAATGTCGCAGTCCACCTTTTTCCGGACGCAAGATTGATAGTCTACATTAAAATTAACAATAAATCTGTTTAAAATAAAATCGCTTTATTTTGATAACTTTGCTTAAAAACAGCCAAGTTACCTTTATTAGCGCACAACATTACACATCCTGCTCTATGGAAAAACGGAGATCAAGTTTCTCCGCATTTCCCTCAAATGTAAACTGTTTTCGCATTCCCGTTTGTTTAAAAAAAACCGATTATCAAAAGTTGTGAAACTTTCTCTCTTCCTCTCGCCGTGCCACTCCAAGCACAGTCGAGTGAAGAATTTCTCGAGGCAAAAAAACGTCCGCGCGTATCGCGTGATACGCGTCATATGCGACTATCCGGAGACGCATGGTAGGAATTCGTAAGAACGAGGAATTGTGAAAAAGTATTCGCGTTATGCGAGGGGCAGGCTGCGTGTTCCGTCTTTATTTTCAAACTCGAGCGAAAATCGGAGTCCATTTTTTTACGATACTATTATAACAAAAGGCTACTTCGTTCGAAGTAACAGAAAAACCATTCTGGCATATAGTAAATAATCGAATTATGAGAAGTAAGTTTTTCAATTATGAATCGAAATTTCAATCAATACTATTTTCAATTACCAATATTTTAAACGATCGAATAAATATTATCGAAAATCGAAAAGAATAAATAGTATTGCGAAATTAAGAGGTTAGGCTACTGTGAAAATGACGAACGCTCGTTCATCATTTGGGGCAACTCAAATCGAAGAAGAAGGTCCAACATAAGGTGGACAAATTGCAGATTGACGGCAAACTTATTATTACAACGATAGAACTGCTAGTAAAACTTTAAACGCATTTTTCTCGAAATTATGTCTTTACAAACGGTGCACACGATTTCTCGACATCTAACGGACGGATTGACTTAACGTTTGGTACACTTTTTCAGTGTAATAGTAGTTTAGTCTTGACCGACGTTTTTCTTCTTACCATTCTTTTTTTTATTAGTTATTAAGAATAATGATGGCATTCTTGGAAAAAAAAATTCAACATTTTTTTAGATTATTGCGATACGATATAAAAAAGGTCGGTCAAGTCTTAGCCGATATTATCTATTGCAGGGACAAAAAAAACCCGTATTTTTTGTTTTGAATCAACCGGGTGGCCAAAATCGAGCGCACCGTTGAGCCCCTCACGTTCAAACGTTCTTCACGAAATTGTTTAGAACTTCTTTAATTATTAATCTATTTTTATGAAATTTGACACACAACTTTGTTAATGTACATATGAATAAATGTCCAAACGATTTTTGAATTATCTCACTTGTTCCTTCGAAATTAATTATTCAAAATAGCCCTGATTCCCAGGCCGCCAGAGTAGCCTAATCCCTTAAGAGCATTCTGATGACTTGTTAACAATACTTGTTAACAAAAAATGATATCTTTGTAAAATTGTCCGTGTGGTCTGAAAAATTTGCCGTCATTTGTCGAAGTAATAAATAATGAATTTTGGAAAATAAGTTTCCGTGACCATTGACATTTTCGTGGAATGACCGGACGGTGAAATGAACGGAATATCTTTTAATATTACGAAGAACTTTCTTTATAGACTGGAGTCGTTAAGATGATTCGCAGAATCGGCGAATTTGAATATCGTATCCTTAAAAAGTCGCTTGGTATTGATAAGTGAGCGAGCATGAGTATATATTATTCGAAGACGCCTAATATTTGACCACGGACTTTCTTCCCTGGATTTACCGTGATCCGACAAACAAAAACACCTGGGGTCACGTCTGACGTACGAAAATACGTAAGCGACTAGGATGCTACGTTAATTCACGTGAGTTTACGTTTTTACGAAGACTACGTCACGTTTTACCGTCAACCTGCCATGTACTGAGATCATTGACGTGCCTCCCGTCACCTTGCGTCTTTTGCAATCGACAATGAACTTCACCGAGAGAATCCTCTCGTGGGTGAGCCTCGAGCCGATTGCCCAAACTAGGCGAATTGATGGCCCGAACGATTCAAAGGCCCGATTCATAATTGTGGAACGTTCAAGTTGTATTTGGGTATGGAATTTTTGTCCTTTGATCCCTCAAGGTCTTCTATGCTCTGTATGAAACATAAATGTGTGAAATAAGAAACGTTATTGGTACCAAATAAATGATATTCTTTGGGGTCGTTGACCTAAGATTTCGACGGGACGCTCATAATCCACCGGATGTAACCCTGTTCATTAATTCGACGCGCGGGTAAAGAAAAGCAAGTTTCCTAATATATTACTCGCGACCGTGCATCTTAATGAGCGCAACGACAAGTTTACTGTACTCTAACTAAAAGCTGATCCACGTGCCGTGCAATATAAAAGTTCAAATCGGATTCTCTATCATCATTCTTGATCACTTTTATGGTAAGAAGCACTCAAAATCCGTTTCCGAGTCTTCATTGTTGATTTTTCATTTGTATAAACGAAAGTCAGAGTTGGGTGCGAATTTTATTGTTTTCGAAGAAAATTAAGCCTGCAAAGGCCGGACCGCGTCATCAAGATATCAAACAGCAGTGTTATTGCATCAACTTTAATTGACCTCTTATTGAAATTTACACAAAAGAAGAGATTATGTCAAATGTTGATAAGGATTAAGAAGAAAAATTTATTTTACTTGCTAATAAAAGATTTTTTCGCAGTTTAATGATGCACATTTTTACAGAAGGTCGCGGCTACTTACGATGTTGATTATTCAATATTGGCAATGTTAAGAAACTACTTTGGACTCTTTCAATCTACAGGAAGTTCTGTAAAATAATTGTTCATGGCGGATATACGCATACGTGAGATTATCCCTCATTGCTTCCCTGATTTTTATTGGTTTACATATGTTAAAACAATTTTTTTTTTCTAGAGGAGATCAATTGCTCATCTTAAACAAGGTATTACACCCTTTTTTGAAAGGTGTCTCAATTAGATCCTTGGGTGGTAATAAACTACTAGAATTTTTATTTCTATTTTATGAAACCAATAAGTGTCATAAAAATGCATTTCAATTTTATATATCAAATTTCCGGGCAAAATCGTAAGCCGCCATGTTGCTTCGGTTCGCTTTGCTGCGCAAATTGTGAATGCGTACTTTTTTTGGTTAATGGTGAGTTACAAGCCCTATCCTTCAAGTGTTCTTCCTAAATGTAAGAATACTAGTGTAAAAACATCGAAAAAGTTGTAGACTAAAATGCCAATTGATATAAATATGAGGAAGACTTGGTTGAAACATGTAAGAAGGGATCCAAAGTCATAGACCGAAAAAAAACACATTTGATCTTTTTTTAAGTATAGATAACTATTTGAAAATTTGCAATTAACTATGACAAACGAGAATATATAGTTGTTGATCCTTTCTTTCACAGGTAGGAGAGTAATACATCTACCGCTTTCTTGGTTTACTATGTCAATGACGTCACGTCGGAATCCATTATGGCGGACCGTTTCGCATGTTGGTTGAACAGATGGAAAAAGCATTTTTTAAAGAAATGAATTATAAAAATTACTTTATGTTTTTATAAATTAAAACCAATATTATTCGCTTCCTTATTACGGAAACTACCTTATACGTACATTCTTAGTATTTTTCTTACATAGAGTAAAATACCCTATTACTCGCGAACATTTTTTCCTATTGATTTCCATCCCAAATTATATCCAGATTGCCATTCTGATCGCAAATTAAATCGATCAAAGTGATCGCAGGCCAATAAAATTATCGAAGATGTTCTTCAGCACGGCTCCCCAGGGCTATGCAGTAGGAATCGGAGAAGCTATTAAGACAAGTAAATAAGGAAAAAAATGGCTTTCCTCTTTCTCCTGTGCGATTTCAGAATCGAAAGCGAATAATTTTGAACGGTGTACGTGTCTAGTATCATGTAGAATTCCCACGTCAGAGGCGTTTATTTTTTCGTTTTTTCATACCGTTAATTCGCGACCGGTAGTTTTGTCCAATTCAAACAATAACATTCGACGCAGTTAGGACCAAGCGGTATTTCTTTTCTTTATTATCTTGTCTCGCATATTTTTGCAAAAGTG
Source organism: Ophion obscuratus (assembly GCA_964007375.1). Taxonomy (NCBI): domain Eukaryota; kingdom Metazoa; phylum Arthropoda; class Insecta; order Hymenoptera; family Ichneumonidae; genus Ophion; species Ophion obscuratus. The sequence continues at coordinate 11,875,966 of OZ023316.1, read as the reverse complement.
CATTTCGACGTCACATGCACGCACGTGTATACTTTTCGGTTATTTTTATCATGGCCATCCAACGGACCATTTTGCCAAAATATTCTATTAGGTGAGAAGTCTTTTTTCGTATCAGATAAATTATATTTAAAAATTCGAAAACTTTTTCTTATTTTGTGTGTTTCAGCAATAAGAAAAATTGAAGGATTTTATACCAGTTTTTGGTATCCAAGTAACAAAGATCTTACGAAATTTATTTGACACGAAAGGAGCCTGCACTGAAAGCTTCTAGAGAAGATAAAAAGTGTGCGGTTCATACTGAGCGCGGAAAATCTCTAACCTAATACGTTTATTCAGTTTTAACGATAGCCGAGTTAATTGATGTGAGTTTATTGGGTTTGGGGAGTATTTGTGTGTACGTTTGCCCGCGTGTCCGTGTGTGTGCGAAATACAGTTTTAACTATTACAACTAACATATTATGAGTTCGTACGTCACAGACTTTGCTATTGTAGGAATAGCACGTAGATCGTCATCAAGATGATTTACGTAAATCATCTGTGTAACGAACGGAACCCGAGTGCTCAATACTTCCATCGAGGATTTTGCAAACAAGAATCGTACATTCTCATTTTGCGAAGCAATGGACGGATTAACCTTAGCAGGCGGGAAGCGCGTGTTTTTAATGGAGGAAATCCACTTATATTTTCCATCATCAATCGAGAAATGAAACAGAATAACAATTCTATTCGGATCGTGTCGTAGTTATTCCGAATTGCGTCACGCGTCTACGTGAATCAATTTTGAGGAGGGAACACCCTCTCGAAGTACGTAAGAAGGAATAATACGCGACGCAGTTTCATAACATAATTGTTGTTTGCTTGCAATAATTCGCAGCTGGGATCAATGACGAACCGATTTTTCTTTTGTCACGGACGATGTTTTGTATCACTATGGATGGATGAAATCTTGAATGATTATATTATCCCCAACGAATATCATTCTTTTAGATATATAAGTGCCGAATATAAATCGTTAACTAAAAAATAGTATCACAAAGTGAACCATTAGCATTAAATACGTAGAGCACATTGGTGGGCGACGCAGAAAAAAATGCCTTCCCTAAAATGCGGAATAATAAGAACAATCAAAATAATTTAAAAAAATTAAAATGTCATAAATAGGAATTTTTCTTTCGATGCACAAAATGTTTACCGTTACATTCGAGGTTGATTGCCGATAACAAGTGAAAAATGCGAATTATTTCAATCAAGTTCTGCGAAATAAAATATTAAATTATTCGCTTCTCACTTTGAACACTAAGAAGATACTATTTTTATGATTTTTTTGTTTAGGTTCATACTATAGATCTTGATATAAAAGTTGTTACACCAAATAAATACACTTTCAAAATACATTACATTTTTGTTGTTGTATCTATGTAACCCCAACAAACTTTAAACGCGTTTATCTCGAAACAACGTTTTTCGACGCCTTGTTGATAAAATCTTCGAAACTACTGAACCGATCCTTATTAAATTTTAAACATATATTCTTTACAACTATAGCTATAGCGCATATAACGGATCTTCTTAAATTTTAATATTTACTATTTTTTTGCCAAAAACGGTGAAAAAACGTTTTTGTTTTTTTTTTAAATGCCCGCCATTTTCTTATTTCTGCATATATCAAAAATCGAATGATATGCGCTATAGCCATTAACATACTGAATCTAAAACCGTATATTTTTTCTGTTTCGGCTGATCCATCTCCGAGATTTCAGCAACAGCGCAGACCTACAATTTTTTTAGGACATTTTTTTTTACTACCATTTTCGTCTATAAATAATGACTTAAATAAATACATTTTTTTAAATGTATTTCGAAAGTGTATTTATTAAGTGTAACAACTTTTATATGAATACCTATACTATAAACCGATCAAAAAATGCATGAAAATAGACTTCTTTAGCGTCTAATGGGAGCAGACCCCTTAATTGAATCCTTTATTATATGAAATACTTACTTAAATGAATAACTGCAGACGTGCGAAGGTATGAGGACGCATCATTCTACTAGATATATAATTGACGAATATTAATCTTCAAATAAACAATAGTATCACTAAGTGAGCCATTATCACCAGATACGTAGGACATATCGGTGAACGATATGTTCACTAAAAAAAAGTTTTTTTTAATAAGTAAAAAAAATAGGGCGATAATGATTGTTTGAGTGAGTAAAGAATGAAATAAAGAAGCATACGAAGAAGCTCCATTATATTCGTTTATTAAGAGGACATCTCACTTTAGACGCTAAAAAAGGCTATTTTTATGCATTTTTTTGATAGGTTTATTTTAGAGATATTACACTACATTTTAGAGATACACTTCCGAAAAACATTTCATTTTTTAAATTTATTTGGTTCAGTCACTATTTATAGACGAAAATAGTAGTTAAAAAATATTCTAAAAAATTTTATGGTCTGCGCTGCTGATGAAAACTCGAAGATGAATCATCTGAAACAAAAAAATCAAACGGTTTTAGATTCAGTATGTTAATGAATATCGCGCATATCATACGATTTTTTATATACGCAAAAATAACAAAGTGACGAACTCTTTTCGGGGGAAAAAAACTGTTTTTTCACCGTTTTGGCAAAAAAAATAGTAAATATCAAAATTTAAAAAAACCCTTTATATGTGCTAGGGTGAGTCCGGGAGAGTTGGCCATAAGGGAGAGATGGCCAATTGAAATATTTCATAGAACCGCGCACTGGATTTCATCTGTTATACTGCTTATTTCGCTTGGCGTCGTGCGCAGATGTAAGTGTCCGATCAAAAGTTTGGCAAAAAAATGTTAAGCAAGTAAAATCCTTGTTAATTATTCTGTGTACAGCTAATTTTTTATTTTATATTGTGGTAAAGTTATTTTGTAAAAGTAATTATTACTTTTGTATTTCTTGAATAGTTCACGAACAGTGCTATATTATAACCTTAAGATTCGCATGTATTGTTTCTATTTTTTTACATTTTAGATGTGGCTATCTCTCCCGGAAGATTAGGAGAGATGACCACGTACAGTCGGTGTGTGATGGCCATAGTATTGCTTGTGATATATTCAACTAATCCATTTTTCTCTACAAATATTTTTGATACCTAATAAGTACAAGAGAAAAGCAATTCCTCTACGAAGGAACTGGACTCAAGAGTCATTAAAATCAGCTATGAGTGGTTTAAAAAATGATGAATTGTCGGTTCGTGCGGCTGCTAGGACCTACGAAATACCTAGGAAGACCTTAGAAAGATGATATACGAACAATGACAAAAACTGTTGCGGAGAAAATTATTACGAAACACGTCTCATTGAAGACTGGCTTCAGTGGGTAGTGTGCCAACTTTGGGTACACAAAAATTATACTGGTTTCGATTATATGTGTTCTAGATGTGGCCAAAAGAAAAAAAAAACATTAAGAATCGAAACATAAAACCAACGAGAAAACCGAGAGCATAATGCTGAGTAACTGGCCATCTCACCTCCACTCCTATGGCCATCACACCCGGATACTCCGGGAGGGATAGCCAATGGTGATTTTGAAAGAAAATAGTAATTTTAAGGTTGATCCGATATGAGTTTGTTTTAATTTCGTAAATTATCTTAAAGTTAAATGTTCAAAGTTTAACTACAAATGAAGATCGGTTAAGAAACGTATGTACTTTTATTTTGACGGATCCTTAAAAAAACTGTGGCCAACTACCCCGGACTTACCCTATAGCTATAGTTGTAAAGAATATGTGGTTAAAATTTCATAAGGATAGGTTCAGTAGTTTCGAAGATTTTATCAACAAACTGTCAAAAAACGTTGTTTCGAGAAAAACGCGTTTAAAGTTTGTTTGGGTTACAGAAAAATATTTAAAAAAAAGTTTAATCTATTCCCCAAGTGTATTTATTAAGTGTAACAACTTTTATATCAATATCTATAATGAAAACGTATCAAAAATTTCATGAACATAGCCTTTTTTAGCGTCTAAAGTGAGAAGACCCCTTAATCAAATATGCCCCCCCCCCCCCGTTCGAGATTGCAGACAACGTGCATTAATATCAGTTGAATTGTGAAATTCTCGGATTATTTCGGATAGCGGGGCAAGATCACAAGAGAGCATGATCTCTTATCATACCCGATAGGAACATTTCTAACGAGCATACAGGGTGTCCCAAAACTCAACGATAATCTGAGACCGGATGAAAGGCCAAGTTATACCAGTTCTGGGAAAAATAAAAAAAAATCCATATCACTCAGTTCAGCGATAATAGACATTTTTAAAAAAAAGTTGAAATTCGACACCCTTGGTCGCATTTTCAAGTCCTGTGATTACCAATGTCACAATTTCGCTGTGATTTTTTTAATTTCGTGATCTTCATTAACGATGCTATTAATCGCAACTACAAATTAATGCAAAAAACATTGTTAATTTAATAAAATAAGTTAAGTTTTAGTGAGTCATGGTTCACAAAAATATTGTTAGTTAACTTTGACACTTCATTTTGAAAAAAAATGTACTACACTACCCTTGGCAAGTTGTTTCAAAAGATGGCGCATTTAATCAAGATTTCAAAATGGTGCAACACTTGCCACTTTTCTTGCCATTAAAAATTTTATTTCTTATTTTTTTCAAATTGAGCTCATTTTGAACAACTCAGCATTAGGATTTTTTGTTACTAAAATTTGTTATTTTTTGTTTCTGGTCTGAAATAAAATTATTATTTTTAGTAAAGAGGTAATTGAGTCAGTTAATAACCAATTTTTATTGTAAAAAACATATGTTTTTTATTATTAAACATATTATTATTTTTTTAAAAGTTTAAACATATTATTATTATTTAAAGTTTAAACATATTATTATTAAACATATTATTATTTTTAGTAAAGAGGTAATTGAGTCAGTTAATAACCAATTTTTATTGTAAAAAACATATGTTTTTTACAATAAAAATTGGTTATTAACTGACTCAATTACCTCTTTACTAAAAATAATAATTTTATTTCAGACCAGAAACAAAAAATAACAAATTTTAGTAACAAAAAATCCTAATGCTGAGTTGTTCAAAATGAGCTCAATTTGAAAAAAATAAGAAATAAAATTTTTAATGGCAAGAAAAGTGGCAAGTGTTGCACCATTTTGAAATCTTGATTAAATGCGCCATCTTTTGAAATAACTTGCCAAGGGTAGTGTAGTACATTTATTTTTTCAAAATGAAGTGTCAAAGTTAACTAACAATATTTTTGTTAACCATGACTCACTAAAACTTAACTTATTTTATTAAATTAACAATGTTTTTTGCATTAATTTGTAGTTGCGATTAATAGCATCGTTAATGAAGATCACGAAATTAAAAAAATCACAGCGAAATTGTGACATTGGTAATCACAGGACTTGAAAATGCGACCAAGGGTGTCGAATTTCAACTTTTTTTTAAAAATGCCTATTATCGCTGAACTGAGTGATATGGATTTTTTTTTTATTTTTCCCAGAACTGGTATAACTTGGCCTTTCATCCGGTCTCAGATTATCGTTGAGCTTGGGACACCCTGTATAAAAAACCCGAATGTGTGTTGAATATCTCTTGCGACTGTTTCAATAAAATGCTGGCTTTCTCTCCTTCTTGAACGACGCCTCTCATTACCTCCCTCTCTATATTGTAACACATACACAAAGTTAATTGCGGAACGTCTACGTCATTAATCTCTAGCGAAGGTTCAGTATATAGACGTACGAGTGTCGCAGGTGAATTCCCCTCGTCGTAAAACCCACACGTTCCTGCGTCAGACGGATCACGATGTCTGTCGAGACCGACCGACGACGTACGAAGGTCGGGAGACGATTCGCGGGGCCTTTAAAACAGCGACTCATCGCGCCAACTCGGACAATCGAGACCTAAAACTCGCCAAGTGCGCATCGCACCGACAAAACGTCAAACCGTAATAAAGCAACAAACCGACGATAGATCGGAAGTATTTTGCGAACGCGTGTCTTACTACTGCTTCGTGAAAGAAAAAAAAGACCAAAACAAAACGATCGTGAGGAACATTGTGAATTTGTGCCCCGAGTGAAGAGAACGAAATTTTTCATTTTGTTTCTCGTGTGAAAAGTATCGTCGAATTGCGAGTTTTCCGGTTCTCAAGAAACTCGAGAATCGAACTCCGAACTTTGTTCATTTCAAACGAAAGGGGAAGCAACGTCACGATCGAAGATGTACACGAATCCGTTCAACCGCAAGCACAGCACGATTCGTCAGGTGTTGGATCGTCTCCTTGATCCAACGAGGAAGCCAATAAGACGATCGGAAAGTGTTTCAAGCTCGGGTAGCAACAGTTCCAAGAGTACCAACGGTTCGTTCGGCTCATCGTCGACATCGAGCTATGGACATCGTGGAATACTCCAATGGGGACGAAAATGATCGAAGACTGCGAAGGATCAAAAATCGACTTTTAGTCTTTCGACAAACGAAACATGAATTCGTGTTTTTCTTTCGTTTTGTTACCAAACAAACAAAAAACACATTACTTTTTCACGTATACTGTAATGAAGTGCGAGTTGTACAATGAGAAAAAGAATGTAGGCGAACTACCGAACGCGATACTCGTTCGGAGATGTTGAAGCCGAGAGAGAGAGAGGGAGAGAGAGAGAGAGAGAGAGAGAGAGAGAGAGAGAGAGAGAGAGATCCAGACACAGGCACACACGATGACGAGAAAGAGAGCACCGATCATTTTATTGCTCTACGAAGAGACATCGATTTTTCGTGAATCGTCAGGAGGCTGCTGAAAATTCGGACAAGGATTCTTCCGGGTTGGGAGAAGCGAGGGGAGCGGAAAAAACGAATGCTCCGGATACTTTCCGTTCCGTAAGGCTTCAGCGTGTCATAAAAAACGATCGGCCGCAAAGAGTGACTTCCAAGCCTGCGACGATCCTGCCCGGAATACCTCATGTTCAGAGACTTGGAAATCAACCGCCGAGTCTCGAAAATCGCCGATCCGAAGACATCGGGAATACAACGTGAGGAACGAGAGGACTCTGATATCAATCCACGTGGATGTCGATGCTGCACGACGCGTGCTATAATACCTATTGTGACCATGTTCCAACGTTTGTTTCCAATGTTCTCCGTATACACGCGAATTTAATCGAAATGGAACTTCATTCATTACTTTTGACAAATGTTTTGCAGCAATTCATGTAAACGAGTTGAAGACAATCAATTCAATTCGCTAGAACGGAAATTTGATCGTACCCGCTACGATCCCAAGTTGCAATTATCGCGTATTCCATCTATACATCACAATCACCCTATTTGGTACACATGAATCGACAAGCCTGTTAGAATAAGTTGCTAGTCAAGAAAGCCAGTATTAGCCGTTTAATCATTTGCCAAAATCGATAATCAATACGAAGACGTTGCGAGAAACGACACATCTTTACTTAGCTCACTTTCATTAATTTATTTGTTCACCACTTCCATTTATCGTATCGAAGAATATGTCTATAACTTCGAACAAAAATAAAAGACAACAAAATTTACTACTAATTGTCAAGTTGTAATCTTTATTATAATGCTAACCATTCCCCTTTCCTATTTCCTGCGAATTATATCAATTTACATTTGTTTGTGAAATAGTTGAAAGGAAGAAGCATTCAGATTTTGTCATACAGATTTCTTGATCAAAAAGCTCCACAATGTATGAGGTTCTACGACCTTGACATTTTCGAAGTTTCACAAACTCGCGATCACTTACACGATCCTGTTCCGGGTATACAGGGCTTTCGCTTCCCGTTGACCACGAAAACTACTTTACAACTGACCGATAATAATATTGATAAAAACGGCAGTAAAAATGAATTATTAATACTGCTTCGGAGATAGCAAAATCGACGTTCACCTTCATACCGTGTAGTTCTCTCTTGCCTTGTGGACGCCAATTAAAAGCTGCGGAATTCATGGCCGTTGCCGCTCAAACGATAGAGAAAAAGATATTCGAGGCAGTACAGACTCGAAGCTCCGATTTTAGTTAAAACGCACCAGGGGGAGAATGGATTTTGTTGGTTGTAATTCGACTTTATCAAACAGCGCATCATTTGATGAAGACTTATCAGGGTACACTGAAATATTATTAGACTACAGGAGTACATATGTGATATACTATAAATCAGATTTGCGGTTTATCAACTCTTTTTTACGACGATAGATAGTTTGTTGCTTTTTCAAATAATATATTGCAAGAACGTGAACCGATGTGCATTTTTTGCTCCTGATTCCTAATACCCTTGCGGGCTTTCACGTTCGATTATTATTCCCAATTAAACAGTTTTCCTATCACTCCCTGCCCGCGCTTAGCTAATCGGCCCTCACTTTCTTTGCGTTCACAGCCGTATTAAGGGGTAAGGCCACTGTAACGGCCCAAAAAAAAGGTTTTTTCACTAATTGTTTGCTCCCGAAATTGAAGGTATTTGAAAAAAAACTTTTAATGGTGTTATCGGGCATACATTAAACTTTATTATAAAATTTTTTTACAGTAAAAAAAAACAAAATGGCGGTTCCACAGCTATCTTCCCGGGACATGTTTTGCTTCCAGGGCTCCGCGGCACGCAGCACCACTGGTGCACTTTTGAATCTAGAACAAAAAAAAACCATTAATCTAGAGGGCTATAGCTAGAGAATGTCGATCGGATTTTAAAAAGTATCAATTTTTGTGGATTTGGCGTGCGTTTGAAAAAAAAAATTGATTTTTGACGAAAAAAACGGCAAGTTTTTTGTTAATAAAAAATCAATAAATAAAGTTCTTGAAAATTCCGATCGACATTCTCAAGATAATGTAAATGTTCACATCTGGTTAAAATTTCAAGTAAAAAAAATGAAAATTGTTCGAGTTATGCTGCGTGCCATTTTGAAAAACCATGTTTCGAGAAAAACGCGTTTAAAGTTTTGCGAATAGTTTTTTATTGGAAAAAATTAAAAAAAGACGTCGCACAGGACCTTTTTTTCTTATTCTAGAGGGTTTAAACTATTTTTTAAGCCAATAAAAAAAAATCGATTTTTCAAAAAATTTACAGTGGCTTTACCCCTTACGGCCGTATTCTAGTGTGAATAACCATTCTCAATATTTTTTGGGAATTAAATTTAGAGAAACGCATACATCTACAGTGTTAGTATTTCACAATTTTTTTTCAAATTCTATTCTTTCATGACGGTCATTCAACCCTCCATCTTTTTGATTGCTTTATAGTTACTATTTTTTTCGGGCCGCAAGACGTGAAAATTTTATTGTAAAAATCAGAATACTCTTTTTTCAATCGCTGCTCACCGGTTGATGCGCCACAGCCGGTGCATGGCTAAGCGGTCACCGCGCCTAGTGTCGGTCATGAACAACATCGGAGTACCGTCGGAGCCGAACCTTGACTGTCCATCCAACAGCTTCGGTTATTATTTTATTATATTATATTGGTATGGATATATGCATAATTCTCCCCAAATGATCCATTTGTATGTAATCTGACTTTTAAAATAGATGCTATTCGATTACTTTGTAGGTTTTTTTTGGAATACAAGTTTGAAATATTTTGAAATCTTCCTACAAAACAGATATGGCAGAAAGTCGTCATTATCCTTTATTTTCTATATTTTGAGTATGAAAATTACTCCTTAATTAAATAAAAGTGTAACTATCCAGACTTCATATACACAAGCAAAGCTGAAGAGGTACTAAAAACTTGCACGAACCCATTGGACATTTATTTAATTCCTTCCTGAAAAATAAAAAATAATAAACACAGATATCTCACAATAAACAACGAAATTTTGTAACTGTGTTCCTCAGTCTTTCCTCTAGCGAACTGTAAATCAGTTCATATATTTTTTGACGGCTGGCGCTAATTGATCACGTTTCCAAGAACAGTGCTTTCTAGATCGCCTTTTCCGAAAAAACTGATCGTGTCGTATCATTTTTGTAGCTTGCACTTTTTTCTACAGACCTTGTGTGTTATGCGGTGGAGTCACACGCGAGGTGGTCATTCCACTGGTCTTTCTTAAATGTATTATTTTTTAACTCATTAAGTCACTTTTGGCCTGTTCAAGTGGAACGCTTGAATCGTCATTCCTCCAGCATAATTCCTCTGGGTTTCTTCCAACATGTAAGATCGAGAGATATGATAGATGCGCCAGAGGAATGGAACCATCTTCGTTACCCATGTATGGATATGCATGAGGTTACATAAAAATTATTGCTATGCCGCTATCGAAAGAAGAAAGGCCCGGTGGACAATAAGAAGCTGAAAAACGGAAATACAAAAGGATTAAAGAGGATCCTGTAGGAGGGAAGAAGTTGAAACAAAAAGAACGAGATCAATATTTAAAAAAATAAAGAAAAATAAGATATTAATAAACCAATAAAAACTTTATACGAAAAGGTTTGCATCATTCCCCTGGCCCTATTATTTCTTTCGATCATGATAAATCTCTCGAAACTGAAAAATCCGTGTGATCCACAGGGAATTATTTTATATCGATCAGAACTGAAGTCAATTGCAATTTTCAAATGAAAAAATGAAATATCCTCGATTGTAAATTTCGTTCTCCTGCAAAGTGATGAATTCGGAAGAGCCACCGTATATATATATATATACACTACCGGCGGAAAGTTTCCGGACAAGAGTTGGAAAAAGTGCCCGAACGGTTCTTTATCCCATTTCGCCGGTAGTTGGGCTAGGCCAATTTGACCAACGGCATTTTAAAGAGGGGGGATTTACCTACATTTCGGCTTATCAAAAAAAAAATTTACGATTTTTTTTACACTTGGCACCCAGTTTTGAAAACGACAATTTTTGTCGTTTTTTTGTTGTTTTGTGAGTGGAGCCCGTTTACAGTAAAAATCTTTTTTATGCATTTCTCCTATTAAAATCATAAAAGGGGAAGCCTAAGCTTCGATTTCGTTTTGTAGAAAAAATTTTGCGATTTTTTTTCCCAAAAATATTTCGTTTTTTCGATAAAAATATACAATATGAAAATTGCTCCGGAGTACGAAAACGACGAGGTTTACAACAAAACCTCAAGATGGTAAAAAGTTGTGCTATTTTTTGTTGAGTTCATGAGAATTTTTTCAGATTTTTTTTGCGAAATTTTTTTAAAATTTATTTCCGGTCGGAGCTCGATTGATCTCAACACCATGATAATAATATAATTAATTTTTTTTTTACATATTATACTTTGATCTCGTCGAAAAAACCTCCTCTCGCTGACAGCACGCTCTTAATCGTCGTAATTGAAATGTTTTTTCCACGACTTTCGACAAACTGCGCTTGGATGTTTGCCGCCGTGAGTTTTCTATTCCTTTTAGACATCACAATTATTGATTAGTCTTCCGCTTTGGAAGTAACAGGAGGCCTCCCGGAACGATTTATATCGCGGTTCGATTGTGTCTCTCTGAAACGTTTTATAGCATCCCCAACGGTTGATTTGGGTATTTTCAATCGATTTGCAATGTAGCGAATTTTGAACCCTTCATTGCAAAGTGCAAGGATTGATGCATGCTTTTTGATGCTTATATTGGGTCGACGACCCATTTTCTTCTTCTTCTTAAAAAAAAAACTCTAATGAAGTCAAAAATTTTATTTAATTAACCGTCAATAAATTAATAGTTAAACTCACTTCAAATTCAATATATTATTCGACACGATACGACGGGAAAATCTAACGCGAACGTTTTTTCGATGCTTGCCGAAGAAGTACTGAGTCGAAATAATTTTTGAATATTTTTTCATTGTAACACGTAAAGAGTTACAATGGATGGAGCTCTCCACTAGAGACCAGTAGCTCTCGTGCCAAGTATTCCGGGGCCGAAAAGATTTCTCTCACAGTTTTCAACCTAGAACAACAAAAAAAAAACAAAAAAATCTTCAAATCACATACAAAAGCTATGGAACTGCGTACAAAAATTAGAAAATACCTCTTTCAACAAACGTAGATTTGAATAACAACTTTCGTTGTTGAGCAAAAAATCACACGAGTAAGTGTTAACAAAAAAAAAGTTAATAACCAATTACAAATTCCGTACGTAGTTCTAGGCAAATGCATCTGAGACGATACGTACGTTCAAAATTTTAAGTGAGTCCTTACATATTTGACTGGTTTATTTTTCCGGCCAGTGGACAAACATGGTTTCGATAAAAACGCGATTCAAGTTTGAACTAACATTTAGCAATAAAAATGTTCGATATACCTTTAAATTGCAATGCCAGCACCATACATTTGGCCTTCCAAATTAACATTTCCTCTTCCCTTTATTTTCTGCAAATTCGAAAAGCCTCGAGTAACTTTACCCCTTAGCTACATGTGCTGTGCCATATGTTTGTATGCCAATGTCTAACGTATGTGCTCGATTCATGATAACGTATAATCCATATAAATACTCAAATTATCATTCACCTTGTTCCATAAATAGAATTCAGTTCTTTTTCCGCACAGGCATCATGGAAAATGTGAAGTATCGTCGATCTATGCAGCCACGGAAGAAGATTATAACAAATCTTCCGGTTCGCGGGACTGCTAATTTACGAACAGTGTATTATCAAGCTATTTTTGTGCATCGATGGCGAGCTTCTTATTTATTTTTATCTCGTCGTTGCTCGAAATATTCATGTGCGGTATTGTACGATCGCTGGCACGTGGAATTTTTTCATTCCACGTCAGTCCGTGAAATAACCAAATACATACGTATGAAAGATAAACGAGCGATATGGCGGTCTGTAAATATAAAGAGGGAATTCCGGCGCCAGTAACAAAAGAAACAAATGTAGCTTCATTTAGTTGAAACATGCGAAACAGGTGTATCGATTGATATGGCATACACGTCCGAGCCCCGAGGGGGTTTGGTTTCGTTAACGTGGTTGGGTGTGCCCCAAGCGAGACCTGCAATTACCCTTATTACGCACACATATGCACGCGCTTGTATTGTGAATTAATAATATGACTGTATATAATATGGTTCGATAAGCGATTGCACCTTTCTCGCCATCGATCGACATATTCGCTGTATTTTCACTGTCAACTAGTACTTCTTTTCCAATCGCGATACTGAATTCGCACCTGTCGAGCTCCGCTCAAAGGCCGTGACAGAAGCTTCCCTTTCCCATGTACATTTACTTGCATTCTACCGTTTATTTAAATTGTTAAGAAAAAAAACATAGTAGCATCAAAATCGACCGAACGCAACAATGTTGTTGATCACTTGCGGATTTTTCAATGAGTTTTAGCATTTATAAACGGGTGAATTGGAAACCCCCATATTAATATATTATAAATGTATAACATATTAATAAAATATGTTTTCGATTGAGCTAAAACCGAATAGGCGTTGAAAACTGTGAGTATTGGAAAAATTGCCATATTTTCTCATTGAGCGAAAGGAAATGAACCATTTTTGTTGTTCGATATAAAAATGTTGAAACTTCTTCGTGCACAACTGAAAATTGAAGTTGCCGGGATGGGACGAACTCGTGTTGAAGAGATAGTCACTTTTTTTCGGTTTTCCATCAAGTCTGACGCGAAAGCAATAAATTCAAGAGGCAAATGAAATGAGTACGATCGACAATTGCTCGTTAATTATGTTCATTAAAATATATCAGTATAACAATATACACTGACAATTCTGTGTCCGTGAAATATGTCTTTTTTTTTCATATTATTGCGTAAAAGAGTATTCAGTGACTTTGCCCAAGACCGCAATATGCCTCTTGTGTATGACCCTGAAAGATTTCTGACATTTACCACTGATGCAGTATTTCCCAGGTGAGAATTGTTTTTTTTTTTATGAGTCATCTATATGAATACTTGAAACCCCAAACCTTTACTCAACGTGCTCAAAGATGAATGGAATTCCCGGAGGTTAAAGTCGAAGAGAAGAGAAATGTGCAAAAACGATATTGCACAGTGATTTTATTATTTTTTGCAATTACTTTAAGGCACCAGTCCACTTTGAAAATTTCAAAAAATCGAAAGCAAGCAAGACTTGAAGAAATCGACGATGATGCGCAATCCGAAGGGATTTGGTAAGGTGCAGGAGTTGCCGATTGAGTTTAGGTAAGAGTTTTTCATAGTATAAACTTCAAACGGGTTTTTCTCGATACAACGTTTTCTAAATCTAGCTTAATCGTATCTCTAAAACTAATAAACCGATTCTCTTAAAATTTGAACCACATATTGTAAACATGATTGGCAACAAAATGACCCTTGATGTTTTTAAAACTTGGATTTCTACTCTTTCTTTTTGCGAAAAAACTGCGAAAAAACGCGTTGTAAAATTACTTTTTTCGTTTTTCATCTGCCATTTTTTTAATTTTTTTATTAAACTTCATGTCCGAGGGTTATTTTGTAGCTGATGTCATACTGAATCTCTTGGACTTTGATTTTTTTGTTTCAGACAAGCCGTTGCCGAGTTGCTATGGAGCTACCTAGCCCACCTATTTTTGAGGCGTTACGTTAAACTATAGTTTTTGTACTTAAAAATGAATTAAAACGAATTAAATTTTTTAAATGTATTTCAAACCTTTATGTTTCAAGCCCTACAACTTTTATATTCATATCTTTAGTAAAATCTTTTTAAAAAATCGCGAAAATCGCCTTTTTTCGTGGCTCCAAAGTGGACTGGCCCCTTAAATTTATATCGAGTGTGACATAGTTTGACAAAGATGGGAATACATTTCGATACATTTATCCGAAAGTATTCATACCTTTGATTGAATGTTAGTACGTCACTGCATTTTGAACATCTCTTTTCTTTAAACGAATTGGTTCAAGACTAATTATAGTAGTGACTCTATGTTCGAATCTGTTTACCAATTTAGAGAGTTCAAAACAGAAACCTAATTAAAGTTGATGTTACTCGACGACCTCATATCAGCCCATTATAATGATCTTCTTCCGCTTCGCTATGTATTACATTAATTTATGTAGACAAAATTTACTATGTTTGCAATTGCTACAAACACTTTGCCGTTTAAATATTATTTAAAATATTATAAAATGGCAATACTTATCTCAAAAAAAGAATTCTCGGGAATAACAGGACAATCGTTTGTTATATAAATTTAATGTGCTCTCGTTACACCATATTACAGATACTTTTTTTTCATTATTTCAGCCTTATCAGATAAGCGTAATCTGTTTCAAATGGTAACGTCTTAGCGCTGATGACTATTGCATGGTGAAAGCCCATAAAAATGGGCTCATAGAAATGGGCCCTGCTTTGTCTCGATGTAGCATTCGTGGCGTCTGCAATTATCTCAGCGATAACCCACAACACAATATGAAAGCACGGCTAGAAAAAGATGATGCATGATGTATTTTATGAACAGACACTAAATTGAGATTGAATTTAAGAAGTCAATGGCAAATAACATCATCAAAATTGCTATTCATCTCCAGTCTGATGGTACAATCGTTCAAGAATGCTGCACGAAGATACTACAGCAACACCGAAAGGTTCAATTTAAAGACCCCTCACTACATGTCACAATGACAGAAAATAAATCGGAAACATCGACGACATCGAATACACTCAGTAAATCGTAATCAAAAATTAAATCACATCAAGCGTTTCGCTCATATAGTGAATTAATAATTAAATGCTCCGATGTTTGCATACTATGTTTCCCATAATAATAGTAGAAAAATATTCTAGTGAAGGAAAAAAAGATTATTTCCTTTGCACTTTTGCTATGTACCCAAATTTACCAATAAAGATTTGTGAACAATGCTATGTAATGTAATAAAAATATATATATATTTTTTTCATTGTAACGTTCATTCGTTGTCATTTTTAACATGTACTCGTTTGCCCTTCTTGAATTTGAGACTCCTCGTTGGCCTTCTTCAATCGTAGACTCGACGTTGAAATTGAGACGTTGATTAAACGCCTGTTCTATTTTTAGTTGAGTCACGCTGTGGCAAACGGTACAGAGGCCTGTATAGCACGTGGAATGACAACAAGTACATTAAGAAATTGTTTCTGCTCGATAAATCAATTATTCGCAGAGTGGCTGTACACAATATACTAAGCACAAAAAATACTGGTTTTAAATATCAGAGGAAAAGAGGCCCGTGTCAATCATTTTTAGCACCCCAATGGATCGTTATATTGGAACGAAAATTTCTTTGTTCTGCATACTTAACACGTTTTGTAAGCATTTTTTTAATTCGAAATAAAATTCATAAGTTATATTGTAGTTAATAACTTATTGGCAACGCATTTTAGGATTTCTTTGTACACTTATGAGTTTTTGTGTAAACGTCATTAATCTCTTGTTTAATATTTTTCAACAACAACTATACTGAGTCTAACTTTTTCTGTCTATGCAATTGTTTATTGTTTGCTTGATTTCCTCACGCGCTTATGGTAAAATTGGATATATTTTGCTAACTACGAAGAACGCTGTTGCTCGAGTGACCTTGTCTTGCCGATTTACAACTAATGATCCGACCACGTGTGTGTCCACCGGTGCCCATAAAATCGTGCATCGAGTATACGAGTACGGCATGCGTAGCAATAATTATTCGTAAATGATTGCTGGAAATCCATATTGATATTTTACTTTTCTACTGAGTGCCATTAATCGCTGTAACCGCGAGACTTTGTCACCTTTCTCGCCTTCTTCCTCGCTTCGCCGCCGCATTTCATTACGAGCCATGCGCGTATACGATCGATAATTCATCGATAAATCCACAATTTCCAGTGACGTAACGATCGATAAAAATCCGCAATGTGCGGAAAATGAAAAAAAAAAAAAAATATGCTGAATTACGGTTTATTCGTGATGAAGTAATGCAAC
This sequence comes from Ophion obscuratus, assembly GCA_964007375.1. Taxonomy (NCBI): domain Eukaryota; kingdom Metazoa; phylum Arthropoda; class Insecta; order Hymenoptera; family Ichneumonidae; genus Ophion; species Ophion obscuratus. Next base: position 11,859,116 of record OZ023316.1, on the reverse strand, counting down.
AAATTTATCATACTGCGGTAGTATTTTGGTACCACAGAATTGTTGACCAATTAACATTTCATTATGGTTAATGTCGTTGATTGAAAATTTTTCTTGATAAGGCGTATTTGAGAAAAAAAATAACCTGCAAAGCGATTGCTCTGGTTTCATGAATAAATGAGAAGTAAGATAACGCTCCTACGGACTTGGACTCATGGAATTTTATCAAACGCAGCAAAGGTCACCATAGGCAGACAGAAGTCGCAAATTTTCATTTATTATTTCAACTGGTACGTCGCAGTTGGATTACATCAATGGAATATTTGAGTCAAGTAAACTATTCGACGGACTTAACATGTTTTTCAAATCTACTTTGCTCATTTGTTATATTTTTTTCATGTGCTCAATCGGAATTTACACAATTTTTTGTTACAAAATCCTAGAAGGAGAATGTTTCAACAATTGTTACACTTTCTTTTAACATTGAGACATTGTTGTTGCGAAGTTCCAAAGATCGCCACAAATTTAAAAACGTCAAAGCGTAATGGTATGAAATAGCAACCTGAAATACCAAAAACCACTGAGATTTTCCGAAAAGACGTGTCTTTTGAAAGCAGTCGTCAATTTTGTATGGAATGCATGGATTATTACATCGATTTTTTTACATCGAATTAGTTGAGTTTGTAAGTTCTTGTCTAGTTGCGAATTAGTTGAGTTTGTAAGTTCTTGTCTCATGCGAGATGAGTATTCTCTGGACAATCAAATTCGCGGGTAGATAAATATAAAGGTGCATCACACGATCGAGACATCCCGTGCGAGACATACATTTTGCGTTTGAAAATCTTGACTAATGACTTTTCTAATATAAGTATCTTATTTTGAACCAAGAGTAATCTGATGTTTCGTCAATTGTCCATTCGGATATGTGAAAAAAGTGGTACAGTCTCCTCGAATCGTCGACAATGCAAACTTGGAGTACCTTTCAGTTCCGATATTTGCCAACCAACATATTCGTTTCAAGGATTCGCGCGAAAAAGCGTCGAAAAGTTTCGTCACCTTCCCAGATAATTACTCGTGTCGAATGTATTCTCCGAATGACTTCAGTTCTTGCATGAACGTCCATAACCTTCAATTTAAAGATTGAACAAAAAAAAAGATATTAATTGTTGGGAGAAGACGCTCCGTTTTAAGGACGAGCACGAGCACGAATAAAATTAATCTACAAGCCAGCCGACACTTGCGCCAATTGACTCTGGTCGGTTGAGAGGGAAAAGAAAATCGGCGTCCCGGCGAGACTATGTAAACCGTTTTAAAATCATCAAGCTTCGTTGAATAATTCTTCGTATCTGCTAATATCCCGTGGGAACTGCTCTGATGTATAACGGAAGTGTACATATGTGTATGTGCGCGGATTAAGGGGGCTACATCTACCTAGAGGATCGAAAAAATGGCCGAACTCCTAATTTTTTTTCTGGGCAACGATTGGTGAAAAAGGAATGCATTTTTTGTACACAAAGGTACATATATTAAGTGCCTTGAAAAAAATCATCAGAAAAACAACAAAAACATGGCCCCGCAGATGATGAAATGTTTTCGCGACGTTTGGCGGTTGACACTCTGCAGCTTAAACGGTCCATCTGAAATCTAAAAACCGAATAGGTTATTCAAGATAACAATAAATACGAGTCGTTGACGATCGTTGATTTTTAAAATCAGTTTTTTTTAACAACGTGGCGACCAATTGATACTCGAGCATACAAAAACTATGAAAGAAGTCGTCATTTTTACATAAACATTAAAAAATTACAATCGATTTCGAAAAAGTGAAATCGTCAACGACCTTTAAATGTTTCTCATCGTATCTCCTGTAAATTTGGAAACAATTTATCAAGTGGTTCTCGAAATACCATGTCCACCGCTTTTGAAAACAGTGTTGCGAGAAAAACGCGTTACAAATTTGATCAAACACGTTTGATTTTTATTCTGAAATACAGCTTCTAAAGGTCGACCGGGCGAGCGGTCGACTGTTAGAAGTTGTAGCTCATCCAATATTTCGATGAAATTTTCAGGAAATATCGAATTTTGGGTTGGTATCGAAATATCGAAGTTGATATAGGTCCTAAAGTAGCTAAAAGGATAGTTGTTCCTTTTCGCTACTTGACCTATACCAATCTATATTGCAAGTTACTATACAGGCTTTAAAAGGATAGTATATCCTTTTAGCTACTTTAGGACCTATACCAATCTATATTGCAAGTTACTATACAGGCTTTTTGAATGAATTTTAGTTGCATAGTGAGTGTCGTTACCACTTCATTTGAGGCGGTATTATCGTCTAGAAATTCAAAAATTCGATTTTTTTGCATTTTCTTATAGTTTGAGTTTCTAAGAATGTGTCTCGAAAATATGAATTTAACATTCGTAGAACTCACATAGTTACAGAGGTAGATCTGTAATTTTGGTCAAATCTTAGGAATTGGCTGAAATCTAAGTATGGTGTAGATATGACCTTCATGGACTGATGCCCAAAAATTCAATTCGATTCACCGTTTCGTTCATGAGATAATTGCAATTGAATATGGGTATTTTTGTACGCGATCCCTATACCTAACACGTAAACCGATAGGAGTTTGCTCGCATTTCTCGATATAGGTTCTAAACGAATCTTATAGGTCGATATCGATATAGGTTCTAAACGGATCTTAGGCAACAGTGTACACTGTAGCCAGCTGATCGGCGTGGTCTGGGTCTCGTGTCTGGGAACTCCTGTTTTTTTCCGAGTTCTAGTAATTCTGTGACGGATATGATTTAATTTGTTCTATTTATGCATGTACTTATTCGTGTTATATATGTTGTGTGTGTGTGTGTGTTTGTGTGTGTGCGCGCGCGTGTGTGTGTGTGTGCGTGCATGCGCGTGTGTGTATGTGCGTGCGTGCGTGCGTGCGTGTGTGTGTGTGTGTGTATGTGTGTGTGTGTGTGTGTGTGTTTCATTTTCACGCTTTTCACATTTTCACGCTTTTTTTATTTATATAAAATATTTCACGAAAGACGGATCGTAGGAAGCTCAACGCTATGACTGCAGGAAAATCGCGCTGTTGCCACGATTACAGCGCCGCTCTCTATACGAGTATGAGACCTATCTATGCATGAGGTGCGAATGTGTGGGACATGTAGAGGGTACAAGCTCTGTGAAAAAATGTACAACCAACAGCATCATATAGGCATTGGATGTTAATATACGCTTCGACCGAAACTTTTGGCTCATACGTGTACCTACAGAACTACCTTAAAGGCTTCGGTGCATTGGGGCTCGGCATGTAGTCAGCCCCTCGATCGTTGTACCTCGACCGTTGTGTCCATTGCATACCGGCTTGGGGAATTTCCCTATCCCTTGTCACCCTTGCAGTTTAATACCCAAGGTACCCTTACATATAGTCAGCATACTTTTGAGATCTGCAAAGTTCTGTCAGTATACATTTGCACTGTGGTAAAGACACCACAGATATTGCTAATTATTTAGCTGTCGTCATTTTTAATTAAGGGTTCAAGCAAATCGTAAAAATTATGGATGTATTGGGAGTCAAAATCGGCCCCAACGCAAAACATTACGCAGAATGTAGAGACAACGAGCGTATGTAGTACACTCTGCGACATTGATCTATGCATAGATTGTTCCTTGCAAATTCCCTGCGGAACTAACGATTTAAAAGAAACACAAGTTTCTGGTGTGTCTCCGCAAGTATTATTTCTTCTAAATATTCGTTGCGAAGAAAAATAGGAAAAAAACGTTTTCGATCAATCACAAAGACTTGAAGTTGTTTTTTGTTATCACCACTTGTTGAGCCAGGCAATCATGAAAACAGCCTTTTCAAAGGACAATTTATGCAAAGCAAACCTAACTTACTGTTCGGTCCAGTGTAAACCCTCTCCGAAACAATAATTTTTATAAAGAATGATAGCAGCAGACTGAACAGGAATAAGATTGACAATGAAAGTGAAAAGTATTAATATTGTACATGAAAGGATACAAATATATTGAAATAAAGATACCCAACCTTAAAATGCTTTAGCGAATATGGGGACCTGGCCGATAAAAACATCTAATCCTTCGCACGACGCCGAACTTTATGCACTCACACATTTATTAACTTCATACCGGCACTAAATTGTTTAAACTAAAAACTGTAAAAATATTATTCCGACAGCATAATATCGGCTGTCAGAATCGAGCGCAGAGCCAAGATCACGCATCAATCGCCGAATACATTTGAGAAGGTGAGTGTGAACCCTACTTTATCGAGCTCGAGCAACAGACGTCGATATTTGATCGACGCGACAGAATGATTTCTCTGCACCCTCGCTGGAATTCGCGAGAACTGAAATCGATGGTTGTCAAGCGAATTTTTCGGAAAATTCTTGGGATTTACCTGCAAAAAAGAGTCACCCACGGATATCCGTAATTACTCGCTGGAATAAAACGGTTGAAGTCTGCAAATGTTCGTTTTGAGTCACGGAACATCCGCCTCTCCTTTTTTGGACGATTACGTGTACCAATTTTTTTTCCTCTCACTTTCGTTTGGGTCTCACGTGGTGAGCGAAACTGTTTTTTTTGTGCACTGTGGAAATTTCGTGATATTCTGTAGAGCCGTTTTTGAGAACACTTCCGAAGTAAAAATGATTATATATATATATATATATATATATAAACATATATAATTGTATACAAAAATAGGCCCGATAGAATTTTATATATTTGTATATAAACGTATACAATTGTATATACAGTGTAGATAGCATATAAATATATATATATATATTCATATACTATCGTATATAACTGTATATTAGTATATACAATTGTATAAGTTTATATACAAATATATAACATTCTATCGGGCCTACTTTTGTACATTAATATGCAATTCTATATGTTTATATATATTCATTTTTACTCTGGTTGCATCAATGCATAATTTGTTAACTTTTAATAAACAATCTTTTGATTTACCTGCTTCCATACGCGAATGAAAGTAAAGAAACCTTTTTCTATATCTAATCATATATGAAGCCATGTAAAGATATATATAATTATATGCATTTTAAAAGAAAATAAAAGTACTCATATACAGTCATACGCAAATTTATATATACAAATACAATTTTTATGTATATATATATAGTTATATGCAACACTATATTGAATTATATATAACTGTATCTGGGAAGATGAAAGTATAACGGCAGGAATGAAAGAAACCTGGGCGAGACTGCGATGCGGGAATGTGGGGAAAGAAGGCAACAAGGGCTATAGCGAAAACATGTGTAGGAGCTGCGGAAAGGAAGCAGAAAACGTGCTCCACATATGTATGTGCGAGAAAATTAAAGAAAAAATTTAAAAAGACATAGTGGATGACCTCGAAAAGTGGATCGGCGATGGGGAAAGGAAAGAGATGAATAGGAAGATAGAAATGACATTGAACACTAGGTATGTATATAAGGCAATTTGAGAGAATGAAAATAAACAAATAGAAATAGAACGAGAAACATAAATAACAATAGAATATAAGTAGATTTAAGAGTACAGTAGTGTAATGGGGCCGATTCTAAACCAAAATTCCTACTACCGACATTTACCGACATAGTTGAGAAACGAACCAAAAATTGGTTAATTTCTGAGTTATCGGCGGATGGTCAGGTAGGGTTTTGATTTAGAATTGGCCCCATGATCGACTGTCGTTGTTTCTACTTACCGACCAATGGTAGGTATCTACTGCTTATCGACCGATGGTAAAGCTCTCCTGCTTACCGACCAATGGTAGGGGGTCACCTGCTTACCGACCGATGGCGGTAAGTCCCCCTTCGCCTCGAATGGAATTCGGCAGAAGGGGGGGCGGGGGGGAGTAGTGTAATGGTGCCGATTCTAAACCAAAATTCCTACTACCGACATTTACCGACATAGTTGAGAAACGAACCAAAAAATGGTTAATTTCTGAGTTATCGGCGGATGGTCAGGTCGGGTTTTGATTTAGAATCGGCACCATGATTGACTGTCGATGTTTCTACTTACCGACCAATGGTAGGTCTCCACTGCTTACCGACCGATGGTAGGGCTCTCCTGCTTACCGACCAATGGTAGGGGGTCACCTGCTTACCGACCGATGGCGGTAAGTCCCCCGTCGCCTCGAATGGAATTCGGCGGAAGGGGGGCGGGGGGGGGGGGGGTAAACACAGGGCACACGTCCGACTCCTAGCGAGGCCGCGCAACGACTGACAAAGAATCGAAGTGCTTTGTAGTAAAAGGGAGTTCCCCTCCCCTCTCGCGGGAAGAGGGGGTGGTGGGAGGAAGAGGGGGGGTCCGATTTCTCAGAAATTGTTTTAAACATTTGTGGGCGGTGAGTCATCGGGCGCTTGCCGTGGCTTAACAAAGCCCCCCCCCCCCCCGACCCTCGCTGAGATGCGATAGTTTTGTTTATCGACGTGTCTAAACCTGCGAATTGAGGTGCTGAATGATTATTTTTCGAGAATTTATCATCGGCCGGTGACATTTGATAGCGTTAAAATGGCGGCGGGATTTCGTCAGATTTCTACGAGTTATATTTTATAAACATTTTGTGGGGGGGGGGGGGGGTGGTTGAGTCATCGGACGCGTGACATTTTTCCGCGCTCGGACCCTTGTGCCGTCAATGCGCGGGGGGGGGGGGGGGGTAGAAAGGAGTACATAATCTTGCGATTCAAGATGAGGTCGGACGCACACATGAGAAAGAACTACGTGCACACGAGTGGAACAATGGAGTTCATCGATAAAATTGGTAAAATTGCCGATTTTTTGCCGACGAAGAAGCTCAGAGATTTGTCACCCGGGTCGGATTATATCATCACCAACATACGGGCGGTCAACACTAAATTTGGCAAAAAGCACGTCGTCGACATTCGCAACGAATTCAGCGTGTTTCTACCCGGAACGATCATAAAGGCGCTTGAGGCTGATTCGATAACATTCGAGAGCATGTTGGCAGCAGCGCATAGAGAAGATCTATGCATGGTCTATCGCGGTGGCAAATGTCACAGCCTGAAATTCGCGAATTCAGCAACATTCCAGCTGATGTTGGCAGCAGCGTACAAAAGAAATGTCTGCATAGCCTACATCGGTTGAAAGTTTATCGGATACGTTAAGGGTCATGAAAATCGAGAACAGCTAGCTCACATACTAAATATGAAAAATTATCTAGTTATTGAAACGTTGGAGGTGGACTCTGAAGAAATGGATGCATAATGAAGGATACTAGTAAAGTATTTCAAGAACAAATCATCCTGTGTTCAAGATTGGAAAGCATGAGAAAGAGCGCCCAACGTCTCGCTGTTTGAAACTCGATCTTGTGTATACAAACTCGACGTTCGAGCGCGTGCCAGCACACACACACACACACACACACACACACACACACACACACACACACACACACACACACACACACACACACACACACACACGCACGCACGCACGCACGCACGCACGCACGCACGCACGCACGCACGCACGCACGCACGCACGCACGCACACACATACACACACACACACACACACACACACACACACACACACACACACACACGAACACAGGCACAGACGCGCGTGCGAGGTTGTATAGAGATTTTTTCTTAAATATATATTGGTGAGCCGTTCTCCTTCGAGAACGTCTCACCGTCGAGAAAAATTATCAACAAGTTGAGCGGTGCGAGGAACAATTTCTCTCACGTGGATAAGTGGCAAAAGTTCTGTGAGGTGCACGTCAAACTTTTGGGGCAACCGTTGAAAAAACCGGGGCTCAACGTCGGTCAAAAATTGAAAATACAATCGACAATAGCGAAATTGTTGTCGCTGAGGGAAAAAATCGTGCGTGGAGCAAGTGTAAGCAGCACAGGTGTAAGCAGTGCTGGTATGAGTGATGCTTGCGAAAATATAGAGTGGGTCGATCTCGAGTCGGCATTCAAAAATCGAATAGACAGGCTTGATTGTGAATTTCGAGCACAAAGATGTGCAGAGTTTCCTCGAAGATGCGATGCGCGTGGTGTTTTCAAAACTGGACAAAATCGTGCGCGTTTTGGAGGGTAACGTGAATGTGACCTTGGCGTGCAAATTTCACCTCATGAAGGTGAATAAAATCATTGAGGAGGAACGCGGTCATTCTACCATCGAGCGATATTGCCGAGTGGTTCATCGAGTGCGTCCAAGCAAAACTCTCCGCCAAAATCGAGGACTTTCAGGAAAAAGAGTCGGGTTGGACGTTACGCGAACTCTCCCATCTAATTGTGAAAATTAACAAGTACGAACCACCGCGAGGGAGCTTATCCACCTACACGCGTCTCCCGAGGGGATGTACAGATGAAACGGGCCGTCGTCGTCAATATTCAAAAACAATGACCTTTATTGTTTTCTTGGACCCGTCACCGCAGCTCTCTCCCCCACCACTGCCGAGGATACATCCCGAACGTAAGAGTTCTTATCCTCATTATAGCGAAGTGCTCAAATACGAAGGCTTGAATTTTTCGATGAGCACATCGATGATTGAGAAATTTGAGGAATTTAATGGTTTGCCGATCTATGTGTATGGGATCGATGGCATCATGAAAGATGGTATTAGTAAAATTGTACCGATATATCTGAGTAAACAAACATCGGATAAACCAACAATTCACCTACTCATCATGAAAGCCGAAATCGATGAGGAGGAAGAGGATGATGAGGATGCTGCCGCTCCTGAGGTGTATCATCATTTCGCGTGGATTAAAAACATGTCGTGACTCTTGAGTGCGTAGATATCGAAAGGTAAACGTTGTATGCGGATTTGCGGACGATGCTTGCGTCATTTTACCACGAAAGAAATATTGCAAAGGCACAAAGAGGGTTGCGCGAATAATGCGTAGATGATTATGATAAATAATAAGAAGCCATATGTACACTACAATAGAATTGAGATTGAATCAACAATTATAAAAATTGTATAAAATTTATTTCGAATGAACCATGGTTTCAGTTATCCGTGGATCGTTCAGCCTCGATCACCCTGGTTAATCCGAGTGTTACTGTAAAAAGTATGAAAGACTAGTATATCGTATATCGGAAGGCTATCAATATGGGTTTTCTTCAGATAAATCAAAGACAATAAGAACATATCCATAAGACGCGGTAGCATCGCACTGCTAGCATACTAAACAATTCAGAAGAAAGGCCGCAGATGAGTGGTATACTAATATGCCGGCCGTGCCATACTTGATGTATTACAATTTCAATCATCTGTATGGCCCCCATGGAAATTTATGTATGTAAAATATATGCAGAAAATATATGCTACGTATATGCTACGTATATATATATCGTTCGCATATATAGTGACGAAAAATAGAATAATACGTATATATTCTGTATATATGCACCAAATATATGACGCATATATGACCCATATATTTTAGATATATTTTTCTGACCAAAAAAATATATGCTACGTATAAACACTATATATGATGCATATATGAGGCATATACGACGCATATATTTTCGATATACTTTCAATCTATTTTTTTGTCAGAAAAATGTATAAAAAATGTACGCATCATATATGACGCATACATTTTTGATACATATTCCTGACAAGAAATATATGCTGTGAACAAACACTATTACAGTTAAACTTAATAAAACTTAATTTACAGTTAAAGTACACTATTACATATAAACAATATATACACCCACATGAAAATAAAATATATAAAAAATATATCGAAAAATATATAAAACATGTATTAAGTATAATTGGTTCGAAAAATTGGATATGCCAATTATATTTTTGGGCAAGAGTAAAACCTATACGATATATAAATATAAATCCATTTAAGATACATCTTAAATATATCAAACATACAAACTGAATGTATGTTTTATATATTTTAAATATGGTTGGTTAAGCAACTTGAGTAACAGATGACGTTGCAAATCAAAAACATCTTCAAGTCGGTATCTCGCGAAGACCTAGACGCACTAGCCGGAATAAATGATCGGACAAAAAAATTGAAGGTTATGTAATCTCGTAATTCTATTCGATTATCGCTCTCTATGCGAACGCAATTAAGTAATTGATCCGATAATGTTAGTTACTCTTGTAAATCCACATATTTCTCAAAAAACTAACTGTGTGTATTGTACGATATGTAGACGATACGAAAGTTAATTTAACAAGTAGAACTAGCTCAGTGGGGAAGGTCCCAGCTCATCACTCAGAAGTCCCGGGTTCGAAACCACCTTACGGCGTGTAAGCGTCTGATATAATTTTAATTTGAACCATTAATATATTTGAACCGCAAACACCATAATCGTAATTAAGGACAAGAAAAAAATATCGTAAAAGGGTGCAATGATGTAAATAACGTCATAACAAAATTTTTAAGAATATTTCAAGTATAGTTTAAATATATTTCAAGTATATCTTAAATACACGTTGAGTATATTTCAATAATATTTTAAATGTAGTATGAACATATTTCAAGTATATTTTTAACGGAGTATGAATATATATCGTGTATATTTTAGATGTACTTTAAATACATTTAAAGTATATTTCAATTATAAGTCGAATACAGTTAAAATACATTTGTAGTATATTTTGAGGGTATTTTGAGTACATTGTAAGTATATTTTCAATATAGTTTGTGGCATATATGTATATATGTGGTATGCATGCAGTGTGTATGCAACATATATGCTAAATATATGTGGTATATATGCAGGGTAAATGCTACATATATCATTGATATATGGTACAGTGATATACAGTAATACCACGCATATACATGTCATATATAAAAACGTTACGAAAATTAGAATTTGGCACATATATGCAACATATATTTTCAATATATGGCATACATTTCACATATATTAAAATTATAAATAAAATAAATTTGCCGTATATTTTCGCGTATATAAATTTCCATGGGGGGGTGTAGCTATGTGTGAGTCATTGCTATACGGCCCGTTCGCTTGGGTAGAAAATTTCGAGCAATGTATCGGGGATATTCCAGATGACGCTGAAACGGGATACATCTTGAAGGTTGATTTGGAGTATTCTCGAGAGTTACACGACACGCACAAAGATTTACCCTTGTACCCACAACACTACGGCCCTCCTGTGCGGGCACTCAAAGAAAATTAACGACCACGCGGCCGCGAAAAGAAAAATACGTTATTCACTAAAGAAATTTTAAACATCGCGTAAAATTGGGATTTCGCGTCATGGAAATTCACAGAGTCCTCGAGTTAAGCTTGGCTAAAATGTCGCAATGATCGCACTGACTCTCATTCTTGCGTTTATTATTTTTACGATTCATCTGGAGAGCTAGAATGTCATATCGTGGCTTTTTTCAATTGTGAAGACGTCTTCACGGACCGTATGGTATACTCGTTATGGTATCGAGTTGAACGTGAGCAATTCGAAGATTCCGCGAGCATGATTTTTAAACGGCTATAGTTCGATAGGTGTGATGGAGCTCGTTCCCGAAAGCGTCAGCGTGAAAGAATTATTCATGGGTAGTTGTCGTCCAACTGATTCGTATCCGAACAGAATCCTTTTTTGTACACTTCAAAATTTTATACATAAGTCACTACATACAACAGTATCATAGTCCTGATATCGTTCATGATTGTGTCTGATAGTGCTACCAGCACCCAAATATCTCTCCAGATCTTGAGGTAGCTAAATTATCAAAACTGTCGAATTACATGACTTCATCGTTAGTTTTTCTGTGTGTAACCCAATGTGTGCTAGGTCCATCTTTGTCATCGAGATTCACAATAGTGGTTTCGTAATTTCGGCATCCACTCTTGAGAATTCATTTCTCACACGAACTCCACGACAATGAGGAATTTCCGTAGCATTTGAATTCATTATCGAAATTTTAAGCAATGCCTGAAATTGGGACCGCGCATCACAAAATGCAAAGACTTATCAAATTCAAACAGCGCGCTTGGCTAAAAGAATACAACAATGTAAATATGGAATTGGGGGAGAAATCTGACAAGGACTTTAAGAATTTTTTACAAACTCGTGAACAATCCGGTCTTTGGTAAAACAATGGAAAATGTGAGGAAACATTGGGAACTATGACTCGTAAAAAGATGGAAGAGGGGGTGGGGAGCGGAAGCGCAGATCGCCAAGAGCCCATATTCCATAGGTGCAGCATATTTGACAATTACATTGTTATAATTGCGCTCAATAGAGCGTACGTTCTATTTAATAAGCCCATATCCACAGGATTTTCCACTCTCGATTTACCTTAGCCCTGGATTTATGATTTTAACTACAATTACATACTCGAAAGATTTAACAATCGAGCGAAATTGTTGTATACGAAGACTGATAGTCTCATTTATCACATCAGCGTGTCCGACATTTATGAAACGATGAAGTGGGACATTGACAAGTTTGACACGTCTGATTATTCACCAAATAATCCGTACGATGTGCCCTCGCGAAATAAGAGGAATTAGGCCTCATGAAAGATGAGAATAATGGTCGTATTATGATGGAATTTGTAGACTGGGGAGCGAAATTGTACTCGTTTAAAATCCTCGACTGTGACGATGTGAAGAAGCGAGCTAAAGGTATTAGGCGGTGAACCCTGAAATCCATCACATTCAAAGGCTTCAAAAAAATTGCTTGTTTGCGCACGAAAAAAAACCCCATCAAGGTGCAACAATTGATCGTGAGTATAGAAACACATTGTTCATACGATGATGCAAAATAAAGTTGCTCTCAGCTGGAGAGATGACAAAAGAGTGCTAATTCCCAGATTCTACGGACACTCTTCGGTTATGATTTCGATGATATGGAATATTAAAATTAAGTGTTAAAAAACAATTGTGTGTAAAGAGAGAAACGGTAAAATACATTTACGCTTAAACCTAAACATTTTCGAACATGTACCCCCCCCCCCCCTCTATTAGACCTATCGAAGAAAAAACCATGCCATAGATATTCGAGCCAAGTCCGCGACACTGAGAATGAAAACAAATCACGAATACTATAAGACGAGCAACAGGAATTGGCTTTGAAGGAGGAGGAAGAGGACGAGGAGAAGGAGGCCGATGTCGATAATACTTTCAATACTACGTATGGTGATGATGGTGATCAACGCAATGATGATGATGCAATGATGATGATGATGATGATGATGATGATGATGATGATGATGATGATGATGATGATGATGATTATCAACAAGTATTATTAAAATCATCTAAGAAGGATGTTGAGCGAGAAACTTTCGAACTTCGATGATTTTATATCCTGGTGGTACAGATGGGAAATACTCGTGAATCGTGTGTACTCTTCGCTCATTGATAACTTTACGAATTTATGAATGATATTTAAGAATTTTTTAACAGTAATAATAATAATAACATTCGTTTTTAAAAAATATGATTTTTTCTTTGAAAATCATTTGGTCGTTTCTGATTAGTCGAAAAAATAAAAAAACATTTTTTTACCCTACAAATTTTAAAATGATTATTTTTAAAATAAAACATTTTTTTCCGACAATTTTGTATAATAATAATAAATTCGTATTCAAAAATTCTTTTTTTCGATGAGAATCCTTCCGTCGTTTCTGATTTGTCGACCCAACTATTGTGTGTACCATCGAAGGCCAATCACCGGCTGAACGAATAAATAATTTAAAAACGAGTTTCTCAAAGATCAACGTCAGTCATGATTTGATCTTAGCATCGACTTGATCACGCTAAAACATATTCATTATGACTGTGCCCACGTTTGTGGATCTGCAAGGATTCATTGTTGGACGGAACTTTATCGTGAAGGAAGTAGCAATTCTGCGAGCACGATGCGTACTCTCCCATTACATTTTCGCGAGTCCCATACCATGGAGTCTTCTCACAAAATCTGAGAGATATGAATCATCATGGGCGATTCGGAATCAACATGGTCTAAAGTGGGCCTATGGAAACGTTCCATATAGCATGGCTGACGGTTTAATAACCGCTGCAGTTGAGGGTTCAACAGAAGACGACATGTGCCCTATCGTATATGTTAAGGGTCATGAAAAGCGAGAATGGCTAGCTGATATACTGAAAATGAAAAATGATCTAGTTATTGAAACGTTGGATGTGGACTCGGAAGATATGGATGCATTGAGTAAATTAGATGGAAACTCGACACTACGTTGTGAAAAGCATGAAAAAAATTGTGCATTGCAAAATGTATTTAAAATGTTTAATTCGTGGTCGAATCATAAAGATTCGTGCAAATAAAAGAAATGTAACATTATGTAATTTTGAATTATTCTCCTCACCCCGTACTTCGTTATATTATCATCTGCTATCGGGTTGCACAACTGTATGAAATATTTCTTCCGAATGTGAAACTAAATTTCTTGTGTATGGAATTTTATTGAAAATAAATTATTATTTTCGCTCGATGGCGTTCGAAGACGTTTATCGGCAGACGTTCGATAGATGTTTGTGAGACGTTCGAAGACTTTCGAAAACATTCGCGAGACATTCGAAGACGTTCGCGAGAAGTTCGAAAGCATTCACTAGACATTGGGGAGAAGTACAATAGATGTACAGAGGCGTTTGGAGTCATTTGAAGACTTCCATGAGGGACTCAACAGCGCTCAAAAGATTTTCGAAAACGTTCATGAGCCGTTCGAAGACATTAATGGAGGGTTCAAAGACGTTCAAGACACTTTGGAAGACGTTCGTGAGACATTCGACCATGTTCGTGAGACATTCAAGAGCCTGCCATAGACGTTCATAAGACGTTTGAAGACATTCATGAGGGGTTTGAAGACATTCAAGAGAGACTTTCGAGGACGCTCATGGGACATTCGAAGACTTTCATGACTTTCATGACAGAACGGCTCACCAATATATATTTAAGAAAAAATCTCTATACAGCCTCGCACGCGCGTCTGTGCCCGTGTTCGTGTGTGTGTGTGTGTGTGTGTGTGTGTGTGTGTGTGTGTGTGTGTGTGTGTGCGTGCGTGCGTGCGTGCGTGCGTGCGTGCGTGCGTGCGTGCGTGCGTGCGTGTGTGTGTGTGTGTGTGTGTGTGTGTGTGTGTGTGTGTGTGTGTGTGTGTGTGTGTGCTGGCACGCGCTCGAACGTCGAGTTTGTATACACAAGATCGAGTTCCAAACAGCGAGACGTTGGGCGCTCTTTCTCATGCTTTCCAATCTTGAACACAGGATGATTTGTTCTTGAAATACTTTACTAGTATCCTTTATTATGCATCCATTTCTTCAGAGTTCACCTCCAACGTTTCAATAACTAGATAATTTTTCATATATAGTATGTGAGCTAGCTGTTCTCGATTTTCATGACCCTTAACGTATCCGATAAACTTTCCACCGATGTAGGCTATGCAGACATTTCTTTTGTACGCTGCTAACATCAGCTAGAATGTTGCTAAATTCGCGAATTTCAGGCTGTGACATTTGCCACCGCGATAGACCATGCATAGATCTTCTCTATGCGCTGCTGCCAACATGCTCTCGAATGTTATCGAATCAGCCTCAAGCGCCTTTATGATCGTTCCGGGTAGAAACACGCTGAATTCGTTGCGAATGTCGACGACGTGCTTTTTGCCAAATTTAGTGTTGACCGCCCGTATGTTGGTGATGATATAATCCGATCCGGGTGACAAATCTCTGAGCTTCTTCGTCGGCAAAAAATCGGCAATTTTACCAATTTTATCGATGAACTCCATTGTTTCACTCGTGTGCACGTAGTTCTTTCTCATGTGTGCGTCCGATCTTGAATCGCAAGATTATGTACTCCTTTCTACCCCCCCCCCCCCCCCCCGCATTGACGGCACAAGGGTCTGAGCGCGGAAAAATGTCACGCGTCCGATGATTCAACCCCCCCCCCCCCCACAAAATGTTTAAAAAATATAACTCGTAGATATCTGACGAAATCCCGCCGCCATTTTGACGCTATCAAATGTCACCGGCCGATGATAAATTCTCGGAAAATAATCATTCAGCACCTCAATTCGCAGGTTTAGACACGTCGATAAACAAAACAATCGCATCTCAGCAAGGGTCGGGGGGGGGGCTTTGTCAAGCCACGGCAAGCGCCCGATGACTCACCGCCCACAAATGTTTAAAACAATTTCTGAGAAATCGGACCCCCCACTCTTCCTCCCACCACCCCCTCTTCACGCGGGAGGGGAGGGAAACTCCCTTTTACTACAAAGCACTTCGATTCTTTGTCAGTCGTTGCGCGGCCTCGCTAGGAGTCGGACGTGTGCCCCGTGTTTACCCCCCCCCCCCGCCCCCCTTCCACCGAATTCCATTCGTGACGAAGGGGGACTTACCGCCATCGGTCGGTAAGCAGGTGACCCCCTACCATTGGTCGGTAAGCAGGAGAGCCCTACCATCGGTCGGTAAGCAGTGGAGACCTACCATTGGTCGGTAAGTAGAAACATCGACAGTCGATCATGGGGCCAATTCTAAATCAAAACCCTACCTGACCATCCGCCGATAACTCAGAAATTAACCATTTTTTGGTTCGTTTCTCAACTATGTCGGTAAATGTCGGTAGTAGGAATTTTGGTTTAGAATCGGCCCCATTACACTACTGAGTACCATGTAAAAGGGAATGAATATGTAGCGGGGGGATGACCGTGTGAACACTCTGAAAGACCTGAAATAGACCCTGTTTACCCGAAATAAAATTACTTACTATAACTGTATATAATATTATTTCTAATTATATAAACCATAAATAAAAGTTTCACGTATATATGTAATTATATACAACACAATATTGAATTATATGTAAATTGTATATGATTCCAATTTGATGGAAGTACATTTATATTGGATTATATATACGAATGTATAGAGTTATATACAATTATATATAAACCTATATATAAATATATATGATTGTATATCATTTTTATATAATTGTATCTAGGTATATAGAATCATTTTTACTCAGGTCGGCACTCGTAATTGTGTTCTGTTTTACCGGCCGAATGGTGTCACACATGGCCTTAAGACATTTTTGTTTTAATTATTATTTGCTGTTATAAATTAATTCAGTGATGTGTCAACGAAAGCAAACCGAAGACACGCTTCTTAGAACTAGCCTAATACATTTTGTCATATGTGCGGAGAGTTTGTTATTCAAAAATTTAGAAGAACGAGTACATATTTTGTGAAAAGTGTTTTTTTTTTAATCGGGATAGAAATAAGGGAAAGAGATGAATTCGCAGAAAATCTTAGCTTCTGCAGTGGAGAGCAAGGGGAACGCTTCCACCAAGCCAAAAAAATTGCGGAGATAGGGATCAGCAAAGATGGGACACACACACACGATAACTACGTTTGGAGTTTGATGCGCAATTGCCTCGACAAGTCTTACTCAAGAAGACTACGTAAAAAAAGCTTACTCAATGTAAAAATATTAAATAGAACTTACATATTTCAGTAAAATGAGACTTTATAATAAAATTGTAAATTTTCGTGTTCTTATGAAGAATGTCCGTATTAAGTAGAACAATAGGATCAGTATAGAGATAAAACTTAGAAAAAATATACAGTTTTGAGGCACGAAATACAACGTGCATAGAAAAACGTCACTATAGGAAGATTTTGGAGAACTATTATTTTTCCTACTTCCTCATAGACGAAGGTCTGTTGTGAAGTGTGGTGAAAAAAAAATGATTTTTTTTCAATTAAGTGTCTGTAAACGTCAACAGTTATTGTTGCAGAGAAATAGCCTGGTGTTTATGTAGGCGGGTGTTGGATATTGAATTCAGGGAAAAAAAAGGAACCCGCAGTCCTATGAGATTTTCAGTTCTTTGACGGATACAATTAAATTAACGATTACAACGAAATATGGCTACATAAGTTTGCAAATTTCGAGACATCGGGTTGAATTGTTTTAAGATGTAAAGATTGACGCAACTTTTTAACGTCGACTTTATTTCGAAATACAAAAATTTAATTTTACAAAATGTATCAAACTGTTTTTTCCCATTTTTCTTGAGAACAAAATCCAAAGTCTACAAACGGAAAAAAGGCTCGCTTCAGGAATTATTTGTGGAAATCGTGCATGCTGGCATTTGTGAAATCCATCGGCGAGAAGCGAGATTATCCTTGCAACTTTTTTCCACAAATCGAGTTCTTCATACTAATTTGTTGAAACATTCTCGAATACGCCGTACACAGATTGAAAGACACGTGCGACATGATTCGATGCAATTTATTGGTTTCTCAGCTTATACATGAAAAATGCATTAATGTCTGGCCGCAAAAAAAATTACAGTGTGTTTTATGACTCGATATGACGATGGTTAAATTATCCATAAACATATATGTATATATATACTCATATCCTGTACGCATATCTTACATTATTCCGCTAAGTCCTAGCCCTGAGGTCGTTTCACTGAACACAATCCAGTCACGTGATAGCACCATTACAATCTTCATGAGAATTCGATTTGTAGTGATCGATAAACTATTTTGCGTTATTCGATTAATAATGCTTCAACAAGTTGCAACGAATTATTCTTCTTTCGAAGTTCTTTTCATTTTTTGTAAGTTCTATCTTGGACCAATCAATTTTAAGATCGAAGTATTCCGGAACAAGAAATTCTACTTATCATTATCTTGGAACAAGCCCTTCTTGATTCCCTGTCTCTCGATAATTACGTGAATTTATATTCGTGAAGATGTAAGGAGACGTTTCGGTCGGGCACAATACTCGCTCCAATACTTCCGGTAGGCCCCTGTCCGTTTTGTTGCCAACGGGCTCGAACATATTGTTCCACAGTAGATTGGCACCTTTGAAAATGAACAGTCAAGAATAAATCGTGGTCCTGATATTTTTCTTAATTGAAAAATCATGCATCCACGCACATACAACTTCAAATGGAGCTTGTCCCATTAATAGGAAATGATACCTCATCGCGGTCGGTATGGTAGAACAATTATAGATTTCCAAAAATCTCGAAAACGGCTCTTCAGATCCCGTCGAAACTTTGCCAAACGACGTCAAATAGATAGACGAACAGCTGTCTTCCCCTCAAATTTTCTTAATTTGACAAATAAAACGTGGATTGGCTTATCATAAGCCAATCTACATTTTTTTCTCAAATTCCGAAAATTTGTGGCGCAGACAGCTGTTCGTCTATCTATTTGACGTCGTTTGGTAAAGTTTCGACGGGATCTGAAGAGCCGTTTCAGAGATTTTTGGGTATCTACAATTGTTCTACCATACCGACCGCGATGAGGTGTCATTCCGTCTTAAGGCCTTATATACGTGAAAAAATAGATTTTTTTTTTTCAAATATCAATTTAGCCTGAACTCTACAAATATTTGAAGCCTTGCGGCATTAACAAATTCGAATGACGCCCCCCCCCCCCCCCCCCTCCAGATCGAGCTAAAATTTTGCATAAACCTTCCTTTAAATATTTTATTTTCGAGATATTGAATTTTTTATTTTTTCAAGGTTAAGGTTCCGAACAATGCTTATTCATATTCTAATAGTCTACCTCGAGAGCTTTTCGAAATACTATTTATAAGTGTATTTTATATACAGGGTGTCCCTCTTATCTTTGCCACCCGAAATAACTCGGTACTTATCGACGTTACAAAAAACTCATCCGTGTGTACTTGTACGGTGTGAAGGGGGCCATTGAATGCGACCAATTTTTTTTATTACGACGAATTTTTAAATGGAATGGTACCTTTTTTCGATTATCTTGTAGAGCACCTCAAGCCGCATAAAAAACATTGGGGGGTCGAAGTCGTTCGAGGTCGCCTATTGAAATGAAACACAAATCTAAATATCTCGGATCACTACCAAATATTTGGAGTTGATACGAGATATTTAGATTTGTATCATCGATACTGACCTTGGATGATCTTTAACGACTTTGACCCCCATGTTTTTTATGCAGTTTGAGGTGCTCCACAAGATGGTTGAAAAAATGTACCATTCGATTAAAAAAAGTGTAGTTCACCTTCGCTGTACGTCAGCGTCTCCAACGAAAAAAAAATGGTCGCATTTAATGGCCCCTTTCACACCGTACAACTTTTGTCTGGAATATTTTTTTGTGACGTCGATAATTACCGAGTTATTTCGGGTGGCAGAGACAAAAGCGACACCCTGTATATACCTAGTTTAAGTGCATCAAGTTCTTCACGTGGAGCTTGCACGGTCGGTTCTGCACCTTTTGCGAGTGTGGGCGTGTGCGGTTAAGGACGTGCGCTCGTCCACACACGTGCAACCTCCACGTGATATATTCTGGACAATGCCGGCGGTATGGTAACTTCGAAACCTCATAGCTTATAAAGTAGTCGACAAAAAAGGTCCCGTGGTAAGCTATATGCACATAGGTACAATAAAAAGGTGTGGTTTTAATTGAAAATTAAAACGCTGAACTCCACATGACATCGAAGTCCTACACGAAAAGGTATAGGACTCTTAATGAAAGGCACAATTGGAATTGCGAATTACATGGTCAAATGATTATAGCTCGTTATTTTTTATTTCAAACGTAGAAAAATGTGGCCATTTCTTATCAAGAACAATAAATTCCCGTATAATCCTCAACAGTCTGTTCTCAAAAGGAGCAGAGAACGCGCTGTGAAATTTGTCGGAAGTCACGATGCGTGGGAAAAATTGATGAAGACTGAAACCGTGTTCGATAAAATGAATTTGTCCGGTCTTGAGATTTGCGCATAACGAACGCGTATATTCTTCGGTGATGCTGATGGGAAATTTATCGGCACGTGTTTTCTTTTTTAATTATCTATTGCCCGGGGCGTTAACTTACAATTCGGTAGCGTAATAAAGAACGTACGACTATTTCCAGCCTTGCACGGTCCGACTGTGTGGCTTTGCAACCCGGATAAGGGAGACTACCAGTGTAGAGCCCGGAAAAGGTGATTTTTAACAATTTTTCATGAATACCCGGTTGATAGAACACAAATTCCGTTTAGTGGCCATTATTCTACACATCTTCAAGTATCTTCGCAATTTTTCTCACAAGATGTTGTAACAAACTGGCGACGCTGAAACTGGATGGAGCGAGTCACTTTTTTCTGATAGTGTCCTGCAGTCGCCAACATTACATCGCCAATTCTTCATCGATTGAGTCGACATTTTTTTTTGGAAACTCATAACAACATTTTACATCGGAGTACGTAAGGGATTTTTGATATGTTTGAAACTTTTTCCGAAAGAAATATTTCCGACGATTTTTGTCACCGAAAACATTTTTTTTTAAAAACATGCACTATTTTATAAAAAATTGATGATCTAGAAATCTATCTAGAATGTAAATTATTTTGAATTTTCGTTCCAGGTCGAAAATTAGAAAACTCTTGCCTGCCGCGGGAGATTATTCGACCCAGGTGACTCGCTTCATCCAGCTTCAACGCCACCATGTTGTTATAAAATCTCGTGAAAAAATGAATCAAGATACTTAAAGATATGTAGAATAAATGTCACTAAGCAGAATTTTCATTCTATCTACTGGGTATCTATCAAAATGTATCAAATTTTACCTTTTTCCCGAGCTCTAGACTGGTAGTCTCACTTAAGGGGTCTTCTCACTTTAAACGCTAAAAAGGCTGTTTTCATGATTTTTTGCTAGGTTTATATTATAGATACTGATATAAAAGTTGTTACACTTTCAAAATACATTTTTTTTAAATATATTTATTTAAGTCACTATATGTAGACCAAAATGGTAGTTAAAAAAATGTGCTAAAGAAAATAAGTTAAAGTTTGTTTGGGTTACATAAATACATAAAAAAAGTTTTTTTTATATATTTATGATACATAAATATGAATTTATATACGAATTTATATACGATTTTTTAAAACTTTTTTTTTATGTATTTCGAAAGTGTATTTAATAAGTGTAACAACTTTTATATCAATATCTATAATCTAAATCGTTGAAAAAAATGCATGAAAATAGCCTTTTTAGCGTCTAAAGTGAGAAGACCCCTTAAAGCATTCTTTATGATTTATTACTTATCTGCATTTGGGAAAAAAACGTTATGAGCTTTTGATGTTCCTTCAATTTGTTTGACAATTTTCTCTGTTTTTATAGAGTAATGATAATGCATACACTAGTGGAATTATTTCCGGACACTTTTTAAAAAGTTAAAATTTTGGCATTTATTGATCATTTTTACGTTACAATCACTTATATTTTATATTCTTATAAAAGTAGGCTTAATAAAGCGAATATTAAGTAGAAACATTATACATTAAAATAAAACATTACATTATCATTTTGGCCCCGTCGAATATACATTTTGTGCGTAAATATCAAAAAAGCTAATTTGTATGACGAGTTCACTATTAATAATGTTCAAGTAATGTTCACTATTAATTAATAGTGTTCAATTAATTAATTAATGTTCACTATTAATTCCACTAGTGTATATCCGCAAAACGATTTTCTTTCATTCATTTTTATCCGGCCGTTGTGACCAGTCCATTCATGCGACACGAGCTTTTCCGCCTGAATCCCCACTTTACCGACCGAACTTGAACCGAGAAACTGGGCCCCTACGACTAGGCAACCGGCGAGTCAGCTGCGTATTCAGAAAGAACCAACTTGCCGCAGCTTCATACAATTCTACTTGGCTGTACAAACGGAGATATAGGGGCGAATTATTTATTAATAACAGTTAATTAATTGAACATTTTACCAAGTGCGTTCCCTCTTTGGCTGAAGTGAAAGCAGTCGTATGTAACCAAACTGGAGTCCATTGGTGGTGCTCGCCGAGGATCAGAATTCGGAGCATTAAAGAGTTTGGTGAACGGTTGATACACAACCGTAAAGTCCTTCGTGGTATCGTACCTATAAATCGACAGAAAAGAAAAATCCAATACCGAAATATGCATTTGAATCCGATGCTATAGAATGAGCAAGTGGTATGGCATTTATAAATATTATCTTGAAAACGGACCCACGGATTTCGATGAAGTTGGGTAGATCCAACGTTCTCAGGTGCGAGCCAGCAATTTAGCCACGACTCGATATTGCCGAAACACATGTAAGGGATTTAGTAACTAAACCCGTTTCTACGAACTAATAATATCCTACTAACAAGTCGGTCACCTGTACTTGGCGTGAGTGCACTACATAATAAAAAAATTTGTAAATCCATATCAACCAGAATATCAGAGAGTGCTATAACAGACAAGATAATACGGAACACGCCAAGACTTGACAACGAAAGAAACAGACCCTCGCGTATAGAGAGGGTCACCACATGGTCGCAGTGTGTCTTACATGTCAGTTCCTCTCGCCGACTTTGTCATTCAATCTCATCATATCTTGTTGATTTATGGACGATGAATGTGAAGATTAGTGGTTAGTTACATCTCTCATGTCTATCCATAATAGATTTTTTTACATTTTTTATTTATCTTGCTTTATTTACTTTCTCTTTTGTTCGAGAGAACTTCATTTCCTCTCAAGAGTCCAATTCCCGAATATTACTTCCTGACTCGTGCAATTTATGGAATACGAGTATAGTTTAAGAACATTTACGACTCCCGCTTTCAGCCCTTCTGAAAATGAAAATTTATATCTCGTCTTATACGTCGAATCGATTTCGCCAAAGGGTATTTTTGCCAAATTTCATACGTTGAGATCAAACGATTTCTGTAAAAGCCTCAACTTGCGATCTCCTTCTCCATCTCCCTAGGGGTCGAATTTCGAGAGAAAAAAAACGCTTCTTAGTGGGTGCGTACTCTCCCAAAATGCTAACTTCCTAGTTCGAAGGTTTTGGGTTAAGCGTTGACTACCTCTCAATCAGTTAGGATTGTATGTAGGGGAACTCGGGGCAAGACGAATACGCGGGGTAAGATGAATCGTAAGCCTAGCGACTAAACAGTGTGTGCGAGCAGTGTTCCCGTTGGAGCTTGGAGGGGTGGCGATGAGGTGAATAAGTGTAAAAGTATCAACTGTGATGGAAGCACGCGTCTCGAGTGAGAAAAAAACATATAGATTTGTTTAGAAAACGGTGTAATTTTTGGTAAAGTTTAACATCATTTCAGTTTATTGTAGTTGCTGACATTGATTAGAGACAGGTAAGGTAATGAGAGTACTAATCGTTAATATAATAAGAACGGTTTATCAGAAATTTTCAAGATTATTGCGTGATTTTTTGTTAATTCGTTAACCGTCTAATGGGGCAAGATGAATACAAGCTATCGCATGTCCGGAATTTTTTACAACGTACCACTATTTACGTTTGAAAGGGTGAAATGGAACTAGTAAAGCATTTGGTTCCTCTTCAACCTGTGTTTCTACCGGGTGAAAAAAAAGAACTCACAAATGATAAAAATGATATGGAAGCAAGATTATTCGGAGTAATCCTACAGAACTTAGACGATTGGCTTATCAAATTGATGGTATTGAGAATGAAATTCGTGTCCCATCATTATCCCAGCACTGTTTCATCTTGCCCCGCATACTGGATAAGATGGGGAAAATCCAGGTTTAATTAAATATATATATTGTATGGTAGAAACCAGAAAGACTGACTTTTTTACTTCCAAAATTAAAAGATCAATAAACGTTCATTAGGTACAAAAATAATTAAAGTTGATTGTCTCATATATGTATCGTTTTATTAGAACATTACCTTAGCATTATCATCTTGCCCCGACTTCCCCTATAGAGAGAAAATGAATCGTTCTTTGATGAATCAAAATTGAGAATCTAAGGTGAACCTCGGATTCTTCATTTTGATGATTTTTGTTTAGTATTACAATTTTTTAAATAAGGTGGTGAAATATAAGATTTGTTATTCGTTTGCGGGGCATTGCCCGAGCTTTCGGGTGGTATATAAATTGAATAAAATACCTTCCAGAAGCTACCAGTGCTTCAGCTGCGTCTTGGTACAATCGCGCCATTTTAGACACATGAATATCCGGCCGTTCGCCGCGGTGCATACAAGCACAGTAAAGTGGATGCAAAATATCGCACATCATGCTTCTCGCAACTCTCACTGAAACCGTTACATCTGTAATAAACAAAGAAAAAAATGCTATTATCCACGAAAATTGATCGGAACATGTGTTCGATAAATTTAGGATTTTTTTGACCAAACAACCTATAGCTGGGACCAAGTTCACCAGAGTTCGCGGTAGTGTCGCTTGCAAATAATCCAGAGCTCGTCGAAGATGAAAAGCATAAGCAACGGGCGAAAAAGCTTTCGGATTATAACACTGGGCTGAGCATATGTCGTTGGCACCGAAAAATATCGTTATGAGCTGAAACACGAGCATTTTGTTTGCGAAAAATTACATTTTTTAAACTTATGCTGTATTTATGTCATCGATATCGAGATGAGACAAACCTTCCAGTGCTCCTTAGAGTTCATTCGGGGATCACGTTTTATCCTTCGGACGAGAATTTTTGCCTGGTGCAACGCATCCTCGGTTGCTGCGACTGGAAACGCGACATTCAATCCTGCTTTTGACGATATAAATTCGCCTGTTCCCGTAGCATAGCCCGTGAGGTTTTTGTTGTATTCCTTAAATGACAAAAAATGGGGCAAATAAAATCGTAAAGTTTAATAATAAATAATAAAATAATAAATAATATTATTACACGCGTACGTCTCTTTTCACGACAATTTTACTTGTGATCGAATTTCAACTGTATATACCTTCAAAATTGTATTGAATGTCAGCATTTGGCTAGAATAAAAGCAAGAGTCAGTCTCACTGAAGTTCTAACGGCAGCGGAAACGTTTTAAACATTTCAATAAACGTGTATCTTTATTGAAACAATGATATGTTCGCAAGTGTTGGTTACATTCCCAAAAAACGATAATTCTCATTTGTAATGAAAAATATTTAAAAAAAACAATTTTTATATTTATAAAACTTTATAAATATTGTAATATTTGTAATATTTGTAATTTGTAAAAAATATTGTAATAAAAAATATTTTTATAAAACAATATTTATATTTATAAAACTTTATGGAACAATTTTTATCATTTTTTATAATTTAAAAAAAAAATATTTTTATAAAATTATTATCCACGTATACGGGACAAAAAAAAACTAGCTGCGGCTCGATGTGTGACGAGTGCCAGACGTGTTTTTCTTTCCAATTACTACTTTCTCGTTCCTTGTAATGACTTTTGCTATTCTAATGTTACGAAAGCGGAGGTCAAATTAAAATAAAAGGTGATAGTGCGGCATAGGCAACAATTATCTTGTGAAAAGTGCGAAATGGACGGAAGAATAAATTCACAGCTGATAAATGACCATCGATCATGTGCTTGTCAAGCCACAATACCTTCCGAAACGGATGTGCGCAGGTGGACGAGGTTCGTGGCGGTAGAATAAAGAAAACCAAGTGAGAGTGTATTTGACATCACCTCGCGACTTTACTATACCTACCTTCATCAAATTTGGGAGCGTTAGGAACATTCTCCAATCGCTCTGGCCGCCTGCGCACCAGCTGACTCCGCGTGCCTCGATAAAAGTACCAATGGCAAATTCCTCGAGAGCACCGCTTCCAGCGACCAGAGAATCACCTAGACCTCCAACAATGTCGATGTCCCCGGGCCTAAGACGATTCACGTCATCAGGTGGTGATGGTGATCTGATCGTTAAAAAAGCATTGCCTTACAGACGGGATAATGTGAGAACGATTTGAGAAAAAATTCGATAAGAAACCGTCAATTTATGGCGGACAAAAAAAATAATTTCTTACTCTACCTGCCTAATTTCTTGTCGCAAGGAAACGGTATCCGTGAGGAGATCATTTGCTGTCTACGAATGCCGTCTAGCACGGTCGGGTAAAATATACCGTTTCCGTCCAGCTCATTCTTCAATTAGTGAAAGAAAAAGTCGCATCAGGTGTGATTAGTTTTACTTACATACTTATTACTTATGGATACATTTAATTTATAACGCGAAAATCGATGTGTTTATAACGCATTTATATGAAATTATTATTTAACCGTTAAGGTGTCGCGTATGAATGTAATTGCTATTGATTCAATATCTGACGTGTGACTTTCATTTCTGTCATATGTAAATAAATATTTTTCACCGCTTACGGAAAACATAAATCACTATTGCAGACTTTGTTTCACAATTGTATACTACGACGAATATATAGCTGACTTGAGTCCCGATTGGGAATTCATTCGACTTTTGCCTGGCACCATAAAGCAACCGCACCGCCAAGGTAAAATTTAAGGCCATCCATAGCTGTAAATTTTGAATGCATGGCACGTCAACACTTTTGCTTTCTTCAATTTGCATCGCAAACGTGCCATCAATACATCATCTTGTTCCGGAACTCAGCACTAACGAATAAATCCCGCGTTACATTCATGCAGCAAACGTTCGAGCTTTTAACACGTGCTTCGTGTCAGCTATGAGATTTGTAAGTTACTTAAGTGAAAATTTCTTTCTATCGATAGACACTCGTGAAAAAACTTGCGAAATTAATATAATACTTCTTAAACTTCCATCTAATAGAAGTGACAACATTAATATTCGGAAATTGGCATCAGATTTTCGCAAGCGAATCTGTATTTACATATGGATATTCAATTTACTCGGCCGTAGTGAGTGCAAATACGAGTTGCGAGTATTTGACGGATTTAATCGCGCCAAATTAAAAAAAGCTATGACTCCATTTTGTCTCATTCAGTTGGTTACGTATGGTCAATTTTTGGAACGTGTCTATCACGCAATTTTATGGGTGTTACAGTACTTTTATTTTCACCTACTCAAGAAATGATGATGTTCACGTTTTGATTATGATTCATTTGCTTCACGCTGCAACTTTGGTCAATCGCACAAGTCGATAGCAACCAGTAATATTTTTTTCATTGTTTTCGCACAAAAATTCAGCCGAAATAGTTAAATGCAAAAAAACTGAAATCCGATAATGGAAAGAGGAAAAAGACATAGCGAGAAATATCTCGGGAAAAGAATCATTCGCGATTTCTGAACCAGGTCATTATAATTTATGTGTGTATGTGAGCTTTCTCCGGAACCGCGAGCTTCGATTGCAATGCAGGCACTCGGGTGATCATCAGGATCACGACTTCGTATTGCTGGCACAAGATACGTAGTTGTCAAATATACATATATACCTACATGTACGCATATGTGTACAATGTTACGTTGCCATTGGCTTTTCACTTTAACATCTATGACCTGGAACATAGTTTATATATAGTATGCACATGCACTTTTCGTGAATGATCACTTGACTCCGAAGGTCACTTATAATCTCGCACAAAAAAACATTTCATTGATGGATGCCCATTGAAGGTATTGTGCAATGGTGGTTCCCTCCAGTACCCAGATCAGCAGTGTTTTGCTTAATTTGTTTTCTTCCTCTCAAGGAGCGAAGGGGGGGAAATAATTAAAAGCATTTATTGGGGGTCTTTACATATTATAAAATCCATCTACCATACCACGATGAACTAAAGCGGATATATCGGTTTCGTACTGTAGGATGGATAAACTACTACAATTACTGCGCAAGGGCAATCATTGAGATTATCCTATGGCTTCACATTAGTCATACCACTGATCATATTGAGACTTGTACCACTTATATTTTTAACATATGCAATAAAAATAATTTGTAAAAACGAAAAATTTCCATGTGTAAACTGTTTAATGAATGTTCACATTTAATTAGAAAAATGATAAAATAGTTATTCCAACGATTCGCGCGGTATTTCTAGGTTTGATATTTGGCAACATTGGTTGTATCTCCGTCTCTTTTTACTCAACCAGGCGACTTTATCCACCATGCTTTTCAACGTCGGTTTGTAAAAACAGTGTTCGGTGCCGGAAATGTAATGAATTGTATTCGGGCCACGACTGGTGAAAAGCGTGGAAAACATGTGTCGGCGAAATATTGTCGGTTAAAAATAAAATATATGTGAAAATTCGAATGAGTGTGATGAGGTTAGGACTATAGTCAGCTGTTGCCTTCCTGTCACGTCTCTTCATCGTAGCAAGTGGTAATAAATGCAGTAGCGGAAGTTCAAATTAAACTTGATATTACATAAAAAAGAGGTCAATAAGGACCTGATAGGTCAGAAGGATTATAAATATATTCAGTGAAGCTGAAAAAAAATATGAAAATCGTATGGCTTGAAGCCTGGCAATAGGATTACCTTAAGAATAAGCCAATACATACATATCCAAACAATTGTTTAAATTGGATCTATATGTATTTAACGTTTTCTATTCACACATAAGTCTAATTTAGTTTATCGGGCAAATTGAGGCCGAATAAGAGATTCTTTTAGTTTTATTCTTATATGATTCATCACCAAACATGTAAGAGTAAGCACAGAGTAACAATGACCTTTTAAATTCGTCGTCATTTGTATCATTTATATCATTATACGATGGAGGCTATATGGCGCTTTTTTTTTAAGGGACGCCGAAATCAATCTAGCGCTACAGGGTATGGATCATCTGGCAATACTGGCTTTACTGGAAGTGGCTCATCTTGGGTGTAAGCGATAAAAGTAAAAATTGCCAAAGAAAAAAATCTATATACCAATGTCGCAAAATGCATATATATCCACGAAGACTTACCCTACCAGAGCGGAAAATACTTCGAAGAGAATCCATGAATGCCATCCGCACCGAAGGCAAAAAAAATCCAGCGATCATCATAAAACCAACTGTCTGGAGCCTCATCGTGAATTCCTTCTAATCGATGAAATCCAATATTAACGCAATGCATATATGAACATCCGGGTTTACGATCCCCCAGAACGGATCGACGGTTCCTCCATTTTTTAGCTTCCAAATCCTCCGGAATCGTTATTTTTTACTTTCGCCGTTGTTCATTTTTCCGCCGCTGGAGTGCCCAATCCACGTTCGATTAGCACTAGTCGTCCAGATTTTCGACCTGCTTTGACCAATGATGGAACAAACATGAATTAGCTCACAGGACAGAAATCGTAGGTGGAAAAATACCGCTGATCACAGTAAATAACTTGTAATCATAGTAAAAAATCCGATTGAAAGTCACTCTTTGAAAGGGCAACACAAGTCAACAAAAAAAAAAAAAATCTTTGCGCCAGCACAACTCGTATGATTTTTTGTCAACTGACTACTGGTGAGACCTATACCAACCTATATTTCAAATTACTACAAACGGTTTTCAAATGCATTTAAGTTCCATAGAAAGTGTTGTTGGCAGTTTATTTAAGGGGTCTTCTCACTTTAGACGCTAAAAAAGGCGATTTTCATACATTTTTTGATAGGTTTATATTATAGATATTGATGTAAAAATTGTTACACTTAATAAATACACTATCAAAATATATTTTTAAAAAAATACTGTATTTATGTAACCCAAACAAACTTTCAATGCGTTTTTCTCGAAACAACGTTTTTCAACGGCTTGTTGATAAAATCTTCGAAACTACTGAACCGATCCTTATGAAATTTTAACCAAACATTCTTTACAACTATAGCTGTAGCGCACATCAAGGATTTTTTCAAATTTTAATATTTACTATTTTTTTGACAAAAACGGTGAAAAAAACGTTTTTTTGAGAAATATCCGCCATTTTGTTATTTTTGCATATATCGAAAATCGTATGATATGCACTATAGCCATTAACATACTGAATCTAAATCCGTTTGATTTTTTTGTTTCGGATGATCCATCTCCGAGATTTCATCAACAGTGCAGACCTACAATTTTTTTAGGACATTTTTTTACCTACCATTTTCGTCTATAAATAGTGACATAAATAAATCATTTTAAAAAATGTATTTTAAAGTGTATTTCTTAATTGTAACAACTTTTATATTAATATTTATAATATAAACCTACCAAAGAAATTCATGAAAATAGTCCTTTTCAGCGTCTAAAGTGAGAAGACCCCTTAATGATGTTTAATTTTTTTTCTATACCACACATACAATTCTTGCGAATCTTGAAAAGCACAAGCTAAACTTTCGATAAGATGACTGAAAAATGATTGGCAAAGATTTGGGGCCCGGTCGAAATTCCGAATTTCGAATGCTCCGACGGTTGAAAATTCCTAATTTTAATGTTCCGAAATTCAAGATGAGGCCGGTTTGAAACTCCAAACTTTGAATTATCAGAACGCACAAAACACCAAAAGAAAACTACCCCGGCAGATCAAAACTCGGAAAGAATTCTACACGAAAGACAAGAACTCCGAAAATCTGTATACCGTCAAAATCATTCGGCTATGGAAGTTTTAAAAGTTTCGAAATTTTCAGTACATCGACGAATTGTTTCAAGAGTATTTTTTTATTAAGAAACAATTTTGCGTCAATTTTGAAATTTGTCTAGGCAATGTCATACATTCTACATCATTTACAGTCAACTGTGTAGACTTTCGCTGGCATGATCGTGATGGGGCCGGGATGAAATTCCGAACTTTGAATGCTCCAACGGTTTAAAATTCCTAATTTTAATGTACCGAAATTGTAAGTTTCGTCAAGATCATGCCAGCAAAAGTCCACACAGTTAACTGTAAATGATGTAGAACGTATAACATTGTCTAGATAAATTTCAACATTGGCGTACAATCACGTCTTAACCAAAAAAAATTCTTGAAATAATTCGTCGATTTATTGAAAATCTTGAAACTTTTAAAACTTCCATAGCCGAACTATTTTGACGGTGTTCAGATTTTCGTAGTTTTGGTCTTTCGTGTCAAATTCTTTCGGAGTTTTGATCTTTCGGGGTAGAATTCTTTCGGAGTTTTGAGCGTGCTGATCATTCGACGTTCGGAATTTGAACCCGGCCCCAAAGATTTTTGTTTTTTTTGCACGTCGCCAAGATCCTTCCAATTGGGTATACATCCCCGAGAAGTTGTTACATTTCTCAGCGAAAGAACGAGTACGTCTTTACCAAAGTTTTCACAAAAATGTGCAGAATTTTTTGAAAAATAACCTTGTTTTATTGTAAAAAGAAGAAAAAAGAATTTCGGAATTCCGAAGTATTTCAGTTGGAGAAAAAGATGAAGCAGAATTTCGCAAGAAACTTTCTAGCTCATTTTTCGTTATAGTATGCCTATCCGTACACCTATGAAGCACAAGTTATAAGTATTCGATTTTTCATTGGTTTACGCGCAATTTCAAGCGAGAGTTGCGATCCGTAATGCAACTCTCAATAGCTGAAGCAAAAAATGGCGTATCTATCATTGATGAGGCTGAATTTTACGTCCTTAAGTCGTGGGTATAGGTACTACAAATGTACAAAGACACACGAGTATTTGCTTAACGGAAAGAATTGAGTGTTCGAGACGTTGACGAAAGCCGTAAATGTACTGCGTAAATATGACCATACATGTATATGTGTCGGTTTCCGGGATTGGGAATCCACTTCCGTTTCATCATGTAAAAAACCTTCCATAGATACGGATCACCGTGGTACTTGATACGGACGACACAATGCCTAAAAATGTACCGTAATTCGTCTCTGTAAGCTTGTCCTCGTATATCGCTGGTGTGAATCAGTGGGAAAAAACTTTTACGTCCGTAACTTATCGACCCCTTTTCAAACAAAGACGGAAAAAAGTTAGGCAACGATGAAAAAGTTTAAAGCCAAACTGAAGAGTAGACTATCTGTTTAGTATCTATTTTCTAGGTCATGCCGAAATAGCGACGATGCGCTCAATTACCTACACGTATGATGATCAAATAAAATCAAGATTTTCGTCGTTTCTCTAACAATTCTGTAGAAACACTCTTTTACATAAATAGAATAGTCATTCTCGTGCAACGTGTTTCGAGTATACATAATATATTTATGAAAACCAATTTTGAAAGAACGTAGTTCATTCATCAAAACGCCAGTTTTTAAAACTAACAAAAAATTAGAATAATTTTCTAGTATTCGTTAAAAAAAAAACCAATCGAGTATAATGACAACTCGGTCTTCTGATATGTTTTAAAAAATGAGACCTTCACGCCTCAAAACAGCAAAATCAGGCTTGTTCGCCACATCATCTTGATTCTTCAAATTCATATTACCGTGTTTTGTCCCCCAACACATCGAGGCAGTAAAGAAATTTGGAAGAAAGGTAACGAACCTACCTCTACCTATAATTTTCAAAGACCTTGTGATCCTTCATTCTATCTCTTACTCAATTTGTCGCTGTACTTCCGGACGCGAAAACAACAGGATATTACATACGTTTTATATTTTCGGCCGCTTTCTAATTTGCGACATGAGCCGAACGATGATATCACGCGCGTTTACGCAGGCTTTTAATAAATTCCCAGGTTACGATATATGCGTGCGGAACGCCAATTTGTCAAAAAATAAGGACACACTCGCTCCATGATAAAATTCGTATTTTTTCGGCGTACGAATACTACATTTGTCGCATATGTCGTGAGAAAAAAAATTACGATTGTTGTAGTCAAAATAGTATTCGAACTTCGTGCCGATAGCCACTTTAATGACCAATTAATTTTTATAGTTCGGACGTTTAAAGAACGGCATGTGGTGAAATAAATTTTTAAAATGAATTCTTTAAAATCGATAGTAGTAAGACTTTCGAAACAACCGGTAAACTTCGGAAGTTGGACTTCGAAGATCCTTGATGATGAGTAGCATTGCAATAGCTAGGCCGACGATGACATTTCCGGAGATGGTGACGTCTATGTTCTATATCGTTTCGTACATGCTTAAGGGGGGATATACCTTTAAGCGAGACTTAGAGTATGTTTTATTACTGCTTTTGGCTATTACATGGTATTTTTTCAAGGATTAATTTTTCAAATTAATTAATTTTAGCTACAAAACAAATCGACCGATCTTCATGAAATTTGGTAGAAATCTTTGTAACCTTATTGTCTAAAAGATAATCCTAAATGTTTTCGAAAGATAAAAAAAACAATTTTGCTTATTGCAAAATCAAGCCGTATTTTTTTTGAAAATTTAAATCTTTTTGTTTCAAAGCGTGGCATTTCATCGATTTCCAACATTTCTCACTTTTTCTTGGTTCATATTTTGCGTATGAGTGTTAATGAAAGAAAAATCTTCGTTGTTTTTTTTTCGGACAAACCCCACCAACTCTACGTGTCACGCCGTCTGACAACATCCGCGCAACCCGTTTAAAAGACTGTGCCATACGTCCGCCATCTTCAAAGATTAGTAAAAAAAAATACTATGTAACTGCCAAAAGTAGTAATAAAACATATCCCAAGTCTAAAAAATGGTGAAAAAATCGCTCCTTGAAAAAAAAATCATGAAAATCAGCAATTTATTCCTCGCCTAAAGGTATCTCCTCCCTTAAAAATGTCGCAAAATTGTTATTGTCTGTGTTTCCAGGAACGTTTATGCCGATAATTTTCAGGAATGATTAAGTAACTGGTTATGGAAGTGAACTTGACGGATGGCCCCAAGGCAAATGTCATGGTACGATACATAGAGATTTGACAAGTGTGGTGTCAAATGTACCTCGATACCCTCACAATTATGGGTAGAATCACAGACAAGAGACAAAATTGAAAGCCGGTGTAAAAAACACTACGAAGAGAACACAATCATCGGCGCTCCATCGTAACATTAAAAAATTAAGAGGTCTTCTCACTTTAGACGCTAAAGAAAGGCTATTTTCATGATTTTTTTTTATAGGTTTATATTATAGATATTAATATAAAAGTTGTGTTACTTAATAAATACACTTTCAAAATGGCCTAAAAAAATTGTAGGTCTGCGCCGTTGATGAAATGTCGGAGATGGATCATCCGAAACAAAAAAAATCAAACGGTTTTAGATTCAGTTTCTTAAGATGGAATGACATCTAATCGCGGTCGGTATGGTAGAACAATTATAGATACCCAACAATCTCTGAAACGGCTCTTCAGATCCCGTCGAAACTTTGCCAAACGACGTCAAATAGATAGACGAACAGCTGTCTGCCCCTAAAATTATCTGAATTTGAGAAAAAAGTAGATTGGCTTATGATAAGCCAAATTACGTTTGTTGCCAAAAAGGACAAAAAAAACGTGTTTTTTCACCGTTTTTGGCAACAATCAAACATAGTCAATATCAAAAGTTTGAAAAATCCTCGATATGCGCTATAGCTATAGTTGTAAAGAATATGTGGTTTAAATTTTATAAGGATCGGTTTAGTAGTTTCGAAGATTTTATCAACATGCCGTCGAAAAACGTTGTTTCGAGAAAAACGCGTTGATTTTTTTAAAAACGTATTTATGTAACTTGAAGGATTACATAAATACATTTTTTTAATTTAACGTATTTCGAAAGTGTATTTATCACGTGTAACAATTTTTATGTCAATATCTATAATATAAACTTATCAAAAAAATCATGTAAATAGCCTTTTTTAGCGTCTAAAGTGAGAAGACCCCGTAACTTTTTCGTCAAGTATTGAAAAGTGACACAGTGTGACGCAATATTTGATTGATTCTTAATTTCTTTCCTGCTCATAAGCCATGTCACATTTGTAAAGCCCAAGACTTTATCGCCGATTGCCTTCATTCGAAAGCACTACACCTTTTTCTCTGCGTATAAATGGAGACATAGTCAAAATTGAGGTGTCGTCGAAGATTATGTCGTACGCGTCTGAAAATTGATGGACCTGCGATCTCCTGGGGAAAAAACGGGTCCTGCTTTTAAATCGTTTCCATGCTCAGAAGAATTCGCCTTCCGGGTTGAAAGACCGTACGCATCAATTACTTTCCCCGCGGGATCCACACGTACTCGGAGTCGCGACGTTGCGCCTCTTTTATGTGCTGTCCTCTTAAAAATATTTATAGATACGTGATGTACATACGTGGAAAACTATATGAACGGGCGTTAGATTTCCTTCATCTTTCTCCATAACGATTGTCGTTGTTATCGGGGAAGAATGTACAGTATAGCGAAAAGGCTAGAAAAAACCACAGAAACTTAAAGGGTCTTATCACTTTAGACGCTAAAAAAGACTATTTTCATGATTTTTTTTATAGGTTTATATTATAGATATTGATATAAAAGTTCTCACATTTAATAAATACACTTTCGAAAGACATTTTTTTTTTCAATGTATGTATTTAAGTACATTTTTCTCGAAAAAACGTTTTTCGACGGCTTGTTGATGAAATCTTTGAAACTACTGAACTGATTCTTCTGAAATTTTAACCACATATTCTTTACAACTATAGCTACGGCGCATATCAAGGATTTTTTTAAATTTTGATATTTACTTTTTTTGCCAAAAACGGTGAAAAAACTTCTTTTTTCGAAAAATGTCCGCCATTTTGTTGTATTTGCATATATCGAAAATCGTATGATATGCGCTCTAGCCATTAACATACTGAATCTAACACCGTTTAATTTTATTGTTTCAGATGATCCATCTCGGAGATTTCGTCAACAGCGCAGACCTACACATTTTTTACAATATTTTTTCACCTACCATTTTCGTCTATAAATAGTGACTTAACCGAATAAATAAAAAGAATTGAAATGTTCTTCGGAAGTGTATTTATTAAGTGTAACAATTTTTATTTCAATGTCTATAATATAAACCTATAAAAAAATGCATGAAAATAGCCTTTTTTAGCGTCTAAAGTGAGAAGAGCCCTTAAGAATATGAGATAAGCACCAACCCCTTGAATATTTGTTTTATACTGTCACGTATACTGAAAGCAACCGGAAGTAAGCTGTCCCATGTTCGAAAGACGAATTCCGAATAATCACACTGAAAAAAAAATTCAGTTGGTTTAACAAAATGTATCTTTAAATACGTTCAACTTGATTTTTGATTGGCATAACAAACATTTTGTTAATCTAACGATAGTTTTAGTGGTGTGAACTGTACTAAATAAGCTACAGTTCACACCACTAAAACTATCGTTAGATTAACAAAATGTTTGTTATGCCAATCAAAAATCAAGTTGAACGTATTTAAAGATACATTTTGTTAAACCAACTGAATTTTTTTTTCAGTGCACTGACACAAACTCACAACATCAACCGTCCACATTTACAGCAAAAAGTGCCATTACGATGATTTATGTAGGGAAAATACTTAAAATATATAAACAAATTGGCGTTAAGCGAAAAAATTTTCACGGATTGTCTTGATAGTAAAAAAAACAAACGCCGAATAATCACTGCACAAAATATTCGACAGCATGAACCGTCCACATTTACAGCAAAAAATGGCCTTACGATGATTTATATTGAAAAAATGTTCAAATGTATTGTCGTTGATCGAAAAAACTTTAATGTATTGTCTTAATAGTAAAAAAAAATTCCGAATAATCACGGACTCAAATTTTCGACAACGGAAGCCGATCGCATTTACAGCAAAAAATGGCATTATCATGATTTATATAAAAAAATGTTAAAAATATAAAAACTTATTGTCATTAATCGATGTATTCTTAACGTATTGTTATTGATAGTAAAAAAAACAATTTCCGAATTTTCACTAACACAAAATATTCAACAGCATAAACCGTCCACGTTTGTAGCAAAAAAATGGCATTACCATGCGTTATGTGGAAGAAAAGTTTAAAATATATGAACGTACTTTCGTTAACAGAAATATTTTAAACGTAGCTATTGTCATTGATAATAAAAACCAAATTCCGAATAATCTCGGACGCAAAATGTTCGACAGCCTAAGCCGGCCACATTTATAGCAAAGAATGGTATTGTTATGATTTACATGGAAAAATGTGAAAAATATATTAGCGTATTATCATTAGTTTGAATAATTTAAACGTATTGTCATTAACCTCTTGCTTTTGTTCAGCTTACTGTCCGAAAAAGCACAGATGTTGTTATCTGCACAACTGATAAATGCGCGAACTTATTTCCAAATTATCGTTTTTTCTTGATTCGGTCAATATTTCCGTTTCACTTGACGATAAATTTACATAGCAATACATTAGTTAACGCGTTCCGGAAACTCGTTCGTTGGACTAATACGAATTACGATGCCGGGTATGTTCGTTTCGCGATTTACATTTCACAGTTATCCGGCGAGTTTACCGTACATGAATGAATGAGACTTGCAAGACGAGGCCTCGTGCTTCGAAGCCTTGTCGATGATCCCCACCTTTTTGTCTGTAATACCAACCTGACCGGTATATGGGGTCAAGCCCATCAGAAACGTTGTTCACCAGCCAACCGAGCACGTGGGATCTGCCTTCAGGTGCGTTTGTACACATGCTCGATTTCCACCTTTTCACGTCAATACGTGATTACGAGTACCGGAACTGCATCTCCTTATATGCGTTCAACATCACTTACACGTTATTGAATAATGCTGATATTAAAAAAAAAAACATTTCTCCTCAACGTTTATTTTGCGCCTAGAATACCAATAATTTATAGGTCAACGATACCCACAATTATAAAAATGGCAAAAGCAAATAAAATCCAATCCAGAAAGGAATATCGACCTACTAAAAGAGAAACTTTTGCACCGAAATTTGTTTCCTCAAAGTCTCATAATACTTCCTTGAAAATTTTGCATTCCATTGTTCGGTGATAACGATAATCTTTTTCTGTCGTTTGGCTGCAGCAACAGTTAAAACTCCGCCATTTGAAATGTAATTCTGTCGGTTTATTAAAGGATATTTTCTGAACTCTATCAACTTAAGGGGTCTCACTTCAGACGCTAAAAAAGGCTGTTTTCATGATTTGGTTTGATAGATTTATATTATAGATATTGATATAAATGTTGTTACACTTAATAAATAGACTTTCGAAGTACATTACATTTTTTTAATTTATTTATGTAACCCAAACAAACTTTAAACGCGTTTTTCTCGAAACAGCGTTTTTCGACGATTTGTTTATAAAATCTTCGAAACTACTGAACCGATTCTTATATTTTAACCACATAGTCTTTACAACTATAGCTACAGCGCATAGCAAGTCTTTTTCTAAATTTTGATATTTACTTTTTTTTGCCAAAAACGGTGAAAAAAACGTTTTTCTTTCTTTCTTTTTTCGAAAAATGTCCGCCATTTTGTTACTTTCGCATATATCAAAAATCGTATGATATAGCTATAGCCATTAACATACTGAATCTAAAACCGTTTGATTTTTTTGTTTCGGATGATCCATCTCCGAGATTTCATCAACATCGCAGACCTACCATTTGCTTAGGACATTTTTTTAACTACGATTTTCGTCTATAAATAATGACTTAAATAAATAATTTTTTTTGGTGCATTTCGAAAGTGGATTTATTAAGTGCAACAACTTTTATATCAATTTCGAAAATATAAACCTATCAAAAACACGATGAAAATAGTCTTTTTTAGCGTCTAAAGTGAGAAGACCCCTTAATGGCTGGTAAAAATTCTCTATGAGTTATGGAAACGAAATTAATTTGAAATATTGCTTATTTGATCAGTTGTATCATCGGCCGTCATGAAATTGTAGAATAAAATCTTGTCGTAAAGAGAAAAATAAAAGCGTATATTTTACAGGACGTTGCTGTTTTCGAAAGGTTCTCCATCCCGTCCGCTTGAGATGAGAATATCTGTTCAGGACGCAAAGCAATTAATTCAGTGATCCCGAAATACACTATGTGCATAAAATTTGGAAGTCGATGCTTCAGAGGGGGATTTCAATCAGTATGTAGCGAAATCCAGAAGAAACTATTTTTTTTCGTGCTTTCCCCTCGATATGAAATGGGAACATTTTTTTTCGCGTACCCCATCAGGCAGATCATTCAACAGGTCTTTAAAAATGCAATCGAGATTTCTTTTAACATTTTCTATTTTGAAACCCCATTTGCAGAATAGCGAGCTATAACGTGGTAAGTTATGCCCCCCCCCCCCCCCAATTGTTCACCGGTTGTCTTAAAAAATATAAAGAAATTCGAGACATTGGAATTTGATAAAAGCGTTCGATTAAAATTGTTTCGGTTCTGTACATGAAGAAATTCAAGACAGATGGACAGCCAAGTTACACTAAGTTCACTCTATATGAAAACTCCATGAGAAGACTACGCACATCATTTTGTCGCGTGTTGTTAAAGTGGTCTGCATCAGCTTGAAATTTTGAAGACTACATTTTTAATGCATAGAACTTAGGGTTTGTAATTTAAGGGACAACACCACTGTGACCCCCTGTTTTTTTGCCATTTTTCAAGAATTTTTTTTGTGGAAAAAAAAGAGATATTCGAAAAAAATTTTTTGTTTTGTTCGTTGTTTATTGAAGATACATAAAAAAAAAAATTTCAAATTTTTCACGCCCCATGGTGACGTTGGGGAAGCTCCCGCGTCAGGAACTGTTCTGCCTCTGCAGCCTCTGCAGTGGTTCGCGGCACGCAGCAGAACTCTCTTCAAAGTCGATCTGAAAAAAAAATACCGAGTGTTTTCGTTAATAATATGATATTTTGAAGAGAAGTACATGCGGATTTGAAAAAATATTGATTTTTAAAAAATAGGCACGCTTTTGAAATTAAAGGACGATTTTCGAGCAAAATTTCTCGTCGAAAATAAGCTCTAACTTTTTTTATTATTGAGATATCGAAAAAATCCTATGATGTACTTCTTTAGATAATCTAGTTTAATTGATGGAGTCCAACTTTGAAGTCGATCGGATAAAAATTGCTCGAGTTCTGCTGCGTGCCACACTCAAAAAAGAGGTTTTGAGAAAAACGCGTTCAAAGTTTTATGTTTGTTAATTTATGCGATAAATTAGAAAAAAAAATGGTTTACCTTTAATCAGCGATGCCGGCACCAAATAGCTGGCCTTCAAGAAGCAAATCATTGTCCCTAGCATCTTTTCTCGAACTTGCAAAGGCTCTTCTTGCCTCTTTTGCAGCGTCTGTCAGCGAGCGCTCCGCCAGCTCGATCCGCGCTGCGTCGGTTACAACGCAAAAATTGAAACAATTTGCGCCGATAGTTATCCCCAACGTCTCCAAAACTTTCATGAGGCTTCTCAGGCCATCATTGAACAATAATACCGCGATATCAGCTGCAATATCGACGATTGACGATTGACGACTTGAACATTTTTCAATTATCGCCACCTATGGCTTTTTTTCGAAACTATATTTATAACAATAGCCGGTTTTTGTGAAGGGAGACAAAAG
This sequence comes from Ophion obscuratus, assembly GCA_964007375.1. Lineage (NCBI taxonomy): Eukaryota > Metazoa > Arthropoda > Insecta > Hymenoptera > Ichneumonidae > Ophion > Ophion obscuratus. Next base: position 11,817,987 of record OZ023316.1, on the reverse strand, counting down.
AATACCTGGGAAACACCCGCAGGACCTGGGAAAGGCCCGGTATACCTGCCGACCCTGAGGCGCGCAGCTGCGCGGGACCCCGAGCGTCACGGAGCGGTGCACCGCTCCACAAAATATTCAATATCTCCAAAAATAATTATTTTTTCGACCTGGGTCCAACGGCATCTTAATCTTAAATGTATTTTACATTTTTCTAGATGGTTTTCAAAAAATCGATTTTTTGAAGCCGTCACAGTGGTGTTGTCCCCTAATTTGAAATAAAGATTTTGTAAAAATTCAAAAAATTGACTGAGTTATGACGATTTTTGTGAAAAGTCAGATCGCCTACTGCGCTTCGGTGTACAAGCACAACGATCCTTCGCGCGCGGTAACCTTCCCCAAACTATATCTAACGATATACATTATATGGAATCTAAAGAAACGATCCCTTGCAGGTTAAATTCCTGAGCTGCTTATTTTGCTAACTAAAAGCAAATGTTTTTCGGCCTGTTTATTGAATTACTGGTTGTTAGTGTTACACTATAGATCAACGTGAGAAATGTATTAGAAGACAGTGAAAATGAAAGGACCGCATTCTGAACGTAAAGGTACGAAAGGTCGTGATGGACGTCTCGTCATCAATAAAAAAGAAAGCAGCATCCATCGAAACGTTGGGCATCAGAGAGTGATGATCATGACACAAGTACTGCCGTGAAAAAATTGTAAAGAACGTGAGGTGGATCTACAAGTAGGCGCGTCCTTTGGCTACTGCATCTTGATCTTTCTCACGGTTTGTCTTGCTATTAGTGTAATGGTTGAGCGTCAAACATTCAAGGGATGCAGGAATCGCAGATTGAAGGTACCATTTTTTTTTTCTTATTCGAAATCATAGTCCATCCGCAGTCACTTTCTTATGATTGAATTCTCTCTCTCTCTCTCTCTCTCTCTCTCTCTCTCTCTCTCTCTCTCTCTCTCTCTCTCTCTCTCTCTCTCTCTCTCTCTGTCATTAAAACTGTCATTGTTTCCAACTCTATTGGCAACAGAGTTCGCAAGGAATTGAATTGGGCCTTCTTTGTTTTAAATTTACGAACGATCATTCTTCATTGAATTTTTTTCTCTGAAAAGTATAGTTTCGTCACTAGCATCGTTTAAACAATTGATTTGCATAGGGAATAGAGAAAAACACTTTTAAAAAAAACTTTCATGTTCGTATTCTCCAGATCCGAAAACTTAAGGGGTCTGCTTAATTTAAACGCTAAAAAATGGCTATTTTCATGCATTTTTATGGTACATTTATATTATAGATATTGATGTAAATGTTGTTACACTTAATAAATACACTTTTGAAAGTTGTTACACTTAATAAATACACTTTCGAAATACATTTTTTTTTAATTTATTTATATTCAAACAAACTTTAAACGCGTTTTTCTCGAAACAACGTGTTTCGACGGCTTGTTGATAAAATCTTCGAAACTACGAAATCGATCCTTCTGAAACTATAACCGCATATTCTCCACAACTATAGCTATAGTGCATATAGAGGATTTTTTTAAATTTTGATATTCACAATTCGTTTTTGTGCCAAAAACGGTGAAAAAAACACGATTTTTTGTTTTTTAGAAAAATGTCCGCCATTTTGTTATTTTTGCATATATCAAAAATCGTATGATATGCGCTATAGCCTAATCTAATCTAAAACCGTTTGATTTTTTGTTTCGCATGATCTATCTCCGAGATTTCCGCAACAGCAAAACACCTACAATTTTTTTAGAACGTTTTTTAAACTATCATTTTCCTCTATAAATAGTGACTTAAGGGGTGATATACACCTAGGAGCCGCATAAAAGTCATTTTTGTGAATTTTTTCAAGGAAAACTATTTGAAATTTCGGATTGGGGTTTTAATTATCTAAAAGTATACACATTCAAAAATATGTTTAATTTTCTTTATTTAAAAATATCAAAAGTATACAAGGATATTGTATGATCCTTGGACGATCGTAAAAAAATCTGCTTGTACGGTACCCACTGGCGTTACTTAAAAAATCATTTGAAAAAAAAACCAAAAAGATTATTAAATTAGATACTAGTACTTGTCATAACTATCTAGTACTTGTCATAGCCGATTTTGAAAAAATCGATTTATGACAAAATGGCGGGCGTTTGAACATAAATAGTGATTTTTAGGCAAAAAATTAGTTATTATATTGCATATAAAACAAAAACTAAGTAGCGGAAAAAAACCTATGACAACTACTAAATAATGGTGTATAGAATAACCACAAAAACTTCAAGGCAATCGGTTCATTGGTTTTCGAGAAATTTTGGGTACCGATTTGAAAAACGTGGTTTTGAGAAAAACGCGTTTGAAAATTTGGGAATGAATAAATCATGAAATTTGTCAACTTACATGGAATCATCGATACCAGGCCCATAGTGTAGGTCTTCTACAGTCGACGGAATGTTCATAGCTTCTAAATCCTCGACCTCGTTTAACTAGGTATATATCTCTCCTTAAATAAATAAAAATGAAACTTTTAATGTATTTCGAAAGTGTATTTATTAAGTGTAACAACTTTTATATCAATATATATAATATAAACGTATCAAAAAAATTCATAAAAATTGCCTTTTTAGCGTCTAAAGTGAGAAGACGACTTACAAAAAAGAAAAATATATTGGACAGCCGTCTAAAATTACACCAAAAATGTACACGGGGAATATAGATTTTACTACCCCTTTTCTTTTGCGTTTTTCTTCGAACTATGCTTTTGTGAAACGGTGTAAGTCGTATCTCAAAACCTATTCGTCCGATTGCCTTCAATTTATGATAGTGCGTAGTGTATAATATTTTCTATTGTATAACCGTATGATTAAAAAACTTTGTCTTTATGTCAATAACAATTGAAGTTCTTTTTTGTCAAATATCGAACTTTTTCTTACAGCTTGACGTTTTCGTAATTTTTGAAATTTCAAAAAAGTATCCTGTCATACCAAAGTTTTAGTATTATACGTTAAGTAGATTTTTGGTGCCTCCTTTCGAATTACCCTCTTTGCCAGAACCACCTACACCGATTAGCCATGCAGCAGGCGCCACTTTATTTGAATAGTAACTTTACTGATTGCAATATTCTCAATTGAACAAAAATCTAACTTGGCAAGACCATGTATTAATTATGTGTGAAATTCCGCCCTCGTAATTCCAAAACTGTCATCAGAAAAATATTGAAAATCCACCTGTTTTTGGGTCTTAAGCTTATGCAGACCCGTTAAGGGCTCGTTAATAAAATATCAAACAACAACCAAAGGGTACCCGCCGTTTTCCTCCGCCTATACCATTAGACTATTAAGACAATCGATTGTTAAATAAACGCAATATTAGTATGTAATAAACGAGCGTGATTGAACATAGATAATAACAATTACATATTAACCATATATTGATGCTTCAAATGATTACGTAAACAAATGAACCCTATATTATGCGTATTTCGACACGAACGTGACAGATTTTTCACGTTTGAAATTACGACAAAACTGAAATTCGTAGACGCAATGAAAACCATAAAAAAACATTATGGAGGTATATATATTTATTTAAGTTGATGCAAGCGTCGAATGACATGTAGAAAAAAATGTTACGCCTTCAGCGCTAATTTCAGCTTCCTCGAAAAGTGGTGGAATATCTTGTCACCATGATATTCAATGACCAAAACATTTTTTTTGAAAAACAAACATCCAAGTGTTAGCATACGTCGGATGAAGTTAAATGTACACGTGTCTCATGAGCCCAGTCTTGACATGTATTACATTGCGTCCAGTCCTTCCGCCTTTCAATAATACACCTTTTCAGTATTAATAATCACGTCACTGTATTACGCCAATCCTACATGGACAGTGAAGTTCCTGGTATTAAAAAAAAACGCCCATAGTAAAAGGGGAGATAGTGAAATTCCCTATAGTTTATTGACACCGCAATCATAATATGGTTCACGCAACTTAGCGGCGAATATATCTAAACATGCGACTTGAGTGGGGTGTTCTATTGTCTATTATCCCCGGAATAGTTATTAACTATTGTAAAAGGCGTAACAGTATAAATATGGTGAAGTCAGTGCTATCACAAAATCCGTGGATCAATGCTAGGGGAGAAGCACCATATATCGGATATTTGCTTTATATCGCCCGAGTCGAAATTTAGACCCTCCTTTAAACATCCCTTCGATCCCAATTTGTCATTCAATGGAGGTTCAAGAGGTTCAAATGGAAATCTCAAAAACATATATATCAGAACCTACTGAACCTCCAAAAGTGGCAGAAATTGGACTTTTTCACTCAAAGGAGGTTTAGTAGGTTCATCTGAACCTCCTTTAAACCCTAGTGAGCCTGATTTAATGCTTACGCAAACCTACAGACCCTCTTTTAAACCTCCTTTCGCCCTACTAACTCTCCTTTGGCTCCTTTCACCGGTGGCTCGCAGAGCCTCCTAGTCCTCCTTTAAACCTCTTCTGACCCTATTAACCCTCCTTTAAGCCTACTTCAATATGCTGCCCTCCGCCCCCCCCCCCCTTCTCTCCCATCCGCAGTTCACCGATATTCGAAAGAAGGGATAATTATAATTAAAAAATATTTTCAGATAAACTATATATCATTTATTTATAATAATGAAATAAACTTGAAAACAGAACCGGTGCGATGGTCTAGTGGTTAGCGTGCTCGCCACTAAACCAGCGGACCGGGAGGTCACGAGTTCGAATCCCGGTCGCGTACATTTCGTCGTGAAATGTTTTTCTTCGGCATTTCGCGGCGAAATAAGACTAGTTCCACGACCGGGGGGCGAATTCGATGACCGGCTGTATTGGTATAGGTTTTGCGCAGTTTCCCTATACCCATGACAGAAAATGTCATGATGAATATAATACGGAGGGGGAAGTCGGCTGCGGCCGCACGAGGGGGGAACAGAGAGGAAGATGGAGAAAAAAGGAAGTAAAACAGTAGAGGAAAGAACGTTCATAATGTGGGGAAGAATAGGTAACAAACGCGAAAAGCGTGTACCTAAGGAAAAAACCAATAAAAAAAACTTGAAAACACACAAACAAATGTAGTACCAGCGTACTTTACTGGACTACTAACGTATACTATATTTGTACTATACGTACAAATATAGTATACGTACAAATATAGTATATTTAATATAACGTAATGCATACGTTATATTAAACGTATGCATATATAGTATACGTTTAATATAACGTTTTTTTAAGTTACACGAAATAATTTATAGTTGTGACAATGTATGTATATGTTTCGAATTAATAAATCAATCTTATAATAAATAATCAAACATCATATTTTTAATTCACACATATAATGTATTTTTCAAATATAGCTCGACCCTACAGAACCTCCTTTGGATCCAATCTTTCATTTTCCTTCTGCGTTGGATTCAAAGGAGGTTCTGTAGGGTACAGATAGGACTTTAGGCCAAAACGAGGTTGTGTAGGTTCACGCAAGCCGAGCCCATAGGCCTAAAGGAGGCTCAGGAGGTTGAATAGAAGGTTCAGTAGGGCTAAAGGAGGGTCGCCAACGGTGCAAATTTCTCCATATAGGTTCAAGGGGAGTCAAAGGAGGGCGGCGGTCTGTGCGTTACAAAGGAAATAGGTTCTCGAGCATTCAAAGGAGGGTCTAAATTTCGACTCGGGCGGATAGTGAATTATCTCGAGTTTTCCTATAGCGACATCTGTTTTTTTTTAATTTTATACACTAAAAACTAGTGGTAATCTGTCGCGATTGCAAAACTTCAGGTTGCCTAGCAAAGAAATGACACCTAGTGAAGTGATGTTTCTTTTCGTCGGCTTGAAAAAATACTTTTAGTGTTAAAAAGTGTTGTTTTCATTGAGGTAACTCCAAATGGTTTATGTTTTTGTTATTTTTTATGATTTATAACATTAATGTTCACTTTGTTAATCTATAATGTTCGCAAAAAAAGCAATACAGAGTCTATCCTTAAAGGAGTCGGACTGAGTCGATTACAAAATATTTATTGAGAGAAATGATACATGCGCTCAATATTCTTTAAAGTAGGACCTTTCTGCATCCACACACCGCTGCCAGCGAGATTTCCAACTCCCGTATGCTCCCTGGAAGGCGGCTGCCGGAATGCTGTTGAGCTCCCTCGTCACGGCCTGTTGTAACGCTTCCACCGAGCCGTGATGATGTCCTTCGAGAGCGGTTTTGAGGCGGGGGAAGAGGAAACAGTCTGATGGGGCAACATCGGGACTGTAGGCTGGCTGGGGCAGGGTTGCGATCTTGTGTTGGGCCAGGTACGCTGCCACGCGGAAGGATGTGTGGCTCGGCGCATTGCCGTGATGGAGCCGCCAAGAGTTGGCGATGGCTGGGCGGACGTGGACGATGCGTTTTCCTAGTCGTTCATGGACTTCCACGTAAGAAAAACTACATTAACGGTTTGTCCTTGTGGTATAAATTCCCTGTGAATCACTCCTTTTGAATTAAAAAAAGCAGATGAGCATGCTTTTCAAGCCATCACGCAGCGTGACAAGGGCACTTTGCAGAGGTTACGAAAACAAGCGATCTACACTTCACTACGGCTAAAAGCCGACTACCGTTGGCTTCCTGCCTTTCCTTAGACCTCTGTCCACTAACAACATGCAAAAAAACACCGGCGGTCTGTTCATCTGTCCGACAAAAAATCAGTCCGACTACTTCAAGGACAGACCGTGTAGGCACAAAAATATTACTTTTCATATTCGGCCATGTCAAATCTTAAAATCGGATACTTCATCTTGCCTAATATCAGATATCCGGTTGTGCCAAAATATTCCTACCTAATCAAAGATTAATATATATAAAATAATAATAATATATATAAAATAATTGGATAATAATTATAAAGGTGAAACAAAAGACGTTTTGTTTTGTTTTATTTTATATGCACATAGCCCCGTAATATCAGGTATAACAAAAATAGAGTTTGGGGCCTTATATCGGATATCCGATTGTTGGCAATCTTTTGGAAAAGCATGATTTCTGTCACTTTTTGTAAAGCACAATATAATACAAAAAAGTCAAACGTAATGTGTAAAAAAATTATAAGCATCTTGTGTTGTACATGATATATAGATCAGCAAAATGTAAAATTTAAAGGTCTTAACAATTGTTTTCTTTTTTTTTCAATTTCAAACAAAAGTATCCGATATATGGTGCCTCTCCCCTAATGTTGTATACTGTACGTTGGGTTTTGTTAAGGTCAAACTTCTACTAAACTATTCAAGTTTGTACAATTCATATGCTTAACATTAACGTTTGTTGAGGATAATTTGTTAGAAGACCTTTTGAAAGTGACAATTCACAAAATATTATAGTAATGTTTACTTATAGCGAAGACGTAACTCATTTGCAGTTGAAGCACTACGGCTTAGTAGTTTTCAGTACTGCCGTACGCCTTCAGCTCTTATAGGACACACACGACTATATGCATGTAGCAGGTCGTATCATATAATATGGTACAAATGACTATTATCTGGTACAAAGCTATGGCGATGCACCGAGAATCTATTCAAGCAATGATTCTTATTATCAAAGATAAGACCTGGGCAAAATTTCAGCTCAATCGGCAATAACAGTTATTCAGAAGTACAGCCGGAATTAATTTTGTCTGTTGTGCCAAATCTGCGACGAAGATGGTACGTGCCCTCTATAGCGTAGTGGTAGCACGCGTAGGCACGCGTAGGCAGATGATAGGCAGGTAGGTTCCAGTTCGATTTCCATGTGTGGGCAAAATATTTTCTTCGAAATAAATCATTACAGGAGGTCAGGGAATGACAAATTATTTTTAACAAATCATTGAGGTAGCACCCTCAGTTGAGTCTTTTATTTTAGTTTGGATTTATGGAATATTCTATGCATTCAGTAGACGGGCATTGGTGCCTTGAACCAACACGTATGCAGTGTATGAAAAATAATCGAATACCCTACTAAATATGCACATAGCATGTCGTATCTTATAGTATGGTAAAAATCCCTGTGGAAGTTGTCGCAAATCACAAGCAACATTCAAATCAATGTATATATACTTTTGTCCTGTTCACTATTAGAATGATGGGGGAATACATATATGATATTGTCCGGGAATATCCATTTTTTTAAACACACCATATTATATAGCATTGAACTATCAGCGTATGCTTGTAAGATTGTTGGTTGCGGTTAACATGGTTGCATAACTCATGCAACTGCAAAATATCAATAAGCAGTACTATACTTTTGACAGTAACTATGGAATATTATTGTACCCTCACGGAAATATAAAATATAGTTAAAATTGGTTGAAAACACTATACATTTCTCTCAGTGCAATATTCACTGATATAGGAGAGAACGCAACAATCAAGCTCAACTAACTAGACGTGTTTAGGGGGGCACGAACACGTGCAGGAAGAACTAGAGACCAAAAGTATACACTTGTGGCGTGGCTGATGTGAGATAGCACATCGACCGGATAGTTCGAGTCAAGCATGTGTACATCTTGATTCAATTAACATGTCATATTCTTATAAATTGGGGCGAAAGGGCATCACGAGGCAAGCCTATGGTAACGAAATATTCAAAAAAAAAAATGTACATACCATAGTGTACTATTTTAATGTATAAAAAAATGGAAAGACGGAATGAACCTTCGGTTGTTACAGTCCCACATTGTCGCGCACGAGGGGTTTTTACGTTTGAAAAGTAAATTATGTAATACGTTGGAAGGCAAGAGTGTAATCGTACAATGGAATCTGTACCTTATCCGAATACTATCGTCAGCTGGCGTTTTCGTTTTTGAATGTGTAAACTCATTTTGTGAGTAGAAAAGGCTGGCACAAGCAAGGGGACAATGAGTATCAGAAAGTGACTCACACCAACTTGTAATTCCTTCCCCCAAATTGCATGGATTGCTCCGCACAGCTTACACATTAATTTGGTTGTGGCAAACACTACACTACATTGTTGATCACTTTTTTTGTATTGCAAAGTTAGTTGTGTGTTTGATAACAGTGGTATTGGTAACATAATGCAAGTATTGTAGGGATGAATTTGTGACAAGATATATTGATCTGTGTAAGGTCGTGCTTATTGTTTCAACAATACGCACATTTATTCATCATGATTATTGAAAATTGTGGGTGAAGAAATAATGGCGCGTTCGTAGAGCCCATTGAGTGGCAAAAATCAAATATACGAATACATCGCTGCAAAAATATCCTACTTCACCGATTCATATGATGGTATAAACTATTTTGCATTCAACGGCAGCTCATGTGTGCTTTCTTTCGCAGCCAGCAATGTACATATGTGCTTACCCTCGACAACTTCTTTTTTTATTATCTGTTTTTCTTATACGTAACTCTACGTGTACTTTTTACTGTTATTTTACTAATTCGATTTCTTCTGACTATTGACCGATGTGGTTATGTACGGTCGCCGTTCTGTTGGACACGCCAGCGTCTCACTGTCATCCCAATCTCGTGATTTTTGGCCCACCGGCTGTAACATATTTTTCCATATGGCGATTGTCGCTGTAACCGAAAAATGAGAAAATATACCGTAAAGATGTACCGCATAATAGAAAGTGATAACAACAGAATTCCAAAGATTCACAGCAAACTCAGCAATAGGTGAACATATTATATATTCGTTATTTTCAATGTATTAAAAATTTTCAGCAATTGATCATCTATTTTCCAAATATGCATATGGATGATTTTTTTCTACAGTTTCAGCGATCACCTATCCAGGTTTTGGCCCAGGCCAAAGCTATTTGACATGGGGTTGATGCACCCACACACCGAGCACTCGTCCACTACTGTCGTTTAGATACATAAATACATGTGTACAACAAATTTTTATTTGATGAAAAGCGGGTCTTAATTTTGCACCATTCTTTGTACCACATCGAAATAAACTTTCTTCAAGTGAAGGTAACTTTGTCGCAAGATCCTATCATTTAATTATCTCTTGTACACCTCTCGTAGAAAAGTGAAATAAGCAGAATGTATGTGTTGTTTTTTTTTTTCAAATTGCTCTTTAATTCGTCAATGAAAAGTTAACGATTTGGTAACCGAGAGAGCATCTTACGAAACATCGAGACAGAAAAACAGGAACTGCTTTTGTGCACTTGTGCTTTAAATAACAAGTACACTCTTAAGGAGTTTTCTCATTTTAGGCGCAAAAAAAGCTATTTTCATGAACTTTTTTGATAGGTTTATCTTATAGATATTGATATAAAAGTTGTTACTCTTAATAAATACACTTTCGAAATACATTACATTTTTTTAAATTCTAGTCACTATCTGTAGACGCGAATGGTAGTTAAAAAAAGTCCTAAAAAAATTGTAGGTCTGCGCTGTTCGTGAAATCTCGGAGATGGATAATCGGAAACAAAAATATTAAACGGTTTTAGATTCAGTATGTTAATGGCTACAGCGCATATCATACGATTTTTTACATATGCAAGAATAACAAAATGACGGAAATTTTTCGAAAAAACAAAAAAGATCGTTTTTTTCACCGCTTTTGGAAAAAAAATAGTAAATATGAAAATTTTAAAAAGTCTTTGATATGCGTTATAGCTATAGTTGTAAATAATAAGCGGTTAAAATTTCATAAGGATCGGTTTAGTAGTTCATAAGGATCGGTAGTTTGAAAGATTTTATCAACAAGCGGTCGAAAAACGTTGTTTCGAAAAAAACGCGGTTAAAGTTTGTTTGGGTTATATAAATACATAAAAAAACATTTTTTAATGCATTTCAAAAGTGTATTTATTAAGTGTAACAACTTTCATATCAATACCTATAATATAAACCTATCAAAAAAATGCATGAAAATGCCCTTTTTTAGCGTCCAAAGTGAGAAGACCCCCCAATAATAAAAAATCGGTTCGTATGACCCGATATAAAACTTGTTATCGATAAACATGTCAAATGTCGTGAAACATAACGCACGAAAAGGCGTACATTCAATTACATCGTTGACTTCTTCGTGCTGCCAACATTTTCTATTTTTTGTAAGTATTTGTACTTCCATCGGGATAATATAAATATTTGGAAGAATTCAACTGTACTCAAGAGATTCATCACAGAAACGGTGAAACGAAACTGTTGTGAGGAAGTTATCATTGAATTAAAAAAATACGGTGTTTCGTTATCCAACCTTCCAAATATTTTTTTTTATTGTCTAATCGGAATTCAATGATATTAATAATTAAAGCAATCATTTAGTATTGGTTTTGAAAATACGAATAGTCTTATGAATATTGCATTTAAGAGTGTAAACTCGAATTTGAATTCAATTACCGAAAACTAACCTCGGGCATTAGCAATTTGACTCAGATGAAAACAATCTTTCGATAGGTAACGCCAATCAGTGCTACCGTCTGGTCCCATCGGAAACGTAATATTCGTGGCGAACGGCTGTGCGACCACTGCAAATTCTTCCGTTTGAAATTCTGCATAACTGGCAACTTCCTCATCAATTCGTTGCCAACTATTCAATAAAGTAAATACTTATAAAATGTTTCAAATTGCTTCCATTGATTCGAGACGATAATAGAACGGAATCATTCATATTTTACTTATATTAATATAAACGCAAAGCAATTAAATATATAATGAATAATGGATGAGATGTTTCTTAAATGATCATTAAAATTTGTTTTATTCTTTTGGTATTACTCAGTCGTAATTTTTAAATGAAATTGCTCATTCGAGCTTGTTCGTAAAGATGATTCGGATTATTTTGTTGTCGTTCCTTACGCTTTCATTATTGAGGAAAATTCATCTCTCTGTGAAATCCAGTGATAACCTAAAAGACAAGAACACTCAAAATCCGTGGTTATCATGCATGTAAACGATTTTCCACGCAACTCCGCTAACAGTGCTACGTTCGGCGGCGGAATTATCGAGATCAACGTCCTTGGCAAATGTTTTTTCAATATTCTCAGTGTCTTGATCAAATCGTTTTTGTGGTTTTTGAGAACACTCCACGGACCTGAGGATATCCAGCACATATCGCTACAAAAGTCGTTGGCCCCCATCAGAATGCTAATTAGCTAAAAAAAAGAAGTTGGGAAGAATTAATACTTTTGTAAACCTTGGAAGCTCAATGCCGTAACATCTTAGTTTCAGCAAAATGACCAACTGTATCTCGGAATCAATTCCGCTATATAGATAAGCTGAATGTAATCTCACGATTAGATTAAAATTCGCGAGGGAAATTGAGGTTTCCATATATTAAACATATTATACACGATAAACATTGTTTAAGGTTCACTAATTAAATATTTTCTAAATATTTATACTTTTTAACCGGTTAAATAACAATGAATATACAATGGCGCGGAAAAGTTTCAGGATACCTTATTTTTCATGTATATATTACATAGAAACACGACGGTGACGAAATGAAAACGAGTGATAACAACACGTATTCACTGATATTTAAAAACAATTAATTGTATATATTTTTATTGCTCTTGAATTATTGATTGTTTAACATTTTTCAACTCATGATTGTGCAAAAATATCGGGCCGCATACCATTTTCGCGTATATGGAAAGTAACAAGAAATTGTGAAAATGAGAACACATCATGTAAGCGGTCTTTTCACTTTACTGTTCGTCTATCTATTTGACGTCGTTTGGAAAAGTTTGGCAGGGATCTGAGGGGATCGTCTTCCCCTCAAATTTTCTGAATTTGAGAAAAAAAAACTAGATCGGCGGATGATAAGCCAATCTACATTTTTTTTCTCAAATTCAGAAAATTTGACGGGAAGACAGCTGTTCGTCTATCTATTTGACGTCGTTTGGCAAAGTTTGGCAGGGATCTGAACAGCCGTTTTCGAGATTTTTGGGAATCTATAATTGTTCTACCATACCGACTGCGATGAGGTATCATTCCCTCTTAAGGGGCTATACCAGTGTGACACTTAAACAAATCTATTTTTTTGCCTTTTTCTCTATCATTTTATCTTGCAAAAATCGATAGTTTAATCTTTAAAGGCGTTTTTCTCGAAATTACATTTTTCAAGTTTGCTGACATTGTAACTCAAAAAGCAATTATCCAATTGACTTGAAATTTGAACTCAGTACTCTTGAATATATTTACCCTACAATGACGTACGATATTTTTGTTTGGATGAAAATTGACGATTTGGCATTGAAAAACACGACCATTTTATAGGCAAGAAAACAGACTTTTTTCATAACTACGCCATTTTGTTAATTTTCGATATTTTCGAAAATCCTACGTCATTGTACAGGAAATATCTTCCAATTTAACGTCATTTTCCCCTTTTTCGGTTTCAGCTACTCATTCGGCCGGAATCAGGTCAGCAGTGAAGGAACTTTTTTTGGCGCCTCCGAAGGCAGCGCGTAAGTCGCTTGAATCTCAATATTTTTCTATGAAAAAATTATGTAATATAAGTCACATATAGCCAAATAAATTCTTAATTTTCCGAAACATTTAATTCAGTGCTTTTCTTCCGAAAAATTCTCGAAAATCACCCAAATTTTCAGCGTTCACACTGGTATAGCCCCTTAAGGCGTTACGCCACAGTTACAGGTATAAAATCATGTGCGAATTTAACAATTTTTTTTCGTATGAAAAAGTGATTTACTCATAAAATTTATTACACATCTATTTAGTATGAATATCAAGCTGTCAGAAAATACATTTTTTTTCGATGTAGAAAATGGGCCACTACTTGAAACTTCTCGAAACAGCTTCTATCCAATTGGCGTAACAAATAACTTCAACAATTTTCACTCGATTTACTTCAAATTTAAAAGTTATGTTCCTAATTGCATTTCGCAGAGAAGTACGTACGAAATTTCTGATTAACCGAATACTTTTCATTTTATGAGCAGTTTACAAGTAATACAGTCGTGCTGTATATTGGAATCGGAAAAAATTAGAAGAAGTCTAGTTTTTTGACAGGTGATTTTGTAGGTGCCACGGGTGCTAAAACCAAGTTTGCCTAAAAATCGGGGGGTAGGGTTTTTTTAGGGAATGGGGGTGGATTAATGCCAAACTACAACCCCCACGAGGTCGGCGCCGGGAGACAAAATGGTCAGAAAAATCCGGGTTTTATTTTTGTCCATAGCGCCGAAGTCGTGAAAGTTTATTTTGAGGGTGAAAAAGTGGGGTGAAATTTTGAAAAATCAGTTTTCATTCGATAACTTTTTAGGACAAATTCATACAATTTTTGTTCAAATGAAAACGTTGTAGCCCTTGAAAAGACGCGTCGATCGAGTATTCGATCAACCCTCTCTAATAATATCTTTACCCCCAAAAGAATTGTTAAAGAATTAACAAAAAAATTGTTTATTGAATAACTAAAAAACAATCGATTTTTCGGGGATGGTTCAAATGTACGAAACATAGAGAATAATTTTCTATATATTTTCGTTCCTAAGCACAACTTTTGAATTTAGCTTCTTCGAACCCCTCTTAGGGGTTGAAAATTCAAAATGAAATTCTGGGAAAAGTATTGACCGAAACTAAAGAGATACGAGTTTGGCGCTGTGGACAAAAATGTAGCTGAGGGTTCAAGCTACAAATTCTTCCACGGCGGCGAATTCGTGCCGTCAATAGTTTTCCCAGAATTTCATTCTGAATGTTCAACCCCCGAGAGGGGTTGGAAAATCAAAATTCAAGCGTGGTCCATAGCAACGAAAATATGGAGAAAATTATTCTCTACATTTCGTACATTTGAAACATACTCGAAAAACCGATTGTTTTTGACTTATTCAATAAACTATTTTTTGTTTTGTTTTTTAACCATTTTTTGGGGGTGAAGATATTATCGGAAAGTGATGATCGAATACTCGATCGACGCGTCTTTTCAAGGGCTACAACGTTCCCATTTAAACAAAAAACGTACGATTTTTTTCTAAAGAGTTCTTGAATTTAAACCGATTTTTCAAAATTTCACCCCACTTTTCCACCCTCAAAATGAACTTCCACGACTTCGGCGCTGTGGACAAAACTAAAGCCCGGATTTTTCTGAACATTTCGTCTCACGGCGCCGACCTCGTAGGGGTTGTAGTTTGGCATTAATCTACCCCCATCCCCTTTCATCCCCTAAAAAAGAACCCTACACCCCGATTTTTAGGCAAACTTGGATTTAGCACCCGAGGCACCTTCAAATTCACCTGTCAAAAAACTAGCCTTCTTCTAATTTTCTCCGATTCCGGGTTTTTTCAGCGACACAATATTTTTTTAAATTCCGTACGTACTTCTCTAGGTATTTTAATGTAAATTGAGAAGAATTTTTGTTTTTTGTTGTAGGTAAAAAATTGTGGATGCTGAATGTCACGCCGCGGAACGCCTAAAAACAAAAGATAAAAGAAATCTAACAGCTTGATATTTATACTAAATAGATGTGTAATTAATGTTATCAGTGAATCATTTTTCATACAAAAAATTGTTAAATTCGCACATGACTTTATACCCGTTACTGTGGCCTAAGGCCTTGGAGAAAAAAAATGTAGATTGGCTTATGATAAGGCAATCTACGTTTTTTTCTCAAATTCCGAAAATTTCAGGGGCAAACAGCTGTTCGTCTATCTATTCGACGTCGTTTGGCAAAGTGTCGACGGGATCTGAAGAGCCGTTTCAGATATTTTTGGGTATCTATAATTGTTCTACCATACCGACCGCGATGAGGTGTTATTCCGTCTTAACAATCGGTGGCCCCATTATTGACGTCACGGAGAGCAGCCCACCATGCGGCGCTAGTAGTCACCCGTGTTACTCCCAGTCCGCAAAACGCCTCGTCGCATTGTTTCATCATTTCTAATCTCCGCAACCTTTACATTTTCTTTGGTTTTCTCCGTTTTCTCGATCTCAATGTTTTACTGGAAAGTGTCGAAATTTTAGAAGGGGTTCTGCAGTTTGGCGTAAAAACAAGTCGATTTGATGTAAAGGAAAAGTGATTAAATAAAAAACACTTTCGGTATTATTTGTTTTTATATTTAACAATGCCTGCGTGCATCGTTCGTGGTTGCACATCGGGTTTGTAATTTTTTTTTGGACGAGCGATTTGTCGGGTCATCGCAATTCGGCACGGGTTTATGATTCTATATTGGACGATGTGTATCAGCACGAAAAATTCTCTTTCTCGTGTAAGGAACACGCCGATAATGTTCTTTTGTACATAATTTAATGTTACGTAACGATGCGAAAGCAGCAATATTCTGCACGTCTCAACGCTAAGCCAAAAAACGATAATCTGGATAAGAACAAATTATCCAAGTAGTGTTTGACGTAATGAAAGATTAATTTTAAATTAAATAAGTGTTATTTGTTTACGTTCAATAAATATTTGTATAATACAATAATACTTCGATATGTGTAAATATCCTATCCCCTCTCTTGTAAAAATGTAGTCTGGAATTGTAATGTATTAATAATGAATAATCCAAACGCGTCGTATGCGTCGAATGCAGACGCTGCGCGACCGGTGGGGGGTAACGCAGGCGACACCTAGCGCCCCTCGTAAAGAGGGTCAATAGGGTGGCACGATATTCGAGGAGTGTCACCCCTATGGTAGAAACCCTCCTTCTATCGCAACAGTGGCCGGTTACCAAACATTATAAGGAGGTACATGTAAAATAAAAAAAAAATGTTCGAACCATACAAAATCCCCAAAAGTAAAAACTGGCAAAAAGAAAAAAGAAATATCAGAAACTAGAGAAGCAAAGAAAATATAAAAAATACCAGAACTATTTGAAGTTAAAAAATGAACCCTAGAAATCTATTACACCTGCAACAAAATGAACTGTGGAAAAACAAAAAATGAATCTACGATGCTCTGTGTCTATCTCAATATTTGACGCACATCCGAGGGGACCCGCGCCCACACTAATGTTTTACGCACCCCACCATTCCACACGCACATCGGAAGTGCCCTGCGCTCACACCAGTGTTCTACGACCCCACGATTCCACACGCATCATTTTAGGGGATCTCTTAAAATATTAAAAGGAAGGTGGATGCCAAATTTTGTATCGAAATTCGGTTTCCGCTTTTCGAAAGCTTATCCTTCGTTCTTCGTGGAAATTTTTTCCACTTATGTCCCAAATGGTTCCACAATTCCATCTTGTTGGAATGATTTTTTGTTCCAACACGATGTTTCAGGTATTGCTACAACTGTTAAATAGGATAAAAATGCAGTGACTGCGATGACTATTAAAAAAGGCGGGGTAAGGTTCCGAACCCCCCCGATCGACCTGAAATGTTGCACAAACCTTCCTTCAATATTTTAAGGCAACCCTAAAAGGGATTTTTGGGGAAGCGCAATAGTTTTTGGGTTTGTTTGGGTATTTTTGTGTGGACAAAACGGAGCGCGATAACATAGAGAGGTATGAACGGAGGCGTAGCAGATATAGATATAGTCGGCACCCGTTAAAAAAAAATTAAAAATTCAATATCGCGAAAACTATTGCGAGTCGCAAAAAATCTCTTTAGGGGTTGCCTTAAAATAAAAGGAATTAAAAGAAAGGTTTGTGCAAAATTTTAGCTCGATCGGTGGAGAGAGGGGGTTGGAACCATGACCTTAAAAAACATTAAAATTCAATATATCGAACACTATAGCGAGTGGCCAAAAATCTCTTTAGGGCTTGCCTTAAAATATTAAAACAAAGGTTTGTGCAAAATTTATGCTCTATCGGGGGGGGGGGGGGGGGGGGGGGGGGCTCATCCAAAAAGCGCACTTTTCGGCTTTAAAGAAATTTCTTTACTAGACACGAATCATGTTCGTGGTCAGTATCATTTTGAAATCCCACCCCGCGGCATATTTTTCGTTGCAAATGGGAGCATATGGTTTTGCAATACATTCCCATACATCGTCGTGTTCATATTACGGTGAATTTCCACCATCGGATTAACGCCGTCCTCTGGAAATGCTCCCTAAACTTTATTGTTCCCGCCACTGTGTTTTACGGTAAGAATTTGGTATTTTACATTGTACCTGGTACCTGTGGACGTTTACGTACACCCGAACAATTGAAATTTGGATTCGTCGGAATAAAACACTTGCCGCCAATCCGACGCTGTCCAATGCTGATATTTTTAGCTAAGTCTAATCTAGCCTTTTTATTTTTAGGTTTATTAGTGGTTTTTTGGACCAAAACGTCCAATCAGACCTACAGTCTTCAGACATCGAAATACGGTGCTCCGAATAACGTTAGCAAGATTTTCACTTCGTAGTTTTCGTGATGTGTCTGCTGCAATTTTTCGCCGATTTACGGCGCAGTTGATTTTTTAAAATGATTTTGCAATAATTTTCCTTTTTGCGTTTTTTATGCGTTCCAAATTCTTTCGCGGTCTACTACTCCGATTTTTGTCATACAACAAACTTGTCTATGTTCAGCAGTAATACGCTTAAGGCATCAGGCCATCATATAAGTTGAACAAAAAATATATTTTTTTTAATAAACCCTGAACTGTTAAGAACAATTTAAGCCATAGTACGTATTGAAAAACGCAAAATTGACCAAGTCACAGTTATTTTTCGGCAGGAAGGTTGAGCCGCTGCGGGCGTGCGACCGTGCGGTTCGATCCATGTTTATAACTCGCATGGTTTAGCTCACGCAGCTGCCCTGCGTTATCTCGAAACTACATTTTTTGAGCTGGTACTATCGAAATATCGGAAACTATCGGTCCGATTGCTTTCAAATTTTTTACACAATACTTTTAGATACATTATCTCAAATGTCACGTAGGATTTTTGCGATAACTTGATTAGTTTTCGATTTATTATTGTTTTTGCTCGAAAAATTTCGATGAAAAATACACATTTTTTTCTTCGGCTGACCATAATTTTTTTAATGGTCGATAAAAAAACCGCTACGCTACATTGTAGCGACACTACTCACGAATGAGCTGATTTTTTTTCTGATGTGACATGACCGGTTAAGGAGGTTGGAGCGTTAGCCACAATCCAAGGTTAAATTTAATTTAAAAAAAATACATGTTATTGTTTACACTATACTGAGTCTTTACGAATTTTTTTAACTTTTTTCACCATGGAACACCAGAGATAAAAAAATAGTTTAATGTATGTAATTTAACGTGCGGGCAAGACTTTCGCACTAAAGGTTATGTAATTTTTATTGTTATCTAGCACCAAGATAAACCATTTCTACCAACGTATTAACGCAAACTGAACCTTTGTGAAAATTTAGAAAAAAAAAATCCTCATCTTGCCCATCGTAAACCATGGGCCAATAATCTCGTGACGTAAACATGAATAGGCATAATTATGAATTACTCAAAATTTCATTGTGAATTGTATAAAACATTCGTTGTCGTAGTTTTTTTCATAATAATCATCGATAATGTTATGCTTTTTTCAAGTTGGTAGTAACAGAAAAGTTTTTCTACTTTACGTAATAAAAATGTTAAAATGCATAATTTTGCCCTTTAGTAATATATTTTTAAAAATTGGCATATATAGAATGAATCTGTACCTCGTATGCATTTTTTGAGGTTCATTGAAAAAAAAAATGAAGAAACCCTCATTTGACTCAACTGAATCGCTCCAACAGCTGGGACAATGACCGCGCGTATCATGCGGAGGGCCTCGGCGGCAATGTGCATAACGGCCGTTTTTTGATATTTTAAACGGAAATTTATTAATTTTATTCTTAAAGCCCTTTCTGACGTTGTGTAAAAAAATGAAAATATTCCGGCTCATACTTTCGAGTTTATCATTTTTTTATTTCTAAATATACCCATTTTTCGATCGGCCAAGCTGGCCAGGCGCCTTAAGGTAATCCTATCGCCAGGCTTCAATCCATAGGATTTACATAATTTTTTTGAGCTTACTAAATATATCAACAATTGTCTCTGTAAAATTTCAGGGGCGGTTATAAACCTAAATGCAGAGAAAAAAATATTAAAATTGCGTGTTGTTGTGAAGGAATTCCGAGACGACATGCAAAAACCCAATTTCCGGTCGCTACAAAAGTGTATATAATAGTAGGAATCCGTCAGATTCTTAAAAATAATCAGATTTACATACTTAACACTTGTAGTAATCCGATGCTCTCAAGAAAAATTACACTTATTGACCTAATTTTTATGTAATTTCAAGTTTAATTTGACGTTCCGTTATTAGATTTATTACCATTTGCATGGAGACTAGATACCAGGAGACCAAGCTGCAACGCCACTGAAAAAAGCGTCCTCGAAAATGCCTCCAACATAAATGGCGCTGGGGTGCTGCGGGCCCTATGTATAGTAATATATTGCTCGACAACGTGAAAGTGATCGGATGAGTTTCTAACCTCACGACAAACCGAGCTTGACAGCAAACGTCAAAATTTCGAGCGTTCAAGGCTCGGTAATTTCTCCATGACCATTTAAAGAAAACTCATCTGAAAGCGAGAAAAGGGGAGTCTTTTGTCTGAGTATACTAAATATTTCGACTGAAAACTTTGTCACCCACAGAGTAACTTATTCAATAATTGATGACAAAATAAATGTCCTTGTTCACTGAGAGTCTGGATAGAAATTAGTATTTTATTTCATTATAAATGTTACGAATAATATACCGTATTCGATAATTAAAAACTATCATCAGTATTTCATTCTTGAAATTTAATTTCAGTGTGCAATATGGTGAAAGTGTGCGGAGATCAGATTGCAAGACTGGTCAGTACGAACACCGAACTCGGCGGCGCATTTTCGTATTACGGCAGCATGCGGCCTTCGTACTCCGAAGGTAAATATATTTTGGAGATAAATTGATGTTGAAGTTTTTGGTTAAGAAACTATCTCTACGTGTATAGTTGAAAATTTTATTTGATTTTATAGTGCAATAACAGGCTTTCTGAGTGGAAGCGAGCAGTCAACTATAATCTCAACAAAATATACTAAATATGATACTTTTTTTTTGAAGCCGACATCTTGTCAATTTCGACTTCTAAAAAACTCCATAGCAAGAAAGCGGCTTTCATACTGATTAATAATATTTTTACAAATTTTGTTTCAGATCATATTTACGGCCATAACCGTGTACACCAAGAGAACACCCTTTTTCAAAAGACATTTTCAACCGTTAAAAAAATGTAACAGAAATGTAGATAAACGTTACAAAATTTATTTTCTGTTCTTTATGAGTGCTTTGATTTGACGTAAATAATCAGACTGATTAGCGTGTTTTAACCATTGAAAATTAAATAGCAAAAATCAACTATTTTTTGACTCGTTACACTGTAATAATCTCTCAAAATTCACAGCACACTCTCCAAAATATCAATAATAGGCCATATGAAAAATAATGAGTTGCGAAAATTATGTTAACGATTTTATAGATGGATATAATTGTACATTTTTTAAAAATAATTGACTAATTTTTAAAATATAATTTGGTATAATTTTAACTTTTTATATGAAAATTATTAGGTAACGTTAAGAAGGAAGATTTTTTTGTAATTACCTATGTGATTGGCGATTTAGAAATTGAATTATGTCTGCAGACTCAAGTTTGGTCATACATATTCGATTTGTACTCTGAAAAACTACACACGAATAAAAAACTACACTCTATCTGTACTGTATGCGTATTAATCAAATACCGTATCACTTTGTCTTAAATTTTATAACTCTGACACTTAAGGGGGGTAAGGTATTAATTTTTTTTAATGAATGCATAATATCTCAAGAATACTGTTTAAACATTTCAAGTCGATCGGAGCATAATTGACGGAGTTATGAGTATTTGAGCGTCCGTTGCTCCAGGCAGGGTTTTTATAGATTTTTTTATAGCTTTTATAGAGCAGAGGAGCAAGCGGCGCACGACAGTAAAGAAGGAAGAGTTTTGCATCGACAAATGCAAAAAGATGCTCTAGATCATGTTGACGGAACCTTTTTCCTCTACGGACCTGGCATCAATGACTCTGTGTGAGTATACAAAAATTATCGAGTTTTATTTTGAGTTTTTCAGTGTGCAAACCTTTAAAGCGTTTTTCTGAAACTTGTCATCTTTGATGTCCGTGTACGCCATAACTCAAAATCTACTGGACCAATCGTTATGCAATTTTGTACAGTACTTCTTCACATAATTCACCAGGTATTGTCGAGCGCTTTTTTGTTTATTTTTCTTAATAATTCTTAATTTTACAACAACAAATTGACCAATTTTTTTAGCGAAAATAGGTTTTTTGGCTCCCAAGTGCTACGAAAAATTGAAAAAAAACAATCCTCTCGTGGTTACCTCGAGAAACATCTCCTTTAAAAAATGCATTTTTATTTTATTTTTTTCAGATGATTCTGTTGCATGTTATGATGTACACCGCAAAACAACTTTTTTCGAGGCGCCTCCGAAGATTCACTGTCACTCGCCCAATTTTCAATATTTTGCAATGAAAATTTAGGAAAGTATTGTTCAAATGTTGCATTATTATATGGAAATTGACTGAATAAACGAACACTATCTGTATCGCCAAAAATAAATCTTAAAAACATGCCTTTTTTCCACCGAATTGACCTTACCCCGCCCTTAAAGATGAATGAAAGGTACATCAGCTGTGAACCGTCTTCATCCGACCTATGTTTTGCGACAGCAAGGCATACAAGTGGTCCGGAGCACCCCAGTGCCATCTATCTCGGATACCGTTTTAGGGACGAGTTGAAAGGCCAAGTGTGGTCTCCTGTATCTAGTCTCCATGACCATTTGCTACCAGGAGACGTGACAGCAAGGCAACTGTAGGACTGTAGTCCTAACCTCATCTCAGTCATTCGAATTTCCACACATATTTCATTTTTAACCGACATATTTCGTCGACACAAAGTTTCCACGCTTCTTACCAGTCGTGGCCCGAATACAACCCGGGAAAAAAAGTTCATGCCTGAGTGGATATGTTCATATATGTTTTAGATATTGTCATATATGTTTCAGATATCGTCATATATGATTCAGATATTGTCATATATGTATCAGATATATTTATATCTGACATTTTACAGTATCATATATGATTAGGTCTGATCATATTCCACATCACATATGCTTAAAGAAGATCATATCTGATCACATATCCCGGGGAAAATGGTCATATCTGAGCAGATATGCTCATGTAGATGTTTATCTGCAACATAAATGAATCTGATCTGATCATGCATGGTCAAAGATGAACATACATGTATTTTTATGCGCTCAGGGGTAGCTCTATATCTGGTCAGATATAATCGCGCATAAGTAAATATGTGCAGATATGAATTTGTAGCTGAATATGTCTGCCCATATGTGGTCATGTCTAACCAGATATAGTACAATTCACGACTACATTCGAGCTCACACATGAATAGACTTGAATATGTGCGCGCATGCATGAACATATCCAACCAGGTATGGATGAATACGCAACCGAACCCAACTCGTGCATGATCAGGTCTGAAAATATTTGCCCATGTACGATTGTATCTGCCCAGATATGGAACTATACTCGAATTCATCCAATTGGATCTACCAGGTGTGTAAGTATGAAACCGGAATTTTTGTACAGAAAAAACACGTTTATTGTAATGATATGATACAAAGTATCATATCATTACCGTAGGTACATCCGCCAGTTGTTGTTGTGTTTGAGCGTCGTCTTCGTCCAACAAGGCTTGCAGGTCAGCGTCTTCAAACTTTTTCGGTGGTCTTCCACGTTCTTCGTTCCTCACGTCAAAATCGCCACTTTTGAACGGTTTGAACCACTCGAAACACTGTGTTTTACCAAGAGCATGCTCCCCAAACGCCTCCACAAGCATTCGATGCGATTCGGCTGCGGTTTTCTTCAGATGAAAACAGAAAAGTAGTGCTGTCGGCAAATCGTTATTTGTTGGCACAAAACTCGACATGTTTATCTCTAATAAACTAATGCTACTGAATGAAACTCGTGTTATTGTGAGTTGGAAATCTTTGTCGGATGTCAATACAATAACAAGACACCGCTGACGTGATGTGTCGGTAACTGCATCGACATCTAGCGCCACCTATGGGCAAATTCCGGTTTCATACTTACACACCTGGTATATGATCATCGCTGAACATGCTTGCCCACGTGTGATCAGATCTAATCAAATATGAATCAATTGATTTATATTTCATCAATTGATTCATATTTGAACGTATTCATCCATACCTGGTTGGATATGTTCATGCATGCGCGCACATATTCAAGTCTATTCATGTGTGAGCTCGAATGTAGTCGTGAATTGTACTATATCTGGTTAGACATGACCACATATGGGCAGACATGTTCAGCTATAAATTCATATCTGCACATATTTACTTATGCGCGATCATATCTGACCAAATATAGAGCTACCCCTGAGCGCATAAAAATACATGTATGTTCATCTTTGACCATGCATGATCAGATCAGATTCATTTATGTTGCAGATAAACACCTACATGAGCATATCTGCTCAGATATGACCATTTTCCCCGGGATATGTGATCAGATATGATCTTCTTTAAGCATATGTGATGTGGAATATGATCAGACCTAATCATATATGATACTGTAAAATGTCAGATATAAATATATCTGATACATATATGATAATATCTGAATCATATATGACGATATCTGAAACATATATGACAATATCTGAAACATATATGAACATATCCACTCAGGCATGAACTTTTTTTCCCGGGTGGTCTGATATCGTCAAATCTCATCATACATGCTCTGATATCGTCAAATCTAATCATGTATGCTCTGATATGGCCATTTTTCTTATGCATGATTAGACAAGATCCAGATATGATCAATCATATCTGGATCATATATAATCCAGATATAATCAGATGTGATTTGGTCTGATAATTTTTTCTCGGGATGATCATACATGCTCAGATATAAGCATACATGATCTGTCATGACACTATATGAACAGATATAGCCAATTCTCTTGTCTGATCATATCTGATTCTACAGATATGCTCAGATATATGCATACATGATCTGTCATGACACTATATGAACAGATATGACCAAATCTTTTGTCTGATCATATCTGATTCTACAGATATGCTCAGATATAAGCATACATGATCTGTCATGACACTATATGAACAGATATGACCAAATCTCTTGTCTGATCATATCTGATTCTACAGATATGATTCAGATATGTTCAGATATGATCTTTTTTTCCCGGGAATGCTTTACATTTTCCGCACCTAATTCTGTTTTGACAGATCGACGTTGAAAAGCATGGTGGTTAAACTCGCCTGGTTGAGTAAAAAGATACGGAGATAGAACCGATGTTGCCAAATATCAAACCTAGAAATACTGCGCGAATCGTTGGAATAACTATTTTTCCATTTTTCTTATTAAATGTGAACATTCATTAAGGCCTTAGGCCACAGTAACGGGTATAAAATCGTGTGCGAATTTAACATTTTTTGCCGTACAAAAAAGTGATTCACTCAAAAAATGAATTACACATCTCTTTAGTATGAACATCGAGCTGTTAGAATTTTTTTTTTCTATGTACAAAATGGCCGACCACTAATATTTTCTTTTGTTATCTTTTTTTCGGCGCTCCGCGGCGTGACATTTAGCATTCGAATTTTTACCTAGAACAAAAAACGAAAATTCTCGTCAATTTACATTAGAATACCTAGAGAAGTACGTACGGAATTTAAAAAATATGGTTTTATTCAAAAGTTGTAGGCATTGGAACTTAAGAAATGAATTTTCAGTGAAAATTTCGTTATGACTGCTCATAAACTGCTCTTAAAATGAAAAGTTTCTATTAATCAGAAATTCCGTACGTACTTCTCTGCGAAATGCAATTAGGAACATAACTTTTAAATTTCAAGTAAATCGAGTGAAAATTGTTGAAGTTATTTGTCACGCCAATTGGAAAAAAGCTGTTTCGAGAAGTTTCGCGTAGTCGGCCATTTTGTACATCGAAAAAAAAAAATATATTTTCTAACAGCTTCGTATTCATCCTAAATAGATGTGTAATTAATTTTATCAATGGATCACTTTTTCATACGAAAAAAATGGTTAAATTCGCACATGATTTTATACCCATTACTGTGGCTTAAGGCCTTAAACAGTTTACCCATGGCAAATTTTAGTTATTACAAATTATGTTTCTTGCATATGTTTAAAAAATTAATTGTATAAGTCTCAAGCATGATCAGTGGTATGACTAGTGTGAAGCGATAGGATTACCTCAACTGAACGCCTTCTAATTGATAAAGTCCTCGCAATATCACGAGAAGTCTTTCCTTCTGAAGAAAGTTTTAACACGATTTCACGGATCTCAATATTCGTGTGCTTTGACATTGTGGCTGATTTTCCACTGTGAAGCATGTTTCGAGACTAATACGGAAGAAGCCGCAAACAAACCGTGCGTATGGAGCCGCGGCGAGCTAACTGCTCAATACTTTTGCACATCTACGAAACTCGTTCCACGAAGTACACAAAAAATACACCATGCAAAATAAAAGACGCTTTCACGCTATTACCCACATTCTAGCTATCTTAGATCTTTGAAACGATCAACGAGTAGATCAATTGAATACTTTATTAATTAACGGAAAAAATAGGATGTCCTAAAACTTGTGCACGGCACTGTACCTATGTAATTTATCAAATATATTGATTGAAAAATGTTTTGGTTCATTTGTTTATATTGATATTAAAGCGTACCTTCCAACTTTTTTCCACGTCGACATTACGATGGTTCTTAATTCGACGAATTAAATTTTCAGCCATGTATGGAAGATCTCGTGACATTGCTGCAATTTCGGCGACATTGAATGCTGAAGCTTTCTGATGCGTCAACGAATCGGATGGAGAATACCCAATCAAATTTGGATTAAATTCCTAGAACCACAGTCAATATAAGAATTTATAAGAAAAAAAACGAGTAAAGTCATTGAATACATTTAATATATTCGAGCTTAAAATAATTACCCATTTTCCAATTGTCCACTACCATGTGCTTAAAAAGTATGTTCGAATACAAATTGTTCAATGTTCTGTCGTCTTCATGCTACTATAGTTTTAAAGAGTTTTCCTCGCATGACATGATACAATAGATG
This sequence comes from Ophion obscuratus, assembly GCA_964007375.1. Taxonomy (NCBI): domain Eukaryota; kingdom Metazoa; phylum Arthropoda; class Insecta; order Hymenoptera; family Ichneumonidae; genus Ophion; species Ophion obscuratus. The sequence continues at coordinate 11,790,880 of OZ023316.1, read as the reverse complement.
GAATCAACTGCTTTGCACTTGGGTCGTTGCTACTCGTAAAACAAATGTCTAGCCGCCACACTCGTATACTATAAAGTATTTGAGTAACGACTTTCTAGCAAGTCTTAATGGAAATTTGGTCCTTTCCGCCATTATATTCCGAAACAATTATTTTTTGGCTGCTCTGGATAAATAATCCTATGTGTTCTGGTATTTTTTAATGAAGTCCTACATTTTTAATGACACTGAATGCTAAGTTTGCTATCAAATATCGTCATTAAGAAACGGTAACGGTATTTTGAATTTTGCAAACAGTTGGATATCAGCGTGCTTTTCGCACACTATACATTGCAATAAACTCCGTCGCAATAGACATTCGCGGAAGAGAGGCTGAGTTGAAATTCCGAACTTCTATGCTCCGACGGTTTAAAATTTCGAATTTTAATATTCCGCAATTCAAGATGGGGTCGGGTTGAAATTCCGAACTTTGAATGATCAGAACACTCAAAACTCCATAAGAATACTACTCCGAAAGAATCTTACACGGAAGACCAAAATGCCGAACATCTGAACACCGTCAAAATAATTCGGCTATGGAAGTTTTCAGTTCCAACATTTTCAATGAAACGACGAATCATTGCAAGATTTTTTTTTATCACTGCGTGATTTTGCGTCTATTTTGAAATTTGTCTAGATAATGTTACACGTTCTACATAATTTACAGATAACTGTGTAGACTTTCGCCGGCATGATCTTGACATGGGGGGCCGGGTTGAAATTCCGAACTTTGAATGCGCCGACGGTTTTAAATTCGTAATTTTAATGTTCCGAAATTACAAGCTTCGTCAATATTATGCCAGCGAAAGTCTACACAGTTGACTGTAAATGATGTAGAACGTATAACATTGTCTAAACAAATTTCAAAATTTACATAAAATCACTCCTTAATAAAAAAAATTCTTTAAATAATCCGTCGATTTATTGAAAATTTTGAAACTTAAAAAACTTCCATACCCGAATTGTTTTGAGGGTATTCAGATTTTCGGAGTTTTGGTCTTTCGTGTACAATTCTTTCGGAGTTTTGATCTTTTGGGGTAGTATTGTTTTAGAGTTTTGAGCATTCTAATCTTTCAAAGTTCGGAATTTCAACCCAGCCCCGATCAGATTTTCGGAGTTTTGGTTTTTTGGGTAAAATTTTTTCGGAGTGTTGATCTTTCGGGGTAGTATTCTTGCGGAGTTTTGAGCGTTCTGATCATTCTAAGTTTGGAATTTCAACCCGGCCCCGCGCAAGAATTATCTTGACCTCGACCGGTGAAATGTTATTCAATATACGGATGATCTTTAAGCATCGGAATATACGATCTTTTAGTTGAAGCTTATTTAACATTTAGCAAAGGCCAAGGGAAAGGCCATTCGAAAATTCCATTTGGAAACGGCCAAGATTATCTTACCTTGATAATATTTGGAATTGTGAGATAATCTCTCCACGTGGCTTGACCACCTCCGAGTGCTGTGACCCCACGGTTCTCGATCAACAGATGAAATATATTTGTGGCAAATACACCTGTTCCAGCCGTTAGCGAATCTCCCATTGCGCCGATAACGTCAATATCACCTGGTTTTAGTTCGTGCACCGATTTTGGTACATTTTTCGATCTACCTACTAATCGGAGAAAAAAAGATATTCAAACTTTTCTCGATTCACCTCTCGATTGTCCTTCTCTAGATTTCGATCGAACCTCTTTTCTATGGAGATTTGAAATGACGGCCTAATTTATTATTGCTCAAACCCAAACAAACCGCCACTGCCGATCAATCATACAAAAGGGTATTTTTTTACCGACCCAATCCACGTATCGTCTGCAGGTTGTTGCGTTTTTTTATGTAAACAGTGAATAACAACAAATAATCATGAAGTAATATAATATGTTAGTAAAATTCCGCGAACGAACTTGTAATGTTGCATGGAAAAGGCACATCGTTGGAAATTCGCTGTTGGACTCTTCTCTGATACCTTCCTTCTTGATGATATTCCTCATCGTCACCGGTCCTGCCTGACAAAAAATACCTTTGATAAGCTAATCAAGCGATTTCCAAATAATCTTTTGATTTACGTCGAATGAGAAGTACGAAAATTCAATATGATTAACGTCTATTGGAATCAATGATAAATTCATTGGAGCAAGATCGTTTCTAGTGACACTCATTAATTCGTCTCCGAGGTATTTAATTCGAATTAGAGTAATCATTAAACGGTGGAGTTAATTCAGTATGCCGTGAAAATTGGCTATTTTACGTTGATAATTTTGGAAAAATCTCATTTTTCAAGAACTTTCCATTGAATGTCGTCCTCGAACAAACCCAAAGAAATTTAACGCACCAAAAACACGGAACGCGATTTCCTTCGCCGCCCGATATATTTTTATGTTAATCACATTGTCTAGAAATGTTTTTTGTGCCATTATTGGCGGTGAAAATAGCAACACGACAGTGCAAAGTATTTGCATCACATCCATATCCAGTGACTAATGAGAATCTCGCCCCCAATAAAGCTCGCAAAATCGTCAATCTACGAAAGGTGGTTTAAATAAAATCGCCAAGGTAGGAAATGAATAGAAAAATCTTGAGCTATCGGTTCGTACGAAGATCGGTATAAAACTGAGAAGAATTGATGAGGCGAAACGTACCAACATCGATTAAAACGATGAAGGGGGGTATACGTAAATCTTAATAGGGAACCTTGAAAAAGATTATCTTGGCAACCTTGATCGTGAGTCGCGCACCAAACTACCAAACATCGCAAAGTGGTGGCACTGAAATAGTTGATCAAAGTCTATCGATGAGGTGAGAAGGAAAAACCATGTAAACACCCGAGTAGAAATATTGTCAGGCTGGCCTGACATTTGATCTCGGCCTGATCACGCTGTGGTACGGAGGCTTTATTTAAGTTGTGCCTTAATTTGCCCGATCCGGCCGGTTTCAGGCGATAGTCAGTCAACTGGATTTACGGTTACCCCCAGTCGCCTGATCCGGCCAGTTTCAGGTGATAGTCAGGCAAACGGATTTAAGGCTTGCACAAATTTGTTTGATCAGACTACCTTTAGGCGATGGTCAAGCAACCGGACTTACGGCTTGATTCAATTCACCTGATCCGGCTAGCTTCAAGTAATCATCAAGTAACTGGACCTATATACAGTTTGGCACCTTTTACACGCCTAACCTCTTATCAAACCCCAAACGAGCTATATACATTAGCGCGTCGTCAAAACGTCGAGACATATTCTCCACTCTATGTGTACATTTTTTTATTATTCCTAATATTTTATTTATTCCTAATAAATCTGTGATTTGGTTTCCTCTGTTCAAAAAACAATTTAGTTGAATCCACTGAATTTATCTTTTTAATTTTAATCAAGTAGAATTTTCGCAGAGAGAAATGCTACAAACACTCGGGAGCGTAGGGGCAGCGTGCGTATCTATAGATAGGTAGGTTCTAGGTTCGATCCCATGTGGATGCAGAAATATTTTCTTCGAAAAAATCCATTCAGAAGGCCCGGAAATGACGGATTGTTACATAATCATTATGATAGAACTCTGAATTAAGTATGTCAATTTATTTTGGATTTATGAAATATTCTATTGAATATTCTAAAAAATATATTTGAAACAAATAGGATCGTAGTAAAAAACGTAGTGGTTTCCGAAGCAACAGCGAATTTCTCTCTTTCAACTGCATGTCAGGCCTTAACTTTTCACCCTGATCAGACCTTGATTTTTTGCACTGATCCGGAAAAACAAATCAGGAAGCCTGATCGGGTCTTTCTTGTAGCCGGAGCAAGATTCCTACTCGGGCATGTATCTTTCAACATATGCGTCGATCAGTTTTTTTTTAAATGTACAACATTCAAGGGCAGATGGAACGCAGTCGTCGCATTGGACAATACCGTCTCTCCCTCAATGTCCTCCTCTGTAGCCTGCAGAGTTGCATTGATCTCTTGATCGCCATCATATCAACTTGATATGTTCATAACCTATTATCAGCCCGCGAATTTTGGAGTGTGAAGAAAAACAACGAATTGCTTTAAAGAAATTTGAAAACATAATATATCTCTTCAACTACTGTAGAATTTAACCTTTCCATTTTTCATTAGGACTTCTTATAAGTCAAACTTATAGCCGCCGGGAACTAATGCATCTTATTTCTTGCAACGCCATTTACATCATCTCCAAAACCTTGAAAGTTTTCCATTTATTCAGTTTGGAAATAAAGAAGAGTTAAACTCTTTGTCTACTGTAACTCACGTACGAAATTCAATTTTCCGTATTCCCATCCTGACGTGTCTTTATTGAATGCGATCTTCATACCCCGCGAATGACACAAGCGGACGATTCTTTTAGTTGTGAAATAAGCCATGAAAACGTGAGATGCATTTCCGTGATTTCTTACAATCTAACGCCAATGTGACGCGAGTTCTATTGCGCGGAAACGCATCTTTATACAATACACGTCGCATGAACGTAGACGAGTTGAAATTTTTTTATATATCCAAGATCATCGCGTAATGTGCCGCGTTACGACGAGAGCTCCTAAGCCGGTATTACGGACGTGCGCATATTTAGTTTCCTAAAAATCAAGTTTATAGCATGAAATTTATGAATATGACCTATTGAAGCGGAAACGAAATAAATTTCGAAAAACCCGAATTTAATCGCAAGCAAAAGTAGAACAAACTTAAAAAATTCAAAACAAACTTAAGGGAGACGACCAGTCTAAGCCCGGAAAAAGGTGAATTTGACCATTTTTCGTCGATACCCAGAAGATAGAATGGAAATTCCGTCTACAGGACTCTATGGTACGTATGTTCAAGCCTTTACAATTTTTTTCACAAAGTTTTGAAACAAAGTGGCGGCGCTGGAACTGAATGAAGCGCGGTCACCTTTGTCTGATAGTGTCCCGTGGACGGCAAGAGCTCGCCGCAAATTTTTCACTTGGAACGAAAAATCGAAATAATTTAAATTTTAGATAAGATTCGCCTTCGGAGTGTGTAGGGAAATATTGGGAGTACAAATACTTAAGCCTCCAACGATTTGAGAAAAGATGGTCCCATCAGGAGGTTATGGTTGAAATGGTGAGATGTTAAACGTCATATCATAAGGTTAGACTGGCAAGGCCATAATCTTGAAATATTAGCGATTTTGTATCAGCATCACATAGATTTTTCGTACGAAAACGTCGAGTTTTAAGCTGAATAAGCGCAGTTAGCGGGAACTATTTATTTACTTCTTTATTTTAAAGAAATCTGCAGCTGAGGCGCATCGATTGCTTGTAGAAGCATATGGTGAGGCTGCTTGAAGTGAAAAAAGTTGTTTTGGGTGGTTTTAAAGGTTTGAGAACGGTGAGTTTGACGTCGAAGACAAAGAACATAGCGGCAGGCCGAAAGTGTACGAAGACGTGGAATTGGAAGCATTATTGGAGGGAGATTTGGGCCAAACACAAGAAGAACTTGCACTTACATTATGAGTGACTCAACATGCAATTTCACATCGTTTAAAATCGTTGGGAATTATTCAAAAACAAGGATATTGCATTCCATATGAACTGAAGCCGAGAAACGTTGATCACCGATTTTGCACATGTGAAATGCTGCTTGCCAGGCATAAGTCAAAACCTACTTGGAAACACTTAATTGGGAAGTTTTACCCCACCCACTGTATTCGCCAGGCATTGCTCCCTCTAACTATAATTATTTCGATCGATGACGCACGGCCTGTCTGCGCAGCACTTCACATCATATGAAGATACCAAAAATTGGGTCGATTTGTGGATAGCCTCAAAAAATGAAGCGTTCTTTCGACGCGGTATCCATATGCCGCCAGAAAGATGGAAAAAAGTAGTGGCTAGCGATGGACAATACTTTGAATAAAACATAACGTACCGTTCTTTCACAATAAATGCCCAATATTTATTAAAAAACGGCGAAGACTTATTTGTGCTCCCAACGAAAAAATATCAGTTTTGTTTCTTCACCATTTTCCTCACCATTTTTGAGACTTAGGGAATGTTTTATTACTACTTTTGGGTGTTACATGGAATTTTCTTCATCAATATTTTGAAAAAGGCGGAGGTACGGCACGGTTTCCTAAACAGGTTGCGGCGAATGTTCTCAGACGGCGTGACACGTAGCCTCGGCGAGATTCATCTGAAAAAAAAACAACCAACGAAAATGTTTCTTTCATTGACACTCATAAGGAGAATATGACCCAAGAAAAAGTGAGAAATGTTGAACATAGATGAAATAGTACACTCTGAAACAAAATGATTGAATTTTCCGGAAAAATGGCTATATAATGCAATTTAAAAAAATTAATTTCAAAAACATTTTGGGTCATGTTTTAGATAATTAGGTTAGAAAAGTTTATACCAAATTTCATCAAAATCGGTCGATTAGTTTTTAGCTATACACACGCCTATTTTGAAAATGTAGTTTAGAAGACCGTGCCGTATCTCCGCCATTGTTTAAGATTAATTGAAAAAATTCCATGTAACAGCCAAAAGTAGTAATATAATCATAACCTAAGTCTCAAAACTGGTAAATAAATATTTTCTTAAAAAACAAAATCATGAAAATCTTTGTATTTTTTCCTCGCCCAAAGGTATCTACCCCCTTAAACATATGAAAAATCCCCTACGTACTTCGATATAAAAAGTTTATATCAGGTGCCAAAAACAAATTTCAAGCCAATCGGTGAAGAATTGGGGATGTAGTGATGCTGGCCGCTATTTTGTTGCAAAATTTTGTGAAAAAATGTCTAACGGCACTTGAAGATACGGTAAATAGCAGCCTATAGATAAATCGAACGTTCACTCCATCAACTGAATATCCATTAAAAATTGTCGAAATTCACTTTTTTCAGGTCTCTAGACCGGTAGTCTCCTTCAAACACATCTAAAAAAATGATAAATCTAAACAAATTCAGATTTACCGAGAAAAAGCGAAACACCGATGCATCTCCCAAATAAATTCAAACAGTCGTTCTACTTTACCTACTGATATCAATTTATACCCTTAGTTAAGTCAACGAATATTCGTTGGTAGAATCGCGCGAATGGCGAAGATCCCGCGCGAAACCGCTCGAAAATATGTCATAAAATCCGTGTGCTTTAAAGTTTAACCGGGGCTTAATTTTCCGTTTTCCATTGACGCTACATCTGTCGCAAAATGGGAGAAAACATTCAGGGTACATTCACGTCCGAAAAAATCTCGAAAATTAGGTGGAAAAGGGAAGACTTTACCGAAGCAAAGACGTTTCTCTCCGGGAGCTGGGACAATGCAGTACTTAACCTACAAATCTCACAAATCTACCGTTCGAATAATGAACCATAAACAATTTGTCGGTATAATTCATGCTTTCATTTTTGTTTTTTTTTCCTCCCAAGATCAACAAGATAACCCACTGGACGTTCCAGAAGAACGACGAGGATGAAATTTATCCCGTTGTTGTAACATCGCATCCTTTCGTGGGTGACGTCACAGAACTTCAGGTACGAGGACGATTTCTGTAACGCTTTACCGGCAATCGAGATTTTGCTTCGTTTAAACAATTAGGATACCTTTTTCGCTCTAATGCTGTGTTGTAGTAAAATATTATTTGGCCCATTTGCAGTTTGTGAGTAACGATTGTTTTGTGGCCTCGTCATCAAACGGTTCGGTCAAACTCCTTCAAATTCTGGACAACCCATACTCTGAATTCAAAGAGCACGCTTCGTGGGACGCCCTTCACAAATTCGGGTACGTTATTTGTCATCGGAATTACAGTACTTTGTTTACTTACTTTTGTAACTACAGTAGAACCTCGATTATCCGAATGCTTCATCCAAACACGTTATCCAAACGCTCGATTATCCAAACTCAATGATGGTTTTTTTCTCAGTTAAGGTACCGTCCTAAGGTATCCCCCGCCTTTTCTCTAATAATGCTGTTTCCTATTCGAGATATTTGCAAAATACATTATTGCCTATATGTAACTTTATACATCAGATAGTATATACATTGTATGTATATATGAGAAACTGCTCTGGAATCGTTTCAAACCCAACCAGAAAATAGTCCCACACAGCTGCTGTTCTTGAAACGAATTTGAGTCTCAGTGGCCAAGAAACGTGCAGCTACGATGAGACAGACAAAAATTGATAATTATTTTAAGTCGCAATTGTGATTCAAGGGTATAACTAATGGTGATATAAAAATTGAAACTTTATTCATTGTTACTTGCTATTAAATAAAGAATTTGCAGTCGTTGGATTAATAAAGAGAATTTTTGATGTTATTTATATTTGATAAGTTGATGTTCCTGGAAATCTGATATATATATTTGATTATCCGAAATTTTTATTATCCGAACAGTATTCCAATTAGTTCGGATAATCGAGGTTCTACTGTTTTATTACTTTCCTGATCAGTTTAAAAAAAAAACATATTTTATCTTTTTTGCACGCACACTGGGTGCACGGTTAGGGTTTGGATCTGGCTGTACTTTGAGTTGAGGAGCGTTATGCATGGCTAATACTCGAAGCAGTGAGTGCTTAGCTGTGCACCGGCTGGTGCATCAACCAGTGAGCAGAAGGTCTCTGAGATCTTGGCATAGATACTTGAGTAAAAGTCTGTACCAGAGGTTGAGACGGATAAGTTGATCTAAAACAAAGAGAAACGAGTTTTTTTTTCTTTAAATAGGTAATACTGGTTGAGACTTGACGGTGCTCTTTATGTTATCGTAAATCAATAAACGAAAAAATTAATTTTTATTATTTTTAATAACTAATGAAAAAAAATGTTTAAAAAAACGTCGGTAATAATTAAGCTACTATTACACTGAATAAGTGTACCAAATATCGAGACAAAGTTTCGAGGAAAACGCGTTTAACGTTATACCAGCAGTTCTGTCATTGTTATAAGTTTACCTTCAATCTGCAATTCCTGCACAATATGTTGGATCTCCCTCTTCAATTTGAGTTGCCTCAAGCGACGAACGTGTGTTCGTCAGTTTCACAGTAGTTTAACCCCTTAAGACGACTGTGAACGCGATGGAAGTTGGATTGGACCAGACAAGCGCCGGTAGGGAGTGCTAGGAAAGCGTTCAATTGGGAAGGGTAATACGTAAAATCCCACAAGGGTATACGTTGAAACTGAGGAAATAAAATACCTTTTTCGCCAGTATTTCAGAAGGAAAAATTGGGATCATTAAAAAAATATGAATTCTTTGCTACTTGTTCTTTTCAGAACTTTGGAAAATGCGTCTTGCACAGCTCTGGCCACATTCAAGCAGGACATCGCAACCGTCGGCGAAGATGGTAGAATTAATTTGCTGACTGTGAATAAAAAAAAGCCTGTTAGAACCATAGGTAAGCATTGACCTTTTGTTTAACGGAATTAAGAAATTCATTTGCCCTTCTGAATAGCCTCACTCGCTTGTCCGACTTGATATGTAGTTTTTTTCCTACATTTGCAATAGGTTGGAATATTTGGAAAAGAACGCATAGATTTTTTTTTCTAACAGTTTATCAATTCCAATCGAATTAGCCGTAATGAGTGACAAATTTATTTTATTGAAACGGAAAATATTTTCTTCAAGGTGAATAATGCTGGGAAACGATGTATTGTAAATCTAAGCAACAAATATAAAGTAAAACCGAAAATATCAATTTCCGAATGCTACTGAAAAGGATATACTGCATGATACCGATTCGATTCGAGTGTTAGATGATGTTTGGACACATATACAACTCCTTTTTATTGCTCCATGATCAGAACACGCGGATAGCTGTTCTCTCCATTGCATAGATTTTCTAAGGCACAACGAAATACTTACGGGTAACTTAAGGGGCCATATGAAACTATGGGACTTAAGAAATGAGAATGATGCACCGGCCACAACTTTCATGCTTTCCGATCAATTGAAGGTACAGCTTTGTCAACGATATATCTCTGAACTTATATGTACAGTTTTTGTTTGGGTTTGGGAGTACAATTTGTAATAAATGCTAATAATAATGTAGACAGAAGCTAGAAGTATCGCTCATCATCCTACACAGCGGCATATCGTTATTGCCGGTGGTGGAGATGGAAGTTTGACAGTATGGGACTTGCGTCACAATACCTATCCGATATCACAATTGAACGCCCATGCGCAATCCGTGAGCGAGATACTCTTTCATCCTGATAGACCGGAAAACTTGTTCACGTGCTCCATAAGCGGTGAATTGTGGCACTGGAACAGTGCGCACAATTCGAAACTAAAACTGGGCAAGTTTCCACGAAAATCTGAATTTTGCAGGCCAAATAAAGGAGCAAAAGTTTTCATATGTTTTTTGCTTTGTCTGCGCAGAATCTTCGGATACACATTGGCTAAACACCGTTGGAAATAATGGCAAAGTCAACGTGTCGGCGCTGTGTGGTTCCATGCACAAACCAATAAATAGTATTGACATTGATAGATCAACCTTACTGTTTGGCTGCGACAACGAAGCAATGTATATAATTCGGAACATATGCGTCTGATATTGGGTTATCGGTAACAAACAGTGAATAAAATACTTTTGATATCAACGGTAAAAATGCTTTTTACGCATGTATTGTATCATTGCCAGGGTGAAAAGATTTTTCCAGATTGCTTAAGGTAGTACGTGCGCGAACCTCCTCGTTAGAAAAAAAAATGGTTTTTTTGTATGCTGTAGTAGAGACATAAAAAATGGCGTCCGCGGAAGCTCTGGAGGCCTTACCGGCTAAATACAATAGTTATTAATACACAAAATCAATGCATTTAACCCCGCACCATATAGGGAATCCGTGCGGATCGAACTTTGAAACGGAAATAACAATAGTTTCCGGTCAGATCAGAGCTATGCGAAAAGCAACGAATAACAAGAAAACTGTCGCGGTCACGTATGTTTTATAAAAAATATAAGTGACGGCACATTTCGAACAGTTACATATGCACATTACACATACACTACAACACACGATTGCACATACGGTAAACAAACACATGCATGACATGTATCGGAAGCACCTGAATCAGCGTTGCCACGGATATTGCCAGAATTATGAAATGGCGGCCTATGACAACTCAAGTCAAATCTGATTGGATTTTACGTCACATACCAAACTATAATACAAACAGTTATCATATGAACTTCTCAAATAATTATTTTCGTTATTATGTTTATTATTATACCCAAATACATTATATTTTGCTTCTTTCAGATTCGCTAATTTATAGATTTTCTGTTGACTAGTCAATCCGCTAGTACCACCTTCAGGGATCATCACAGTGTAACGGGTCGAAAATTAGCTGGTTTTCGCGATTTTTTTTCTATGGTTAAAATACGCTGATCAATCCAAATTTTTTATGTCAAAGCAAAGCCCTAGTGAATAACAGAAAATAAATTTTCCAAGGTTTATTTTTTTGTTACGTTTTTGAACAGTAAAAAATGTCTTCGAAAAAAGGGTTCCTCACGGCGTACGCGGTTGTGGCCGTAAATATTATTTGAAACAAAATTTGTCGAATGATTATCAATGAGTATGAAAGCCGCTATCTTGCTATGGAGGGTTTTTCATAAAAACTGACAAAACGGTGGTGGTTTAAAAAAAAGTCTCGAATGTAGCCTTTTTTGACAGTTCTTCGTTAAAAAATATGAGTATTTAAAAAAAGCTTCCCTAGCAAGGTAAAGAATGGCGTGAAGAATGTTGTGTCAAAATTTGAGACGGATAGCTTGAAAACTCTTCTTTTGGGAGTGTACACCGTTTTGAAAAACGACATTTCGAGAAAAGCGCGTCCATTTACGCCACGTCTCGAGCAGCTGGCCGAATCCCTTTTTATGAGAAAGACATTAGCAACCGGAATAATTTGAATTTCGCCCCAAAAATTTAACAGCATGTTTATAACCGTCTATACTATCGGATAATGCAAAAAAATCGATTTTTTTGAAAATTTTACACTCATGATCCCTTAAAAGAATGACTGCATTCCACTCGAATCGTAGCACTTGTAGCGATGGATATAATCTAAAACGTATGCGTTTGACATTGGATTATTGGTGAGAGGCAATAAATACGAGTAGGGTTCCTGGAGGCGTGTGTTATACGTCTGCAGAGAAGACAAACTCTTTTGAAAATCTCAAAATTATTCCGTTGGAGTTGAATCGATACCAAATGTTCGACATCTATCGTGCATTTATACTTAATAACTTAATATGAACCCGTAAAAAAAACTGACTGGAGTATGGGTAGTTCAGGTTCGGCTCCAGTCGCCTTTCGAGTTAAGGGCTTACACGTAGTTAAAATTTTTTTAAATATCGTTTTTTCGTTTTACCGGATTCTCAAATATAGCAGTTCAAAAGTATTCTCTGAAAAATTCAATTCAATGCGCTCTAAATTGAGGGAGATATCGGCGTTTATAGGTAGATTTTAGTCTAAGAGCTAACAACCAAAATAAGCGTCCAATTTACAGATCGATTGAACCCACTTCATCAGTCTGGCGTAGCATCATTGTTAATTGATTCGGATGTCTGGCAGCTTTTTATTAGTGGGTGTGCAGGCGTTACGGCCGTAAAGGGGTTAAAAATTAATCGAAAGTGTCTCATTTATAAAGCTCTGGTTTTTGGTGTGGTAGTAGCCAATTATGCTTCAAATTCGATAATAATATTGCCAGGGTCTTTGGTTGGTGGAAAAGTAGCGCCAGGTAACATTAAAGGTGCCAAAAAATCTGCCGAAGGTGGCTCATTTATAGAGGGCTAGGACAACCATTATTTGTTAGATTAAACCGTCAGGATCGTGTGTGCAAAATGACTGGCAAAAATATTGCGCCGAACATCCCGCCACGCACCGACAAAGATCGAGAAATGCGCGCACGATAGTCAATCAGACGGTCTAGTCAGTTTTGATTACCAACGTCATGTCATTATGTTGTTATGGATTAAAGGGAAAAATATTTGTATTCGTTATTATTTGTTACTTTCAAGCAGTATTAAGTTTTGTTTGGTATGTTAATTGTTTATTACTTTTATAAGTATTTATGAAATTGAAAAAAAAACTATTCTTAGTATATAATAAAAATAAAAATAATTATTTTAAGTGGGGAATATTAGTAATAATGTTTCTCGGACTGTTGCTCCTCTAGTCGATAATTCTCGTGATCTGTAAGATGAAGTAAAAGTTACCAATATATACATGTTGCAGCCATCTCATCGACAATTAGTTGATTACACAAATACAAATTATACCTCAAATATTTATACTGCCACGCTTGTTGACTCGTATTCATCCTCCTCTGGATCGTCAACATCTGCGTCATCTGTAAAATTAATTTAAAGTTATTAAAATATTACGGTTACCTCATTTGTGATAAATCGATTATATATATATACACCTGTCACATTGATTTCGTTTTCTAGGTGTACGGGTCGAATCACGATGTAATTTACGTAGGCTGGTGATTGATCTCCCTTAAGGAGGTTAGAGCGATTCAGTTAAGTCAAATGACGGTTTATTCATTTTTTTTTCTTCAATGAACCTCAAATAGATGCATGCGAGGTACAGATTTATTCTGTATATGCTAATTAAAAAAAATATATAATTAAAGGGCAAAATTATGCTTTTAAATACTTTTATCACGTAATGTAGACAAAATTTTGTGTTACTTGCACCAACTTGTATCAACTTGAAAAAGTATAACATTATTGATGATTATTATTCTTAAAAACTACAACGAATGTTTTATACAATTCACAATGAAATTTTGAGTAATTCATAATTATGCCTATTCATATTCACGTCACGAGTTCATTGGCCCATGGTTTACGATGGGCACGATGACGATTTTTTTGTGCTAAATGTTTTCAAAGGTTAAGTTTGCGTTAATCCGTTGTTAAAAATGGTTTATCTCGGTGCTAAATAACAAAAAAATTGCATAACCTTTAGTGTGAAAGTCTTGCCTATCTAACCGCACGTTAAATTACATACATTAAACTATTTTTTATTTCTGGCGTTCGGTGGTGAGAAAAGTTAAAAAAATGCGTAAAGACTCAGTATAGTCTAAACAATAGCATGTATTTTGTATTAAATTCAACCTTGGATTGTGGCTAACGCTCCAACCTCCTTAAGGTAGTACGAGCGCGCAATCTTTATTTCTATAGATTCCGTTTAAATTTTAACCAGACATTGTTCATATCATTATGCATGTTTGAGTGAAATTTCAGAACAGTCGACTATTTAGATAGGGAGATAATGGGTTTCAAAATTACAACTTTCAACACTGCAGGGTCTGCATTAGAATTTAGACACAATCTTTTTTCGTAAAAAATATGTGTCCCCTATAATAAGAAAACATATGGCAACACCGCAGAACAGTATTGTTCAATATTTCGAGGAAGAAATAGTTATCGTGTTCCTAAAGTTAAAACTGTGGTCATAACAAAATATTTGCATTATAAATATTAATATTTTATATTGTTTATATTATCTTCATTAACAAATAAAAGTGTTGGTTGATTCATAACTAATTAAAAACTTTGTTCGATTAAAAATTACTTCTAAAAAAAAATTTGTGTTGCAGTATTATTTTAAATATGCCGCGCAAACTCACGTCATTGGATACGGGGAACGATGCGGTGTTGCCATATGTCTTCTTATTATAGGGAACAAATATTTTTTACGGAAAATTATTCTGTCTACATTTTAATGCAGACCCTGCACTGTTAAAAGTTGCAATTTAAAAACCCATTATCTCCCAATCTAAATAGTCGACTGTTCTGAAATTTCACTCAAACATGCATAATGATATGAAGAATGTCTGGTTAAAATTAGAACAAAATCTATAGAAATCAAGATTGCGCGCTCGTACTACCTTAAACGAAAGTAAATTGAATTTCTGTTTGCTTTCTGTCCAGCCATAATCGACTGGGGGTAATTGTGTTGGGTTTTTCAGATTATCCCTCATACACTGCTGATGTAGTTTGCTCTAAGTAATTGCTGATGCAGTTCTACTTTACATGGCGGCAAATTTGCTGGGGCAACATTTTTAAATTTATGGCTGAGTGGCTCATTGACGTCTTTAAATTTGAATGTTTTGATGACAATTTAGAATCTTGCCTCATTAACGTAATCGGCTTGCTAGACGCTATATACGCGGCAGATCAGTTTCTCTAAACTGGATATACAGTATCTTTTGCCGCCGATGAATCGAGGTCCCACAAGCTCGAAAAAGCTTTCTGAAATTCCAAGCTTTTTTGGAGCAGCGCAAACGGCGCGGGTTAATGAGTGGCCTAAATTGGTGTAGAGTGGCGTAATGTCGATATATCTTTGACTGTTGCCAACACCGGCATCCATCCAAATACCTACAGATATATTTACGCGATGCATGTTCGCCAGTATTATAATCAGAATAATATTGGAATAATATTTCGATAACTTGAAATAAATTTTACTGATGACAAACATGATGACGATCTAGAGGAGGACGAATACGAGTCAACAAGCATGGCAGTATAAATGTTTCAGCTATATTTTATATTTGTGTAAACGAGTAATTGCGAATAAGACCGCTGCAATATGTATATATTGATAACTTTTACTTCATCTTATAGATTACGAGAATTATCGGCTAGAGGAGCAACAGTCCGAGGAACATTATTACTAATACTTCCCACTTGAAATAATTATTTTTATTTTTATCATGTACTATGGATAATTGTTCTTTCATTTTCATATATAATTATAAAAGTAACAAACAATTAACATATCGAATAAAACTTAACACTGCCTTAAAATAACAAATAATAACGAATCAAAATATGTTCCCCTATAATCTATAACAATATAATGACATGTAAAGTTGATAATCAAAAATAACTGTAGCGTCTGATTGACTACAGTGCGCGCATTTTTCGCTCTTTGTCGGTACCTGGCGGGATGTTTAAGTCAATATTTTTGCCAGTCATTTTGCACACACGATCCTGAGGGTTGAATCTAACAGATAATTGTTGTCCCAGCTCTCGATAAATGAGACATCTTCGCTAGTTTTGTTGGCACCTTTAATGTTACCTGGCGCTACTTTTCCACCAACCTAAGAGACTAGCAATATTATTATCGCATTTAAAGCATAATTAGCTACCACGACAACAAAAACCAGTGCTCTATAAATGAGACACCATCCATTGTTTTTTTAACCCCTTTATCACCGTACTGCCCCTACATCCACTAATAAAAAGCTACCAGAAACCCGAATCAATTAACATTGATGTTAAAGCAAACTGATGAAGTAGGTTTAAGCGATCTATAAATCGGACGAGATGATGAGGAATCGGCTGCGATTCGGCCAGTGAGATTTCCAAGGTCGTGATGGAAAGAAGAAAGGGGAGTTTTTTTTCCGTTACGTTTCGATCCTTGGTTCGGATCCTCTTCAGAAACTTATTTGTTCTACAAATTTTATGATACAAATTATATTAATAGAGTTTACAGATTTTGTATAGTTGTACTTTGTGTTATGAATAAGTTATTAAATGTGTTTTAATGATTTCTGTAAATTTTGTGTTAGTTTTTTCTCTCCTAATTTTTCAATCATGGTGATATTGTATGAGTGATTATTTGTAAAATGTTAATTTATTCTTTTTGTTGAGTAACAAAGGTGGTGTGTGAGAGTGTGATGTTATAAGAATGATAAGAATTATGTTAGATGACGAACCTGAATATTGTCGATATTTCTAGTTTTCTTTGGTTTGTGATTGGAGGATGGTTGGTGTAGACAGTATTAGTGATGATAAAATACTGTCTCGTGAGGTTGAATCGGAGGATTGATTCGGAACCGTTCTTTTATTTAATTGACAGGCTTAATCGTTTTTTTGGCGATTTTATTATCTGTGAAAAATTGGTATAGTGAAAAAAAAAATTAGTTCGCTCTACTGTCTTGATTAATGAGATTAATGAGATGTAATTACCAATTGAAATAAAATCAATATATCTCCGTAAGCACAACGAAGAAAATTAGAAAAATTTTCTCTGCTCTACATGTCGAGTAGTGACGATCCAACATTTTTGTTATGATTGATTTAGAAAAAAAATTGTTTAGAAAAATTAAAATTTTCATTGCCACTATACAAAAGATATGTCGATGACATTATTATTGCTTTGCCAACAGACAAAATTGAATCCACAATCTATATTTTCAACTCATATCATTCAAAATTACAGTTTTCATCAGAAATAGAAAATAATAAAATTCCTTTTCTCGATATACTCTTGATCCGCAATCAAAATTCAATCATCACAAATTGGTACAGAAAACCTACTTGGTTTGGCAGATTTATAAACTTTTTTTCACACCATCCACTTTCCCAAAAAAAGCTATAATTTACATGTTAGTTGACAGCAATAAAACTATCTCATCCGTCTTTTCACCATAAAAATCTTCAACTCATTAGGAACGTGATGACAAAAAATTGCTATCCGCTTTCTTTCACAGAAACAATAATAAAACAAAGACTTTCTATAATCAACAATCAAAATAACAAAAATAAAAACTTTGACTCCTCTAGACTAATAAATCTACCATACACAAAACATAATATAACACTAGTCACAAACAACAAACACAACATCTTATCGATCACAGGCTCCACCAAAGACAAAATAGATAACAACAAAAATCTAACATAGTGTACAAAATTGATTGTAATGATTGTAATGATTGTAACTCTACATACATAGGCCAAACAAAAAGATACCTTAAAAACAGAATCAATAAACACAAAAATAGCCTAAAACACACCAACACAATACACACAGCTCTAGCACAGCACGCAATACAACAAAAACACGATTTCAAATTTGATGATGTTAAAATTTTAAACAATGAACAATGGCTCAAAAAAAGATTGATTCTAGAAATGAGTCAAATCAAGGCGCATCCTAATGCCATACATTTTAGAACTGACATAAATAAGCTAAGTTCAATATACAATTCAATAATATAATCATAATAATATTTTATCACCATAACTACACACGTCAATTTTTAAACTCATGACTCAATTTAAAAACTTTTGACATAACCCAGATAGACAGTCGTGATCATCACGCCGTGCATACAATTGATGAAGCAAATTTTACAGCATATTGACTACATGTCATGATGCAAAGCCGTGAACTCATTTAGTATAGTGAATGTACAAGGCATTTTGATCTCAATATGTCGTTTACAAATGCATCGTACGTTTGAAGCACGTTGAACTCATATCGCTGTGCTCAAGTGTCCACAATTAATATCTGCAAATTTTACGTCAAATGGAAGTCATCCAATGACTGTGTTGATGAATTCACTGGGTTAGCACTGGTAGTAGACATGCCATGCAAGCAATATGACGGCGATATGCATGTTTGTCAGTGATGCATTCGATGGGCGCAACATAACGGCGATATGCGTGTTTCTCAGTGATACATCCTATAACGGCGATATGCATGTTTCTAAGTGATACATTCGTTGAGCGCAATATGACGGCGATATGTATATTTTATCAGTGATACATCCCAGGAGCATAATATGTTGGCGATATGCATGTTTCTCAGTAATACATTTCATGACGGCAATATGCATGTTTTCGGTGATACATTCGGTGAGTGCAATATGACGGCGATATGCCTATTTCTCAGTGATACATCCCATGAGCGCAATATGACGGCGATATGCGTGTTTCTGTGATACATCCTATGACGGCGATATGCATATTTCTAACAAGGAGAAGGCAGAGCCTGGATGTCGCAAATCGGGTTTTCCTTTTGCGTGGTGACAGTTGAAGACCTCCGAATTAACGTCGCTTTTGATTCTTGTTCCAATAAGCCTTAGTTGCTGAGATATCGCGATTTGAAAATTTGGGAGTTTCGTCTCGTGCGTACAGTACGTTGAGCGTTGACACTTGAAACAAGAGCGGCCGTAGCTAATACGGTAAGACGACAGACCGGCACTCTGAAAGTTCACGGTTCGCGCCCCTATGCTTTTTTTTAATTCTATTTTTTTTTAAATTTTATTACATCTCATAAGACTTTACATGTGCAGGTAAATAAGAAAATTCGAAAATATGTATTACTACTAGTTTTATTTATCTATTATATTAAAATAATTAATCCAATCATGAAGTCACAATTACAAAGCAAAATAATATCGTATAAAAAATAAATAATTAATCTAATTCACAGGAAAGCATATTTGAAGATAAATATCTTCAAATATGCTTTCCTGATAGAATTTATAAGGTTAAATATGGTTGCGGTGGTATTACGTTCATTTTATGTTCGTGGTGTCGTAAGCCTTTGTGCTTCCCTTGCTTTTACGATGGGTTCCACCCTCCAATTTGTCAACATACTGATCTGATAGAAGAAGAATCAGAATAATTATCTGCCGCGAAATTTGCAACTGTGAATTAGATTAATTATTTATTTTTTATACCATATGATTTTGCTTTCTCATTGTGACGTGATTAATAGATTCATTATTTGTTATACAATATTATTTTGCTATGTAATTGACTTCATTATTGGATTCGTTATTTTAATATAATAGATGAATTAAACTAGTAATACATATTTTCGAATTGACTTCTTTACCTGCACATACAAAGTCTTATGAGAGATTATAAAACAAAAATAAAAATTAAATAAAAAAAAAGCACGGGGACGCGAACCGTGAACTTTCAGAGTGCCAGTCCGTCGTCTTACCGTATTAGCTACGGCCACTCTTGTCTTAAGTACCAACGCTCAACGTACTCTACGCGCGAGCCGAAACTCCCAAATTTTCAAATTGCGATATCTCAGCAACTAAGGCCTATTGGAACAAAAATCAAAAACGACGTTAATTCGGAGGTCTTCAACTTTCAACAAGCGAAAGGAAAACCCGATGAGCGCAATATGACGGCGATATGCATCCAAATCCAGAATGATACAAATAAGCACACACAAAGAAAATTTGCACAAGTGTTAGAATGGCTAGGTGGGTAGCGCGCTCGGCTCTCGAATTAGAAGGCGTGGTTCAAACCGTAGGTAGGTACAAAATTTAACTAGGCAGAATACGTTTTTAATCCATTTATCATATAGGCAGGAACATCAATAAAGCGTATGGGGATAATAAAAATCCTACCAGATTTTTTTTATCAATATTTTTGGATTTTTTTTATTTTTCACGCTATGACACTCATATGAGCCCCACATGAGCACAGCATAGTTATGTCACGCCATGCCGCTAATATGAGCTCCGTATGAGTACAGCATATTTACGTCACGCCATGCCGCTAATATGAGCTCCGTATGACCACAGCATAGTTCCGTCACGCCATGCCGCTAATATGAGCTCCGTATGAGCACTACAGTTTCTTCAGGCCGTGACACTCATTTGAGCCCCATATGCACTCACTTATTGTTAGATATTCGTGAGCCAAATTTGCCAGTCTGATGAATTCACTGCGTGCATATTCGCGTGAGAACAACTTTGCTTCATTTGGATGTATTATTGTGAATCATCATGTGATGCAAATATGACTTCAACGGGAGCACTCATAAGGGATACACAGCTGTGAGACTTTCTATGCCGCAGTGATGATGTACATATGATGTCAATATGAAGTACATCCATCTATCTAGGAACACATTAACCTCAAAATCTTTTACACGATACATTAATTTTAGTTTAAAAAAATAACTCTTAACATGACACGGGTACCTTTAAACTCTTGACACGGCACTGACAAAGGATCATTCTCCCTCTGTCCAGAAACATGAAATTCGCCACTTAGTCTTTCTCGAACTCTCTGGGACTCGATATGTAGAGCAGAGAAAATTTGTCTAATTTTCTTCTTTGTCCTTGCGGAGATATATTTATTTTATTTCAATTGGTAATTACATCACATTAATCTCATTAATCAAGACAGTAGATCGAACTGTAGTAAGATTTCCTTACTATAAGGTTATATTTTGTAAATGTAAGGCCCACTGGACTCGTACAGTATGGTAATTTTATATAAAGTCTCTTAATATCTTCGACGCGTAACAATGAAGCGCCGATATACGACTTGCAGCTCGACCATGCGTTCTTGTTAACGGTTCCGCATGGACTGCTCTTAAGAACGCCGAACCCCTTGCAGGGCCTTGATCTGGTCCTTTGTCGTCTAGGAAAGACGTCATCCAGCGGTCACGTGCCTCTCGAGTGTTTACGGCATGAAGAATAGAGGTAAGGAGCCCGAACGCTGTACTGTGGACGCGGGCTATGGAATCAGCGAAAATTGTTACGGAAATATCCGCTGGCGCTGCTGTATTCGGGATAGGATACGACAGAGATGGAATGAGAAAAGAGAGCGATAGAAGAGAATATTCAAAGCGCAGTTATGCACGCAAGACAGATGGAAAAAATAATAAATTTATTCGTTCGTCGATTAATTCTGTCATCGTGCATTTGTTAATTAAATTATATACATAGGCAATTATTATATACCCCATTGAGCGGAACTCGCTCCAAACCCCATTTAACGCAACTCGCTCCAAACCCGATTCACAGCGCAACTCGCTCCAAACCCCATTGATCCCAACTCGCTCCAAATCCCATTTAACGCAACTCGCTTATATCACGCTGTACGTAAATGGACGTTTTACGTCCGCTTCGCGTACGTAAAACCCCATTTCCACAGCCCGTAACATAAAATTTCGTATAACACGCGTACAAAAAATCTTTTTCTGACTCGTGTGACTGCAGTCCTTGCCTTCGGCTCGTCCTGCAAACTCACACTCGTCAGAAAAAGATTTTTCGTCCTTGTGGTATAATGTACTATTGGTATAAAAAATATATTATAAATATTATTTCAACATTAAAGAAAAAGTAAAAACAAAAATTAAAAAAAATAACATCAGTATTAGAAACAATATATACTTTTATAGAAATTTTGGAATTATTATCAATATTAATAAGCGTAATAATGATCATCATACGACTATAAAAAATTATTTAATATAAACAACGAAAAATTTGTAAAATATTTTTTAAACTTCAATTGGAACGTAAAGAATAATCTTCGTTAAAAGCCCAAGAGCCTGTTCTTCGTCGTTCCATAAGGCTCGAGCACCGAAGACATTATCCAGCTCGATTGACGGAACGTGTGTGTTCGAGGAGCGAAACAAAAAATGAATATGATATAAAAAAAAGAAACAAAAATTCCTGTCCTCGACTGCTATTTGCCGTACTCGATTAACCGCAGGCAGAGCACGTGGCGCGAGACGAAAACTAGAGACCTGAAGAAGAAGGAGGGGGAGGGAACGTGCTAAAAATTTTTTTTTGTTTTTTTACCAAGTAGGATTTTTTCTCACTGCCCGTGAGAGGATCGTAAATTCTTCAGTGCAAAGTAAAACTACGAGAAATTGTATCAGCTGCTCTCATTCTGCGAGAGAAAACGATGGAGAATTTAAAAAAGAAACGGGCAAGAGGATACGTCGTCCTTTGGAGCGGCCACTACGACCTCGCGCACAAGGAACACGCGATGATTTATCGGCTCATTATTTCCACGGAAGCTCGATTCCTCATTTCTTTCGACAGCTTTCCTTTTTTTTCTCCCCTCTTCCTCTCGACCCAACTCGACAAATCGCTCGGACCATTTTTGCCCACAACACCATACTCGAAAAGTGTTGCAATTATGTTTTTCTTTTGTTTGTTTTCAATGCATTTTCATCGAAATTAAATAATCGCTAATTGTTTTTGCATTGTTTCTTGTTATCAAAAAGTAGCAGCCCATTGATGGGCGAAAAATATTTTTCTGGCACTTCAGTCTCGTAGAGGTATTGAACTTTTTTTCAGCTGTTGAATCAACAATTTATTCTCAATTCAATTGTTGTTGGTTTTTTTTTGTTTTTTATTTTTTCATTGGAGGCTTATCGCGGCTTGTCACGGACGCGCTCACATGTCCCGTAAAACACACACATACGTGAAATATTAAACGAAAAACGAATAATCCGCGAGTTCTCGCGTCGAGGGCGAAGATCCGCAGGTGCGATTTTAAGGATATCTCGAAGGCTGTCCACACGTTTTTTCTCTCCCTCTCCCTCCTCCCCCTCCTGTCATTCTTATTCCCTCAGCCTCTTTCGCGATCTCTTTGCGTGCCCGGAAATGAAAAATTCGCGGTCCAGTCGTGCGGCCGAAAATTGTGCCAGCGTAAATCACGTCGGAGCCTAAAGTAGCTCATAGAACAATTCTGCTTTTTTTTCAAACGAAACCCAAGGAAATCGAGAAAAATGTCCGAATTTATAAATTGAAAGAATTTTTATATTGAGAGATAAAGTATTATCAATGAAAAATGAAGAATTAAATTAATGAAAAAATTGAAAGACATTTTCCCTTCATTTTCAATAAATACAACACTTACCTCCCTCGGAGTAAGAAAATCGTGACAGGTCGTAGGCACTTGATGTACGACAGCGTCGTTGCAAATAGCTACGGATCCATGAGAAGGTCCGGCTAACTGATCGCAGGGAACATTCTGTTCCGGTTGACCACCGTTTTCCTGTCGAAATAAAAAATAATTGATTATTATATTTATCTCAATGTAATAATGGACAATCTATGTCCAATTGTTCGAGGAGATAGCAAAGTACGATATCAACGAATTGACTTAAGTAATAAAGAGTAAAGACAACAGAGGAAATTGAAGAGGGGTAGCAGATAAGAATATTCCGCATATAAAAATTGAAGACCGCAAGAAAAAGATGAACTTTTGATAAATTATACTGCTGAACCGAGCTACAAACAATTAGCAAACACAGCTGCAGGTTAGCTGAGTTCATTCGAAGAAAAGAGGGTATTATAGAAAAGTCAAGCGGGGCAGGAAAAGAATAGAGAAAAAAGAAAAAAAAAGTTGAGAAGTGGCGGAGAAACTCATTCGGAAAGTCATGCCCCTGTAGCGCTGAATGTTTTTATGCATTTCACACAAAAAAATACTATAATTATTACAATCCTTACCTTGTTATGGACTGCGATGGGCATAGCATCAGCGATGAGGGTATGACGAAGATGAGGAATTACCTCGATCGTACCATCAGGCATTTTGATGCGGTCTTCTTTTATTATCGAGTCATTGGAAAAGTGAAGCTCGCACACGAAATCAGTGTGGGAGAGACACTCCCCGATGGCTCTGCTCCATCGTTGTACCATATTCTACAAGATACATGAAAAAAACAAAGCGGGTTGAAATTTCATATACACGCTAAATCATTGAGCAAATTTTTTTTCCTATAGGCAATAAGTGGCATGCAATTACTTCAGATTTCGTCAACAAATTACGCGCTCTATGCGTCATTTAACAAAAATAAAACATTCTAACAGGCGATTTACCTTTGGAACCTTGAAGGCGGACAACTGTCGTACTCCTAAGCGCTTGCACTTTGCTCTGCTAGCGTCTCGCCCACTTTGACACCCTGGGTACGAACAGTATTTCGCCATTGTGCACTGCAACAAGAAAAGAACCCAAAATAAAATTTGTAATTACATATTATGACAATAATACGAATTCTAACCTCACTTTCATGCTCGAGAAATGTATTTAATCAACCGATGAATTACAATTATAATATAATACAGAAAATGGTTTCAAAATACCGTTTTCTTACCTGCTTTTATATAATGCGGGGCAATCACTCACTGCACTCCACAACACTGATTTTTACTGCAATTAAAAAATCCTTATTACAATTTCGCATTCACAGACGAACAGCCAAGGATGATATATAAATATTATAACCAAGAATTCTCCAGTTTATATACACGCTCACTTCATAGCGTCACCGATGCCATACTTCACATCCTTCCCTCTCGGCACTAGCTCTTGATGTGGCTGAATTTCGAACCACAACTTTTCGTCACTTTCAGGGTCCACGTTTGGGGTGCTTTTAGCATACGCGTTCGGGCTCCTTACCTCTATCCTTCATGGTTTACGGTCTCGTACTGCGTGAGCCCGTCTCCGATAACCGCCTTCTCGGACGAAGCCCAAAAAATGTTTACTTCATTCGGCCTCCCTGACCATCCCAGGTCGTCCTCGGCCTTTTTTCGGCATAAGTTGTTTGGTAAAATTTAAAAATCACAATCGCTTATTACACTCACATTAAGCACTAAGATGTGGAAAAGGTCTATAACTGCGTCTCAATGAAGACTTCATATAGGAGTGATTAGTTCTTTCAAAAGTGTCCATCGATAAACAATTATGACCAAAAGTTGATTAGTTCGGGAAGGTATTCGGATAGGAATCTGTTGACACTTGCTAGCCTCGCCAGGTGCCAAATGCCGGACTGAGTGGGCAACCGGCCTCCTCAGCCCTATGTACACCTGACTCTGACTACCTGTTGACGGTTGCTAGCCTTGCCAGGTGCCAAATGCCGGACTGAGTGGGCAACCGGCCTCCTCAGCCCTATGTACTGTGTCCAAAAAATAAGGTGACATTGTATTTATTTCGAAAATTATTTATTTATTTTTCCAAATCAATTTCATCCCCTTCAAAGTAATCCCCTCCCGATGCAATGCACTTATGCCAACGGATTTTCCAATCTTCGAAACACTGATTGTAGTCACTTTCCGGGATGGCCTTCAGTTCCGTCTTCGCTGCGGCTTGAATCTCCTCTATCGTATCAAAACGGTGTCCCCGGAGCGATCTTTTGAGCTTGCTGAACAGCCAGAAGTCGCACGGCGCCAGATCAGGTGAATACGGTGGTTGCGGAACGATATGGGTTGAGTTTTTGGCGCCGTGCGACTTCTGGCTGTTCAGCAAGCTCAAAAGATCGCACCGGGGACACCTTCTGACGGTTGCTAGCCTTGCCAAGTGCCAAATGCCGGACTGAGTGGGCAACCGGCCTCCTCAGCGCTATGCACACCTGACTCTGACTACCGGGTTGGTCGTGGCCTCCGCCCAAACTCCACGAGCCTTGAGATTGACCACTTCTCAATCATGGAGAATGGACTCGACCCTGGTCCTGCCTCGCCAGCGCCCGCCGTAGCACACAATCTCGACCACAGATTGCATCTCGAGGCCACTGACACGCGGCCCGTCACCAGATGACGAAATGTACTCGCGGGCTTACTGCGTGGCGTCGAGGGTGACCCACTTCCGCAAGCCGCGGACCACCACCATGCTGTGTTGATTCGGCGGCTTTCCCAGACCTCGGAGATCCTGAACCTCGTATCGGTCGTTATTCAGAACAGTTGTCACCTCGAAGGGCCCTTTTGCCTTCGCGACCAGCCTCCTGCTCTGCCCGTCTGCAACAGGACTCGCTGCTACCATGACGGCATCGCCCACTGCGTACGTAGGCGGCTTAAACCGTCAGGTGTCAAAAGCCCTCTAACGTTGCCTCTGCTCTGCATCCATGGATGCCTCGGCAGCCTCCCTCGGCTCCCTCAGCTCGACCTGGTCCAATGCACCTTGGATCCCTGCCTCGGCCATACTGCCCGGTTATAGCCAAACAGGAGCCGACTTGGTGACGTGCCCGTAATTCTGTTGGTAGGAGAGCTGATAGCACTCTGGACCTTCTCTACGTTGTCGTCCCAGTTTTCCTCCTGCTTCCCCAGTACAGGTGGCTGCAAGAGAACTCAAAACCGTGCGGTTCATTTGCTCACAGTGCCCATTAGCACATGGCGTTGCCACAGCGTTGGGTATGTGCTTGACATCCTACTCCTCGTAAGAGGTCTCGAATGAATGCGACGTAAAGACCATCCCTCTGTCGCTCATTACCCGAGTCGGTACCCCGAATATTGCGATTAATTGAATCAGTGCTCTTAACACCCTCGTTGTGGAGGTATCGCGGACAGGTTTAAGGACACAAAAATTTAGTACCACCATCCGCATGGTGCGTATTTGTATCTTTCTACGCCTACTGCGTGTCCATGATCCAACATGATCGAGATTTATCGTATGGAATGAATAGTAATTGTATCTATCGGGTGCAATAGTCCAGGCTTGCGCCCGGTTGACCCATTCACAATACAAACAATTACAACGTGCGTTTACATATTTAACCAATAGCAACCAATCATTTTCCATTATCTTTTCCAACGTTCTTTAAAGTGCGAAATGTTCTTGTTCATCGTGGCATAATCGCACCACGTTGAAGCGTGACATTCTTGGTACGGACCATTTCTTGCCCGTGTCAGTCTTTCGGAAAAAGAACACCACCCTTAAGGTCATATTTGTCAAAGTATTGTTTCGTTACCGGTTGGATTTCATCAGATTCTATTTTTTTTTCGAATGACCTGGATGGCTACGATCCAGAGCTTGAGCCACCTTAATCTATTCGCTTTCTGTAATATTGATAGCACAACAATCAATTTGACTCCCACTTAAAGTCAACGTGAGCTACTTAAGTGCCTGGGCGATACACAATCTCAAAATTGTAATCCCGCCAATATACCAGCTAACGAGCGACTCGCGGTTGTATTTTCCTTTTATCTGCTGTGCGCGCATGGCACTGCAATCATCCATCACCGTGAATTTGATTCCTAGCAAATAAGCACGGAACGCTTTCAATTCCATGAATACCGCCAGTGTTTCTGAATTGTTCGATATTTTTGTTCTGTGGAAGTTGTCTTTCGCCTATAGTACGCGACTACGCGTTTTCCCTCTCTATGTGTTTGAATAAGTATAGCCTCCAGACCCATCGCGCTCGCGTCTGCGCGTACTTCGGTTTCTCTCTCAGGGTCGTAAATTGTTAGAGTGCGTCTGTTCTC
This sequence comes from Ophion obscuratus, assembly GCA_964007375.1. Lineage (NCBI taxonomy): Eukaryota > Metazoa > Arthropoda > Insecta > Hymenoptera > Ichneumonidae > Ophion > Ophion obscuratus. The sequence continues at coordinate 11,763,118 of OZ023316.1, read as the reverse complement.
TAGTATCGTTTTTATTTCGCCTATTGCTTCGCTTTCCCTCGGTCCCCACGACCAAGGGATGTCTTTGCGGGACAAGTTTGTTCAGGAGCAGTCTTTCCCGCAAAATCTTTAATAAAAATACCGAAATATCCCGCAAGATCTAAAATTGTCGGAATTGTTTTAAATTCGTGGGGTCCCTGACTTTTACAACGGTCTCGCTTTTGTGAGTCCCTGGTCGTATCCCTTCTCCCGAAATTTCACGTCCTAAGTACTCAATTTTATTTTTTTTCGGGAAAGTGTTCCGTTGGTCAGATTTACGGTCATATTTCTCGCCTGAAGAGCGTTAAGAACTATGTCTACATGTTCGAGCCCTTCGTCTAACGTTACATCTTCCTTAAACACAGTTGGGGAATTGGCCATCTAAAAGGCATTCACAAGGGTTCCCATTGCTCATTCGGCGTCCCAAAAGCAGTCTTTTCAACGGAATCATGATGCATGTGGATTTAGTATAGTCCGGATTTAAAATCCAAATATGCAAAAACCCGTTGTTTACAAAGCTGATCTACATTATCGTCAGTTATGGTTAATGGATATTGAATACCTTTAGTAATTTTATTGAGATCTCTATATATATTATTTGCCATTCGCGTTTCCCAATTTCTCTTGCATGGGTACGACCCGACAGGACTACCACACGACGACGTACTTGTACGAACAATGCCGCTTCTCTCTAGTTCGGCTACTATTATCTTGACTTTGACCTGATCAGCTTTAAAGAGGCAATACGGCCCAAGCAAAACAGTAACTTTAGTAGTTAATTTAATTTTTATCTCCGCTGCATCATTTTGCCTAATTCTTTCATGTGGAATAATGTTGCCGATAATTGTTCGGTAGTGATAATAATTTTGTTTTATTACTCGCGTCGCGATGTTTGCACCAAATATCGACTTCTTTCGGCGTTCCTGCCTCATTGACACCTATCATCTCAGCTTCTACGTTATCGATTTTTCAACCAACTTGTCCCAAGTAACCATCACTCTGGACACATCTGATATTGCCTCAATATCAGCCTTAAGCAAAATATCTCGTCCGATAAGGATTTCCTTTATTAATTGGTCATCGGCAACAGTGAAAACTTTTACTTTAAGGAGTGTCATCCATGTGGACCTTCATTCTCGATAGAGTAATCGAGGCGACTATTGCGTGGTCTAATGCTGGCAAGGTTTTCCCCGTGTCTTTAAATTTTGTTGTTGAAACAACCTGCTAGGCCCTCCCGGTCAATAGAGCAGTTACTTCCCAAATCAATGGTACAGATCTTTTCTCGGTTGCCTAGGACGTATTTCTCGAGTGGTTTGTTTACTTAGGTCGTTGCGATCTCGAATACGTCCAGCGAGAATACGCTCTACTATGCAGCGAGGCGGCCCCTTCTTGCGAGGCTGCCCCTCGCTGCCTAGCCATGCTTTCTTCTCACATCGCCTAGGCTGTTTTTTTCTTTCCTCTGCGGGAGGATGCTTCTTGTCCTTCTCTACCTCGTACGTTTAATCCCCTTATGTTTTTAAACTGATACGCATTCTAGGCACCCATTCAATTGTACGAGTGTTCTCCTTTTAATTTGTTAGATTAATTCTTAATTGTTCATCATGGATTCCGTGGACCACGAATTCCGTGATTTTTTGCTTAGGGCTCTAGATTCACTCGATTGGTTATCATGACCTTTTCAAAGCAATACGCTTGTAAAGATTGACCCAGCGTACTTTTATACGCTACCGCGCAGTCAAGTAGTTTCCCAGAGTCTGTTCTCCTGAGAATTGTCTGCGAATTTCTACTGTACAGCTCCCCAACTAAAGGATGCGCTCTTAAGTCCATCGTACCAGCTTCCTACAATTTCCTTCAACTTTAATGGAACCAAGTAAATTTCTTTTGCGGATCATTCCAACCGTACATGGTCGCGTATGTGTTCACTTTCTCTAACCATTCCATAGCCGATAACTCTTTCCTTTTCCGGATCAAATCCAGGTAATAATATTTCATTATTATAGGTATTGATTTGACCGTTCCGAACCTGTCCCAACGATAGCCAATAGCACTTCAGTCAACTTCGCAAAATCGGACTCACCCTGAGCTGCGGTACCACCCACCAGACTCGTGCTTGCAGATTTGCCGGACAGGCAACTCCTCGATCGACTTCGGCTTCGCGTCCGTCGATGTTGGTCGACGAGCTGGCGCTCTTCGCGTCGACGAGTTGGCGCTCTTCGCGTCGATCGTTCCTGCCTGATCCTGACGTCTCTCTTTGATGACGAGTGCGACCTTTTACGCTCCTCGATCTGGACCATCGCGGACTGCTATCCCTTGAGCCCCGTCTTCTCGTGCGATGTGAAGGCGATCTCGCTCGCCGCTCATCGTCATCCCTTGTCCTTGCAGATTTCTTGTCACGCCTGCTCGACTTGGACGACGTTCTTCTTTTCTTTGTGATCCTCTCCTCTTATCGTGACACTTTCACTGTTAGTTCTACCTTTGTCTTCACTTCTCAATTTCTCGGATAACCACACTTGTCTTTTGGATTTTGTAATTTCAAAACTAGCGCGTGATATATCCCACTTCTGATCTGTAGTAAGATTTCCTTACTAAGGTTATATTTTGTAAATGTAATGCCCACTAGACTAGTACAGTATAGTAATTTTATATAAAGTCTCTTAATATCTTCGACGCGTAACAATGAACCGCCGATATACGAATTGCAGTTCGACCATGCGTTCTTGTTAACGGTTCCGCATGGACTGCTCTCAAGAACGCCGAACCCCTTGCAGGGCCTTCATCTGGTCCTTTGTCGTCTAGGAAAGACGTCATCCAGCGGTCACGTGCCTCTCGAGTGTTTACGGTCTCGTACTGCGTGAGCCCGTCTCCGATAGCCGCCTTCTCGGACGAAGCCCAAAAAATGTTTACTTCAGAACTAAAGTTTCTTTCACTATACCAATTTTTCACAGATAATAAAATCGTCAAAAAACGATTAAGCCTGTCAATTGAATAAAAGAACGGTTCCGAATCAATCCTCCGATTCAACCTCACGAGACAGTATTTTATCATCACAAATACTGTCTACACCAACCATCCTCCAAGCACAAACCAAAGAAAACTAGAAATATCGACAATATTCAGGTTCGTCATCTAACATAATTTTTATCATTCTTATAACATCACACTCTCACACACCACCTTTGTTACTCAACAAAAAGAATAAATTAATATTTTACAAATAATCACTCATACAATAACACCATGATTGAAAAATTAGGAGAGAAAAAAATAACACAAAATTTACACTAATCATTAAAACACATTTAATAACTTATTCATAACACAAAGTACAACTATACAAAATCTGTAAATGCTATTAATATAATTTGTATCACGAAATTTGTAGAACAAATAAAGTTTCTGAAGAGGATCCGAACCCAGGATCGAAACGGCAATTCCTCAACATCTCGTATTATCAACACGGCCGCATACTACTCGGACTAACTATAAATCGGACACCTATTTTCGGTGTCAGCTGCCCGTCTATTCCCCGAACTGGCCCGAGCAACTTAGCTCCTATAACTCTGAATATAATGATTTACCTCCTAATGTCTTGAAAGCAATCAAGCCGATTTACGGAGACCTTACAATGATACATTATTAGAAAGATGCAGAGGTGGTTTCATAGAAAATAGCAACGAAAGTTACAAGGCAGCTCATCTGGAAGGTACGGGCAAGGATTCTTCCGAATGGGTCCATCCGAGTGGAGATATGTACTTATGTCGCTGCCTGTTTTCTCAATGAGAAATCTGTTTTACTATTGAAAATGCTGCAAGCGATAAGGGTACACTGCTCCGTAGCGCTCACACATATGTGACGATAGAAGATGGGAAGCGCGTGCGGACGGCCGTGCTCAGTCTAACACGCGAGAAAGTAGAATGCTCACAGACAGCCGCAAATTGGGATTCTGGAGGCCCTTGCTGCTGCAAAAGGCTCATTATATGGGCTTGACATCGATGATTCTATGTAAGTTTTTCAAATTACATTTTATCCACGTATAAATGCGACATATAACTTTAAAGGCATTTTTCTCAAAATAACTTTTCGAAAATCGGTGACCACATATCGAAAATCGCTGCACTAAACCACTTAAAAAATGTTTATCAACGAAAATAGAGTGTTTTCGCTGAAAATCGACACTTTCACTTTGGACTACCGCCATTTTTTCAAAAATAAATATTTCGTTAAATCCTTTGTCCATGCACTTGATAATTCCATGCAAAATCTAAATGCATTTGACTTTTTATTTCAGATTTATTTCCGAGCAGCAGTGGTCACAGCGGAGGATGTTTTTTCAAATAATGGCGCGCACAAATTATTATTTCATCTACCACATTTATAAATACTTTTAAATACAAATTCGTAAAAGATACTCCTTAATGTGAAAAAAATGGAAGACCTGCATACGTTTTCCCAGAAAAGATTCACGAAATCAGTGCAGCCAGATCGCGCGCAAAAGTTACCCCCTCTCTAGTCTCTTGCGCGCCCATCACACAATCATAGTAGCACGAGTCCGTGAGCGAGCGACGCTCGGACATCTTCGGAGAGAGCCGAGCGCCGTCGAAGTTTCCCGACCGCGCCTTCGGTAGCTACACCAAACCAATACATGGACTTTGCCTAATTCTCATTCTCATTCTCATTCTCAGCAATTAAAGTGCTGAGCACGTTCATGTGTTGCCAAGCCAAAACGAAGGCTTCGAAGGAAAAAGCAATCTGACAATGAGCACGACTCGCGCGTGTCATCACCCGACGGCACGCGCGAGGCTTTTAGATGATTTCAATGCTTATTTAGCTCTTCATTCTCTGAGTTATTAATGTAAACAAAAAAAATGCATCGCGCACTCTGATCGCTTATTTTTTTAGTTTATACGTTAATTTAAATATAATAATAAATCTAAGTTACAACATATTTATCTTCTAAAAAATTGTTTACGCTTTACTCACACCCGTCCTCATGCCAAATAAAATATAATTCATAAAAGTAAGCGGAAATATATTTATATTCGTATTATTATATTAATGCTCATACTTTCATCAAGCGATAAAGCATTATCCCCAAAAACAAGCCAATCATCCATCCGGCCGCGAACCGTCAGTACCAGAAAGTACACATATTCTACAAACGATGAGATGGTCCCGTTGGTAGCGTTCCTGGCTTCGGACCGCAGGGGCGCAGGATCGTTCCCCGCGCTCAGTATTTTTTTTAAATTTATTATTACTATTAATTCTTATTTGATTAGTAATTTTTATTAGTTATCATTATTATTTTTATTAGTTATCTTTTAGTGTCGAAAAATTTATCGCGCACTCCGGCCGCTTATTTTATTAGTTTGTACGTTAATTTAAATGTAATAATAAATCTATATTACAACTTATTTATCTTCTAAAAAATTGTTTGCGCTTTACTCACACCCGTCCCTATGCCAAATAAATTGTAATTCATAAAAGTGAGCGGAAATTTATTTATACTCGTATTATTATATTCATTCTCATATACTTTCATCAAGCCATAAAGCATTATGATAATGCTTCATCGCTTGATGAAAGTCTATGAACGTATAGTATATGAAAGAAGTATATAGTATATGAGCGTAAGTATATGAAAGTATTTCATTATTTATTGAATGAATATAATAATACGAATATAAATATATTTCCGCTCATATACTTTCATCATGCGATGAAGCATTATCACAATGCTTTATCGCTTGATGAAAGTCTATGAGCGGAAATATATTTTGATATATTGTATATATCAAAATATATTAGTTATTATAGTAAATATAAATTATATTGATTTGACTATAATTGGTAAATCATAGGTTTTGACGTCGCTGAACTGGAATTTGAAATCAGATTTCCAAAATTCAAAATGGCGGATCCAATATGGCGGACGCAAATTCAAAAAAGGTTTGTTTCCGACGAAAATGAGTATTTGAGGGTTTTTGAGGTCGCTAAATCCGAATTTGAAATCAGATTTCTAAAATTCAAAATGGCGGATCCAATATGGCAGACGCTAATTCGACAAGTAGTTTGATTTCGGTAAAAAATTGTATCTTTAGGATGTTTATTGGTCGGGAATTTCGAATTTGTGTCCTGACTTCAAGTATCTGATGCTCGGATACAATATGATGAATAAAAATTTAGCAAATCATGTATGACAAACTATCCATAGTAACAAATGTAAAAATATACTTTTTTGGTTTTATATCCCGCTCTCTGCCGAACTCAAAGCCACGAATCGAGAACGTGGCGGTCATTTACTCCGATTATGTATTTTTTTGTACTTCTTGTGCTTTTTGTATTGTCATTTTTGTATGTGCTTTTTGTATTTTTTCAAATTTCTTGTTACTATTCATATTTTCTTTTTTTTCTCGTATTTCTCGTATTCAATTTTTTTTTGTATTTTTGCAACATAAAAAACTAGTATTCCTTTTGCAGTTTTAATTTTTTTCGATTTTAATTTGATTCTTTTTTGTTGTTTGTATCTATTGGTTTTTTCAGTCTTTTTGGATTTTTCTTCATTAATTTATATCTTTTATTTTATGTTTTGACAACAATTGAAAAAGAATTTCGGTATTTCACCTGATCATACCGTTATTCGTGGTACTTTTGGAAGCAGGGCACCGCACACAGTGGAACGTTGACACAATCTTTGCACATAAAGAATGTTGCCTTCCTTTGTTTTTTGGAACAACATTCAGTGCAACGCTTTCTTATCTACTTATCGTCTGAAATATAGAATGGATAGTGACTTCGTGACGAGCGTAGAGGATTTTTGGGTTTACAAACATACTCTTTAGATGATGTGTGTTGATCACAATGATCTTCTAACAGCTCTGTTGCCAGTGCACAACGAAAGTGTAAAGAAGTCATTTTTTTCGAGTCAGTTTAAAGATGATTATTGACGACGGAAGCATTATAAATTGCAGGATCGAATAAATGAAAGTATAATTTGTGATGCCACTTGACGGTCGTGTGAATTGTTTCGTCAGAAGAAATAGATTGATCTGTTTTGTCTACATCTCCCATATTGTTATTATAAGAAATAACAACATTTGGCTTCATGATCTGCTTCTTTATGAGTCTTTAGTCCATGTCAAAATTCTCGCTAGACATTCACATTGTTTATATTATTATTAATATTATGTTGAATGATTTCTCGCATTTAGTCGCTCGAATTCAAATCAACTCAATGATACTAAAACTGAAAACCTTTCCTGTCATATTGGAGCCACCATTTTGAATTTTGGAAATTCGATTTCAGATTTGGATCCAGCGACCTCGAAAACCCTGAGGTACTCACTTTCGTCGGAATCAAACCATTTTTCAAATTTGCTTCCGCCATATTGGATCCGCCATTTTGAATTTTTGAAATCCGATTCAAATTCGGATTCAGCGACCTTGAAAACCTTACAGTGCTCACTTTCATCGGAATCAAACCATTTTTCAAATTTGCGTCCGCCATATTGGATCCGCCGTTTTTTATTTTGGAATTTCGATTTCGGATTCAGATTCAGCGACCCTTAAAATCTTCACACTGAAATTTTAGGGGAAATCTGTGAAGATTTTTTTCCAACACAAAAGTGGCACGAAAATCTAATTTTCGCCTGACTGCGAAGGGGTTAAAGATAACTAATTAAAATAATAATGATAACCAATAAAAATAACTAATCAAATAAGAATTAATAGTAATAATAAATTTAAAAAAAAAAAGCGCGGGAAACGGTTCCGCGCCCCTGCGGACCGAAGTCAAGAACGCTACCAACGGGACCATCTCATCGCTTGTAGAATATGTGCACTTTCTGGTACTGACGATTCGCGGCCGGATGGATGATTGGCGTGTTTTTGGGAATGATGCTTTATCGCTTGATGATAGTATATGAGAATGAATATAATAATGCGAATATAAATATATTTCCGCTTACTTTTATGAATTACAATTTATTTGGCATAGGGACGGGTGTGAGTAAAGCGCAAACAATTTTTTAGAAGATAAAGAAGTTGTAATTTAGATTTATTATTACATTTAAATTAACGTACAAACTAATAAAATAAGCGGTCGGAGTGCGCGATAAATTTTTCAACACGAAAAGATGACTAATTAAAATAATAATGATAACTAATAAAAATAACTAATCAAATAAAAATTAATAGTAATAATAAATTTAAAAAAAAATACTGTGCGCGGTGAACGAACCCGCGCCCCTCCGGACCGAAGCCAGAAACGCTACCAACGGGACCATCATATCGCTTGTAGAATATGTGCACTTTCTGGTACTGACGTTTCGCGGCCGGATGAATGATTGGCTTGTTTTTGGGGATAATGCTTTACCGCTTGATGAAAGTATGAGAATTAATATAATAATACGAATGTAATATATTTCCGCTTACTTTTATGAATTATGATTTATTTGGCATAAGGACGGGTATGAGTAAAGCGTAAACAATTTTTTAGAGGATAAATAAGTTGTAATTTAGATTTATCATTATATTTGAATTACCGTATAAACTAAAAAAATAAGTGATCAGAGTGCGCGATACATTTTTTTGTATACATTAATAATGCAGAGAATGAAGAGCTAAATAAGCATTGAAATCATCGAAAAGCCTAGCGCGTGCCGTCGGGTGACGTCACGCGCGAGTCGTGCTCAGATTGCTTTTTCCCTTGAAGCTTTCGTTTTGGCTTGGCCACACATGAACGTGCTCGGCGTCCATGTATTGGTGTAGCTGCCGAAGGCACGGTCGAGAAACTTCGACGGTGCTCGGCTCTTTCCGAAGACGTCCGAGCGGCGCTCGCTCACGGACACGCGCTACTATGATTGTGGATGGGCGCGCAAGAGACTAGAGAGGGGGTAACTTTTGCGCGCGATCTGGTTGCACTGCACGAAATACCTCTTCTTTCTCGAGATTCCTCTTCTTTCCGGCCACAAACTGAGCGCCTTAAGCAGCATTGTGCATAGCCGATACTCGGGAAGCGGTGATCGCTTAGCCGGGCATGTGCTGGTGCAACAACCGATGAGCGCAAGGCCCACACTTCTGACCCCTTGGTGTGGCTACTTGAGTAAAAGCCCGTGCACCAAAGAATTAGAGGAATCTGAAGCTACCTGAACCAATACGGATTTCCCAGGAGTTTCCTCGTACCCATGGCAGATGCGATACAGTGTAGCCATCTGCAGCAAATCCATTAAGAATCCAACGTTCGGCCTCGATTTTTTTATATGATGTTGACAAATACATTATGTACCCTTTGGCAAAATTTGAGCTATGTTGACTTTCAGTTTTTTTTTGTAATAAAATGGCCAAGCGTCCACTTCAAGGTAATGAAGCACGTCGTCTTATAAAGACGGTCGACCGGAAGTGCGGTGATCATGGTTTTACTGCTCATAAGGTAAACGGCCCAGTTTCTGACCCTGTCCCAGATTATGACCCCGACGGCAAAGTTTAGACTGCCATAAATATAGTTTTTGTCGAATAATAATTAAATTATCGGCTAATTAAAGAGCGTTTTTCTAGAGTCTTTCTAAAGAGCTTTGTAAATATTGGACAAACACTTTTTTCAACGAAATGTTTTATAATAGAAATTGACCAGTGAACAGTGTAACACGCGTCTCAGTGGCTCCGCAGCGTTCATCCTGCAAGTATAAAACGACATAAAAATGATATCGACATATTCAGCAGGAACCAAACTGTCGGTGAGATGAATAATAATTTAACTTTTCGTGAGATATTTGATTAAGTCCGTGGTGTCAATAAGTACGTTACATAATTGAGGCTACGTTGCATTTGTTGACCCTCGACTTGTCACCTGCTGCGTCGAACCATTTTTTTTATTTATTCTAATTTGCCGTGACATAACAAATTAATTAAATTATTAACAATGATTTAATTATTAATTATTATTAAATTATTATCAAATTATTAAAATTTGTGGAAATCTAGTATTCAAAATATTTTCTTACTTAATGCTGCTGATATTTTTTTTGCATTGTTCTATGTTTATAATATATATGTTAATAATTGTGAATGTTGATAGGCAGAAAAAAAAGTTTATCCCTCAAGACTGCGTCGAAGATATAATAGTTGTGCACTAATTGAATGTTTTTTACTGTTTATACTTGTTGTGTTGTTTATATATGCGTGTCCGTGAAATTACATATATATCCATTTAAGGGAGACTTTGTCCTTGGAGTGCCATATTTCAGGTGTTCACATTTTATTTTTGTTAAAGGAAACAAGTAAAGCTTTTTGAGTGCGGTTTTTTCTTGCTTTTATTCATGATATACAGAAAGTTACAAAAATTTTTTTTTGAAAAAAAAAACCAAAATGGCGGCCGTTGCAGCTCCGCGAAAACAGGTCCTCAAATCGCGGGAGGTAAACGGCTGACATCACTGCCCCCTCTTTGTTGATCTGAAACAAAAATTCATAGCACATTATCAATCTGTGACCCTTTGGTTATGGAATGACGGATGGGTTTTTCGTTTAGTACAAATTTCGGAAAATGGTGGCAATTAAAAAAAACTGAATTTTCGCGTTTTTTTCGCATAAAAAGATAAATAATAAATGCAAAAATGTATCTATCGAAAAACGATCCGTTCTTCCGTGAAGACATATTTTCTAAGTATGCTCTCCAAATTTCAGGTCGATATGTTAATTACAGCGGTCAGGAGAATGTCAGCCATTTTAAAAACGTGTTTTCGAGAAAAACGCGTTTAAAGTTTTGTAATGTGTTTACACAAATGTGTTTATAATTACCGCTAATCGGCAATGCCTGGTCCATAGAGGTATCCCTCCTCTTCTTCTAGCTGCTCATGTTGAGCCGCTAACATCTACCGCTAAATTTCAAGGACAAAGTCTCCGTTAACCCGTTTTCATGGGGATATTCGGAAGGGTCAGGAAGTGGGTACGCATAGGTGTCCTGAATTGTGCCAAGGGGGTCATAAATAGGGTACACGTCGAGGTCACAAACTGTGTCAAGCGGATCATGAATCGGGTATACGTAGGAGTCACACACTACGACATGGATGTTTTTCTAGTGTTAGGAACCCCGGCAGCAGAGAAGCGATATTAAAGGAATTATTATATTAATCAATACTAATTATTTCACTTGTTTAATAGGTGAATCTCATTCAGGGGGCCTTAACGCACGTGTTAAAACCTTTACTTTTCATTTTAGCTATATCGCGCGTCAATGAATAGTAACATTCCGACATCGCTGCTCTTGAAGTGTCAGTAACTGGGCCGTTTACCTTATATCCAACTAGGATCGTTGGAAAAGTAAAACTTGATAAATTCGGCATAATAGATTTGGTAAAAAATTGGGAATTCAAACGTCACCGTGTAGTTCTAGCATTGTATTATAAAAAGATTTCAATTTCCGGTTGAAAATTATCAGAATGCCGAAATAGAACTAACAGACTTGGCAACGTCGGAGGTAACACCTGATGCGTTTGGCGAGCATAACCTGGCGCTGCACCATAATCTAATCTTTTACATCAATGAGTCTCACGTGCCAACTTTGAGCATTGAAACGCGACGTTGTCAGGTGTTTATTAAAAATTCCATTATATTATTTATAGAGTTTTACAATTAATCGCGTATCAATAACATGTTCAATTAAAATTTTACCCATAGTATTAATTCCGCTAAAGTAGTTCAGGGTTATTTACATAAGCTTCCGATGGATTTGGCGCAACGTTTTTTAGTTTTGTTTTTATGGTAAGAGTCTTATTGTGAATTTGACGGAAAGTACCCCAGAGACGTTCAAGATCTAATTTTTCAGTTTTTATTAGGCACATTAGCATCGACAATATGTATATTCAACACAAGTTAACATAAATCAGAACAACTGTAGGTAAAATAAATTTAGTCTCTTTGTTGACCCTGAATAACTAGTTGTACCTCCTTAAAGGCGGCAGATCCGCCGCATTATTTTCACAAATAATTACGCCCGTTACCTAGATAACATTGAAGACGGACGAATATATCGCTCGTTTAATGGGTATTTTAAGGGATTATGTCTGACAAGGCCGAAATAACAACGACCCAGGCTTAAATCTCATTAAGGCTTTTTGAAAACTCATAACTGAGTTTTTCAAGGGGTCATTTGTGTCATTGAAAAAATATACTTTTTTATCCTGTTATTTTATTTTATAGTAGATACTTTTAACAATGTATGAAAAGATCTTCAATAACAAAAAATCCTATAGGGCAAAGCTTATAAGCCGCGGGGTCTTCTGCGCCACCCGCACACTAGCACACAGCAGTTTTGTCAGATGGTCGCTGCGATGTACCCCCAGAAATTATCTCGTTTCCCCCTAAAAACCCCCTAAATTATTCCCACCAAATAGCTGGTAAAATGATCGTGGTTTTTAAATCTGATGTTCATTTTGAGAAAAGACCACGGTGCATAAGGCATTAATGGAGCCTTTAATTATGTCTAAGCTACGTTACGATAAAACTGAAAGGTTAATGTATTATCAAGAAACCCATTCAGCATAAAGTGCATTCGAGTGGATAATGCGATAAAACGATGAATGTGCGTTTAAGGTGGAGAGACACACCGACTAAGGCACCATGAGTGCTATAGAGATTGCTATTTCAGCTATTCGAAGTTTTTTCATGAACCCAGGGCTAAAACGACCGATGTTTCCATCACTGAAAGGTTTTAGACCCGTGTCAACGACATAGTCGATGCAGCGGGAAATAACAATTGCGGCAATATCGCCAAGCTGATTCTCGGGCTTTCTAGTTTGCCCTTTTTGAATACTGCGGTCGAACGCGCATTTTCCACGATAAATATTGTCAAAGACAAGCTATGACACAAAATGTTCGTTGGAATAGTTGAATCAATTTACAAGTTCGCTGAACCCTCAATGTCGAATGCTTCAAATTAATACCAACAGCACCCACACAGCACAGAATATTGCAGCAATGTTGCTAGAATCTTTCAATATTGCATGTTGCTATGCAAGATTGCTGCAATGTTGATAGAATCTTGGTCAGAAAATATTATAGGCTAATCTTGTCACAATATTGAATTTGGCTATAATTTTCCTGGAATATTTTTGAAAAGTATTGCAACACTATTTTATCGTAATATTGCAGCAAGTGGACATTCAGACATTGCTGCAATGTTGCTACAATATTGCTGAAATAGTTCACAATATTTCAGCAATATTGTTCCAACATTTCTGTGTTGTGTGAATGCTTCTAGAATATTTTAAAAAAATATTGCGACAATATTTTATTGTAATGCAGCAAGCGGACATTTAAACATTGCTGCAATATTATAGCAACAGTGCAGTAATAATGCACAATATTTCAGCAATATTGCAATGTTGTCAAAATATTTCAGCAATATTGTTGGAATATTTCTGTGCTGTGTGGGCAGCAATTCTCAATCGCTTTAATTCCGAAATGGTGTATGGGATAATTCGCGATAATGACGAGCAATTTTTCGATTCGTTGTCTAGCGAATACAACGAAGGAAGCAGCAATGGATTAAATGCACAGCAAATGCGTTGCAAGAGGCTTAAATTTAAGGGAACTCAAATGGAACTGCCCTATACCCCGATGCTAAGATGACCCTGATCTGTGAGAATGTATAACAATTTTGAAAATGAAACGAAAAAAATAGAATTATACGCATCTATAACTCAAATATTCTATATTCTATGTATTGGTATATATTGTGTATGTGTGTGTGTGTGTGTGTGTGTGTGTGTGTGTGTGTGTGTGTGTTTGTGTGCGTGTGTGTGTGTGTGTGTGTGTGTGTGTGTGTGCGTGCGTGCGTGGGTGCGTGGGTGTGTGTGTGTGTGTGTGTGTGTGTGTGTGTGTGTGTGTGTGTGTGTGTGTGTGTGTGTGCGCGTGTGTGTGTGTGTGTGTGTAAGGAGTACAACTTTGCAGTGACCGTTTTACTTAGAGAGCCACTGCGGCCGAAGTAGTGGCCCTAGCTCAATAAAAAAGTGGCATTTTAAACCAGAGGCTCTGCCAATGTAAACAATTTAAAAAAGCTAACGGATACGTGTATGCATTATGAAGTTATTGGCACTCAAACTTGGCAACCTACGAGCCGAATTCTCAGCATTTGCGGGAGGTTATGATTTACTTCTTCAACATCAAGAAATCTGCGGCTGAGGCCCACCGTTTGCTTGTTGATGCTTACGGGGAGGATTCTATTAGTGAGAAAACGTGTCGGCGGTGGTTTCAACGCTTCAAAAATAGAGATTTTGAGGTCGAGAACCAGCATGGTGGCGGAAGGCAGAAAGTTTTTGAAGACGCCGAATTGGAGACCTTGCTGGACCAGGATTCGTGCCAAACTCAAGAGGAACTCGCCGAGACGTTAGGAATAACCCAGCAAGCAGTTTCAAAACGTCTCCGGGATATGGGTATGATCCAAAAGCAAGGAAACTGGGTCCCGCATGAGTTGAAGCCGAGAGACATCGAGCGCCGATTTTTCACCTGTGAACAACTGCTCCAAAGACAACAAAGGAAGGGATTTTTGCACCGGATTGTGACTGGAGATGAAAAGTGGGTTTACTACGATAATCCTAAACGCCGAAAATTATGGGGACTGTCTGGTCATATTCCGTCATCGACGCCCAAACCGAATATTCACGGATCCAAAGTGATGCTGTGTATCTGGTGAGACCAGCTGGGCGTTGTGTACTATGAGCTGCTCAAACCATCCGAAACCATCACAGGGGAACTCTACCGATGTCAGTTGATGCGCTTGAGTAAGGCACTCAAAGAGAAACGGCCACAATTCAACGAAAGACATGACAAGGTGATACTGCAGCATGACAATGCCCGACCCCATGTTGCAAATGTCGTGAAAAAGTACTTGGAAACGCTGCAATGGGAGGTTTTATCCCACCCGCCGTACTCTCCAGACATTGCCCCTTCCGACTATCACTTGTTCCGGTCAATGGCACACGATTTGGCTGACCAGCACTTCGGTACTTACGAAGAAGTCAAAAATTGGGTCGATTCCTGGATTGCCTCCAAGGACCAAGACTTTTATCGACGCGGGATTCGAATGCTACCTGAAAGATGGGCCGAGGTCGTAGCTAGCGACGGGCAATACTTTGATTAAAAAATATGCAGCCACTTTTTTATAATAAAGCCTTAAACTTTTGAAAAAAACGGTCACAGCAAAGTTGTACTCCTAATATATATATATATATATACATATGTTGTCGCTCATTATAAGAAAATATAGGTTACTAGTCTTCGCGTAGCTACAGTACCTTTATAACTAAATAAATTATACTCAATAAATATTATTAAGAATGAAAGATATATAATTTCTGTTCTGTACTACTAAATTGACGCAAGTTCATTTTCCCATGAACGTGGTTTAATTATCAAGTAATAACTAGATTTCCGGGTAGCTTATGCATACTTATGTACACGTGCAAAAGAGTAAGTGCTCAATATAATTTGTAGGTAATAAGAGCCGCAAGAACGAGCTAAAGAGGCGAAACAGCAAAAAAGGGTCCTAGGAACATTCCCCTAAAAAAATACCCTAAATGATTTTCTCCCCCGTATACGCCCCAACGCAAGTAAAGAAACCTCAAATTTTAGGGAAATCCCCCGATATGGTAACACTGGCACACAGACGGTACATGCTAGATACAAGGACCGGATGCCAGAAGAAGCGGACGGGGTACGCGGTTCAGCCGCTGTCGTCGTCGCCGGCCGGTGTTCGGTTTGAGTGTCACGTACGTTGCTACTATTTTCGCGCCAAAAGTAAAAAATAACTGTTCGTCGTGTCTTTTGGTCTCCAGCCCATTCTTATGGTGCTACGGCAATCAGGTAAGTGTATTTTGATTTCATGATAGTGTATTTATACGATGACAGAATAAAAATCTAATATTAATCGTTTGATGGTGGCTCCGTCCAATTAGTAAAAAATAAGGGAAGGTTCCATTCGAGCCAAAAACAGGCGGGGTGTCTTGAACATGGCTCAATGGATGTGCATTAAAAATCAGGTTCTACAAAAACTTAATTTTTTTGAGGATGCGAAGATACCAAAGAAAAAAGAACGACCTATAGATCTGATGAATCGTGGCGCAGAAGAAGTCATCAACGGCAAAAGTATTCGAAAAGAGGAAAAATATAACAAATTAGATAGACTTACGCTTTCTTCCTTTTTATGTTTCCCTTATGAAACAAACTGGGTCACTGGCTAAACTAGCCCCATGGGGTTAGGTTGACCCCATTAGGTGAGGTCAACTGAGTCACCTGGCTTTTGTGATATTCATGTAAGTTTGGTCTAGTAAGCAACGTGTTTGCTCCAGTTTTTGTATGGTGTTACATAGCCAAATAAACAAAGGATCTAGTTTAAAAGATATCATTGCTTATCACTTCATTAATTCGGAGTTATACTGCTTAGAACAAAATCATGATCAAGTAATCCCGCTCTGCCGTACTTTCAGTACTAGTCAGGCTTTCTTCCACAGCAAATTTTTGAACGTGCGGTTTGTAGTGGCTGTGATTGGCGCAATTAGTTTCTCGTTTGAAATAAAACACGAAAAAAATGCCTGAGTATATTACATCGTTTTGCCGTTGATCGGTTGGTTTTTCAAAATTGTTACGTAGACCTAATTGGGGAAGATGAGAAGTCATAAATTTGATATCTCATACAAAAATTGTCTTTTTTATTAACAGAAAAAACTGCAGGGGGAATTAAAAAACCTTCAATCAACGATATTATTTGTGTATCTAGAAGACAACAACAAAATTGTAACGAAACCGAATCTTGGGTAAGTCCGGGGTAGTTGGCCACAGTTTTTTCAAGGATCCGTCAAAATAAAAGTACAGACGTTTCTTAACCTATCTTCATTTGTAATTAAACTTTGAACATTTAACTTTAAGATAATTTACGAAATTAAAACAAACTCATATCAGATCAACCTTAAAGTTACTATTTTTTGAAAATCACAATTGGCCATCTCTCCCGGAGTACCCGGGTGTGAAGGCCATAGGAGTGGAGGTGAGATGGCCAGTTACGCAGCATTATGCTCTCGGTTTTATGTTTCGATTCTTAATGTTTTTTTTTCTTTTGGCCACATCTAGAACACATAATCGAAATCAGTATAATGTTTGTGTACCCAAAGTTGGCATACTATCCACTGAAGCAAGTCTTCGATGAGACAAGTTCCATAATAATTTTCTCCGCAACATTTTTTGTCGTTGTTCTTATATGTCTTTCTAAGGTCTTCCTAGGTATTTCGTAGGTCCTAGCAGCCGCACCAACCGACAATTCATCATTTTTCACACCACTAATAGCTGCTTTTAAGGGAAGGTACCTGACTAAATGGTGAGAAAAACAGGTAAACTTTGGGAATTTTCATCTCAAAAACTAATGTTTTGATTGGACCCGGGTTTTTGTATTGGAAAATATGTACATTGAGGTATGTTTCGGAATTTTTTAAAATAAATTCGTTGACTGGAAGCGCCGCTGTTGTGGTCAGCGTCAGACGTGTTGTTCGTTGACATGGCTTGTGGTGCCAAGGATTCCGGGCAGTCGGTTGATCTGAAACATGAAAACGCAACGGATTCTTGAAATATAATATACAAAGGAGTTCGCCTCGTAGGATTTTATTGAAATTACCTGTTTTTCTCGCTGTTTACTCAGGTACCTCCCCTTAATGATTCTTGAGTCCAGCTTCTTTGTAGAGCAATTGATTTTCTCTTGTACTTGTTAGGCATCGAAAATAAATGTAGAAAAAAAATGAATTACTTGAACATATCACAACCAATATTATGGCCACCACACACCGACTGTATGTGGCCATCTCTCCTAATCTCCCGGGAGAAATGGCCACATCTAAAATGTAAACAAATAGAAACAATACATGCGAAATCTTGAGGTTATAACAAAGCACTGTTCGTGAACTATTCAAGAAATACAAAAGTAACCATTACTTTGACAAAGAAAACTTCACCTCAATGTCAAACATGAAACTTTGAAAAACTTTTTGCTGTAGACAGAATAATTAACAAGGATTTTACTTACTTAACATTTTTTTGCCAAACTTTTGCTCGTACACTTACATCTGCGCACGGCGCAAAGCGAATTAAACAGTAACAGGTGAAATATAGTCGCGGTTCTATGAAAGATTTCAATTAGCCATGTCTCCTTTATGGTCAACTCCCTCGGACTTACCCTATATATTTTTTTCTACGCAGTTTTAATGTTCCTATTATTTTTTTTTGTTGCTCCGACGATACGCGCGCGATGGTTGAGGAAATGACGAAATACACACTTGTGCGAGAATACGGATATATATATATTTTAAATTCAAGAGACAATAGAAATAATAAACTATGACAAGAATAAATTAATAGACTACTCTCTTCAACTCTACATTCGTACTCGTCTCGTTTTGTCCACGCGGTACGACGACGATCACACAACGACTCTCTCTCTCTACGAGCCACGCTGCTTCCTTCTCGCAAGCGGAACTCTCTCTCCCCCTTTTTCATTTGCTCTTCCGCTCGTCTTTCCCTCTATCGGCCGCACGGGCATACATTCAAACGCGCGCGAATTCAAACGCGTACATACATCTCTCGGATACACGAGCCGTTAACATTCGGCCACGCTATTAATCGCTCGTCCTCGAGCGTATCAAACGACATAACAGTTTTTTTTTAATTGTCTTCATAATCTCGCAAATAATTTGGCCGCCGCGTCGCCCGCACCGGTCGACCGACAGACTCATCTCCCACAACAGTTTCGGATTCCTCGTTTATACATTCACGTATCTTCGATACCGCGGGTGTCGCAGCACCCTCCTCGCCTTCACATTCACTCTCGCTACTTACATCGTCTACGTTTTCATCCGGCACCCACAATTTGAGTTGTGTGACATGCGCCGTGGTTGCATGACGCCTCGCGCCCTCACCTTCGTTCAGACTACATATTCGAAACGTGTCACTCGGTAGTTTCTCAACGATAGTAAATGGGCCTCGATATTTAGGTTGGAGTTTGGCCGATTCCCCGGTAGAAATTGGAATTGATTTCACATACACAACGTTCCCTACCTCGAAATCTACGTTTTTGCGCCGATTAACATCATAACGTCCCTTATACTGTGCCTGCGCGCTCAACAATTTTTGTCTCGCCTCCTCGCGTAATTTTTCGGGTCTTTGATACCGTTCTTCGCCGTCTACAGTGAGTTTTCGTAATTCACCTTCGTTCCTACGCGGTAAATACCCATACAACAATTCAAAGGGGCTTTTGCCCGTGTACGCGTGTTTCATCTCGTTCAGATCGTTTTGCACCCTCCTTAACTCGCGATCCCACGTCTTACCATCGGCATTGGCTAGATTACTCTGAATCGCAGGTAATAATGTGGCGTTCCATCTCTCAACTTGGCCATTTGCCTGTGGGTGTCGAGGCGAATTTAACGTATGTCTAATACCATGTCTCTGACAAAACTCCGCGAACGATTTCGAGGTGAAGCATGTGCCACGATCCGAAATGATACGCCCCGGCGCCCCGTAATCACTCACGAACTCCTCTAGACTCCGGATTACGTTAACGGTCTTGGTGTCTCTCACCGCGCGTACAACCACAAACTTCGTCAAGTTATCGACAATCGCGAACACGTATTTATTACCCCGATTGCTCGTAACAAACGGCCCCATGTGGTCCATATGCACGACGTCAAATGGGCGTCGACCTGGCGGAATCGGGTGCAATTCTCCAGCCTGTCGTCCCGGTTGACCTTTACACGAGATACATTGGATACACCCGGCAACATGCCGTCGTACGTATGCCTTCATGCGCGGAAAATAATAATGCGCCATCAGACGCGAAACCGTGCGCTCAACACCCGGATGACTTTTTAGATCATGGAACTGTATTACTATAGACTTGCGCATCGCACGTGGCACTACATACAGCAAATTATCCTCCACTCGTTTGTACAAAATCCCGTCGTGTAACTCTAGCCCCGTCACCTGGCTTCGTTCATACCCCGTACGCGATTTTTCGCCCTTTTGCAATATTGCCCGACGTTGACGCAACTCGTCATCGCTGTATTGATACATCCTGATCGCATCATCTTCATTCACGACACTCATCACGGTACATTCGTCCACACCATCCGCAGGCTCCACAGGGGCTCGACTCAATGCGTCTACATGCGCCAACTTCTCGCCCGCTCGGTGGACTATCGTGTAGTCGTACTCGCTTAGGGTGTCGTTCCACCGGATAATCTGTGGACTTAGCGTTTTTTGTGTACTCAAATAACTTAAGGCTTGGCAGTCGGAAATAATCGTGAACGATATGTTAGCTAACATTGATCTCAAACGCGTGACGGCCCACACAATCGCGAGCAATTCTAGTTTGCTGCTGTGGTACCGCTTTTCGGGTTCGCTTGTCCTTCGACTCAACGCATATACGAGTCTCAGTTTATTCGACGCATCCCGTTGCATTAACATCGCCGCTAGCCCGAGGGCACTTGCATCCGTATGCAATTCAGTAACCGCGTGAGGGTTGAAGGTTTGCAACACCGGACTCTCTGTCAAAAATTTTCGCAACGTCTCGAACGCGTTGACTTGCGACTCCCCCCATACGAACGTTTCCTCCTTCTTTAGTAGTTTCGTGAGCGGCGTCGCGAGGTGTGCATACCGCGGTACGAATTTTCGAAAATATCCGGTGAGACCTAGATATCGGCGTACCTCGTGTACTGTTCTCGGCGCCGGAAAATCGCGAATCGCCGCTACCTTGCCCCGGCCCGGGCCTATTCCCCGACTGGAAATTTCGTGTCCCAAATATAATACCTCCGTGTATAGAAACTTGCACTTGGCCAACTTGATGGTTAACCCCGCTTCCCGTAACGCGTCTAGCACCGATTGCAATTTTCCCTTCAAATCTTCCCAACTTTTCCCCGGAATGAGTATATCGTCAAGATAAAATAGGACGACCTTGTCCCGTAACGGCCCGAGTGCCAGATGCATGGCCTTCGAGAAAAAGGCGGGCCCGTTCATCAGCCCGAAAATCATGCGCGTGAATTCCGCTGTCTCTTCCGAGGTTATAATCGCTGTCTTCTCTCGTGCGCGTTTGCTGAGAGGGATTTGCAAATACCCGTGTGCTAGGTCCAATACAATAAATAACGTACTGTCGCGAATCTGTGAGAGATGCTCATCGACATTAGGAAGGGGAAAATGGACCCTTTTGGTCTGCGCATTTAGTTTCCGGAAATCTACGCACAACCGAGACTCACCTGTCTTCTTTTTAACGAGTAAGACCGGACTTGCATAGGGCGATTGTGTCTCCGTAATTATCCCCGCATCTCTCCATTCGGATAGGATCTGTTTAATCTCACCGCGCTCCTTTTCCGTAGCCCTATATGGCTTACTGAATACCGGGTTCGCACCCTCAACCGTCTCGATATCCATCTCGACATGTCTGGCGCAACCTAGATCGTACAAATCAGTAGACACGCAATCCCTATAATTATTAATCAAGTTACACAGTTCGCGTTTAACCTCACGAGGTTGCTCTACACCGATGTCGATATCTGCTTCGTCGATGCTGGCTCTGCTGTTGATGTTGCGCTCGATGATCGGTACCCGTGTCACATCCCCTCGCACCAGGCTCACGTCGTTGGCGGCAATGGTCTTCTCTGTTGCTCCCAGGTTCATCACCGGCAACTCGTAGTCGTCCCGATCATCCCCAACGCACAGGAACCCAATCATGCGTGGCGGTACCGTCACCTCGTCTGTACTCGATGGTGGACTCGTCGTCTCGACGTCAAACGTCGGTAACGCGTCGCTGCGCCGGAACGTAAGGTTGTCGGCGACTTTATGGTATTCGACATGAGGCTGCTCGGTATAAGTACGCCCGATCAGAACGTCCATCGTTTGAACGTCGTCGGGTACTACACGCATCCTCACGCCCGTCACCTCAACACCATCGATAACGATATCTGCCTTCACCACGCCTGGACTCGTCACCACGAATTCAGCCGGACCGAAACCCTTGAGTGGGGTCGGCTCGCGTTGCATTGTAAATTGTTCGGTCAGCACTCGTGTCGCCCGTATCGTACATTCCGAGCTCCCGGTATCGATAAACACTTTCATCGGAATACCATTTATGGTCGCGGATTTTATATATTTGTCCGAAGTACTGTCACTCACTTTCCCAACAGTCTGTACGACACGCGTTTGGCCTCCCGTACCCCCGCTCGAGCACTGTCGGCTCATGTGTCCCTTTTTACCGCACTGGTAGCACGTCAGTTCTCGCTTTGGCTCCGCACAATCACGCGCGATGTGTCCTTCTTTATAGCAATTGTAGCACTTACGCGCACCCGATACGTTTGTCCTTGCCGCGGACTCGGTTTTGGCATCCGCACGTGTCACGCTCGATCCCGACTTCGACGTCTCTTCACCACTATGCCGATCTGACTGGCGTCGTGTTTTCGCACTCGTCGCGTCACGGGTTGATTTTATCCGTTCTGCGCGCTGTTCCAAAATTTTGTCAAAATATGTCAGGTCGTGGAACAATTCGTCTGTGGTGTCTTGCCTAGTCGGCATCACTGCACTTGCCAACTCGCGTGACCACAACCCGATCAACACTTCCGCTTTGAGTTCACGAAGTGACAGCTGAAGGCTCTTGCACATTTTCGCCTTGTCGTGAAAGTAACAGTTCAATGATTCGGTTTTTCCCTGCACTCGCGCTTTCATTCGCGCCCATCGGGTAGCTAAATCGTCGCGCACTACAAACGTCGCTTTAAAAGCTTCACGAAACGCTTCCCACGTGTTTAACTCTCGCGCACGCCCGCGGAACCAGTCTCTCGCGCCAGCACTCAAATTCATTCGCGCCGCCTCCAACAAATAGTCCCGCGGCCACTGATGTAGCCGTTGCATCGCCTCCAGGTTTTCGAGCCACTCCTTCGCACGCACGTTGTCGTTTTCACCGGTAAATGCTTCGATATTCCGTGACAGGTCAGGCACCACATGATACGACGGACTGGCGGCCCCCGCTGGTGGTTGAGTATTTAACGGTCGCTGTTGTCCGACCACGAGGTTTGCGAGTAACTGCGCCATCGCTTCCTCTCGATTTTCATTCGCCAATAGATTTCGAAACGCATTAACCAGCGGCACGTTGTTTGGCTCTAACATCGATGACTGTCCTGGAGGGAGACCTATCGGCCCCGACGAGGCACCTGATTGGTTTAGCTGTACGTTCTCCTCGTCCTGAGCATGCGCCGCGGGCAGGCCGGAAGCTCCGCGTGCTCCTTCGTTTGCCGGTAGCCTCGGCGTTTGTTCTCCCGCCGTAGCACCCGTAGCGCCCGCGCTTCCGCCATCTTGGGTTCCAGAGCTTTCCATGTGAGGAATTTCCCACGCGGCGGCCCTATTTGGGCGCGTATCGTTATTTCGGATTGAGCCCCTCCCCCGCCCGACGATCGTTCGGTCCATGCTCAGATTTCGAATTTCAGCTGCCACAAATCTCTCGAATTCGTCTTGATCGACCATGTGCCAATTCGACACACACTTTTCTCACAACACAAGATGTCCGTCCTTTATATTACACGCACGTGGCAATCCCACTTCTGAGTTTTTAATGTTCCTATTATTTTTTTTTGTTGCTCCGACGATACGCGCGCGATGGTTGAGGAAATGACGAAATACACACTTGTGCGAGAATACGGATATATATATATTTTAAATTCAAGAGACAATAGAAATAATAAACTATGACAAGAATAAATTAATAGACTACTCTCTTCAACTCTACATTCGTACTCGTCTCGTTTTGTCCACGCGGTACGACGACGATCACACAACGACTCTCTCTCTCTACGAGCCACGCTGCTTCCTTCTCGCAAGCGGAACTCTCTCTCCCCCTTTTTCATTTGCTCTTCCGCTCGTCTTTCCCTCTATCGGCCGCACGGGCATACATTCAAACGCGCGCGAATTCAAACGCGTACATACATCTCTCGGATACACGAGCCGTTAACAGCAGTCACCGGTTTTAACAAGAAAGCGTCAATTTTTATCGAATGACCTTAAAGTTTGTACAGTGTATTTTTAAGATATTGTACTTCCGGGAAATGGTCAATTTCGATTTTTCGTAAGGTACAACTTGGCGTTGCCCTCCTACGGGGTGAAAGGTGTACCTTGTTTTCTTCCCGAAATATCAGTGGTCTCGAACATACGCCAATGCGTTTTTTTTTCTTCATTGTTCATTGCTTAGAGTTTAAGGAAACACTGTAAAGGATCATCAGCGCGGTGATGCACAAGGAAATTCGATCGTACAAAAGTCGAGGAGCAACGAGCGTTCAAAAGCCCGCGCGACCGATCGCAAGTGCCATCTGGCGGGCCACGGCTCTCTAGATCTCTGAAAACACAGCGATTGTGCGGTACTCCTTTTTACTCGCCTCGAGGTGGAGTTTTTTCCTCGATCGCGAAGGCCTTGGCAGTTTTGGCCTCGCTCCGCTCGTCTTGCGCTGGCTTGCCATTTTGTGACGCTTCTCGGACAAATAATCGTAAACAAGATTTTCATCCGTTTGTTACGTTAATTGTAACGTTTCGAGGCACGGACACAATGTCCAAGCGTAGGATCGAAGTCGTAGACCCTTACGTCAAGAAACGAGCGTGAGTACACGAAAGAGAAAAAAGTATTAATTTTTTTCCCGGAACTCGACTATGAAGTACACGCGACAGATATTCTTTTTTACCCGCTTTACACTTTTCGTTTCGTGTTAACGCGACGTTCCCTCGGGAGCCTCAAAGACACGAGCATTCACAATCGACCGTTGAAATATTGGTGCAGCGTTTCTCACCGTTTGTGCCCGGACTAAACTTCGCCAACGAGCGAAACAAAAAATAAAAACTATAAACGTGGTGCGCGCTAGTAGTGCAATTCACGTTAGGACCACGACGTGGGACAATTTCGCATATCGAGTGTTCCCCATTCGTCTTGTCACGTTTTTTCAGGAACAATGATGCGTTTTATCCGGATGTTACCGAGAATTGGAGTTATTGAAAAAAAAAATTTTTTTTGACCGAATAAGATAATTGATAAATTGTTTGGATGTTTGTTTGGATGTGCATTAACAAAGTTGGGTACCAAATTTCATATATAGTATTTAACCCTTCTAGTGCGCACCTCTGCCGCCAACATATAAGTGCATCTTAGGTCAATCTGACCCAAGGTGTTTTTCAAATCGTTGTATTCCGGTAAATAAGCATTTTTGTTTTCTTTTTCTGTTTTAGAGATGCTTTTTGTAGTAAATTATCCATATTTTATGGCCCTAAATCTATTTTTTGACGAAAACGAAAATTTATTACCAAAACATTCGTTCAAAGTGTGGCATACTTGAAAAATACGTACTTACACGAAAAAATCACTGGGTCACAATGACCCAGTGTGTACTCGAAGGGTTAAAGAAGTCATAAACAATCTTGCGAAGGACCTTTGGATGTACGGGGCTCAACAGTATACTTGATTTTGACCACCCGGTTCATTTGAAACAAAAAAAAAGTTTTTTCATTCAAATAGATACTATTGGCTATGACTTGACCGAGCTTTTTGTTATGAAGTTTTAAAAATGAAAAAAAAATCGGAGTTTTTATTCCATTTGTCAAGGCAAAATAACATTGTTAATAACTAATGAAAAAAATTAGTTAAGAAAACAAACGTTGGCTGAGACTAAACTACGATTATACTGAATGGGTGTACCAAATTTGAACTTAATCCGTGGATTAGATGTTGCAAAATTGTATACACAGTGCTGAAAAACATAGTTTTGAGAAAAACGCGTTTAAAGTTTTATTAGTAGTTTGCTTGTTGTAATTATAAGTTTATCCTCAATTTGCGATTCCTGCACCATATGTTCAATCTTCCTCTTCAATTTGAGATATTTCAAGCGACAAACGATTTTTAGACATTTCTGCACGATAATGCTTTTGTGACGACAAATTATGAAACTGGCTTTCGATAGTTTTTTACAAGGAAGAAGTTTCTGCCGGTTTTGAATCGATATCTAAATTAGTATTAGAGATATTGAATTTCAAACTTAATTTTTGTCAACGCGAACAGGTATCTCTATGTCGCTTGCCACAGTCAATCGAAATTCTCACTCCTTTGCCTTTACTTATTGCTGGTATGCCTCGCTTATCGGTCAGCTCCCAAGAATTTTTGGACCTTGTCAATTTTCTAATTTTTGTCTCACATAGGCAGCATACTGGTATGCGTGCGAGGTACCTCTAATGTGGATATGTGCGATACTGGTGTAGATCCCTTACGTGTATATCGGACATGGCGCTTACCACGTCCGATGCCAAGCCGATGTCGCAAGTGATATAGATATTCCCGTACAGGCTTCAAAAATGAACTTTGAAATTCGATATCTCGCGAACTAATCGAGATATCGATTCAAAACCAGCGGAATCTTTTTCTATGTAAAAAAAATTCTATCGGAATCCACCTTCATATTTTGGCGCTACAGAACTCATAGTCTCTCCGAAGTTTTCACTTAGCTGGCTATTAATAAATATCTCATAACGAGTTGTTAAAATCGCAGTTTGTGAACGATTATTGAAAAAAAAACCTCCTTTATCACCATTTGTTAAACCAGCAATAAGTTTTATGAAAGAGAACCAACAGGTGTCTTGATAAATTCGATCTGAGTCGAGTGGTAAACTGAATGAACTGTAAAGTTCAAGTTTTGGACAATTGAATTCACACGTTTGCCAAACAAATACATATCGTTATACAAGTATTATCACTGTCTTTACGGGAATGCTAATGAGTAAAAAAAACAGACCGTACACGAAATGTGTTATTTCGTTAGAAATCGATGATATAAAACTGTTTAGCAATTTATTTGTACGCATTGCCCTTGCCGAAGTAATGACAAATATTTTGGAAAAATTCACGATACGTTTTAACAAGGGTGTGTACAGTTTTCCACATTTAACACAATTGTTCAGTAGTGCTAAGATGTAATGAAACGTTGCAGGGTGGCAGATGATTAACGATAAAAATTGTTTCCCACAGAGAAGGTCAGGAAAATGTGCCATCGTCTGTGTTGCTGGGAAAGAGCACGTCTTCCCAGACCAATCCCTATACATCGCTACCTTACACAGCGAGGTATTTTGAATTTCTCAAGAAGCGCATCACCTTACCTGTCTTTGAGTATAGAAGTGATTTTATGAGACTTCTGGCGCAGCACCAGTGTATCGTCCTGGTGGGTGAGACAGGTTCCGGCAAAACGACTCAAATACCGCAATGGTGCGTCGAATATTCCAAGTTTGTCGGTAGGAAAGGTGTAGCGTGTACGCAACCGAGAAGAGTCGCGGCAATGTCCGTGGCTCAGCGAGTATCAGAAGAAATGGATGTTATTCTGGGAATGCAAGTCGGATACAGTATCCGTTTTGAGGATTGTAGCTCGCCTCACACGGTCCTTAAATACATGACCGACGGTATGTTACTGCGCGAAGGAATGTCGGATCCGATGCTCGAAGCATATCAAGTAATACTACTGGACGAAGCTCACGAGAGAACTCTCGCGACCGACTTACTCATGGGAGTACTCAAAGAGGTCATAAAGCAGAGATCCGATCTCAAGCTCGTTATTATGAGCGCTACCTTGGACGCTGGAAAGTTCCAGCAATACTTCGACAACGCACCATTGATGAACGTTCCCGGTAGAACTCATCCGGTCGAGATATTCTACACGCCCGAGCCTGAAAGAGATTATCTCGAGGCTGCTATAAGAACGGTCGTACAGATACACATGTGCGAGGAGGGTAGCGGGGATCTTTTGCTCTTCCTCACCGGCCAAGAGGAGATCGAGGAAGCGTGCAAGAGAATCAAACGCGAGATGGACAACCTGGGACCCGATGTCGGAGAGCTCAAATGCATTCCATTGTACTCCACCCTACCGCCACATTTGCAGCAGAGAATATTCGACGCAGCACCGCCCAACAAGCCGAATGGTGCGGTCGGCCGAAAGGTCGTTGTGTCGACGAATATTGCCGAAACTTCGTTGACAATAGACGGTGTTGTTTTCGTCATAGATCCCGGTTTTGCCAAGCAAAAGGTACAGTTTTGTCGAATCTTTATTGGAGTGCGGCTCTTCAGGGGAATATCAAACTGTATGGGCTGCTATAGCTGTAATATACAGTCAAAGAAAAAAAAAACCATGCAGCTTGAGAAAATGTTCACAATAGTCTCTTTTTTTTGTTTGGGTTCTGGGATATGAATGTTAAAAGTTTGCACCGAGAAATTCGTCCTCCCGATTAATTGGAATGAAATGTATCTACATTGAAATACGGAAGCGAGAAACATTTTCCCATATGATTTTTTGTCTCATTTCGTTTACGTGTGGGCTCGTTATTGCAAGTTAATATGTTTGGATTTATTGTCATTAGGTTTACAACCCGAGGATCCGCGTGGAATCGCTTTTGGTATCGCCGATTAGCAAAGCCTCGGCTCAACAGAGGGCCGGACGAGCCGGTCGTACGCGACCAGGCAAATGCTTCAGGTTGTACACGGAGAAAGCGTTTAAAAATGAGATGCAGGAAAATACGTATCCGGAAATTTTACGATCGAATCTGGGAAGTGTGGTTTTACAACTGAAAAAACTCGGCATTGATGATTTGGTACGTACATTTGAGATATCTGAGGTATTGCCTGTACCCAGCGTGTCTTTCGAAGAACTTTTGAAGAAGATTTGCGTCATATCCACTCCTGAGAATTTCATTGCGCCAAAATAATGATCAGTCTACATACTCGGTAGCCAAGGATGAGAAAAAAATATTGAGAGATTCAGCAGTGTCGAGGACCATTGAATGAAAGGATTTTTTTTAAGAACGCCGTCGTAACATCTCGTATTCTTCGTACACGAGTTGCGTGGACAAAATCATTCGGAGGTTCTTTCTTTTCCAGGTTCACTTCGATTTCATGGATCCACCAGCACCCGAGACACTGATGAGAGCTCTCGAACTGCTAAATTACCTTGCTGCCCTCGACGACGACGGGAATTTGACCGATTTGGGCGCTGTCATGGCGGAATTTCCCCTCGATCCACAGCTCGCGAAAATGCTGATAGCCTCGTGCAACCACAATTGCAGCAACGAGATACTCAGCATAACTGCTATGCTGTCAGGTATGCCGAAGCGGTGATCTCGCTAAATCGTTCATTCTTACTGGTGTACGCGAGTTTATCGACATCGCGAGATATGCAAGCCCGGTCTAGGCTTTACCCAAACTCTCGCACCTCACTTCTTTCAACCAATTACACATTTCGTACGATCCGCGAATTCGGGGCAACTTTGAAAAAAAGTTGACGGCTCTTGTTACGGTAACACACCGTTTCGCAACACCTGAGACAATTTTGCCAGTTTGAAGCAACAAAAAATGTCGAAGCAACAAATAAATATTGAACAATCGAGTATATCAGCAAGAGCGGGATGGGGTAACGTGGTAGTATATTGATGATTGACATGGTATTAGTCCCACAGTGCTTTGTGAGACCGAACGAGGCGAAGAAAGCAGCCGATGATGCAAAAATGAAATTTGCTCACATCGATGGTGATCATTTAACGCTCTTGAACGTCTATCACGCTTTCAAACAAAGTAAGCAACATCTTGACTTCTTTTTTTTTAATTATCCATCGGGTGTTCCTAAGATTCAGTGAGTCATCGTTCGTGTTTCCTCAAAAATCTAGATTTGGAAGATCCAACGTGGTGTTACGATCACTTTGTGAATTATCGATCACTGCAGAGCGGCGACAACGTTAGAGAACAATTGTGCCGGATAATGGATCGATTCACGCTCAAACGTACCTCCACCGATTTCACCTCAAAGGATTACTACATCAATATTAGAAAAGCCCTCGTTAACGGTTTCTTCATGCAGGTGTGTGCGAAATAACATTATTTGCCGAAAATCCAGTTGCAAAACGGGCGATACGGAACGCTGAGC
Source organism: Ophion obscuratus (assembly GCA_964007375.1). Taxonomy (NCBI): domain Eukaryota; kingdom Metazoa; phylum Arthropoda; class Insecta; order Hymenoptera; family Ichneumonidae; genus Ophion; species Ophion obscuratus. The sequence continues at coordinate 11,733,107 of OZ023316.1, read as the reverse complement.
TATTTAATAACGTTGATTTTAACGATGCCCCATTTAGGTTGCGCATTTAGAGAGAACCGGTCACTATCAAACGATTAAAGACAATCAAGCAGTACAGTTACATCCGAGCAGCTGTTTGGACCACAAACCCGAGTGGGTTATATACAATGAGTTTGTTTTAACGACAAAGAATTACATCAGAACGGTAACCGACATAAAACGTAAGTTAATAAAAATAAAAAAAATTAGGCTACGTTCATTAAGGCCATGGATTACACCGACCGAGCGACCATGAGTGCGAGAGAGATAGCTGATTTGCCGATTCCCAGTGGTCTCCGGGACGGCTGATATTGCGCAAAAAAAGAAAATAAACACCTTCCGTTTTATTTAACGACCGTATTAAACGTGGCCGTAGGATTTTTATTGATCGAACGTGTGAGCCATAAGGTTGCTTAAAAATATTGGGGTGGATAGATATTAATTAAAATTCCACTAGTCATTGAAGTATTTCTTTCTGAATACATTGGCAAAGTGAGAAAGGAGGTTTCCGCACTCGTTTATTCAATACTAGCTTTCCACCCGCGGCTTCGCTCGTGCAGACGTGTGCCGAATACTCCTTAATGAAATGTGCTCCTGAAATGCTTCATTACGGAACACGTAGAATTGTGTTGAAGAGCATTGATGCCAAGTTTCAAGTGAATCTAACCTAATATTTCTTTCACCATGCAAACTTTGCTGCCCCCTTTTCCCCTTAAGTATTGAATTTACAAAAACGCTGAAATTTCATTAATTGTGTCTGGGAGCAGTTATACAAAATTTCAAGTAAATTGGACCTGTTTGGGTTTGTTTGGGTTTAAAATAGCATGTATAAAATAGTATTAATACTATGTTTCAAGTAAATCTTCTGACCAGATTGTTTAAATTTTCCATACAAATTTTGCCTCCCCTTTTCTCTCCTTTGAGGTTGAATTTCTAAAAATGCCGAAATACGTGTTACATTAATTGTATCAAGAAGCCCGAATACCAAATTTCAAGGAAATCCGACCAGATTTTTAAAAGTTGCCATACGAACTTGTCTGCCCTCAAGGGTTGAATTTTGAAAAAATGCCAATATATGTGGTTCATTAATTGTGTCACAGAGCATTAATACCATCTTTGAAGTAAATTGGACTATAAAAATATTATTTCCCATACAAAGTTGACGGACCCCCTGTTACCCGGTTAGGGGTTGAATTTCGAGAAACCCCTTCTTAAACGATGCCTCCAATGATAGAATAACACCCTCTACAAATTTACCGTTTCTACCTTCAGCAGTTTAGACTGGGCGATGATGAATGAGTCAGTCAGTCAGTCAGGATTGTGCTTTTTATATACAGGGTGACCCTCTTATCGCTGCCACCCGAAACAACTCGGTAATTATCGACGTCACAAAAAAAATGTTCCAAACGAAAGTTGTACGGTGTGAAGGGGGCCATATCAAAGGCGACCAATTTTTTTTTTATTTCGATGGAGGCGCTGACGCACAGTGAAGGTCACCTCCACCCTTTTAAGTGGAATGGTATATTTTTTTCAACTATCTTGTGGAGCACCTCAAGTCGCATATAAAACATTGAGGGTCAAGGTCATTCAAGGTTAGTATCGACGATACGAATCTAAATATCTCGGATCACTATCAAATATTTGGTAGTGATCCGAGATATTTGGATTTGTATTTCATTTTAATAGGTGTTCGATACTGACCTTGAATGACCTTGAACGACTTTGACCCCTAATGTTTTATGCGGCGTGAGGTGCTCCACAAGATGGTTGAAAAAAAATGTACCATTCGATTTAAAAAAGTGGAGGTGACCTTCACTGTGCGTCAGCGTCTCCGCCGAAATAAAAAAAAATTGGCCGCATTTGATGGCCCCCTTTACACCGTACAACTTTTGGCTGGAATTTTTTTTTATGAAGTCGATGATTACCGAGTTATTTCGGGTGGCAGAGATCAGATTGACACCCTATATATATATATATATATATATATATATATATATATATATATATATATATATATACCCGAAATAACTCGGTAATCATCGACGGTAAAAAACTTTAATGTGTATATATATATGTGTGTATGTGTACACACACACACACACACACACACACACACACACACACACACACACACACACACACACACACACACACACATTAAAGTTTTAAGTTACGTCAATCTCCGCATGATTGCATTCGTTGTATGGGGCAGCGTCATTACCATTTCAGTTTCTCGACCATAGCGTCCGCACTTGTGAAGAAAGTGACCCATAAGACGAATATGGTGTGCAGGATAGTGGATAGAATAATATTACCGAAAAAAAGACAGGTGACCGATCTATTTAAGGTATTCCTTTCGCGGAGGATCGTATTTGTAGGGGCATAAGCGGGCCCTTCTGAATCATGCGTAAATTTCAGTGGCGCTTAATTTAAAACAAAAAAAATACGTTACAATCAATTATCATACCCAACTATAAACTGGGATAAAAGTTTCACGCAAATTTAGTAGATTTAGACATTTTTACATTTTCTCTGAAAAGTCGCGGCTATGAAAATTCTGCTGCTAGTCACATTTTCCAAAATTTTATTCATTAATATCTTAAGAATTTTTTACACCGTAGAGCAGTGTATATCAGACCTGGAGATCTGAAGTTATTTAATGTATAAATTATTAGAAAGAAATGTGCTTAGGGTGTTATCCCCATAAAGTGCCGTATAAATTAGACAATTTTTAGAGTTACAATTTTTTGTTAAAACTTCGGTAACTTGGCTTGAAATTTTACCAGGATACGGGGATGTATTTTCACTTCGTTGTAGACGAAAATCAGTTAATTGTTGAATATTCAAGTTCGTGAAAGGAATACCTTAATGAAAATGTATGCAAAAAATGCGACCAGTTTAAGAAAAAGTGAGGCTTGTTGACATATATGTATTAAAATGTGGCAACGTCGAAACTTCGGGAACAGCAAAACCAATCCAAGACCCAGCGCGCCAATTTCAAATACGTTAGAGTCAAATGCGAATAAGGGGAACTTATTCGTTTTTCTAGCTTCGGTGAGCATATTACGATAAGTGTGGGCCCGAGAACTGACAAACCGACTTTTCGATCGGAAACTTTGCGGCGCACTAAACTTTCTTTCTAAATCATTTGATCCTCCTTTTGCTCTAACATAACCTCTAAAAATGCCGATCGGCACGAAACGCGCGTAACACAGCTGCGACCTGTGACAGTCACGGCAGTCAACCCAACAGCCTATCAATTTTGATAGGATTTGTAAACATTGAAAATTAATTTTCTCATCATCCTAACTTCTTCAAATTAACATATAGGTCAATTATAACTACGATGATCTACCGTACACTTCAACATTTTTGTCACATTCATTCGTACACATTAATATTTTGCTGCAATAAGTTGGCACTGGTGACGTCACACAACGTATCAGCGTGGGAACTTTATTTCTCTTCCGACCCTTCAAAAATGATTTAGCAACAGTCTTAAGGCATCACACGCCGCAAAATTTCAATGCGGTCAGAACAGTTTTGCAAAATTCGTAGTTTTTGGTTACGAGCCGCAGCAAACCACCGCCAGGTGTTGGAGCAAACGTCTGCTACGCGCACTACAGCAATGGGCGAAGGTATAATAGGCGACGGTTGCTGCAGGTCCGTGTGTGATCCTTGTAATGTATGCATGCTCACCATGCGGGATCGATTGCCGTCAGTGGTTAGACTGATGCACTAGATTTTCAGGATTGTCGATAATATTTTGACTTTCGGAGGTACATTTTTGCTAGTTTAAAGAAGAAAAGAATTCTAAGTCCCAAATTCTCCGTCATTTTTCCATAAAATCAGTTGAACAACGCTCATAACGCGTGTTTCTTCACTGTCGAGAGCCTAACGGTTCTAAAATGTGCATGAAGTCGGTGCATCAGTTGGTAGATCACAATTAATCCTATGGTAGCTGCAATACGTAAACATTCATTTTCAAAATTTTCCCAAACGTCGACCGTCGGACTCTTTCGACAACAACATCGCATGTATACGACGAATTTCACAATAATTGATTGCATCGTTGGGTCGAAATAAGGCTTAAAAATTTCGAAGGGCTCCAAGCTTATAATACATTGCCTTCAAACATTATTCTTGGAAACCTATCACGCATATTTCATCCGATTCTGATTATCGCAAAACGTTTAACTCACTTTGTTTTATCTTTCCAGCCGATTGGTTATTGACCATAGCACCGCAGTACTACGATTTGCGAAACTTCCCTCAGTGTGAAGCCAAGGCACAGCTTGAAACCATACAAACACGATTAGATTCGAAACAGTACCAGGAGGGATTCTAACCGAGACGTTTTTTAGATACGATTGATAATCGCTTGAAACTTTACAACAAGGTGGCGAAACGTCTTGAAACGGGAATGAATACGAGAAGCAACCCACAGCGATGGACTAATTTGTCGTTACATCTTTTGTTTTTTACCAAAAGTGAAATCCATTTGAAAATCAGTGTGAACGACGACGCAGGATCCGAAGTACGAATCGAACGTATCGCGGACTGGCGAAGACAAAATGTACAATTTATCAGTAAAAGAGGAAAGAGTAAATTCGTTGAAATATTCGACACTCTCGGAGAGTACATCCCGCTAGGTGAAATAGATTAATTTTTGTATCCGCTATTGAAGTAACCGTGTCAAAAGAGAAAACAAAAGTAAAACAAAATAGAACTCGCATTGGTATTTTTTTTCTTCGAAAGCAGTGTGTTTACGCAATGTTTGAACGCTTCTTATATTTTTCTGCTTGATAGCATAATTGATAGGGCAAAAGGTTCACACAAACAATACGATTCTCAATTAACCATTAAGATTTGAAGAAGTAGTTGACGGTGAATATTTATTAAGACGAATCAACAAAATAGTTTTCCTATAGTTTCGCTTGTTGGCAGTGTATTTTACAACAAAATAGAAAGCTATCAAGAAAGAAGGTTTGCCGTGTATACTCGTGTCTCGCCGACGAGAAACAGACGTAAGCCGTTATTTTCATCACCTAATAGGCAGTAGCATACTTTTCTTTTGCAACTTATCTCTTTCCCGATAGCTTTCATTGTTTTTCCTGTGAGAGACAATTCGATGGAAAATACCTTCTTTTGCAGTTTCTTAACATTTCTAATTTTCAGACTAGGATTTAGCCGAAACCGATCAATCGCAAGCAAATATCTTTTATTATGGAATGCAAAAAGAAACGGCGAAGAACAAACGTTAAAATCGTAAAACACTTGTCTCTGCACGGTAAAATAGAGCTGAGCAATAACGCAGAAAAATATTCACGAAAAACGAGCTATTCGAAGTAAATCTCGCAATCTGATAAAATCGAGTTTATCCGTTTTTAGATTAAGAGAGGAGATCCCTTTAGGCTGACGAAAATAAGCGAAATTTCAAGAATTTTTTTGTGTCGAAATTATTTATTCTACATAATTAAAATGCTATGCACATCATATTAGATCTTGTAATGGTGCGATTTTTTTAATATGTGACAATGCCGGCTGCACGATACTTGAGAGACGGTCGCCGCTTGAGTTGCTCCACGGCGTACAACCTAGCGTCGGATGCATTGATCTGTACCACCAGAGCCAGGAAGTTCTGGATTTCTAAGATTCACACTGCTCTGAGCCTAAAGTAGCTCGAAAATGATATTTTAAACTATTTTTTCGTTCACACTTGCTGTAGTTAACATTTAACGAAAAATAGAACGTTTTTTCAGCACTCGTCGTCTTTCGAATTACCACTTTTCTTTGGATATTTTAGGTTCACATAGAGCGTGTGGGTCTTAGAAATCTAAAACTTCTCGGTTCTGATATTTCAGGTCAATGCATCAGACGGTAGATTGTACGCCGTGGAACAACTCAGAGGGTAATGCTTTCTTAAGCAAGTGTCGTACCATCGCCATTTTCAAATATTAAGAAAAATCCTTTTTGAACCATTTTAAGATGTAATAATTGAATGGAGAATAAATAGTTTTGACACAAAAATATCTCGAAAATTCGACAGCTTAAAGGGATCTCCCTCCTTAACTATTGTTAATTATTTGCGAGCAAACATCGTTTTTCAAGATTTTCCGTTCGAATGCTGCTTATCACTGATACAAACTTTACTTTGTAAATCGGAACATCGCGATTGGTGTGAAAAAAAAAACACGAAAAATCGCCTCTTCACGTACCGACGCACCTTACAATGAGCGTATCTATACAATATCGAAATCACCTTCAATTGTAGACTACGGCGTAATTAATGACGGGGCCGTGTTCAGTATTTTGTTAAGGAAAACAAACTCGATTTAGCCTTTTCGAATCTGTGTGTTTGCGCGATTATAAAACAATATGTGCTTTAAATTTTGTAAATAATCGTAATCAAAATTGAATGAAAAAACAAACCGAAACAGGATTGCGGGAGAGAAGAGGTGTTTTTATGAATAAAGGTGTGATTGCAATTGACTCTAATAAAATAATGGATAAATGGGGTTTCCAAATTGTTGACGATGTAATTATTTACTCCAATAGCAATGCGATAGAAGCAACATGGATAGTATAATGGTCGATTATGGATTTCGGCCTGGATATAATTTCGATAATTTACCATTTATAATGTATTTCAAGAAAACGCTTCGAGAGGGAGCTTCCACGCTCTCATCAGTCTTAGCTCTTGCACTTGTTGATCAACTGTTGCGTCAGCGATACAAGACGCGTAATAACTCCTCTTGAGACCCATGCTGTTTGTCCAAAGGAAGTAGACGAAATTGTACTTTGGAACGGTGCACTGGGTGTTTGCCACCCGGCCAACTTTAGGAACCAATCATTTCGGCTACAGTGGAGTTTTTGTTTTTCATGAATTCAACGCAGACTTTTCATTGGAGGATTGAGAATTCGAGAGTCAGACGAAGTGTGATTTTTGCAACAATCAAACTTGTTTTTCGAATCAGTTTTTTGGAAATGCATGATTTCCGCAAAAAATCATACCTTCTGTAGTTTTTAATATATTCATGTTTGTTTGGCGTCATTTTAAAGAAGAAGGTTGCCACTTTTGATAAAATAAATTAACAAGTCCACTCAAAAAAGTCTAATTATTTGGAAGGATCAAAGTGAGGCTGTTGTATTAGCAAATGCAAGTCTTTCGTTGTAAAATTCATAACTTTTCGAATTTCCAGTAGTTCTTTCATTGTTTTTGTTGGCATTATCAATAGAAACGGTGCCGCTATTTGGAGAAAAATGCGTCGTCTATAGTGAAAAATAAATAACTATCGGACAGCGTCAAATGAGGATTTTTTATTTTTTTTTATACATTTTTTAATATTTTATAACATTTATCACTTATATACCACAATCCAACGTATTATAGGGTATTTTGTCAGATTACCTCGCAATTTAATGTTTAAGTCACTTATATAATAACAAACGTTAACAGAGACAAAACTTATGCAGTCGAAAAAGTTGCAGAAACGGCATGGGCGTGAACCGCCCAATGCGAACTTTAGTGCGTTGTGCTATAGGCCTCCGAAGCAGAGATTAGTAGGGAGATGTACAACGCTCCCCTTTTCGGCAGAGATTAGTAGGGAGATGCACAACGCGCCCCTTTTCGGCAGAGATTAGTAGGGAGATGTACAACGCTCCCCTTTTCCCCCAGAACGGTACATTGGGTGCCGCACACCGAGGCTTTTTTTCCGTCGCGTAGATCTCTTGGCAAGTAGGCCGTAAAAGGGTTTTCCCCGCACGTCAATTCTAAAGGGTTAGGCTACTGTAACGACCCAAATACCAGGGTTATTGAAGAAGAAAAAAATTTGGAGAATTAAGTAAGCTTGAAAAATCAGTTGGATATTTATTTGTACGTACATTAAAAAGTTGTGTGCCAAATTTCATTAAAAAATATTGATAATTGAAGAAGTTATTAACAATATCCTGAAGGACCTTTGAACGTGAGGGGCTCGACGGTGTACCTAATTTCGGCCAATCGGTTGATCCGAAACAAAGAAAACATGTTTTTGTTTCTTATGTTAGGCCCGGAATGTTAATGAGCGCGCTGAGATTAATTTTCCTGAACGACTTAAAAATATTCAGTCTTCTAATCTATCTCGAAAGATTTTTGTCGGGTTAGCTATTAAAGCGCTAGGCGCACCTATCCAGTGGGTTAAAATAAAGGAATTGAGAGGATAAAATAAAGGTAAAGAGTATCCTCCTGACGGATATGAGTAGTAGAATACATATATGTATTGCTATAATAAATCTGAGAAATTGACAATGACGATTACAATTTTGATACAATTTGGTTATTATCGCAGTTTTCTTCCGTAAATTAATTCGATTGATGACTCGATACAATTTAATACGATTACATAAAATACGGCAGATCGGACTTACGGTTGATGAACTTGTAATTTGATACCGTGCTGACGCTAGACGTTCGGGTCTCCTCGAAGACAGTGCAATCGTATGGCACTCACGTACGCAAATTACACGTTGAATTTTTGGTAGTTTGGAGTTTGGTTGAACGAATAATTGTTTCTACGCACTACTAATGAGTTCTTATCGGCTTGCGAAGCGTAATGAGACGCTGCACCTCAGTGCCTCACTTTACCCTCGGGCAGTGATGCTTGATCGCGAAGAATCGAAGACGCGTACTCGGAACTAACTTGCAAGGGCACGGAAAAAGACTCAGAGGACAGAGTGCCTTGGCCTCTGTCGAGCTCCGCTCAGTCCTAAGATTCGCGAGAGACTGACTAATTTGGCTGTAACTCGATGGTGGGTTGCTTCTTGATTTTTAAGTAAGTCAGCGATTTTAATTATCGCTGAGCAACAATTTTCGAAATGGATATAGGACTGAACGACCGAGGCTTCTTCCGTGTCCTCGTTGAGAGCCATTCGCATCGCAAGTTGCAAGACTCAGCATTGTGAAGAAATAATGAATGTTGGTTTTGCAATGGAGGTTTCGCATGCTGGAAAGAATGTGTCATTTCGCAACGTAAGGTACAAACGAGTTCGCATTGGAGTGAAAAGGGAAATAGTTTGGTATAAAATATAAATAATTAAGACAAAAGAACTTAGAAAACGAGATACGGATATAACACTTAAAAAAATAATATTGGCTAAGACTTAACCGAGCTTTTTTTCGTTATCGAGTTTCAATTTTTAAAAAAATTTGGATTTTGTTTTCGATTTTTCGAGGAAAAATGCCATTGTTATTAGCTAATGGAAAAAAATGTTAAGAAGAATGTCGGTCAAGACTAAACTGCGGTTACACTGAATAAATGTACCAAATTTCAAGTCACTTCGTTCATTAGGAATCGTGCAAATCGTTTTAAAAAACACAGTTTCTAGAAAAACGCGTTTGAGGTTGGAGCATTCCAGTTGAATCTAATGGCGGTTTATGAATTCTTTCAACGAACCTCAAAAGAATGCACACAAGGTATAGATTTATTCTGCAGATGCTAATTTTTCATAAAACATATACTTAAAGAGCAAAATTATGCATTTTTATATTTTTATTACGTAAACAAGAAAAAACTTTTGTGTTACCACCAGCTTGAAAAGAAAAATAAAGTTATCGATGTTTATTATGAAAAACTGCGTCAGCGAATGTTTTACGCAACTCAGAATGTAATTTTGAGTTATTTATAATTGTGCCTATTTATATTCATGCCTCGAGATTATTTATTATTACCATTAAAGAATAATAAGTGTTGCCGAAAGACGGCAACTTCGCAGACATTGAGGTCGGTAGCTCTTCATTTGCCCGCCAAGATTGTTATCTTTCATCAAACCTCGATGGTTCAATATATGTGGTTTACGGTGGGCAAGATGGAGGGTTCTTTTTATAAATGTTTACAAACGTTTAGTTCGCGTTAATCCGTTATCAGAAATGGTTTAGCTTAGTGCTAAATAGCCAAAAGAAAATTACATCACCTGTAGAGTGAACGTCTTGCCCATCTAACTGCACGTAAAATTACATACATTAAACTATTTTTTTTATCTGCGGTGTTTTTTCGGTGAAATTTTTTCCAAAAATTTCTAAAGCCTTCGTATAGTCTACACAATAACATTTTTTCATCTTCGATTGTGGCTAACGTGCTAACCTTAAAGTTTTACTAGCAGTTCTATCGGTGTAACCATAAGTTTAAATTCAATCTGCAATTCCTACACCATGTTGGCCCTTCCTCTTCAATTTGAGCTACCTCAAGCGACAAACGAGTGTTAGTCATTTTCACAGTAGCCTAACCCCTTAAGGTCTCCCCCAAGCATACACTAGTTTTCGGCCGGTAGCAGAGATTAGTAGGGAGATGCACAACCAGGAAGACTAGAGGTAAGGAGTACGAACGCCGTGTCGTCGAAACGTCCGCAAAAGTGAGGACGAGAAGGGCGGCGCTGCTCTCCTACCGCACCGAAGTAAAGTCAGCAACAAACCAGTGCCGTAAGATACACTCCCTCATATGGAGCGATAATTTGATCAAATGAATTGTAAATGCAATGCCGTGCGATATGCAAAAAGCACCCTTAGCCACTTCATAAGGAGCGATCATTTCATCAAATTAGTTGTTCAACCAGTTGGTGAAGGCAATTCCTATATAGATAGACAGAATTCTTATATATAGATTGTTTTAGAGAATACCGAAATACAGAAATTAAGTCAGTTTTTTTGTTGCGGAGGCAGTAACAAACAAAATTTATTTATAGACACAAGGAAATTCATAAGAAATTTGCATCCAGATAAAAAATTTACAGATTATCACCATATTTACACATTGTGACACGCTGTACAGATAAAGAATAATAACGACAAACAGAAATAAAGTCAGTTTTTTTTCTCGCAGAAACCGTAACGAACAAAATTTATTTATAGACACAAGAAAATTCATAAGAAATTTTAATCCAGACAAAAAAATTTCAAATTATCACATCTCATATTTACACATTATGATACGCTGTACAGATAAAGAATAATAACGAAATACAGATATTACGTCAATGTTTTTTTTTTCGTTGCGGAAGGAGTAAAAACATAGACACAAGAAAATTTATAAGAATTTTGAATTCAAACAACAGATTTACAAATTATCACACATCATATTTGCACATTATGACACGCTTTACAGATATATCGATCTTACAGTTTTGATTTATTGCTATTGCCTTTCGTGTTAATTTTCCTTGCGTGATTATTTTCGTTGACCGATCGCGCTAGAAAATATCCTCTCATGACGAAATAATAGTTTATCACTCTCTTCGTGAGCTCTTCATTGTGTGCTTGGCATCCCACGTACTCTAAATTTTTCATATCCGAAACTTTTTCGAGAACTTGATGGAGAGTGTTGATTTTAACGGCAGTTCTCGATCGATCGCTGCACTCAAAGTTTGTCTCGCGTTCGGGCACTGAAAGCAACAATTCAAACAATATTACAACCATTTATTTAAATTGACTTTCTATGAGAACGGCAAATCGATATTTCACCCACTCACTCACTCACTTTCCATTTTCACGCCTCGAAAATAAACATTTTGTTTATTTTCGAGACATGAGACAAAACGTGCAATATACGAAAAAAAATCTATATTTTGCACGTTTTGTCTCATCGACGGGACACTTGCTGCATATCTCGCGTTTGTGATAATTTTTATTTCACTCGGTACGATAATGGTACGATAAAACGAAAACGTTCTTTTTATAAATGTGAGTACTATTTTTCTTACCTACGATTGATTGTTTTCGCCGTAGATCACAAAATATATTTTATACCGAGACAATAATTTTTTTTTACATCTAACACAATTCACAAAATTGGTTAGCCCGAACACGCTTTATGTCAACACGAACGACGTGCGGGAATCATCGATGACACATGACGTCGGTTGTATTCTTATCGCTTAGTTCACTTCGGTGCGGTCATGCACTAGCGACGCACGCCGTGAAAACACTAACTACTAAAATCCACAGTTTCACGGACGCTTTTGGATCGGGCTCACCACAGGCGTTCGTACTCCTTACCTCTAGTCTTCCTGTGCACAACGCTCCCCTTTTCGGCGTGCCTCGTAAATGGCGCTAAATCGCGGCGGCGAGATCGGGAGTATCATGGAGCCTAGATACCAGGAGGTTCAGCGAGGCCTTTCAACTCGTCCCCAAAACGAGAACAAGAAATGATGGCGCTGGGGTGCTCCGCAACCTATATGTATATAGATATACGCTAAACATGGGTGTGATCTAAGAAAGATCACAGATGATGTACCTAACCCTCATTAGTGTTAAGGGATAACCCCACTCTAGGATTTTGGAAAGACGTTTTCTTTCCTAAAAATACTTTGGTGTCATAAAAACAATACGGAATTGGTCCTGTAGCAATTTTTTTTATTTAAAGGTTCAATTATCGCTTTGGCCGCAGCGCATTGGAGCGCGCGCTGAGTTGCTCGTACAACTTTAAACGCGTTTTTCTCGAAACCACTTTTTTCGATCTCGGAAGACGGATTACTCGACCACCTTTGCATGCATCGATTTCGAGGTTGAAATTTTGACAGCAGCTTCACAATTATATTCTTTGTGGGAGTACGTATCCGTTTTTTGATTAAATATAAACTTCTTTTTATAAACAATTTACTGTTTTTTTGGCAAAAAATCGATTTATTTCCTTCAAAGTGCGCTATTTAAAAAAAAATTAAAAGCAAATTTCTAGGTAGTCTCATAGCTAATAATATATAATACCATTTTTTTGGTTTTTGTTTCAGGTCTTATATTTTACGATAAAACCGTTCTCCCGTGAAGCTATATGTAAAAAAAACACGTTTTTCTAGATGGACTATATTGCCGCCATTTTGAGTTTGAGCTTGAGATCTTTTCTCGCTTTTGCGTTTTTTTCCGAACCGTCATGAGGAAATTATGGAACGGCGGATATTTCGACGTTTGATGTCACGATCGATCTGTCGTGAGGTTAGAAACTCATCCGATCACTTTCACCTCGTTGACCAATATATTACTATATATGTCGGTCGCGCTGCACCCCAGCGCCATCACTTCGGGCCATTTTCGGGGACGCTTTTTTCAGCGCCTTTGCATTGCCGCTGAACCTCCTGGTATCTAGGCTCCATGGGGAGTATGATTTCGTGATCATCGCCTCTGTCGAGGTTGCAGATTCCCTTGTAGCCGCGCGAGTCCGTGATCACCGCTCAATTCGGTATCGCAGTCAGCATCATTGAAAATGCGTCGCAATCGCGTTGAAAAATAAAACGCCGTAATGACCGTGGGAGGTTCACAAAGAAACCTTGAGCCTTTGCCGCGATCGTTTTGACATTTTTTTTCAACAGTAAACATTATGGATAAGGGTGTATCATAAATGTTTCTCTATCTGCAATGAGTGTTGTGGCTGAATTAGCAGCGTGGCGGATTAACGATGCTTACGGTCCGGGTTCCCCGGTAAATCAACTTTTTTTTTCTTCATTTTATATTCAAAAAATATCGAACTCACTCTCGCTTTAGCTATTCTCGCCTGTTCACGCATTATTTATGATTTTTAATTCGTATATGCTTAATAAAAAAAAACAAGACATTGCTACCGGGATCAGTGCAGCCAGATCGCGCGTAAAAGTTACCCCTCTCTAGTCACGCGCCCATCACCCAATCATTGGTAGCTCGTGTTCGTGACCGAGCGACGTAGGCAGGAAGACTAGAGGTAAGGAGTACGAACGCCTGTGGTGAGCCCGATCCAAAAGCGTCCGTGAAACTGGATTTTAGTAGTTAGTGTTTTCACGGCGTGCGTCGCTAGTGCATGACCGCACCGAAGTGAACTAAGCGATAAGAATACAACCGACGTCATGTGTCATCGATGATTCCCGCACGTCGTTCGTGTTGACATAAAGCGTGTTCGGGCTAACCAATTTTGTGAATTGTGTTAGATGTAAAAAAAAATTATTGTCTCGGTATAAAATATATTTTGTGATCTACGGCGAAAACAATCAATCGTAGGTAAGAAAAATAGTACTCACATTTATAAAAAGAACGTTTTCGTTTTATCGTACCATTATCGTACCGAGTGAAATAAAAATTATCACAAACGCGAGATATGCAGCAAGTGTCCCGTCGATGAGACAAAACGTGCAAAATATATATTTTTTTTCGTATATTGCACGTTTTGTCTCATGTCTCGAAAATAAACAAAATGTTTATTTTCGAGGCGTGAAAATGGAAAGTGAGTGAGTGAGTGGGTGAAATATCGATTTGCCGTTCTCATAGAAAGTCAATTTAAATAAATGGTTGTAATATTGTTTGAATTGTTGCTTTCAGTGCCCGAACGCGAGACAAACTTTGAGTGCAGCGATCGATCGAGAACTGCCGTTAAAATCAACACTCTCCATCAAGTTCTCGAAAAAGTTTCGGATATGAAAAATTTAGAGTACGTGGGATGCCAAGCACACAATGAAGAGCTCACGAAGAGAGTGATAAACTATTATTTCGTCATGAGAGGATATTTTCTAGCGCGATCGGTCAACGAAAATAATCACGCAAGGAAAATTAACACGAAAGGCAATAGCAATAAATCAAAACTGTAAGATCGATATATCTGTAAAGCGTGTCATAATGTGCAAATATGATGTGTGATAATTTGTAAATCTGTTATTTGAATTCAAAATTCTTATAAATTTTCTTGTGTCTATGTTTTTACTCCTTCCGCAACGAAAAAAAAAACATTGACGTAATATCTGTATTTCGTTATTATTCTTTATCTGTACAGCGTATCATAATGTGTAAATATGAGATGTGATAATTTGACATTTTTTTGTCTGGATTAAAATTTCTTATGAATTTTCTTGTGTCTATAAATAAATTTTGTTCGTTACGATTTCTGCGAGAAAAAAAACTGACTTTATTTCTGTTTGTCGTTATTATTCTTTATCTGTACAGCGTGTCACAATGTGATGATAATCTGTAAATTTTTTATCTGGATGCAAATTTCTTATGAATTTCCTTGTGTCTATAAATAAATGTTGTTTGTTACTGCCTCCGCAACAAAAAAACTGACTTAATTTCTGTATTTCGGTATTCTCTAAAACAATCTATATATAAGAATTCTGTCTATCTATATAGGAATTGCCTTCGCCAACTGGTTGAACAACTAATTTGATGAAATGATCGCTCCTTATGAAGTGGCTAAGGGTGCTTTTTGCATATCGCACGGCATTGCATTTACAATTCATTTGATCAAATTATCGCTCCATATGAGGGAGCGTATCTTACGGCACTGGTTTGTTGCTGACTTTACTTCGGTGCGGTAGGAGAGCAGCGCCGCCCTTCTCGTCCTCACTTTTGCGGACGTTTCGACGACACGGCGTTCGTACTCCTTACCTCTAGTCTTCCTGGACGTAGGGACACGGTCTTACATACAAGTCTGGAAACTCGATGAAATTCGGGTGGTGGGGGTGGTTCCACTATTAAAACAGAAATCGTGGTGTCGCTAGTATCGAGGAGTCAGTTTTAACAGCGAACACATTACCTGTATATGGTCGTCGAGTAACCGCGAAGTAATGCCGAAGTCCTGCGTAGTACCGGAGTGCAATAAGGCTTACAGAAGCCTAAAAGTGAAACTATTAATATTTTGCAGCTATATAAACTGCTGTCAGCATATAGCGTGATTAAGCCTCCAAAATATGGTAATTGTACCATTACAGAACGACCTGAGCCGCAGATTTTGATATCGCTAAGCGATGCGAAAGCTTTAAGTGGCGAAAAATCGGAACTCAAAATGGTCAAGTATCGTGTCGAAGTTCGACGAAAATTAGACGCCGCTGCAGATCAAGAAGAATGGCAAGCTGACTATGTCCTCGAGTACCCTGTCGATCACGATTATGCCCTTCCTCTGGCTATAGACTTTATAGTTTATTACGTGACAGGTTTTTTTATTTTAACTAGTTTTTTATGAAGCAGGCTTCTTATTAACTCAACGTAGGTAGCCGTAGAATAAACTAACAACTCTCATAGCACGATGGTAGAATCCTCGAAACCATCATCCCAGTACAAAGAATTGTTTTTAATTCTTTCGCTACTATTAATTACAGGTAATAATTTAAATAATATATATTTATCTAACATTATCGGTTTTATGTCTATCACGTTTGATGCGTTCCTTTTTACTGGGACGAAAGTTAAATTTAAATAGAATCTTAGATTTGAATGCAATTTTTTTCCACTTCGCAGTGTTTATGTTCTGTGTTTGGCAATAAATTAATCAAATCACAAAGGTTCACGTGTTTGATTTAACACTCGAAGATGTGGTAACGGGATATAAGTTTTCCTTTCCACGTGAAAAACATGTTTCGGATATTTTATCATACGCGATAATTTATTACATAAAGTTGCACATGAGGCCTTTCAAGAAAATATGAAATTAAAAAAAAATTGTAAAAAAAAGATGTCTAAATTGACAAACCAATAAACGAACGATCAACAAAAAGGAAATAACGTTTTGGTTTTTTCGTTATTTTGTACATTCCGCCAACCCCCCACCCCCCTGCAGAACGATAATGACTAAAAATCTTTCTTATTGCCCTTATGAGACACCGTTATTTGAATTCTAAGGGATAAATAGTTGTTATTATATGATTCATAAACGCGAAATTATATTTGTGCTGTAATATAAAATGCTATCTCCATATTTATTGTTCGGAAAAACAACACATGATGAACACGTATACGTAGAAATATTTGCAAGTAGTAACTCCGATAAATACTGGTTGCTAGCCTTGGTGAGTGAGAGTGAGTATTGCTGTCTCTCTCGCACACTAACTCCTCAATTGCAGCGCCTCTCGCGGCGAACTTCAGCAAAGGAACCACGTGAACTAACGAAGTTTCCGGACCTGTATGTAAGACCGTGGTCGACACTGTGTGGTAGCGATGTGGCTCCAAAATCAAGGAAAATAAGAGTTGTAGGTGGCGTTGCAATCGGCTTTTCCTTATATATAGATATACTCTCTTGCTTAGCTTTCCGTCGGCTACTTATACATGGTTGTCTGTGGATTGAATCCATGCTCGAAAATAAAGTATTATATGATGTGTAAAAAAATTCTAAATAAAAACTTACATTTTAAATAAGTTTTGTGTATAGTTATTAATGTTTTATAAGAGGCAATGTTAAATGTGTATAATTTGAGAACGAAATATTTATCGAACCGTTCGGTGAATCGTTTTCAAAATTGATAGAAGATTATTACATAGACAAAGTAACAATGGGTGTAATTGTGATAACTTATTATTTAAAAAATTACGCTCGTACAATAGAATATTTGTGATTATCATTATTACTTATTGTGAGAGTCATTTATTATTACACAGGCATAATGTACAGCAAATTGCGCCTTGTTAACAGTACAGAGTGTTTATTTAATTCATTCGCAGTGAACCATTTTTAAATTTATTATTCAAAATTATATTGATTATTTTTCATTGTAACACTTCTGTCTGCCGTTGTTAATCGCACGCGTGAACGCTTCCAGTATCGCTCTTAACATTATTGGAACAATAAAAATGAAAAACATTGCAAATCCTCCAGTACGTCATGCATTGAAGCTCAATCTGACTCTGTGCATTTTTTTCAGCGATGCAACAATCTTACATTTTTCATTCTCATTATCTCACTTTCTACAACCAGAGTTCCGCACATTAGCTCCGTCAACTACGAAACACGAATCGTTTTTGTGTTTTATAGTAAACGAAAAATATAACTGAACGCTTGCGAAAAGAAAAAAAACTAAATGTTAGTATAGGACAAGTTTGCAAATATCATGCACTACCAAAAAAAAAGCAAACCTCGATTTTGACAACTTTCCTCTAATGCGCATGCCTAGAATCTTTAGCTACAAGTATTACTATACATCGGGGAATTGCGATTGCAGCACCCCTTGCGGTCACTTAAAAGTCGGGATTTTGGGGCCGTCTTTCGCTGCTTATCTCCTATGGAGTGTCCACTCCTTTACTCTAGTCTCCCTGGGTGAGGTGAATCGGCATTATGTGATTAAAAGTGAGCCTCAAAGCAGAGCACACAAACGCACCGAAATCAAATTCTTTTATTATTTGTGCGCATGCGTTAAGTTTGGACTATTAAAATTATTTGAGACGTTATCGTCAGGAGAGCCGCTAGTGGCACAATCTGGAACTATTGAAGGTCGGATTTTTTAAGACGCTGGGACTAAGTATTGGCACCAGCGTATAGTTAGCAGACAAAATTCATGAATCTTAACTTTTTTTTCACCAATCATTTGGGAATGGTTTGGGCAAGTTTAGGATATAATTATTAAACTTTAGGAATCAAAAATTTATTCGCAATAAACAAATTCAATTTACCGTATAGTTAGCAGATGACGTGATCGAATGAAAGTTTATCGTACACCATTCGATTGCAAATAATTTAAGCAAGACTCACCTAATGATTTCAAAATTTGCAAGTAAATTAATGACTTCAAAATTTTTTTAATTGTTTTCTAAACTTGCTCACACCATTTCCAAATTGTTGGCATAAAAACATATAGATCCCAATTGGGTTTGACATTATTTCCGTTAATTTATATACAGGTAAGATGGTTGCGCATGTTTACGTGATAAGGGAGATTGTCGAAAAATAATTCTCGATTTTAATTATGAAAATTAATTTCCCAAACTAGAAAATCGTTAGGTGAGTCTTGTCTAAACTATTTGCCATCGTAAGGTGTACGACGAAACCTTCTTTTGATCATGTCATCTGCTAATACGATAAATTTTATTTATTTATTGCGAATAAATTATTGATTCCCAAACTTTAATAATTATTTCCTAAACTTGCAAAAACCATTCCCGAGTTGTTGGCATAGAAAGATGTGGGATCCAATCATTTTTTCGCATTATTTCCGTGAATAACAGGTAAGGTAGATCTGACGGTTTCGTGCGCTTACGCGATAAGGCAGATCGTCGATATGTAATTATCGGATTGTATTATGAAAATTAATTTCCCAAGCTAGAAAATCGTTACAGCAGTCTTGCCCAAACTATTTGCAATCGGATGGTGTACGATAAACCTTCATTCGAGCATGTCATCTGCTAACTATATGTCAAATTTAATTTGTTTATTGCGAATAAATGATTGATTCCTAAACTTTAATAATTATTTTCTAAACTTGCCCAAACTATTCCCAAAAGATGTGTGAAAAAAAATTAAGCTTCATGAATTTTGTCTGCCAACTATATGGTGGTCGTATTGGCCTATGCTGTGTCCACTCCTCTCCAGCCTCCCTGGAGCGACGCTTGGACATCTTCGGAACGAGCCGAGCACGGTCGAAGTTTCCCGACCGCGCCTTTGGCAGCTGCACCAACCATGGACGCTGAGCACGTTCATGTGCGGCCAAGCCGAAACGAAGGCTTCGAGGGAAAAAGCAATCTGAACACGACTCGCGCGTGACGTCCCCCGACTTTTAGATGATTTCAATGCTTATTTAGCTCTTGATTCTCTGCGTTATTAACCTATTAACGCCCAAGAATCGCGATTTTTTCCTTCATTTTCAAGCCAGATTTTTATTATATAAAAAAATCATAAAAAATGAAGAGATACGTTCCCTAGTATTTTCGAGGGTGCTCTTTCACAATCTGGGGTCAAAATCGGGTTTTGTTCATTAGGAAAAAAAAATATGGTGGCTTTCAAACAACAACAAAAAACAGGAAAAATCGATGGCACTTTTTTTTCAAATTTTTTTTTCACCTCGAAGCCGTTTAAAAGTTCGGTTTTTTTCAACCATGGGTGCATAGAATAGTGCCGATTGAAGAATCAATTTTTTTTCATTCGTCGTTGTCAACATTTTCACCCCCAAAATGATGCTTTTCACCCTCTGAGTGACACAAAAAATTTCACGCTCGGTGTCCCAAATGAAAAGTAATTGGATTTGGACGAAAATCCGTATTCGGAGGTTTTTGAGGTCGCTGATTACGATTCTGTTCTCCAAATTCCGAAATTCAAAATGGCGGATCCAATATGGCGGACACAAATGCAAAAGTTTATTTGAATTGGATAAAACGTGGCACTCGGGGGTTTTCGAGGTCGCTGATTATGATTCTGCTCTGAAAATTCTGAAATTCAAAATGGCGGATCCAATGTGGCGGACACAAATGCAAAAGTTCATTTGAATTGGATAAAACGTGGCACTCGGAAGTTTTCGAGGTAGCTGATTATGATTCTGCTCTCAAAATTCCGAAATTAAAAATTGCGGATCTAATATGGCGGACACAAATGCAAAAGTTCATTTGAATTGGATAAAACGTGGCACTCGGGGGTTTTCGAGGTCGCTGATTATGATTCTGCTCTCAAAATTCCGAAATTCAAAATGGCGGATCCAAAATGGCGGACACAAATGCAAAAGTTCATTTGAATTGGATAAAAGGTGGTACTCGAGGGTTTTCGAGGTCGCTGATTATGATTCTGCTCTCAAAATTCCGAAATTCAAAATGGCGGACACAAATGCAAAAGTTCATTTGAATTGGATAAAACGTGGCACTCGGGGGTTTTCGAGGTCGCTGATTATGATTCTGCTCTCAAAATTCCGAAATTAAAAATTGCGGATCTAATATGGCGGACACAAATGCAAAAGTTCATTTGAATTGGATAAAACGTGGCACTCGGGGGTTTTCGAGGTCGCTGATTATGATTCTGCTCTCAAAATTCCGAAATTCAAAATGGCGGACACAAATGCAAAAGTTCATTTGAATTGGATAAAACGTGGCACTCGGGGGTTTTCGAGGTCGCTGATTATGATTCTGCTCTCAAAATTCCGAAACTAAAAATGGCGGATCCAATATGGCGGACATAAATGCAAAAGTTCATTTGAATTGGATAAAACGTGGCACTCGGGGGTTTTCTAGGTCGCTTATTATATTTCTGCTCTAAAAATTCGAAAGCCTTTGGGTATTTAAATACCTGGTATTTTCAGGTATTTAAATACCCAAAGGCTTTCGAATTTTGAGAGCAGAATCATAATCAGCGACCTCGAAAACCCCCGAGTGCCACGTTTTATCCAATTCAAATGAACTTTTGCATTCGTGTCTGCCATATTGGATCCGCCATTTTGAATTTCGGAATTTTGAGAGCAGAATCATAATTAGCGACCTCGAAAACCCCCGAATGCCATGTTTTATCCAATTCAAATGAACTTTTGCATTTGTGTCTGCCATATTCGATCCGCCATTTTGAATTTCGGAACTTTAAGAGCAGAATCATAATCAGCGACCTCGAAAACCCCCGAGTGCCACGTTTTATTCAATTCAAATGAACTTTTGCATTTGTGTCCGCCATATTGGATCGGCCATTTTGATTTTCGGAATTTTGAGAACAGAATCATAATCAGCGACCTCAAAAACCTCCGAGTACCAATTTTCGTCCAAATACAACTACTTTTCATTTGGGACACCGAGCGTGAAATTTTTCGTGTCACTCAGGGGGTGATAAGCGCCATTTTGTGGGTGAAAATGTTGACAACGACGAATTTCAAAAATTGATTGTTCAATCGTCATTATTCTATGCACCCATGGTTGAAAAAAAACCGGACTTGGCAACAGCTTCGAGATGAAAAAAAATTTTGAAAAAAAAGTGCCATCGATTTTTCCTGTTTTTTTTTTGTTTAAAAGCCGCCATATTTTTTTTCCTAATGGACAAAACCCGATTTTGACTCCAGATTCTGAAAGAGCACCCTCGAAAATACTGAGGAACGTATCTCTTCATTTTTTATGATTTTTTTATATAATAAAAATCTGGCTTGAAAATGAAGGAAAAAATCGCGATTCTTGGGCGTTAATGGGTTAATGTATAGAAAAAATGTATCGCGCGCTCTGATTGCTTATTCTTTTTTAGTTTATGCGTTAATTTAAATATGAAAATAAAATTACTCACACCTGTCCTTATGCCAAATAAAATATAATTCATAAAAGTAAGCGGAAATATTTATATTCGTATTATTATATTAATTCTTATATTTTCATCAAGCGATAAAGCATTATCCCCAAAAGCAAGCCAATCATCCAGCCAGCCGCGAATCGTAAGTACTAGAAAGTGCACATATTCTACAAGCGATGAGATGGTCCCGTTGGTAGCGTTCCTGGCTTCGGCCCGCAGGGGCCCGTGGTGCAAATTTTATTCCAAATTTTTCATAATTTCTCATATTTTAATCATATTTGAGATTTTCGGAGAAAAAATGATTCAAGACAGATTCAAGTTCTGGTCTATTTCCCAAAAACACATTTTTTTTCACTGAAAATTCATGATTTCTCATTTTTTTCCCGGAAATTTCTCTTTTTCCTATGACCTGAGTGAACGACTGCGGAGATATTCGGAGTGAAGTTAAAGATGAAAGGAAATAACATTTTCGTAAAAAAACTAATTATTATTAGTTTTTTTCCGGAAATTTTCTTTTTTCCTATTACCTGAGTGAACAGCTGCGAAGATATTCGGAGAAAATTTAAAGATTAACAAAATGAGATTTTCGTAAAGAAAACTTGTTCTTATTTTCTTTCGGAACTTTTTCTTTTTCCTATTGAGTGAAAGGCTGTGGAGATATTCGGAGAAAAGTTATAGATGAAAAGAAATGAGATTTTCGTAGAAAAAACTTATTGCATTTTTTTATCCCTCATAATTCTGATAAATAATGAATTTCCGAAATTTTTGCAAACATTGTTTTCCTTAAGCGGTAATACCACTGTAACGGCCTGCCACGAAGTGTTTTAGACAAATAATACTGGGGGTAATTATTAAGCATATATTGAAGTATATTGCAAAAAAAATGTACGGGAAAATATTATAAAATGGCGACACTGCAGCCAATTCTTCCGAGGCATGTTCAACTTAAGGTGCTCTGCGGCACGTAGTATAACTTGTGCCAATTTTAATCTGGACAAAATAATTTTTTTTATTAAATCTAGATGAGTGTAGCTAGTGAACCACGTAGGGGATTTTAGAAATATTGATTTTTGAGTAATTGCCGAGTATTTGACTAAAAATGTTCATTTAGACTTAATAAAACAAAATTATTTTTTTTAGATTAAAATTGACATAGTTATACTGCGTGCCGCAAAGGTTCGACATTCTTCGGAAGAATTACTGCAGTGTCGCCATTTTGTAATATTTTCGGATAAAAATTTCAAGCAATATACTTAAGTATCTGCTCAAAAAATACCACAAGTAATATTTGTTTATCACATTTTCTTCCGCCAAAAAAAATATTAAAAAGTACGCTTCCTGTAAGGCCGCTACAGTGGTGTTACCCCTTACAGTCTTCATATAATTTCCGAGTTTTTCCCGTGATCGTAATTAAAATGATGAAATATTCGGAGAAATTCGGAGAAACTCGGATGTTTGCGTAAAAATAATTGTCCGCAAAACTCCAAATTCTTCATATTTGTTCCAATTCTTAGAAAAATTCGGAACAAATCGGAATTTTTCGGGAAAAAAATTGCACTAGGGGTTTAAAAATTATTATTATTATTAATTCTTATTTGATTAGTTATTTTTATTAGTTATCATGATTCACTTTAAAAAAAAAAAATTTTAACTTCCAGCTGTGGAGGGTTCTTCCCCCTTGATACATACACGGAAAAAAAGAAATAGTACAAAATACAGGGGCTTCATACTTCGCATTGGACTCGAGCGATGCACAGCGATATTACCTGAAACACAGTGCTCAAAATACAGTGTGCTCAAAGTAAATTATTACAGCTCCTATTCTGTCCTCTTTGAACTCGAACCGCTCTACTGTATCTTTTACTGGAACACACAGTCCAAAATACAGTGTGGTCAAAAGTAAATTTTGACAGTTCAACACTGTAATATAAATTTAACAAAACTTATAATTGGACAGTTCGTTAATCTGTATTATGTGCACTGAATGCGCCAGTTATACCGACAGAGTTTTTATAGGTGTTTTAACAGCGAAGTCCTCTGTTCTAGAAACTGGTTAGCAACAGATATAGTTTCAGTTTTGAACCGTTGCTTTTTAAAGTGTGAACACGGGAAACGTTCTTGTTTTAATCCTGTAATTCAAACTTGATGAACCCCGTAATTTAATAGTGCCACAACTCGTATATTATACAAAATTAGGGGTAAAAATAACATTAGATAGCGCTGAAAAAACAATTGAAGCGCTAAAAGAACTGCCAGTCCTTTGTGTCCTGGTCGCGCCACGCTCGAGACAAGTCCTAACCAGTGAATACCGTTCACAACGTCACACTGTAAATTTGATTATAAAAATGAAGTAAAAAAATTCGGCGAACCCTTTGCTTACAATGTATATTGTAAGCAATGTAATATATATATATATATATATATATATATATATATCAAGAATATAATAGTGAATGAGCACACAAAAAAAGTTTATCCATAAAAGAAGTTTGAGAAAAATGTGTAGAAAATATTACAAAATCAGTCACATACACAGGAACGTACCTTTTTGTAAATAATTCTCTCTTTTTTATAATTTCTTGAATTATGTCGCACAAATTTCAACGTTCGCATCCTATCGACCACGCACTACTAACTGGCAATCCTTTGTGTCCTGGCCACGTGCCTCACCCCACGCGCGGACAAGTCCTAATTAGACAAGAACGTACCTTTTTTTTTCAAATTCTCTCTTTATAATTTCTTGAATTCTGTCGCACAAATTTCGATGCCCGCGTCCCATCAATCACGCACTACTAAACTACTAACTGGCAATCCTTTGTATCCTGGCCTCGTGCCTCATGTGCAGACAGTATAAAAAACAGTGATCGCATTTAAATTTTTCAGTTGAATATTTTTACTGAAACCACTGATGTATTCACAATATCAAACTGCAAATAAACCAGTGTAACTGTAAAAATCTCAGAGTGCACAGATTACGCCACGAACTGTCGAAAGAAGAGTAAAACTACCGTGCCACACTGTACAATTTAATGAATCACTCTGTACTCAATACAGTGTACACTGCAACCCTTGCAGTTTGCGTACAGTATAAAAATCAGTCATCTCATATAAATTTTACAGTTGAATATTTTTACTGAAGACACTGATGTATTCACAATACCGAACTGTAAATAAGCCAGTGTAACTGTAAAAATCTCAGTGTGTACAGGAAAATTCGTCATTTTTGTAGGACAGGATTTACATTACTCTGTTTTACTGTAAAATGAAGTATGGCACCCTGTTTTTCATGCGGTTTATACTGTGATTTTCGCTGTTTCTTTTTTTCCGTGTACCCGATATTCCAGTTTATATCCCCACCTTGCGGCCACAGCCAACTTCCCCCTCTGTATTGCATTCACCATGACATTTCTGCCATGGATATAGGGAAACTGCGGAAAACCTATACCAATACAGCCGGTCCCGAGTTCGCTTCCCAGTCTCGGAGCTAGTCGCGTTTCGTCGAGAAATAAATAACAGGCTACAGTTACACTCACATGATACACACCAGTTATCATTATTATTTTAATTAGTTATCTTTTAGTGTCGAAAAATTTATCGCGCACTCTGACCGCTTATTTTATTAGTTTGGACGTTAATTTAAATATAATAATAAATCTATATTACAACTTATTTATCTTCTAAAAAATTGTTTGCGCTTTCCTCACACCCGTCCCTATGCCAAATAAATTGTAATTCATAAAAGTGAGCGGAAATTTATTTATACTCGTATTATTATATTCATTCTCATATACTTTCATCAAGCCATAAAGCATTATGATAATGCTTCATCGCTTGATGAAAGTCTATGAACGTATAGTATATGAAAGAAGTATATAGTATATGAGCGTAAGTATATGAAAGTATTTGATTATTTATTGAATGAATATAATAATACGAATATAAATATATTTCCGCTCATATACTTTCATCATGCGATAAAGCATTATCACAATGCTTTATCGCTTGGATGAAAGTATATGAGCGGAAATATATTTATATTCGTATTATTATATTCATTCAATAAATAATCAAATAAGAATTAATAGTAATAATCATTTTAAAAAAAGCACTCAGCGCGGGGACCGATCCCGCGTCCCTGTGGACCGAAGCCAGGAGCGCTATCAACGGAACCATCTCATCGCTTGTAAATATGTGCACTTTCTGGTACTTACAATTCGCGGCCGGATACATTATGATAATGCTTTATCGCTTGATGAAAGTATATGAGAATGAATATAATAATACGAATATATTTCCGCTTACTTTTATGAAATACAATTTATTTGGCATAGAGATGGGTGTGAGTCAAGCGCAAAAAAATTTCAGAAGTAAAATAAGTTGTAATTTAGATTTATTATTATATTTAAATTAACATATAAACTAATAAAATAAGCGGTCGGAGTGCGCGATAAATTTTTCGACACTAAAAGATAACCAATTAAAATAATAATGATAACTAATAAATATAACTAATCAAATAAGAATTAATAGTAATAATAATTTTAAAAGAAGCACTAAGCGCGGGGAACGAACCGCGCCCCTAGTGCATTTTGTTTCCAAAAAACTCCGATTTTTTCCAGAAAAATTTTCCGAATTTTTCTATGAATTGGAACAAGTATGAAGAATTCGGAGTTTTGCGGACAATTATTTTTACGCGAACATCCGAGTTTCTCCGAATTTTTCCGAACATTTCATCATTTTTATTACAATCACGGAAAAATCTCGGAAATGATATGCAGACTTTAAGGGGTAACACCACTGTAACGGCCTTACAGGAAGCGTATTTCTTGATATTTTTTTTGGCGGAAGAAAATGTGATAAACATATAATACTTGCGGTATTTATTGAGCGCATATTTAAGTATATTGCTATAAATTTTTCATCCGAAAATATTACAAAATGGCGACACTGCAGCAATTCTTCCGAAGCATGTCGAACCTCTGTGGCACGCAGTATAACTGTGCCATTTTTAATCTAAAAAAAAGAATTTTGTTTTATTAAGTCTACATGAGTGTAGCTACTGAAACACATAGGGGATTTTCGATAAGTTAATTAAAACAATATTTATTAAAAAATAACTGTCTTAAAAAAAATTGAATATTTTTAGTCAAATACTCGGCAATTACTCAAAAATCAATATTTCTAAAATCCCCTACGTGGTTCACTTGCAACACTCATCTAGATTTAATTTAAAAAAATTATTTAGCCAGATTAAAATTGACACAAGTTATACTGCGTGCCGCAGAGCACCTCAAGTTCAACATGCCTCGGAAGAATTTGCTGCAGTGTCGCCATTTTGTAATATTTTCCCATACATTTTTTTGCAATATACTTCAATATATGCTTAATAATTACCCCAAGTATTATTTGTCTAAAACCCTTCGTGGCAGGCCGTTACAGTGGTGTTACCCCTTAAGGAAAATAATGTTTGCAAAAATTTCGGAAATTCATTATTTCTCAGAATTATGAGGGATAAAAAAATGTAATAAGTTTTTTTTTACGAAAATCTCATTTTTTTTATCTATAACTTTTCTCTGAATATCTCCGCAGCCTTTTACTCAATAGGAGAAGAAAAAGTTCCGAAAAAAAATAAGAACAAGTGTTTTTACGAAAATATAATTTTTTTCATCTTTAAATTTTCTCCGAATATCTTCGCAGCTGTTCACTCAGGTAATACGAAAAATGAAAATTTCCGGAAAAAACTAATAATAATCAGTTTTTTTTACGAAAATCTCATTTCTTTTCATCTTTAACTTTTCTCCGAAGATCTTCGCAGCCGTTCACTCAGGTCATAGGAAAAAGAAATTTCCGGGGAAGAAATGAGAAATCATGAATTTTCACTAAAAAAAAATGTGTTTTTGGTAAATAGACGAGAACTTGAATCTGTTTTAAATCATTTTTTCTTCGAAAGTCTCAAATATGACTAAAATATGAGAAGTTATGAAAAATTTGCACCACGGGCCCCTGCGGACCAAAGCCAGGAATGCTACCAACGGGACCATTTCATCGCTTGTAGAATATGTGCACTTTCTAGTACTTACAATTCGCGGCCGGATGGATGATTGGCTTGTTTTTGGGGATAATGCTTTATCGCTTGATGAAAGTATGAGAATTAATATAATAATAATACGAATATAAATATATTTCCGCTTACTTTTATAAATTATAATTTATTTGGCATAAGGACGGGTGTGAGTAAAGCGTAAACAATTTCATATAAGATAAATAAGTTGTTATTTAGATTTATTATTATATTTAAATTAACGTATAAACTAAAAAAATAAACGATCAGAATGCGCGATACATATTTTGTATACAGTAATAACGCAGAGAATCAAGAGCTAAACAAGCATTGAAATCATCTAAAAGCCTCGCGCGTGTCGTCGGGTGACGTCACGCGCGAGTCGTGCTGAGATTGCTTTTTCCGTGGAGGCTAGAGTAGGAGGAGGCCGATCTGTGCATTTCAAAGCAGAGATTAGTAGGGAGATGTACAACGCGGCCCTTTTCGGCGTGCCTCGTAAATGGCGCTAAATCGCGGCGGCGAGTTCGGGAGTATGATTTCGTGATCATCGCCTCTGTCGAGGTTGCAGATTCCCTTGTAGCCGCGCGAGTCCGTGATCACCGTTCAAGTCGGTATCGCAGTCAGCGTGAACACGAATGGGTAGCTCGGAAGGGGAAAAGTCTCTGCTCCTCGCAAATCGCGCTCGCTCGACGGGCGAACGGAGCGAGGTTTTCCGTCCGATCGAGCTCGACATATATGTGTGGCCGTACTGCGGATTGGAATATGCATTAAATGAATTTCAATGTGAAAAACATGTATCGAGATCATTGTTTTCTCTCGGTTGCCCGTTTATGCCGAAAATGCGGGTAAAAAAAATTAACGACGAACCGCGTTGAAAAATAAAACGCCGTAACGACCGTGGGAGGTTCACAAAGAAATATTGAGCCTTTGCCGCGATCGTTTCGACATTTTTTTTTTCAACAGTAAACATTATGGATAAGGGTGTATCATAAATGATTATACATCTGCAATGAGTGTTGTGGCTGAATTGGCAGCGTGGCGGATTAACGATGCTTACGGTCCGAGTTCAATCCCCGGTGAATCAATATTTTTTTTCTTCATTTTATATTCAGAAAATGTCGAA
The DNA here is from genome assembly GCA_964007375.1 of Ophion obscuratus. Classification (NCBI taxonomy): domain Eukaryota; kingdom Metazoa; phylum Arthropoda; class Insecta; order Hymenoptera; family Ichneumonidae; genus Ophion; species Ophion obscuratus. Next base: position 11,703,979 of record OZ023316.1, on the reverse strand, counting down.
CTCACTCTCGCTTTAGCTATTCTCGCCTGTTCAGGCATTATTTATGATTTTTAATTCGAATATGCTTAATAAAAAAAACAAGACATTGCTACCGGGGATCAGTGCAGTCAGATCGCGCGTAAAAGTTACCCCCTCTTTAGACTCTTACGCGCTATCACCCAATCATGGTAGCGCGTGTCCGTGAGCGAGCGACGCTTGGACATCTTCGGAAAGAGCCGAGCACGGTCGAAGTATCCCGACCGCGCCTTCGGCAGCTGCACCAATCCATGGACGCTGAGCACGTTCATGTGCGGCCAAGCCGAAACGAAGGCTTCGAGGGAAAAAGCAATCTGAGAACGACTCGCGTGTGACGTCACCCGACGGCACGCGCGAGGCTTTTAAATGATTTCAATGCTTATTTAGCTCTTGATTTTCTGCGTTATTAATGTATACAAAAAATGTATCGCGCGCTCTGATTGCTTATTTTGTTTAGTTTATACGTTAATTTAAATATGATAATAAAATTACTCACACCCGTCCTTATGCCAAATAAAATATAATTCATAAAAGTAAGCGGAAATATATTTATATTCGTATTATTATATTAATTCTCATACTTTCATCAAGCGATAAAGCATTATCCCCAAAAACAAGCCAATCATCCATCCGGCCGTGAATCGTAAGTACCAGAAAATGCACATATTCTACAAGCGATGAGATGGTCCCGTTGGTAGCGTTCCTGGCTTCGGCCCGCAGGGGCCCGTGGTGCAAATTTTTCTCCAATTTTTCATAATTTCTCATATTTTAATCGTATTTGAGATTTTCGGAGAAAAAATTATTTAAAACCGATTCAAGTTCTGGTCTATTTCCCAAAAACACATTTTTTTTCACTCAAAATTCATAATTTCTCTTTTTTTTTCCCGGAAATTTCTCTTTTTCCTATGACCTGAGTGAACGACTGCGGCAATATTCGGAGTGAAGTTAAAGATGAAAAGAAATGAGATTTTTAAAGATAAATTTAAGAGAAAATTTGAAGATTAAAAAAATGAGATTTTCGTAAAACAAACTTGTTCTTATTTTTTTCGGAACTTTTTCTTCTTCCTATTGAGTGAAAGGCTGCGGAGATATTCGGAGAAATGTTATAGATGAAAAAAAATGAGATTTTCGTAGAAAAAACTTATTGCATTTTTTTATCCCTCATAATTCTGCGAAATAATGAATTTCCGAAATTTTTGCAAACATTGTTTTCCTTAAGGGGTAACACCACTGTAACGGCCTGCCACGAAGTGTTTTAGACAAATAATACTTGGGGTAATTATTAAGCATATATTGAAGTATATTGCAAAAAAAATGGACGGGAAAATATTACAAAATGGCGACACTGCAGCCAATTCTTCCGAGGCATGTTGAACTTAAGGTGCTCTGCGGCACGTAGTATAACTTGTGTCAATTTTAATCTGGACAAAATCATTTTTTTTTTTAAATTAAATCCAGATGAGTGTAGCTAGTGAACGACGTAGGGGATTTTAGAAATATTGATTTTTGAGTAATTGCCGAGTATTTGACTAAAAATGTTTATTTAGACTTAATAAAACAAAATTATTTTTTTTAGGTTAAAATTGGCCTAGTTATACTGCATGCCGCAAAGGTTCGTCATTCTTCGGAAGAATTGCTGCAGTGTCGCCATTTTGTAATATTTTCGGATAAAAATTTCAAGCAATATCCCGGGAAAAAAAGATCATATCTGAACATATCTGAATCATATCTGTAGAATCAGATATGATCAGACAAGAGATTTGGTCATATCTGTTCATATAGTGTCATGACAGATCATGTATGCTTATATCTGAGCATATCTGTAGAATCAGATATGATCAGACAAGAGAATTGGCTATATCTGTTCATATAGTGTCATGACAGATCATGTATGCTTATATCTGAGCATGTATGATCATCCCGAGAAAAAATTATCAGACCAAATCATATCTGATTATATCTGGATTATATATGATCCAGATATGATTGATCATATCTGGATCTTGTCTAATCATGCATAAGAAAAATGGCCATATCAAAGCATACATGATTAGATTTGACGATATCAGAGCATGTATGATTAGATTTGACGATATCAGACCACCCGGGAAAAAAAGTTCATGCCTGAGTGGATATGTTCATATATGTTTCAGATATTGTCATATATGTTTCAGATATCGTCATATATGATTCAGATATTATCATATATGTATCAGATATATTTATATCTGACATTTTACAGTATCATATATGATTAGGTCTGATCATATTCCACATCACATATGCTTAAAGAAGATCATATCTGATCACATATCCCGGGGAAAATGGTCATATCTGAGCAGATATGCTCATGTAGGTGTTTATCTGCAACATAAATGAATCTGATCTGATCATGCATGGTCAAAGATGAACATACATGTATTTTTATGCGCTCAGGGGTAGCTCTATATCTGGTCAGATATGATCGCGCATAAGTAAATATGTGCAGATATGAATTTATAGCTGAACATGTCTGCCCATATGTGGTCATGTCTAACCAGATATAGTACAATTCACGACTACATTCGAGCTCACACATGAATAGACTTGAATATGTGCGCGCATGCATGAACATATCCAACCAGGTATGGATGAATACGTTCAAATATGAATCAATTGATGAAATATGAATCAATTGATTCATATTTGATTAGATCTGATCACACGTGGGCAAGCATGTTCAGCGATGATCATATACCAGGTGTGTAAGTATGAAACCGGAATTTGCCCATAGGTGGCGCTAGATGTCGATGCAGTTACCGACACATCACGTCGGCGGTGTCTTGTTATTGTATTGATATCCGACAAAGATTTCCAACTCACAATAACACGAGTTTCATTCAGTAGCATTAGTTTATTAGAGATAAACATGTCAAGTTTTGTGCCAACAAATTACGATTTGCCGACAGCACTACTTTTCTGTTTTCATCTGAAGAAAACCGGAGCCGAATCGCATCGAATGCTTGTGGAGGCGTTTGGTGAGCATGCTCTCGGTAAAACACAGTGTTTCGAGTGGTTCAAACGGTTCAAAAGTGGCGATTTTGACGTGAGGAACGAAGAACGTGGAAGACCACCGAAAAAGTTTGAAGACGTTGACCTGCAAGCCTTGTTGGACGAAGACGACGCTCAAACACAACAACAACTGGCGGATGTACCTACGGTAATGATATGATACTTTGTATCATATCATTACAATAAACGTGTTTTTTCTGTACAAAAATTCCGGTTTCATACTTACACAACTGGTAGATCCAATTGGATGAATTCGAGTATAATTCTATATCTGGGCAGATACAATCGTACATGGGCAAATATTTTCAGACCTGATCATGCACGAGTTGGGTTCGGTTGCGTATTCATCCATACCTGGTTGGATATGTTCATGCATGCGCGCACATATTCAAGTCTATTCATGTGTGAGCTCGAATGTAGTCGTGAATTGTACTATATCTGGTTAGACATGACCACATATGGGCAGACATGTTCAGCTACAAATTCATATCTGCACATATTTACTTATGCGCGATCATATCTGACCAGATATAGAGCTACCCCTGAGCGCATAAAAATACATGTATGTTCATCTTTGACTATGCATGATCAGATCAGATTCATTTATGTTGCAGATAAACACCTACATGAGCATATCTGCTCAGATATGACCATTTTCCCCCGGATATGTGATCAGATATGATCTTCTTTAAGCATATGTGATGTGGAATATGATCAGACCTAATCATATATGATACTGTAAAATGTCAGATATAAATATATCTGATACATATATGACAATATCTGAATCATATATGACGATATCTGAAACATATATGACAATATCTGAAACATATATGAACATATCCACTCAGGCATGAACTTTTTTTCCCGGGATACTTAAGTATCTGCTCAATAAATACTGCAAGTATTATTTGTTTATCACATTTTCTTCCGGAAAAAAAATATTAAAAACTACGCTTCCTGTAAGGCCGCTACAGTGGTGTTACCCCTTACAGTCTTCATATAATTTCCGAGATTTTCCCGTGATCGTAATTAAAGTGATGAAATATTCGGAGACATTCGGAGAAACTCGGATGTTTGCGTAAAAATAATTGTCCGCAAAACTCCGAATTCTTCATATTTGTTCCAATTCATAGAAAAATTCGGAAGAAGTCGGAGTTTTTCGGAAAAAAAATTGCACTAGGGGCGCGGGATCCTATTATTCTATAATCCTATATTATTGCTATTAATTCTTATTTGATTAGTTATTTTTATTAGTTATCATAATTCACTTTTTTTATTTTTTTTTAACTTCCACCTGTACAGGGTTCTTCCCTCTTGATACATACCCCATATTCCAGTTTATATCCCCACCTTGCGGCCGCAGCCGACTTCCCCCTCTGTATTGCATTCACCATGACATTTCTGCCATGGGTATAGGGAAACTGCGGAAAACCTATACCAATACAGCCGGTCCCGAGTTCGCTTCCCAGTCTCGGAGCTAGTCGCGTTTCGTCGAGAAATAACTCACAGACTACAGTCACACTTACATGACACACACCAGTTATCATCATTATTTTAATTAGTTATCTTTTAGTGTCGAAAACTTTTTCGCGGACTCTGACCGCTTATTTTATTAGTTTGTACGTTAATTTAAATATAATAATAAATCCAAATTACAACTTATTTATCTTCGAAAAAATTGCGCTTTACTCACACCCGTCCCTATGCCAAATAAATTGTAATTCATAAAAGTAAGCGGAAATTTATTTAGCCATAAAGCATTATGATAATGCTTTATCGCTTGATGAAAGTCTATGAGCATATAGTATATGAAAGTATTTGGTTAATTATTGAATGAATATAATACGAATATAAATATATTTCCGCTCATATATTTATAAATATATTTCCGCTCATATACTTTTATCAAGCGATAAAGCATTATCATAATGCTTTATCGCTTGATGAAAGTATATGAGCGGAATTGCAATTTTTGTCTAATAAACTCCGATTTTTCCGGAAAATTTTTCCGATTTTTTCCCGAATTTTTCTATGAATTGGAACAAATATGAAGAATTCTGAGTTTTGCGGACAATTGTTTTTACGCAAACATCCGAGTTTCTCCGAATTTTTCCGAACATTTCATCATTTTTATTACAATCACGGAAAAATCTCGGAAATTACATGCATTCTTTAAGGGGTATCACCACTGTAACGGCCTTACAGGAAGCGTATTTTTTGATATTTTTTTGGCGGAAGAAAATGTGATAAACAAATAATACTTGCGGTATTTATTGAGCATATATTTAAGTATATTGCTATACATTTTTCATCCGAAAATATTACAAAATGGCGACACTGCAGCAATTCTTCCGAAGCATGTCGAAGCTCTGTGGCACGCAGTATAACTGTGCCATTTTTAATCTATAAGAAAGAGTTTTCTTTTTTATTAAGTCTACATGAGTGTAGCTACTGAAACACGTAGGGGATTTTCGATAAGTTAATTAAAACAATATTTATTAAAAAATAACTGTCTTTAAAAAATTGAACATTTTTAGTCAAATACTCGTCAATTACTCAAAAATCCATATTTCTAAAATCCCCTACGTGGTTTACTTGCAACACTCATCTAGATTTAATTTTAAAAAAATTATTTGGCCAGATTAAAATTGGCACAAGTTATACTGCGTGCCGCAGAGCACCTTAAGTTCAACATGCCTCGGAAGAACTTGCTGCAGTGTCGCCATTTTGTAATATTTTCCCATACATTTTTTTGCAATATACTTCAATATATGCTTAATAATTACCCCAAGTATTATTTGTCTAAAACCCTTTGTGGCAGGCCGTTACAGTGGTGTTACCCTTTAAGGTAAATAGTGTTTGCAAAAATTTCGGAAATTCATTATTTCTCAGAATTATGAGGGATAAAAAAACGTAATAAGTTTTTTTTACGAAATTCTCTTTTTTTATCTATAACTTTTCTCCGAATATCTCCGCACCTTTCATTCAATAGGAAAAAGAACTAAACAAGCATTGAAATCATCTAAGAGCCTCGCGCGTGCCTGAGTCGTGCTGAGATTCCTTTTTCCCTCGAAGCCTTCGTTTCGGCTTGGCCGCACATGAACGTGCTCAGCGTCCATGGTGATGTAGCTGCCGAAGGCGCGGTCGGGAAACTTAAACCGTGCTCGGCTCTTTCCGAAGATATCCGAGCGTCGCTCGCTCACGGTCACGCGCTACCATGATTGGGTGATGGGCGCGTAAGAGACTAAAGAGGGGGTAACTTTTACGTGCGATCCAGCTGCACTGGACGCGGGTTCGATCCCCGGTAGCAATGTCTCGTTTTTTTTTATTAAGCGTATGCGAATTAAATATCATAAATAATGCCTGAACAGGCGAGAACAGCTAAAGTGAGAGTAAGTTCGAAATTTTCTGAATATAAAATGAAAAAAAAAGTTGATTCACCGGGGATTGAACTCAGACCGTAAGCATCGTTAATCCGCCACGCTGCCAATCAGCCACAACGCTCATTGCAGGTAAAGAAACATTTATGATATACCCTTATCCATAATGTTTACTGTTGAAAAAAATTCCAAAACAATCGCGGCAAAGGCTCAAGATTTATTTTTGAACCTTTCACGGTCATTTCGGCGTTTTATTTTTCAACGCGGTTCGTCGTTAATTTTTTAACCCGCATTTTCGGCATAAACGGGCAACCGAGAGAAAACAATGATCTCGATACATGTTTTTCACATTGACATTCATTTAATGCATATTCCAATCCGCAGTACGGCCACACATATATGTCGTGCTCGATCAGACGGAAAACCTCGCTCCGTTCGCCCGTCGAGCGAGCGCGATTTGCGAGGGGCAGAGACTTTTCCCCCTCCGAGCTACCCATTCGTGTTCACGCTGACTGCGATACCGACTTGAACGGTGATCACGGACTCGCGCGGCTACAAGGGAATCTGCAACCTCGACAGAGGCGATGATCACGAAATCATACTCCCGAACTCGCCGCCGCGATTTAGCGCCATTTACGAGGCACGCCGAAAAGGGCCGCGTTGTACATCTCCCTACTAATCTCTGTTCAAAGTGGCTACAAAAATGTGGTCAAAGAGGGATGGCGCCACTATCTCTAAGACCTCGAGAAGTAAGCTGAGTATCGATGTCGTGTCAGAGGCACGGTCTTACATACAGGGCTTGCAACGAAGCTAAATTTTCGTGGTGGGGGTAGGCACTCTTATATGTTTTAATTTTCGATTCACTAGGCGCCGCTACGCGTCGCTACTAGCGAGGGGAAGTAGTTTCCCCCTTACCTCTTACCGGCGAATGAGCCAAAGGTGTTTACGTCACGCAGCCAACGGCGCATGCGTTGCGGTCAGGAGGGAAAAGGACACAAGAGCTATTTCTCTCTTCGTCGCACCACTACTTCCCCTTGCCGTCACGCACCAAGCGGCAGAAATCGGTATAAAAAGCAAAACATCTAAAGGTGCCTACCCCCACTACCGCCGTTGTCAGACCTGTATGTGAGACCTCGGTCAGAGGGATGGAAGAGGATCAAATACGCATCCCAGCAAGCAGTGCAGCGAGATCGCACGCACACGTTACCCCCTCTCTAGTCTCTTACGCGCCCATCACACAATCATAGTAGCGCGTGTTCGTGAGCGAGCGACGCTAGCATGGAGGCTAGAGTGGGAGGAGGCCGATCTGTGCATTTCAAAGTGGCTACAAAAATGTGGTCAAACCGGGATGGCGCCACTATCTCTAAAACCTCGAGCAGGAGGCTGAGTATCGATGTCGTGTAAGAGGGATGGAGGAGGATCGAATACGCATCCCAGCAAGCAGTGCAGCGAGATCGCGCGCACAATTTACCCCCTCTCTAGCTCTTACGCGCCCATCACACAATCATAGTAGCGCGTGTCCGTGAGCGAGCGACGCTCGGACATCTTCGGAAAGAGCCGAGCGCGCCGAAGTTTCCCGACCGCGCCTTCGGCACCTACACCAACACATGGACGCCGTGCTCGTTCATGTGCGGCCAAGCCGAAACGAAGGTTTCGAGGGAAAAAGCAATCTGACCACGACTCGCGCGTGACGTCACCCGACGGAACGCGCGAGGCTTTTAGATGATTTCAATGCTTATTTAGCTCTTGATTCTCTGCGTTAGCAATGTATACAAAACAAAGTATCGCGCACCCTGATCGCTTATTTTTTTAGTTTATACGTTAATTTAAATATAATTATGACTCCAAATTACAACTTATTTATCTTCTAAAAAATTGTTTACGCTTTACTCACACCCGTCCTTATGCCAAATAAATTATAATTAATAAAAGTAAGCGGAAATATATTTATATTCGTATTATTATATTAATTCTCATACTTTTATCAAGCGATAAAGCATTATCCCCAAAAACAGGCCAATTAACCATCCGGCCGCGAATTGTCAGTATCAGAAAATGCATATTCTACAAGCGATGGGATGGTTTCCTTGGTAGCGTTCCTAGCTTCGGTCCGCTGGGGCGCAGGATCGTTCCCCGCGCTCAGTGCTTTTTTTAAAATTATTATTACCATTAATTCTTGTTTGATTAGTTATTTTTATTAGTTATCTTTTAGTGTGGAAAAATTTATTTCACACTCCGACCGCTTATTTGATTAGTTTGTACGTTAATTTAGATGTAATAGAAATCTAAAGTACAACTTATTTATCTTCAAAAAAATTGTTTGCCCTTTGCTCACACCCGTCCCTATGCCAAATAAATTGTAATTCATGAAAGTAAGCGGAAATATATTTATAGTCGTATTATAAATACGACTATAATTATATTCATTCTCGTAAGTTACGATTCGCGGCCGGATCGATGATTGGCTTGTTTTTGGGGATAATGCTTTATCGCTTGATGATAGTATTTGAGAATGAATATAATAATGCGAATATAAATATATTTCCGCTTACTTTTATGAATTACAATTTATTACATAGGGACGGGTGTGAGTAAAGCGCAAACAATTTTTTAGAAGATAAATAAGTTGTAATTTAGATTTATTATTACATTAAAATTAACGTACAAACTAATAAAATAAGCGGTCGGAGTGCGTGATAAATTTTTTGACACTAAAAGATAACTAATTAAAATAATAATGATAACTAATAAAAATAACTATTCAAATAAGAATCAATGGTAATAATAATTTTAAAGAAAGCACTGAGCGCGGGGAACGATCCCGCGTCCCTGCGGACCGAAGCCAGGAACGCTACCAATGGGACCATCTTATCGCTTGTAGAATATGCACTTTCTGGTACTGACGATTCGCGGCCGAATGAATGATTGGCTTGTTTTTGGGGATAATGCTTTGTCGTTTGATGAAACTATGAGAATTAATATAATAATACGAATATAAATATATTTCCGCTTACTTTTATGAATTATAATTTATTTGGCAATTCGCATTACTTTTATGAATTATAATTTATTTGGCAAATCGTATTTGTGAGTAAAGCGTAAACAATTTTTTAGAAGATAAATAAGTTGTAATTTGGATTTATTATTGTATTTAAATTAACGTATAAACTAAAAAAATAAGCGATCAGAGTGCACGATACATTTTTTTCTATACATTGATAACGCAGAGAATCAAGAGCATCAATAATATCAGAGAATCAAGAGCATCAATAACGCAGAAAATCAAGAGAAGCAATAAGCATTGAAATCATCTAAAAGCCTCGCGCGTTCCGTAGGGTGACATCACGCGCGAGTCGTGCTCAGATTGCTTTTTCCCTCGAAACCTTCGTTTTGGCTTGGTCGCACATGAACATGCTCAGCGTCCATGTATAGGTGTAGCTGCCGAAGGCGCGGTCGGGAAACTTCGGCGCGCTCGGCTCTTTCCGAAGATGTCCGAGCGTCGCTCGCTCACGGACACGCGCTCCTATGATTGTGTGATCGGCGCGTAAGAGGCTAGAGAGGGGGTAACTTTTGCACGCGTTCTAGCTATATATCATTTTGCATCTCTCTCGCACGACTCGCACTCCTTAAGTATCATGCTGCCTTATGCACAGCTCACTTCTCATTATTTACTTGTTCCGTCTCTGTCATACGCAGCTCACTTCTCGAGGTCTTAGCAATAGTGGCGCCATCCCTTTTTGACCACATTTTTGTAGCCACTTTTTTCAAGTCTCTCCATAAGAGATCGGACTCCTCCCACTCTAGCCTCCCTGGCTTTTTCCCTCGAAGCCTTTGTTTCGGCTTGGCCGCACATGAACGTGTTCAGCAGGAAGACTAGAGGTAAGGAGTACGAACGCCTGTGGCGAGCCCGATCCAAAAGCGTCCGTGAAACTGTGGATTTTAGTAGTTAGTGTTTTCACGGCGTGCGTCGCTAGTGCATGGCCGCACCGAAGTGAACTAAGCGACAAGAACACAACCGACGTCATGTGTCATCGATGATTCCCGCTTGTCGTCCGTGTTGGCATAAAGCGCGTTCGGGCTAACCAATTTTTCGAATTGTATTAGATGTAAAAAAAAATAATTGTCTCGGTATAAAATATATTTAGTGATCTGCGCCAAAAACAATCAATCGTAGGTAAGAAAAATAGTACTTGCATTCATAAAAAGAATGATTTCGTTTTATCGTACCATTATCGTACCGAGTGAAATAAAAATTATCACAAACGCGAGATATGGAGCAAGTGTCCCGTCGATGACACAAAACGTGCAATATATGGATTTTTCTTCGTACATTGCACGTTTTGTCTCATATCTCGAAAATAAACAAAATGTTTATTTTCGAGGCGTGAAAATGGGAAGTGAGTGGGTGAGTGGATGAAATATCAATTTGCCATTGTCATAGAAGTTCAAATTAAGTAAAAGCTCATAATATTGTTTGAATTGTTGCTTTCAGTGCCCGAGCGCGAGAGAAACTTGGATGCAGCGATCGATCGAGAACTGCCGTTAAAATCAATACTGTCCATCAAGTTCTCGACAAAGTTTCGGACATGAAAAATTTAGAGTACGTGGGATGCCAAGCACACAACGAAGAGCTCACGAAGAGAGTGATAAACTATTATCTCGTCATGAGAGGACATTTTCTAACGAGATCGGTCAACGAAAATAATCACGCAAGGAAAATTAAAACGAAAGACAATAGGAAAAAATCAAAACTGTAACATCGATTTATCTGTGCAGCGTGTCATAATGTGCAAATATGATGTGTGATAATTTGTAAATCTTTTGTTTGAATTCAAAATTCTTATGAATTTTCTTGTGTCTATGTTTTTGCTGCTTCCGCAACGAAAAAAAAAAACATTGACTCAATATCTGTATTTCGTTGTTATTCTTTATCTGTACAGCGTATCATAATGTGTAAATATGAGATGTGAGAATTTGAAAAACTTTTGTCTGGATTAACATTTTTCATGAATTTTCTCGTGTCTATAAATAAATTTTGTTTGTTACGGTTTCCGCGAGGAAAAAAAACTGACTTTATTTCCGTTTTTTCGTTATCATTCTTTATCTGTACAATGTGTCACAATATGTAAATATGGTGATAATCTGTACATTTTTTGTCTGGATGCAAATTTCTTATGAATTTCCTTGTGTCTATAAATAAATTTTGTTTGTTATCCCTTCCGCAACAAAAAAACTGACTTAATTTCCGTATTTCGGTGTTCTCCAAAACAATCTATATATAAGAATTCCGTCTATCTATATAGAAATTGCGTTCACCAACTGGTTGTACAACTAATTTGATGAAATGATAGTTCCATATGAAGTGGCAAAGGGTGCTTTTTGCATATCGTACGACACTGCCATTACAATTCATTTGATCAAATTATCGCTCCATATGAGGGAGCGTATCGTACGGCACTGGTTTGTGGCTGACTTTACTTCGATGCGGTAGCAGAGCAGCGCCGCCCTTCCCGTCCTCACTTTTGCGGACGTTTCGACGACACGGCGTTCGTACTCCTTACCTCTAGTCTTCCTGGTGTTCAGCGTCCATGGGTGCTGTAGCTGCCGAAGGCGCGGTCGGGAAACTTAAACCGTGCTCGGCTCTTTCTGAAGTTATCCGAGCGTCGCTCGCTCACGGACACGCGCTACCATGATTGGGTGATGGGCGCGTAAGAGACTAGAGAGGGGGTAATTTTTATGCGCGATCCGGCTGCACTGGACGCGGTTTCGATCCCCGGTAGCAATGTCTTGTTTTTTTTAATTAAGCATATACGAATTAAATATCATAAATAATGCCTGAACAGGCGAGAATAACTGAAGTTAGAGTAAGTTCGAAATTTTCTGAATATAAAATGAAAAAGAAAAGTTGATTCACCGGGGATTGAACTCGGACCGCAAGCATCGTTAATTCGCCACCACGCTGCCAATTCAGCCACAACGCTCATTGCAGATAGAGAAACATTTATGATACACCCTTATCCATGTTTACTGTTGAAAAAAATGCCGAAACAATCGCGGCAAACGCTCAAGATTTCTTTGTGAACTTTCCACGGTCATTTCGGCGTTTTATTTTTCAACGCGGTTCGTCGTTAATTTTTTTAACCCGCATTTTCGGCATAAACGGGCAACCGAGAGAAAACAATGATCTCGATACATGTTTTTCACTTTGAAATTCATTTAATGCATATTCCAATCCGCAGTACGGCCACACATACATGTCGAGCTCGATCAGACGGAAAACCTCGCTCCGTTCGCCTGTCGAGCGAGCGCGATTTGCGACGGGCAGACTCTTCCCCCACCAAGCTACCAATTCGTGTTCACGCTGACTGCGATACCGACTTGAATGGTGATCAGGGACTCGCGCGGCTACAAGGGAATCTGCAACCTCGACAGAGGCGATGATCACGAAATCACACTCCCGAACTCGCCGCCGCGATTTAGCGCCATTTACGAGGCACGCCGAAAAGGGGAGCGTTGTGCATTTCCCTACTAATGTCTGTTGCCAGTGTCGCTGAATTTGATCGGCGAAAGACGGAAGTTTCTAGGTGAAGTCTGTGGTGATTGAGAACCCCTGAAGAAACACGAGGTTTTATGCACCGTGCCGCATGTCGTCATTCATCCCAAAGTTCTCTGGCTATTCCGTTTGCGACAGAGTGGTTTGCGTATAGTAATAGTAAAATTAATCGTGGAGATATGGCATCAATCGGCTTACCGGTCGTAGCAAGGTTCAACAAACTTACAGTAGACGCGATTTATCAAATAGCACGAAACAATATCGCCAGGTAATTTCGAAAACTCTTCTGGAATACACCAGATACATAAAAATACACTAGTATACGTTTCAAATCGATTAAGATCTAGTGGGGTTAACTATTAGATAATACCGATTATCGGTTTGCGTAAAGAAAAGAAAAAAAAACATGAAGCACCGAACTTCGCCAATACCGGCCGTCTTCGAGAGTAAGTCGACCAGTTAGTTTTTGCTCTCAATCGTTAATTTTCGGCGACGAAAAAGCGTTTTCCTTTTGCTTCGTCTCCGTTCAGTGGATCGGATTTCGGCGGGAAATTTGTAGGAATTCATACATCGACCAGTAGCTGATGAAAATGTGCACTTTACAGAACTTCGCAGCCTTTCTGCGTGCAGCGTAAACAGAAATACGGCACAGTTACGGAGAAGAAAACGGACAATGTCGAGTCACCGGACAACACCACAGAGAACGAAAAGAAGCTGAAATCCGAGATAGAATTGTTGAACAAAGATCTCGGCGAAGTGAAGGAACGAAACAACGAACTGAACGACAAGTACAAGAGAGCGCTGGCAGATGGCGAAAATCTCAGGGTCAGACTTTCCAAACAGATAGACGACGCCAAGCTCTTTGGTATTCAAGGTTTTTGCAAAGACCTACTGGACGTCGCAGACATTTTGGGTAAAGCCACTGAGAGCGTACCAAAGGACGAACTCACGGAGAGAAATCCACATTTGAAAAGCTTGTACGAAGGTCTTAGAATGACCGAAGCACAATTGCAAAAGGTATTAAACTGTATGCAGCCGTTGAAAATTTTTGACGCTCTGCAAACATGATGTATGGAAAAAAACAAATTATCGTATTTAAGAATCCCGTTGCTCTATCGACAGAAATATATTTCTCAAAGAAGCTATGTGGAAAAATAACACAACTCAACGGCCGATTCGCTGTCACAAAACTATTTTTTCTAAATCTTATCTTTATACTGATCCTATTTTAACACTTGATAGTGATATTCTACGCAAGAACCTATGTTACTATACTACAACTTTTGACGAAATGTCATTTTATTAAAAAATTTGAGGTTTATTACATATTTTTACATTGAAAAATGTGAGTTCTTTTTTTCTCTTGTAATTTTCGCTTCTTTTTCGTAATTTCCTTTAGCAAGACTTGTCACGCATCAAACTCCAAATGGAATCCGCTATCATATGTGCGTGTCTCATCTTCTCTGACAGCTATCTTCCGTGATTTCTATGTCTTGGCAGAAACGTTCTCCTTGATCTTGACTGGGGAGCAAATATTTTCGCGAATTTATCTTGATCCTTTATTTCTCTCCCGAAATAAGAAAAAAGCAGTGTTCATGAAATCGATAATAAGTTTCCTCAATTTTTGAATAACATACTCTCTGCATGTATATCGACATGTATTACGGTAGTTCGAACAAGCTTGTCTTTCCTTTGTTATCGTCGACAAATCACTGAATTAATTTATAAAATCAAATAATAATTTAAAAATTCTCAAATAAACTGCTAACGAGACTTATTATGAAATGAAAATTCATTTGAAAACCCTGTGTAGTAATGTGAAGAAATATAGGTTGGTATAGGTCTCGCCAGTAGTCACTTGACAAAAAATCATACAAATTGTCCCGGCACCAAGAATTTATTTTTTGTCACTTGTGCAGTTGGGACAGGGTGTTTAATATTGAACGTAGTAAATGATAAATAACCAGCATTGGTTCTGAAAAATGCCATTGTTTAATATTTAGCCCAGTAAATCTGTTAAAGACGTTAAGACTACCCCAGAGACAAAAACATTGATACGAGTTCATCAACATAAAACTAAATGGAAATTGTATTTGTAGAAGTTCTAAATAAGAATTGCCGATAATTTGAAAAATGTCAAACAGGTTTTCAAAAAACATGGTTTAATCTCATTCAACCCCCTCGATGAGAAATTCGATCCGAACCAACACGAGGCACTATTCCAACAGGTAAAGATTTCTTTTTCAATGTATCGATGAAATCCACTACGCTCTGTCGACCAACACTAATGTTGTAAATTTCTGTGTAGGAGGTAGAAGGCAAACCACCTGGCACTGTGGTTGTAGTCTCGAAAGTGGGCTACAAATTGCACGAGAGAGTAGTTCGACCTGCTTTGGTCGGCGTAACCAAAGCATAACGGAGTTAAAACGGGAGAATAACATAAATATCGGGAATGTCGGAATATTGTATGTAGGATTAATGTTGAATGTGTTGAATAAAAAAAAACCTTGAAACATCTGTACCTATAACGAATTTTTAACTATTCGACGTTCGAAATAATTTGTTGGAGACATTTAATACGTTATGACGAAACTGATAACGTGTATCGCTTCCGATGTCCCGTACACGGACCGGTACGTGTGCGTGCCGTGTGTCTATGAGTGTAGCCTGTGACTTATGTCTCGACGAAACGCGCCGAGCTCCGAAACTGGAAAGCGAACCTGGGGCCGACTGTACT
Organism: Ophion obscuratus; assembly: GCA_964007375.1. NCBI lineage: Eukaryota > Metazoa > Arthropoda > Insecta > Hymenoptera > Ichneumonidae > Ophion > Ophion obscuratus. The sequence continues at coordinate 11,688,237 of OZ023316.1, read as the reverse complement.
GGTATAGGTTTTCCGCAGTTTCCCTATATCTATTGCAGAAATGTCATGGTGAACCGAAGGGTGGGAATATGTGAAGTGGAATATAGTGGGGAATGTAATAAGGGGAAAGACCCCGTACAATGGAAGTAGCAATAAAAAAAAATATCTGAATTACGAAAAAATATAAATATTTATTTCACACTAGCGACGTTGATGATACAATGGATGTGTGAAAAAAGCGGAAATTGTTTTCCCTGAGACGTGCAAGCCTGACGATTTTTTCGAGGTGTGGAATTAAGCCATACGGCGTTGATTCTTCAACATCTTTCGAAGACTTTGTACAAATCTGGTAAACTCGCGATCTGCAGGATCGTTGAATCGTGAGCAAAATATTTCGGCGGCAAAAGACTATCTTTTATAGCCGGATACAGAATGTGTTCGATCACGTGTTTCCAATTTTGTGTCTCGTTACTCGTGTTCACGCGGCTGTAAAATTTCGCCGTTTCCCGGCAAATTCCGTCGAAACACACTTTTTCGGATGTCCAATCTACCTCGGTTGCAAGACGAAGTACGTAGAGCGGAAGTTCGGCCTCGTAGGGAGTGTATTTGTCTGTGAAATAACAAATTGCATTTTCGTATGAAAAGTACGAGTCAAATTGCCAACATAGCAGAACTAATCTAGGTTACATGCGATTATTCTTTGCATGAAATGAATAGCAAGATCTGATGAATATGCAGCAGTAATTGGTCGGAAAGAAGCACTATCTTGATAATTGTTGAGTGTAGACGAACCCAATAACACAGGCAACGATTTTAAATTTCCTTTTTTATCGATGTTTATGGAAAAATAGTCATTCAGCAAATCGGCCTTTTCCAGTAACAACTCTTTCACTCGGGCGGCCAAATCATCCTTCGCACCGTCTTCCTCGGTCCATCCTGCCTCTTCGGTGTCTAGACCCAACAACGCCAGTTCTTCGAGAGACAACGGTTGCTGCCAAATAACAATGGGTTTCCTTTAAACGTGAAATACCTTAATGAGGACCGTGCAGGATGCTGCAAAACTTTGCAAAGATGTTTGTCTTCTTCAGGCGTCCTAATCTTTATGAGCATTTTTATACTCAACATGACTTTATCTCAAATGAGAAAATTCTCAATAATAAAGAAACATGAGCAAGAGATAGGTTGTAGGTATATTAATTTCATGAAAACGGATCAGTATTGATGTTCGAATGTTTGGTATGCGCAATATAAAAAAAATCGTGAATATTTTAAGGTTGTTATAGGGTTACGGCGAGATGCTACCAGTGAGCAGAATTTTATTTTTTTGAAGTTCATATTCCTTTTGCTTAGCATCCTGTGCAGTTTGGATACGATCTGCAGTACCGTTTTTTTTTTAGAAAGAAAATCGGAAAGTACGTTTTTCGTGGGCTAATTACATTACGCTTATGGAAAACTCCCGATCATTTTTCAGTACATTATTAACATCTGCTAAGAAAATGATACCACGAAGCTGAAGAAATTGGTACGGTTCGTCAAATTATCGGACTAGTCCTTGGTGCCGTGAAAATGAGGATTCACAGTACCGTTATAAAAAGATTGTTTTCAATAGGGAATTTGTACGAAAATCGAGCACGCAAAATATTAGGCTGTGCAATCATGGCAACGTCGTAAACGGCGAAAATGCTACCTATCTTATCCGTATTCGATAAGTATGCCCGGGTAGCTCAAACTACTCGATCAGGACAATTAACAACAAATATTAATTGTTCTTATTCTCTCAATTAGTAATAATTACATAATATTGATTTGATAACTGCATTCAGAAATTATATTTTTCTAGAAATGTCTACCCAACGACAAAAAAAAGCGGATTCTCTTTCCTACATAATATTTTTTTTATCATATCGGAAAATTAATAAAGTTTTTAATTTCTTCCAGATTATAGGCAGCTTTAATACACACTTTGTTTTTCCAGCGAACTCTTTTTTTACTCCGACCGATATTCATTGTTTACAGCTCCTTAGGCTGATATTGCGCTTACGAACGGGGCGCGTATGTCTCTAACTTCGCGACACTTCTGCCAATCTGGGCATTAACATATACCACGATTTACGACGTTGCCAATTCTCCTCGCGTTAATTGAGCGAGAAAAAGTTATGAAAAATAATTATACAGAGTAATGGAAACATTTAATGTAAACACCGAATGTTCAAAAACGCATATTTTTACAAATAAATGTAGAAAAATAGTTCGAAAACGTACGTTTAATACGACGATGATTTGATAGCTAACAGTTGGTAACGATTAATCGGCTCCATGCATAAGCATATTTTTCCTTCGTACTTCACCCCTGACGGCTAGACCCCATAACAACCTTAAGCATTAGTCCGGAATTTTCTTTACTTAAGAAGGTTGGGGCGTTAGCCACAATCCAAAATTAATTTTAAAAAATATATATTTCATCGTCTAGACCAGGGTTTCCCAACCTGGGGCCTGGCAACATGAATAGAGATACAAAATTGACGAACGAGGCCTAGGGGGTTCGCCGTTAAAAAACGTTGGGAAAGGCTGGTCCAGACTATACTGAGTCTTTACGAATTTTTGGAATTTTGTTTCACCACAAAACACCGGAGATAAAAAGTAGTTTAATATATGTAAAATGTTACGTGCGGTTAGTTAGGCAAGACGTTCACTACGGGTGATGTAATTTTTTCCTTATTGTAATTAGCACCAAGATAAAGCATTCCTAACAACGGATTTGCGCAAACTAAACCTTTATAAACATTTAGAAAAAAAAACCGATCTTGCTCATCGTAAACGACATATATTCAATGTTGAACCATCAAGGTTTGATGAAAGATTACGAATCTTACCTCAATGCTCGGCAGTTGCCGTATTCCAATAACACTTAATATTAATTAATGGCCATAATAAATAATCTTGTAACAAATATAAATAGGCATAACTATGACTCGAAATCTCATTTTGAGGTGTATAGAACATTTGCCGACGCAGTTTTTTCATAATAATCATCGATAATGTTATTCTTTTTCAAGTTGGTAGTAACACAAAAGTTTTTATTTATTTCCATAATAAATATATAAAAATGCACAATTTGCGCTTTAATTATATATTTTTAATGAAACAATAGCATCTACAGAATAAATCTATACCTCGTATGCATTTATTTGAGATTAATTGGAAAAAAAATCATAAACCGTCATTTGATTCAAGTGGACCGCTCCAATCTCCTTAATGACGAAGCAAACAATATATGTCCTCTCCCTGTACTTACGGAAAATTTGAATACTCCGTAATTCTGAAAGTCGTACAGCATTATTTCGTAGAACAGTTCCTCGCTGCAAGAAGTCACGATTTTTTAAGTGGTTAGGCTACGGAGAAAAATTTTAAAAATCGATAGTCGCTTATGGCAACTCAAGTTAAAGAGGAAGGTCCAGCATATGGTGCAGGAGTTTGTTTGGATTAACTTATTGTTACAACGGTAAAACTGCTAGTAAATTAAAGGCTTTTTTCTTGAATCTGTTTTCACAAAATGGTGTACACGATTTCGCGACATCTAATGAACGGATTGACTCGAAATTTAGTACACATTTTCAGTGTAATAGTAGTTTAGTCTTGACGGAGCGTTGTCCTTCTTCATTTTTTTTTCGTTATTCACAATAACGATTACTCGAAAAATCGAAAAGAAATTCAAACCTTTTTGTGCCGATTAAAACACGATAACAAAAAAATCTCGGTCAAGTTTACCCAATATTATATCTATCTTAAGAAAGAAACCTTGTTTTTGTTGTGTTTCAAATCGACCGGGTGGCTAAAATTAAGTATACTGTTGAGCCTCTCACGTTCAAAGGTCCTTCACGTGATTGTTTATAACTTCTCTAATCTTGAATATTTTTTAATGAAATTTCGTACTCAATTTTGTTTGTGTATATACAAATGAATGTCTAAACGACTTTTCAATGATCTTACTTATTCCTACAGTTTTTTAAACCAAGCCCGAATTAAGGATTTTCACAGTAGCCTAACCCCTTAAAGATTTTAATTATTCAAATTATTCAAATATGTAGAGAATATTATTAACGATAAAAAATATTGCATTAGAATTTACTGTTTTATATTTATCTTGAAATAAAACAATTAGGAACTTTCGAAGCGTGAAGCGCTGGGGCCTTGAGGATGCCCATACAGGGACTTCCAGGCATCCTCAAAGCTTTGCGCTTCGAATTGATCTGCCTTTTGCATCATCACGGTTGTATACGTCAAAACTGATCTGGGTTATAATGCCGAACAATCACTAGGCAAATTGGCTTAGAGCTATGTAGAAAAATCACACGTATTAAAAAGTTGATAAAATTGTTTGTAAAAAAATGGCTTGAATTGAACGTTTCTCGCGGTCTTCAAAGTCACTTTATCAATTATTTCGTGAACAGTTTTTCATCCTCATCTGTAATAGCAATTTCGTTTATTTCAAGTTACTTCATTGATAAGCATCTATGAGTATTATTATTATTATTATTATGTAGAACAAAATTGCCAATGGAATCAAGTCGATGCTCGAAAATGTGGAGTACAATCAAAAAGATGGAGGGCCGAACGATAACCACATTAGTAGAGAATTGCATTTTTTTAAAAATCATTCGTTTCGCATGAGAAGGATGGCCCGAATCACAAGGCCCGACGATAACAAAGTTTCACATGACCTGCGCAACATCAAATATCATGTACAATTTCGAATAAAATTCTTTGATAAGTAATTAAGATGTTACTTGAAACATGTATCGATGTAACTGTGAAATACCAACAGTGTAGATTTACCCGTTTCTCTAAATATAATCCCCAAAAAAAACACCTTAATAGTGGGTGTTCACACTAGAACACGGCCTTAAATTAATTGTTGAGTATTGTTTTTATTACTTACGCCAGTTTAAGGGTGTCGCAGATGTAAAGATTCACCCCACTCTGTATGAGAGCCGATTTTTCATCGACACTGCCGACGAATGTCATGTTCGAAACTATTGCGCGCAGTCCTTCGTGGTAATTATCCTCAATTTCTTTTCTCAATGTTAAAATACTCCGCAATTTTACTTGGATTCGATATTTATTAACGGAATAAGACTTGAACTGGAACGATGGGGATGTTTTACTATCGTCGTTTGGGGAAGTTGTGTCGGCCTCCGAGGAGACACTACCTCTTTTGTTTTCCAATTTATGTGCTCCGGGCGATAATTTTTCACCCTTCTCGTTAGGTTTATTTGTTGATTCAATGTGTTCCTGAGTTTCGTAATACTTGTGAACAGTTTTCAAAGCGCGATCGGCAACTTTTGAGATTTGAACAACCATTTCCGGTGCATTCAATGATGAAACATCCTCGATACTCGGTAGACCAGCAATACCTGTAGCAACTGTGTTCTCTGTCGGCCGTTCTACTTGCGTCGTATTGGAAAATTGATCCGCATTTGCAGTATCTATTTCGCACGATTCGCCCGAACTCATTCCATCTACGAGATTGCTCCAGTGTGATTTATCTCGATTGATCGCACTCTCGGAATTTGGAGTGTCCGTAGGTAATAAAATGGGCGTCGTCTCTATGCTTTGCTGATCACTTCTGTCTACATTTGCCCACGCTGTACAATATTCATTTTTGCTCCTTTCAAGGTTTGCCTCGGCCTGCGAATGCTGATATTCCGATGTTTTGAAAGCCCCTTTCGCCATATCCGGCGCATCTCTAAAATCAACAATATGGTCCCTCGCGGAAACATTTTTCATCGAGCACGCTGTTGTTTCTTGACAGTTATCGCTTTGTTGTTCTGTCATAAAATCAAACTGCTCGATCGTAGTATGTTTCTGTGCGTGGGAACCGATATTAGGCGAACTGTGTGGCGAATCATGTTCTCTGAGACTATGGACCGTAAAATTGAATTTATCCAATTTCTGATCGGACGAACTCGTACGAATCATTTCGCGAGCGTGGATTTTTTTCGATCCTTCAATACTGTCCTTGTCATATTCAGGCAATACTTCCTTGAGCGCGTCTTTCGTAACGTTGACCTGTGGCATTCTTGCTTGAAGATAAAAAGTTCTCGATGCGTTGTTACCGGACAATTTTTCATCGAGTGCAACTTTTATTTTCTCGATTATCGCATCTTCGTGAAGAAATCGCACCTCGTGTTTTGTGGGGTGAACGTTGACGTCTACGTTATTTGGATTTATTTCCAATGACATGTAACACCACGGATACGTTTTTTTTGGCAAGTAAATGGAGTAAAGCTCTTCAACCATTTTACGTATAGCTAGAAAAAGAAAAAATACTATTCACATTCGGAGAAACGTAATTTTCCAAAACTTGGCAAGTCGTCGAAAAATGAAGACACCGTAGATCGCGTGGTAAAAAATGTTACAACACGGTATAAAATGTGTTGGAATTTTGTATTTATCCGAAAGTTAATCCTAATGAACTTGGACTCGAAAAAGATACAAGTGTAGTTTAATAGATAAAGTATCTCCATGATGAGTCATAGAAGTTGAAAACATTTACTTGTAGACGCGGATTTTTGAGTAAGTGAAAAGTATAAAATGTTCACTTACAACGTTTGGAATCGAAAAGAAGGTGAGAAGGAAAAGTGATCAAACTCACGTGTCGAGTCGACCAGGCGATGATTGATGAAGAGGAGAAATGTCATACGTTTGCTCGTGTAATTAGGATTTGTAATTAGGGCATGGACATTGAATTTGTACGTTTGGTCGTTGGCCTCGATCTCGAGAAGCTCACGGGCGACTGAATTGCCGTACAATATCTTGACGTTGTTAATTTCCGTGGAGTTGTAAGGTGTCCGAACCTGGCATAAAATTACCTATTCGATTAAGAGGTTCCATATTTTACTCTTTGACGGCACAAAAAATTATTACTACTTCCACATGCTTGTTTGGCCCTGTTTTTTGTTGTCATTCAAAATGATTATGCATAAAATGAAGAGCAGAGGACCAGTTGGAAAATTATCGCTCAAACGAATCCCTTCCCGCTTGTATTTTAAATGAGACACGAAGGTTTTTTTTCGCAATAATGTGAAAATCTTTGTCGACTAAAAATGTCGAAATTGAAGTATTTTTTTACCTGTGGAATAACTTCGCCATGCTTTTTTAAAGTAAAACCAACTTTAGGATTGTGAACCGAGTAACGTGTGACGACGTCAGCTATTTTGGCAAATTCCTCGGCTGCACTGGACAAAGCTTTGCGGCGCGTTGCCACGTTGTAAAAGAGATTCTCTATGAGAATAGTCGTACCTTGATTCCCGGCGCAGGGTTTCGGAGGTCCTTTCAATTTACTGTCTATGTAAGAAGCTCTGAAAGCAAAGCATGCTACTTTGAAAGTTATATTATTAGAATGTTGAGAAATGAATAATACCCGAGTCTGCGTAGATCATCATCCATTTATATTATACACCCTTCAGTAGAAGTACATTGAACCTATGTCCAATAAACCTAGATCTTGATCAATGCCAGAACAGTACATCTTTCTAATCAGTACTGATTTTAATCACTAGCTTCCCCAAAAATATTATTCACATCAGCCTTGATTCTCATGCTTCACTTACTTGTAGGCGCATTTTTCTGTAGCAGTCTTGGTTGTTATTGTCAACAGTGCTACATGGCTTATACTTGCAAGAGCTTCACCACGAAAACCAAAGGTTGCAATTGACTTGAGATCGTCGAAATTCTGAAGTTTGCTAGTTGTGAACCTTTCGCACACTATTTCCATATCCTCTCGCCTAATGCCCGTTCCATTGTCCATTATCTTAGAAAATAAAAATATTTTCCGACATTGGTATACGGTTTGTCTTGAAAGAAGCTTTGATACAAACAACTTTAATCAGTGTCAGAGTCTATGTGATGTTTACAGCAACATTAGCACGTTACGTTACAAATGTTTTATTACACCTCAAAAATCTCTTTTCACTGAATAGAAACTATTCCGACTGAGGATGCAATCAGACACATTCAAATGTTGCTCAATGAGCAATAAAATAAGGTTCTTGCCGATAATCCAAATCGTAGCTATTTTTTTTTGTTTTTGTTTAGACACGTTTTAAATGCATTCGACTTTATCATGTACATAAAATACCGGAAACATGTATGAGTGTGTGTATGGTTTTTTGTCATGCTCGAACTTGAAAAATTGTTCAGATATTAGGAACAAATATTTCACATGTGAATGGTAATATTGTAGCACTAACCAGATTCGGTATGGCATGATTTTACTTTTTCAAAATAATTCAGGAAATCCCTAATTTTTTCCAAATTCTGAGACATCAGGCTGAGATTTTCTCATTCAGGAAGAGACTGAAGAGGAGTCGATTAAATTTCGAAAAAATCAGTAAAGCACTTAAATGTGGTAAAGGTTCGAATTTTACAGATCCGAAAAATGTTGTGGGTGTTCAAATTTACTGACATTTTGGAATATCGAATTAAATTATTTGAGTAAATGAAGTATCACTCACGGCTGTGTTAAATTACTTCTAATTATTTTAAAGTTATGGGTCGAATCTATGTCTAATTTATAAATAAACAGTGTTTATTGAAAAATGAATTAAATATAGAAGTGTGGATTAAAGAAAGAATTGTGCAAGTTATATTAATATATACGTTTGTCTCATGAGTGTAATCACTCATGAGACTTGAAGTTATGGGTCTTAAAGTTATGGGTCGTATCTATGTCTAATTTTTAAATAAACCGTGTTTATTTAAAAATTAATTAAATATAGAAGTGTGGTTTAAAGAAAGAATTGTGCAAGTTATATTAATATATACATTTGTCTCATGAGTGTAATCACTCATAAAAGAACCATTGTAACATAAAATATTGTGTTGAAGTTTGCATCATTGCAATGCAACGAAAGTAAAGTCTTCTCAGTTATGTAAATTTTTTGGCCGATTTTGGGTATAAAAGTCGCTCAAACATTTCTACGTATTTTTATTAGCAATTTAAGACCTCAATATGCAAAAAAGGCTTTGGATAATGATAAAACTGAAGGAACAGAAAATGGAAACAAAAAAATATCACTGCACTCCAACAAATTCCAACTTCGATGTCATCATAAAATGATGAGGAAGCAATATTCAAGTTTTCAGCGTGAAAAAAGCAGGCAGTAATCAGATGTTTGGGATTTTCAAGGCAAGTCTTTGTTTGCAAGATGAAAACAACTATTTCAGTCTTTAGAAGAATTAAAAAAATGGTAGAAAGCCCACCTGCAGTAACTTCAGACCACCTTCTTTTGCTGTTATCTGTATGTTTGTGGATTTGGCATCGAGGCTGTGAAGCAATGAACCAAACAGGTAACCACGAACTCCAGGTGGTCAATGTAAATGTTGCATCACGAACTGTACATTGTGACATTCTTGTGATACTATAATAATGTTTAAGCAATTCACTGATAAGGAATAGTTTATAAAGTGTGAAAGATATAGGTAAATTAATATTAATTTTTTTCAAATTGTATTTTCGGCAAATCTAAGGTGATGTAGAAGACACATGTGGTAGAGCAGTGTTTTTCAATGCATGGGTCACGACCCCCAAGGGGGTCGCAGTCTTGCTGGTGGAGTCGCGGGTACAAGCCAGGTGAAAGTAAAAAGCAAAGGTCTACTATAAAAATACAACAATTTCATTGAGAAGGCTGTGCCTGTTTATTTTTCAATAAGTTGTCGAATTGTGGGTCTATTTTTGAGACGCAAATAACTAAATCATTTTTTAATTGGAGACTATTTCTCTTCTTTTTTTTATGTTCACCATTGAAGAAAACGTTATAGTTCAGTAAAAGAGACGAAAACCCAGCATTCTTCATTTCATTGGGGTTACTTTCAGTATGCAACCGTCTAGCTTCAGTCAGAAATTTTAATTCTATGCTAAAAGTGCTGGATTTTCGTCTCTTTTACTGGACTATCAAGTTCACATAGGTGGGAAGTAGCGCATGGCACTAATAATTTCGAAGCTTCCCTTGCAAGCTCTGGGAGGGGGAGGGGCACCAGAATTTAATTGTAAAGGCGTCGCGTAGACTGTGATACAGGAACAGATGGTCTCTCTTGATCCACTATATAGCCTATATGATTATTATACCTAGAACTTCTATCTCACCCAAAGTAGTTTACAAAACGTTGATGCATTATCGGATCAACTAAGACTTGTTTAGGATGCGTGGTAAAATCTTGGGCAGTATTTGTCATTATTCCATTAAGGTATCTGTCCACATGAGAGTTGAACCCTAGAGCCCGTGCTCCTGAGAGCAGTACTCGGCAGTGGACACATTCCTGAGCCTAACTCGTACACCGTAACGTCAAACTCACCGATAGTAGACTTGTTCCCAGTTCGGATTGTGACAGTACTCTCAGAACTATGACCATGGCACGACGCACTTGGGCCGAAAAAGATATACGTACATTACTCGAAGAATATGAAAAAAATCTAACACTTTGGAATAGGAAATGTGATGAGCACCGCAACAGACCATTAAAAAATTGAGTGATCTCCAAAAATGCATCACAATTCGAATGAATCGGAGTACCTGGAATAGCTTATCTCATGGGTGTATTTTTTGTTTTCAATGGTCGTATAAATTAATCCTCTCCATTTTTATAATCTACCTACACTTGCTCTGATGGAATTTCGAAATTGAAACGCGTTCTCTACTACTAATTCACGTATATGAATATTAGTAACATGGAGTTACGGTCTCTGTGATAACCAGGATTTAACTCAGCCACTCCTTTTCTTTTTTTTCATAATTTCAAATCCAACTATCATTGCTGCGGTGACGCATCGTTTGTGAGAAGTCATCTTGGACACTGATTACGGGATATTCATAAGTTACAGACTTCTCGCGAGAGTGAAAATTACTGAAAAATACTCTCATGTGGAAACAGTTATGAGAGTACTTGCCAGAAGTAGCAGAATTTATCCTCACGTGGACAGACAGCTTCATTGTGGTTGGTATGATTAATATTTACATTCAAAGACTTTAAGTGGAAAGCGGCACCATGTGACACATGAGTACAAGAGGGATAGCTGACATTTTGGGACAGATTTCTCAGTGATGAATAATATTGAACGCAAAAAAAATCGTTAGGTTCTCTGTCAGTGAATGCTACAGGGCGCGATGTTTTGTTTATCCTGAAAAATTGAACGGTTTATGAAAAAGCTCGGTTCGAATTTATTAAGGTTATGCCGATATTACACATATTCTTAATGGAAAAAATCATTGTCGCGTAAAAAAAAAAACTATGGAAACTCAAAACTGACGGAGGTGACAGATAGAACGAAGTGAATAACATAACCTCAACAAATTTCGCACTGCGACGAAAGCATGACATTCGATGCGACATGAAAATTTAGTTTACAATGACACGTTTGTAGGATAGGATAATGAATTGCGGCAGATGATATATCCGGAGAACGGAACTCACCTGTTTTCGATGAGTTCCTTCAGTGCGTTCGCCGGCCTTTGAATAATTTCACCGGCGGCAATTCTGTTGACGACAACTTCATCGAGTTTTCTTATTTTTGGTGGTGGTTCCATTTTCTTCGGAATACAATGAAACCGGTCATGAACTGCAATTAATAACGCACTCGAATTCGCGGGTACATTATATGATTTGGTGATTTAGAATCGTTAAAATTTGTTGCCGTCATGAATATCGTACGAACACGAGAGAGAATGCGCTACGATCAGTGCAGCCAGATCGCGCGCAAAAGTTACCCCTCTCTAGTCTCTTGCGCGCCCGTCACACAATCATAGTAGTGCGTGTCCGTGAGCGAGCGACGCTCGGACGCTTCGGGAAGAGCCGAGCGCCACCGAAGTTTCCCGATCGCGCCTTCGGCAGCTACACCAATGCATGGACCAATGGAATGCTGACCACGTTCATGTGCGGCCACGCCGTAACGAAGGCTTCGAGGGAAAAAGCAATCTCAGTACGACTCGAGCATCGACACTAACACGAGGCTTTTAGATGATTTCAATGCTTATTTAGCTCTTAATTCTCTGCGTTATTAATGTATACAAAAAAAAATGTATCGCACACTCTCATCGCTTATTTTTTTCAGTTTATACGTTAATTTAAATATAATAATAAATCTAAATTACAACTTATTTATTTTCTAAAATATTGTTTACGCTTTACTCACACCCGTCCTTATGCCAAATAAATTATAATTCATAAAAGTAAGCGGAAATATATTTATATTCGTATTATTATATTAATTCTCATAGCTCTCATATGAAAACTCTCATATGAAAAAAACCAAAAAACTTCAAAACCTTAGATTTCAACGAACCAAGAACATACATCTTCACATTTTCAATCACGACGAATTTTTAAGAACAATATCATCACAAACACATCTAAACCAAAACAATATACATCACCTAAATTATCAAAACACAAATCAAACAATACAAAATCACAACATCTTATACTCAACCCTTACTAATAGACAACAGGACACAAATAATAATCTTTCCACTGATCCTCTGAATAATATAAATTCGACAATCACATTAAATAAAACGAAAGAATGGCTCATAAATGTCTCCAACATTGATATTCCGCTACACATTTCCACATTCTTGTCTCTAGGTGAAAAGTTTTGTTTTCCTTACCTCAAACTCTTAAACATAAAAACTCATATCCACAAATCAATCTCCGAAGTTGAGTCCAAATTAGATTTTTTACTCGACAAACCTAGACAAATCGAAATTAGAACCAGATTCACTAAAATCTTAAACAAAATAAATATTCCAACATCATTTTCCAACACTAATCAAATTATAAAACACACGTCCTCATTCTTAAAAAACAACCCTCAACTTTTAGTTACACGAGCTGACAAAGTAAATTCAACAGTCATTCTTAACAAATCAGATTACATTACAAAAACTCACAATTTACTCGCAGATTCCTCAACTTACAAATTAACAAATAGAAATCCCATTAACACTCTACAAAAAGGCATTAACAATATTCTCTCCAGATGGAAAACCTTAAAAATCATTGATGAAGCAAAATACAAATACTTAAAAGCTGAAAATTGCAACCTATCTCGTCTCTATTGGATTCCAAAAATTTATAAAAATAATTATCCACTTCGTCCAATAGTATTATCAATAAATCTAAACTTTCTAAATTAATCAATACGACTAATTCACACGTCAAAGATAGTTTCCACCTAAAACATTCACTTTCTAACGTCTCAATTCCACTCAACTACAAATTGGTCGCGTTTGATGTTGTTTCTCTCTATACCAACATCCCATTACAACTTGTTATTCAAAGCCTTCAAAAAAGATCAAATCGATTTTCAAAAACATTTCCTTTAAACGAAATAATTAAAGCCATAGAATAGATCATGTTCTCAACTTTCTTTACATTTCAAAATAAAATTTACCAACAAATCTCAGGGTTACCAATGGGCTCACCTCTGGCTCCAATACTATCTAATATCGTCATGATTGATCTTGGAACAAATTGTATGGAAAAATTAAAATTTTCGTTACCACTATATAAAAGATATGTTGATGATATTATTATTGCTCTACCAACAGACAAAATTGAATCCACCAAAAAGATTTTTAACTCATATAACTCAAAATTACAATTTACATTAGAAAATGAAGTAGATAAAAAATCCCGTTTCTTGCTATACTTTTAATCCATAAGCAAAATTCAATTATCACAAATTGGTATAGGAAACCAACCTGGTCAGGCAGATTCTTAAATTTATTTTCACACCACCCACTTTCCCAAAAAAAGCCATAATTTACATGCTAGTTGACAGAGCAATAAAATTATCTCATCCTTCATTTCACAAAGAAAACCTCAAACTTATTAGTAACACGATCACACAAAATTGCTATCCGATCTCTTTCACAGAAAAAAATAATAAAACATCGGCTTTCTACGACCAACAATCAAAAAAAGAATAACAATAATTTTGATTCTTCCAGACTAATAAATGTTCCTTACACAAAAAACATCCATCATCAACTAATTCGTCTTTTCCATCAATACAACAAAACATTAGTCACAAACAATAAACACAACATTTCATCGATTACTGGCTCCACCAAAGACAAAATAAATAACAACCAAAAATCCAACATAGTTTACAAAATCGATTGTGAGGATTGCAATGCCACTACATCGGCCAAACCAAAAGATACCTTGAAACCAGAATAAAAGAACATAAAAATAGCCTAATACATACTACCACAATACACACAGCCTTAGCACAACATGCAATAGAACAAATACATGCCTTTCAATTCGACAATGTAAAAATTTTTAACAATGAAAATTGGCTCAAAAAAGACTAATCTTAGAAATGATCCAAAGTAAGGCACACTTCAACACCATACATTTTAGAACTGATATACAAAAACTAAGCTCGATCTATAACTCTATTATATAACTATTAAAATATTTTATAATACTTTACTTGACATAACAATTTTAAAATTATTGACACTATAACTTAATTTTAAATACTCTTAATATGACGCACCAAATTTTATTTCTCTTGACACGTCACTGCCTAAAGGTTTTTTCTCCCCCGATTCGCAAAATAAAGACTGTAATAAGCTTCCCGAAATTAAGACACCACTCAGTTTCTCTCGAACTCTCCATGATCACACAACTCAATATGCAACTGAGTAATGTAAATTTCAACTTTTTGTTTATTTTGGAAGAAAATGTTTTAAATCTTAAACTCAATAGGTAATCATCAGTCATTTGATACTTTATTAAAATTTCTTTTAAATCAATCACGTACATTAAGTTTTCACAAATAAAACACAAAATTTTCTTATAATTATTAATCCCTTACAGATGATAAAAATCGCTAAACAACGATATATTCTTCCATCTGTTGAATATACTCCAGCAAAACAGTATTTACTTCCATAAATACTGTCTTTTGAAATAACCTTCCAAGTATAAGCAAAAGCTAGAAACATCAACAACATCGAGATTAGTCGTTTCTCATATTTCATTTCTTTATAACTTCATAAACCACACTCTCACACATAACTCATTTCAAACACCGATGAATCAGAAGAATTAACGCAATACAAGAACTTATGCATATCAAATCAATATAGTTATAACCAAAAAAGAATTAACATAACAGTTATACAAAACGACACAACAATTTTATAACACAATCATAACATAAAACATTCGTGTATTTAATTCCTTCAAACTTGATTTGTAAAAT
The DNA here is from genome assembly GCA_964007375.1 of Ophion obscuratus. NCBI lineage: Eukaryota > Metazoa > Arthropoda > Insecta > Hymenoptera > Ichneumonidae > Ophion > Ophion obscuratus. Next base: position 11,672,981 of record OZ023316.1, on the reverse strand, counting down.
TTGTGTATCAAAATTTTCTAGAGAAAAATATAATTTCTGAAGAGGACCCGAACCGAAGGGTCGAAACGTAAGAAAGCTTCATTTATTTCCATCGCTGATCTCGGAAAACCTCTATTGGCCGGACTGAAGCCGAATCTTCAACTAGCAACTTGTCATCAACACGGCCGCACACATCTTTGACTCATTAATTCTCATACTTTCATGAAGCGATAAAGCATTATCCCCAAAAACAAGCCAATCATCCATCCGGCCACGAATCGTCAGTACCACAAAGTGCACATATTCTACAAGCGATGAGATGGTCTCGTTGGTAGCGTTCCCGGCTTCGGACCGCAGGGGCGCGGGACGTTCCCCGCGCTTCGTATTTATTTATTCATTTATTATTACTATTAATTCTTAACTGATTAGTTATTTTCATTAGTTATCATTATTATTTTATTAGTTATCTTATAGTGTCGAAAAATTTATAGCGCATTCCGACCGCTTATTTTATTAGATTGTACGTTAATTTAAATGTAATATTAAATTTAAATTACAACTTATTTATCTTCTAACGAATTGTTTACGCTTTACTCACACCCGTCCCTATGCCAAATAAATTGTAATTCATAAAAGTAAGCGGAAATATATTTATATTCGTATTATTATATTCATTCTCAAACTTTCATCAACCGATAAAGCATTATCCCTAAAAACAAGTTAATCATCTATCCGGCCGCGAATGGTAAATGCCAGAAAGTGGCATTTTTGTATGTTTTTACATTTACAGGTAATTTCCATTGTAACGGGGTGAATTGTTTATTTGTGAACACTCACCATTGACAGAACAAAAAAATTTAGTCGTAAAACTTTATGAGCAGTTTTCCTATTTTCAGAATAATGTTCTTTCAACAAGCGTGTTTCACGTATAAACAATTCGCCCCAAACAAAAAAAAAATAATAATTGAAAAAACAGAAAAGCACTGAGCGCGGGGAACGAACCCGCGCCCCTAAGCTAGGAACGCTACCAACGGGACCATCTTATCGCTTGTGTTAAAAATGCACTTTCTGGCACTTACGATTCACGGCCCGATAGATGATTGACTTGTTTTTGGAGATTATGCTTTATCGCTTGATGAAAGTATGAGAATGAATATAATAATACGAATATAAATATATTTCCGCTTACTTTTATAAATTACAATTTATTTGGCGTAAGGACGGGTGTGAGTGAAGTGTAAACAATTTTTTAGAAGATAAATAAGTTGTTATTTAGTTTTATTATTACATTTAAATTAACTTACAATCTAATAAAATAAGCGGTCGGAGTGCGCAATCAATTTTTCGACACTATAAGATAACTAATTAAAATAATAATGATAACTAATCAAATAAGAATTAATAGTAATAATAAATGAATACATAAATACTAAGCGCGGAGACGTTCCCGCGCCCCTGCAGACCGAAGTCAGGAACGCTACCAACGGGACCATCTCATCGCTTGTAGAATATGTGCACTTTCTGGTACTGACGATTTGCGGCCGGATGGATGATTGGCTTGTTTTTGGGGATTATCGCTTTATGAAAGTATGAGAATTAATGAGTCAAAGATGTGTGCGGCCGTATTGATGACAAGTTGCTAGTTGAAGATTCGGCTTCAGTCCGGCCAATAGAGGTTTTCCAAGATCAGCGATGGAAATAAATGATGATTTCTTACGTTGCGACCCTTTGGTTCGGGTCCTCTTCAGAAATTATATTTTTCTCTATTAATTTTGATACACAAAGTTTACAAATCAAGTTTGAAGGAATTAAATACACGAATGTTTCATGTTATGATTGTGTTATAAAATTGTTGTGTCGTTTTGTATAACTGTTATGTTAATTCTGTTTTGGTTATAACTATATTGATTTGATATGCATAAGTTCTTGTATTGCGTTAATTCTGCTTATTCATCGGTGTTTGAAATGAGTAATGTGTGAGAGTGTGGTTTATTATACTATGGAGTTATAAAGGAATGAAATATGTGAAACAACTAACCTCGATGTTGTTGATGTTTCTAGCTTTTGCTTATATTTGGAAGGTTATTTCAAAAGACAGTATTTATGGAAGTAAATACTGTTTTGCTGGAGTACACTCAATAGATGGAAGAAATTATCGTTTTTTAGCGATTTTTATCATCTGTAAGGGATTAATAATTATAAGAAAGATTTGTGTTTTATTTGTGAAAGTTTAATGTACGTGATTGATTTAAAAGAAATTTTAATAAAGTATCAAATGACTGTGATAATTACCTATTGAGTTTAAGATTTTAAAAATTTTCTTCCAAATTAAACAAAAACTCGAAATTTACATTTCTCAGTTACATATTGAATTGTGTGATCACGGAGAGTTCGAGAGAAACTGAGTGGTGTCTTAATTTCGTGAAGCTTATTAAAGTCTTTATTTTGCGAATCGGGGGAGAAAGATCCTTTAGGCAGTGACGTGTCAAGAGAAATAAAATTGGTGCATCATGTTAAGAGTATTTAAAATTAAATTATAGTGTCAATCATTTTAAAATTGTTATGTCAAGTAAAGTATTGTAAAATATTTTAATAGTTATATAATAGAGTTATAGATCGTGCTTAGTTTTTGTATGTCAGTTCTAAAATTTATGGCGTTGGAGTGTGCCTTAATTTGGATCATTTCTAGGATTAGTTTTTTTTGAGCCAATTTTCATTGTTTAAAATTTTTACATTGTCGAATTGAAAGTCATGTTTTTGTTCTATCGCATTTTGTGATAAGGCTGTGTATATTGTGGTAGTATGTTTTAGGCTATTTTTATGTTCTTTTATTCTAGTTTCAAGGTATCTTTTGGTTTGGCCGATGTATGTGGCATTGCAATCCTTACAATCGATTTTGTAAACTATGTTGGATTTTTGGTTGTTATTTATGTTGTCTTTGGTGGAGCCAGTAATCGATGAAATGTTGTGTTTATTGTTTGTGACTAATGTTATGTAGTATTGTTGAAAAAGACGAATTAGTTGATGATGGATGTTTTTTTTTGTGTAAGCAACATTTATTAGTCTGGAAGAATCAAAATTGTTGTTATTAATTTTTTGATTGTTGATTGTAGAAAGCCGATGTTTTATTATTTCTTTTGTGAAAGAGATCGGATAGCAATTTTGTGTGATCGTGTCACTAATAAGTTTGAGGTTTTCTTTGTGAAATGAAGGATGAGATAATTTTATTGCTCTGTCAACTAGCATGTAAATTATGGCTTTTTTTGGGAAAGTGGGTGGTGTGAAAAGAAATTTATGAATCTGCCTGACCAGGTTGGTTTTCTATACCAATTTGTGATAATTGAATTTTGTTTATGGATTAAAAGTATATCAAGAAACGGGATTTTTTATCTACTTCATTTTCTGGTGTAAATTGTAATTTTGAGTTATATGAGTTAAAAATCTTTTTGGTGGATTCAAGTTTGTCTGTTGGTAGAGCAATAATAATATCATCAACATATCTTTTATATAGTGATAACGAAAATTTTAATTTTTCCAGACAATTTGTTTCAAGATCAATCATGACGATGTTAGATAGTATTGGAGCCAGAGGTGAGCCCATTGGTAACCCTGAGATTTGTTGGGAAATTTTATTTTGAAATGTAAAGAAAGTTGAGAACATGATGTATTCTATGGCTTTAATTATTTCGTTTAAAGGAAATGTTTTTGAAAATAGATTTGATCTTTTTTGAAGGCTTTGAATAACAAGTTGTAATGGGATGTTGGTATAGAGAGAAACAACATCAAACGAGACCAATTTGTAGTTGAGTAGAATTGAGATGTTAGAAAATGAATGTTTTAGGTGGAAACTATCTTTGACGTATGAATTAGTCGTATTGATTACTTTAGAAAGTTGAGGGTGTATAAATTCAGGTAGTTTATGTGTTGGACTATTTATTGTTAATGCTTTTTTGTAGAGTGTTGATGGGATTTCTATTTGTTAATTTATAAGTTGAGGAATCTGCGAATAAATTATGAGTTTTTGTAATGTAATCTGATTTGTTAAGAACGACTGTATAATTTCCTTTGTCAGCTCGTGTAACTAAAAGTTGAGGGTTGTTTTATAAGAATAAGGACGTGTGTTTTATAATTTGATTAATGTTGGAAAATGATGTTGAAATATTTATTTTGTTTAAGATTTTGGTGAAACTGGTTCTAATTTTGATTTGTCTAGGTTTGTCGAGTAAAAAATCTAATTTGGACTCAAGTTCGGAGATTGATTTGTGGATATGAGTTTTTATGTCTGACAGTTTGAAGTTAGGAAAACAAAACTTTTCACCTAGAGACAAGAATGTGGAAATGTGTAGCGGAATATCAATGTTGGAGAGATTTATAAGCCATTCTTTCGTTTTATTTAATGTGATTGTCAAATTTATATTATTCAGAGGATCAGTGGAAAGATTATTATTTGTGTCCTGTTGTCTATTAGTAAGGGTTGAGTATAAGATGTTGTGATTTTGTATTGTTTGATTTATGTTTTGATAATTTAGGTGATGTATATTGTTTTGGTTTAGATGTGTTTGTGATGATATTGTTCTTAAAAATTCGTCATGATTGAAAATGTGAAGATGTATGTTCTTGGTTCGTTGAAATCTAAGGTTTTGAAGTTTTTTTGGTTTTTTTTTTCATATGAGAGTTTCATATGAGAGCTATGAGAATTAATATAATAATACGAATATAAATATATTTCCGCTTACTTTTATGAATTAAAATTTATTTGGCATAAGGACGGGTGTGAGTAAAGCGTAAACAATATTTTAGAAGATAAATAAGTTGTAATTTAGATTTATTATTATATTTAAATTAACATATAAACTGAAAAAAATAAGTGACGAGAGTGTGCGATACATTTTTTTGTATACATTAATAACGCAGAAAATCAAGAGCTAAATAAGCATTGAAATTATCTAAAAGCCTCGCTCGTGCCGTCGGGTGACGTCACGCGCGAGTCGTGCTGAGATTGCTTTTTCGGCAGGGTGTCAACTCTGCACCGTGCAACTCGCCCCTGTGTCGCCCGTTCAACTTGCCATCTGTTCAACTTGCCCCGCGGGCAACTCGCCCCAGACCCAAGTGGACACCGTAGCAGCCCGCCATTTCCCCGACGCTCGCGTATCCCCACTCTTCAGATTCGGGCCGGGCATTTTTTGCTACCGTGTGAACTCGCACGGTGTCTCAACTCGCCACGCGTAGTGTGCTCAACTTACATTTCCATATCCGGGAACAAGAAATATACAAGCAAAATGTTTTCACATGTACCGACTACCCGCTCTGTCAGTTCTCTAGTTTATCGACTGATTTTCAATGGAAATTTCACGAGCGGTATTTTGTTATAGCTTTATTCTTTAATAATGCCACGAACATATATGTAGTCTCCTAAAATTTTTTTCTTCCATAATTCGCGGAAAAAAGCGTCATTTTTGAGTACTTGAGAATAACGATAAGCAATACTAAGAGAACTGAAAACTCATATAATAATCGTGTAAAAGAAAAACTAGTGGCCTCGTACAGTTGGACAGATTTTCGTTGCCGTCGAGAGGATGTTTAATTTTGTTCTCCGACCTTCATTTTGTAACTCCGACCTTCATTGAATGCGGAAACATAGTCTAATAACCCAATGAAACGGAGACCTGCTTGGTTTTTTTATTCGTGTGTGTGTGTTCATTTTTGTTTGCAGCTCGTTCTGTATTTTACAACTATATTATATATTCCATACTACTGTTTGACATAACAACTACTAAAATCTAATGTTTATAGTAACTTGAATACAGTTGATTGTTTTAATCTAATTACGATAACTTACAAATATTATTGGGATCATGCATTGAGCGTGATGAAACTTCCTGAGAGAAACTGATTAGAAATTGGTATTGAATTTTATTGAGCAATGTAAAATAGGATCGAAACCTTTCTCAAACAATTCCCAGCAATTTTGTATTCGTTGCTTTGACTATGCAAAAAAGAGATCTTTATAGACGTGTATCCGGCGATTGAAAATTTAGACGTGTATGACGACAGAAGAAAGTGTGAGTTAGACAGAAAAATGCTTTCGCTTTGGAAACTTATAATCATCGCACGTTTTTCGAACCATCGATGTGTGGGTACGTGAAAAAGTCGGGTAGAGGAACATCCTTGTACGCGCGTATGTGCATCGAGCAAGTGTGAATCCGTATGGAAAGCATTGAATGAAGGTTCAATTTGGATGAGTATTATGCAGCTCACGTATGCGTACGGAATACTTCCGCGGTATATAACGTCCCGGGTTGGCCTTTCAACTCGGATTAACCGTTTGTGTTTCGTTCGGGTTTAAACACATGCGGCTAACTTTACTCCTTATCAACTGATAGTGCTTGCTTTAATTCCATCAGTATTCTTGGTTGAAATCGATAAGCAACTATGGCGGTGAGTTCTGATCCATTTTCTTTTCTTAGGACCAGCGTACCGGTTTCTAGTATGGCTTCGAATAGCAGCTTTTACCAGGACAATCCATCCAGGCAAAAGCTGTTATGGTCGTGCTCGATCTTTCATTCTACCCTGATGGATTATCCAGACAAAAGCTGCTATTCGAAACCGTACAAGAAACCGGGGTGAAATGAAAGATCGAGCACGAACGTAACAGTTGATTAGTGGACCGGCACAACTGTTCACCTATTTAATTTACCTACCTATCCCTCGTGGATTTAATCAAAGACCTAAGCTTTGATTTCGTATAATTCCGTACCTGGAGTGTTATATTGTAAGCCTCAGGAATCAGTTTAAAAGTGAGGCGCACAGCGACCAAACCGACATGAATGCGACGAACATAGCTATGTTAGAGATTTCGAGTTTTCTCTTAAACAACACATATTTCGGAACAAAGAAAATGCACATTTTCCGCTCTGCAAACTTATAAATTTAGTATTATTTAGTATATTTAGTATATTTAGTATACTTAGTATATTTTGCCGTTCGTCTGAAATCTTCGTCTGGGAGAAGACTTCGACGCAGGACCAAATGTGTAATACACGGCCTCACCCACAGAGAAAGAAGTCGAAAATCTTGAGGGAAAAGATCCATTTGGGCAAGGGAAAAAATTGCTTATTATCATGATTTTTTTAAAGGAAAGATTTCTTCACTATTTTCTAGACTTAGGGTATGTTTTATGACTACTTTGGATGTTACATAGTATTTTTTTATTAATGTTTGAAAATGGTGGATGTATGGCACGGTTTTCTAAACAGGTTGAGGGGGATGTTGTCAGACAGCGTGACAGCGTCAGCGGGATTAATCTGAAAAAAAAATCAACAAAGATTTTTCTTTCATTAACACGCATACGCAGAATAAGAACCGAGAAAAAGTGAAAACATTTGAAAATTGTTTAAATGGTACACTTTGCGATAAAAAGAATAGGTTTTCCGAAAAAATGGCTACATTTGGCAATAAAAAAATAGTTTTTTCTTCATTTTTAAAAATATTGAGGGTCATGTTTAAGACAATAAGGTTGGAAAGATTTATACGAAATTTCATCAGAATCGATCGATTAGTTTTGACTTATTTATTAAACTCGAGCAGACTGTGCCATAACTTCGCTATTAAAAAAAAAATATAAAAAATACCATGTAACAGCCAAAAGTAGTAATAGAACATACCCTAACAAGGGGACCTTACCAGGCACGCAACCGATTTCGGGACGTCCTTTCAGGGTAGTGTATAGGGTTCGGTCCCAAGTGTCACCGCTTGCCACCGTTCACCTTAGTGGGCCCTCGTTTTCGCGAAATCGGCCTTTAAATTAAAGTAAATAAATAAAAATAACCCATCCGGAAGCCACATACTCTTCTCATTAAATAAAAATAACGTTTACAAGCATTTCGATAGAAAAAAAAATAGCGGTAGCAGGACTCGAACCCAAAACCTGCAGCGTACTAGCCGAAGACTTTAAAGGCATGTACAAGGCCAATAAACCTCACAAATTTTCCAACCCGATTTTCTCATCGATGGTTAATTTTTTTTAGGAAAAACCAAGCATCAGGTTCTGAATAATTTCCTGACACAGAGCTTGATGATTTCTTTTTGCCCAAGATATTATTCATCTCTGAGAAATCTCTGTTCGAAAATGTCAGCTATCTCTCTCGCACTCATATGTCACGTGGTAGAACTTCTACTTCGCCTTAACCGCTAAGCTATCGTGCCGCATCGAAAATTCTTGTTATTTTCGAGGTTCAAAAATCGTCACACAAATTCACATTTATTTGGTCGATTTCGCGAAAACAAGAGCCCACAAGGATGAACGGTGGCAGAGGGTGACACTCGGGACCGAAACCGATCGCGTGCGTGGCAAGGTCCCCTTGTTAGTCCCAAAAATGGAGAAGTAATCTACCCTTAAAAAAAAAATTATGACAATCAACATATGCTTTCCTCGCCTAAAGGTATCTCCATCCTTAATTGTTAAAGGCCTAACGTCAATTTTTATTTGGACGAGTACTTTTTTCGTCGTTGAAGTATGTTACTCTTTGACTATTCTCGACAAACGTTTTATTGACAACAAGGATAATGCATCCGCTTGACTCAATCGAAACAAAATAACCGAATTTCGAACAATCAAGTGCAGAGAAGCAAGTAATGTTAGGAAGTTGAAACTTGCTTAACCCTTTCAATACGGCGAAAAAATCAGTTTAGTGCGCCTCATTACCGGAAACAGTTATTTCTACTCCAAGTGATTATTACGACGAAATAACTTTTGTGTCTGAAAATTGCGCAATAAGGGTGCGAATTCCTCGTCACTGAAATGCGCCTATGTATTTCAGTAACTGGGACATATGTTGTCCCAGCCGTAATATCAAAATTTGGCCAGACTGGGACAGCATATGTCCCGTCAGGTGTGAAAGGATTAAACGTAGTGGTCTTATGCCTTCATCAAAACGTATGGTTTTTCTCGTAGAAAATCTTCGTCATTTTCGCACTTTTGTGCGCGACGGTGATGTGTGAACCTTCGTCAAACGGCATAAGACCGTCAAACGTTTTGGGAGGTTCGGATCAACATGCTTCGTTCAGCTTCGTACGGCCGGGACTCACGCAAACTTCGTTCTCATTCAATGGTCCTAGTTCTCATCAATCATTCAGTTCCAGTATCGGCAATGCTCAGCTAGCTCAGAAAGTTTATCCAAACGTTGCCAACGCACTTGCCTATAGAAATCCGGGTCTTGGTGAGTACGCTGACACATAATATGACGCTCGTATGTTTGCTATAATTAATCAAATTTAACAAGCGTTAATAGTAAAATTGAGAAAGTGCGTTTCAAGATGTGTACACGTACCGCAAAAACAACCGACGGATTCGGCTAAAAGTATCGCTGAAATATGCATTCGTTTTTCATTCACTCAATTTGACGAAGCACATCTGTGATTCGCGTGATAATGCAATTCGTATATATAAGGAAAGACGAATTTATCAGTTAATAGTATATAAAAACATGGTGTATTTCTCCCGCCACAAAAAAATCCATTTGACGGCTTCGTGACTTTTCCCCATAAATATAAGTTTCCAAAAAAATACTTCCACCGCAATCAGAATTGTTCGAAAGTATATAAAAATTAATACAATTACGCGGAGTCATAACGAGCAATGAAAAAAAAAAACCTTACTATTGCATGAGATAACTTTAAAATAAATCTGTGCATCAACATTCTTCGTGATGTATCGGAGCTATTAGGAATGTTTACATATGGGCACTCATAGTTTTATAATAAATTCAAACGCCTGTAATTAAAAAATTTGCCTTGCCAGAGTAAGTAAGGCTTACTGTAAAATAATACCTTTCGGAAAACTAAGTACGAAAAACAGTTTTCAATTTAACAGGGTCCTGCCATATTCTTCAGGATATTTGAAAATCTTTACATGCCAAAAGAAGTAATTAACTTTTAATTAACACTCATAATTATGTGGATACTTAACAGCCTGCAAAACACTACTCCAATGTGTGGTCCGACCCGAACTTTTTTAAATATGGCAACAGTCAAGCTGATTCACCTTTATCAGATACGAAGGAATCAGATTACAATAATAGCTCGTTCAGAAATATTGCTGAGCTTGACTTTAAGATCATTTGGTATCAATAAGTCCGTTGCATTTCAATTAACAGGATACTTTCCAACGGGACCAATTTCGACGGGCTATGCAAATGCTCCCTCCTCTCAGTCATTCACGGCTCAAGGAAATCCCGGACCAGCAGTAGCTTTTGGGTATCACCAGCAAGGTCCAGTGGATCAGGCAACGGCGCAGGCCTACTTGAATCAGTACCTGTATTATCAGCAACACGCACGAGAAGCCTTGTTGCAACAACAGAACCAGCAGCAGCCCGAAATTTCCGCTTACCAGTCTCAATTGGGTCAGCTTTTGGCCTTGAGACAGCAACAAGCGCAATTACAATCGCAGGCCAACGCCCAGCGTCAACATCACGGTCAAACATTGCAGCACGTACCGATCCAGGAAACTTCTCAGCAGGTATATCGATATAGATTCATCATGAAACGAAGCTCGTTATACGAAAGTCGAACTTTTCTTTTAATAAATGGAAAAAAGTTCAAACCTTTTTTCCGTCACTTCCTCGCCATTTAGGGGTCCTTGAATCTCGAAGATACGTCGTAATGCGGCGGTGGTGTACGGACTTGGCACAAAGCACTCGTAGAGTTCTCTTGTCACTCGGTTACGAAAGTGTTACGTCGATACGAGCTCGATTAAATCGGGCCAGAAGAAATATTTTTTCGCAATACTGACCTCATGAATCAATGTCCAAAGTAACTTTTTACGCCCCAGGGTTTTGTCTTAAACGTTCGCTAAATTTTTCGTTATTTGTCTGCTTTCATTTGGAGCCCGCCACATAAGTGTTTAAACCATTTTGAATATAAAAACGTATTAAAATTTATTGGACACTTTGGTTTTACGACGAAAATAAACATTTATGTCGAAAGATTTTCTCTGAAAGGTGTTTGATTTAAATACTTTTTTCAGATACCCGAGCAGGTGCGATTGCAGCAGCAAGCGCAACAAGACCAGCAGACTAGTCAAAGCTTGTTGGGAGTGGCCTTCTCATCTGCACCGTCTGTTGCTCACGTCAAAGTTTCCGGCAATGGCTACAAATTCGATTTTTAAATGACCAACGAGAAACGAGCAATATTTGTTATGTATAATTATTTTGGTGATGTAAATGAAATTTGCTGAGTGTAAATACAGACATATATATTTTCGTTGAGTTTCTTACTTGTGCTAAAAAATTACATAAAGAAGCCTGCCCTTCAATCAATAGCATGGAAACTGAATCGTATATTTAAAAATTGGGAAGAATTGTTCCTTTATTTATTTCCAAAACTTTCAAATTAAAATTTCAGAAAGAAACCTTCCGGGCTAAATTGTAAGAACTGTAGGAATTGGCGAACTGTAAGAATTAATGAATGAAAAGGCCACCTTTCTGCTTTAATATCAGAATAAATTCACTGCTCTTTAAAGCAGTTTCGCAATCGTCATAATTGACACAATTAATATTATAGTGTTTATAATGATAGCGAAGAGTTTGCATGCAGGTAGCGTATTATAATTTCAGGGGATACAGCATTTCACGGGTCATTCTTCATCCTATCATATTCAATTCCCGCTTGGTCCTGTCTATCACGACAATGGCTCGAGGGCAAATACTTAGGTTCCTTTAAATGGGTGTAGGCGTTCTATACATGAACACATAGCGAGCCGAACGGTCGATCGAACTTGTCGTATGTCAGGGCAAGATCGTACGGAGAAAGTGAGGCCTTGAAGCTGGTGCACATGATCATTTGTTTTTTTTTGCCAAGGCGTGGTCACGTATGTACATGAATAACACGTGCGTCATTTCACCCGCACGTGTAGGTGATTAGAGAGTATTTAAACTTTGGGAACGAATTTCGAATTATTCATGATTATCATGATGAATCGGTGCAAAGAAAGTTTTCGGTTATATTTATGATACAGCGACAATTTAGTTTATTATAGCAACTCAATTGTCCCATGATCATTCGATCCGGATTATATTTTACAGTGCATTCTGCCTGGCCGTCCATTCGGATAAAAACTTATTTGCGAGACGATGAAACTTTAGCCAATGTGGTAAAATAAGTTCCGGTTACTGTAATTAAGGGGAGATATACACCTAGGAGCCGGAAAAAAGGTAATTTTGTGCATTCTTTCAAAGAAAACTATTTTAAATTTCGCTTTGGGGTTTTAATTATCTAAAAGTATATACATTCAAAAATATACAAGGATATTGTATGATCCTTGGAGCATCGTAAAAAAATCTGCGTATACGGTACCCACTGGCATTTCTTGAAATATCATCTGAAAAAAAAACCAAAAAGATTATTAACTTAGATACTATACTCTAGTACTTGTCAAAGCCGATTTTGAAAATATCGTTTTATGACAAAATGGCGGACGTTTGAGCATAAATAGTGTTTTTTGGGCCAAAAATTAGTTATTATTTTGCCTATAAAACCAAAACTAAGTAACAGAAAAAATTCAAATGACAAGTACTAGATAATAGTGTATAGAATAACCACAAAAAAACCTCAAGGAAATCGGTTCATTGGTTTTCGAGAAATTTTGGGTACCGATTTGAAAAACGTGGTTTTGAGAAAAACGCGTTTGAAAATTTGGGAATGAACAAATCATGAAATTTGTCAACTTACAGGGAACCATCGATACCAGGCCCATGGTGTCGGTCTTCTACGGTCGACTAAATGTTCATAGCTTCTAAATCCTCAACCTCGACCATCTAGGTGCATATCTCTCCTTAATGGACTGGTTATTAATTCATTCGACGAGGATTCATTTTTTTACCATGATGCGGTTGTTAGCCTAGGCATGCCTTTTATCGTAATAATGACGGTGAATAAAAAAAAGCATACATATTCTACGAATGATGCATAGACGTGCATGTCTATAAGAACTTGACGGAGAGCACAAGTCTAGAGCCTGGAGAAACGGGCAAATTCGACCATTTTTTATGCATACCGAATTGATAGAATTGGACTACCGTTAAGTGGCCTTTATTCTACATATTTTCAAGCATCTTTACAATTTTTTTTCAAACTTCGTCACCAAATGCCGGCAATAAAACAGCACGAAGGGAGTTACCTTTGGCTGTTCGTGTCCTGCGGCCGACAACTTTACATTGCCAATTCCTCACGTACTTCGAAGGCAAATATTATCTATACTGTGTCAAACGAGAGAACGACACGCTTCCGGACTAAAATTCGTCCTCTATGGTCAGACCCCGCCCCCTTTTTACCTTCTCCACGTTGCCAAGCGAGCTCGGCAGCAATGTTACGGGCTCAAGCAAGCTCTACTAACCAAACCTGAACCACAGGCCATTGTAACCTGCGCGGCGCTGTGTCGTTCTCTTATTAAACACAGTATAGAACTCAAATTACTTCAAATTATCGTTCCAGGTAAAAAATTGGCGTACCGCAGGACGGTTCATGCAGCTTCAGCGCCGCCATTGTATTACGAAACCTTGTGAAAAACATTGTAAACCTACTTGAAGATATGTGTAGAATAAACAGGGCATCCCTCATAAAAATAAGAGCTTGAAGGCCCTTATATGGCAATTCCGACAGACATTGCCACAATCGGGCCAGGTTTCAGCATTATAGGAATCGGACCAGTACACATAGCTTGGACTAAAGCGTTTGTGGTATTTTAATTACTACACTCAATTATTCGATAATAGGTAACAATAGGATAAAAACGCGAGGGCATTAAAAATTATTATATATTACATTTACAAATCCTTCAAAAAATTACACATTATTCTTATTGCCTTATTCACTCATGGAGTGATGCCAGCGCGTATGTTTGAACAATCCCATTCGGTTTTTTAAACATTTTTATAGTGACTATTTTCGCCGAATACTGTCCATATGAAAAATTATTTCTTCCGAAGATTTTGATGATATTTTCCACTCGTGAAATTTACCCGATTGTGTAGGATAAGTCAATAGATCGGTTTTCGTTTTCCAGATATTACCTTCCAACAGAAAAGATTCTAGACATTGATTAGATCCGAATATTTTTCTAATTTCTACTACACATCCATTGCTTAAAAGCACAATGTTATTTGGCGTGGTAGTGTTAATTGTAGTACTATTATTAAAAATGAATTTTTCAGCAATTTTCTCGGCTTTAATCACCTTTTTCGTAACTGAAATTTCGGAGGAATTCCTCTTGGCCGCTCAAAAAAATTGTCTTTTTCATTCTGTCTGCGACAAAATTGAACCAGATAGTTATTTGGACTTCCAATAGAACGTTTTATTTTTCCAAGGTAATTTTCGAAGGGGAAGCAATCTATTTTGCTCAAGTTGCATCCAAAATTATCAACGTCATCTACTACATGGCAAAGCAAACACCTACACTGACAGAGAAATTCTATTGATATGAACTAACCTTTAATCTATTTTATTCATCTAAATTTGAATTACCTAGATTTCCCGTGGAATTAAATTTTTCATATTGCATTCCTTATTGGAATTATTTATTTTAAATATATTTATTCATTCAAATCCAAATCTATTTAATATCGTCCCATAATTAAATATCTTATTTAATCCTAATAAATCTGTGATTCAGTTTCATCTGTTCAAAAAATAATTTACTTAAATTCGCTAAAACGATTTATTTGATTTTTTAAAACTTTAATTAAATAGAATTTTCGTAGAGTCAACCGTTTTTCTATTTAATTGAACTAATGATCCGTCTTCATTGCAACACTCATATCAAACGGGTGTGGTAGAGAGGGTGGAGAGAAAGATTATATATATATATATATATATATATATATATATATATATATATATATATATATATATATATATATACAGGGTGTCCCAGAACTCAACGTTAAGCCGAAACGGGGTGACAGGATTGATTGTAACCATCATGAGAAAAATCCGAAAAAAAATCTATCCCATGGAGTTTGAAAATTATGGGCATTTAAGAAAAACCTAGAAATTTGGTCAAACTGTAACCATTTTTCGGTTATTGTGAAACAAACCCAAACAAACCCAAACAAACACAAGTTTCCTAGAATTAAGGCTATTTGTTAAACTATGAATTTAAAATTTTCAAAATTTGTCTACTTTGAAAGGCCCTGCTTTATTTTTTTTTCTGCTTTATTTTTTTTCTCCTTTATTTTTTTTCTAATTTTTCTCATGATGGTTACAATCAATCCTGTCACCCCGTTTCGGCTTAACGTTGAGTTTTGGGACACCCTGTATATATATATATAGGTTATGCGCATGTTATTCAATAAAACTTTCTAATTATCACAATGATATTAACTAATTTGATATAGTTTATATGATACAACAAATAATTAAAGCAATTAATTTGGTCTCTTATGCCATATCTGTGACTAAGATGTTACAAGCACTCGGTAGCATAGGGGCAGCGTGCGCAGCTATGAGTAGGTAGGTACTAGGTTCAATACCCATATAGGTGAAATATTTTCTTCGGAAAAAATCATTCCGAAAGGCCAGGGCATGACGAATTACGATACAAAATCGTTGTGGTAAACTCTCAATTAAGTGCTTAATTTCAGTGTATCGTGACCTAATACAAACGGATACATATACGCAGAAACACATACATTTATACACACGTGAGCATATCCATTGACAGGGATACCTTATGAGCACATCATGATTTACATGAGGCGTCGATCAGGCATCTTTGAAGCCCCTCATTATTCTGCCTTTAATGGCCCTCAGTAGCAAAGTGTGACCGGCCACTAAAGGCCCATGTGAGGCTACCCGATTAGGGCCCTATTAAAGTTAGGGAAATTCTATATGGGCCCGACCAAAGCTCTAGTTCAATTTCCGCACGAGAATTTTCATTCTATCAATTGGGTATCCAGGAAAAATTGTCGAAATTTACCTTTTTTCCGAGCTCTGGACTGGTACTCCCTTAAATGTACAGAAATGTATGCTAAATCAAAACTAAAAATTAACTGATCTAGCTTTGTTTGATATGAGAAAAATGTTGACAGGGCGCTTCGGTTCAATTTTTATTATATTCCGCCATTAGATACATATAAAAACAAAAATGGTCCGGAGACTTCGAGAAGTATAATGATATTGCATTAATGACAGCAGTTAGTCGCCAAGTATTGTCGATGTACCAGTATTGTTACGCTATTATCGTTACGTTAAGGTCGTCGTCCGCAAACACTAATCCTTGATGTTTCCGTGGGAATCTGTCGTTTTTAAATTTATAGTCGATCGTCAAATTGCAGCAATTAATATACTATGTTTAAATCCTCAGGTTGTTTTCGTATGCCGATATTAAGTTTCTTTGTAAACCTATGTAAGTAGATTGAGCACGTATTTGATGAAGAGAGGATGTATTTCAAAATATGCTCTCCCAATGTTGAGCAGACCGTACGCGAATTGAGCTTGTTTGCACACAATACGAATATCCCAACATTTTAACAGTGCAATTCTCATATAACTAGCTACTGTACTGCACCGTAATCGCGTCGACGTCGCTAACAAATCATTGAGTTGGGCACGATACGAATTTGTGTCTACATCGAGAAGATTGGGATGCCCTTTTCGTTTTACCGATCTGTAATTGAAAAAAATATAGCAATTCTTTTTTTTCATCGCTCTCCATCAGCTGCTAAACAAGAATCAAAGTTGGTGGCAATAATTCCCCGAGAAACATAAATGGAAATGTAATCATATTCATATTTATATAAAAGTTTTACTATTACCGGAGCGCCGAGTGTTTCATCGACGAATGCTGAAGGATACTCATTTTTTAGGCATAAATATATCCAACACAAGTTTAACTCCGAAGATTCCTTAAATTGTAATACATCGTGAAATCGTTCTCCATAATTTAGTCTTCAATACCTGTTTTACTCCAAAACGATTGACTAAAACTTATATGAACTTTATAAAATCGATTTTTGACTGGGCACATCGACGGCAAAAAAAATATCAGCAACCTTTACCTTTATTCCGTGAGTTAAACGCCCCAGCCTCTTTAATCAAAATAGATATATAAATGAAACATAGAACTTCACAACGGGAGCATCGAAATCTGTCGGTCCTCGCATATCTCGAATCTCTGTGTTCCGCCAAAACTATCCAGCGACGACCACTACAGTTTCCCCTTCTAAAATTTCTTGATCTTTCCTTTTTTCACACCAGAATATTACTTTATTCCTTCCTTTGCAGGGAACATCTATATGAGAGGAATCAGTGTCCGGTCTCCTCACCCTTTCTTGTTTCCGAAGTTGGAAAGTAATGCGAAAGGTCGCGAATGGATCGGGCGTGCCGATGCGAGAAAGACAGAGGGAGTGAGAGAAAGAGCGAGGGGGATGCAGATAAACGAAATTCAACGTTAACCCCCACCTTTTAAAACAATTCGGGGTTCCTCTCGCACCTATCGATTTGCGAACTTCCGATGGTCTGGAGATGTATAAATACGAGACGCAAACTCTTCGAGAATACAGAACTCGACGTAGCTCCCTCAAAGAACAATCATTTACCAAAAGAATGGCATTCAAAGTAAGTAGCTCGTTGCGAATAGTATAAAGAAATATTCAGTGGCGACGCGCATACGTATACTTTTTTATCTCAGTGAATTCTGAGTAAACAGATTTGATTATGGTAGTGATATTCATATTTTGTTTGAGAAGATTCATGGTTAAAATTGTTATCACAAAAAAAGTCCGTATCTTGCAATCATTTCCGTCAATCACCCTGGGTTTTCTTGAAAGCCGCAGGTGATGTAAAGTTCTTTTATGACGATTATATTAATTTATGCCAACAGAATATTCGCGAACTTTCAATAATTATTGAATAATTCATTTATCTTTAACTTTAATAATTTTTGAATTATTTATTTATGTGACAATTTAACCACACTAGCAACTTCTTTTTATATGCAAAGCTTTCCCTATGAATAAGAGTAAATTTCATTCTTCAGTACATCAATTCAGTGCATTCGTTTTTCAATTTTGGCTTCATTATAGACCAAGCTTTGGATTAAAAAAAACATACCTGCTAATGTGGTCAAGTTACTAGCGAAGTGTACAATCATAATTTAGGTATGTGCAAGTTTCAAACATACTATTTTAGCTTGTATAATCAAATGTATCAACATTTTAGTCCAGCATTAAATAACGGGCACGAGTTTTTCCGTTAATCATATTTTAAGGTATTATGTTTATGTATGTATTGAAAGAAAGAAAAACCGCTCAATATCTTACAATTTATGAAAGATTAAAGCCTTACTGTATTCTCTACAGATGATAATTTGTTCAGATCCGAATTGCCGAATTGTGATTCTAGTGTACCTTTTTGAAATCTGAAAACTTCCATAGATTTTCACGAAATCTTATTTAAACCCACTTTGTATGGTACTTTATAGTTGTCCTAAAATGCAGTCAGATATCTGAATAACTGTGGTAGTTAGGACGATAAAAAATATTTTTACAGAAATTTGAGCGCAGTTGAATTTTGAAACTTTTGACTGATTTCTGCCATATTGGATCATAAAATATTTTCGATTTCTGTACAAAACTTCAACAAAGCGATTTCTTTGCAAAATATTACTTCTACCTACAGTTACAACCCAAGCTCACAATGAAGTGCTTAAAGCTCCAATACAGTGAACCGGAGGACGAAAAAGTCTCATATCGATCAATCTCATGACAATATTAATTAAATGTAATCCCAGTAATATCTTTTAAAACTGTTATAAGTTGAAGACGTGCGTTTTGCTTCAGCATTAATACATTTTCTCCAAAATGAGGCTATATGAGTGAGTCTGAATTTGAATTTTCCGGAAATCAATACCATGAGTACTTCTTTTTCACTATGGTTTCTTCATACAGCAAACTATTTGTAAAAACTGGTTGCTCTCATAGTGAGCTTTGGGAATGCAATACATTAATGAGGAAGCAATATAGAGGTTTCGGAAATTGTTAAAAATAAAACTTAACAGTACTCTTTCCCTTGCGTTTTATTTTAATATTGATTTTTATCGCTCCCTTTTCTGTGTGAAACTATTAAAAAAAAATAAAACGCATTTAACATCTACACTGTTTCGCTGATCCTCACTAAATTGATTCACTATTTCTTCTATAATAATTTATTAATGTGCCAAAAATGATTTGCATATATCACCTTTTGAGAAAGTTACATCGTAAAAATATCTTGTTGAAAATTTAAACGCCCTGTCAATCTGATTGTTTCTTTCATGAATAAACCAGTGAACCCTTTTACCGATATTCGTAAAGGTAAATAGAGGCGTCCCTGCGCTAATACTCTGTTTAAATGTAAAAAATTCCGGGCGATTACGATTGTTGAAAGTTTACAATTTAAAGACAGCTTTTGCAAGTTTAAACGCCCTTTAATTTTGACTCCTTTCGCCGATTTCCGAAAAGTTCTACCTGATATGCCCCGTATGATATTCTATGCCCTTACAAAAGTGTTACGAGATATATCTAAAAAATTGTGGAAGTGTCAGCGCAGGCATTTTTCTGAAAGTTAAAACTTCTTTAAAATCGGGAAGATTTCGTCAATTTTCATTAAGGTCATGTACAAGGTCAACATAACCTCACAAATTTTCCTACCCAATTTTCTCATAGATGGTTAATTTTTCTAGAAAAAACAAAGCATTAGGCTCTGGAGAATTTTCTGACGAAGAGCTTGATGATTTCCTTTTGCCCTAAATATTATTCATTTCTGAGAAATCTCTGTTCGAAAATGTCAGCTATCTCTCTCGCACTCATATGTCACGTGGTACATCTTCCACTTCGTCTTAAGTTATCTTAGCACACATTTGCTATGATACGCTGTCGATGTGCAAACATTCAGCCAGGTCTGTCAGGGTTTCTGCATGTACAAAAAAAATCGTACACACATATACGCTTACAGGCATTCTTTCTGAATTTCGTTTCTCGATGTCCTGGATTTGTTTTAACCGATCCCATTTATATCTAAAAGAAATAATGTTTCCACGCAAACAGGGATTCCTCTGGAATACAGCGAGAGCGGCTGAAAAAACAAAATAGTGATGTTGATAAAATATATCTCAAAAATATTCCGCAGGAAGCACTGACCAATGACTCATGCTTGTTTGCAGTTGACAGTCCTATCCGCCCTCTTGGTAGTAGCAAATGCCGGTGGACCAGCTGCGTACAGCATCTCGACAGCGTCGGCGGATTATTCGAGTGTCGGCTATACCCAAGAATCAACCCACAAGGGTTACGCGGGCCAGAACGTCATCACGAGCTTTAGCAAGCAAGTCGACTCACCCCACTCATCCGTAAGAGTCAGTAATAATCGTTTGAGCAACGATGCTTTGCTTGCCCATACATATGCAGCGCCCGTATACGCCGCACCGGTTGTCGCTAAAGCGGCATACGCCATACCGGCTTCTGCAGCGCCGGCGTCTTACTCGCCAGCTACGGCAGTCTCTTACTCGTCGATCTCTACGCCGGTAGTTACCAAGACATTCGCATCACCAGTTGTCGGCAAGGCGGCATATGCGGCGCCTACTTACACATACGCCGCCCACACGACACCTATCGTCGATAACACCGCGTACGTCGGGCCAGCCGCATCCTACGCTCCCTTTACCACGCCGGTCGTATCTAAGACCGCTTACGCCACTGACCCTACCTTCTCGTACGCTGCTCAAGCCGCACCCTTGATCGCCAAGACCGCTTACGTGCCGAGTAGCGCTCTTTCTTACTCCACGTACTCCGCTCCGTTCGTCGCCAATACTGCGTACACTGGTGCTCCTGTCACTCCCGTTCTTGCAAAAGCCCATTTCACGGCGCCTGCGTACACCTATGCCGCTCACGCAACTCCAGTAATCGCCAAGGCCGCCACGTACGCTGCCGCACCAGTCGTACACGCGACTTTTACCGGACTCGGCACTAGCTACGCTTGGTAAATTTGGCTTAACCGCTGGGATACACCATAAATGCGCACAACATACGCAAGAACGCGAAATACGAGAATGAGAAGGCATACGAGAATGTTAGGAATGTTGGTACTTTTTTATTGCGCTTCCGTCTCCGGAATAACCTCTCGGTGAGTCTAAAATTACCACTTCTCGTAGTTACTTTGGACTCATCGAAAGGCAATGAAAGCTACTTATATACTGTATCGGTTCTATAAATAAAAAAAATAAAACCAAAACACGTATGGAACGTTTGTCAGATCACGCTTAATTCTGCTTTGTATAAAATAGCGAATAGATTGACGACAATCGCAACGCGGGTTGAGGGTGCTTGACTAGGGGGTTTTTGACTATCACGTTTGACGTGTCAATTAGTACAGCTTAGGCGAGAGTGCAAAAAAAGGGCGCTTTCCCGTTTTTTATACCTTGGGGTTTTTCCAGGCTGTTAGGCTGATTTAGAAAGTACTCCGAGTTCGTGTGTACGCCCAAGTCGTCGTTAACGGGGGAGGGGGAGGTGAAATCGAGGGGAACACCTCGTTCCTCGAGTCCGAGGTCCAAGAGGCCGCTAGTTTGGAAGCTCCGGGGAACTGTGGTCTCGGGGGAACAAAGCGGAGAAACGAAGGGAGGGATGGAAAATTCCCGCACGGACTCCTCGAACCTTTTTCACCATACTAGCCGATCCTCGCATTCGAAGCTACGGAAAGTCTTCGAATTATATGTGTGCGCGTGTGTATATATACATAGCCCCTGCGCGCATCAGGATTGTTCGAGAACAACTAGCGCTGCAAGTGGCAGAATAGGACACTACAAACAGAGCATATTTTGCGCAGCAAAAATTCTGAAAGATGCCAGCCCCCTGAGTAGGGCGCACGGTCTTTTGTACAAGTGTGGAAACTCCCCTGGTGGGGGTAGGTCCCTTTTTGTAGACATTTGTTAATATTTTAGTGGCCGCTAGAGTCGCTGCAGTAGAGTTAGCCGCATATTCGAGCGATGGCGGTTACGGGGAGAGGGATCTCTGTCGCAGTCCCGGCCGTGAACTTACTTGCATGGAAGACCACGGGTGGAACAAGGACAGAGAACCCCCTTTCCCCAACCACCGTCGCTCACCTAAGCGGGTAACCCTACAGCAGCGACCTACCCCCACCAGTAGAGTTTCCTGACCTGTATGTAAGACCGTGGTGGGGTGCCTCTCACGCCGTAAAACAAACGGAGGTTGTCGGTCCCACCTCGGCAAAATAGGTAAGAGTTAAGTGTAAAGTGATTCTTTGATTAATTATTAATGCGACTGTTTAGGGATGTTACAAAGTATGTTGGAAACTATGGTGCGATATCGACCGGCACCCTTCCATCGGGATCTTCGCCTGGCTCGGCCTTCAAACGAAGTTCCTCGTTCTACCTGGTAAGTGTAAATCTGTAGACAAGAATCACTTGTCCAGATTAAAAGGAAAATATGAAATAGAATCCGCGTATAAGCGTCTTGAACTAATTTGATTTATTCTAATAACAGTTTTGTACTGGAGTCTATTTATAGGTTATCTCCGGAGAGGTTTCCACTCGGCGAAGAACTTGGCGAGGACCTCAACAACACTTTAAGTAAGGTTTATTGAGTCCTGTATTTTCCAATAGGCCGTATAGGCAGCTGCCTAGGGGCGGCAGACTTTTGGGGCATCTAAAATGACCTAGGTAAATGCAAATGATTAAGATAGGAGGGGCGGCACAAAGTCAAATAGCCTATATTTAAGAAAAGTATAAATCCCGCACGGGGTTTATGGCTTGTGAACTTATTATACATTCTTCCGCCTACGTACTCGAAGTTTCGAGCTCCTCGCCCCGGTGGCAGCGCTTCATTGAGGATTGACACCGGCGAGTCTCCGCGTCGCAGCGTTAGAGCTCATATGCGTCATTGATGGATTTGTCGCAGGAGTGTATCGCGAGGTTATGGTGCACACATGGTGTAAAAGATTGGGTTTCAAATGGTGTACGAGTATTGTACGCCAGGTGTGCGAAATTGTACACGAGGTACCCATGCGTGGTTCTTGATCAGTTGGACGCATGACACGAGACAGTTGCTTCGCAAGATGGGCGTTGGGTTGAATGAATGTAACGAATAGATAACATATTTTTCCTGGCGGATTTTGTTTTCTGCTGCAAATAGTGTTCAGACGTGCCTATGTGTGACAACTCAAGCCAGATTACTGGTTATAGGTGCTGAAAGGATTCGAATGGTGTTGAAGAACAGCGGCCACCGAATGTTGCAATGAGGATGCTGGTGTTGAGGGGTATGCCTAAGCTTGAAATTATGTTTAATGAGGATATTGACAATATAACCAATATTTTATAAATACTTTAATAATTGACCGAGTTACGACGATTTTCGTGTAAAAGGACAGAACAGCTGGCAGCGCTATTGCCGTGACTACCTGCGGCTCGCTATAACCCCCCATATTATTTTCGAGGGCAGATCACAATAGAAGAAAAGTGACGCTGACCAAATAACATATTCCAGTCAGCTTCGGATATAAACTAACGCCGGACTCATCGTTCAGCCGATCGAAAACGGTTTTCTCGTTCCCTGGAGAAAAAAAAACTTGACTCCCAAATGGTGCAACTGTATCATTCGTTTGTATGGGATGATTCGCGAGAATGACGTGCAATTTTTCGGTACGTTCTCTAGCGAATAAAACGACAGAAACAGTAATGGAGTTAATGCGCTGCAAGAGGCTAAAATTTAAGGGGACTAATACTAAATGCAATTGCCAAATACTCAAATATTGAGATGACTGTGATCTATGATAATATATAAGATTAAAAATATAATTATACGCAGCTATAACTCAAATATTCTATATTCGATGTGTATATATATATATATTGTAACGGTTCACTTGCCCAGGTGGGCATCCGTTACATTTGGCACGCAAGTATCACACCAACTCCGAGATAATTGCGTGCGATGGCCCATGGTCGGACCAACCGGCCATGCCGCCGGTGGGGCAGGACGCTTGCCTTAAGCATACGGGGCGAATCCGCGACACCTCGCAAGGAGCTCCGCCCATCGCAAGGAGCAGGACAAGCCGCAGGAGTCCCCGCCCCTTGTCTAACATCTCTCGAGTCTCGCGATACGATCACTCCCATCAGACAAGAGTGCGCCCCAAATTCATCACGACGCCTCTTCACACCTAATGTGCGCCCAATATCAAAGAGAGGAACAATCGGATATACTTTGTCCCTCGAAATGGCTACAGTATGCGAATGTCCTCAAAATCACCAACGCTGTCACCCCACCAACGGAGTGTTCCTCGGCGGCGTGATTTCCTACCTAGTCCTCCAGATTCGCAAGAGAAATGGAATTTCTCCTGACGGGCCTGAGGCTATTTAAGGGCGTGCACGAGCCGGAGCGGCACTCTATCGCAAATTACTCATCATATTACGTGGAGTCACTCGTCATCCGACATCTCGGATCACCGGATGGAGGCCTCGCGGCCTGACCCTTGGTCCCATCCAAGAATAGACCCAGCTTCGGGTTAGATACTCTATTTCCGTGGGAAGCCCCAGCACTGCGCTGGAAGTCCAACCTCGGAAATAGAGTCGTCGTGGTGATTGCTAGTCAGGGAACTCTAAATAACACCCGATCGATTGCCATTAGGACGATCGATCGCCATACTACGCATCCTACGCACAAACACTCGAAGTGTGCAGTCCGTGGAGGGCCGATCGCGCTCCGCTGCACCAAGGGAAGATTCTTAAACCAGCTTCACTGGTTTTGGCCCTCCTTGCTTGGCACCGAGGAGGCCCGCCGTCCCTCTCGGACGGCCCGCTATACGCACTCGGGGTACGCAGGAAAACCCGGCCTCGAGCACGCGTATTATCAACGCTAGCTCCACTAGCACGTGAGTGACACGGCGTGGCACCCGTGCGCTTAGTTGCATTTGGCAACAGTGCCAACCGATATTATCGCCACATAGACCGAATCACAGTAAATTCAAGGGCCATCTCATTCTCTGTGCAGAAGCGATCCCGAAACCGGCGTTACGCGTACACGACGATGCTCGCGGACTGTGCGAGTGCGAGCGAGAGAGAGTGAGAGAAAAAGGAGAGAGAGCGCGCCCATGGAACCGCGTGCGCGCAACACCTCGCATGACTCATCTTATCCTCGTCACTCCTACCAAGGCAGCTTTTCTCGCCGACCTTTCCAGATCCTCGTAAACGTCGGTATACCCGATTAATATCAGTAAACTCACGGAATTAACACACTAACAATTTTCATTGTTTATACAACCCGAAATCAACTCACGATAATCCGAAATACCAAATGCCAATGATGACGGATTATAATAGGCGTCTCTGAGACCCTCAAAACCACTGAGGCATCTCCAACAAACACCTTAATCCATCCCATCATTCCTGGCACAGAAATAGTACATCGCCCTTCAGGAGGCTACGGGAACCCCTATAACATCATACGGCGAAATATTCGCCGCTCAACCTCGTTTTCTTCAAATCCGCGTAAACGAATCCCCGAAAACGAAAGAAAAGCTTTCGCTTAAATCGCGAAACGTTTCAATATATATATATATATATATATACACACATACATATTGTATACAGGGTGAGGCACTAACTGTTGCCACCTTGAAAATGTCTATAATTATGGACGTCATAAACAAATTTTTGATACAAAAGTTGTACCGTACGAAAGGGGTCATCAAATGCGACCATTTTATTTTATCTCAGTGGAGGCGCTGTCGCATAGTAAAGGTCACCACCCCTTTTTTTAATGGGACGGTGGTAGAGGGGCTAGGGGGATTCTGAGCCACTTTGGGGGACGGTCCAAGGGGGTGGGTCCATGGGGAGGAGGTCCAGGGGGCTCCACGGGGTGGGGGGGCGGCGTGTCCATGGGGCGGGGTCACTGTCAAACTGTCAACAATCTCGTGTCGTCTCATGGAAAAGAAGGCCCGAACATTATCCTGCTTTTCGCGTGCTATATCATCGAAGATGAATATAGAGTTGGATCACTTGGTGCAATCACTTCTTCATGCGCCTCAAATGGATGATCTTCAATTCCACTCACAGGTTCGAGTAGGTGTTCGAGCAACTTATACTTTGGCTGCTTGAGCGATTTGAAATACAAGTAAATATTCTCAAATCTCAAACCATTCGGATGGATGATAAGAGTGAGCAAAGCGTCGGTTTTCCCACAATTTGATGGACCGCAAAACAGTGCACGTATGCTGTCCGGCAGTAAATTCCCATGGCGTTTTTGTTTGTTTTTCCTCCCACTGTCTTCGACAAACTCGTCGAAGTTTATCACGGGGAGTCCGCCTCCGATAGTTTGCTTCCTGGACGTCCTCTCATAAGCGACTAACGGCGAAATCATATAAATAGGCTTCTTATAGGGACTATCCGTCAGTCGCGTATTGTCTTTAGACCTGATTGTGCATGGGAAGAGTGGTAAAAGTTTGGTCAACCGCCTAATCAACAAACTCCCCATTGCCTGGCTATCAGTATTGTGGACCAGGCACAAAGTTGGCCAAGCGCCTTACTCGCGGTGATCCTGGCATTAATCCATTGGATACGGCTTGCAAACAACACGATATTGCATATTCGAAAAATCCAGATAATCTTGAAGCGAGACATTTAGCGGATAAAGTGTTGGCTGAACCGGCTAGGCAACGTGTTACCGTGAGAGACGCTAGTATCGGTGAAAAAGCCGGTGCTAGGGGTGTGGAAAATATTATGTAGACAAAGAGAAAATTTGGCATGGGAATAAAGACCCGCAAGGGTGGCGTTTGTTTGAAAAAATAATTGGCGCTGCAAAGTAATGATCCACAAAAGATTATTAAATAAGCTCTAAAGGGTGCTCGTGCAGCGGTAAAGTTGCAAGGTGGTAAAGTGCGCACACTTCGGGTTCTACCGGTACCCCATAAAATTGGTGGTTTATTTCCCTTCCTCGTTCTCATTTTTGCGGGTCTTAGCGCTGCGGATGCTTTTTCAGGTTGTGCGGCTAGTATAGTTAAAGCTCTAAATGCTGCTCAAGCAGCTAAGCGTGAATTGGATGAAAGTAAGCGTCATAATCGAACAATTGAAGCAATTGCATTAGGTCGGGGTCTACATCTGAAACTATATAAGCAGGCATTGGGCCTTCATATTAAGCCAAAAAACTAGAAGTAACGCTACCATAACGAGCCCTCACCAACCGCGGCCTACTCAACTACGCAACAATTCTAAAGATTCCGCATTTTCGTGGAGTTTACATGCGCGATACATTGCCAGCGAGCGGACCTCTCAAATGTGGAGCGGCAATTGTAAATTTGGATGAAAATGTCGGTTCTGGAACACACTGCGTCGCTTACAAGAAGACCGGATCGAAGGTCATGTACTTTGATAGTTTCGGCAATCTTCCATCACCATCCGAGCTCATGAGATATTTCCGTGTCGGTAGCGTTCATTATAATTATACTAGATATCAGGAATATGATACGATTGAATGTGGACATTTGTGCCTGAAGTTTCGTTGTCGGCAGCTACAGCACAAAGACCAATATACACTATATATAGGGGGGAAATGACGTGGAGAATTCAGTTGTCAATTTACCAACATCATGGATGAAAGTTTAACATTGACCATATCTGGTTCATCGGCCATACTTGAGGCGCAATACTTTCCCCCCATCAAACTCTCGCCACCTAAAAAGTATACTCTCGGCCTCGTGAAATTGTTAACATTCAATTCTATTCCCAATATCGCCGTGGACCACGATAAACTTTACGTGGGAGATGAGGTGTTGACGATACCTACGGACAGTTATGAAATAGAGGATATTGAGACGTTTGTACAAGCAGAGCTCTCACGCAAAAACATCAGCATCAGCCTGAAAAACAATCACACGCTGCGCAGTGAGATCAAGTGTGAACGTGATGTGAATTTTGAGCCAAAAGATTCTATTGGTCATCTACTAGGCTTCACCGCACGCAAATTTGAAGCCAATAAAAGACACGAATCCGATCTTCCAGTAGCCATTCTCAAAGTCAACGCCCTAAGCGTTGAGTGCAACATTACCGCTGGCGCCTATATTAACGGACAAAAAGTACACACAATTCTATAAGATCATTGAAGTTCCCTCCCACGTAATTTATCTGCTAATCACGAGCCGAACGATTGACACGATACAGCTTCGCATAGTGGATCAAGACGGTGATTTGGTAAATTTCCGCGGTGAAGTAATCACCATACGCCTGCATATAAAGTCGTGATGGGCATTGTTTTCAACAGATCTTCCAATAACAATAAACGGCCATGGATAAAAACAATCAGTCGTCGACCAGCGTCCAAAATGCTAACACCTCAACGTGCTACTCTTGAAGAGTTTGGGTCTCAAAGTGCGTGGCGAAAGCGTGTCAAAAATGATTTACATTGTGCTCTGTGCATTTGTTGCGTGAAATGGAAGAAGAAATTGTAAACATTCAGGCGTCCGTGGTCTTTGATGAATCCATCATCCATTGTGAGATTCACACTCATCAGCCATATGCATCTTCAACCTTCAATAACAGCGATGAAGTCCGTATTGCCATCCAACATCAAGACCTCTCCATCCTGCCAAACAAGAGTTCGCTACACATATGTGGGAAATTTTCCGAGCGTGACGCGGCGCCAACCACTGCTAAAAGTCTCGTTAATAATGCAATTTGTCATTTGTTTGAGGAAGTGCGATATGAGTTGTATGCCATAGAAATCGATCGTAATAAGAATGTCGGCATTACGAGTGTAATTAAGGGATATTCATCTCTCTCACCGGCCAAAAGTGCTATGCTCGAGAATACTGGATGGCTCGATGTCGAAGAGACCAAGCAGATTGTAGATGCATCGGGAAACTTTGATGTCTGTATACCGCTCAGCATGTGCTCCTCGGATTTGCCGAAGATTATCGGAAAATTGTTGTAAATGCCAAGCATGAGTTGATTCTCACGAGATCAAAGACCGACGACAATGCCATTGTACAAACAGCGCCCGAAGACTACAAACTTGTATTGCATAAAATAGAATGGCTCGTGTCGTATGTGACAGTCTCGGATCAGCGAAAAATTCAACCGTCAAAGTTTCTCGCCAAAGACGCACCAATCTCCATGAGTTTCCGAACATGACAACTGTATGAATATCCATTGCTGCCTGTCACCTCCAAGCACGTGTGGTCGGTGAAAACCTCGAATGAGCTGGAGAAGCCACGATATGTCATACTCGCGCTGCAGACGGAACGGAAAAATAAGAAACAACGCAATGCGAGCCACCTAGATCATTGTAACCTGAGCGACGTCAAACTATACCTCAACTCGCAATGTTATCCATATGGAAATTTGAATTTGAACATTGATCAAAATCAATATGCTCTTCTCTACGAGATGTATGCAAACTTTCAACCGACCTATTACAAAAAGGGGCTGAACCGTGGCTGAGCAGGATTGAATTTTTAGATCATCGTTGTCATTGACTGCTTAAATTAAAACGATTCGCTCAAGTCCGGCCCTGTTGACGTGCGCCTTGAGTTTGAATTGAACATCAATATTCCGCCACAACCTTCAGCGTACTGTATGATCCTCCATGATCGTATTATCGAGTACAATCCAATCAGTGGTGGAGTTAAAAAATTGGTATAAAATCATGCCGATGATTCGCCTCCACTTCAGTCAACTGGAGCTTATCGCCGATGTACAGGGCTTCAAGAGACCCGTCAACGAATTTGTCCTGAAGGAGATGTCCATCGTCAAACTCCACGACAAGAATGCTGAACCGCTAACGCTCGCCTTCGATGCACCATCTGCATGGGTCTCTTTACCGGCCAAATACAATATGACAAACAAGTGGCTGGAACGCAATTTCCATGGAATACGATGGAATGACAGCGGCGTACCATACGAGGCAGCTAGAAAGACAATTCGAGAACTCTTGCATGGAGCTCCTACCATCTATGCGAAGGGATTCGAGAAATGCGCATGGCTATCAAGATTCACGGATCCCGCGACAAACGTCATTGACTTGAAGACTCTGGACTGTCCATCGCTGCAGAAGATACCGAAAATCACAAACTCCAAATGCCCCTATCATCCCTTCAACACGAAATACAACTGCGCCCATGAGAATGTAAAATCGGTGAAAAGCTGGTTGAGCGTATACGAAGCGCGAGCGAGGGATTTTTTTAACGAATAAAAAACATTTCGATGAAAACATGTCATTTGTATTCTTTATTCTACGATGAAACA
Organism: Ophion obscuratus; assembly: GCA_964007375.1. NCBI lineage: Eukaryota > Metazoa > Arthropoda > Insecta > Hymenoptera > Ichneumonidae > Ophion > Ophion obscuratus. The sequence continues at coordinate 11,642,728 of OZ023316.1, read as the reverse complement.
TCCATCATTTGCAATTCGATTAAACATATACATTTTTACATGGTCAGCACTTTGAAAAAAAAACCGTATGAACAGCCGTTCAACGGTGGTGCCCAATTTTGTCTCCACGCTTGGAGACGATGGAACGCTGTTATAGTTCCCACCACTGACTTGGCCAGTTGCAGTATACTCTCGTTGATGCGGACAGCCGTTTGACGATGGTGTTCCAACGAATTTTTGTTCTCCGTCCACCATGTTCAGAGACGACGGAAGTCGACAATGTTGTATTTTCCACCAATATACTGCATGCAAAGTTGACCATCGCGTGCCACTTGCAGCATACTCTCGAACATTGTCGGATCTTGGTCGAAGGCCTTTACAAGTCGCACCGGTAAGAAGACGGAGAACTCGTCAGCGATGTCTGCCATGTAGCGTTTCCCAAATTTGGTTTGTGCGGCCCTGATGTGAGAGATAAGTCGTTCCGACTTAACGGGAAGTTCTGACAGCTTCTTCGTTGGGAGGAATTCCGCCATCCGGCCGACTTTGTTGATACTCGAGAGATCCATTTTCTCCGCACTTTCAAAGTTCTTTTTAGATGTTGATGGTGCAGTGGATTAATATAGTCTGAGCTTGGTCCACGAAATTATAAACTCCATCGTAAGCCTCCTACTTAAATTTTCAAACCTCCCCCTCTTTTTCAATCGTGAAAAACAGCCTTTGCCTTTGATCCCTAAAGATTATAGTTTTTCCGAGGACCTGTCTCAAGTGTCGGAGAGCTTTGAGACGGGGTGAATGCAGACATCTTGACATTATATTTCGGAATTGAAATAGCTACAGGTCATAAATAATGGGCTTTGAAAGGCCGCCCTTCACACACACAACACTCATCGACGGCGGCTTCCCCCTCCCGCCAGTCGCTCCAGGGACCGCATGCCCCCTCCCATTCACCGAGCACCCCACCCCCTGCGCTGTAGCCCCGCACTTGTCTTTCCCGCGCTGGACATCCCCCCCGCGCCTCATGGACACGGCCCCCCATGGAGCCCCCTGGACCCCCCATCGACCCGCCCCCCTGGACCCCCCATCGACCCGCCCCCCTGGACCCTTCGCCAAAGTGACTCAGAATCCCCCTAGCCCCTCTACTACCGTCCCATCCAAAAAAGTAGAGGTGACCTTTACTATGCGACAGCGCCTCCACTGAGATAAAAAAATGGTCGCATTTGATGACCCCTTTTGTACGGTACAACTTTTGTATAAAATTTTTTTTTATGACGGAGATAATTACAGAAATATTCAAGGTGGCAACAGTTAGTGCCTCACCCTGTATACAATATGAATGTGTGTGTGTGTGTGTGTATACACACACACACACACACACACACATATATATATATATATATATATATATATATATATATGTATGTATGTATGTATGTATGTATGTATATGTATATGTATATATATATTCTATATTCTATATTCTATATATATATATATATATATATATATATATATATATATATATATATATATACTACTGTGTCCAAAAAATAAGGTGACATTTGAATTTAAACTGCGCGCGTCGAAGGATTTGGAGAATTATTTTTTTAGGTTGGTAGTACTGTCAGTGGCATCTATGTCAAATTTACATGTCAAAATCTTCATTAGTGTTTGAAATACGCGTCGATTTGTGAGCTGCTAAAAGTGAGTTTTTCGTTTTTTGCGATGTCGAAATTTGTTGAGCAAAGAATTTGCATTAAATTTTGTTTGCGGAATCAATTTTCTGCTGCGGATACGTTTCGCCAAAAACTCAACCCATATCGTTCCGCAACCACCGTATTCACCTGATCTGGTGCCGTGCGACTTCTGGCTGTTCAACAAGCTCAAAAGATCGCTCCGGGGACACCGTTTTGATACGATAGAGGAGATTCAAGCCGCAGCGAAGACGGAACTGAAGGCCATCCCGGAAAGTGACTACAATCAGTGTGTCGAAGATTGGAAAATCCGTTGGCATAAGTGCATTGCATCGGGAGGGGATTATTTTGAAGGGGATGAAAATGATTTTGTTATCGCTGCGGCGAGCAGACGTAGAAATTGCCTCGCGCTAGTGGCGCTGGCGTCACGAGGAAGAGGCGACCAATAGACTCGGGCCACGTGAGGGAGATACGTCGACGAATCCGCGCATCGCGTGACCGAGCGAGTGGCAAATAACGAGGGAGCAAGACGACTGGGGGGAAAAAGGGAAGACTCGAGACGCCGGTTCGAGTCGAGTCTTGAAGTCGCGCGAAAAGGGTCGAGAGTAGACGGTTGCCAAAGAGAACTGTGTGATCCAAACCGGAGAACTTCCGACTGTGTGGGAATAAGAGGACTGTGTGTCCAGGCGAGGACTGTGTGGTCCAAAAACAAAAGTGGACAGAGTGGAGCGAGGCCTGCGTGGCCGGACTTGGGACTGTGTGTGTATTGCGAGAGAAAGAACGCAGACAGAGAGAGAGTGTTAGAGACTTAACATTTAATTACCGCGTGTGTTTAACAATAGCTTTACTTACCGTTATTTATTGCGTACCCCGAGGTCAACTCCAGATCCTGAAAAACATTAAGACTGTGTTCCGGCCTATAGTAAAGATTAATTATATTTCTACATTTATATATATATATATATATATATATATATATATATATATATATATATATATATATCAGAAAATCGGAGCAAATAAAAGGCCGAAATCTGAAAGAGCTAGAGACGGGGAAAAATAAAGTAGACTCGCGTACAGGAAGTTATTTTCCCCTCCCCTCCTCGACGCGGAGTTGCCGAGCTGAACGTGGAGTAAGTGAGTATACGCATAGAGAAGTAAAAGTGACTTTAACAATTTGGAAAAATAAATAAAGAATTTTCGAAATAAATACAATGTCACCTTATTTTTTGGACACAGTAGTATATATATATACACACACACAGACATATATGTGCACACACACACGCACACACACACACATGTGTGTGTGTGTGTGTGTGTGTGTGTGTATACAGTGTTGGGCGTTTTTTAAATTGATGATTCTCTAATTACAAATTACGAATGTAATTTGTAATAAGTAAAAAAAAATTGCTAATTACAATGATATTTTGTAATTAATAAAAAAAAATTGCTTATTACAATGGCATTTTGTAATTAGAAGGAAAACAATTACTAACAACAATTGTCATTTGTAATTAGAAAAAATTTAGTTACAAATTACTATTATAATTCATAATTATAAAAACTGTAAATACAAATTACAAATGTAATTGGGAACGGTTTTTTTTCGAATTACAAATTACAAATGTAATTAGGAACGGTTTTATTTCCAATGACAAATTACAAATGTAATTGGGAACGGTTTTTTTCTAATTACAAATTACAAATGTAATTGGGAACGGTTTTTTTTCTAATTACAAATTACAAATGTAATTGGGAACTGTTTTTTTCTAATTACAAATTACAAATGTAATTAGAATATTTGTTTCTTTCTAATTACAAATCACAAGTGTAATCAGAGTCGATTTTTTTCCTAATTACAAATGACAAGCGTAATTATAATTAATTTTTCTTCTAATTACAAATCTAATCAGCATCGATTTTTGTTCTTATTACAAATGACAAATGTGATTGGTATGAATTGTTTTTCATAATTAACAAAATTCACATTCCTCAAAATTCACGAATTCAAAATGGCGGATCGAAATACAAAAATTTACGCGATTCGCACGATAATTGGTATTAGGGGGTGTACGAGGTCGCTGGTTATGAATCCATCCTCAAATTCATAAATCCAAAATGGCAGGTCAACGGACCCCGTATGCAGCTTATTGATGCCATATGGCCTACATAGAGTATTTCGTGATTTGTTAGACATGACTTTAGCAAAATTTGGTACTCAGAGGTTTCCGCAGTCTGCTGATTGTGAATTAAAGGTCAAAATTAAAAATAGAGGATCCAAAATGGCGGTTTAACACTGAAAATTGATTCAATTTGACTGAAAATTAGCACTCGGAAATTTTCGAGATTGCTGATTACAAGCCTGTCCTCAAAATGCGTAAATTGAAAATTGTGGGTCGATCATGGTGAACTACAATACAATAATTTACTCTATCCTCACGATAGTTAGTATCAAGGGGTTTTCGAGGTCACTAGTTATGAATCTGCTCTCGAAATACAGAATTAAAAAACAGCAGATCTACCATCGCGTATCAAAACTCAATCATTGACTGGAATCCGTGGAAACTTGGTACTCTGGATCCGCTATTTTGAATTCTCAAATTTTACAGGCAGATTCATAATTATCGACCTCAAAAATCCCTTACAACTAATTATCATTCGAACCAAGTAAATTCTGGTAATTCATGCGCAATGCTGGACCCACTATTTTATTTATGTATTTTGAAGGCAGATTCGTATTCAGTGACCTCCAAAACCCTGTAATACAAATTCCCATGGGAATCATATATTATTACATCATGGTCTGCGATATTGGAGACACTGTTTTGAATGTATGTATCGTGAGTTTGAACTAGTAACCAGCGGTGCCAAAACCCCCCTAGTACCGAGTTTTATCCCATTGTAGTCAATTTTTGCATTTCGATACGCCATATTGGATCCACCATTTTGAATTTCTTAATTTGTAGGGCAGATTCGTAATAAGCGACCTTGCAAACCCCTTAATACCAATTATTATGTGAATCGTATAAATTGCTGTATTTAGGTCTGCCACATTAGATCCCCGTTTTTTATTCTGAATTTGAAAGACAGATTCGTAATAAATGACTTTGATAACCCCCGAGAGCCGATTTTTAATAAAATTAAATGAACTTTCATTTTCGATCCTCTATATTTGCCCCACTATTTTGAATTCAGCCAACACCAATAAAACTGATAAGACCATTCGAGACCGGGAGGCGACCGAGACCATAGATTGGGCTTGAATTTTTTTCGAGACTCACAATTAGTCTTGACTTGGTTTCATCTCAAATTTTTGTTTAAGCCAGATCAAAGTCTTATTTTAATGACATTCGTAATTTGTAATTGAAAAGAAAATCGATTCTAATTACACTTGTAATTTGTAATTGAAAAGAAAATCGATTCTAATTACATTTATAACTTGTAATTAGAAGAAAAAAAAAACATATTCTAATTACATTTGTAATGGGTAATTATAAAAAAAAATCTAATTACATTTGTAATTTGTAATTAGAAAGAAAAAAATATTCTAATTATATTTGTAATTTGTAATTAGAAAGAAAAAAATATTCTAATTACATTTGTAATTTGTAATTAGAAAGAAGAAAATATTCTAATTACATTTGTAATTTGTAATTAAAATTTGTATGATTTCAAGTTACAATGCAATTAGTAATGTATTTTTTTAAATTACAAATAACAAATGTAATTAGTAATGTTTTATCTTTTTCATTACAAATTATAGGTGTAATTAGTAATTTCAATGTAATTAATTACTCTAAGTAATTAGTGCTGCCCAACACTCCTCACCCTGTATAGAATATATATGTGTGTGTGTGTATATATATATATATATATATATATATATATATACACACATATATATTCTATACAGGGTGAGGCACTAACTGTTGCCACCTTGAATATCTCTGTAATTATAGACGCCATAAAACAAAATATGATACAAAAGTTGTACCGTACGAAAGGGGTCATCAAATGCGACCATTTTCTTTTCCGTCTTCTTACCGAGAGTATGCTGCAAGTGGCACGCGATGGTCAACTTTGCATGCAGTATATTGGTGGAAAATACAACATTGTCGACTTCCGTCGTCTCTGAATATGGTGGACGGGGAAAAAAATTCGTTGGAACACCATCGTCGAACGGCTGTCCGCATCGACGAGAGTATACTGCAACTGGCCAAGTCAGTGGTTGGAACTATAACAGCGTTCCATCGTATCCAAGCGTGGAGACAAAATTGGGTACCACCGTTGAACGGATGTTCATACGGTTTTTTTTTTCAAAGTGCTGACCATGTAAAAATGTATATGTTTAATCGAATTGCAAAAGATGGATGTTTCGTCGTAGAATAAAGAATACAAATGACATGTTTTCATCGAAATGTTTTTTATTCGTTAAAAAAATCCCTCGCTCGCGCTTCGTATACGCTCAACCAGCTTTTCGCCGATTTTACATTCTCATGGGCGCAGTTGTATTTCGTGTTGAAGGGATGATGGGGGCATTTGGAGTTTGTGATTTTCGGTATCTTCTGCAGCGATGGACAGTCCAGAGTCTTCAAGTCAATGACGTTTGTCGCGGGATCCGTGAATCTTGATAGCCATGCGCATTTCTCGAATCCCTTCGCATAGATGGTAGGAGCTCCATGCAAAAATTCTCGAATTGTCTTTCTAGCTGCCTCGTATGGTACGCCGCTGTCATTCCATCGTATTTCATGGAAATTGCGTTCCAGCCACTTGTTTGTCATTTTGTATTTGGCCGATAAAGAGACCCATGCAAATGGTGCGTCGAAGGCGAGCGTTAGCGGTCCAGCATTCTTGTCGTGGAATTTGACGATGGACATCTCCTTCAGGACAAATTCGTTGACGGGTCTCTTGAAGCCCTGCACATCGGCGATAAGCTCCATGTTGACTGAAGTGGACGCGAATTATCGGCATGATTTTGTACCAATTTTTTAACTCCACCACTGATTGGAATGTACTTGACAACACGATCATGGAGGATCATACAGTACGCTGAAGTTTGTGGCGGAATATTGTTGTTCAATTCAAACTCAAGGCGCACGTCAACAGGGCCGGACTTGAGCGAATCGTTTGGTTTCGAGCAGTCAATGACAACGAGGGGGGCTGTTTCTAAAAATTCAAGCTTGCTTAGCCACGGTTCAGCCTCTTTGTTGTAATAGGTCGGTTGAAAGTTGTATACATCTCGTAAAGAAGAGCATATTGATTTTGATCAATGTTCAAATTCAAATTTCCATATGGATAACATTGCGAGTTGAAGTATAGTTTGACGTCGCTTAGGTTACAATGATCAAGGTGGCTCGCATTGTGTTGTTTCTTATTTTGCCGTTCCGTCTGCAGCGCGAGTGTGGCATATCGTGGCATCTCGGCACGAGCCATTCTATTTTATGCAATACGAGCTTGTAGTCTTCGGGCGCTGTTTGTACAATGGCATTGTCGTCGGTCTTTGATCTCGTGAGAATCAACTCATGCTTGGCATTTACGACAATTTTCCGGTAATCTTCGGCAAATCCGAGGAGCACATGCTGAGCGGGATACAGACATCAAAGTTTCCCGATACATCTACAATCTGCTTGGTCTCTTCGACATCGAGCCATCCAGTATTCTCGAGCATAGCACTTTTGGCCGGTGAGAGAGATGAATATCCCTTATTTACACTCGTAATGCCGACTTTCTTATTATGGTCGATTTCTATGGCATTCAACTCATATCGCACTTCCTCAAATAAATAACACATGGCATCGTTGATGAGACTTGTAGCAGTGGTTGGCGCCCCGTCACGCTTGGATAATTTCCCACATATGTGTAGGGAACTCTTACTTGGCAGGATGGAGAGGTCTTGATGATGGATGGCAATACAGATTTCATCGCTGTTATTGAAGGTTGAAGATGCATATGGCTGATGAGCGTGAATCTCACAATGGATGATGGATTTATCAAAGACCACGGGCGCCTGAACATCTACAATTGCTTTTTCCATTTCACGCAACAGATGCACAGAGCACAGACTAAATAATTTTTTACACGCTTTCACCACGCACTTTGAGACCCAAATTTTTCAAGAGTAGCACGTTTTGCGGTGTTAGCACTTTGGGCGCTGGTTGACGACTGATTGTTTTTATCCATGGCCGTTCATTTTTATTGGAAGATCTATTGAAAACAATGCCCATCACGACTTTATATGCAGGCGTATGATGATTACTTCACTGCGGAAATTTACCAAATCACCGTCTTGATCCACTATGCGAAGCTGTATCGTGTCAATCGTTCGGCTCGTGATTAGCAGATAAATTACGTGGGAGGGAACTTCAATGATCTTATAGCCCGGTGGCACCGATGGAAAACATTCTTGAATTGTGTGTACTTTTTGTCCGTTAATATAGCCAGCGATTATATAGTCAGCGGTAATGTTGCACTCAACGCGTAATATAGCCAGCGGTAATGTTGCACTCAACGCGTAGGGCGTTGACTTTGAGAATGGCTACTGGAAGATCGGATTCGTGTCTTTTATTGGCTTTCAATTTGCGTGCGGTGAAGCCTAGTATATGACCAATAGAATCTTTTGGCTCAAAATTTACATCACGATCACTCTCGATCTCACTGCGCAGCGTGTTATTATTGCATTTCAGGCTGATGCTGATGTTTTTGCGTGAGAGCTCTGCTTGTACAAACGTCTCAATATTCTCTATTTCATAACTGCCCGTAGGTATCGTCAACACCTCATCTCCCACGTAAAGTTTATCGTGATCCACGGCGATATTGGGAATAGAATTGAACGTTAACAATTCCACGAGGCCGAGAGTATACTTTTTGGTGGCGAGAGTTTGATGGGGGGAAGTATTGCGCCTCAAGTATGGCCGATGAGCCAGATACGGTCAATGTTAAACTTTAATCCATGATGCTGGTAAATTAACAACTGAATTCTCCACGTCATTTCCCCCCTATATATAGTGTATATTGGTATTTGTGCTGCAACTGCCGACAAAGAAACTTGAAGCACAAACGTCCACATTCAATCGTATCATATTCCTGATATCTAGTATAATTATAATGAACGCTACCGACACGGAAGTATCTCATGAGCTCGGATGTTGATGGAAGATTGCCGAAACTATCAAAGTACATGAGTTTCGATCCGGTCTTTTTGTAAGCGACCCAGTGTTTTCCAGGCCCGACAATTTCATACAAATTTACAATTGCTGCTCCACATTTGAGAAGTCCGCTCGCTGGCAATGTATCGCGCATGTAAACTCCACGAAAATGCGGAATCTTCAGGATTTTTAGGATGTTTGCGTAGTTGAGTAGGTCGCGGTTGGTGAGGGGTCGGTGTGGTAGCGTTACTTCTAGTTTTTTGGCTTAATATGAAAGCCTAATCCCTGCTTATATGGTTTCAGATGTCGACCCCGACCTAATGCAATTGCTTCAATTGTTCGATTATGACGCTTACTTTCATCTAATTCACGCTTAGCTGCTTGAGCAGCATTTAGAGCTTGAACTATACTAGCCGCACAACCTGACAAAACACCCGCAGCGCTAAGACCCGCATATATGGGCACGAGGAAGGGAAATAAACCACCAATTTTATGGGGTACCCGTAGAACCCGAGGTGTGCGCACTTTACCACCTTGCATCTTTACCGCTGCATGAGCGCCCCTTACAGCTGATTTAATAATATTTTGTGGATCATTACTTTGCATCGCCAATTACCTTTTTCAAACAAACGCCACCCTTGCGGGTCTTTATCCCCATGCCAAATTTTCTCTTTGTCTGCATAATTTTTTCCACACCCCTAGCACTGGCTTTTTCACCGATACTAGCATCTCTCGCGATAACACGTTGCCTAGCCGGTGCAGCCAACACTTTATCGGCCGAATGTCTCGCTTCAAGATTATCCGGATTTTTCGAATATGCAATATCGTGTTGTTTGCAAGCCGTATCTAATGGATTAATGCCCGGATCACCACGAGCAAGGCGCTTGGCCAACTTTGTGCCTGGTCCACAATACTGATAGCCAGGCAATGGGGAGTTTGTTGATTAGGCGGTTGACCAAACCTTTACCACTCTTCCCATGCACAATCATGTCTAAAGACAATACGCGACCGACGGATAGTCCCTATAAGAAGCCTATTTATATGATTTCGCCGTTAGTCGTGTGTGAGATGACGTCCAGGAAGCAAACTATCGGAGGCGGACTTCCCGTGATAAATTTAGACGAGTTTGTCGAAGACAGTGGGAGGAAAAACAAATAAAAACGCCATGGGAATTTATTGCCGGACAGCATACGTGCACTGTTGTGTGGTCCATCAAATTGTGGGAAAACCGACGCTTTGCTCACTCATATCATCCATCCGAATGGTTTGAGATTTGAGAATATTTACTTGTATTTCAAATCGCTCAAGCAGCCAAAGTATAAGTTGCTCGAACACCTACTCGAACCTGTGAGTGGAGTTGAAGATCATCCGTTCGAGGCGCATGAAGAAGTAACAGCACCAAGTGATCGAACTCTATATTCATCTTTGATGATATAGCATGCGAAAAGCAGTATAATGTTCGGGCCTTCTTTTCCATGGGACGACACGACATTGTTAACAGTTTTTATCTTTGTCAGACCTACACTCGCATCCCCAAACATCTCGTGAGAGATAATGCAAACTTCGTGGTGCTTTTCTAGCAAGATGATATGAATTCCAAACACGTCTACAATGATCATGTTAATACGGATATGACTTATACATGCTTTAAAAACATGTGCGTGGACTGCTGGAATTCTGACAAGTATGCATTTATCACCATTGACAAGGATAGCGGTATTAATGATGGTCGATATAGCGACGTTTTGATTATTTTCTCACCATTGATAAATGACTCACCGCTGGTAATTGAAGAGACAGTATTGCGCATGCCGTGGTAGTGACAACATGAAGAGCGAACAATTGTTGCGTGAGATGGATGTATTGCGTAAAATTTCCAAGGCGAGAGATGCAATCAGACGAAAGCATCGAATGATGAAACTTGGGAAAGATAGCGATCAGCAGAGAATGCATGATGTCTTTAAGCCTATAGTGGGGCCATTGGAAAAATTGGTGTCGTATAAAAACGGTGAGGTGGTGGTGGTGAAGGAGGAAATTAAGAATGAAAAAGTGGGTGATAATGTTGAAAAAGAAAAAGAAGATGCGTTAAATAGTGTGAAACATCAAAATGAGGAACATGATTCCTTGAAGAGTGAAACACAGGATTCTTTCAAATTGATATATGAGGATGATGACTCGCAAAATGTCGATGAGCTGATCAGCGAATATCTCCTGCTATTACAAACAAATAGAAAGGCAAGCTTGGATGTATTATACGGTGTACGAAATCTCGCAAACAACAAGTTAATGATTGGCAATTCTCCGATAATTTTCGACTCTCAACATATTCGTGTGGCAGATGCGAGTTATGCGAAAACTGTTAGATTAACGGAGCTGTTGTTTAAAAAAGTGCCTAATGTCGAAACTCTCACACCGGCTGATTTGAAAAACTGCGCATGGATTGTAATCTCGACGAATGCGCACAAAAATTTGAATAAGCTTAGTGAGGCTATACGACGTAACACCAGCCACAAATTTACCACACAATTGGATTATATTTCTTGGGACAATCTAAACGTGCTAGTGGATCGTCTTCGCTTGCTTCTGGCATCCCAAGCAGCCGGAAATTCATCACATGCGAATAAAATTATATCGATTATTGGAGAATTGCGCGAAGCTGAAATCATTTATTAATTCGACATCGGAGAATTTACGCATTCTCATCATGAGTGTCGATGTGTTTGGACGTCATATAAGTAGGAGTGTACTCCACACCAAGCAAGGTCCTTCAGGTCGACCCGGGATTGGGTTTAGAATTACCGCAGATGGTCATTATGACTTGGGGCGGAAACGATTGTGTAACATTGGAAATCCGTAAGGAGAAGATGACGCCATCACTCTAAGTGCATTACAAAAGAAATCTCGTACTATCATTAAGAACATACGCAAAGAAATGAATGAGAGTAGTCAGTTGTTGGTTAATGGACTTGAAGCTACGAAACACGACTTTGCGAGGACGCTCGCGGCCGATGTTAAAACTACAAGATTTGGTGATTGGTAATTTAAACGTCATTGCTGAATTGGATGCATGGCTGACCGGACTGGAAAATGAACGAAAAAAGGGGCGCTCTCGTGCTGAAGCTACATAAGCCTGCTCGACGAAAGTATCCGCGTCGACATGTGGACATCCGTGGCTTGGACGAGACCTGGCAAGCTGATCTCGTGGATATGTCATCATACGCACGTCACAACTCCAAACACAAATTTCTCCTCACCGTCATCGATACCTTCTCAAAATTCGCCTGGGCCGTGCCATTGCCGTGTAAGAATGGTAAAGATGTAGCAGCAGCAATGAAGTCGATCCTCGTTAAGGACCGCATACCGCAGAACTTACATGTCGATCATGGAAAAGAATTCTACAATTGTGACTTCAAGGCCATCATGAAAAAGTACAATATTCACATGCATTCAACATATAGCAACTTAGCGTTTCAATCGTACATTGAAGAACAAGATTTGGAAGCAATTTAGTCTTCGTGGTAATTATAAGTCGATCGATATCCTTCATAATGTAGTAGCCGAGTACAAGGATTCCGTACACCGCACCATTAAGATGAAGTCGAGAAATGTCAACGCGGAAAATGAGAAGCAATTGCAGCAGATTTTCAATAAGGCTCCAATTAAAAGATCGCCGAAAATCGTCGTTGGTGATAAAGTGAGAATCAGCAAATTTAAGGCTGTTTCCGAAGAGGGTTACACCCCAAACTGGTCAATGGAAATATTCACAATATATCGTGTGAAAAAACTGATCCCGTCACATACCACTTGAAGGACCATAAAGATGATCCGATCACCGGTGGTTTCTACGAACAATAGCTTCTCAGTGTCAAGCACCCCGATATCTGTCTCATTGAAGCGGTATTGAAGAAGCGCGGTAATCGAATGTTTGTAAAGTGGTTAGGTTTCGACAATAGCCACAAAATAGTTGGATAAGTAAATCCGATTTGTAGTCGATAATAAAGAAAATGGAAAAATATGTATGTTTTATGACTCTTGACCTGCTGGTCATCCCCGCATCCGTCCAAAGCCTCCGGCCGCCTCCACAGCAGGCTTGCTTCTCCCCTTCTCGCCGTCAACCTTTTTCGTGGAACGTGAGGAGATGGATAGAGTGAATAAAGACATGGGATTATAAAAAATCCGTTTCTTTATTTACGGAAAATAATAAATCCATTCTTGCACAACTAAATATATACAACAACAAACATAATATTAACATCGAGTGAACAAAATATACACATAATTTTTACGAGTTTTATACATCGATATTTACAAAAATGTACACAATTTTACATCGCGGTTGTAGAAAAAAATCTACAGGTTGTAGAAAAAAAAATTTACAAAACTTTTCACGACGGTATTCTATAATGCCCCATGGTAGGGTATCAGAGGTCCCAGGTATGATATACCGCTTATCATCATGAGGGCTCAGAGCAATTTTCGTCTCGGGAATGGTATAGACCTTATGCAACTTTGATCGAATGCACGTATGACTACGCTCCATTTCAACTTCTTCCTTCAAGCATCGAGCATAATCGTCAAACGCGATTGTCCTAGCCACAACGCTGCTCTTGACACCTTTAACTTTTTTCGTGTCCTTCTTACCCTCGACACGTGTCGCGTACATTTTCGCTCGAAGTCCAATAAATTCGATCATAATTGCTCCATTACATTCGTCCTTCATGAAACTGGGCACCTTCTTGTTGACGAGCGGTATAGCATACCTATTGTCCGCCGAGTAATCGCTTGTATCGAATTTTGAAATGTCGCGCTTCATGTCGGCATATATATCATCGCTCTCAATGTCATATATGAGACTATCCGTATCGGTATACATGACTTTACATTTATCTCGATACAGAGGTACCATATACTCGTGATAAAATCCATACAAGCACGTTTTGGATATGTCGAGTATGCACATACCCACATATATCGGCTTGTTGAATTTCACCTCGAAATTGCGCAATTCGACGGCAACGAGGTTTTCCGAAAAAATACTTCGGCTGTGAAAGTTTGGCTTCGCAATCATTGCCTCTGCGCCATATCTGCCGGCCCATTTTGTTAATAGCTTTATATCTACATGATTGCGCACATTCTCCATCGTTTTGCCAAAGACCGCATTATTCATTCATTTGAATAAATTCTTTTCGAAATCATTTTTGGCAAGCGTTCGAAACTGGGTATTTAACTCAATATACGAACGCAGCCATGGGGATTGTGTAAACTGTAGGACTCTATGGATTTTCACGAGGCATAGTCCATGGCGTAAGCACTGTTGCAAATTCCGGTAGTGTATGATGTAGCGCTTTTTATCGCAGACCGTTGCCAACAGCTTTCCCCCCTGCTTACCCGGCGGTTTTTCATGTTTCGGACAAAACGGCAGGTCTTTGTGCGCATCATGTAAAGATTGGGGATATACGAAGTCGACTTCAAGGATGTAGCCTTTGGTGAGTCAGGCGCGATGCATGATGAATCAAAATTGGACACGTCGTTGACCCATCGAAAATCTGCATATGGCAAGGGTTGACACATTGCCCATCCATACAAATTGTTGACATCAAAATACATGAAGTATGATGATGCTTTCGATGGATCAAACGACGCCGTGTACTTGTTATTAGCGTGTGCATATCGGTTCGAGCATTGACTCAGACCACCGCGTATACCCCGGTCAACGAATAAAACCATGTCGGTGTCAGTTAGTAATTCAAACTTGACAATCGAGTGTTTTGCCATTGCATTCCAGGTATATCCGGGCAATGTGTAGTAATACGCGCGATCTAGGCTATAGCTCTCACGCATGTATTTCGAAAGTTTTCGAAAATATCGGCTAATAACAAGACATCTGTTTTCACATACAAATCGCTATAGTCGGCCAGCATTTGAATGGAGAACCGCTCCCAAACTTTCTCAGCATGTGCGTACTCGCTCTCACATACTGTAGCATCTGTCAGGGAAATGTAAAATGCGTCACGTGGTGGTAGGCAAATGTCGTCTAGCTTGGTCACGTCATCAATATATTCATACGGGAAGACCCCTTTTTGTGTCAGCAAATTGAAATCGTCTGTCGAGAGAGTTGGGAATTGTGTGCATAAAAATTTAGTTTGTCCTCGGTCAAGAATGAGGCTAATTTGTCGAGACTGGTGTTGAGGAATTTGTATGAGTCGATAAAACGCAATTGCATCTTGTGTTTTGAATTGTCTGTAATTTTAACATGCTTCGTGAAGGAGATGTATTTCTCCTCTGTGATTGGAAGCACATCGGTTCTTCCTTCGAACGCTGTGGCTATTTCCTTGATTATAAAATGTGCATCATAACCGGATAAATTGTGGAAAACTACTGGAATGAAAAAAGACTTTGTAATTTAAGTTGCAGTTGGAATGGGCAGGGCCTCTATAGCGCCCAGTCAGATGGCAATGATCTCGAACGCGTACATCTTCTTGCGCAAATGGTTTCTCACATATGTGACATTGAGTCGCTGCTTAAAAACTAGCTCACTCACTCGGTGTTAAATTGGTACATTGGTACATTATCACAGAAAATTCCTTTTGTACGTAGTGCTAGGTTTTTTAGTTCTTCAACGAACCATGATACACAATCAGCACTGCGACGCGAGTGATGTGAAGATAATGAATCGTCATACGAACAACACGCATAGTATCCGATACTAAACACTTCATGGTGTTGATACATATCTTTCGCTAGGTTCTCCCCATCGGTCTTTGCCAGCACACACTCCAAATCAGCATACACGACGAAGGAATGTCGCTCTTTCCGGCTAAAGTTGCTGAACTGGAGCCACTTATTGGTGTCACCTCGTAGTCGAATTGCACCGTCGTTTATCACTCCACAATCGACCTCGTGTGATTGCAATTCTTGCTCTGATCCGAAGTAGTGCAAACACCTGCAAAAAAAACGAGATGGTTTGTTTAATTCATCTAGCATATATAATTACCTATATATATATATTATGGTAAATACATACCGATCACAGATATATTTTTTATGCTCCTTTTTGCTCAGTTGTGCCCTCACGAGTCTCGACAGGTTCTTGATCCATACGAAGTGCCCCACATTGCTGTCCTCGGTATCTTGCATGTACAGCAAACTGATGTGCTTTTCCTTCTTGTCTTGAGTGACTCATATTGGATCAATGCCCTTTTTGGTGGTGGTGATATACACGTTGATTGAGACATTGTTATGAAATTCAATTTTTTTCATTTGATGTATCGTCACCGGGAATTCGATATCCTTCAAATTCAGTACTGTCGAATAATGAGGATAAGAAGATTGACGAGCATTATGTTGTTCAGCCGGGTATAGAGCAGCGACAACTGCCCATGCGAAACATGCGTTATCTTTGGATGTGACGTTAACCACAGCATTCTTCAACCTTATTTCCCGCGGCAATGATATGAAGCACCCGCACGCATCGGATTGTACTTATTGAAATTTATCGTGAGGTTAAGTATTTTTTGCAGAGCCCAGCCACTATCACGTTCTTGAAATTCATCGAGTAATGTTAAAGTGGGCTCCATAACACGCTGTTCATACCACTCGTTCAAATCGCTTGTGCGAAATAGTTCGCAGTTTCGCGTGTTGATACTTTTATTCGCATGTTTGTCACCACTCGCGAATTCACCATTAAACACTGTATTGATTTTAATGCTGTTGTGCTTGCTGATAATATTTTGCACATGTTGAAGTACCAGGACGCAAGCATTATTTAGGAAGTGTCTCGGCTCGATGTGGCTACAATTGATGATGGAACCTGTTAATATCCGACTCTCGAACGATGTTTCAATCTCTCGCCAGATTAAATCATGATCACCATGTGCTGCGCCCGTGTGTACAAACCGACTCCGCACACAATTCCTCAATCCTTCCAGACGCGCTATTTGGGTTATAAGTGACTGTTGATGTCCGATTAATAATCGCGGGCGCTTAATCCGGCTTTGCGTTTCCAGCCCTTCGATGAACTCGACGCATCGTTGCTCCCACGCAGCAAAATTTTTGAGCGAGCGTTAAAGTACGACTTGCTCATGCAAGATTTGCTCCATGTTGATGAGTACGAACAAACTTTCACGATGTTAACAGACTGACTGCTTCATGCAAAGTGTGGTCAGATTTGAGCGGAGCGAATTATTAAAACGGCCTTCGGGGGAAAAATCGGCTCTCTCTCTCGGGAAAATAGAGTTTTCCGTTAACGCGTAGATTGCTCGAGGAACATGAGACAAAAAACAAGAAGTTGAGATGCATCGGATCAAAAGATTTTATGAGTCCTGTAACTCAAGTGGTCCATCGGCGGTCACCGCCTTTGATCCCTAAAGCTTATCGTTTTTCCAAGAAATTCTGACTTGTCGAGACCTGTCTAAAGTGTTGGCGACATTCGTGATGGGTGGACTCGCATGCAAACATCTTGACTTTATCTTTCAGAATCGTGACCTCGACTTTTCAAGAGTGCAGCTGCGCTCAAGTGGTCCATCCGCGGTCCCTTTGCCTTTGAACCCTAAAGATTATAGTTTTTTCCGAGGAACCTGTCAGGACCTGTCTCGAGTGTCGGCGAACTTTGAGACGGGGTGAATGCAATTGACATTGTCGTTCGGAATGGAACCAGCTGTATCGCCGAAGTCTTGCCATTGTCTTGTATGTAAACAACAGCATCAAATCTACAATTTACACGAAACATTGTACAATGTTTCGCCCAAACAAACCCAAGATAACGATAGTAAGAATGGTGAGACCAGTATTAATGAATCAAGCGAATGTAAATGATGTATCCTTTGAAGAGCAAACTGATATGCTTCTAATTTACGGAGAATGTCAGAAAAATGCAGTGAATGTTCTGCATCCTACACGCATGCATCTGAATGTTCGCATCCTACACGCCGTACATTTCAAATTTTGTACACTAAACTGAGGACAACCGAATCCTTAACCCGTCGGGAAAGTAACCGACAAAAGCGAGTTACTAACGAAGAAACGGAAATTGGTGTGCTAGCCGCCGTTCATTGAGACCCTTGTACGAGTTCTCGTCAAATTGCGAGGGAATCTGGCGTAAGCCAAAGAAGTATTCTACATCGTAATAAATATCATCCTTACCACATCAGTCTCCACCAGGAATTAACTGGTACGGATTTCATGAATCGCACTGAATTCTGCCGATGGGCTCAACGCCAGATTCAAAGAGATGACTCATTTATTAATCGGATTTTATTTATTAATGAGGCAACATTTACGACTCATGGAAATATTAACTTGCATAACATGCATTTGTGGCCAACTGAAAATCCACATTGGCTGCGGCAAGTCGCACACCAAAGACCGTGGTCGGTTAATGTATGGTGTGGGATTATTGGGGATATAATCATAGGCCCTTATTTCATCGAAGGAAATCTTAATGATAGGTAGTACATTACCTATACCTTTAGAAATAAGAAACAGAATGTGGTATCAACACGATGGGTGCCCGGCGAAATTTTCGCTGATTGCTACAAATGAATTGCAAAAGCGATTTCGAAATCGTTGGATTGGACGCGGAGGAACTGTATCGTAGCCGGCTCGCTCGCCAAACTTGACGCCTCTGGACTTTTTATTGTGGTGATACTTGAAAGATCTTGTTTATAAACAACATCAAACTACGCCGAATGATATGCGTGAGAGAATTCTTCGAGCCTGTGATTCGATAAGTGTCGCAGTGATAAAAAATTCTACACAATCCGTGATGAGGAGATTGCGATACTGTATTGATTCCAATGGCAATCACTTTGAACATCTACGGTGAATAAAGGTAATTTCACATAAAAATAAAGTTCATGTCACTTTTTGATCTTAAATGACCTTGAACGACTTTGACCCCTAAATGTTTTTATGCAGTTTTCGATGCTCTACAAGACCGTTGAAAAAAAAATGTACCGTCCCATTTAAAAAAGTGGAGGTGACATTTTCTGTGCGACAGCGCCTCCACTAAGATAAAAAAAATGGTTGCATTTGATGACCCCTTTCGTACGGTACAACTTTTGTTTCAAACATTTTTTTGTGACGTCGATAATTACAGAGATATTCAAGGTGGCAACAGTTAGTGCCTCACCCTGTATACATATATGTTGTTATCGCTCATTATAAGGCAATATACGGTGAGGAGCAAAAGTGAATACACATATGGTATTTCAACAAAAATTAATTTTGATTTGATATGTCAATTGGAATTTAAGGGGAGGTACCTGAGTAAACGGTGAGAAAAACAGGTAAACTTCAGGAATTTTTATCTCAAAAACTAATGTTTCGATTGAATCTGGGTTTTTTTATTGGAAAATATGTACATTGAGGAGTGTTTGAGAATTTTTTTAAATAAATTCGTTGACTGGGAGCGCGCACAGTGGTTCAGAACGGCCTAATCCCTGGCCAAAAGTGGAAAAGTGAGAAAAATAATAAAAAAATTTCCACTATCAGGTTTTTGGGGTCGCTGATTACGAATTTGATATCAAAATTATGAAATTCAAAATGGCGGACGAAAAATGGCGGACATTTTGAAAAAATAATCACTTTATCGGTCCGAAAATTTGCACCATCGGGTGTTCGGGGTTGCTGATTACGAATTTGATATCAAAATTGGGAAATTCAAAATGGCGGACTAAAAATAGCGGACATTTTGAAAAAATTATCACTTTATCGGTCCGAAAATTTGCACCATTGGGTCTTCGGGGTCGCTGATTACGAATTTGATATTAGATTAATGATGCATGCTGCTGAACATCAGATCTCCAAGTCACTACGAGTTATTCAGGAAAAATCAGATACTCTCGCTTCCATGTACAAGGACTGTCCGAAACGATTTCTTGCTCATCGATTCAAAATGCGGCTTCGACGAAAAAAATTTTGAGTTGCTGAAAAGGAAATTCCAATCGAAGGAGCCGATGCAGCGCCACGGAATGTTGGTTTGTGATGAAATTAATTTGCGAAAGTCGCTCACAGTTTTTGCAAAAAATCTGACGTATTCCGGCTTGACGGATTTTGGGACCGATGGGCCCGGTGCTACGGACACAGATGAGCTCGCAACACATGGACTTGTATTTATGTTCCAACCGATTGCTGACAAATTCACTCAGCCAATTGCAGTCTTTGCTTCAAAAAATCCCCTTAAGGGAAAAGAACTAGCAAAACTAATAGTGAAAGCGATCATTCTGTTGGAACATTGCGGTGCTACCATTCGTGGAATAATAGGAGAAGGTGTACCGACTGACACCAAAATGGGCACAGTACTTGGCAACGACAGAACGATCGATAATGTAAAATGGTGGCTCACACATCCACTGGATGACGAAAGACGAGTATTCATTTTTTCCGACGTACCACATCTAATAAGAAATGTTCGCAATCGTCTTCATAACAAGGAGAGACTACGGGTAAGATATATGTTGCGATAAGTATTCACCAATAATTACCATTGCACGAAATCATCATTTCATATCAACAAATGTATCATTTTGATTACAGATCAACGAAGATGAAGGTTTCGTCGAATGACGCTATTTTCAAATCCCGCTCGATACGGACACAAGACACGCCGGGAATTTGAGGGTGTGTTCAAAATTATCAAAGCGGCATGTCGATCCAGATAACACGAGTAAAATGCGGGTCCGACTAGGAACTCCAGTAAATATAAAAACTATGTTTCTTTTGTGTCTGTCTAGATATTCAGCAATTCAATTGCCGACGGATTAAAATTCTATCTCGACCAAAAATGTGACGGTTTCAGTGGTTGCGAAAAAACTATCGTTTTTTGCAAGCGTTTTAACGATGTCTTCGACGCGCTCAATCGTAGAATGCCTAATCAAGGACCAACGCCCAATTCCAAAAATTTCAAGGTAAAGAGATTCTTCATTTTAGCTAACCTAAAAAAAAGAGAAAACATACTGCCCCAGTATACGTTGTCCCAACGTCCCTGGGAACCTAAACTCAGACTACCCTGAAAAGAACGAAGCTCTAGTACACATCCTCACGTCGCCTCTGATAATATAAACGCCAAAACAAAAAAAAAATCCATATTTACTTTACTTAAATTCTCATAATTTCTCATAAATTTACTTACATTCTAATAAATTCTCATAAATTTACTTAGATTCTCATAAATTCTCTCGTAAATTTTTCATAAACGTCCTATAAAAATTAAATTAAAGTGATTACGTCCTGCTGTAATTTATATTTGCACTCCACAGGTTATACAAACATTTCTGGAATGGTTGGATGATTGGGAACGAGCAATAGTAAAAGGAGATATTACCAGCGACGTGTTCCTCACGCCAGACACTGCAAAGCGGCTATGGCTGTCTCTCCATTCCACGACGGGCCTTTGTCGGTACCTCATTGAAAAATATAATTTTCAATACATCTTATCCAGAAAGATCAATCAGGATAACCTAAAGGTAATTTTGAATGGTTGTAATAAAATACTTTACGCAATGCGATTTTTCATCTCATTTCTCCTAATTGTTTCCCATACAATTTATTTGTACAGAAATTTTTCGGTACGATACGACAAGCGGCTGTTAGCAACGACCATCCCAGTAATTCAACGTTTCTACAGCTATGCGAATTGTTATCTGCTTATAGCATTATTATAAAGCCGCCAATTTATGACAATTGTATAGTGTGTGATAAGAACCCACCTGAAGTCCTAATTTCGGTCAACGACCTGATAAAAATTTACGGTCGCGCCGAAACTAGAACTTCGGAAATATCAAAAAAATTGCAATTGAAACTCGACGAATTAACCGAGTATGAAGATTGGGAGATTAATGATACTCACGAACACGATTATTCCCGTCCTCGAGGCCTTGATTGCATAATTTATTATGTCAGAGGTGTGGCGACTCCATTTCATACTACTTCATATGCTTGACCATCTATTCGTTAATGACGTCAGTAACAAGGCGTACTTATTTACTGCAATATATGAAAGCGTAATTCCAGTACTGTTACTGCAGATGTTAACGATTACGGGTTTAATTCATAAATTATCATCTTCAAAGGGGAGTTCCTGCTTGGGCCATGTCTGTGTTATTTGCATGGCTTTCTGTAACAGTTTTTCACAACAATTACAGTTTACTTGTGCAAGTAAGTCCTGCGGTGTTATTATCGGTGTGAGGAGTGTCGAAACGCTATTCAGAGAAGAAGCGGGTACTCCTGTTCAGTGCAGCCAGATCGCGCGCAAAAGTTATCCCCTCTCTAGTCTCTTGCGCGCCCGTCATACAATCATAGTAGCGCGTGTCCGTGAGCGAGCGATGCTCGGACATCTTCGGAAAGAGCCGAGCGCCGTCGAAGTTTCCCGACCGCACCTTCGGCAGCTACACCAATGCATGGACGCTGAGCACGTTCATATGCGGCCAAGCCAAAACGAAGGCTTTTAGATTATTTCAATGCTTATTTAGCTCTTGATTCTCTGCGTTATTAGTTTGTACGTTAATTTAAATGTAATAATAAATCTAAATTACAACTTATTTATCTTCTAAAAATTGTTTGCGCTTTACTGACACCCGTCCCTTTGCCAAATAAATTGTAATTCATAAAAGCGGAAATATATTTATATTCGCATTATTATATTCATTCTCATATACTATCATCAAGCGATAAAGCATTGACCCCAAAAACAAGCCAATCATCCATCCGGCCGCGAATATTCAGTACCAGAAAGTGCACATATTCTACAAGCGATGAGATGGTCCCGTTGGTAGCGTTCCTGATTTCGGTCCGCAGGGGCGCGGAATCGTTCCCCGCGCTCAGTATTTTTTTGTTAAATTTATTATTACTATTAATTCTTATTTGATTAGTTATTTTTATTAGTTATCATTATTATTTTAATTAGTTATCTTTAACCCCTTTGCAGTCAGGCGAAAATTAGATTTTCGTGCCACTTTTGTGTTGGAAAAAATTTTTCCCAGATTTACCCTAAAATTTCAGTGTGAAGGTTTTTAGGGTCGCTGAATCTGAATCTGAAATCCAAAATTAAAAATGGCGGATCCTGATTTCCAAAATTAAAAATGGCGGATCCAATATGGCGGACGCAATGTAAAAAAATGGTTTGATTCCGACGAAAGTGAGTACCATACGGTTATCGAGATCGCTGGTACCGAATCTGAAATCGGATTTTCAAAATAAAAAATGGCGGATCCAATATGGCGGACGCAAATTTGAAAAATGGAGTGATTCCGACGAAAGTGAGTACCTCAGGGTTTTCGAGGTCGCTGGATCCAAATCTGAAATCGAATTTCCAAAATTCAAAATGATGGCTCCAATATGACAGGAAAGGTTTTCAGTTTTAGTATGATTGCGTTGATTTGAATTCGAGCGACTAAATGCGAGAAATCATTCAACATAATATTAATAATAATATAAACAATGTGAATGTCTAGCGAGAATTTTGACATGGACTGAAGACTAAGCTCACCAGGAAACAGATCATGAAGCCAAATGTTGTTATTTCTTATATTAACAATATGGGAGATGTAGACAAAACAGATCAGTCCATTTCTTCTTACGAAACAATTCACACGACCGTCAAGTGGCATCACAAATTATACTTTCATTTATTCGATACTGCAATTTATAATGCTTCCGTCGTCTATAATCATCTCTAAACTGACTCGAAAAAAATTACTTCTTTACAGTTTCGTTGTGCACTGGCAACAGAGCTGTTAGAAGATCATTATGATCAACACACATCATCTAAAGAGTATGATTGTAAACCCAAAAATCCTCTGCGCTCGTCACGAAGTCACTATCCATTCTATATTTCAGACGATAAGTAGATAGAAAGGGACGAACTGAATGTTATTCCAAAAAACAAAGGAAGGCAACATTCTTTATGTGCAAAGATTGTGGTAACGTTCCACTGTGTGTGGTAACTTGCTTCCAAAAGTACCACGAATAACGGTATGATCAGGTGAAATATCGAAATTCTTTTTCATTTGTTGTCCAAACATTAAATAAAAGATATAAATTAATGAAAAAAAATCCACAAAGAATGAAAAAAAACAATAGATACAGACAACAAAAAAAGAATAAAAATAAAATCGAAAAAAATTAAAACTGCAAAAGAAATACAAATCTTTTAAGTTGCAAAAATATAAAAAAAAATTCAATACGAGTAATGCGAAAAAAAGAAAATATGAATAGTAACAAGAAATTTGAAAAAAAATACAAAAAGCACATAAAAAATTAAAATACAAAAAGCATAAAAAGTACAAAAAAACACACAATCGGAGTCAATGACCGCTACGTGCTCGATTCGTGACTCTGAGTTCGGCAGAAAGCGGGATATAACACCAAAAAAGTATTTTTTTACATTTGTTACTATGGATAGATTGTCATACATGATTTGCTAAATTTTCATTCATCATATTGTATCCGAGCGTCAGATACTTGAAGTTAGGACACAAATTCGAAATTCCCGACCATAAACATCCTAAAGATACAAATTTTTTGTCGAAATCAAACTAATTGTCGTATTAGCGTCTGCCATATTGGATCCGCCATTTTGAATTTTGGAAGTCCGATTTTAAATTCGCTTTCAGCGACCTCAAAAACCATATGGTACCTACTTTTGTCGGAATCGAACCATTTTTCGAATTTGCGTCCGCCATATTGGATCCGCCATTTTTAATTTTGGAAATCCAATTTGAAAATTCGGTTTCAGCGAAGTCAAAAACCATACGGTACCTACTTTCGTCGGAATCAAACCATTCTTTGAATTTGCGTCCGCCATATTGGATCCGCCATTTTGAATTTTGGAAATCTGATTTCAAATTCCGATTCAGCGACCTCAAACCTATGATTTACCAAATTATAGTCAAATCGCTGTAGTAGAAATTTGTTTTTTTTTTCAAATGCCCACATGTGTGTCATGACAAAAATGGCACGACTTTTTTGCCCATATGTGTGTCACTGACAGTCAAAGGGTTAAGTGTCGAATAATTTATCGCGCACTGTGACCGCTTATTTTATTAGTTTGTACGTTAATTTAAATATAATAATAAATTTAAATTACAACTTATTTCTTTTCTAAAAAATTGTTAACGCTTTAGTCACACCTGTCCCTATGCCAAATAAATTGTAATTCGTAAAAGTAAGCGGGAATATATTTATTTTCGTATTATTATATTAATTTTCATACTTTCATCAAGCGATAAAGCATTATCCTCAAGAACAAGCCAATCATCCATCCGGCCGCGAATCATAAGTACCAGAAAGTGCACATATTCTACAAGCGATGAGATGGTTCCGTTGGTAGCGTTCCTGGCTTCGGACCACAGTGGCGCGGGATCGTTCCCCGCGCTCAGTGCTTTTTTTAAAATTATTGTTACTATTAATTCTTATTTGATTAGTTGTTTTTATTAGTTATCATTGTTATTTCAATTAGTTATCTTTTAGGGTCGAAAAAGTTATCGCGCACTGTGACCGCTTATTTTATTAGTTTGTACGATAATTTGAATATAATAATAAATCTAAATTACAACTTATTAATCTTCTAAAAAATTGTTTGCGCTTTACTAACACTCGTCCCTATGCCAAATAAATTGTAATTCATAAAAGTAAGCGGAAATATATTTATATTCGTATTATTATATTCATTCTCATATACTTTCATCAAGCGATAAAGCATTATCCAAAAAAACAAGCCAATCATGCAACCGGTTGCGAATCGTAACTTGCAAGCTTACGCTACTATGATTGCGTGACGGGCGCGCAAGAGACTAGAGAGGGGGTAACTTTTGCGCGCGATCTGGCTGCACAGCTCCTGTTTAGCATCGAAGCTGGTTGAAGAGAAGTCGGTTGATTCATGCTAATACGCATTTTTTCAAATGTACAACGCAAGTTGAGTTATGTTTTGCCAAGCTCGCTCACGAGAAAAATGTGTTTCATCGAATGGTGGATGAAGTATTGTCCACTTTTAATTTCACTTTTCCATGTGTGCAACATGCCTCCAAAATCCTATCCTTCCCGATGTTTAATTATATTCGTTTGAGAATGCGCCAGTTCGCATATCAACAAAATAGAAAACGGCAAAAACAATTTGTTGTAAAAAACAAACTTTCCAAACTAACGAATCAATAAAAACGGTGCCATTTAAACATACACAATGCATTCATTTCTTTTTTTGAATCCTCTTCCATTACATTCATTTTCAGGTTCTTATAACCGTTGTAAAAAAAGCAACAATACAAAACAAAGCTGTGGAGTGTAATCTACTAATAAACATTTATTATAAGGAAAAATGTTGACCGCTAAAATTTTATCATACTCCATCTACTCCAATGGCGAAAGACCAAATCAAAATATTACAGAAGACGAGCATATGAGAAATACAGTCTACGAAAATAATAATTGTCATTCTGCCCGGGGGGTTAAGAGTAAAATAGCTTAATTATTTTCCATTTATATAGCTATTATAAATATTGGGTCTGTTCGTTTTGGCTACACTTTCCTACACTTCTCACGCCCTCTGAGGACTTTCTATTACTGTATCTATTGAAAGTGTAGAAAGTGTAGCTAAAATGAACAGACTCTGCGAAGGCGCAGACTTTTCGAAATAAACATTTTAAAAAATCTGCGCCTTCGCACAGCTGTTTGGATCTGCGTTTGATTGGCTCGCAGCGCTCGGGGTAGCAGAAACGAGAACTGCCATTTTGCCTCATTATCTGAGTCACCCCCCACCATAGGAGTTCCCAGACCTGTATGTCAGACCGTGCGAGCGACATCGCGAGAAGCAGGAAGACTTGAGGTAAGGAGTACAAACGCCGTGTCATCAAAACGTCCGTGAAAGCGGGGACGAGAAGGGTGGCGCTGCTCTCCTACCGCACCGAAGTAAAGTCTGCAACAAACCAGTGCCGTACGATATGCAGAAAGCACCCTTTTCTCCTTCGTATGTAGTGATGATTTGATCAAATGAATCTAAAGGCAGTGCCGTACGATATGCAAAAAGCATCCTTCGCTACGTCATATAGAGCGATAATTTCATAAAATTAATTGCACAACCAGTTGGTGAAGGTAATTTCTATATAGATAAATAGAATTCTTCTACATAGATTGTTTTGGAAAATACCGAAATACGGAAATTAAGTCAATGTTTCTTTTGTCTTTGCGGAAGCAGTAAGCAAAATTTATTTAGAGACACAAGGAAACTCATAAGAAATTTGCATCCAGACAAAAATTTTATAAATTATGACACATCATATTTACACATTCTGGTAGGCTGTACAGATGAAAAATAATAACGGAATATAAAAATTGTCAATGTTTTTTTTTCGTTGCGGAAACCGTAACAAACAAAATTTATTTATCGACACAAGAAAATTCATAAAAATTTTTAATGCAGGAAAAGGTTTTACAAATTATCACACTTTATATTTACACAAGATTATGATACGCTGTACAGATAAAGAATGATAACGAAATACAGAAATTAAGTCAATGTTTTTTTTCGTTGCGGAAGCAGTAAAAAATGTATTTATAGACGCAAAAAATTCATAACTTTGAATTAACATAAAGGATTTACAAATGATCACACATCATATTTACACATTATGATACGCTGTACAGATAAAGAATAATAACGGAATACAGAAATTAAGTCAATGTTTTTTTCGTTGTCGAAGCCGTAATAAACAAAATTTATTTATAGACACAAGATAATTCATGAGAATTTTTAATGCAGACAAAAGTTTTACACATCGTTTTGCACACTTGATATTTCACCTTATGACATGTTGTACAGATAAAGAATAATAACGAAATACATAAATTAAGTAAATATAATTTTTTTCGTTGCGGAAGCCGCAACAAAGATTACGCACAGACACAAGAAAATTTATAAGAGTTTTGCATCCAGACAAAACTTTCACAAATTATCTCACATTATATTTACACATTGTGATACGCTGTACAGATCAATCAATCTTACAGTTTTGATTTTTTCCTATTGTCTTTCGTTTTCATTTTCCTAGCGTGATTATTTTCGTTGACCGATCGTGCTAGAAAATGTCCTCTCATGACAAAATAATAGTTTATCACTCTCTTCGTGAGCTCTTCGTTGTGTGCTTGGCATCCCACGTATTGCAAATTTTTTAACTCCGAAACTTCGTCGAAAACTTGATGGAGATCGTTGATTTTAACGGTCATCTTACCGACTACGTCCAATACGACAGCTTCTAAAGTAGACTTCAGCAAAAACAATTCATCACTCGGGTATGTGAGTCCGCCGAATTGAATCATCGCGTCGATCACAATGTCCCGTTCTTGAGGAATCGTATTCTTCAAGGTGCCAATGCACTCGAAGCATTTTGTCAGACGGCACATTTTTCGCGCAACGTATCCCGCGACGTAGGATTGTACCGGCAGACGCGTACTTGTCACATCATAATCATGACAGGAAAGATGATCCGACTGGCTCCAAACTGACACGGTGTCTATGTCACGATTATGAGATTTCGAGACTGACGGTTCTTCTGAAGCAAGGACATGCTGCGATTCGACGATACTGTCGATTTTATCGAACCACATTTGTTTCGGTGAATTAGCAGCAGCCATTGATTCTTCAGTTTCCATTAACGTTTCCAACAGCTCTGTGCCCGAAACGTTGGATCCCTTTGGCGGCTTTACCAGAGAGTAGGAACAGAGCAGGCGGAAAACTTGGATGAACAACGCTGGGTCAGGGTGATCGTTCGACCCACACGCATTCCTCATCATTCCGAAGAATGTCTAGAATAAGTCGATCAAAAAATACAATTGTAACGTCTAGAAGTACACTCCTGCTCAAAAGTTGGGATATACTAGTCGAGATTTTTAGCCGCACTAAAAGTTAGACAGTTCATTTTAAAAAAAGGTAGCCAAATTTTCCAACCGCCGTTTAAAAGGGGACGCATTTACCTTCATTATACTTTTACAGAACGATTTTCTTTGCACCCAGTACGCACTTTCGCACATGGGTATTTTTTTGCTCGCACAAAACTTCTCCACAGCTTGTGGCAAATGTTTCCATCACAAACTTAAAAAGAGTATTAAAACCTTCATTTTTTGTTTAAAAAGTGTCGTGCAATATTCTTTCACGCGATTATTTCTTTTTTGGCTAAAAAGATAAGTTTTAGAAAAAAAAGGTGTAATCCAAGAACTATAGGGTTCAAAGGAAATGTCACGAGGGTAAAAAGTTCACGCTGATATGGCTACAAATTTTCTGTAATGTTCAAAACCTTATTTTCTCCACTTTATGTCGAAAATCTAATAAGTGAAGTGGCTTAGCGTTTTATTTTTGTATTTTAAATTCACTAGAACTGTTTCAGAATTTTTTTATCGTGACTTTTGCAAAATCGACGAGGTGCTTTTTAACCCTTTGAGTGCACACTGGGTCGTTTTGACCGTACGTATTTAGTATTTTTCAACGTATGCCCCACTTTGAACGAATGGTTTGCCATTTAATTTTCGTTTTTGTCATAAAATAAATTTAGGGCCATGAACATGGATAATTTACTACAGAAAAAGGTCTCTACAAAAAAGAAACAAATAATTCATATTTACTGGAATACAACGATTGAAAAACGTCTAGGGTCAGATTGACCCAAGATGCACTTATGGGTTGGCGGCCCAGGTGTGCACTCGAAGGGTTAACATTTTGTCGCAAACCCCATACCAGCACCGAATTAATGTCAACTTTGTGGGCATGCTTTTTAACGCAAACAAAAAATCGTCTTAGTCAATGAAATTTCTTACCTCGTTCATACACGTTTTTCGTCTGAACAACCGCCTTTGGCTGTGAGTACCGCGTTCAAAGGTCGTGCCATCCGTTCGACTAACGAGAAATTAATTGACTCGTGAACGTAATACTCGACACCAAAGGCACGTTTTTCGACGGAAAACGCGTATACATAAGGTAAGAAACTTCATTTCAGATCCGGAGTATATTTTTGTGCCTTAAAAAGCAAGTCCAAACAAGCTAAGCTAAATTTAAAAAAATTGTAATGAGATAAAAATTAAAAAGGGAAAGCGTTTCCTTACTTGATATTTTGTCCCGTAATTCTCGAGTCAAGCCACTTAACTCATCAGATTTTCGACCAACAATGAAAACAAATAATTTCGAAGAAACATTCACAAAAAATGGTAGCCATACTAATGTGAACCCATGCAAATTTTTAGCCTCTTGATATTTCCTTTGAAACGTTATATAATTCTCGGATTACGGAACGACAATTTTTCTAAAAACTTGTCTCACTTTGCCGAAATCGAAATAAACGCGCGAAAAAACGATAAAAAGGTGTTTCGGAAATTTGGCTACCTTTTTTTGACTGAACTATCTAACTTTTAGTGCGGCTACAAATATCGACCAGTGTATTCAAACTTTTGAGCGAGAGTTTGTTTGGGTTTATCAAAGGAACGGTACTAAAATAATCTTACTTCAAGTGTATCCTGCTTGAGTCGAGCCGTCATGAGGTACTCAAAGTTTTTTTCTTCGTGCAGATACTGCAACAATTCCAAGGTCGAGCCAATAGTGATCTTGAACCCATTTACGGTGCTCGGCGACACCGGGAAACGTTCGTGTGGTTTTTTCCATTGCGTCTGCCACTGTCGAAGAAACTCGTCGAAGTCCTTGATTGCCTACAATGTAAACAAGATGTTGTGATTTCCATAATAATTACAGCGAATACTGAAAATTTGCCAACAAAAGATCCACAATAAAATGTACCATGCATACATTCTTTGGGGTTTTTTACTGTTTCTGCATTGTGTAACGCATGAAGCTGGGGTTTTATTAGCGTTAAATGGACGTCGTTGTTAAAACGAGCGTTGAGCCAATCTCAATGCCAGGAAAGCATTTTCACTTAAAGTTTAATCGTTGGTGCATGGCACTACTCACAGGGAAACATTGCGAGGTCGATCTTTCCGATTAAGTTTGGCATAAGTGTAGGAAGGGTAAAAATAGGCGACACGGATTTTTTTCTATCTGCGGAACCCGATTTTTAAGGGATGAAACGCACCCCGGAAAACAGGGTGTTTTGTCGTTTTTTTGTCGATAATATCATCGTTCTCGTCTTCAATGCATAGTACATGAAGAAATAAACATTGTTGCAATTTGAAATTTTTTCATATCTCCTACCGTTAAGGGACAACACCACTGTGACCCCCTATTTTTTGCCATTTTTCAAGAATTTTTTTTGTGGGAAAAAAACAGATGTTCGAAATTTTTTTTTGCTTTGTTCGTTGTTTATTGAAGATACATAAAAAAAAATTTCAAATTTTTCACGCCCTATGGTGACACTGGGGAAGCTCCCGCGTCCGGTACTGTTGCCTCTGCAGTGGTTCGCGGCACGCAGCAGAACTCTCTTCAAAGTCGATCTGAAAAAACATACCGAGTGTTTTCGTTAATAATATGATATTTTGAAGAGAAGTACATAGGGATTTGAAAAAATATTGATTTTTAAAAAATAGGCACGCTTTTGAAATTAAAGGACGATTTTCGAGCAAATTTTTTCGTCGAAAATAGGCTATGACTTTTTTTATTATTGAGATATCGAAAAAATGCTATGTACTTCTTTAGATAATCTAGTTTTATTGATGCAGTCCAAATTTGAAGTCGATCGGATAAAAATTCTCGAGTTCTGCTGCGTGCCGCACTCAAAAAAGTGGTTTTGAGAAAAACGCGTTCAAAGTTTTAGGTTTGATAATTTATGCGATAAATTGGGAAAAAAATGTTTTACCTTTAATCAGCGATGCCGGCACCATATAGCTGGCCTTCAAGAAGCAAATCATTGTCCCTAGCATCTTTTCTCGAACTTGTAGAGGCCCTTCTTGCCTCTTTTGCAGCGTCTGTGAGCGAGCGCTCCGCCAGCTCGAACCGCGCTGCGTCGGTTTCAACGCAAAAATTGAAACAATTTGGGCCGATAGTTATCCCTAACGTCTCCAAAACTTTCATGAGGCTTCTCAGGCCATCATTGAATAATAATACCGCGATATCAGCTGCAATATCGACGATTTTTCTGCTCCCGGACTGACACTTGGGGGCTATTGCCTAAACTGATTTGTTGTAGTTTTCGTTGCTGTTTTGCGTGAAGCCGCCCAAACAACGCTGCAGCAAATCGTCTCTGCTCAAATTTTCGAAGACTGGCGTTATTGCCTCCAATACTTCCTCAGGAAGAGGTGGCTTATGGCGATATTCAGAAATATTACCGCTTGCGACCGCTCGCTGCCACGACTCGACTCCTCGTCACATAGCTCCGTTTTGTTCCCTTTTTCCCTGCGTACACTTTCGGATTATCCATTTCGATGTGCAAAGAATAATTCTGAGCGTTCGATATTTATAAACGAAACGATTCGGAGCGTTTAGACACGAGTAGCGTCGCTTCTATTCGCAAACTAACGCTATGACGCTATCCCTATACCTGCCTTGAAAATTTTTCAATTATCGCCACCTATGGCTTTTTTTCGAAACTATATTTATAACAATAGCCGGTTTTTGTGAAGGGAGACAAAAGAATACCTGGGAAAGACCCGCAGGACCTGGGAAAGGCCCGGCATACCTGCCGACCCTGAGGCGCGCAACTGCGCGGGACCCCGAGCGTCACGGAGCGCTGCACCGCTCCACAAAATATTCAATATCTCCGAAAATAATTATTTTTTCGACCTGGGTCCAACGGCATCTTAATCTTAAATGTATTTTAGATTTTTCTAGATGGTTTGTAAAAAATCGATTTTTCGAAGCCGTCACAGTGGTGTTGTCCCTTAAAACGTTATCGAAGAAAAACGAAGAAAAACCCAATTTTCGAGGGTATGTTTTAACTCTAAAAAATCGGGTTCCGCAGATATAAAAAAATACGTGTCGCCTATTTTTACCCATTCTACAAGCATGCCAAATTTAATCGAAGTCGGAGAGATCGACAGCGCAACATATCCCTGTTAGATGCTGAAAATATCATACAACGTGCCAACACAGTGCAATGCGAATGTATATATATGCATCATTCAGCCCAGCACACTGAAATTAAAATTCTTGAGATAATACAAATTATTTCTACATAAAAGATTCCTGAAATAATTCAAGACATAACGTGCCAATACAGTGACGCGTGACTTCATTGCGTTGATTTCATCAAGTCACAATCGGCAGAATATGCAGTCCAAGCGGTTACGTACAATGCCAGGTACCATGTTTTCAACTCACTTTAACTCTACATCGGGCGTATTAATGAGATACTTTTATTGTACCGCTGGAGTGTGGTAACCGTATAGTTTAGGTCACCTGCATAGGTCGATTCCAAAATAGTTCACCTGTGAGCATACCAACGCGAGATGCAAATGTGTTCCATTGCATACAATTCGCGCAACGGCAACGATTAGATTAATTGTGTCACCGTTGATCGTTGTCCATTTTGATGAATACACTTATAAACTCGTATTACCCGGGAAAAAAAGATCATATCTGAACATATCTGAATCATATCTGTAGAATCAGATATGATCAGACAAGAGATTTGGTCATATCTGTTCATATAGTGTCATGACAGATCATGTATGCTTATATCTGAGCATATCTGTAGAATCAGATATGATCAGACAAGAGAATTGGCTATATCTGTTCATATAGTGTCATGACAGATCATGTATGCTTATATCTGAGCATGTATGATCATCCCGAGAAAAAATTATCAGACCAAATCACATCTGATTATATCTGGATTATATATGATCCAGATATGATTGATCATATCTGGATCTTGTCTAATCATGCATAAGAAAAATGGCCATATCAGAGCATACATGATTAGATTTGACGATATCAGAGCATGTATGATTAGATTTGACGATATCAGACCACCCGGGAAAAAAAGTTCATGCCTGAGTGGATATGTTCATATATGTTTCAGATATTGTCATATATGTTTCAGATATCGTCATATATGATTCAGATATTATCATATATGTATCAGATATATTTATATCTGACATTTTACAGTATCATATATGATTAGGTCTGATCATATTCCACATCACATATGCTTAAAGAAGATCATCCCGGGAAAAAAAGTTCATGCCTGAGTGGATATGCTCATATATGTTTCAGATATTGTCATATATGTTTCAGATATCGTCATATATGATTCAGATATTGTCATATATGTATCAGATATATTTATATCTGACATTTTACAGTATCATATATGATTAGGTCTGATCATATTCCACATCACATAAGGTAAATGTCCCAATTATTGAACAGCTAAGGATCTGGGGGATTGAATTCGGTGAGAAAAAAATATAAAATCAAGAAAAAACCATCGCTTTCAGGTTCAAATGATACTTTGATATTTTTACTTTCGAAAAATCACCCTTTAAAGTATTTTTAAATGATTTCAAATGAAAAAAAAGAATAACAATATGAAGCATGCAAATGTCCCAATTATTGAACACTGGAAGTGCCTGTGTCCCTAATATTGAACAGGCATGTCCCAGTTATTGAAGACTCTCGAGAATTCTCTTTTCGTTCTGAAAATATTATTTCGGGTACAATATTAAGAGATAAAAGCAAAATGAAACACTTAAATAATCTTTTGTTGATCATGTAAAAATACAAAAATATATATATATATATAGACTCTTTTGACAGGTTTTTGGTTCATTCGCATTTGGTTTATTTTTGCTTTTCGACTCGAACTTCATTTTATTTTTATTTTCAGCTTGCTCGTTTTTATGTTCTGTGTTTGTTTGATTTTGTCACAGTTTGGCTCCCTGAAATATCGGAGAGCAAAAAGTAATGAACAGTACATTCGTATTTTAAAGTTACATTTAGGTTATATTCTCTTTTTACTTTCCTTTTTATGTTTATTGCACGAAAATACAAAAAAAAAAATATATTTGACGATCTTAGAGTTATTATTAAAAGAATAAAGGTAAGTTTATTCAGGAACTTACAGTTTTTGTTTCAATAAATCCGATTCACACGATCTGTCACACGTTAACAGTCTCGATGTTTTGATGGGTTTAATGACGCCATCTTGGAGAATTTGAGTGTTCAATAATTGGGACACACTGCATTTTCTATGTCCCAATGATCGAACACCGTATTTTTTAACAAATAATTAAATAAAAAAAATTCATAAAAATTGTTATTTGTAAGAAATTTTCTGAGGAACCTGAAACGCCTTTACTTTTTGAGATGCGATAGTTTTTGAATTTTGTATGCCCTTACGCATGAAGCGGCGCGTCTTAGCAAAAACGATAAGCAGTTACCACGATACGTCAAATCGGGTCACCGTTGCTGATTAAATAATCTTTGCTCTATCAATTAAAGCTTTTTTTGCACAAGTAAGGTAACATTTCGATAGCTAAAAGTTCCATATATGTAATGAAATTTTTATAAATACGTAAATGCATGCAGGTGAATGAGAAATAATAAAAATACAAGATAGTGTTCAATAATTGGGACCTGTTCAATAATTGGGACAGTTACCTTATGCTTAAAGAAGATCATATCTGATCACATATCCCGGGGAAAATGGTCATATCTGAGCAGATATGCTCATGTAGGTGTTTATCTGCAACATAAATGAATCTGATCTGATCATGCATGGTTAAAGATGAACATACATGTATTTTTATGCGCTCAGGGGTAGCTCTATATCTGGTCAGATATGATCGCGCATAAGTAAATATTTGCAGATATGAATTTGTAGCTGAACATGTCTGCCCATATGTGGTCATGTCTAACCTGATATAGTACAATTCACGACTACATTCGAGCTCATGAGCTCGAATGTAAATCGCGCATAAGTAAATATGTGCAGATATGAATTTGTAGCTGAACATGGCTGCCCATATGTGGTCATGTCTAACCAGATATAGTACAATTCACGACTACATTCGAGCTCATGATCATGAGCTCGAATGTAGTCGTGAATTGTACTATATCTGGTTAGACATGACCACATATGGGCAGCCATGTTCAGCTATGTTCAGCTCATGATCATGAGCTCGAATGTAGTCGTGAATTGTACTATATCTGGTTAGACATGACCACATATGGGCAGCCATGTTCAGCTATGTTCAGCTCATGATCATGAGCTCGAATGTAGTCGTGAATTGTACTATATCTGGTTAGACATGACCACATATGGGCAGCCATGTTCAGCTACAAATTCATATCTGCACATATTTACTTATGCGCGATCATATCTGACCAGATATAGAGCTACCCCTGAGCGCATAAAAATACATGTATGTTCATCGTTGACCATGCATGATCAGATCAGATTCATTTATGTTGCAGATAAACACCTACATGAGCATATCTGCTCAGATATGACCATTTTCCCCGGGATATGTGATCAGATATGATCTTCTTTAAGCATATGTGATGTGGAATATGATCATACCTAATCATATATGATACTGTAAAATGTCAGATATAAATATATCTGATACATATATGACAATATCTGAAACATACATGAGCATATCCACTCAGGCATGAACTTTTTTTCCCGGGTGGTCTGATATCGTCAAATCTAATCATACATGCTCTGATATCGTCAAATCTAATAATGTATGCTCTGATACGGCCATTTTTCTTATGCATGATTAGACAAGATCCAGATATGATCAATCATATCTGGATCATATATAATCCAGATATAATCAGATGTGATTTGGTCTGATAATTTTTTCTCGGGATGATCATACATGCTCAGATATAAGCATACATGATCTGTCATGACACTATATGAACAGATATGACCAAATCTCTTGTCTGATCATATCTGATTCTACAGATATGCTCAGATATAAGCATACATGATCTGTCATGACACTATATGAACAGATATGACCAAATCTCTTGTCTGATCATATCTGATTCTACAGATATGATTCAGATATGTTCAGATATGATCTTTTTTTCCCGGGATATCTGATCACATATCCCGGGGAAAATGGTCATATCTGAGCAGATATGCTCATGAAGGTGTTTATCTGCAACATAAATGAATCTGATCTGATCATGCATGGTCAAAGATGAACATACATGTATTTTTATGCGCTCAGGGGTAGCTCTATATCTGGTCAGATATGATCGCGCATAAGTAAATATGTGCAGATATGAATTTATAGCTGAACATGTCTGCCCATATGTGGTCATGTCTAACCAGATATAGTACAATTCACGACTACATTCGAGCTCACACATGAATAGACTTGAATATGTGCGCGCATGCATGAACATATCCAACCAGGTATGGATGAATACGTTCAAATATGAATCAATTGATGAAATATGAATCAATTGATTCATATTTGATTAGATCTGATCACACGTGGGCAAGCATGTTCAGCGATGATCATATACCAGGTGTGTAAGTATGAAACCGAAATTTGCCCATAGGTGGCGCTAGATGTCGATGCAGTTACCGACACATCACGTCAGCGGTGTCTTGTTATTGTATTGATATCCGACAAAGATTTCCAACTCACAATAACACGAGTTTCATTCAGTAGCATTAGTTTATTAGAGATAAACATGTCGAGTTTTGTGCCAACAAATTACGATTTGCCGACAGCACTACTTTTCTGTTTTCATCTGAAGAAAACCGCAGACGAATCGCATCGAATGCTTGTGGAGGCGTTTGGTGAGCATGCTCTCGGTAAAACACAGTGTTTCGAGTGGTTCAAACGGTTCAAAAGTGGCGATTTTGACGTGAGGAACGAAGAACGTGGAAGACCACCGAAAAAGTTTGAAGACGCTGACCTGCAAGCCTTGTTGGACGAAGACGACGCTCAAACACAACAACAACTGGCGGATGTACCTACGGTAATGATATGATACTTTGTATCATATCATTACAATAAACGTGTTTTTTCTGTACAAAAATTCCGGTTTCATACTTACACACCTGGTAGATCCAATTGGATGAATTCGAGTATAATTCCATATCTGGGCAGATACAATCGTACATGGGCAAATATTTTCAGACCTGATCATGCACGAGTTGGGTTCGGTTGCGTATTCATCCATACCTGGTTGGATATGTTCATGCATGCGCGCACATATTCAAGTGTATTCATGTGTGAGCTCGAATGTAGTCGTGAATTGTACTATATCTGGTTAGACATGATCACATATGGGCAGACATGTTCAGCTACAAATTCATATCTGCACATATTTACTTATGCGCGATCATATCTGACCAGATATAGAGCTACCCCTGAGCGCATAA
This sequence comes from Ophion obscuratus, assembly GCA_964007375.1. NCBI lineage: Eukaryota > Metazoa > Arthropoda > Insecta > Hymenoptera > Ichneumonidae > Ophion > Ophion obscuratus. The sequence continues at coordinate 11,604,625 of OZ023316.1, read as the reverse complement.
AAATACATGTATGTTCATCTTTGACCATGCATGATCAGATCAGATTCATTTATGTTGCAGATAAACACCTACATGAGCATATCTGCTCAGATATGACCATTTTCCCCGGAATATGTGATCAGATATGATCTTCCTTGAGCATATGTGATGTGGAATATGATCAGACCTAATCATATATGATACTGTACAATGTCAGATATAAATATATCTGATACATATATGACAATATCTGAATCATATATGACGATATCTGAAACATATATGACAATATCTGAAACATATATGAACATATCCACTCAGGCATGAACTTTTTTTCCCGGGTAGTTGATACGAATGTCATTACCTTCTTATGCTTGCAGGTATCGCTTGGTCTCAAAGCTTTACGCAGTATGCGTGACATCATGGCCGATATTAAATCGTCTACCACCTTACAAATGTTTATTGTCGGCGTTGAATCACGTAGAGCACAACATTCGCTTTGAAACACCTCCATTGCAACCCTGACAGGCAAGGAGAACAACTGACATCAATAACAGATGTTAGTCAACGTGAATTTCACGAAATGTTCGTTGAATTTCTAAGTTCATTAAGGCCTTAGGCCACAGTAACGGGTATAAAATCATGTACAAATTTAACATTTTTTTTGTATGAAAAAGTGATTCACTTATAAAACTAATTACACATCTATTAAGTATGAATATCAAACTGTTAGAAAATATATATATATATATTTTTCGTTGCACAAAATGGCCTACTAATATTTTCGTTTGTTAACCGGTGCGATGGTCTAGTGGTTAGCGTGCTCGCCAATAAACCAGCGGACCGGGAGGTTCCCGGGTTCGAATCCCGGTCCGCGTACATTTCGTCGTGAAATGTTTGTCTTCGGCATTTCGCGGCGAAATAAGACTAGTTCCACGACCGGGGGGCGAATTCGATGACCGACTGTATTGGTATAGGTTTTCCGCAGTTTCCCTATACCCATGACAGAAAATGTCATGATGAATATAATACGGAGGGGGAAGTCGGCTGCGGCCGCAAGAGGGGGGAACAGAGAGAAAGATGGAGAAAAAGGAGTAAACAGTAGAGAAAAGAACGGTCATAACGTGGGGAAGAATAGGTAACAAACGCGAAAAGCGTTGTACCTAACGAAAAAACCAATATTTTCGTTTGTTATCTTTTTTATAGGCGCTCCGCAGCATGACATTTAGCATCCACAATTTTTTACCTAGAACGAAAACCAAACAATCTCGTCAATCTACATTAGAATACCTGGAGAAGTACGTAAGGAATTTAAAAAATATTGTTTTATTCAAAAGTTGTAGGTATTTGAACTTAAGAAATGAATTTTCAGTGAAAATTTTTGTTATAACTGCTCATGAAATGGAACGTTTTCGAATAATCAGGAATTCGGTATGTACTTCTCTGCAAAATGCAATTAGGAACATAACTTTTGAATTTGGAGTAAATCGTGTGAAAATTGTTGAAGTTATTTGTTACGCCAATAGGAAAAAAGCTGCTTCGAAAAGTTTCGAGTAGTCGGCCATTTTGTACATCGAAAAAAAAATCTAACAGCTCGATATTCATACTAAATAGATGTGTAATTAATTTTATGAGTAAATCACTTTTTCGTACGCAAAAAAATGGTAATTTCGCACATGATTTTATATCCGTTACTGTGGCCTAAGGCCTTAAGTTCGTAAAACTGATGTCATGACAATGAATGTGATCATTTGTGTGCCTGAAACGCGAGCGGAATGTTCATCTTTTGATAACCTTTCGGTTGCAAATGTGCTGGCGTCAATTTATACGCCACTTTGAGGTTCGGTTTCGTATAACTCTTATACTGCAGTAACGCTTCCCAATGCTCCTTCTGCACAAGATCGCTAGGCGTCTGCAAAGTTAAAATAATGCGTTGAATCGTACACACGCTGCATTTGATCATCATTACACTGAAGTTTCCTGCAAAAATTAAGCACAGGAATCCTAGCAATGCTAGTGCGAACCGGTGATAATGAGTAGGAGTGTGACAGCCACAGGTTTATGGTTATAATAAAGAATGAACACTTCGGTAAGTCACGGATACTTTGGGCATATGATAGTCTCCAAAGCAATTGTCAGTATTGAAAGTTATCTTGGGTCGCTTAGTCTTTTCCAAAAGTGGGCTTCAATTCTTGAAACGTTTTTCATATGATCAACCCAAAACAACCACACGCGCCCACACGTACACACTTACACACCCACACAACTCAACCCAACACACACAAACACGACCTTCTCCTGCCTCCGAATCAGATTTCTTCGTGTAATGAAGCTACTCATGTACATTTATTTATGAACGTAAATTCTCTTAAAGTGAGAAGAATAGTAGTGTGGGCGTAGCGGACAAAACACCATGAAGCAACGTATTCCGGGAAAGTTTCTCACTCAAAACATTTGACAGTCCATCAGCCCATTTCGAAGACACTTGATGAGATGCGGAAAGTCGGACAACATCCATAATCTTTTCGCCCGTCGCACGGATGTTCACAGCTAAATTTTCCGTCCCGAACTCCGAAAATGGACCAAACACCGCGATTCCACTGAGCACTATCCATGGTCACGGCATCAACGTGGAAACCTGCCTTTCCCAAAAGTAGCACGCACTCGAGTAGCAGTTTATGAAGATCTTTGCTCGTTACAGAGTTCTTACTCAGAAATGCGCCCAGTACTTGGACCCATTTGCCACGGAAAGGTCGAAACATGAATACAAGAGCATGATCTGCCCGCATATCTTGCTGTGATGGTGAGGTGTGTTGGTCTAAATCGACGAAACCGTTAAATTGCATCGTCCTTCGGTCGAAAGTAATTGCTTCGCTCAAACACATTTCGTCGATAAGTAACGTACCTATGAATGAAAATAATACTATTAGCATACGCCGTTATCGTAAAAAAGTACCTGCTTAGACAAGTGTGTTGTTCAAAAGGCAACTCATACAATGTACGAGCGTACATTGTTCAAAAGGCAAGTGTATACGATCTGCAAATGTCCCAAAACAAATAGCAAGGAGTAAAGGAGTTGAATGCTGTATTTAGAAGCTTACACAACAGGAAAAATGATACAAATATAAGTAGCCACACAATGGAAAAAATCGGTTGCCTGTAAAGTCGGTTTACTGACGATAGTTGAACGTGACAACGTCATAAGAAAATACTGATGGAAAGGTTTCATTTTTCACAAGAAAATTTTAATTTTGTTTGTTTGATAGATATTTTGTATGGATATAGAGAAGGAGGTAAATGGAAATCACAATTGAATTGATCAAGTTACATTTATTTGTACGCATAAATACAATTATGTCAATTTTTATTTATTTTTTTTACAAGGTACATATTTTTTACAAGTATGAATGTGTTTGAGCAATTGTTTTACAACTTTTATTTTTTCATAAAATTCTTCGTTCAGAAAATCATTTTAAATTTACAAAATACTTGAATAAAATTTATTGTTTAAATTTCTACTCGACTGTTAAAATTTAATTTTTGATTTTATTATTTTATAATAATAAATTTTGTATTGACATTATTTCTTTCAGCAAGTGAACTGAATAAAAGTTGTTGTTCAATTAGTTACTTAATTATTTTTGCAAATTTAATTGTAATTTGTTGTAAAAAAGTAATAATTTTGAATAATTTATTATAAGAATAAACTGTGATTAAATTATTGTTCATAAATCTTAAATTTAAAATTTAAAAATTGGAAACATCATTAAAATTTTTGTAACTCTAGCTTTTAAAAAGCCCGCCGCAATGTGTTTGATATAGGAGAAAATTGTTCCCTTTGACGGCTGGCTGGTCCAACCTGTCATTTCAGACACGTTGTTATGATATGTGGAAGATTTAACATTTATGTTTTAATTTTTTGAAATCATAGCTACGCTCGATAATTATTTCGATCGAATAGTAAAGCAATTGATTTTTACTCATCGTGAAATAGTTCTGTTAACTTATTGTTATAGTTTTGTCAATTATAGCATAACCTACAATCGCTGCACTAGCGGACCGATGCTATTTATTTTAATGATGAAAGCACGAATATTCGACAATATATCACTGAACATATATTTAATATCGAAAGAATCATTACCTTTATCGCCGCAATTATCGTTACTATAAACAATTCACACCACATTCACTTTTCACTGCACTTCATACTTGACGAAAACATGTACATGTATTATTGTATAGCAGCTGTCCACGCGGACGCATCGCTCATGGCTTCTGCACACTGCGCGCGATGGGCGACAAGCGATGAGCGATATCCAATGAGAGCTCGAGTATGACGGAAATGCTCTATGAGAGTGACGTTGCCATTGGATATCGCTGATCGCTCGTCGCTCGTCGCTCGCAGTGTACAGAGGCCATCACTCAAGTAGGAGAGAGACAAATGTCGAACGCTGCCGAACGCTGCCGAACGCGGAGGCCGATTGTACCTCTTTGTCGCTCGTTCCGCGCTCTCGCTTACACTTCAAGCCTTAAATGGAACGCCTCAGAGCGAGGTAACGGCGATGAGTCATGCTTTTTCGTGCGTGCAGCCGGCTCCATCGAATTATAAGACGTTATCACGTCAAAAACATAAACAGCAAGAACACGAATACAGTCGAACCTTGATACAACGAATTTCTAGGGAAGTTCGTTATATTGAGGTTTCGTTATATCGAGATCATGTTCCTTAAAATGATCTTTAAAAAAATATATTAGCAACATAAATATAGGGATATTTTTTCAAGAAAAAAAAGGTTTATATTAGAGCAATTTTTTAAAGCAATTTGAAATTAGAGTATAATGTATATTATTATGTCGTTGTTATGAAGATTTTGGGCGTCTATGGGGAGAGGATGGACAAATTTTCGTTACATCGAGAATTTCGCTACATCGAGGTTCGACTGTACGTAAGTACGGCAAAAATAGGAATACTGTAATAGGCCGTCTCGATCGACCGTCCAGGTTCCTGATTCGCATATTTAAAACACGCGGCCTCTTCTCGCGTCGTGTCGATTTGATCGACAGAAGTAGGAGGTGCGACGGTTCCTTCGAGACCGGCCTAATCATCCCCACTCTTTAAGCTTCGGAAGGCTATCGACAGCCTGAGAGGTTACTTGTAAAAAAAGGACCCGATACAGGGACACACGAGTCACCCTGTTGCAAAGGACCGATAGGATCCTGTAGCCAACGATAAAAATCCGATACATTGCTGTTTGGTCTATTGGCAGCACAGATGGCGGATTTTCGTATTTTATCTGGACTCATTGGAATGTTCGCATATACGGTTTCTATTTGGATAAACCGATATGGAATGTATCAGATTCTATTGTTTTTATGAGCAAGATGGAATCTATAGGGAATAACGTATGTGCGATCTACTGCATCAAATCTGCATTTTACACTGATCGACAAGTTGCGTGCATTTATCAGCAGCTACGGATTTGATTTGAATATTTTTCTAATTGTATTTCCACAAGTTATAAATTTATAAGTTTCAAATGGACTGGACCGTTTGGAAGCGAATGTGCATAAAACGGGAAAGTCCACGATTTTTAGCTATCAGATCTCGAATGCAAAAACTGATACGTATGAAACTGTACTTATTTCGCCTTATAAGAAATGACAGATATATTAGGACCAAGTTTTGTATGGGACAGAATTTGTGATTCCATGGACAAAAACGCATTTTCCGAAAAAAATGTACATTTTCAATATGAATGAATCAGATATTTCAGATAAGTCACTGCATCAGCAGTAATTGGTATTAACTGATCAACATTTAATGGGGATATACAGATTCAACGATCTTATTGATGAATATGGGTTTAACCTGTATATGTTTTAATGAGAGTTTTCAAACTTATCCAGGGTGAAGAGAGAATATTTCAGATAGGGCTCTATATGGATTATCTAATGCAAAACTGACCTCTAAGTTTATGTGAATGCATATGTTGATGCAGATTATAACGTATCTGCCCATCTCGGCATTTATTCGTACAGTCAAAGATTCAGCTTAATAATGAAGCTCGGGTGCTTGTGTGCAAATATGAGTCAAACTTATACCCGTTCGAATCCTGTATCTGTTTTAAATTGGTGTTTTCCAACCTATGCAGACTTAAGTGATAATGCTTCGGTCGGTCTATATATGGATATCCAATAAAAAATGGCATCTGCGTCTATGGTAATGTATACGTAAGTACAAAACTAGTCTATTTTTGCATATATGTATTTATTTGTATTGTAAAAGATTCAGCCTCAGAATCGGGTCTGCTTTACGTGAAATAGCCTCTTTGTTACACAAAACACAGAAAGCGTTTACGGTTTTCATTATCTTGTTTACATTTTTTGCATTTTGAAAAATGTTAAAAACAATAGAAAGAGACGGCAGTTCACACTAGTACGTGGGTATACTTCCGAAAAGCCAATACCCTTTGTCTATCTAAAATTTTGCACAGATTTTTGTTGCTATATTTCACGGTCAAGATTTTTACCGTAACATTTTGTTTCTACTGAATATCCAGTGCATGCTAGGAAATGCAATAAAAAATTCAAAGACTGGACTAATCCGAAGAGTAATACAAAAACAGATTCACACAGTTAAATGATTGGCCCGTATTTACTGATGAAAACCAACGCCTCCTCTTGAGAGTGAAATATTTTCAATATTAGTACATTCCGATAGGTGCGGATAAAAAATAATTTGGAGATACACATACATTCTCATACAACAAAGGATTATTGTTGGATTGTAGAATCCATATAACAAACGATTGAATGGATCCCACCCTTATAAATACCAGACCCGTATTTACTGATAAAAAATCGTGCCACGTTCTGAGGACGAATCTTTTATAATACAAGTACATGCAAATAGGTGCGGATATCAAATAATCTCCAAATACGAATACATTCTCCTACAGTAAACGGTAAGTTTGCGATCTGAAAAGTCGAGTAGGTTCAGACAAAAAATAATTGCGAATACGTATACATTCTCGTACAGCTAAAGATAAGTTTTCGATCTGAAAAGTCACGTACAAACTGATTGCTGTCAAATTTCGATTGTAGCATATAACTTCCTATACGAACTATAATTGGATTCTGCCGATTAGTACCAATAGAATTCCAGTTTGTGAGTGCAAGTTCATTCCGTTAGAATGTAATGGACATTTTAAAGTAATCTGCTGTTGCAGATTAATTATGATTGAAATTTAAAAAGTATCTGCATTTACAAATTGAACTACGCGGAACCGTTTTCGGATTTTATAAGTAATCTATGCCCGGGAAAAAAAGATCATATCTGAACATATCTGAATCATATCTGTAGAATCAGATATGACCAGACAAGAGATTTGGTCATATCTGTTCATATAGTGTCATGACAGATCATGTATGCTTATATCTGAGCATATCTGTAGAATCAGATATGATCAGACAAGAGAATTGGCTATATCTGTTCATATAGTGTCATGACAGATCATGTATGCTTATATCTGAACATGTATGATCATCCCGAGAAAAAATTATCAGACCAAATCACATCTGATTATATCTGGATTATATATGATCCAAATATCTTTGATCATAGCTGGATCTTGTCTAATCATGCATAAGAAAAATGGCCATATCAGAGCATACATGATTAGATTTGACGATATCAGAGCATGTATGATCAGATTTGACGATATCAGACCACCCGGGAAAAAAAGTTCATTGTCATATATGTTTCAGATATCGTCATATATGATTCAGATATTATCATATATGTATCAGATATATTTATATCTGACATTTTACAGTATCATATATGATTAGGTCTGATCATATTCCACATCACATATGCTTAAAGAAGATCATATCTGATCACATATCCCGGGGAAAATGGTCATATCTGAGCAGATATGCTCATGTAGGTGTTTATCTGCAACATAAATGAATCTGATCTGATCATGCATGGTCAAAGATGAACATACATGTATTTTTATGCGCTCAGGGGTAGCTCTATATCTGGTCAGATATGATCGCGCATAAGTAAATATGTGCAGATATGAATTTATAGCTGAACATGTCTGCCCATATGTGGTCATGTCTAACCAGATATAGTACAATTCACGACTACATCCGAGCTCACACATGAATAGACTTGAATATGTGCGCGCATGCATGAACATATCCAACCAGGTATGGATGAATACGTTCAAATATGAATCAATTGATGAAATATGAATCAATTGATTCATATTTGATTAGATCTGATCGCACGTGGGCAAGCATGTTCAGCGATGATCATATACCAGGTGTGTAAGTATGAAACCGGAATTTGCCCATAGGTGGCGCTAGATGTCGATGCAGTTACCGACACATCACGTCAGCGGTGTCTTGTTATTGTATTGATATCTGACAAAGATTTCCAACTCACAATAACACGAGTTTCATTCAGTAGCATTAGTTTATTAGAGATAAACATGTCGAGTTTTGTGCCAACAAATTACGATTTGCCGACAGCACTACTTTTCTGTTTTCATCTGAGGAAAACCGCAGCCGAATCGCATCGAATGCTTGTGGAGGCGTTTGGTGAGCATGCTCTCGGTAAAACACAGTGTTTCGAGTGGTTCAAACGGTTCAAACGTGGCGATTTTGACGTGAGGAACGAAGAACGTGGAAGACCACCGAAAAAGTTTGAAGACGCTGACCTGCAAGCCTTGTTGGACGAAGACGACGCTCAAACACAACAACAACTGGCGGATGTACCTACGGTAATGATATGATACTTTGTATCATATCATTACGATAAACGTGTTTTTTCTGTACAAAAATTCCGGTTTCATACTTACACACCTGGTAGATCCAATTGGATGAATTCGAGTATAATTCCATATCTGGGCAGATACAATCGTACATGGGCAAATATTTTCAGACCTGATCATGCACGAGTTGGGTTCGGTTGCGTATTCACCCATACCTGGTTGGATATGTTCATGCATGCGCGCACATATTCAAGTCTATTCATGTGTGAGCTCGAATGTAGTCGTGAATTGTACTATATCTGGTTAGACATGACCACATATGGGCAGACATGTTCAGCTACAAATTCATATCTGCACATATTTACTTATGCGCCATCATATCTGACCAGATATAGAGCTACCCCTGAGCGCATAAAAATGCATGTATGTTCATCTTTGACCATGCATGATCAGATCAGATTCATTTATGTTGCAAATAAACACCTACATGAGCATATCTGCTCAGATATGACCATTTTCCCCGGGATATGTGATCAGATATGATCTTATTTAAGCATATGTGATGTGGAATATGATCAGACCTAATCATATATGATACTGTAAAATGTCAGATATAAATATATCTGATACATATATGACAATATCTGAATCAAATATGACGATATCTGAAACATATATGACAATATCTGAAACATATATGAACATATCCACTCAAAATGAACTTTTTTTCCCGGGCGGGCACCGTAGATACGTACAAAACCCGATAGAATCATATATTTCAAAAAGTCGTCAATCCTATCGGAATTCATAAGCGTTTCCGAGGACAAAAACATCATTTTCGATAGTATTTCTTTTTTTATTGGTTTGTATCGGTTCTTTGCAACAGGGCAGGCGGAGGACAAATCTCTCGTCATATTTTATCACACATATATAACGTACTTGGTCAATCGTTCAGGGGACTCGCATCCCCGATGACCGTCAATGAGTTGCTGCACGAAAACACAGCAATCATCATCCACATTTGACCGACCCGAAAAAGGCCGGTTCATTAATAAGCCAACGAACGGAAGCATTCCGACGTGGCTCGCTACTGCGACGTCTCCCTGCCTGTCGAGGTCCTTGGAGTTAGGCCCGGTTCCACAATTCTCGGTTAACCGAGTTAACCGAAGTTTAAGGGCGACTGGATCAATCAGAACCACGCTGAGCTGGCTAAACTCCGGTTTACTCGGTTAACCGGGAGTTGTGGAACCGGGCCTTACATGTGCAAAGCCGGAACCCAGTAAACCAGTCATGTAACGGCAATATAACATGGAAGTTACAATTAATATCACAATGTTACACTTGTGTAGTATAACTGTTATGTAATATGGAAATAACACTGCAATGTTTCACTCAATACTTGTATGTCATATACATATAACGTACCATGGTAACATCATGGTTACATTACCAAAATGTATACCAGTCTCATAACATGTGTATAACAATGTGAGTATAACATTGGTAATATTCAGGTTATGTAAACGTTGTGAAAGGGTATAATATTGCAGTTACATAACCAACGTATTGTAACTGTTACATATAAGGTTGATAACAATGTGAATGTAACATTGGTAATATTCAGGTAATGTATATGTTATGAACTGTTGCCATATTGCAGTTGCATAACCAGTACTTGCAACAGTTACATAACATTGTTACAACCATGTGAATATAACAATGGTAATACGTACATAATGTGAATGTCCTAAAACGGCTAAATGTTGCAGTTACATAGCTAACATATCGTAACCGTTACATATTATACCGGTAACGATGTGAATATCACATTAATAATATTCAGGTTATGTACATGTTATGAAATGTTGCAATATTGCAGTTGTATAGCCAGTACTTGCAACAGTCACATAACATTGTTACAACCATGTGAGTATAACCATGGTAATACGTACATAATGTGAATATTCTAAAACAATATAATATTGCAGTTACATAACTAGCATATTGTAACTGTTACATATTATGCTTATATCGATGTGAATATAAAATTGGTAATATTCAGGTAATGTATATGTTATAAAATGTTGCAATATTGAAGTTGTATAACCAGTACTTGCAACATCCACCTAACATTATTACAACCATGTGAGCATAACAATGAGTATAGTTACATAGCCAACATATTGTAACCATTACATATTATACCTGTAACGATGTAATTTTAACATTAATAATATTCAAGTTATGTAAATGATATGAAACGTTGCCGATTTTGTATGACTAAGGGCGGGTTTTTCCAACTTCTCGGTAAGCCTCTACCTGCCAGTTATCCTATGCTTGATAATGTATGTTAACATTAATATTAACTTAGACCAAAAAAAATAAAAATTTTAAGATGTTTTTTTCAGCTCCATTATTGTATATAGCTATAAAACTTATTCTTTTACAACATTGTTTCATCCTTCTAAAATACGAAAAAATATTTTTTATTTTCATTCATTGAATATTTTTTTAGAAGGCGCCAAAGTTGCGTCTTTGAAAATAATACCTGGTCCCATGGCCGACAGTTAATCTCAGGATTGGCAAGTCTGAGACAAAAAATCCAAAAGCATTTTAAAGAGAAAGGTTTCGTACACAACAATTTACCACAGTTAATACAAAATCGATGAAAACAAAAAAATGGCGGATGTTTGACCCAAATTTGTGGAACGATGCGGTGTTGCCATATGTCTTCTTATTATAGGGGACAAATATTTTTTACGGAAAATTATTTCGTCTAAATTTCAATGCAAACCCTGCAGTGTTATAAGTTGCAACTTTAAAACCCATTATCTCTCAATCTAAATAGTCGACTGTTCTGAAATTTCACTCAAACATGCATAATGATATGAACAATGTCTTGTTAAAACTTGAACAAAATCTATAGAAACCAAGATTGCGCGCTCGTACTACCTTAAAGACAAAAGATACATGGATCATATTTTTCGTTACATTTTTAGTAATTAGTTGATTAGTACGATTATTGCGATTATATCGTATAGTATCTAGTCGATCGGCAAAGTAAAAAACGATGTATAGTTCATCATAATTATTATAAAATAAAGAACTTTACTTTGCCATATATATATTATTTTGACTATTAATAATTTTTTATCCATTAAGAGACGCAATGGAAATATTTAAAATTACATTATGGCTTAATTATACTTTGAAATTTAGCAATATATTTCATAAAAAGACTTCAAAGTTATTCATGAAGCAATAAAATGTATAAGGTCGAATATGATCAATAACTAATCATATTTTTACAGTAATTACGAACATAGCTTGGTGGAAAATTATAATTGAACCATAGTGTCAAATTAGTTGTATTTTTAACATACATAACATAACATAACAATTGAAAACACTTGTACTGTACTTGTACTTGTACTGTACTTGAACTTGTACTTGTACTGTACTTGAAAACAAATTGTAATGTTGCATTTATACCAAATGTATTATAATTCGTGTTACCATAATATTAGTTATCTCAGCTTTCACATAACCCTTCGTGTTAATACAACATTAAATTTACTTCAACTGTTACGTAAACATGCATGTGAATGTAACAAAACATTTACATAAACTGTTATCTAACCATTGATGTACTTGTAATATAACATTCATTTCAACCATTAAATAACTGTTCAAGTTAATGTAATATTGAAGTTATATCAGCTGATAGGTAACAGCTAGGTTCGCTGTTATATTACATTTTGAAATTGCGGTTATGTAACTGTTGTGCTACTTAATACAGTCCGCCCTCCGAATAAGAAACCAAAAGCCCCCAAGGGGAAGAGTTTTTCTTATATATCGCATACCCCCAGCAGGCGCGCGCTCCGCGCTCGTCACCTCGGTCTGTCTCTCTCACTCTTTTACGCATGCGATCCTCTCAACAAGAAACTCGCTCGAACGAGTTGCAACCTAGTATTCACATCGCCCATGCAAAAACGTTTTTGACTACGCGTGGACATTTATTTAGCGAATTTTTGTTTCACATTAATATACAGACTATTGAATATTATTGTGTACTACTGTATCTGAATTACTATTAACGGTTATAAAATGACCGAAGCTGTAAAGAAGCGTAAGAGATCAGACTGTAGTATACAAGTCGAAGAAAATATTACAGAACCTGCGCCACAACGTGATAATTCAAACAAAGAGCTTTATGTCCATATTGTTTTATCCCATTTATATAAAAGAAGAAGTCAATATCTCTGAGGATTCATTTTCAATGGCAGAGTTCGACTCTCTCAAAAATATTCCACCGTCAGTTGAGTGCGTTGCGGATCAAAATAATACGCAACAAGACGAAAACGCTTTTCTTTACGTCTCGGAAACTTTTGCTGTTTTATGTGAAAATCTTTAAACTCCCTTATCTTTGTTTTTATTTTATATGAAATCATGTCAACACCTATATGTATCTTTTAATGAATACAACAAATTTCTAATAAACTTGTAGATTGTTTGTTACATTCCCACATGCACACACACATACGCACGCATGCACACATCAATTTACACTACACGTTCACTATATTTTTAGAGGAACAGGGGAAAGTTTCTTATTGCCGGGTTTCTTATTCGGAGGTCGGACTGTATATTAGTTACATTACACGATGAACCAGTAACGTAACTGAAGTATAACGGTTACATAAGATGGTACATAACCAGTAATACTTATGAGTAGGAAATAAGAACTTACACGTAAGTTGCATGTAATATTCGAGTAATATAACTTCTTACTTTCGTTAACGTTACCGTTACATTTTCGTTACATAGCAATTGCATTGTGCAACAAACAAGTAACATAACAAAAATGTAAAGGTTACATCAAATATTACATAACGAGTAATACTCATGAGTGGGAAATAACAACCTACATGTAAGTTGCATGTACTATCCGGTAAACACTACTCGTTATTTTCAGTTACTTTGCGGTTACATTGCCGGTACCGAACTGTGTTTACTAGGTAATATTCGAGTAATATAACTTGTTACTGTTGGTAATGTTACCGTTACATTTCCGTTACATAACAGTTGTATTGTACAACAAACAAGTAACATAACAAAAATGTAAAGGTTACATCAAATATTACATAACGAGTAATACTCATGAGTGGGAAATAACAACTTACATGTAAGTTGCATGTACTATCCGGTAAATATTACTCGTTATTTTCAGTTACTTTGCCGTTACATTGCCGGTACCGAACTGTGTTTACTAGGTAATATTCGAGTAATATAACTTGTTACTGTTGGTAATGTTATCGTTACATTTCCGTTACATAACAGTTGTATTGTACAACAAACAAGTAACATAACAAAAATGTGACGGTTACATAAAATATTACATAACGAGTAATACTCATGAGTGGGAAATAGCAACTTACATGTAAGTTGCATGTACTATCCGGTTAACATTACTCGTTATTTTCAGTTACTTTGCCGTTACATTGCCGGTACAGAACTGTGTTTACTGGGAAGCAGCCGTCGCGGCGATGCTACCAACTTCACGTGGCAGCACGGTGTAGGGCCGAAAAGTTTTTCATTAATTTAATAATAATTGAACTCTAACAAACGATATAAAGTGACTAACAAACACTAACAAACGAATAACAATCGATTGGCGTGAAAAAAAATTCGATATTTTCGTAGTCGGCGGCTAAGTTTATGGAGCTTGGTCGGTTGTCTTCTTGCCGCTTAGTTCACTTTGGTGCGGTCATGCACTAGCGACGCACGCCGTGAAAACACTAACTACTAAAATCCACAGTTTCACGCATGGAGACTGAAGGTAAAGGAGCCCGACCGCAGTGTTAGAGAAATGGTCTGAAAAAGCGATGACGGCTACGAATACACCACCTACCGCGTGGCGGCGCCTCTACTGCGGCGATATCGGAAACGCCGGAAAACGCGGGGAAACGCGGTGATTCGAAATAGTTTGTCGTACATTTTTTCTATAAAATTGATGAGTTATATTGATGTGCTTTTGTTCATAGTTATGAAATATCAATATATCAATAATTTCTCGACTTGGAGCCGATCGATACTGCAAATGTTTTATTTTTATTCGGTGACATGAATGATTAAATAACCATAACGCAACCTAACCCCTAATACAACCCAACCAAATCCTAATCGCTTATTCGATTTCAAAGAGAAATATAATGGTTGAAATTGAAAATATGTATTGTTTATTAATTTTGTTCATATTTCAACTCGAAATATGCACATTAATCCCTCACTGCAATAGAAATTACGCCGGCTTCGAGCGTGGGCAAAAAACATCACATATGGCGCCATAACCTCAATTTATTTAACCGGCAAATTACAATAACAAAATATTACCCCAAATGTCATTAAATATGTAAAAAAATACCTTCTCCTTACCAGGATGTTATCTATTACGAGGTAACGAGTCACAATATTTTTCAGGAGCACTTTTTTCACTTTTTACACACTTTATACACACGCGAAAAAAGACGTATAAAACGGAAATAAAACTCAGCGCTCACTTCGTTGTATGACTAACGTGAAACTTCACAGCGGTATCATTGGAACAAGAGCGCTACCGTCGCTGAATTTCAAACTAGGAAATATCATCGCTTTTACCAGGGAGACTAGAGTAAAGGAGTGGACACTCCATAGGAGATAAGCAGCGAAAGACAGCCCCAAAATCCCGACTTTAAAGTGACCGCAAGGGACGCTGCGATCGCAATTCCCCGATGTATAGTAATACTTGTGGCTAAAGGTTCTAGGCATGCGCATTAGAGGAAAGTTGTCAAAATCGAGGTTTGCGTCTTTTCGGTCATTTTCCTTTTACCTTGGCGTTACTTGAATGATCCCGGGTTTTTTGAGAGTGAAAAGTTTTGAAAAAGTGTGTGTCTCATAAAAAGTTCTCATTTTTACGAAAGGAGATAGGCGGTTGAAGAAGGTATGTTTTTATTATTTATTAATTTAACTATTAAAGAACATAAAACATCACCGACGAAATTCTAAGCCCACAAGAGCAAGTAGGACCAATTTATGTCAATGCTTGTTGAATTCTTTTGCAGTGACGAGTTTGAAAGAGAATGTTCTTGTGAAATCGAAGTTTCTTCGGTGATTTTTCAAATATTGAAAAGAATTTTCCTAACATTTTTTTCATTTCATTGTTTAAATAATCCATCTATTTTTCAGTATGAAGAGACTATGCTCAGTCCCTGGATGTCAGAGCGGTCGATACAACGACGCGGCGAGAAAAAGAAGGATGGGAATGCGAACAACATCCATTTTTGCAGTGCCTAAGGTAAGATAAGTTGAAACTTAACTAGGGTAGTAGGTGCATCAATTTTTACCAGTTACATTTATAGCTTCAAAACAATTTTTTGAATCAGTGCAATACGCGACTCCATGAATGGAGCAATGCTCTTGGTTTCGCAATGGAAAAACCCACTTTGTTTATGAGCTTCACTTCACAGACAAATATATTAAAAAGAGTGATGATTTTATAATCAATGGAACAAAGCAATTGATACCACAAGATCACTGGACGCTCTTGGACGACGCTTGATGATGCGGATGCCTTCGCCCTCTGTGAAACTCAACTCGTTTGGAAACTTGGCCTTCTACGGATACAGCAACGCTTCCATGATGTCCTAATTTTGTCATCATCGTTTTTTTTTGTATTGCATGATATTTGCAAACTTGTACTATACTAAGATTTAGTTTTTTTCTTTTTGCGAGCGTTCAGTTATATTTTTCGTTTATTATAAAACACAAAAACGATACGTGTTCCGTAGTTGACGGAACTAATGTGCGGAACTCTGGTTGTAGAAAGTGAGATAATGAGAATGAAAAATGTAAGATCGTTAGATCGCTGAAAAAAATGCACAGAGTCAGATTGAGCTTCAATGCATGAAGTACTGATGGATTTGCAATGTTTTCCATTTTTATTGTTCCAATAATATTAAGAGCGATGCTGGAAGCGTTCACGCGTGCGATTAACAACGGCAGACAGAAGTGTTACAATGAAAAGTAATCAATATAATTTTGAATAATAAATTGAAATATGGTTCACTGCGAATGAATTAAATAAACAATCTGTACTGTTAGCAAAGCGCATTTTGCTGTACGTTATGTCTGTGCAATAATAAATAACTCTCATAATAAGTAATAATATGAATCACAAATATTCTATTGTACGAGCGTAATTTTTTAAATAATAAGTTATCACAATTACATCCATTGTTACTTTGTCTATGTAATAATCTTCTATCAAATTTGAAAACGATTCACCAAACGGTTCAATAAATATTTCGTTCTCAAATTATACACATTTAACATTGCCTCTTATAAAACATTAATAACTATACACAAAACTTATTTAAAATGTGAGGTTTCATTTATAATTTTTTTACACATCACATAATACTTTACTTTCGAGCATGGATTCAATCCACAGCCAACCATGTATAAGTAGAGGACGGAAAGCTAAGCAAGAGAGTATATCTATATATAAGGGAAAGCCGATTGCAACGCCACCTCCAACTCTTATTTTCCTTGATTTTGGAGCCACATGGTTAGCACACAGTGTCCACTCCTTTACTCTAGTCTCCCTGGCTTTTACATGTCACTTTTTCGCCCATTCCGCCATATGCGTTCGGCAGAGATTAGTAGGGAGATGCACAACCAGGAAGACTAGAGGTAAGGAGTACGAACGCCGTGTTGTCAAAACGTCCGCAAAAGTGAGGACGAGAAGGGCGGCGCTGCTCTCCTACCGCACCGAAGTAAAGTCAGCAATAAACCAGTGCCGTACGATACGCTCCCTCATATGGAGCGATAATTTGATCAAATGAATTGTAAAGGCAGTGCCGTGCGATATGCCAAAAGCACCCTTTGCCACTTCATATGGAACGATCATTTCATTAAATTAGTTGTACGACCGGTTGGTGAAGGCCATTTGTATATAGATAGACAGAATTCTTATATATAGATTGTTTTGGAGAATACCGAAATACAGAAATTAAGTTAGTTTTTTTGTTGCGGAAGGAGTAACAAACAAAATTTATTTATAGACACAAGGAAATTCATAAGAAATTTGCATCGAGACAAAAACTTTACAGATTATCACCATATTTACACATTGTGACACCCTGTACAGATAAAGAATGATAAAGAAAAAACGGAAATAAAGTCAGTTTTCTTTCCTCGCGGAAACCGTAACAAACAAAATTTAATTATAGACACAAGAAAATTCATAAGAAATTTTAATCCAGACAAAAGTTTTTCAAATTATCACATCTCATATTTACACATTATGATACGCTGTACAGATAAAGAATAATAACGAAATACAGATATTAAGTCAATGTTTTTTTTCGTTGCGGAAGCAGTAAAAACTTAGACACAAGAAGATTCATAAGAATTTTGAATTCAAACAAAAGATTTACAAATTATCACACATCATATTTGCACATTATGACACGCTGTACAGATAAATCGATGTTACAGTTTTGATTTTTTTCTATTGTCTTTCGTTTTAATTTTCCTTGCGTGATTATTTTCGTTGACCAATCACGCTAGAAAATTTCCTCTCATGACGAGATAATAGTTTATCATTCTCTTCGTGAGCTCTTCGTTGTGTGCTTGGCATCCCACGTACTCTAAATTTTTCATGTCAAAAACTTTGTCGAGAACTTGATGGAGAGTGTTGATTTTAATGGCAGTTTTCGATCGATCGCTGCACTCCAAGTTTGTCTCGCGCTCGGGCACTGAAAGCAACAATTCAAACAATATTATAAGCTTTTATTTAATTTGACTTTCTATGACAATGGCCAATTGATATTTCATCCACTCACCCACTCACTTCCCATTTTCACGCCTCGAAAATAAACATTTTCTTTATTTTCGAAACATGAGACAAAACGTGCAATATACGAAAAAAAATCTATATTTGGCACGTTTTGTCTCATCGACGGGACACTTGCTCCATATCTCGCGTTTGTGCTAATTTTTATTTCACTCGGTACGATAATGGTACGATAAAACGAAAACATTCTTTTTATGA
Source organism: Ophion obscuratus (assembly GCA_964007375.1). Lineage (NCBI taxonomy): Eukaryota > Metazoa > Arthropoda > Insecta > Hymenoptera > Ichneumonidae > Ophion > Ophion obscuratus. The sequence continues at coordinate 11,585,767 of OZ023316.1, read as the reverse complement.
ATGTAAGTACTATTTTTCTTACCTACGATTGATTATTTTCGCCGCAGATCATTAAATATATTTTATACCGAGACAATTATTTTTTTTTACATCTAACACAATTCACAAAATTGGTTAGCCCGAACACGCTTTATGTCAACACGAACGACGAGCGGGAATCATCGATGACACATGACGTCGGTTGTGTTCTTATCGCTTAGTTCACTTCGGTGCGGTCATGCACTAGCGACGCACGCCGTGAAAACATTAACTACTAAAATCCACAGTTCCACGGACGCTTTTGGATCGGGCTCGCCACAGGCGTTCGTACTCCTTACCTCTAGTCTTCCTGTGCACAACGCTCCCCTTTTCGGCAGAGATTATTAGGGAGATGTACAACGCTCCCCTTTTCGGCGTGCCTCGGAAATGGCGCTAAATCGCGGCGGCGAGTTCGGGAATATGATTTTGGGTGCATCGCCTCTGTCGAGGTTGCAGATTCCCGTGTAGCCGCGCCAGTCATGAGCACCGCTCAAGTCGATATCGCAGTCAGCGTGCACACCAATGGGTAGCTCAGTGGGGGAAAAGTCTCTGCCCCTCGCTCGCTCGACAAGCGAACGGAGCGAGGTTTTCCGTCCGATCGAGCTCGACATATGTGTGGCCGTGTGGCGGATTGGAATATGCATTAAATGAATTTCAAAGAGATAAACATAGTACCGAGAAAATTCTTTTCTCTCGGTTGGCCGTTTATGCCGAGAATGCGGGTTAAAAAAATTAACGACGAACCGCGCTGAAAAATAAAACGCCGAAACGACCGTGGAAGATTCAAAAAGAAATCTTGAGCCTTTGCCGCGGTCGTTACAGCGTTTTTTTTCAACCGTAAACATTATGAATAAGCGTGTATCATAAATGTTTTTTCTATCCTCAATGAGCGTCGTGGCTGAGTTGGCAGCGTGACGGATTGACGATGCTTGCGGTCCGGGTTCGATCCTTGGTTAATCTATTTTTTTTCTTCATTTTATATTCAAAAACATCGAACTTACTCTCGCTTTAGCTATTCTCGCCTGTCCAGGCATTATTTATGATATTTAATTCATATATGTTTAATTTAAAAAAAGACAATGGCTACCGGGGATCGAACCCGCGTCGACTGCACTCAGAGCCCGCACGCTGATATATCAACCGCGAGGCTCTTGTGACGGCAAGGTTCTACAATTTTTTGATGGTCGAAAAAAACCGCTACGTTACATTGTAGCGACACTACTCACGAATGAGCTGTTTTTTTTTCAGATGTAGAATGACCGGGTAACAGCTGGGACAACGACCGCGCGTATCGTGCGGAGGGCCTCTGCGACAATGTGTATAACGGCGCCATTTTTTAATTTTTTGAACGGAAATTTATTAACGTTATTCTTAAAACCCTTTCTGACGTTATGTAAAAAAATAAAAATATTCCGGCCCATACTTTCGAGTTTATGTTTTTTTTAATATACCCATTTTTCGATCGGCCAAGGTGGCCAGACGCCTTAAAAGAATCTCGTACATGTTAGCGAAAACCGGCATAAAATTACGAAGCAACTCGTCCACTTCTTTGATGTTCACTATTTTGGACCATCCCAGTTTGCCTATCTGAGATCTACAGCTTTGAAGTTTGTATCCTCGAAATATATGTCTTTTTGCTATAGATGGTATTACCAATATTAGATACTCACGTCTTCCCATTTCGGAGATATGGATGTTCTAGATTGTTTGAATCTGTATTTGTATGACTCAAACTGTAGACAATCTTAATACACGTTCTCGAATAAATGATCCTTTGGTGTAATAGATATTCAATTTCGTTATCGGTCGAAGGATACAATTTTGAATAATTTACAGTTCGTTACATTGAGTTTGCAATTCTGTCATTTCGAAATCTTTGTCGTTCTATATTCAGACTTTCAAAGTTTTGACCCCCATCCCAATGTGAAATGTGTTGAAAAAAATGCCGAAACACACTTATCCAATGTGAAATGTGTTTTAAAAAAAATGCCGATCGAGAAAGACTCAAAGTTCGCTTCGAGCCTTCCGCGATCGTTTGGGCACTTTTCTTCAACAATTTTTTTAATTAATTTTCTAAGGGGGAAAGAAAAAACTCATTTCCGTATTGGAGGAAACATTTATTTTTTTGTCATATTTTCCAATACTGTTTGCACCAAAATTTGGAACGCCCGTTCATTTTGAGCAACTTGCGTCCGGCGGGGCGAACGACTGCGTGTTCGGTCGCGTCGACGATACCCGCGGCGCCCTTGCTGCGGCCGCTCCCCACGCTCGTGCACGTGTTCTTTCGATGGCCTGCCCTTTTCGCGCCCTTGGGCTCCCTCGGGTGGCTCTTGCCGCTGCGGCTGCTGCTGATGACCACTTTTCTTTTTGTTGCGGTGCCAACATTTTTTCTTTGTAACTGTAAAAATTAATAATAAAATGTACAAATAAAATACATTACTCACACAAATTGAGGGATATTTAAAAAATTCCGAATTTTTGGCTGATTTTCATCAAGGGATAACTCGGAGAAAAATGGTTGTACAGAAAATCAAAAAAAGGAAATTATAGCTTTAAGTATCGCGTTTTCAGATCTGGACTGTACAATTTTTTAGCGTGGGTGGTTTTCTTGGAATCATCCGAATACAAACGAAATTTTTTTTTCCAAATTTTTGCTCGTCTTTAAAATGGTCTGTCGATTTCAAATCTTTTTTTTATTATACGACTATAAAAGTCTTTTAGACAATTTAATCAGTTTTGATTTGACCTTTGAACGAGCTCCGTACGATGACTTGGCGCAGAGTAACCGTCGGTCAAAGCAAAAAAGTCCATTTTAACTTTGACAATTAATTACTCGAGAACTAATGATTATACAGAAAATAAAACTAGGGTGTTGTAAACTACAAAACATTCTCTATGACATGCAATTAGGGGCTGTTGATAAAACAGTTTTTTTCGGAGTGATGATGTTGACTAAAAAAAAGTTGAAAATTTGCCAATTTAAGGATATTTGGAAAATTTGGTATAACTTTGGATATAATGCATGAACGAAGGATATCGTCGGTAATGTTTTAACCTCGAAGTGTCCCCAAAAAACCCTCGAAGTTGCAAAGCGCTGCGATTTTTTTTTCTTAGTGCCCCGAAGGTTCAAATTTATCGTTTCTGTCAAAAATCACCGTAACAAGCAATTTTTCGATTTTTTTTTTTTCATCTTCAAAATGTTTTTTTAGCAATAATGCTTAATTTATTGATTCAAATACATCAATTAGCAGGAAATATTTTCAAAAAATTAAAAAAAAATCAAATTAAAAAAATTCAAATTCTTAGAGTAGTTTTGAAAAAAAAACTGTTTTTTGTGTTTGGTAAGAAAGTGTATTTCAACGATTGAAGCTGCAAAAAAATTGAAAGTTCGAGATTTGTGTGAAGAGAATCATTAGACAGGTAAATCAATCGTTGAAATACATTTTTCTAACAAACACAAAAAACAGTTTTTTTTTCAAAACTACCCTAAAAATTTGATTTTTTTTAAATTTGAATTTTTTTTCATTTTTTTAAAAATTTTTCTTGATAATTGATGTCTTTGAATCAATAAATTACGCATTATTGCTAAAAAAAACATTTTGAGATGAAAAAAAAATCGAAAAATTGCTTGTTACGGTGATTTTTGATAGAAACGATAAATTTGAACCTTCAGGGCACTAAAAAAAAAAAAATCGCAGCGCTTTGCAACTTTGAGGGTTTTTTTGGCGACACTTCGAGGTTAAAACATTACCGATGACATCCATCGTTCATGCATTATATGCAAAGTTATACCAAATTTTCCAAATATCCTTAAAATGGCAAATTTTCAACTTTTTTTCAGTCAACATCATTACTCCGAAAAAAAATGTTTTATCAGCAGCCCCTAATTGCCTGTCATAGAGAATGTTTTGTAGTTTCCAAAACCCGACTTTTATTTTCTGTACGATTATTAGTTCTCGAGTAAGTGATTGTCAAAGTTAAAATGGACTTTTTTGCTTTGATCAACGATTACTCCGCGGCAAATCATCGTACGGAGCTCGTTCAAAGGTCAAATCAAAGCTGATTAAATTGTCTAAAAGACTTTTATAGTCGTATGACAAACAAAATTCTTTGAAGTTGACTGACCATTTTAAAGACGAGCAAAAATTTGGAAAAAAAAATTCGTTGGTTTTCGGATGATTACAAGAAAACCGCCCACGCTAACAAATTTTACAGTGCAGATCTGAAAATTCGATACTTGAAGCTATAATTTTCTTTTTTTTAATTTTCTGTACGACCATTTTTCTGCGAGTTATCACTTGTTGAAAATCAGCCAAAAATTTGAAATTTTTAAAATATCCCTTAATTTGTGTGAGGAGTTTATTTTATTTGTACATTTTATTATTTATTTTTTACAGTTACAAAGAAGAAATTATGGCGCCGCAACAAAAAAAAGTGGTCTCCAGCAGCAGCCGCAGCGGTAAAAGCCACCCGCGGGAGCCCAAGGGCGCGAGAAGGGCCGGCCATCGAAAGAACACGGGCACGAGAGAGGGGAGCGGCTGCAGCAAGGACGCCGCGGGTATCGTCGACGCGAGCGAACACGCAGTCGTTCACCCCGCCGGACGCATGTTAAAGTAGCTCAAAACGAACGAGCATTCCAAATTTTGGTGGAAACAGCATTGGAAAATATGACAAAAATATAAATGTTTCCCCCAATACGGAAATGAGTTTTTACTTTTCCCCTTAGAAAATTAATTGAAATAATTGTTGAAGAAAAAAATTGTTGCTGAAATGATCGAGAAAGGCTTGAAGAGACCTTTGAGTCTTTCTCGATCGGAATTGTTTTCAAAACACATTTCACACGGGATAAGTGTGTTTCGGCATTTTTTTCAACATATTTCATATTGGGATGGGGGTCAAAACTTTAAAAAGCCACATATAGAACGACAAAGATTTCAACATGACAGAATTATAAACTCAATGTAACGAACTGTAAATTATTCAAAATGTTATCCTTCGACCGATAACGAAATTGAATAACTATTACACCAAAGGATCATTTATTCAAGAGCTCATTTATTCGAGAACGTGTTTTCAGATTGTTTGCAGTTTGAGTCATACAAATACAGATTCAAACAATCTAGAACATCCATATCTCCGAAATGGGAAGACGTGAGTATCTAATATTGGTAATACCATCTATAGCAAAAAGACATATATATCGAGGATACAAACTTCGAAAGTGTAGATCTCAGATAGGCAAAAGAGCGATGGTCCAAAATAGCGAACATCAAAGAAGTGGACGAGTTGCTTCATAATTTTCTGCCGGTTTTCGCTAACACGTACGAGATTCTTTTAAGGCGTCTGGCCACCTTGGCCGATCGGAGAATGGGTATATTAAAAAAAAATAAACTCGAAAGTATGGGCTGGAATATTTTTATTTTTTTTCATAACGTCAGAGAGGGCTTTAAGAATGACGTTAATAAATTTCCGTTCAAAATATTAAAAAATGGCGCCGTTGTGCACATTGCCGCGGAGGCCCTCCGCACGATACGCTCGGTCGTTGACCCAGCTGTTACCCGGTCATGTCACATCTGAAAAATAAAAATCCGCTCATTCGTGAGTAGTGTCGCTACAATGTAACGTAGCGTTTTTTTTTCGACCATTAAAAAAATTATAGAGAGCCATAATTTCGGTGAAAAATACAAATTTTTTTCTTCGGCTCACCATAATTTTTTTAATGGTCGAAAAAAAACCGCTGCGCTACATTGTAGCGACACTACTCTCGAATGAGCTGATTTTTTTTGCAGATGTGACATGACCGGGTAACAGCTGGGACAACGACCGCGCGTGTCGTGCGGAGGGCCTCCGCGGCAATGTGCATAACGGCGCCATTTTTTAATATTTTGAACGGAAATTTATTAACTTTATTCTTAAAGCCCTTTCTGACGTTCTGTAAAAAAATAAAAATAATCCGGCCCATACTTCCGAGTTTATTTTTTTTTTTAATATACCAATTTTTCTTTAAGAGGGGATATACATTTACAACGATCAAAAAATCAATTTCTTTTCTTTATGGAATAACACCACTCTACGAATTTGGAAAAATCGTTTTCATTTGTCTTCAATAATACTTTGGGGTCATAAAAACAATATGCAATTGACATGCAGCGAATTTTTTTTAAGGTTGGATACGTGTGTATGCAGTCACAAGAGCCTCGCGGTTGATATATCATCGTGCGGGCTCTGAATGCAGACGACGCGGATTCGATCCCCGATAGCCAATGTCTTATTTTTAAATTAAGAATATATGAATTAAATATCATAAATAATGCCTGGACAGGCGAGAATAGCTAAAGCGAGAGCAAGTACGGAATTTTTTGAATATAAAATGAAGAAAAAAAATAGATTAACCAGGGATCGAACCCGGACCGCAAGCATCGTCAATCCGTCACGCTGCCAACTCAGCCACGACGCTCATTGAGGATAAAAAAACATTTATGATACACGCTTATTCATAATGTTTACGGTTGAAAAAAAATGCCGTGAAGACCGCGGCAAAGGCTCAAGATTTCTTTTGAACCTTCCACGGTCGTTTCGGCGTTTTATTTTTCAACGCGGTTCGTCGTTAATTTTTTTAACCCGCATTCTCGGCATAAACGGCCAACGGAGAGAAAACAATTTTCTCGATAGATGTTTTTCTCTTTGAAATTCATTTAATGCATATTCCAATCCGCAATACGGCCACACATATGTCGAGCTCGATCGGACGGAAAACCTCGCTCCGTTCGCTTGTCGAGTGCTCGAGGGGCAGATACTTTTCCCCCACCGAGCTACCCATTGGTGTGCACGCTGACTGCGATATCGACTTGAGCGGTGCTCACGACTCGCGCGGCTACACGGGAATCTGCAACCTCGACAGAGGCGATGCACACAAAATCATATTCCCGAACTCGCCGCCGCGATTTAGTGCCATTTCTGTGGCACGCCGAAAAGGGCAGCGTTGTACAGTACTACCTCTCTAAGAGAGCCCTCGCTAAGAGAGAATTTCCCCGCCGTTCCGCTTGAGCGCATTTTATGGTTTCCCCCACCTAGCTCGAGTTGTCCAGTGTACCCGAGGCCTCTCGAGTTTGTCGCGGACAACTCGATAAGAGATCGCGAGCGATTTCAGAAAATCGCACGTCGCACGATTGTCAAATGGATAATATTCCTTTGTATAATAATATATACGTTTAAGCCGTAAAGTCGGAGAAAAAAACATGCACCATAATTAAATTTCAAGTAGTAATTTAATGCAAGTAAAATATATTTTAATAGACATTAACACAGCATAGAATATTATTGATATTGATAAAAATTATCGAGGCTACATTATACTAGAGATATGTTTATGAGTAGTAGTAATAAATGCAAATATCGTACAGCATATACAATATGTATGTATCATAACATATATACTATATATCAGAGTATAGAGTCCTGTTGACGTCCGCAAGAATCGTAGAGTCGGCTTCATTTTCGTGATCTGCTGATGTGCTGGGCTGATCACCAATTTTGTTGTTGCAATAATATTGCAACAACAAAATATACCAAACAGCAGAATAAAAAAAAACGCGAAGAAAAAGAAAGATTTACACATCAATATTCAATGAGATATACTTACGCATGAAACGACGAAACGCCAGTACACTTTCCGCAACTCGTTTACAGTTTTCTCAACCCTTTCGTTCGCGCTCTCTTATCGAGTTCGAGTGGAGAAACACATACACGCTACCACATGCGCGATTTTCGAGCGCGCTAACCTAGCGGTGGGGGAAGGCTTCGGCGACGAATTTCTCGAGAATTTCTTTCCCTAACCGCCCTAGACCGCTCTATTAGAGAGGTAGTACTGTACATCTCTCTACTAATCTCTGTATTCGGCGTGCTTCGTAAATGGCGCTAAATCGCGGCGGCGAGTTCGGGAGTATGATTTCGTGATCATCGCCTCTGTCGAGGTTGCAGATTCCCTTGTAGCCGCGCGAGTCCGTGATCACCGCTCAAGGCTATAGCGCAGTCAGCGAGAACAAGAATGCGTAGCTCGGTGGGGGAAAAGTCTCTGCCCCTCGCAAATCGCGCTCGCTTGACAGGCGAACGAAGTGTGGTTTTCCGTCCGATCGAGCTCGACATATATGTGTGGCCCTACTGCGGATTGGAATATGCATTAAATGAATTTCAAAGTGAAAAACATGTATCGAGATCATTGTTTTTTCTCGGTTGTCCGTTTATGCCGAAATTGCGGGTTAAAAAAATCAACGACGAACCGCGTTGAAAAATAAAACGCCGAAACGACCGTGGAAGGTTCACAAAGAAATCTTGAGCCTTTGCCGCGATCGTTTCGACATTTTTTTCAACAGTAACCATTATGGATAAGGGTGTATCATGAATGTTTCTCTGTCTGCAATGAACGTTGTGGCTGAGTTGGCAGCGTGGCGGATTAACGATGCTTACGGTCCGGGTTCAATCCCCAGTGAATTCACTTTTTTTTGTCAGTTTAGTGTAGCCAGATCATGCGTAAAAGTTACCCCCTCTGTAGTCTCTTACGCGCCCATCACCCAATCATGGTAGCGCGTGTCCGTGAGCGAGCGACGTTCGGACATCTTCGGAAAGAGCCGAGCACGGTCGAAGTTTCCCGACCGCGCCTTCGGCAGCTGCACTACTGCATGAGCGCTGAGCACGTTCATGTGCGGCCAAGCCCGAACGAAGGCTTTGAGGGAAAAAGCAAGCAGAGCACGACTGGCGCGTGACGTCACCAGACGTCACGCGCGAGGCTTTCAATGATTTCAATGCTTTTTTAGCTCTTGATTCTCTGCGTTATTAATATATACAAAAAAATGTATCGCGCACTCTGATTGCTTATTTTTTTAGTTTATACGTTAATTTAAATATAATAAATATAAATTACAACTTATTTATCTTAAATAAAATTGTTTACGCTTTACTCATACCCGTCCTTATGCCAAATAAATTATAATTCATAAAAGTAAGCGGAAATATATTCATATTCGTATTATTATATTAATTCTCATACTTTCATCAAGTGGTAAAGCATTATCCCCAAAAACAAGCCGATCATCCATCCGGCCGCGAATCGTAAGTACCAGAAAGTGCACACATTCTACAAGCGATGAGATGGTCCCGTTGGTAGCGTTCCTGCCTTCGGTCTATGCCAAATAAATTATAATTCATAAAAGTAAGTGGAAATTTATTTATATTCGTATTATTATATTCATTCCCATATATACTTTCATCAAGCGATAAAGCATTATCATAATGCTTTATCGCTTGATGAAAGTATATAAGCGTATAGTATATGAAAGTAGTATATGAAAGAAGTAAAGAGTATATGAGCGTAAGTATATGAAAGTATTTGATTATTTATTGAAAGAATGTAATAATACGAATATAAATATATTTCCGCTCATATACTTTCATCAAGCGATAAAGCATTATCATAATGCTTTATCGCTTGATGAAAGTATATGAGCGGAAACATATTTATATTCGTATTATTATGTTCATTCAATAACTAATCAAATAAGAATTAATGGTAATAATAATTGTTTAAAAAAGTACTCAGCGCGTGGAGCGATCCCGCGCCCCTGCGGACCGAAGCCAGGAACGCTACCAACGGGACCATCTCATCGCTTGTAAATATGTGCACTTTCTAGTAGTAGAGCTAGGGCGGTTCTAACTCAAAGGGAGGTCACCGGGTCGAGGGGAGGTCGCCGGACGCATGTGACGTCATAGGGGAGGCCTCGATAGAGGGGGTAGCCATGTGGTCCGTAGAGCGACTGGTGGGAGGGGGAATCCGCGTCGATGAGTGTTTTGTATGTGCGTGTGTGTGTGTGTGTGTGTGCGCGCGCGCGCGTGTGTGTGTGTGTTTGACAACAATATATGGGTAGAAAAATTTCGGCAATTTGAAGACGCTATGTGTTATGTGAAGGGCAGCTATTCAAAGCCCCCTAAATTATGGCATGTAGATGCGGTGCCTTGGTTTCGTTTCCGAAATCCTTAAAACGTTTGCATGCGTGTCCACTCCTGTCACGAGTCTCGCCAACACTTTAGACAGGTCTCGACAAGTCAGGATTTCCTAGAAAAACAAGCCGATCATCCATCCGGCCGCGAATCGTAAGTACCAGAAAATGCACACATTCTACAAGCGATGAGATGGTCCCGTTGGTAGCGTTCCTGCCTTCGGTCCGCAGGGGCCCGTGGTGCAAATTTTTCTCTACATTTTTCATAACTTCTCATATTTTAGTCATATTTGAGATTTTCGGAAAAAAAAATGATTTAAAACAGATTCAAGTTCTGGTTTATTTCCCAAAAACACATTTTTTTCACTGAAAATTCATGATTTCTCTTTTTTTTTCCCGGAAATTTCTCTTTTTCCTATGACCTGAGTGAACGACTGCGGAGATATTCGGAGAGAAGTTAAAGATGAAAAGAAATGAGATTTTCGTAAAAAAAACTGATTATTATTAGTTTTTTTCCGATAATTTTCCTTTTTCCTACTACCTGAGTGAACGGCTGCGAAGATATTCGGAGAAAAGTTATAGATGAAAAAATGAGATTTTCGTAAAAAACACTTATTACATTTTTTATCCCTCATAATTCTGAGAAATAATGAATTTCCGAAATTTTTGTAAACACTATTTTCCTTAAGGGGTAACACCACTGTAACGGCCTGCCACGAAACGTGTTAGACAAATAATACTTGGGGTAATTATTAAGCATATATTGAAGTATATTGTAAAAAAAATGTACGGGAAAATATTACAAAATGGCGACACTGCAGCAAATTCTTCCGAGGCATGTTGAACTTATGGTGCTCTGCGGTGCGTAGTATAACTTGTGCCAATTTTAATCTGGACAAAATAATTTTTTTTTTTAAATTAAATCTAGATGAGGGTAGCAAGTGAACCACGTAAGGGATTTTAGAAATATTGATTTTTGAGTAATTGCCGAGTATTTGACTAAAATTGTTCATTTAGACTTAATAAAACAAAATTCTTTTTTTTAGACTAAAATTGGCACCGTTATACTGCGTGCCGCAGATGTTCGACATGCTTCAGAATAATTGCTGCAGCGTCGCCATTTTGTAATATTTTCGGATAAAAATTTCTAATAATATACTTAAGTATATGCTCAATGAATACCGCAAGTATTATTTGTTTATCACATTTTCTTACACCAAATAAAATATTGAAAAATACGCTTCCTGTAAGGCCGTTACAGTGGTGTTACCCCTTACAGTCTTCATATAATTTCCGAGATTTTCCCGTGATCGTAATTAAAATGATGAAATATTCGGAGAAATTCGGAGAAACTCGCATGTTTGCCAAAAATAATTGTCCGCAAAACTACGAATTCTTCATATTTGTTCCAATTCATTGAAACATTCGGAAAAACATTTCGGAAAAAATCAGAGTTTTTCAGAAAAAAAATTGCACTAGGGGCGCGCGAGCGCTCAGTGCTTTTTTTGTAAAATATTATTACTATTAATTCTTATTTGATTAGTTATTTTTATTAGTTATTATCATTATTTTAATTAGTTATCTTTTAGTGTTGAAAAATTTATCGCGCACTCTGACCGCTTATTTTATTAGTTTGTACGTTAATTTAAATATAATAATAAATCTAAATTACAACTTATTTATCTTCTAAAAAATTGCTTGCGCTTTACTCACACGCGTCCCTATGCCAAATAAATTATAATTCATAAAAGTAAGTCGAAATTTATTTATATTCGTATTATTATATTCATTCCCATATACTTTCATCAAGCGATAAAGCATTATCATAATGCTTTATCGCTTGATGAAAGTATATGAGCGGAAACATATTTATATTCGTATTATTATGTTCATTCAATAACTAATCAAATAAGAATTAATGGTAATAATAATTGTTTAAAAAAGTACTCAGCGCGTGGAGCGATCCCGCGCCCCTGCGGACCGAAGCCAGGAACGCTACCAACGGGACCATCTCATCGCTTGTAAATATGTGCACTTTCTAGTAGTAGAGTTAGGGCGGTTCTAACTCAAAGGGAGGTCACCGGGTCGAGGGGAGGTCGCCGGACGCATGTGACGTCATAGGGGAGGCCTCGATAGAGGGGGTAGCCATGTGGTCCGTAGAGCGACTGGTGGGAGGGGGAACCCGCGTCGATGAGTGTTTTGTATGTGTGTGTGTGTATGTGTGTGCGCGCGCGCGTGTGTGTGTGTGTTTGACAACAATATATGGGTAGAAAAATTTCGGCAATTTGAAGACGCTATGTGTTACGTGTAGGGCAGCTATTCAAAGCCCCCTAATTTATGGCATGTAGATGCGGTGCCTTGGTTTCGTTTCCGAAATCCTTAAAACGTTTGCATGCGTGTCCACTCCTGTCACGAGTCTCGCCAACACTTTAGACAGGTCTCGACAAGTCAGGATTTCCTAGAAAAACTATAAACTTGAGGAATCAAAGGCGGTGACCGCGGATGGACCACTTGAGCTGTACTCTTGAAAAGTCTCATCGAGATCTCCATTTCGAAATATAACATCGAGATGTCGCCATGTGCGAGTATGTGCGCATCCAACCAAGCAGGTGTCCTTCGAACGTGTTTGAACTTGTTTTTCATGATTGGAAAAGTGGGGGAGAAGTTTGAAAAATTGAGTGGGAGGATTACGACGAGGGTCAATGGCTTTGACTGCGGATGGACAACTTGAGCACGGCTGCACTCTTGAAAAAAGAAACGTCTCAATAGATCTCGGATCTCGGAAAAAATATATATATATTTTCTTTTGTAGGGGGAGCTATATGAATCTGATGTGCTCAAATGTTTGTAGGCATGTCCACTCCTGTCACAAGTCTCGCCAGCACTTTAGACAGGTCTCGACAAGTTGAGGTGACAGGAGTGGACACGCATGCAAACGTTTTAAGGATTTCGGAAACGAAACCAAGGCACCGCATCTACATGCCATAAATTAGGGGGCTTTGAATAGCTGCCCTTCACGTAACACATAGCGTCTTCAAATTGCCGAAATTTTTCTACCCATATATTGTTGTCAAACACACACACACACACACACACACACACACACACACACACACACACACACACACACACACACACACACACACACACACACACACACACACACAAAACACTCATCGACGCGGGCTTCCCCCTCCCGCCAGTCGCTCTACGGACCACATGGCTACCCCCTCCACCGAGGCCCCCCTGTGACGTCACATGCGTCCGGTGACCTCCCCTCGACCCGGTGACCGCCCTTTGAGTTAGAACCGCCCTAGCTCTACTACTCTTTCTGTTACTTATGATTTGCGGCCGGATACATTATGATAATGCTTTATCGCTTGATGAAAGTATATGAGAATGAATATGATAATACGAATATATTTCCGCTTACTTTTATGAATTACAATTTATTTGGCATAGGGACGAGTATGAGTAAAGCGCAAAAAAAATTTCAGAAGTAAAATAAGTTGTAATTTAGATTTATTATTATATTTAAATTAACATATTAACTAATAAAATATGCGTTCAGAGTGCGCGTTAAATTTTTCGACACTAAAAGATAACTAATTAAAATAATAATGATAACTAATAAAAATAACTATTCAAATAAGAATTAATAGTAATAATAATTTTTAAAAAGCACTGAGCGCGGGGAACGATCCCGCGCCCATAGTACAAATTTTATTCCGAAAAACTCCGATTTTTTCCGAATTTTTCTATGAATTGGAACAAATATGAAGAATTCAGAGTTTTGCGGACAATTATTTTTACGCAAACATCCGAGTTTCTCCGAATTTTTTTGAATTTTTTCTGAATATTTCATCATTTTAATTACAATCACGGGAAAATCTCGGAAATTATATGAAAACTTTAAGGGGTAACACCACTGTAACGGCCTTACAGGAAACGTATTTTTTGAAATTTTTTTGGCGGAAGAAAATGTGATAAAGAAATAATACTTGCGGTCTTTATTAAGCATATATTTAAGTATATTGCTATATATTTTTCATCCGAAAATATTACAAAATGGCGACACTGCAGCAATTCTTCCGAAGCATGTCGAACCTCTGCGGCACGCAGTATAACTGTGCCAATTTTAATCTAAAAAAAGAATTTTGTTTTATTAAATCTACATAAGTGTAGCTACTAAACCACGTAGGGGATTTTCGATAAGTTAATTAAAACAATATTTACTAACAACTAACTGTCTTAAAAAAAATGAACTTTTTTAGTCAAATACTCGGCAATTACTCAAAAACAACTATTTCTAAAATCCCCTACGTGGTTCACTTGCTACCCTCATCTAGATTTAATTTAAAAAAATATTTTATCCAGAGTAAAATTGGCACAAGTTATACTGCGTGTCGCAGAGCACCTTAAGTTCATCATGCCTCGGAAGAATTTGCTGCAGTGTCGCCATTTTGTAATATTTTCCAATAAATTTTTTTTTTGCAATATACTTCAATATATACTTAATAATTACCCCAAGTATTATTTGTCTAAAACGCTTCGTGGTAGGTCGTTACAGTGGTGTTACCCCTTAAGGAAAGTAATGTTTGCAAAAATTTCGGAAATTGATTATTTCTCAGAATTATGAGGGATAAAAAAATGTAATAAGTTTTCTTTACGAAAATCTCATTTTTTTCATCTATAACTTTTCTCCGAATATCACCGCAACCGTTCACTCAATAGGAAAAAGAAAAAATTCCGGAAAAAAAATAAGAACAAGTTTTTTTTACGAAAATCTCATTTTTTTAATCTTTAAATTTTCACCGAATATCTTCGCAACCGTTTACTCAGGTAATAGGAAAAAGGACAATTTCCGAAAAAAAAATAATAATCAGTTTTTTTTACGAAAATCTCATTCCTTTTCATCTTTAACTTTTCTCCGAATATCTCCGCAGTCGTTCACTCAGGTCATAGGAAAAAGAGAAATTTCCGGGAAAAAAATGAGAAATCATGAATTTTGTCACAGCCGCAATAATTTTAACATATAACTTCTATCTCTTTCTAAGCCTCGATACCTTAACTCCGTATCTTTCCAAAAGCCAAACACGCAAAAGGAAGTTGAAGCACCACTAGGGTGACATGTGAACCTATATCTTGCATAAATAAATCCGTGCTGCTAATCATTTAGCGGCGTAACAACATGCGACCAAGACGACTCAACATCCGGTCTTCTTGAACGCTCGATAAAATTATCCGAGACAAAGAGTGTCAAAGGCATAAGGTTACCAGACCCAGCTCTGGCATATCTGTCAACCTCTACGCATCATATGCCATTTCGCCGAATTACGGAACAAAGGTCTACTACCTTGCGATGCAACCTCTATCATATAAGATGCATATAAGACCGATTCTACGAATTAATATATGTATGCGAAAATGCACCGCCTTGCAACCAATCGCGAATTACGGCATACTCCACTGACCAATCCAGAAAGAAATGCATCAATCGAATCATCCCCTCCTTAAGGTATTTTCTCCCATAAGTCATCCCCTCCTAAAATTGCACTTCTCAAAAGATTCCTCCTGCAATGCAGTCTCCCGTCAACTACCATCGGCTCAAGTTCTTTTATAAAGTCTCAATCCAAGTCTCTCGACAATCTTCATTAAATTCAGAACTTAGTCTTCCGGCAACCTTCCTTCAGAAAAGAATAATTAACTACCAATTCGCGAACAACTTACGCGTATCACACCTATTCCTTTTGCGAACTTATAAATATTAATATCGAAATATTTAGAAATATATCCGAGTTATTCTTCACCTTTAACTGTGTATCGCGATCATATGCTTTAGACATCGTATCCCGTTATCGCGTAGTTGTAAGAACACACATGTACTTTCGACCGTCTCGTACACGAACAATCACACCAACACGAGGCTGCAGCAGCTAGGACCTCGAATTCACGAGCGGCGACAAACATAAACAGCGAGCTTCCCCTTGATCCTCGTCCCGAGCTATTATGCCAGGCGTAGGCTCAAAAGAGGAAAACAACAACATATATGCTCATGTCCCCTCAGGACGTGACATATTAATTTTTGGGGGCTCGTCCGGGATATTCAAAGGGTATGTGCTATCCGTATCAATGTCCGAAGAAGAGTCATCTAGCTCGTTAAACCTAAACGTTACTGAAGATTCAGCTAACACGTCACAACCCGGGAAAAAAAGTTCATGCCTGAGTGGATATGCTCATATATGTTTCAGATATTGTCATATATGTTTCAGATATCGTCATATATGATTCAGATATTGTCATATATGTATCAGATATATTTATATCTGACATTTTACAGTATCATATATGATTAGGTCTGATCATATTCCACATCACATATGCTTAAAGAAGATCATATCTGATCACATATCCCGGGGAAAATGGTCATATCTGAGCAGATATGCTCATGTAGGTGTTTATCTGCAACATAAATGAATCTGATCTGATCATGCATGGTTAAAGATGAACATACATGTATTTTTATGCGCTCAGGGGTAGCTCTATATCTGGTCAGATATGATCGCGCATAAGTAAATATTTGCAGATATGAATTTGTAGCTGAACATGTCTGCCCATATGTGGTCATGTCTAACCAGATATAGTACAATTCACGACTACATTCGAGCTCATGATCATTTCACGACTACATTCGAGCTCATGATCATTTCACGACTACATTCGAGCTCATGATCATTTCACGACTACATTCGAGCTCATGATCATGAGCTCGAATGTAGTCGTGAATTGTACTATATCTGGTTAGACATGACCACATATGGGCAGACATGTTCAGCTACAAATTCATATCTGCACATATTTACTTATGCGCGATTTACATTCGAGCTCATGAGTTCGAATGTAGTCGTGAATTGTACTATATCTGGTTAGACATGACCACATATGGGCAGACATGTTCAGCTACAAATTCATATCTGCACATATTTACTTATGCGCGATCATATCTGACCAGATATAGAGCTACCCCTGAGCGCATAAAAATACATGTATGTTCATCTTTGACCATGCATGATCAGATCAGATTCATTTATGTTGCAGATAAACACCTACATGAGCATATCTGCTCAGATATGACCATTTTCCCCGGGATATGTGATCAGATATGATCTTCTTTAAGCATATGTGATGTGGAATATGATCAGACCTAATCATATATGATACTGTAAAATGTCAGATATAAATATATCTGATACATATATGACAATATCTGAATCATATATGACGATATCTGAAACATATATGACAATATCTGAAACATATATGAACATATCCACTCAGGCATGAACTTTTTTTCCCGGGTGGTCTGATATCGTCAAATCTAATCATACATGCTCTGATATCGTCAAATCTAATAATGTATGCTCTGATATGGCCATTTTTCTTATGCATGATTAGACAAGATCCAGATATGATCAATCATATCTGGATCATATATAATCCAGATATAATCAGATGTGATTTGGTCTGATAATTTTTTCTCGGGATGATCATACATGCTCAGATATAAGCATACATGATCTGTCATGACACTATATGAACAGATATAGCCAATTCTCTTGTCTGATCATATCTGATTCTACAGTTATGCTCAGATATAAGCATACATGATCTGTCATGACACTATATGAACAGATATGACCAAATCTCTTGTCTTATCATATCTGATTCTACAAATATGATTCAGATATGATTCAGATATGATCTTTTTTTCCCGGGAATATTCATTGCGCAGTTCCAACACCCCTTTGCTATCCGGCCTTGAACCAAAGAAAAGGTCAATAAAAACTCTTGATTTAACTCAGAAACAAGGAAGTAAAAACTCAATAACCATGGCGTTAGGTACGAATCAACTTATCTCTCTAAAAGACGCTATCAGCTGCGTTCCCGAGTTTGACGGGGAAAATATCCCATTCTCAGAATTTGTTACTGGATGCGAGGACGCTAAAGATATCCTACCGCCTGAATCCGAAAAATACCTAGTCAACCTAGTAAGAAATAACCTCAAAAATTTAGCCAGAGAAGCCGTGCACGGAACAAAGTTCGAAACAATACAAGCTCTCATTGAATTTCTAAAGAAAATATACACCCCAAATAAGTCGGAAGTTCAATTGCTGGGAGAACTCAGTAATTTATGCCAAGCAAACAACGAGAGCGTAATGGAATTTTCGTCAAACATCCGAAAAAAGGCAAGAGAAATAGTCGAGGCGCGAAAACTCGCTAATAATGGGGTCGAAGACGACGCCTTCAAAAGAACTGTAGACAACTACTTCCTCACGTGTTTTAAGCGCGGTTTAAAAGAAAAAATCGAGCAACGACTTCCTCCATGCAGAGACGTATCAGATGCAATTGACCAGGCAATTCAAATCGAACGCGAACTTGCGTCGCGAAATTAACTCCACTCATCCTCCGTCAAACCCGAAAAACCTGTTCAATCAAAACCGGTGAGGATTTGCAATATTTGTAAAAAAGACAATCATTTAACAGAGGCATGTCGGTTTGCAGCTATTACCTGCCAAATATGTAAAAGCCAAGGCCACAGTGCAAATCAATGCCGTAATAAACAGGATCGATCGGGATCAATCACATGCCAAATTTGTAAGAAAATTGGCCACACCACAGATCGGTGTTACGTAAATCGCCAGTCAAGCCCAATAATTTGCCAGCTTTGTAAAAACTCTGGCCACACGGCCTCCGCTTGTCCCACACGTGGCAAATCGTCCAACTTTTCAAATAATCATCAGCGCCAAAATAACGCACCCAAATGTCAATTCTGCCACTAAACTGGCCATACAGCCGACCAGTACTTCAAACTTAAAAACAACTCAAATAATAATTCAAACAACGAACGGCTCATTTGCCGATACTGCAAACGCGTGGGGCACACATTAGACAATTGTCGTACCTGTGAGTACAACAACTCCCGTAATCAGTCGGGAAACGGGGCGAATACCCCTCGGACGGACGCGCCGAGCGGTTCCCCGGCCCCAACGCGTCCGGCAAATCCCGTCGCGACAGCAACCACGAACGAGGTTATCCTACCTATTCAATAAATGCCGAAAATTTCGACAAACTGCCCTCGGTGTGTATCGGAACACTACCGGAAAAGGGGCAAGTTTCAATGTGGTTAGATTCAGGTGCCGTCCCCAATCTGATCAAAGAGGAATACACGAAGAACCTGGTAGGCATCGACGAAACCGACGTCATTAAACTAACCGGTATATCCGAACTACCAGTGTTCGCATTAGGGAGCGTGTTACTTCGTGTACTCGATTTCGAGTCCCTATTCCACATTATACCAGATGAGACACCGCTTCCGTACCCCGGTTTACTGGGATCTCGGTATTTTTTCGGCACAAAAGCCAAACTAAATTATGAGTCAGAATGCCTCGAATGGGGAGGCGAATCATGGCCTTTTGAAAAAGAAAATGAACCCGATCAAATTATGAAAATTCCTGCACGTTCAGAAATATCCTTCTACGTAAAGGTAGAAAATCACAACTTAAAAGAGGGTTATCTATCCCCTTTAAAAAATCAGCAAAGGTGTTTATGCAGGCGATTGTCTAGTAACAACCGTCCAGAGTAAAGCCCATTTAAGGGTATACAACACCACCAACGACCCCGTACGACTGATCATACCAGTCGTAAAATTAGAGGAATTTGACATTATCGATGATTTGACAAAAACCAATGCTGAAATCGATTGCATGAAAATCGCAAAATCTGCTCCTGATTCATCGCTTCGTGATCTTCTCAATTCCATCGTAGACTGCAAGTCAGTTACGCTATTCCAGAGCCCAAAAGAGGCGAATAAAAATATTTCAACAAAAAACGTCATTCTAAACCTTCACCATTTTTCCAACGAGAACAGTGAACTGGAGGAGTCCGAGAATTTCAGTAGCGAGGAAAAATCAAATCCAAATCAAAACAAGAACCAGAAACCAAAATCCATGAAATCCAAAAACCAAAAGTCAAAAAGAAATCAAGAAAACAAAGTAACTTCTATTCCCACCTCTGAGCAAATTCCTTGTAAAAATGACTCAGAGCGCTCAAAAACCATACAAAAACTTTTACGACTGGATCATCTCGCTCCAGAGGAGCTAGATCACGTCGAGAAAATAATTAAAAATTACGCGGACAGATTCCACATTAAAGGTGAACCTCTCGAAGCTACACACATGCTGTGTCATAAGATTCCTACGATCGACGATCTACCAATAAACACCAAATAATATCGGTTCCCCCAAGCGCTCAAGAGCGAAGTCTAGCGTCAAGTGGACGAGCTATTAGAGAACAAAATAATAAATCACTCCGAGTCACCAAGCAACAGTCCTGTCTGGATTGTCCCAAAAAAACCAAACTCCAATGGTAATAAACGTTGGCGTATGGTAATTGATTTCCACGCTCTAAATGAAAAAACAATCGGTGATTCATATCCGTTGCCAAATATAACGGATATTTTAGATCAAGTGGGACGTGCAAATTATTTTTCAGTCTTTGACTTAGCTTCCGGTTTCCATCAAATCCAAATGAACCCCGAAGACAAACAAAAAACCGCTTTCTCTACCCCATACGGGCATTACGAGTTCTCAAGAATGCCCTTCGGGCTCAAAAACGCCCCGGCGACTTTCCAGCGCTTAATGGATATCGTGTTGAGTGGACTGCAAGGGGTATCCCTTTTTGTCTACCTCGACGATATCATAATCTACGCCAAAAATCTAGAGGAACACGGAACAAAAATTCAGGAATTGATGAATCGATTACGAAAAGCAAATCTCAAACTACAACCGGATAAGTGCGAATTTCTTAGACCAGAAGTTAGCTACCTCGGACACATCATTGGTAAAGACGGTTTAAAACCTGATCCAAGCAAACTAATGGCAGTCAAGGATTTTCCGATTCCCAAAAACGTCAAAAACATTCGACAATTCCTGGGTTTAACCGGTTATTATCGCAGATTTATCAAAGATTTCTCAAAAATCGTAAAGCCACTGACTCATCTTTTGGAAGAAAAGATCGATTTCAGTTGGACTGACGAAACCCAAAACGCCTTCGAAATCTTGAAAAATAAGTTATGCGAAGCTCCGATCCTTCAATATCCCGATTTCGAAAAACCCTTTATCATAACAACAGACGCTTCCGGTTTCGCACTAGGCGGCGTTCTATCTTAAGGGGAAATCGGGAAAGATAGACCTATAGCTTTCACGTCGCGCGTATTACGCGGGGCAGCTCTACGTTACGATACGTATGAGAAGGAAGCAATGGCAATCATACATAGTGTAAAAACCTTCCGACCCTATATATGTCAGATATCAAGAATATAGAGAGAGCCGGGAATTCCGTTCATGAATTGGAGAACAATGTCTATCTCACTGACTGCCGCAGTGACACGGCTTACACGATTTATTGGTGTCTCGATACAATAAAATATTCGGTACAAAGTATAATCACCGGATAGCAGTGCTAGTGAGGTGTGTTACACAGAGCCTTTTCGAAAATTAGTCCTTTCGACCCAATGACCCGAGAAGGAGTGACTTCGTGACCCGAAACGCATACGTCTCCCACTCCACTCCTTCTAGGCCTCTATGCAACACAACACACTCGTGGATCATACACCACGCACTACCACCGGGGTAGGTTCTTCTCCGAACGCCTTGACGCCTTTTCGTCACTCGATGCCCACCACTTGACTCTCCATAAACATCGTCAAGAAATCGAAAGCGCTGTTGAAAAAGCCATTCCCATGGCGATGCGACACGGCCATACTGACTAGCACGCGTCTCGAGTGCCCAGCATCTATCCGTCTAGTTTACTTCTGAAATAAAACAAGCATCGAACAAACAAGCGTTAGTTTACGTTCGGCTTTCCTGACTTTACAAGTCTGTTATTGCCCTACAGGCTTTTACTGTCTCCATTCACGTGTGCAACCATGTGTATCGTTTCCCGTTTTTTTTGCCATCAGTATTGTACAGTCAGACTGCAACTTTTTTTTTTTAAATGTCAAAACGAATTCCTCACAAATTCGATCTCCAAGGCACCGATAGCTCTGTAGGCATGTCTTACACATCCATACAATTTCTAACTATTATCATTTACTCATAATAGCTCTGTAGGCATGTCTTTCACATCCGTACATCTTCTAACTATTATATTTTACTCATAATAGCTCTGCAGGCATGTCTTTCACATCCGTACATCTTCTAACTATTATATTTTACTCATAATAGCTCTGTAGGCATGCCTTGCGCATCCGTACATTTTCTAACTATTATCTTCTATTCATAATAGCTCTGTAGGCATGCCTTGCGCATCCGTACATTTTCTAACTATTATCTTCTGTTCATAATAGCTCTGTAGGCATGCCTTGCGCATCCGTACATTTTCTAACTATTATCTTCTATTCATAATAGCTCTGTAGGCATGCCTTGTGCATCCGTACATTTTCTAACTATTATAATGCCCACAAGTTTACATTGAATCATTCTTAAGTTACTCTTAGGCTTTGGGTTCGAGGGTTCTGGGTGATCAAGTCCAGCGAACATCGAGGGCCAAAGTCGCACTCTTAAATTGAAACAATGGAAACCAACAGTCTCATGCTCCCTGCGGATTTCTACATATAAATCCGCCTCAATTAGAACCAGAAGTTCTATGCGAATCCTCAACAGCATTCAACAACCAATAAAACCAGACTGCGTCTGTTTCATAATTCATAGTCTCGATTCTCTTTGCCAAACACCATGTTTGCACTCACGATCAAGCACTGAAATAATTCTACAAATCACATCAAACAGATTGTTGTACAATTTTGTTCTCACCTTTTTCTTTCTCTCCGACATAGCTATCCTGACTCGCCTCGTTTCCTGGAGCTGCGATCAGTTTGTCATGAGATACTTTGATACTATTTCGGCCTCGTAATCCAGGGCCTACCTTCTTGACAAGGTATCTATCGTTCGGTAACACCGCAACAACTTCAACTGGACCTCGATATTTGGCATCCAGTTTTGTCTTTATTCTATCATTATTTCTAACCATCACAAAATCTCCAATTTTAAATGCGTTTACCGGTTTATTCTTCTTATCGAACCTTGCCTTTTCTTTTGCCCCTTCGGCTCTCATTCTATCTGTAGCTGCAGTTCTAATCTCGCTCAAGTCAACGCTATGAGTTGTCACGCTGTCGTGTTTCACGCGTTCGATTTCTATCGAGTTTACTTTTGTACCAATCAAAATCTCAGCGGGACTTTTCCCCAACGTTTTATGAACTGTTGAATATATTGCTAGCTGTACTCTTCCTAATTCGTTCTGCCATTGCTTTCCTTGAGCTTTGCTTATAGATAACATATTCCTCATCGTGGACATAATTCTTTCAACCTGACCATTAGCTCTCGGTGTTCCCGAAGCTATTAAATGAAGCAAAATATTATTTTCGTTGCAGAATTCTTTAAATCGCGCATTTTTAAACCATGCACCTTGGCCACAAATAATTCGTTTCGGCGCCCCAAACGTAAACGCATGTTTTTCAATCTGGTTGATTGCTGTTTCCGCGTCTAAACGGTTTATCCAATTCAACGTTACAAATTTCGTGAATGCGTCTATGATCACGAAAACGTATTCTTTTTTTCTCAGAGGGACCTGATAATTTTCCCGAGATGTCTATGTGAATCGTACACCACGGAATGCTGTCTTTTTCTATTGGATGCAGCTGTGCTTGCGTCGGTCTCGATACAGATTTACAAGTTTGACGCATAATACAATTTGCTACAAATTTCTTTACTTGCTTTGACATATGAGGGAACCAATAAAGTTCGTATAATTTGTCCAAAGTCTTCTCCCAGCCTAAATGGCAAATATTTTCGTGTACGTGATGGATGAGTGACCATACCATCATCCTCGGCACTACAGGTAGTGTGATTTGTTTACCTTTTCTTTCTATTGTTCGCATTAAGATTTTGTCTTTTATCGAGCAAGTCTTTGTGGTTTCTGATCCGTCCAATACTTCGCGGTATAATGTTTTTATTCCGTCGTCTTTCTGCTGAGCTACGATTAACCAGTCATCTTCCAATTCTGTTATTTTGTTCATGTCTTTTTTAACTACTTTCAATACTTTGTCTTCAAGAACGGGGTTACGCGATAGAAAGTCCGCGTGTTTCATTCTTTCACCCGCACGATATTCAATTTCAAAGTCAAAAGATTGTAGGAATGCCCACCATCGATACACTCGTGGCGTTAAATCTTTCTTAAGGCTTGCAGCCTTTAGTGAGTTACAGTCCGTGACCACCAAAAATTTCCGGCCAACCAAATATTGTCGAAAGTGTTTTATCGCGTTTACGACTGCAAGGGTCTCGAGTTCGTATGAGTGGTAACGAGTTTCAGCGTCTACGGTGCGTTTGCTGTAGTATGCGATTGGATGTTTATTTTTTTCGATGCGTTGAAGGAGCACAGCGCCGTATCCAAGGGCGCTAGCGTCAGTGTGTAATTCGATCGGTAGGCTAGGGTCAAATATACGGAGACACGGTTCTGACGTTAAACACTCGACGAGCTTAGTCCTAGCTTCATTGTGTTCGTTTGTCCATTTTATTGTCTTTGCATTCCCTGCCGTCAGTCTATACAGAGGAGCTGCTGTTTGTGAGAATTTTGGCACAAATCTACGAAAATAAGATGCTAACCCTAACAACTGCCTTACCTGGGTCTGCGTTCGAGGGATGGGCGATTGCACCAGGGCTTCGATCTTTCGAAGGTTGGGCCTCAGCTCTCCTTTCGATCAGTGTATCCCAGATAATCAATTTGTGTTTCCAAAAATTTATACTTATTTAAGTTAGACGAAAATCCGTTAGCGGCGAGTCTTTCCATTACAACTTTCAGTCGATCTAAGGCCTCTTGTTCAGTTTTTCCAGGTATGAGCACATCATCCAAATAAACAATCGCGTAAGAATATCTCAAGTCTCCCAACGCGTTATTAATTGCCCTCTGATACACGGAAGGAGCATTCGTCAGCCCAAATGGCATCGTTAAATATTCATAATGTCCGTCAGGTGTAATAAACGCGAGTTTCTCTATCGAATTTTCTTCGACGGGTATTTGATGGAACCCGGCTACCATGTCTAACGACGAAAAATATTGTGCTCCACTTAAGCGATCTAATTGATCTTGAATCAACGGCAACGGATAACGATCTGCTACCGTGTTAGAATTTAATTCTCGAAAGTCCACACACAATCTATCTGAACCATCTTTTTTTTTTACCAAAATGATTGGACTGGAGAACGGACTTTTACTTTCCCGAACGATTCCGGCCTCGAGCATTTTGTCAACCAAACCTCTTACAGTTTCTCGCTCTACAGTACCTAACTTGTGAGGGCCTCTCTGCACGAGTTTGTTTACGTCTTTCAATCTTATCTCAAGCCTGCCCGAAGTTACTCGAATTTTAGGAGCCTCCGCACTCATATGTTGAGAATACAGTTTCAACAACTCGATCAGTGGTTTTCTCATTTCGACTGAGTCACAATCGACAGCATTGACGTCAATCTCCAAGCTGCACGAGCCAACAAATCTATTTAATTTTGAAAATTTAATCGTGATTACGTCCCACTTGACTGAGACTTTTGCTAACAATTCTTTACTCAAAAGTAAATCTGTAGACAAATTTTCATCCGGTACCACATATAAGTCAATCTCAACATTTATGCCATCAAGATCGACCCACACAGAGATTAGCTTACAGCAATCAACGTATCCATTTCCGATACCTCTCAGCCGCGTAGAGACGCATCGTCTGCTACCGGGCAATCTTTCTTCCAATGTCTCTCCCACAAGAGAGCAATCCGAACCAGAATCAAAGGTAAATGTCAACACCTTACCTTCTGCCAGCTTCAAAGTACCTTCAGTAGAGGTTGAGCTGCAAAGCTTCACGATTTTCTCGTCCTTCTTTGGACAATTCGGGGAGATATGACCCTCTTCCTTGCAGTTATAACAAGTCACCACCTTTCTGGAATACGACTCCTTGCTGTCCCGTGGCTGACTGCTGTGCGACTTCGAGGATGATTTACAATCAGCCTTACGATGTCCCTTCTTTCCGCAATTGTAGCACTCGATTTCCGAACGGTGCGACTTCCCATCTCGCGGCGTCGAAGGTTTAGTATGTGGACCAAGGGCTCCGAAGGATGCACGCGGTCGATGGTGATCGGTCGTTCGTCCATCGAGGTACGACATTGCTTCTTGTAAATTACGAGGCGATTCGCGTACGAAGATGTTCCGCACAAATCGGTTCTGGAAAGAGTATGACAACCCGGCCAGTTGGGTAGCGGTCTCGTCCACCGATTTCCGTTCCTTGAGCCACGCTTTGATCTTCCTTCCCCTCTTCATAAAATTTTCGTGCGTGAACTCGGCGTCGTCCGTCCAAATGGTATGAAGTTCTGAAGCGACGTTTTTATTCTTCGCATACGCGCTCATGAATTCAGCACGAATTTCGGTCCAGGTTTTCCCGGAAGGATCCATACCGGTGAACCACTGAGCTGCTTCGTCCTTAAAGGCTTTAGCCAGATGCTGGACGACTTCTCAATCGTCCGGTTTATAACGTCGAATCCATTCATCGACCATTTTTGCCCAGCCAGTTGCGTCGGTATTTTTCGGGTCAAATTTTACAAGATCCATAGGAGCTCGATCTCGTTGAGTAAGCAATGTAATCAATCGCTTGTTCTCCTTCTTCAGTTTTGAAGCACGTTTCCTCCGTTTATTTGCCTTTTGCACGGACTCATCAGCATTGTACTCCGATTCCGATGACGTTGGACAATAATCTCTCTTCCGATTCTCAGATAACACACTGCTTGTCTCACTCACACTTTTTTCACCGTCTTTCGTCATAGTCGTATTCAAACTTTTCACCGACACAATTTTCACGTGAACTCTATCGCCCGAAACTCTGGATTAAACGTTCTTTATCCCACTTCTGATGTCAGATATCAAGAATATAGAGAGAGCCAGGAATTCCGTTCATGAATTAGAGAACAATGTCTATCTCACTGACTGCCGCAGTGACACGGCTTACACGATTTATTGGTGTCTCGATACAATAAAATATTCGGTACAAAGTATAATCACCGGATAGCAGTGCTAGTGAGGTGTGTTACACAGAGCCTTTTCGAAAATTAGTCCTTTCGACCCAATGACCCGAGAAGGAGTGACTTCGTGACCCGAAACGCATACGTCTCCCACTCCACTTCTTCTAGGCCTCTATGCAACACAACACACTCGTGGATCATACACCACGCACTACCACCGGGGTAGGTTCTTCTCCGAACGCCTTGACGCCTTTTCGTCACTCGATGCCCACCACTTGACTCTCCATAAACATCGTCAAGAAATCGAAAGCGCTGTTGAAAAAGCCATTCCCATGGCGATGCGACATATATACGGTAGGAAGTTCACGCTCGTCACTGATCACAAGCCTCTCGTGTGGTTTAAAACTGCAAAAGACGCGAACGCGCGTGTCCTCAAGTGGAGACTCAAACTCTCCGAATATAAATACGAAGTCGTTTACAAACCTGGAACCCTGAACGTAAACGCGGACGCCTTATCGCGCAACCCTATTGAGAAAATCGAAGAGGTAAGAGCGATTCCACAATGCGAACAAAAGCTAGTCGAAGATCCGGAAAACGCGTTATCCGACATAATCCGTCAATTAGCAGAATTGAGCAATAACGATAGCGATAGTAGCAACAAAAGCCCAACAACCATTACAACTCAGGCTGAAGTTCATCTAGTCCCGATAATGGAAAAAATAAATGTTGTTACCCGCGCCCAAAAGAAAAAGGGCACATCCCCAGACCAAATTGAAACAATCAGAAACATTCGATAACAATAATCAAGGAAAAATCGGCGTGCCCGCTCCTGAAGGAGTGGACGCCAATTTTAAATCTCAACGGTATACGCGAAGAACTCGTAAGGCCGTGAATTATGAAGAGAGCAGTAGCGACGAGACCGAGGCCGACGTAATAAGATCCGCGCGCGTCACTCGACCTAGGAAGGCCGCGCGCCCGAAAACATATGACGGCTCTAACATATCCAATGCACCTCTTATCGCTCACTCCAACAGTCCCACTGACCCTGACTCCGATAATTCGGTAAACTCGGACTCCAGTTCTATTGACTCACAATTCGACGAAAACGACAACTCATCAGCTGATAAAGGAAAGTCATCCGAATTAAAAATTGCAAATTGCATCAGTACCAAAGAGTTGTTCTCTTTCCGGAATGACAATTTGGTCTACTTCATCGATGCAACAGGAAACCCATGTGATCATGGGGGACAAAAATTATTGGAAACAAACAAATTTCCCCTCTGGAAAGACCTAACTGTAGGTCATGCTTATAGGAAAAAGGTTGGAAAAAAAACAACATATCGCAATGGTTATTCGTGGTGAACAATCCGAGTCGCTATCAGTAATATCCGAAAACGTCAAACGAACAGTCAAAGAATTAAAGGAAATTTGTGAAACCTCCATCCTTCACTCGATCAGTATTTGCCACAGTCAGCACATCGAACATTTAATTTGGGCTGACGTAATAAACATCGTAAAAGAAACGTTCAAACACAGCGAAATAAAAATAATAGTCTGTTTGGGAACTCTGGGTTACGTACCGATTGACAAACGCGATTCAATATTTTATGAAATGCACAAGTCCCCAATTGGTGGACACAAGGGTGTCTCAAAAACATACAACAGAATAAAACGCGAATATTTTTGGGAAGACTTAAAATCAGATGTTCAGAGACGCATACAACAATGTCTGGAGTGCCAACTCAAGAAATTGGTCCGGATCAAAACAAAACAGCCAATGATCATAACGGATACGCCGGGAACTGTTTTCGAAAAAATATCTATGGATATCGTAGGTCCAATGCAAAGCACTTCAAGCAACAATGAGTATATCCTAACGATACAGGACAATCTCTCGAAATACTGTATCGCGATTCCGCTCCCAAATGCACTGGCAACAACGGTCGCCGATGCTTTCATAAAACGATTTATATGACGATTAAGGGAGCATTTTCTTGAGCGGCCTTATGAAAAGAGTTGCTAAACGCTTCCGAATAAAACGATGCCGAACGACGGCGTTCCATCCACAATCGAACGGAGCGCTTGAAAGATCGCATCACGTTCTGGCCGAGTTCTTGAAACAGTACACTGACAAAGACAACGAATGGGATCAGTGGCTGGAACTAGCAATGTTATCATACAACACTAGCGTCCATGAGAGTACCAGATACACGCCCTACGAAATAGTATTTGGCAAGGTAGCAAGGGTCCCACCAAGCGAACCGCTTCGGGAATCTGATCAATTACCAAATTATCGCGGATACCTCATCGATTTGATCACGCGCATCAATGGAATACGAAATATCGCATATGAAAACCTCGTTGCTTCAAAACACCGGTCAAAACGGTACTATGATAAAAACGCAAATCCCAAAAACTTCAAAGTCGGAGATTTCATCTATCTACAAAAGGGTTCTAAACCAGGCAAATTAGGTGACCATTATTCCGGTCCACATAAAGTTTTGAAAAAATTAGAAAAGGGAAACGTCAAAATTCAGTATAAAAACAAGACTCGACTCGTTCACGAAAACCGATTGCGATATTCACACATAAATACCAAAGAGAAACCAAAAAGAAAAAGGGGGTCGACTCGAGTCGAGGATTCAGACTCTAACAACTAAATACTAATCAATTATTACATTGTTCTCAGATGATCGGCATCCATTTAGTTTGGGCATTATGCTTATTTCACCCCGTTGCTGCCATGGTGGGTTACGACTGCGGATCAAGTGCGCCCAATATAACAACGATTTCACTACAGGACGTTAAACCTTGCGACAACCCTGCTCCAAACATACGAACCGTAGGAAAATACATCCAACTCTTACAACTCAACGACTACTCTGAAACCATGGTTATACAATGTAAAATCGAGATTTTGAGAACGATATATCACTGCGGCATGTCTTCGCATGTGTCCATTATTAATAACGGCCAAACAGAATATCTCGAGGTCACTCGGCGGGACTCATGCGAAGAAATGCACAGATACGGCACCACTCAAGTAGCCCACGATGTGATACGCGGGTTAAAAGATAACCAAACTACTACAATCAGCATTACTCTCGCCGGCAGTACAGGAAACAATGGCGAGTGCAATGGTGCATCGTATTCAGATCCGTACGGTACTTGGAACAACGTTGTTGTTCAAGGTACGGTAAAAATCACGTTAGGAAGCTATATGGCTCAAGTTGCGTTGAACTCGAACCAAATTCATTTAAAATCAGGTACTACTTGTACCTTGTTAACAACAACGTGTATTGACCCTTACGGAGGATACACTTTTTGGAGCTCAAGACCGCGCGACGACTGCAAATTTGACAAATATGGCATCCTGTATGAAGGAATATCCAACAAAATAATTGAAACCGAAACAGAAACCGAAAACACAGTTTACTCAGTAACAACTAGCGACGTTACGTTCGCGCTATCCGTTAGAAAAACTGACCAAATTTTCGGATATAATATTTTCACCACCGAACACCCAAAACTTTTTATATTCGAAACAACGCGGAGCGCTTCGTTCGCAAAACATAGAAAATTCCCCGTGGCTAATCTCGACATATTCACGTACGTCAATTCTAAATTTATCTATGTAGAAAGACATGTCCGACAACAAATGAAAACTTTGTATCATAATATGCTAGACCAACAATGTAACAAAGAACGGCAAATGCTTCAAAATAGTTTGTCCTTGGCGACCCAAGCTCCCGACGAATTCGCATATAACATTATGAAGGGACCAGGATATATGGCTGTAGTAGCCGGAGAAGTAGTTCACATAATCCAATGCATACCAATAGAAGTAAACTTGACAAGGCTAAAAGAATGCTATAACCAGTAACACCAGTAACTCCAGTAACTCGTGGAAACGAATCATATTTCCTCACACCCAAAACTCATATCCTTTTGGAAAAGGGAACCCAAACGACTTGTAATTCCTTACTCCCTCTTTTTCTACCTATTCGGCAATACATGGTACAAGTTCTCGCCAGCTCCGGACGAAACTGTGCCACCCGCGAGTATGGAGCCTATGACAAAACCAACATGGAAATATACCAATCCAACATCCTTAGCATCAAGTGGCATCTATTCAAAGGAGGACATCGACAATCTCCGGGAACGTATTATGTTCCCCATAGAAGTGGCACGCGGAATGATCGGTCAACCTACTGTCGACCAGGGGATACATGTGTTGAACATGCTAGACAATAACAGTCTTAAAAATCTCGCCGAATCCGTCTGGAGTCGCACATGGGGGAGATTCATCCAATTCGGAACAGCAAGCGCTGGTCTCATCGGAATTTTCATCGTCATCCGAGCCATAAAACTCTTCGTGGGCACCTTAATACATGCATACAGCATACACACTGTGTATGGCTGGTCAGTGTGCCTCATCGGTGCAATCTGGGATTCAGTGACTCATGTACTCATACATCTGGCCAAGCGTCCTAAGAACATCCCGCCGACAGACGAGGAGGCCCCGCAAGAGAATAATAAACCCGCTACGAATGAAACAGTTGATCCAGGACACAACATTGGAAAATCTCAAGTGTCATCAACTATGAACACCGAAACCGTATTGTACCAGAATATATCCGAAGAATTCCACAATCCTCGTACCTTTCCCTAAGTGGCACACGAGTACATAAAGTATCAATAATTATAATTCATTTTTTCTTGTTCTATTTTCCAAAGGCTACATGATTAATTTTTCTCTTAGCCTTTTCAGAGAAAAGTAAAATAATAATAATAAATAATAAAATAAAAATTAGAGTAAATTAACAATAATAATCTTGATATATACAAATCATATTTTTGCTTTTATTATATAAAAAGGGGGGAAGAAAAGAGAAAAAGGTACCAAGAGAAGATAGAAAGGGAGACGAGAAAGAATGTAAAGAGGACATAGAAGATAAGTTAGAGTATAGAGGATATGCTATAAGTATGTGTTAACGAGCGGAGGAAAAAAAAAGTAAATAGCGAATAAGACAACGAAGACAACGAACCAAATGACAACGAAAACCAACGACGAGAAGAACAACGATGAGGCAATAGACGAGACGAAGAATAACCGGAATAGAAAAATTCATATCCACAAGACAAATTATAACAATGTAATTTTTTTTTTAATTATAATTAACCGATCAAGGGTTAATTATCATATAATGACAATACCGTCATTCCATCCAAATACCGTCAACCCATCATATAATGACAATACCGTCATTCATTATATATTGACATTATGCCATCGGGATGGTCCCACGCTGGGTGAAACCAGTCATCGAGGGGGTGGAGGTCCCCCCAACGGCCCTCCATCATCCATCGGATGCCGAACGCATCAAAGCCATCCGCCTCGAATATCTCGGCTTGCGCCTGCCGCGCGGACTCCCTCTTCCAGCGTATGATTTCCGCCTGGTGGAAGTACGACCGCTGAAGCATGAAACGAACACACATTTTAATAGATTAAGGAAAAATTATATATATATATATATATATATATATATATATATATATATATTAGGACATTAAGAACATATCGCAAATTGAATACTTACCAGTACAGGGTTGATAGCGTTTTTCCTCGGCATCTTTCTTATATTTTTTCTTCTCTTTCTTTCGGTGCGCTCTTGTTAAAATTTGGCTGAGTAATAAGCACGGACTATTGATGACCCTTCTTAAATAGGCATTGTCCCACCAAGGAAATTTTTCATCCCCACTCTGATTAAACTGATTCAGCGGGACGCCCAATCCTAAAGGGGGGAGGTGTCACAGCCGCAATAATTTTAACATATAACTTCTATCTCTTTCTAAGCCTCGATACCTTAACTCCTTATCTTTCCAAAAGTCAAACACGCAAAAGGAAGTTGAAGCACCACTAGGGTGACATGTGAACCTATATCTTGCATAAATAAATCCGTGCTGCTAATCATTTAGCGGCGTAACAACATGCGACCAAGACGACTCAACATCCGGTCTTCTTGAACGCTCGATAAAATTATCCGAGACAAAGAGTGTCAAAGGCATAAGGTTACCAGACCCAGCTCTGGCATATCTATCAACCTCTACGCATCATATGCCATTTCGCCGAATTGCGGAACAAAGGTCTACTACCTTGCAACCTCTATCATATAAGATGCATATAAGACCGATTCTACGAATTAATATATGTATGCGAAAATGCACCGCCTTGCAACTAATCGCGAATTACGCCATACTTCACTGACCAATCCCGAAAGAAATGCATCAATCGAATCATCTCCTCCTTGAGGTATTTTCTCCCATAAGTCATCCCCTCCTAAAATTGCACTTCTCAAAAGATTCCTCCTGCAATGCAGTCTCCCGTCAACTACCATCGGCTCAAGTTCTTTTATAAAGTCTCAATCCAAGTCTCTCGACAATCTTCATTAAATTCAGAACTTAGTCTTCCGGCAACCTTCCTTCAGAAAAGAATAATTAACTACCAATTCGCGAACAACTTACGCGTATCACACCTATTCCTTTTGCGAACTTATAAATATTAATATCGAAATATTCAGAAATATATCCGAGTTATTCTTTACCTTTAACTGTGTATCGCGATCATATGCTTTAGACATCGTATCCCGTTATCGCGCAGTTGTAAGAACACACATGTACTTTCGACCGTCTCGTACACGAACAATCACACCAACACGAGGCTGCAGCTAGGGCCTCGAATTCACGAGCGGCGACAAACATAAACAGCGAGCGAGCGAACACAAGTACCACGCACCATCACCTAATGTAAGCGATACTTGTTTTACTCTTTATTATTCTCATCTTGGACTTCTTGGTTCGATCTCTTAATTATAATAAAATCAGAATACAGTTAAAACGAGTTTACCGAATTTGTCCCTTATCCTAGTTTTGACCAAAATCTTTATCTCTGATGTCTCCATAGCACTTCCCCTTGATCCTCGTCCCGAGCTATTGCGCCAGGCGTAGGCTCAAAAGAGGAAAACAACAACATATATGCTCATGTCCCGTCAGGACGTGACAATTTCCAGTGAAAAATGTGTTTTCGGGAAATAGATCACAACTTGAATCTGTTTTAAATCATTTTTTCTCCGAAAATCTCAAATATTACTAAAATATGAGAAATTATGAAAAATTTGGAGGAAAATTTGCACCACGGGCCCCTGCGGATCGAAGCCAGGAACGCTATCAACTGGACCATCTCATCGCTTGTAGAATATGTGCACTTTCTGGTACTTACGATTCGCGGCCGGATGGATGATTGGCTTGTTCTTGAGGATAATGCTTTATCGCTTGATGAAAGTATGAAAATTAATATAATAATATGAAAATAAATATATTTCCGCTTACTTTTACGAATTACAATTTATTTGGCATAGGGACAGGTGTGACTAAAGCGTAAACAATTTTTTAGAAAAGAAATAAGTTGTCATTTAAATTTATTATTGTATTTAAATTAACGTGCAAACTAATAAAATAAGCGGTCACAGTGCGCGATACATTATTTTATATACATTAATAACGCAGAGAATCAAGAGCTGAACAAGCATTGAAATCATCTAAAAGCCTCGCGCGTGCCGTCGGGTGACGTCATGCGTGAGTCGTGCTCAGATTGCTTTTTCTCTCGAAGCCTTCGTTTCGGCTTGGCCGCAGATGAACGTGCTCAGCGTCCATGTATTGGTGTAGCTGCCGAAGGCGCGGTCGGGAAACTTTGACCGTGCTCGGCTCTTTCCGAAGATGTCCGAGCGTCGCTCGCTCACAGACACGCGCTACCATGATTGGGTGATGGGCGCGTAAGACACTAGAGAGGGAGTGACTTTTACGCGCGATCCGGCTGCACTGGACGCGGGTTCGATCCCCGGTACCAATGTCTTGTTGTTTTTTTTAATAAGCATATACGAATGAAATATCATAAATAATGCCTGAACAGGCGAGAATAGCTAAAGCGAGAGTAAGATCGACATTTTCTGAATATAAAATGAAGAAAAAAAGTTGGTTCACCGGGGATTAAGCATCGTTAATCCGTCACGCTGCCAACTCAGCCACGACGCTCATTGTAAATAGAGTAACATTTATGATACACCCGTATCCATAATGCTTACTGTTCAAAAAAATGCCGAAACGATCGCGACATAGGCTCAAGATTTCTTTTTGAACCTTCCACGGTCCTTTCGGCGTTTTATTTTTCAACGCGGTTTGTCGTTAACTTTTTTAACCCGCATTTTCGGCATAAACGGGCAACCGAGAGAAAACAATGATATCGATACATGTTTTCACTTTGAAATTCATTTAATGCATATTCCAATCTGCAGTACGGCCACACATATATGTCGAGCTCGATCGGACAAAAAACCTCGCTCCGTTCGCCTGTCGAGCGAGAGCGATTTGCCAGGGGCAGATACTTTTCCCCCTCCGAGCTACCCATTCTTGTTCACGCGATACCGACTTGAGCGGTGATCACGGACTCGCGCGGCTACAAGAGAATCTGCAACCTCGACAGAGGCGATGATCACGAAATCATACTCCCGAACTCGCCGCCGCGATTTAACGCCATTTACGAGGCACGCCGAAAACAGAGATTAGTAGGGAGATATACAACGCTCCCGTTTTCGGTGTACTTCGCAAATGGCGCTAAATCGCGGCGGCGAGTTCGAGAATATGATTTTGTGTGCATCGCCTCTGTTGAGGTTGCAGATTCCCTTGTAGCCACGCGAATCGTGAGCACCACTCCAGTCGATATCGCAGTCAGCGTGCACACGAATGGGTAGCTCGGTGGGGGAAAAATCTCGGCCCCTCGCGCACTCGACAGGCGAACGAAGGAAGGTTTTCCATCCGATCGATGTTGACATATGTGTGGCCGTACTGCGGATTGGAATATGCATTATATGAATTTCAAAGCGAAAAACATGTATCGAGAAAATTGTTTTCTCTCCGTCGGCCGTTTATGCGGAGAATGCCTTTTAAAAAAAATTAACAACGAACCGCGTTGAAAAATAAAACGCCGAAACGACCGTGGAAGGTTCAAAAAGAAATCTCGAGCCTTTGCCGCGGTCGTTGCGGCGTTTTTTTTTCAACAGTAAACATTATGAATAAGCGTGTATCATAAATGTTTTTCTATCCTCAATGAGCGTCATGGCTGATTTGGCAGCGTGACGGATTGACGATGCTTGCGGTCCGGGTTCGATCCCTGGTTAATCGACTTTTTTTAATCTATTTTTTTCTTCATTTTATATTCAAAAAGTTGTGAACTTACTTTCGCTTGAGCTATTCTTGCCTGTCCAGGCATTATTTATGATATTCAATTCATATATGTTTAATTTAAAAAAAGCCATTGGCTACCGGGATCGAACCCGCGTCGTCTGCACTCAGAGCCCGCACGCTGATATATCAACCGCGAGGCTCTTGTGATTGCAAACCTGCCTTACGTATACACACTTATCTAAACTTTAAAAAAAATTCGCTGCATACCAATTGCATATTGTTTTTATGACCCCAATTAGTATTATTAAAGACAAATGAAAAAAAAATTTCCAATTTCGTAGAGTGGTGTTATCCCTTAAAGAATAGAAATTAATTTGTTGATTGTTGTGAATGTATATCCCCTCTTAAAGACTTTAAGGCGTCTGGCCACCTTGGCCGATCGAAAATGGGTATTTAAAAAAAATAATAAACTCGAAAGTATGGGCCGGAATATTTTTATTTTTTTACACAACGTCAGAAAGGGCTTTAAGAATAACGTTATAAATTTCCGTTCAAAATATTAAGAAACGGCGCCGTTATGCACATTGCCGCGGAGGCCCTCATGATACGCGCGGTCGTTGTCCCATCTGTTACCCGGTCATGTCACATCTGCAAAAAAAAAATCAGCTCATCCGTGAGTAGTGTCGCTACAATGTAGCGTAGCGGTTTTTTTCTCGACCATTAAAAAAATTATGGTGAGCCGAAGAAAAAAATTTGTATTTTTCTCCGAAATTATGGCTCAGCTCCGTACGATGATTTGGAGCGGAGTAATCGTCGATCAAAGAAAAAAAGTCCATTTTAACTTTGACAATCAATTACTCGAGACCTAATGATCGTACAGAAAATAAAAGTCGGGTTTTGGAAACTACAAAACATGCTCTATGACATGCAATCAGGGGCTGTTGATAAAACATTTTATTTTCTGTACGATCATTAGTTCTCAAGTAATTGATTGTCAAAGTTAAAATGGACCTTTTTGCTTTGATCGACGATTACTCCGCGCCAAATCATCGTACTCAGCTCCTGAAAAGGTCAAATTAAAGCTGATTAAATTGTCTAAAAGACTTTTATAGTCGTATGATAAAAAAAATTATTTGAAGCCGACTGACCATTTTAAAGACGAGCAAAAATTTGGAAAAAAAATTTAGTTGGTTTTCGGATGATTACAAGAAAACCGCCCACACTAACAAATTTTACAGTCCAGATCTGAAAACTAGATACTTTAAGCTATAATTTTCTTTTTTATTTATTTTTTGTACGACCATTTTTCTCCGAGTTATCCCTTGTTGAAAATCAGCCAAAAATTTGG
Source organism: Ophion obscuratus (assembly GCA_964007375.1). NCBI lineage: Eukaryota > Metazoa > Arthropoda > Insecta > Hymenoptera > Ichneumonidae > Ophion > Ophion obscuratus. The sequence goes on along the minus strand of OZ023316.1, from coordinate 11,548,058 downwards.
ATTTTAAAAAAATATCCTTTAATTTGCATGAGTAGTGTATTCTATTTGTACATTTTATTATTTATTTTTTACAGTTACAAAGAAGAAATTTTGGCGTCGCAACAAAAAGAAAAGTGGTCGTCAGCAGCAGCCGCAGCGGCAAGAGGCACCCGAGGGAGCCCAAGGGCGCGAGAAGGGCAGGCCATAGAAAGAACAGCGGCACGAGCGAGGGGAGCGGCCGCAGCAAGGACGCCGCGGGTATCGTCGACGCCACCGAACCCGCAGTCTTTCGCCCCGCCGGACGCATGTTGAAGTTGCTCAAAACGAGTGGGCGTTCCAAATTTTGGTGCAAACAGTATTGAAAAATATGACAAAACAATAAATGTTTCCCCCAATACGTAAATGAGTTTTTACTTTTCCCCTTAGAAAATTAATTTAAAAATTTTTGAAGAAAAATGCCGAAACGACCGAGAATGGCTCGAAGAGAACTTTGAGTCTTTCTCGATCGGCATTTTTTTCAAAACACATTTCACATTGGATAAGTGTGTTTCGGCATTTTTTACAACACATTTCACATTGGGATGGGGGTCAAAACTTTGAAAGGCCAAATATGGAACGACAAAGATTTCGAAATGACAAAATTATAAACTCAATGTAACGAACTGTAAATTATTCAAAATTTTATCCTTCGACCGATAACGAAATTGAATAACTATTACACCAAAGGATAATTTATTCGAGAGCTCATTTATTCGAGAACGTGTATTAAGATTGTATACAGTTTGAGTCATACAAATACAGATTCAAACAGTCTAAAACATCCATATCTCCGAAATGGGAAGACATATATATCGAGGATACAAACTTCAAAGGTGTAGATCTCAGATAGGCAAACTGGGATGGTCCAAAATAGTGAACATCAAAGAAGTGGACGAGTTGCTTCGTAATTTTCTGCCGGTTTTCGCTAACACGTACGAGATTCTTTTAAGGCGTCTGGCCACCTTGGCCGATCGAAAAATGGGTATATTAAAAAAAACATAAACTCGAAAGTATGGGCCGGAATATTTTTATTTTTTTAGATAACGTCAGAAAGGGTTTTAAGAATAAAGTTAATAAATTTCCGTTCAAAAAATTAAAAAATGGCGCCGCTATACACATTGCCGCGGCGGCCCTCCGCACGATACGCGCGGTCGTTGTGCCAGCTGTTACCCGGTCATTCCACATTTGAAAAAAAACAGCTCATTCGTGAGTAGTGTCGCTACAATGTAACGTAGCGGCTTTTTTTCGACCATTAAAAAAATTACAGTGAGCCATAATTTCGGTGAAAAATACAAATTTTTTTTCTTCGGCTCACCATAATTTTTTTAATGGTCGAAAAAAAACCGCTCCACTACATTGTAGCGACACTACTCACGAATGAGCTGATACTTTTTGCAGATGTGACATGACCGGGTAACAGCTGGGACAACGACCGCGCGTATCGTGCGGAGGGCCTCCTCGGCAATGTGCATAACGGCGCCATATTTTTAATATTTTGAACGGAAATTTATTGACGTTATTCTTAAAGCCCTTTTTGACGTGTAAAAAAATAAAAATATTCAGATCCATACTTTCGAGTTTATTATTTTTTTTAAATATGCCCATTTATCGATCGGCCAAGGTGGGCAGACGCCTCAAAGTCTTTAAGAGGGGATATACATTTACAAGGATCAAAAAATTAATTTCTTTTCTTTAAGGGATAACACCACTTTAGAAATTTGGCACAATCGTTTTCATTTGTCTTCAATAATACTTTCGGGTCATAAAAACAATACCCAGATAGACAGTCGTGATCATCACGCCGTGCATACAATTGATGAAGCAAATTTTACAGCATATTGACTACATATCATGATGCAAAGCCGTGAACTCATTTAGTATAGTGAATGTACAAAGCATTTTGATCTCAATATGTCGTTTACAAATGCATCGTACGTTTTAAACACGTTGAACTCATATCGCTGTGTTCAAGTGTCCACAATTAATATCTGCAAATTTTACGTCATATGGAAGTCATCCAATGACTGAGTTGATGAATTCACTGGGTTAGCACTGGTAGTAGACATGCGATGCAAGCAATATGACGGCAATATGCATGTTTGTCAGTGATACATTCGATGGGCGCAATATGACGGCGATATGCATGTTTCTAAGTGATACATTTGTTGAGCGCAATATGACGGCGATATGTATATTTTATCAGTGATACATCCCAGGCGCACAATATGATGGCGGTATACATGTTTCTCAGTAATACATTCCATTGCGTTTCTCAGTAATACATTGCCATGACGGCAATATGCATGTTTTCAGTCATACAGAGAAGGTAGGGCCTGGATGTCTCAAATCGGGTTCTCCTTTCGCATGGTGAAAGTTGAAGATCTCCGAATAAATGTCGCTTTTGATTTTTGTTCCCATAAGCCTTAGTTGCTGATATATCGCGATTTGAAAATTTGGGAGTTTCGTCTCGTGCCTAGAGTACGTTGAGTGTTGACACTTGAGACAAGAGCGGCCGTAGCTAATACGGTAAGACGAAAGACCGGCACTCTGAAAGTTCACGGTTCGCGTCCCTACGCTTTTTTTAATTTAATTTTTTTTAAATTTTATAATCTCTCATAAGACTTTACAGGTGCAGGTAAATAAAAAAATTCGAAAATATGTATTACTAGTTTTATTTATCTATTATATAAAAATAATTAATCCAATAATGTAGTCACAATTACAAAACAAGATAATATGGTATAAAAAATAAATAATTAATCTAATTCACAGGAAAGCATATTTGGAGATATATATCTTCAAATATGCTTTTCTGATAGAATTTATAAGGTTAAATATGGTTGCCGTGATATTACGTTCATTTTATGTTCGTGGTGTCGTAAGCCTTTGTGCTTCCCTTGCTTTTACGATGGTTTCCATCCTCCAATTTGTCAACATACTGATCTGATGGAAGAAGAATCAGAATATTTACCTACCGCGAAATTTGCAAGTGTGAATTAGATTAATTAATTGTTATACAATATTATTTTGCTATGTAATTGTGACTTCATTATTGGATTAATTATTTTAATATAATAGACGAATTAAACTAGTAATACATATTTTCGAATTGACTTCTTTACCTGCACATGCAAAATCTTATGAGCGATCATAAAATAAAAATGAAAATTAAATAAAAAAAAGCATGGGGACGCGAACTGTGAACTTTCAGACTGCCAGTCCGTCGTCTTACCGTATTAGCTACCGTCGCTCTTGTCTCAAACGTCAAGGCTTTACGTACTCAACGCGCGAGCCGAAACTCCCAAATTTTCAAATCGCGATATCTCAGCAACTAAGGCCTATTGGAACAAAATTAAAAAACGACTTTAATTCGGAGGTCTTCAACTTTCACCACGCGAAAGGAGAACTCGACTCACGACATCCAGACTCCGCCTTCTCCTTGTAAATGATACATTCGATGAGCGAAATATGACGGCGATATGTATATTCGTCAGTGATACATCCCATAAGCGCAATATGACGGCGATGTGCATCCAAATCCAGAATGATACAAATAGGCAGACACAAAGAAAATTTGCACGAGTGTTAGAATGGCTAGGTAGGTAGCGTGCTCGGCTCTCGAATTAGAAGACGTGGTTCAAACCATAGGTAGGTACAAAATTTAACTAGGCAGAATACGTTTTTAATCCATTTATCATATAGGCAGGAACATAAATAAAGCGTTAAAAATCCTACCAGATTTTTATTATCAATATTTTTGGATTTTTTTTTATTTTTCACGCTATGACACTCATATGAGCTCCGTATGAGTACAGCATATTTACGTCACGCCATGCCGCTAATATGAGCTCCGTATGAGCACAACATAGTTTCGTCATGCCGTGCCGCTAATATGAGCTCCGTATGAGCACTACAGTATCTTTACGCCATGACACCCATATGAGCCCCATATGCACTCACTTATTGTTAGATATTCGTGAGCCAAATTTGCTAGTCTGATGAATTGACTGCATGCATATTCGCGTGAGAACAACTTTGCTTCATTTGGATGTATTATTGTGAATTATCATGTGATGCAAATATGACTTCAACGGGAGCACTCATAAGGGATACACAGCTTTGAGACTTTCTATGCTGCAGTGATGATGTACATATGATGCCAATATGACGTACTACTGTGTCCAAAAAATAAGGTGACATTGTATTTATTTCGAAAATTCTTTATTTATTTTTCCAAATCAATTTCATCCCCTTCAAAGTAATCCCCTCCCGATGCAACGCACTTATGCCAACGGATTTTCCGATCTTCGAAACACTGATTGTAGTCACTTTCCGGGATGGCCTTCAGTTCCGTCTTCCCTGCGGCTTGAATCTCCTCTATCGTATCAAAACGGTGTCCCCGGAGCGATCTTTTGAGCTTGCTGAACAGCCAGAAGTCGCACGGCGCCAGATCAGGCGAATACGGTGGTTGCGGAACGATATGGGTTGAGTTTTTGGCGCCGTGCGACTTCTGGCTGTTCAGCAAGCTCAAAAGATCGCTCCGGGGACACCGTTTTGATACGATAGAGGAGATTCAAGCTGCAGCGAAGACGGAACTGAAGGCCATCCCGGAAAGTGACTACAATCAGTGTTTCGAAGATTGGAAAATCCGTTGGCATAAGTGCATTGCATCGGGAGGGGATTACTTTGAAGGGGATGAAATTGATTTGAAAAAATAAATAAAGAATTTTCGAAATAAATACAATGTCACCTTATTTTTTGGACATAGTAGTACATCCGTCTATCTGGGATATGTATACGTAAGGCATGTTTGCAGTCACAAGAGCCTTGCGGGTGATATATCAGCGTGCGGGCTCTGAGTGCAGACGACGCGGGTTCGATCCACGGTAGCCCATGTCTTTTTTAAAATTAAACATATATGAATTAAATATCATAAATAATGCCTGGACAGGCGAGAATAGCTAAAGCGAGAGTAAGTTCGAAATTTTTTGAATATAACATGAAGAAAAAAAAATAGATTAAGAAAAGTCGATTAGCCAGGGATCGAACCCGGACCGCAAGCATCGTCAATCCGTCACGCTGCCAACTCAGCCACGACGCTCATTGTGGATAGAAAAACATTTATGATACACGCTTATTCATAATGTTTACTGTTGAAAAAAAAACGCCGTAACGACCGCGGCAAAGTCTCAAGATTTCTTTTTGAACCTTCCACGGTCGTTTCGGCGTTTTATTTTTCAACGCGGATCGTCGTTAATTTTTTTAACCCGCATTCTCGGCATAAACGGCCAACCGAGAGAAAACAATTTTCTCGATACATGTTTTTCTCTTCGAAATTCATTTAATGCATATTCCAATCCGCAGTACGGCCACACATATGTCGAGCTCGATCGGACGGAAAACGTCGCTCCGTTCGCCTGTCGAGTGAGCGAGGGGCAGAGACTTTTCCCCCACCGAGCTACCCATTCGTGTGCACGCTGACTGCGATATCGACTTGAGCGGTGCTCACGACTCGCGCGGCTACAAAGGAATCTGCAACCTCGACAGAGGCGATGCACACAAAATCATATTCCCGAACTCGCCGACACGATTTAGCGCCATTTGCGAGGCACGCCGAAAAGGGGAGCGTTGTACATACATCTCCCTACTAATCTCTGCCGAAAAGGGGAGCCAGGGAGACTAGAGAGAAGGAGTGGACACACAGTGCTGACGAAAAGTCCGCAAAAACGCAGCAAACAAGGAGGCGCTGCGATCGTCTATGTCCGATCGGATAGCTCCGCCACTAGCATGGAGCCTAGATACCAGGAGGTTCAGCGAGGCCTTTCAACTCGTCCCCAAAACGAGAACGAGAAAGGATGGCGCTGGGGTGCTCCGCAACCTATATGTATATAGATATACGTAAACATGGGTGCGATCTGTGACAGATCACAGCTGATGTACTTAACGGCGGGGTAAAGTTAATTCGGCGAAAAAAGGCATGTTTTTAAGATTTTTTTGGCGTAACGAATTGTGTTCTTTTATTCAAAAATTTACATATGATAAAGTAACATTTGAACAACATTCTCCTAAATTTGCATTGCAAAATATTCAAAATTGAGCGAGTGAAAATTAAACCCCGGAGCCGCCTCGAAAAAAAGTTGGTTTGCGGTGTGCACCATAACTCGCAACAGAATCATTTGAAACAAAAAAATCAAAATGGTAAAGTTAATCAAAAGTTAATAGTAAAACAAAAAAATCAAAATGTTAATGGAGATGTTTCTCGAGGTAATGAGGGGAGGATTTTTTTTTTCGATTTTTCGTAGCACTTGGGAGCCAAAAACCCGATTTTCGCTAAAAAAATCGGCTAATTTGTTGTTGAAAAATTAGTAATTATTTAAAAAAAAACAAAAAAGCTCTCGACAATGCCTGGTGAATTATGTGAAGAAGTACTGTGCAAAATTTCAAAGCGATTGGTCCAGTAGATTTTGAGTTATCGTGCACACGGACTTCAAATATGACAAGTCTCAGAAAAACGGTTTGAAAAACGCAGAAGAGAAGAGAACGGCATGGAGCAATAGACGCTCAAATACTCATCACTTCGTCAATTTTACTCCGATCGACTTGAAATTTTAACACAATATTCTTGATATATTATGCATTCATTAAAAATTAAAAAAAAAATGAAAAAAAAACAATTTTAATACTTTACCTCGCCCTTGACCCTCATTCACAGTATAATAAAATTTACATCGAAGTGCTACGGTGATTAATACGCATGAAGAACAGATGCAGCATAGTTTTTTAAATTGAACAATACAGTTCTTTGTTCCCGTGCGTAATTTTTTAAAGTTGAAAACGGAAATATGAAAACATTTATATGACCAAACATACAGTCTCCAAAGGAGCCACGAAACATGCGAACGCGGTTGGTGGGCGCAAAACAGCCCTGGTCCCAGTCGATCACAACTCAAGAAAGCCAAGAGGACAGGACACCGTCAAGAACAAGAACACGATCACATAGTAGAAGCAATCAGCCCAAAAACAAATCTGTTGTTCACGACATTGTGGAATCGAAGGTAAAGATAAAATATACGGAATATTAAATATACTTAAACAAAAGTCTCACTTTTTCTCGCTTTTGATTTTTTTTCACACCGTAATGAGGAAATTATGAATCGGCGGAAATTTTGACGTTTGATGTCACGATCGGTCTGTCGTGAGGTTAGAAACTCATCCGATCACTTTCATCTCGTTGACCAATATATTACTATATATGTCGGTCGCGCTGCACCCCAGCGCCATCACTTCGCGACATTTTCGGGGACGCTTTTTTCAGCGCCTTTGCATTGCCGCTGAACCTTCTGGTATCTAGGCTCCATGGCCACTAGCCTCGTACTCTTGGCGTGCTCGCGGTTGCTGTTGACTGCACATTTGTGATGGGGGACCTAACTGTTGCGTCTACCTTTCCTATTTCGCTGTCTTGCTTATCGTTGCAAACTCATAATAGCAACTAATAATTAATAATGTTATAACTCCGGCGCTAGCCGTTGCGATAGCGTCGGGGAAATGGAGTAGGAAAAGGGGGTGAGAGAAGGAGTATGATAATGGAGCAGGAAAGGACCCCAGGGAGGGAGTGGAGGATATATTAGGGGGTGGAGAGAGTCGCCTTCCTTCTTCTCCTGCGAAAACTGAGAGTGCGTGATCAGAGTCAAATTTAGCGCTAATTGCGAGAGTATTACGAGTAAGAAAGGCGAGTCCGGTCGAGCATTGTGGGCCGCGTGCGCGAGAGCCCCAAGAGCGCGAGTAAAAGGAAATTGTACCTCCGCCCGTGCGTGTACGGAGCGGAGCATATCAAGTCACGTTTTAAATAAAATCAATTAAATACATTGCGGCTTCCGAGGCACCTTGTCCCGCCATTTCTCCCGCCTCGTCGCTCTAGCATAGCGTAAAGGAATCCCCTATACGCTATAAAACCTCAGAAGTGGGATAGACGGGAAAAATCGCGGAAAGGTCCAACGGTACGCTCATGTATGAGCGGGAGTTCGACGAGTTTTGCGATCGCGTAGTAGGTAACGTAATGGCCGCAACGAACGCGTCGCAAAGCAGCCTGAATCGTGAGGACTGCATTGATGCCGAGATCGCGCGAATGCGAACGGGCCTAACGGTCAACGGAGTCACCGGCAATGGCGGCCGGTTACGGGAGTCGCTCGACCGTGTGAGCGGGCAAAATGGCGCCGCCATGAGCCGGATACCGCATGGCAGCCAGGCGGAGGGTCCCGAGGAGGAACCCGGGCCTAGCCCACTTGGTCCGAGTCCGCACGGAAATCGGCGGAACTACACCACGTTCCGGGAAGCATTACAAGACGCTGAAGCCACGGAGGATCTGCTCCGCCGGCTAATGGCACGGATGGCGCTCAACGCGCAACCGCGACAGGACGTGCCATTAATTCAAATGGTACCGGACCTGACGAAAAATATTCAAGAATTCCGAGGAAATGGCCGAGGCCCAACCGCCGCGGAATGGATCCAAAATTTGGAAGGAATGCAACGGATCCACGGTTGGCCCGAGAATTACGCATTAGAAGCGGCTCGCATGCACCTCACGGGAGGAGCACGCGAATGGTACAGGGCGCGGGCTCCGACGCTACGCTCCTGGCCGGAATTCAGTGCGGCGTTCAGACAGACGTTTTGCGTGCCTGAAACGACGTCAGCGAAATGGCAGAAAATGGTGCGTTGTGTGCAGCGAAAAGATGAAGACTTAAGTGAATACTTCCATACGAAGTCTAGGCTGTGTGTAGAATTAGGGTTAGACCTAAAGGATGCTAAAGAGCAAATTTTGGATGGGTTATGGTCGCGCGAGTTGTGCGTGTCGTTGCTGTCGCGTACGCACTTTACCATGGACGAATTGGTGCATGACTTAATATCCAACGATCGCGCGTTATCATCGCGGTCAGCCCGAGTGCGAACAGGACGGGACCAAGACATTCGCGAGAGGTCCCGACCGCCCAGATTCGTGGGCACGGCGCGACCGGTCGACACCGAACCCGTCAGGTCAGAAAACCGAAATGTATCAAGTGCGTCGAGGCCGCAGGAAGCACTCCGAGCAGGCCGCCTGCCGATGCGTAATGCGGAAGGCGAGCCGCGGTGCTTCAACTGCGAGGGGCACGGACATCTCGCGCGGGATTGCCCAGAACCGCGAAAGATAGAGAAGTGCGCTCGGTGCGGGGCTGCGGGACATACCCCAAAGCATTGTAATATAGGGCCCCGCGTGGCGCAAGTGCGTTCCTTGGCTGAAGAAGCCGGAGGAGGAACGATAGATAAATATATAAAGGAAGTGCGAATCGGCTCCAGTGCGGTCCGAGCCTTAATAGACACAGGTAGTTCAGAGTGCACATTAAAGGCCTCCCGGGTGTTGGAGGATGGCCACACTCTCATCAGAAAACTGAACTATTTAAAACCATTCGGGCCAGCACACTACCAAGTAACGTCGCCGGGGATGGTCCGCGCAGACGTCGCGGTAGATGGTGTACTGGTGCCGGATATATTGTTGCGTGTCGTGCCTGACGATACGCAACAGTACGACGCGATAGTGGGTCGCTCGTTCACGGAGCAGCCCTACGTCGAGTACGCGAAAAGCGGGAACGAGCTGCGGTTCTGGCGGCGCGAGGGAGTCGAGCCAGCTCGACCCTTGCCGGACGCAGTCCCAAGCCGGTCAGGACTTCGCGCCAGCGAAGAGAATATGATCCTGCCCGCGCAGATACAGCTAATCGACGTTCACGACGGGACGTCAGAGCGGCAAGTCGCCGTCTACAACGCGGGTCCAGGGGTGCAAACAATAGATGCAGGATGCCAACTCCAGCGCGGTGAGATAAGCCCGGTACCGTGGGTCAGGAATCCAATCACCGCGAGGCCCATAACGCAGGCGGACCTCGACGTAGGAGCGGAGCAGCCAAACGAGGTAAAAGCTGAGTTAATTCAAATTTTAAATGCGCATCGGGACACGGTAGCCCTGGACATGTCGGAATTAGGCCAGGCTACCGGTGTCGAAATGGACATACAAGAAAAACCCGGCTCCAGGCCGGTCAGTTCGAAGCGTTACCGTGCGAGCGAGCGGGAACGGGCGGAACTGCGAAGGATTTTGGCCGAGTGGCGCGAGGCAGGCCTTGTAAGGGACACGGAGTCGCCTTACGCCAGCCCGGTGCTCCTAGTGAAAAAGAGAGACGGCTCGTCGCGGATGGTAGTGGACTTCCGCAAGCTCAATCAACAGACGGAGCGGGTCCACTTCCCGCTGCCAAATATGGACGACCACCTCGCACTCATTCGGGATGCCCGGCTTTACATCACCTTGGACTTGGCCAATGGGTACCTCCAAATACCAATGACAGAGAGTGCCTGTCACAAAACTGCGATAATCACTCCGGATGAAACGGCGGAATTTTCACGAATGATTTTCGGTCTAATGAACGGGCCGGCATACTTTTCGAAAGCTATGCACCGAGCGCTCGGCCCGTTACGCGACAGCGTTGTATTATTTTACTTGGATGACATCCTGATTCCAGGCCGCGACTGGGAGGACCTCAAAGAGCGACTGGTGAAGACCCTGCGAGCTCTTCGGGAGGCGGGTCTGACCATCAACCTGCGAAAGTGTCAATTCCTAAAAAGAAAAATAACCTACCTGGGCTTCGAAATCAGCGAACGTGGGATAGAGCCGGCCCCTTCGAAGGTACGCGCCATCGACGAGTATCCCGTTCCGAAGACGACAACAGAATTGCGGCGATTCCTGGGGATGGCCAGTTTTTTCCGCAAATTCGTGCCACGATTTGCGAAAATGGCAGCCCCCTTACACGCGCTATTGAAGGCGAACGCGCACTTCGTCTGGGACGAGGAGGCACAGCGATCCTTCCAGGCGATCAAGGGCGCTTTAACCTCCAGGCCGGCGCTGAGTCCGTTCGATCCGGCCAAGGAAACACAGTTGCACACTGACGCGAGTGCTGAGGGCTTGGGCGCCCTACTGCTGCAGCGGAACGCGGAGGGTCACTGGCAGCTGGTCTACGCAATAAGCCGAAGAGCCAGCGAAACGGAGCGGAATTACCACTCCAGCAAATTGGAGCTCCTCGCGATCGTCTGGGCGGTGGGCCGTCTAAGGCCATTATTATTAAATATCAAATTTCAGATTGTCACGGATTGCCAAGCGTTGGTGCACCTCAGTACGGCGAGGACGACCAACCCGCAGTTGATTCTCTGGATCAGCGCGCTATCGGAATACGATTTCGAGATTCAGCACAGACCGGGCGAACGCCTCGCGCACGCGGACGCGCTGAGCCGAGCCCCGGCCCCCGAGGTGCCGACCATCGATGCAACTTCGTTTGCCCCCGGCGTATTCGTCGTGACGTCCGAGGCGGACGAAGTAGCCCAACTCCAGCACGCGGACGCTGACATGCGGAGTCGGAGGAGCATCTTAGCCAAGCCCGAGGAAAATCGAACTGCGGAGGAAAAAGCCAAGGTGCGGGGGTACGAGCTCTCAGAGGGGCTCCTCTACAAGCGACGAGGGGAGGTCCTCGTCTTCGCTGCGCCAAGGGCTATGCGAAAGGCCCTGCTCGTCCGCTACCATGACCTCAGAAGCCATCCCGGGGTAGAGAGGACCTGCGCAATCCTTTCCAGGGATTTCCATTTTCCGGCGATGAAAAGATACGTGCGAGGACACGTGCGGTCCTGCGTCACTTGCGCCCTCGTCAAAGCGAAGAGAGGGCGTCCCGCTGGAGAGCTCCATCCGATACCGCCAGGCAATCGGCCATTCGCGGTCACCCATGTGGACCACATGCGACCGCTGATGACCTCGAAGTCGGGCAACAAATACATTTTTGTCATCATCGACAACCTTACGAAATATATAATATTGCAGGCCACTCGAGACACCTCAACGAGAGGAGTCATCCGTTCCCTAGGACAGCTAGTTGAGAACTTCGGAGCGCCGGGGCGGATCATCAGCGACCGGGGAACGTGCTTCACCGCAGGGAAGTTCGCGGAATTCTGCGAGAAGCACGGGATCCGCCATGTGCTGACTTCGCCGCGACATCCACAGGCCAACGGGCAAGTGGAGCGAGTCAACAGCACGCTCGCTGCGGCGCTGACTGCGAGCCTCCAAGACAACGAGGGCAGAGACTGGGACCGTCGCCTGGCCAAGGTCCAAAGGGACCTAAACGACCTGCCGAATGCGACAACCGGGAAGAGCCCTTTCGAGTTGCTGTTCGGGTACATCCCGCGAAGAGACGATGGGGAGCTACGGACGTTGGTGGAACCTGCGGAACGATACACGCCACCAGCCGAACTCCAGGAAGGTGCCCGGGGAATAATAGAAAAACGTCAGCAAGAAATGAAGAGGCGCCACGACCGAGGGCGAATCAAAAACCCCGAATATGCCGTGGGGGACATAGTCTACATGAGCACGGCACCCGACGTCACCGGGGAGAGTCGGAAGCTCCAACGACGCTACAGAGGGCCCCTCACCATCACCCAGCGATTGCCAGCGGACACCTACCGCGTGGCCGACCTCAGGCCCCGCGACGGGCGCCGTTACGCCACCACCGCGCACGCGTCTCAATTAAGGGGGTGGGAGCCCCATTGCGACGACATCGGAGAAGAAAGCAGCGAGGACGAGAGCACGGCGGGCGAGGAGGCCGAGTCCCCGTCGGGCACAACGGGCGAAGTGCCGCCGACCCAACGCCCGCAGCGAGCAAGGCGTGCCCCGCCCCATCTCAAGGAATACCTCACGACGCCTACGCTCGAGGACGAGCTGTCTTCAGGATGACCGAGTGTTATAACTCCGGCGCTAGCCGTTGCGATAGCGTCGGGGAAATGGAGTAGGAAAAGGGGGTGAGAGAAGGAGTATGAAAATGGAGCAGGAAAGGACCCCAGGGAGGGGGTGGAGGATATATTAGGGGGTGGAGAGAGTCGCCTTCCTTCTTCTCCTGCGAAAACTGAGAGTGCGTTATCAGAGTTAAATTTAGCGCTAATTGCGAGAGTATTACGAGTAAGAAAGGCGAGTCCGGTCGAGCATTGTGGGCCGCGTGCGCGAGAGCCCCGAGAGCGCGAGTAAAAGGAAATTGTACCTCCGCCCGTGCGTGTACGGAGCGGAGCATATCAAGTCACGTTTTAAATAAAATCAATTAAATACATTGCGGCTTCCGAGGCACCTTGTCCCGCCATTTCTCCCGCCTCGTCGCTCTAGCATAGCGTAAAGGAATCCCCTATACGCTATAAAAATAATATTAAGCGGTGACCCAACAATGTAAGTACACGTATGAGCCAAAAGTTTCGGTCAAAGCGTATAGTAACATCCAATGCCTATACGACGCCGTTGGTTGTAAATTGTTGACAGAGCTTGTACCCTCTATATGTCCCACACATTCGCACCTCATGCATAGTTAGGTCTCATAATCGTATAGAGAGCGGCGCTGAGCTTCCTACGATCCGTCTTTCCCGAAATGTTTTATATAAATTTTTAAAAAGCGTGAAAATGTCAACCCAAATGCGATACAAAGGAAAGTTTACAAAAAAAGGGCGCTTGCTAAAAGACTGAAAGCTGTGGCAGCCATGTGTCAAGCAAATGCGGCTAAACGCGATGAGAATAACCATAACCTCAACAATCAGCAACAAAAATTCGCTGTCGAAGGACGTCGGATCGTGGATTTCCAACATCTCGCCGACAGTTTAAATTGTATTCGCTGTAACAAAGGCAAATACATGCATAAATTGAACAAATTAAATTTGTTTGCAGAATACATTTATTTCACAACCGTCGCAGAATTACTAAAACTCGGGAAAAAAACACGCTTCGAGTTCCCAGACCACGCGCCGATCAGCTTGCTTCAGGGTACACTGTTGCTATTCCGTTACAAATGGTTGGGCCCGAGTTCGGTGTGGGGAATCGGCATGATGTGATTACAAATGAGCCTCAACGCAGAGCACACAGCACATCGAAATCAAATTCTTTTATTATTTGTGCGCATGCGTTAAGTTTGGACTATTATAATTATTTGAGACGTTATCGTCAGCAGAGCTGCTAGTGGCACAATCTGGAACTATTGAAGGCCGGACTTTTTAAGACGCTGGAACTACGTATGGGCCTATGCTGTGTCCACTCCTTCTCTCTAGTCTCCCTGAGGGGAGCGTTGTGCATCTCCCTACTAATCTCTGCGCTCGGACTCCTTTACTCTAGTCTGCATGGTTTCACGGACGCTTTTGGATCGGGCTCGCCACAGGCGTTCGTACTCCTTACCTCTAGTCTTCCTGGCGAGAAGTCTCGCGACGGATGTGACGTTCAGAAACGCAGAGCTCTCATTGGATATCGCTCATGGTTCATCGCGCACAGCAGGGAGGCTAGAGTGGGAGTGGGTCCGATCTCTTATGGAGCGACTTGAAAAAAGTGGCTACAAAAATGTGGTCTAAAAAAGATGGCGCCACTATTGCTAAGACATCGAGAAGTGAGCTGCGTGTGACAGAGACGGAACAAGTAAATAATGAGAAGTGAGCTGTGCATAAGGCAGCATGATACTTGAGAAGTAGGCTGCGTGCGAGAGAGATGCAAAATGATATATAGCCAGACGCTGTGGGGGCATGCACCAATCACAGTTATATTTTTCTAAACATTATTCAGTCTTTACTTTATAATACGTTACATAATGTTGGCCGCTGATAGCGGTAAAGGTTTACAGATAAAACGCGTGTTGTCACGACGGAATGCGCAGGTAGAAGACCGGTAAGGCGAGTAACGATCTAGGAATAAGAAGAGCGCTAGCGGAAAGAAAGACTCGCTGATTGGTCGGGCAGAGACGGAATCTCATTGGACGGCGCGAAGGTTGGGAATGCCAGGAAAGCGAGTGGACCGCCACATTATTCCCCCCCTAGTAACTTTGTATTAAGTTACGAAATGAACAGATTTCTTTTTTTTGGGAGGATATGTTTTTAGGCCGGGCAAAGGAGGATTTAATGGTACAGGCCCTTGGTTAACAGTAGGCCGATCCTCCGGAATGTCCTCTCGATTGATCGTATATGCAGGTTTTAACCTCTCCGTCGTGACGTTTCGCTCCTTTCCATCGATTTTGATTTTAAACAGTCTGTCCGTTAAGCGGGATAAAATTTCGTAAGGTCCGGTGTAAGGCGGCTGCAACGGTTTACGGACGGCGTCGTCGCGAAGAAAAACATGTGTACATTTGTATAAGTCTTGGTGCACGAACATGCTCCTCCTAATGTGATGCGCGGTTGGTGTGGACTTGATCGAGCGCATATGTTTGCGGAAATTTTCCACGAAGATCTGCGGATCAGCCGGCGGATCTTCCTCCGTGAAAAATTCGCCCGGTATCCGGAGTGGCATTCCGTACACGAGTTCGGCAGTTGAAGCGCTGAGATCCTCCTTGAAACAAGAACGTAAACCGAGTAGGATGGTAGGAAGTAAGTCGACCCATGGTGTATTCGTGTAGCACATAATCGCAGTTTTAAAGGTTCGGTGCCAACGTTCCACGATGCCGTTAGTAGCCGGATGGTACGCGGTACTTCTGGTACGGTTGGCTCCAATCAAATTGGCGAGTGCTTTGAAAAGGATTGATTCGAATTGAGCACCTTGGTCGGTGGTAATTGTTCGAGGGGATCCGAAACGAGCTACCCAATGCGTGTAGACAGCCGTTGCGATGGTGTCCGCTGTGATCTCTTTAAGAGGGATAGCCTCAGACCAGCGGGTAAATCTATCGATCATCGTGAGGCAATATCGAAATTTACGAGCAGGAGGTAGCGGGCCGACGATATCGAGGTGAATGTGTTCGAATCTTCCGTCCGGAACACCGAACTTCTGAGGGCTGTTTTTCGTGTGACGCTGGATCTTTGCGCGTTGGCACGGGATGCATGTCCGCGCCCAATATAGGATGTTTTTTCTCATGGCAGGCCAGACGAAACGTTGGCGAATTGACCGACAGGTAGAACGGCCACTAGGGTGGGCGAGACCATGGACAGCATCGAAGATCTTCTTTCGCAGAGGTTCCGGCACGTACGGACGGATAACTCCTGTGGAAATATCACAAAACAACGAATCTCTAGAGTCTAATGTAAGTCTTTGCAGTTTGAGTGAACTAGAATTGGAGCGTAGCAAATCTTGAAGCTCTTCGTCGTGTTCTTGGGCCTCCTTCAAATCGTCAGTACTAACGACGACGGGCATTTGAATGGCGTTTAGACGGGAGAAAGCATCTGCGACGACGTTGTCAGCACCGCTTACGTGGACTATTTCAGTCGTGTATTGAGAGATGAAATCTAGCTGTCTGAGTTGGCGCGGAGAAGCTTTTTCGGGGTTTTGAGCGAAAGCGTAGACCAAAGGCTTATGGTCGGTCTTAATTACGAAATTGCGACCTTCCACCCAGTGCTTGAAGTGCTTAAGTCCTTTGTAGATAGCGAGAAGTTCCCGATCGTAGGTGCTGTACCGTCTCTCTGCTGGGGTGAGCTTCTGAGAGAAGAAACCCAACGGATGCCAGTTCCCATCGACCAATTGATCGAGCGATGCTCCAATTGCGACGTCTGAAGCGTCGGTTGTGAGAGCCAAAGGAGCCGTGGGAGACGGGTGGTCCAAAAGCATCGCTTCGGATAAACTCAGCTTACAATCGGCGTACGCACGCTCTGACTCGGGTGTCCAGTTAATAGGACGTTTGTCCCCTTTTCCTGAATTGCGTAAGAATTCGCAAAAAGGCGCTTGCAGTCTCGCAGCCTGTGGGAGAAATTTGCGATAAAAATTGATTATACCCAAAAAGCGGCGCAACTCAACGACATTCTCCGGTTGTTTATAATTTCTAACGGCTTCGACTTTAGATGGGAGCGGCTTGGATCCCTCTTCCGAGATGAGGTACCCCAAGTATTCGATGCTTGATTTTTCCCATTGGCACTTAGGAACGTTGATAGTTAACCCAAATTTTTGAAGACTTTGGAAGACGAGCCGCAAATGTTCTCGATGCTCAGCGAGGTTGGATGAAGCGATCAAA
This sequence comes from Ophion obscuratus, assembly GCA_964007375.1. NCBI lineage: Eukaryota > Metazoa > Arthropoda > Insecta > Hymenoptera > Ichneumonidae > Ophion > Ophion obscuratus. Next base: position 11,531,043 of record OZ023316.1, on the reverse strand, counting down.
ATGTCGTCGATATAACAGTAGACGAAGTCTAGTCCACGTAGAACGGAATCCATAAAACGTTGAAAAGTTTGCGCGGCGTTTCGAAGTCCAAACGGCATCGCTACAAACTCGAAGGATCCGAACGGAGTGACGACAGCTGTTTTGGGAACGTCGGATTCAACTACCGGTATCTGAAAATAAGCACGCACGAGATCCAATGTTGTAAATATGGTTTTACCATATAGTTTATTGGAAAAGTCGTGGATATGCGCGATCGGGTAACGATCCGGAACCGTTATTGCGTTTAATTGGCGATAATCCCCGCAAGGACGCCAATCCCCCGATTTCTTCTTCGCCATATGTAAGGGGCTCGCCCATGGGCAGCTCGAAGGACGACAAATTCCTTGCTCCAGCATAATTCGAAATTCGCGTTCTGCTGCTTTCAGTTTTTCGCCGGCGAGACGACGAGGACGGGCGACGACTGGAGGTCCATGCGTGATTATATGGTGCTCGATCGGATGAGTCGCAGGTCGGTGGGTCGAACGCGGTGTAACAACGTCAATGAATTCCTTAAGCAAATTACCATATTCGGTATTTTGATCGATGGCGGAAATTCCGAATTCCGATACTCTTATGACATCGCCGAGGGACGTAAGTCCAGTTTTTGCGTCGATAAGGCGCTTCCTTTCAAGATCGATCAAAAGATCGTAATGAGAGAGAAAGTCGGCTCCCAAAATGGCCGAGGAAACGCCGGCGACAATGAAATGCCATTTGAAATCCCTGCGAAGGTTTAAGTTAACCTGTAAAAGGTAAGTGCCGAAAGTCGCGATTTCCGAACGATTTGCTGCGAACAGCTTCAACGAATGTGATCCGGAAGGACGTTGAAAATTTCTATGAGGAATTACCGACACGTCAGAACCCGAATCAACGAGGAAACGTATCCCCTGAGTGGCATCCGTGATAAGAAGGCGGCGTTGAATCAATACACCGCCGTCGGCCGTCGAAATTGACGGCGGTGATATTAGTTTTCCGCTGAAGGCGGCGTAATTTGATTCTCAAAAGCACATGGTTTTGAACACCTGTGAGCTTTTGGCCCGTATTTCCTGTGATAAAAACAAATCTCGACCTCACGCCTACGGCTAGATGAACGCGATCGACCTGGTGTTTTGTTCTCTTTGTCGTTCTCCCGAGAAACTCCTCTACGTACCTCGTGAGTGAGCGTTATTAATCGTTTCTCGATGTCTTTGATGCTTTCGCGAAGATCGGTTAGGTCGGATCCTCTATGAGGCGACCTCGGGCGCGCTTCCGTCGCCATGACTAGAGAATGGGAATTTGCCTCTATGATCCTGTCCGCGATGTCGGCCAATTTCGATAATTCGACGCCTTCGCTTGCCGACAATACGCAACGTACGCTCGTCGGCATACGTTTAATCCACAAAGAATGTAGCAGATCCTCGGGAACTCTCTCTGCGGCGAGAGTGCGCATTTCACGCAAAAGTTGTGTAGGTTTTCGATCGCCGAGCTGCATTTCGGTTAATAATTTATGCAGTTGCGTCTCTTTAGAGTCTGAAAAACGCTCGATTAATTTTCTTTTCAGGGTCTCATATTTCTCATTCAATGGAGGAGATCGTATGAGATCTGATACTTGTTGCAGCACGCCGGAATCGAGTGCACCGACAACCGTAAAATACTTTGAATTATCCGCGGTAATTCTGTGTGAATAAAATTGAGCTTCTACCTGTGCGAACCAAAGGGCCGGGTCGTTTTGCCAAAATGGAGGTAGCTTGATACTGCGTACCTCCGAAACGTGAGCGACGGTTTGCGCATTTGCGTCCATGGAAACGTCGTTTCCGTCTGCGGTAACCGTAGAAGAATTGTTCTCGGAAGGATCTCGCTGATTTCCCGAGCCGTCAGCGCTAATGTTACTGCCTTCCGATCTTCGTGGCGAATGCATGAGCATCGCGCACAATAATTTGACAAAATATAATTGTCAATGTTTTTGTTAATTGTTCGTTCACGCTCACGATCGATTTAGGCACCCGATTGTTCGGTTTTTATGACGATGCACGTGGATATGGTACACTGCAGAGTTTTTGGAGCACGAAATGTACCGGTATTTTCGGAGCACGTGGAGCGCGCGTGTTTTTTGGAGTACGTATCGAATGATAATTTTCGATCACTAAAGGGGTCACCAATTACTGTGGGGGCATGCACCAATCACAGTTATATTTTTCTAAACATTATTCAGTCTTTACTTTATAATACGTTACATAATGTTGGCCGCTGATAGCGGTAAAGGTTTACAGATAAAACGCGTGTTGTCACGACGGAATGCGCAGGTAGAAGACCGGTAAGGCGAGTAACGATCTAGGAATAAGAAGAGCGCTAGCGGAAAGAAAGACTCGCTGATTGGTCGGGCAGAGACGGAATCTCATTGGACGGCGCGAAGGTTGGGAATGCCAGGAAAGCGAGTGGACCGCCACAACGCGCGCAAAACTTACCCCCTCTCTAGCCTCTTACGCGCCCATCACGCAATCATAGTAGCGCGTGTCCGTGAGCGAGCGACGCTCGGACATCTTCGGAAAGAGCCGAGCGCGCCGAAGTTTCCCGACCGCGCCTTCGGCCGTTACACCCATACATGGAAGCTGAGCACGTTCATGTGTGACCAAGCCGAAAGGAAGGCTTCGAGAGAAAAAGCAATCTGAGCACGACTCGTGCGTGACGTCACCCGACGGAACGCGCGAGGCTTTTAGATGATTTCAATACTTATTGATTCTCTTGATTCTGCGTTCTCTTGATGCGTTGTTGATGCTCTTGATTCTTTGATCATATTGATGCTCTTGATTTTCTGCTTTATCAATGTATACAAAAAAATGTATCGCGCTCCCTGATCGCTCATTTTTTTAGTTTATACGTTAATTTAAATATAATTATGACTCCAAATTACAACTTATTTATCTTCTAAAAATTGTTTACGCTTTACTGACCCGTCCTTCCCTAGCGGGTTGTGCGATTTTACAAAGTGGTAAGGTCGAAAACATTGAGCCAAATTTTGATTGGTGCGACACTTTTCATGTAAAGTCGCGCGATTCAAAAATAGATTGGTCAACCCCACTTACCAGTTATAATTTGGATGGCTGTTCGGTTCTCGCTGCTCCGCTGGTTACTCGCTACCAGTCATATTGTGGATGGTTATTCGGTTCTCGCGGCCCCGCTCGATTCTCGCTACCAGTATTATTTGGGATGGTTATTCGGTTCTCGCGGCCCCGCTCGATTCTCGCTACCAGTAATATTTGGCATGGTTATTCGGTTCTCGCGGCACCGCTCGATTCTCGCTACCAGTATTATTTTGGATGGTCATTCGGTTCTCGCAGCCCCGCTCGATTCTCGCTACCAGTATTATTTGGGATGGTTATTCTGTTCTCGCGGCCCCGCTCGATTCTCGCTACCAGTATTATTTGGGATGGTTATTCGGTTCTCGCGGCCCCGCTCGATTCTCGCTACCACTTTTATTTTAGATGGTTATTCGGTTCCCGCGGTCCCGCTCGATTCTCGCTACCAGTAATATTTGGCATGGTTATTCGGTTCTCGCGGCACCGCTCTATTCTCGCTACCAGTTTTATTTTGGATGGTTATTCGGTTCTCGCGGCCCCACTCGTTGGTTGGCTACCGCCGAGTTTCTTGGGTTGTGATTATATTTTATTTACTGTCATTACTTTTTTAAATGATGGGATAAATAAAAAAGTGGGATGAAACACAACAGACGGGAAGGGGTTTCGGGATATTGGGAGTAGTAGCATTATAAGCATCAATATTAATTTTTTCTTACACATTTCTTTTGTACATATGTATCAAACGCTATTTCTAATGATTCTTCGGTGCTCTCCTTCTCTAAGCGCGCATTTTTAACCTTCGGCTGCATTCTCGTGCAACGATACGTCTCTTTTAATTCCCTGACAATGTTGTTTTTCTCTTGTGGACAGTTGAAGACGGTTGTTAGCCCGCTCGTGTTACCGTTTTCTTCCGCCCTTACTGAGGTTTTCGTGTTTCGCTGAAGATCCGAGGAATCTTTGAACATTTTTAAAAACTTCTACTTTACGGGCATACAATGAAGAGGTAGGAAAAAATATTTTCATCATAAACACACCCACTCTCCTGGCATTGATGAATAATGATTTCGGTCTTCAGCGACCGACGATAACCGTATCGGGTTAATTAAGTATCGGGTTAATTAAGTTTATCGATGAACTTGCGAATAATAAAAAATGTTTGTTCAACTTGGAAATGTGTTATAATTTCTCGTTACTAGTAATCGTGCGTAAACCGGTAAGTCCACTGCTTTGACTCATTACTTTGAAAGAATATTATAAAAGTTTTATTTCATTGGTATAAAATGAAAGAGGTTTCAAAAAAATTCTTCACACACGTGTTATCGCATTTGTTTCACGTGATTTTTGGTACTTCGATTCAAATTCTGTGAGGAGGGTGTATTAAAATAAATATTACCGATTTCTTCTTGTTTTTTACGAAAACGTGGTTTCGCACGGTTTGCAACGGTTCTATTTTTCTTTGCGGAGCATTATCAACTATAAAAGGTTCCGTGTGGACACTCATTATTCACTATTACGGAGGACGCCTCAATGAAAGTACACATTCTACATATATATACAGTTACGTATCGTTATGATTGCTTTTTTAAATAGGTTATTTTCATTCTGCACATGTTACCGGTACGCTCATACTTTAACAACTTTTTTATCGCGGGCATATCAGTTATTGTTGCTGTCGTTCCCGGTGTCTTCTTCTTCTTCGTCGTTATCGTTGTCGTCGTCGTTCCTCTCCTCTGCGCTGTCCTAATACACCTCTTCACAGTCATCTTTCTCGTTTGTTTCGTTATCGTCGTCGCTGGTGCCGGCGTCATAATCGCGATCACTTTCATTTTCTTGCAATGCTGCTTCATGTACATGAGTCTGTTTGTTCCATCTGTGCATCTGATAGCGTATTACGTTGTACCGATTATACGCTAATTTTTTCCCTATCGCTTGCATCGTATATTCCACAGTTTCAACTTCGTTCAACGGTAATTTTCGATATTTTCGGAGGTTGTAGCATACTGCTGTTAATGAAAAATTCCAAAAGGACTTAATAAATTCATATTGTAACGGAATGGAATTTCATGATTTCTTTAACGTTATCCTTACGATATATGCGTGTCGCACGTACACGCTTCAATGACACTGTAACACTCACTCCTTATTAATTTTGCTTCCTCAATTGACACTCGCTTCTTTCCGGCCGCCCCTTTGCCATCTTTCTTCGTTGTTAATTCCTTCCTCGTTTCCTCATCCCACAAGCTTCGTATAAGGATGCCCATTCGATTACTCATGGAGTTACTCAGTCCCGCTTTCGCAACAGTTTCGCGGGGTAACTTCCAGTTTGGAGCTACTTCGATTTCATCCTCGTTTTCGTCCTCTGGGTCAACTATTTCGAACTCTGACCCGTCACTGCTTTCTACTTCGCACAACTTTGCAAACCTTTTGACAAATCTGTTCATTTGCTTGACCAATATGTTAAATTCTGTAGCCTGTGAATAAGGAATAATTCTTGAAGAAAATTATTATTCTACCGTTATATGCTCTTATTATCATCGTCGTTTCTTTGCTGTTATTACCATTTCCCGTAATGCTTCCTTGCGCCTTTCAGAAGACGCGACACCGGTTGCAGTTTCTTCCTTATCTTTATCATTTTTACTGCCATTAGCGCTTTGGACAACGGCTTGCCTATATATATTGTGCGTTTTTTCTCTTCTCGCCTATGGATAAATTCAAATTCCATTGTTCATGCAATTCAACTTGCAATTCAGAGTTCATGACAGAATAAAACACGCTCCCTAGCACTCCAATTATTTTTAATTTCTTTATTATAGGTTAAAAATACTTACTGTTACCTGTTCTTTTCCTCCGTCTGATTTTTTCTTGTTTCGTTGAGAAAAGCTTCTTTCTTTCACGTTTTCTTGTACCGGTAACGACTGTGTTTTCTGCTTCTTCGTACATTTGCGTACATCTTCCTCACTCTCGTTGAACTCGAAAGGATCCTCTCTCTTCCTCTTACGTCCCTTTGCAGTTGCTATCCCCTTCCAGATTGCCTGCAATCAATGCCATTTTTCCAGGCTATAGTGCGAATTCATGAACGTCGCAACATATATCGTCATGAAATAAAGTGTTCGTGCAACCTGCATGGATGATGTTCCCGGTTTACTGAACGGCGGCGTTACTTTCTTCGTCACTTTCTTCATTATTTTGCTGTTAACCTGCAGTAAATATCAATTAATGATATCGTTCGCGTTTGTAATAAATCGTCACATTACTTGTTAATGCATTATTCGTACCGGTAACGTTGATTTGAACGCATCATTCGTAGCAACATTGCACGCTCTGTTCGGTTGTTTCACGTTGCTCTTTCTCGTTACGGCAATTTTCTCTTTTTTCCATCGCTCGACGACTTTTTTCTTTTTATTATCTTCGTTTAGAACGGTTTCCGTGCTTTCATTGCCCGAGCACTTGTCGTAACACCGGTTCCCTTTCTTTTCCAACCTCTTTCCTTTTCCTACTCCATCAATAATGTTGGTTTTCGAATCGGTCATTTTCAAATATCTGCTAACGCGTGGCTTGCCCTTTCGCAGCGGAGTCTCTTGTTACTGTAAAACGAATACGTCAAAAATAACAATGAACATTTGTCGCCTTCAATGCGTCTTTCGCCAACCCATTTCTTTTCTGGACGAAGCACGTCGGTCCGGGATGAGGTTGATACCGTTTCAAGTATTCAATAAAGCCAGCTTACCACTGCAGTGTTCTCACTGTCGCGTTGCGCGATATGTGCTATTCTGATTGCATCAATCTTTCCGCTCATCCCGGCGTATGACTCCATGTTCTTTACCACAATTTTCTTATTCGCTTTTGGGATGTTCTTGGAGTTCTGGAAATTTTTCTGAAATTAACATAAATATTATTATTATTTCCTTACGACTTACAGTACCCATAAATTTGTTATAACAATATTAAAACTTACACGCCCGCCGTCACGGGTGTCGTTAACAAAACTTAAGACTCCCCTCCTGGATTTTCCAATGTCTGCAGAGGTACGTACGCCGACCAATTTGTCCGATGAAGTTTTGAGTGTCATCGGATTTTTCAATTTCTCATTATCTCTTTCTTCATCAAGGTTATGCTCCTTTCGTGGCAAGGCCTCATTACCGGTAATTTTATATCTCTTTGATGATAGCGTGTCCCTGTTCGGCCTTTTCATTCCCCAACTTTTCGGGGTGCCGGCTGTAACTGTACCATTATCGCTGTACGTATCACTACAAGCATTCAACTACTCTTTTTTTGCTAAGGTTTCACATCATTGAGTAAGAAGAAGAAGAATAAACAATTTGTATCCCATCGCACTTGGTACTTTTGTTACTCAATCATTTCCCTCGACGTTTCACGCCTACTCTTCACAATGAAAATATTGACAACATTTTTCTTAACCCCTTCTTACAGTTCCTTGTTTCCTTTTCTCATCTGAAAATACAACAAAATTCTCACGCTTACCTTTTTCCTCAGCAGCTGCTTTCCCATTACCTTAACGCTGTTGTCTCTGCTACCTATAGGCGCCGCTTGATCTCTTTCGTAATTCCTTTTCACAACGAGTGTGTCCGGCGTGTCCATGTGGATTTTTTTTTCATAATTCTTTTCCCACGCCCCAGCGCCTCGTTCACCTTAATCTCCGCCTCATCTCTTGATTCTTCATAACCTGCGAATCACAAGTATACCTATGAAAATGTTTCATTTCCTCGCGTCGTCCACTTCATCCTCGCAAATGTTCATTTCCCTTTTTCGTCCATTGTATTCTCCCACAAAACGTTTTAATATTATTATACTTCTTCGCCATCACAAAAATATACTTGTAACGCGTTAATGCGAATAATTAACTTACCTCCGTAGCCAACGATGCGAACTCTCCTGAAAGAATCCTCAACATTTTCCCTGTCGTCATCATTACCGGTAACTCGATAACGAATCGTTGTCAGCGCATTCGGGTTCGTCACGTAATCTTCCAAAAAAATTTCCGTACACTCGACAATTTGATCCTTCGTGTCTCGATAGATCAATTCCTGTGGGCGGACCACTTTTTTCACGGTGCGGCCACCCTTTTCTTGCCACATTATCTCGTATTTTTTTTCCATTGTTCGATCGTCTTCACGCGAGCACACACAAAATTTTTCCTTAATCACGCCTAATATTTTTCTTCGTTCAACTATTTCTCGACACGAATGAAACGATTCACTAATCCTAATTGAGTATAACCTCGCTATTTTTTCAAAACAATTATTCACCTTTAAGAACGTTTAATATCGTACACTACACCGACACGTGCCGTGACGCCTTCGCCATTATTCTACCGTTCGCTTTGTCTTTCGCACGCGCCCTTTTTTTCTGAGTTACGCCGTGATCAAAACGCCGCCTGACAACGATGCTACGCCGGTACTTTAGTACAACGCGTTTTCTTAATTATAATTAAATCTTTCTTCAACAAACTTTGTTAGTGAATCAAACATGTATCGACATTTCTTACGACCACCAAACGATCGAACGTCCATTCGGTATTCTTTTCAATCAAAATCGAATTTTCATTGGAACAATCTTCCTAGCCAAGACAATTTGAATTTTCTGCTACAATGCGTCTGGCATTTCTCGTTTTCCGTTCGAAAATCCAACGGAAACATCTGCAATGGCGCAGCGAGCGAACGCTGATTGGTTGATACAAGTGTATCAACCAATCCGCGTCTCCTGGATTAACGCATGTGCAGCCAGTTTGGCATCAGCCGATATCTCGAAGCAACCATTTTGCATATCAGCTTCCTCTGAGGAACACGTGTTTCACACTGTCGGTGCCGTATTGTTAAAATTAATCGTGGTTGTTTAAGAATTGTGGACCTGCTGGAACTTCCAAAAGAAATAAAAAACGAAAGCATAATATATTATTTTTTCAATAAACCAACGACACGCTATGCCTTTTCAAGTTCGATGTCTTGCTGCGCGTGCGGCCAGCAAGTACCCGGGAAGGTAAAATTTTACAATTCAGTAGCACGATTTCAGGGGTTTTAATGGTTATTGTGTTGGATAGGATTTTTTTCTCTTCTTAATGATATAGTTTTTATCGCGCGGAGATACGTAGTTTTTTTTTTAATTATTTTTCGAAGACGTATTTTATAACCTATATTATGTATTCCGCCACGAACGTGAATCTTTAACATATGCGCGTTTCACGAACGTGTATTCTACACACAAATTACGGCTGCACAGGAATGGCGACATCACGAGGCCTACCCCAAACGGCCGACGTGTCCATCTTCGACATGCTGGTCATCCTTGTATAATAATGGTCCATCGAAGTGCGCTTCATATACTGAGACAGACGCGGTGCTCCCTCAAAATGTTTCATTCCAACAGACCAGCGACGAGGGTCAGCACACCTGCAGTGCATTACTGGTAAGTCTAAAAAAACGTACACCGACAAGGGGGCATTACCCATCACCGATTTTGCTCAAATTTATAAGACATGCATATTATTCAAATATTGGTAAAAACTATAGAATCACGACTTCAGCCCAAAATCGGTCCAAAATTTTTTTGGGGTATTGTTAAGGATAACAAACGATGTTACATGTTGAATTAAGGTGGGGGAAGTCCTAATACGAAAAGAAAAAAACGTTAAAACGTGTCATTACGGTGGAGGGTAAAAAAGAAATACGTTACATGATTTTTTGTTTTCAAACTTTTTCTTCCAATCTAGCCATCTAATTAACAATCACTGTCAGCGTTTTTGCTGTTGTCGAAAGAATTGAAATAATCTGCGATTGCGGAAACAAAAAAGTGCATACGTTCAGTGTGAATCTGAAATGTCGGACGAACTTTTCACTCTGTTTACCTTACCTTGCTTATGTTCCATCAATTCAATTTGCTTCGTGCGAGTATATATATATGTACACTAGACCTGTCATTAAGAAGGGCAAAATCGAATGTTAATGGTCTTACTCCCCAAATTGGTTCGAAATAATTTTAAAAAAATGGCAGAATTAAAAAGAATGTATTATGGCTCATTCCAGGATAATGCGATAACAAAACCAACCCTGCCATGGGCTCCCCCCGCGAGGGTAATAACAGCTGGTTATCCGGAACTTCAAAACAACGAAATACCGGTAAGTCTAAAACAAAATTATTCCAAAAAATTGAACCCCCCAACTTAATTCTATAAAATTATTTAACTTTCCAAATTTGAACAAAACTTTCACACAAATTGTTAAAGAAAATTATTTTTCTCAAAATTCTAAAACAAAATTATTCTAAAAATGAAATCCCCCAAATTTAATCTTATAAAATTATTTTACTTTAAAAATTTAAGCATTTAAACATTTAAACAATTTAAACAGATGTAAACTTAATATGTTGAAAGTGATCGCCATTGCCTTAACCAACATTATGGTTCATTCCAGGTTAATGCAAGAGACACAACCCTGCCATGGGCTCCCCCACGAGGGAAATAACAGCTGGTCATCCAGAACTTCAAAACAACGAAATACCGGTAAGTCTAAAACAAAAGTGTTGACAGAAAATGAAACGGTAAAAAAAAAGTTCGAAATTGTGTACCGCGTGAAAAATATTCAAGGTTCATTTATGTATTATAATTAAAAAACCGGTCATTTTATTAAAATGTACATTAAATGTTGATATTTTGAATTTCAAAATTATTCAAGGGAAATAAATATATTTTTCCTCATATTTATATGTATCGATTTATTTCTTGAAATTTTCATGCTTGTTGAGAAACCGACACGCACGCATACACTTACTTCTCGGTCTCTAACTGCCAAAAAAAAAAATACATTTCGAGTTACATCATTTTAAACGATTGAAATAATATAATAATAATGATTATAATAAACATTTTCTCCATTGTTTGGTGGGTTCGGCTGGTTCACAGGTTATATGTCACATATATAGTTATCGAACAGGTGACTACTAACGCCACACGTGGCAGCGATTGAAAATAAAAACGACGGACGTTACGCGAGCCATGTATGACTGATGGCGACAGGGGGCTGATCTCCCTACTAATCTCTGGTTGCGTCACTTTTATTTTTTCAAAGTTTCCAACCCTGCTTTGCCGGCACGTTCTCGCCTGTGCACTCATCTCGTTGTACGCGCTCGAATATCCGTTCAATCGGGATATAAATACGCCATCTTAATTTTTTACTACGCAGTTTCTTTTCTTAAATATAATTAACTACTGTGTTTTTCGCTGGAACACTAGAGCTTCCCTGGAGCCAATATTTAAGAAGTGATTAATATTGCGCGCGTACTTATTCGTTCGTGCAGTGGTTAACGAGGTTAACGTGTTAATCGTTATTCGCGGTCTCATCGCATGGGTTTTACGTGTGTGTGCATTCAAACGCGATATTAAGCCACGAACCATTGATTAAATAAATCACGTACCGGTATTTACGTTTTTCTCATGTATTCTTAATTTTTTTTCGTACTTTCGTCGACGTTTAAGGTTAAAAAAAACATCGAACATATATCGTTACGTATCCTTTCTGAACCCGCCGTCTTCCTCTGTGAGTTCAATTTTCTTTAATGCCGCGCATGTGGCATATTATGATGAATTCATGTCGAAAAGTTACAGCCCTGCTTCTCCTTTGTCTCGCATGTCGGCGTTTCCGTTGCACTAGTCGAATCACGTTGTCGCGATTTTGGTCACAATATTGTGCCATCCGCCATATTCGATTTTTACAGTCCCTGCTTTCCTCGCGCTAACATAAAGTATCGCGTTCTTCATTTATTCCCGACAAAAAAGTTTGAAGTTTTCGTGAAAGCCGTTGTATCATTTTCTATGCATATATGTGATCATTCGCTAAAAGCGTCTTACAGTGGAGAATATAAGAATCGTGAAAAATTTGTTTTTCACTTTCTTTTTACACATCGCAGTAGCGGCATTTTTACCGAATCTCTGACCGAGGCTACTTTTACCGATATGTCAAGATGAGGATTCGTACGCGCCTTAGACGAAATTCGTCACTGGAAGGAAAGAACTAGAAAAGGAATAAACTTCTCCTGTATTCGCTTCGGTCATCGTTGCATCGGCAATCGTCGGACATGCAAGGTTAGTTGAATTTATTCCAAACCCACCTCCACTTTTTTTAAATTTACACATTTGCCACGATTCACAATAATAAGTTGAATAATTATGTCGATGATAAAACATTGAACGAATTCAGAAGATCGAATTTCGTTAATTTGCTTGGTAGAAAAAAATACACGCCGCAACGATGGAATGAGAAATTTCAAGATTTGTCGATAAATGTTAGGTTTATTTCAGTACAAGTAATTTTCACTACGGATTCGTGAAGGGTATCAGTTAATTTGCCTTTATTGGTGCTACAAGAGAGGAACGCGGTACAATCAGGAATGAATGAATGTTTGTTGTGTGTCTGTATCCAAGGCAAAGAAAAAAAACAAGTGAGTGCTGAAGTTGGAACGGGGAGAACGTAGTAGTCCTCGGGTCAAAGAATTGACTGTGAGGTAAAGACAAATTCCCAACAATAAATCTCGATTTTCATGTACTTATATCTCTTTCTCCCTCGAACGGGAACAGAGACATTCGCAGTAAATTCAATTGAGGAATGCACGTTGAGAGGTATCTTGACCATTTTATGAGAAATATGTTTGCGCAGTAATTTGAAAAAGCGTCGTAATAAAGAAGAGGACGTCTCTCCGTTAACAATTTTTATTTCTTTCTACCGGTAAAGTTTGCAACGTGTGACGGGTCGAAATGATAATTGCAAATTTTTATGTAATTTACAGGAAAATCCTTGTAACGAGGAGTCAGCTGGGTCGTCGCTCGAAGAGGGAACATCGGAAACGTGTTCCACCTGTGAAACCCGTGCCGAAGCGGTGAGGTACATTTTTTTCAAATGGAAAGTAACGGGCAAGGGATTTTCAAAACAAAATTCGTAATACTCCCGCAATGCTCGATGTTCCGTTAAATAATTTCTTCGTTCGTCAATGTCGATGCATATCGCGAAGAAACGAGAACGGATTTCATTATTTCCTGGTATGGTAAGAAAAAATATACGCCGAAACGATGGAATGAGAAGTTTCAAGATGTGACGATAAATCGCGATTTTTTTGTACTTATAATTCTTCCTCTCTCGAACGGGAACAGAGACGTTTTAATTACATTCCATTGAGAAACGGACGTTGAGAGGTATCTTTTAATTGTATAACAAATATATTTGCATAAGAATTTTAAAAAGTAGCTTTAAGGAGAGCACATCTCACCTGAAACCATTTTTTTCTACCAGTACTCATGGACCTTTTAAGCTCCGTATATAATGCGAATGGCGACAAAATATTTTCAAACATTTCCCTCCCTTACAACGCACGACGAGTCAAAGTGGTAATAGCGAATTTGTATATCATTTACAGGAAAATATTAGCGTTCGGGAGTCAGCTGAAGGAGCGCAGAACGATGGAACCTCGCAAATGATTTGCACACGTGCAAAAAGCGTGGAAGAGGCGAGTACATTTTTTTTTAATGTTTAAGATGGAGACTGGATATCGAAAATAAAATTAACACTTGTCCCAGAATGTTCAAAGTTCCCTACAATAATTTCATCGAACTCCAATGTTGATACATTTGAAGAAGGGAGAACGAATGCTGTTATATCGTTGGTTGTGAGGAAAATATAATTGCCGTTACGATACAAAAAAGAAATTCAACAAACAACGGCGTATCTTCATTTTTTTACTTGCATTTCTTTCCCTCTTCAACGGACGCGGAGACATTTCAAGTCCTTAACAGTTGGTTTCGTACATTCAGAGTTATTTATTCGTTATTGCGAAGAAAATATTTGCACTAGTATTACGGGGAATATTTAAATGAACGAGCTGCTTCTACAAATGCGTTATTTCCTTCTACCGGTACTCGACGACTGTTCAATCGCCGTTATGCAAATAGCGATTATTTTCTTCCAAACATCTCCCTTCTTTCCAATGTACGAGGAGACAAAATTGTAATTGCGGATTTCTTTGCAATTTTCAGAAAAATACAAGTTTCCGGGTGACTTCCGAATCGTGTGTTGTCGGGCCAGCCCCGGCCGTTCTATTTACCGGTGAAAACAGTGACGAACCGGTTAGTTACAATATTTCAAATGTTATTAAAAAATACGAAAGAGATTTTGAATATGAAATGTTACATCGTCCCACATTTCGTCCCGTTCCATTAAATAATAATCTCTTACGTAATGGTTGAGACATATTTCACGAAAGAGGAAAAAGGAATTTTTTCATGTCGTTGGTTAGTGGAATGAAAGAATTTCCGTAACAATGGTACAAGTACATTGAAGATACGACAATACTTTCGTTCCCTTTTCTTCCTCTTATTCTTTCTCTTTTGAACGAGAAAGAACATGTTCCAAGTGTATTAAAGTAAAACATGTAATGTCACGGTTTTTACATGATTTTTGTTCGAATATTACTTCATCGAGGATTGTAGAAAATATTGTTATTAAGAAGGGCATCCTAACACGTTGAATTTGTCTATATTCTTTTCTGCCAATATTTGTGTAACCATCCATTGTCGTTGCGCTGATCACAACGAATTGTTGTTCGGGATTTCATACCCCTTGTGCAGTGTAAGAACAGCCAGCATTGTAATTTCTGATTTCTTTTTCGTAATCAGTTGAGAATTTCGAGTTGCCAGGAAGCCTCTGCATCGGCGAACGGCATTGCAGCTCCTTACCGCGGTCGTGCGTACACAAAGTTTGGCGAATCGGTGAGTATACATTTTGTAAGGAAAGAAAAAAGCGGCAAACGGAATTTTCGAAGTCAACGTTCAATTGTGGGGCAATCAGCATTCTTCTCGATAATTTTTCTCGTACGTCCACGTTTCAAAAGTTGACGAATAAACGGTAACGATTTTCGTTACTTCCTGGGTTTGTAAAAAAATTTATGTCACAAGGAGTGAATGAATATATTGAACGGACGACGGTACATGTAGAAAAAAGAAATTATTCTATCCTTCTCGCTTTAAGTACATTCGAGTAGAAACGCACATTCACAGACGTTTCATAAATATTATTCAAATTATGTTTAAAACATTGCACGAAGTATTTTGAGAAAGGGGTTATGCGATTGTGGCACAATGCATTGAACGACAAAATTTATTGTTTGTTTCAGAGTAGTAAAAATTGAAGTGATAGAACACGGAGTGAAGGGAAAATAGTACGATTTGAAGGATAAGACCACGATCGGAAGGAAGTAAGGGAAAGCATTCATTGTCTACAGCAACGTTCACTGAGGTAAGTGATGACATGTGCAACGGTGGAACTGTTGATGAGGAGAAATATAAGAACTTTTGGCATTTAGGGAAGAAACATTTGTTGCAGAAAGTGAAATTACCGGCATTGTATTGTCTGGCGATAAGATAGAAGACTGCCGATTAGTTTCAAGGAAGGCAACATTGTAAAGATGAATGAAGGAACACGAAAAAAAAGTACAAAGACAAGAAATATTTGCGGTGGAAAAGAAGAAAATTTACACTGGAATTTCTTAATGTGTCAAAGCGTCCTCCCGGGCCGAAAGATTTCCCTTTTTTATTAAAGGAACAAGAGGTAAGTGAAGAAGTATATTCATGCAAATTACAACAAATACCAAACGATGGGTTCTGTTGTCTTATGAAATGCGCCCTTAATGAAATTGTCGGGGCAAAAATGTCGAAGTGGAAAGTGAAAATTTAATTTTTTACAGCATTGCAGACTTTCTTTTGAAAAGAACAATGTAGCGTGTCTGATAACATCCTATAAGTATAAAATTCATGTCGTGTTATTTAATCGTATCGTGAAAAAGGACTTGTCGCATGAATTCATCTTTGTAAGAACGAATAGATGAAAAGATGTTTTCTAGTACCGGTACTGGGGGAAAATAATAATTTGAAAATGCGCAGAGACGATTGAGCCTGGGTCCGTTACCAACTGAAATGCTAACATGATGTACACCATGTATTGTAAGGGCGCACATCGTTAACGTTGCAGAACATGTTACTTTGTTTGCAGTCACATGGAGATTCCACGAAGAGTACTTGCAGTGCTGGAACGTCCGAATTACCGGTATAGAATGCGAAAGAAGCTTGCTCCGCATGGAATGACGTAAAAAACAACGAATGCCATGACATCGACGCTAAAGATGAAGAAGATGCGGAAACTATTATCGCTTCGTCTTTTGCTGATGATGGTAATAGTGAAGACATGAATTTAGATATCGCCGATCTGAACGGTGTCCCTGCGAGCCAAATTATCAGCGAAGACGACGACGACGAGGTCAATGACGAAGACGACAACAACGGTTGCAACGATGATGGCAGCGACGACGGTGGCTGGCGTGATGGTGATGAAAGTAGCAACGACGACGACGATGACGATGGCGGAGGCGGGGGCGGTGGTGGTGGTGACGGCGAAAACAATGACGGCATCGACGAAGAAGATGATTAAGACATAAGTGCTTTCTCCATTGAACAAGGACCTCTGATGACCTTAAGACCGGATGTACGAGAAAACCATTTTCTCTGGATAATGATGGCAGAAGCTAGTCGATACAACTTGAGTATCGAAGCAACTTTAGGGATAATAAGGGGAATAAAGAAACTTGCTAACCACAACACCCTACCGTCAACGAAAGAGACTCTGTGAAAAAGAGTTGGGAGGAAGGAAAAGACAATGCAGGAACGTCACATGTACTGCAAGATGTGTAAAGGTAGTACTGCAAGATGTTGTAATACATGCACATGTACTGCAACATGTGTAATAGTAGGAATAGGGAAGGTACCACAAGAGGACTGTCCGTGCGGAATTTCGGGGCCAAACAAAGAATCGTCTTTGGTATCGTTCTTTATAAAATTGGACGTGAAGAAGCAATTGCGACGGATTTTCCAGACACGAAATATAACTCAACTCCTAAATTATCGGAATACGCGGCAAAAAATCAATCCAAAAGGAATAGAAGATGTTTTCGATGGAAGATGCTACAAACAGTTTCAGAAGGAAGGTCGTTTTTTAAACTCGAATTGGAATTTTTCATTGACTTTGAATACGGACGGATGCCAAGTAGGGAAATCTTCAAAGCAGAGCGCGTGGCCGGTATTATTAATGCTGAACGAAGTTCCTCACCATGCGCGAAAACATTTCATTATCATAGCGGGAATTTGGGTCGACGAGGATCAACCGAGCTTTGAGGTATACTTGGAACCGATAATTTCAGAACTGCAGGATTTGTATATTACCGGTATTTGATGGAGTCCTGATGGAAACGGAGAAGTGACCAGTAAATTTGTTACCACGATTTGTACTCTCGAGTCGCCTGCCAGAGTGAAGTTGCTAAGTACTACTAGCTACAATGGTAAATATGGATGTAATTTTTGTTATGCGACCGGAACAAGAATGGAGAATGGTTCTAGGAAATTTGCGATGGAAGAAATAATAGATCGAACTGATCAACAAATTCGTAGGCATATGGAGGAAGCACAACGCACCAGAATAACATAGATGGGTTTAATAGGACAATCGACGTTGAGATACTTACCACACTTTGATCTGCGACTCGGAGTTGTGGTCGACTCGATGCATTGCGTTGACATTGGCGTTGTTAAGAAATTGACACACATGATTGTCTTCGAGCCGCTGCCAGATATGGAACAAACGAGCGCAAGAATGCAACGAATAATTTACGTAGGTTTTTCGATGATTCGAACACCGAGCAGTATTTCCAGAAAACCAAAATCTATAAAACTTTTCAAATTGTGGAAGGCCAGCGAGTGGCGCAATTGGCTGTTGTATTATTGTACGGTATGTTTGGACGGGCTGATCCCCGAGAGGTACTTGACTTTATTTACAACTCTGTCGGATGCTATGCACACGTCGAACGGTGACACATTCACAAGTGAAGAACTGGAAATCACTACCGTGTTGATAAATGACTTCGTTGCGAAGTACGAAGAATTATTTGGAATTGAGCACATGACAACGAACATGCACCTCCTGCGACATCTGCCACGTTCCGTTAAATGTTGGGGACCGGTATGGGCGCACAATTGTTACGCATTTGAAAGTTTCAACAGCCCATATTGAAGTCACTGAACAGCAGTACCGGTAGACAAGTGCAAATAGTGAATAGATATTTAATGACGGATTTCGTAAGAAACGTCCGCAGCGATCGGATAGCAAACGTTTTGACGAAAAGAATAGTAAAAGAAATTACAAATACCGCCAAAAAAGTGCAAAACCGCAATGACGACGATTACGACGATTTTTGTAATTTCAGAGGCTACGGGAAAAGTACAACGCGAGACTTGTTCGGGTGGGAACGAAACATATTGTCCGAGGAAAGACTGAGGAAAATAACTGTTTTCGGAAAAGCTATTTTTAAAGGAACAATGTACACGAGCAGAGATACCGATAAAGAGTATGCGCAGTTGCGACAAGTTCATTTTTACGAAAAAGGGGGAATTCGCTGAAATAATAAGAATTGTCACGTTTATAACAAACGAAGGAGATGAAATTAACGGATTTCTCGTATCGTGGTTTGAAAATACCGATGATGAACCTCCGAGCAGACAGATGCACAGTTTACGCATTTCAAGAAGAGGATTTCTCAAAGTTGCTAAACGTACGGCTACCGGCGATAATAATAAAAAAGAATGCGGTGATATACGGGATAAAAATTGCTAATACTTGGGAAACCGATCAGGACAGCGTACTGAATACCAAACAAAAAGAAATAGACCGCGGACGCAACGTCGTTTTAACTTCAGCGGGGCCACGAGAACCAAATTAACCATGCAAAATAAAACTGGTAGCGAGAATCGAGCGGGGCTGCAAGAATCTAATAACCATCCAAAATCAAACTGGCAGCGAGAATCAAGCGAGGCCGCGAGAATTTAATAACCATCCCAAATATTACTGGTAACGAGAATCGAGCGGGGCCACGAGAACCGAATAAACATCCAAAATAAAACTGGTAGCGATAAATGAGCGGAGCTGCGAAAACCATTACCATCCAAAATATGACTGGTAGAAACTTACCAGTCCAACCAAAATCGCTTCAGTCCGATGCTCGAAAAATGGATTACCAGTCAATATTTGACTCCAAGTTTTCGACCTTACCACTTTTAGAGTTACCAATCAAATTTTGGCTCGCACAACCCGCTAGGGTTATGCCAAATAAATTATAATTCATAAAAGTAAGCGGAAATATATTTAAATTCGTATTATTATATTAATTCTCATACTTTCATCAAGCGACAAAGCGTTATCCCCAAAAACAAGCCAATCATTCATCCGGCCGCGAATCGTCAGTACCAGAAAGTGCATATTCTACAAGCGATGAGATGGTCCCGTTGGTAGCGTTCCTGGCTTCGGTCCTCAGGGGCGCGGGATCGTTCCCCGCGCTCAGTGCTTTTTTTTAAATTATTATTACCATTAATCCTTATTTGATTAGTTATTTTTATTAGTTATCATTATTATTTTTATTAGTTATCTTTTAGTGTCCAAAAATGTATCACGCACTCCGACCGCTTATTTTATTAGTCTGTACGTTAATTTTAATGTAATCATAAATCTAAACTATAAGTTATTTATCTTCTAAAAAATTCTTTGCGCTTTACTCACACCCGTCCCTATACCAAATAAATTGTAATTCATAAAAGTAAGCGGAAATATATTTATATTCGCATTATTATATTCATTCTCATATACTATCATCAAGCGACAAAGCATTATCCCCAAAAACAAGCCAATCATCGGTCCGGCCGCGGATCCTAACTTACGAGAATGAATATAATTATAGTCGTATTTATAATACGACTATAAATATATTTCCGCTTACTTTTATGAATTACAATTTATTTGGCATAGGGACGGGTGTGAGTAAAGGGCAAACAATTTTTTTGAAGATAAAGAAGTTGCAATTTAGATTTATTATTACATCTAAATTAACGTACAAACTAATCAAATAAGCGGTCGGAGTGCACGATACATTTTTCGACACTAAAAGATAACTAATAAAAATAACTAATCAAACAAGAATTAATAGTAATAATAATTTTTAAAAAAGCACTGAGCGCGGGGAATGATCCTGCGCCCCAGCGGACCGAAGCCAGGAACGCTACCAACGGTAGCGTCCCACGCAATCCCATCGCTTGTAGAATATGCACTTTCTGGTACTGACGATTCGCGGCTGGATGGTTGATTGGCTTTTTTTTTGGAAATAATGCTTTATTGCTTGATGAAAGTATGAGAATTAATATAATAATACGAATATAAATATATTTCCGCTTACTTCTATTTATTATAATTTATTTGGCATAAGGACGGGTGTGAGTAAAGCGTAAACAATTTTTTAGAAGATAAATAAGTTGTAATTTGGAGTCATAATTATATTTAAATTAACGTATAAACTAAAAAAAATAAGCGATCAGGGTGCGCGATACATTGTTTTGTATACATTGAAAACGCAGAGAATCAAGAGCTAAAAAGCATTGAAATCATCTAAAAGCCTCGCGCGTTCCGTCGGGTGACGTCACGCGCAAGTCGTGCTCAGATTGCTTTTTCCCTCGAAACCTTCGTTTCGGCTTGGCCGCACATGAACGAGCTCGGCGTCCATGTGTTGGTGTAGCTGCCGAAGGCGCGGTCGGGAAACTTCGGCGCGCTCGGCTCTTTCCGAAGATGTCCGAGCGTCGTTCGCTCACGGACACGCGCTACTATGATTGTGTGATGGGCGCGTAAGAGGCTAGAGAGGGGGTAACTTGTGCGCGCGATCTCGCTGCACTGCTTGCTGGGATCATATATGTGTATTACATATGTGGCGGTTCCGTCGTGTACATCGACATTACCAACCGAGCGGGGTTCACCCCACAGAAACAGCCAGCAGAGCCAGCGGAGGAAACAAAAACTAACGCACCGACGCTGCGACGAGTAGAGGCCAGTTCCGCATCTAGGGAGAAAAAAGAGGAGTAGTTCTGGTCCGAGCGTTCGAAATTGTTACGATTTTTCGGAGATAGAAGAAAGAGTACCCCAGGAGACAAAAGACTGTTAATCGCAATAAAAGGACTTCCGTACCATAATTAGTGTACATTTATTTTAGAGGATTAAGAACCCTAAAATTGGTGACCCCTACGCGAGTGAACGCGCGTGAAGTAAAAGAAAAAGACGGAAAAAGTGCTGTGTGAGAGGTGCGTCGTCCACGTGGGGAAGAAACCGCGTGGTAACAAAGAAAAAGAAGGCTTGCAATGCCTACGGAGCACTCGCCGAAACGAAGAATTCACGTGGAAGGAGACGAAATGATCCAGCCGGCGACTTCGGGAGCGATGCCGAATGAATCAACAAGGGAGCTCTTTCAGACACCGCCAAACCAAGTCGAAGAAGTGTCGACGTTCAAGATCCCGCCATTTTGGACGAACATGCCGGACTTGTGGTTCACGCAGGTAGAGGCGTCCTTCCACAACCGGCGAATTCGTGACGATCAGAAAAAGTACAATTACGTACTCGAATCGCTCGACGTGAACGCAATGAAGCACATCTCGGATTTCCTCCGTCACCCTCCTGAAAACGATAAGTACTTGAACCTTAAAAAAACGTTAATCACACGCCTCACAGACTCAAAAGAGAGGCAAATACAAAAGTTCTTAAACGAGATCCAGCTAGGCGACAAGAAGCCCACGCAACTCCTTCGCGAAATCAAGGAGCTTGGTGGCGAGATAGTGCATGACGACTTCCTCCGTACTCGGTTCATTCAATGCATGCCATCGAACATAAGAGCATTTCTAGTGGGTAGCACGGATCTATCGCTAGAAAAATTGGCAGAAACGGCTGATAGGCTTATCGAAAGCTGCGGAGGGGCCAGCGTCATGGCTATTACAGATCCAACAGGTCAAGAGGCGCCCAAGGACTCGGTCAGCGTGTTGGAAGGGAGACTTAGCGCTATGGAGAAGAGCATGAGCACTTTTCATCACACAAAGGCGGCGCTAACACCCGTGCTGGACAAATTGGCAGTCCGATTGGACAACGAACCCTCCACGAAAGAGTTTAGCAACACGTCAGGATCGTCAAACAGACACCGGGACAGATCGAGCAGTAGAAACAGAGGCCGATCTCGAAGTAAGTCCGCACGCTCGCAGGACGGCGTGTGTTACTACCACTGGAGGTTCGGGAAGGACTCTTACCGGTGCACACCTCCCTGCAACTTCGAAAAGGCGAAAGACCAGGAAAACTAGAGGTGCTGTCCTCGGTGCAGACGGTGGGCGACAACACAAAGGGCCTGGGTGAGATCCGTCTGTTCGTATACGATAAAAAGACTAACATAAAATTTTTAGTCGACACAGGATCGATAGTAACGATACTACCCAGGAGTGTCGTTAAAGAAAAATTACCAGAAGCCAGCCTCAAACTATACGCTGCAAATCAGACGGTGATCCACACTTACGGGACAAAGGTTCTCACGCTCGATTTAGGGATTCGACGTCCGTTCAGATGGCCATTTATCGTTGCAGGGGTGCAATCTGCGATAATAGGAGCCGATTTTCTGGCGCATTTCGGCCTCCTTCCCGATCTCCGCAACAAACGGCTAGTCGACATGACAACGAAGATCGTCTGTCCGGGCACGCAGGCGAAGGCCACAATTCATAGCGTGTCAACAGTAAGCCCGCACGGAGAATACTCGGAAATAATGGAAAAATTCATCAATGTAACGAAATCGACAACTCTGCCTGTTCCGGAAGTATCGAACCTGGTGGAACACTTCATCGAGACGACGGGACCACCGGTATCTCAACGACCGCGACGACTCGTCGGTGAAAAGCTGAAGGCCCTCCGAGAAGAAATAGAATATCTATTGCAGAACAACTGGATTCGGCCGTCAAAGAGCGCATGGGCGAGTCCAATCCATCTCCAGCCGAAACAGTCCGGGGGTTGGAGATTGTGCGGGGATTTTCGAGCGCTAGTAGATGAGCTAGGCCGATTCTGGATCATGGGGTGGCATCTCAGGGGGGAGCGGGGCGGCGGGATCCAGCGCGGGGAAGCCAAGTGCCTGGCGGCGGGGGGGGGGGGGGTCCAGCGCGGGGACGTGACGTCATGCCATGGGTCTCTGTGGAGGGGGTAGCCATGTGGTCCGAAGAGCGACTGTCGGGAGGGGGGGGCTCCAAGTTCTTAAGGGGGAGACTTCGATTCTCCCTTCTTGAGAACAAGTGCCTAGCGCAAACCTCCCCGTGGTGGAGCCCGTCAACGGCGCTGCTTTGGCAGCGGCGGCTAATTGCGCAGGCTATTCGGGGCCCCCGTCGCTCCCGCTCCGGAGTCAATCCGGGGCGAGGTGAATGGGGGTTTCCATTGTTCCCCTTAAGGGGGTGCGGCGTCGTGAAGGGCCCCTCCCGCTCGCCTCGGCGGTGGGTGCTGGGCTGGGTGATGGGTCGCGCATCTGATACATGCTGCGGAATGCCAAATCGGATGCACCCCTTTGTGCAGGCACTTATTGCCTGGGGGGTGCAAATGACGCGAACGGCAAAGACAGGTCCTGCTGGCCTCCCTCGCCCGTGCCTGGCGCCTCTCCCCCCATGTGTATGCGCGGGATGGCCCCGCCCGGACCCCTGGGGAACGGAGCTATGGCTCCCGTCGATCCCTACACCTACTCCCCAACCTTCTCCCGTATCCCAGCCCCCCCCCCCCCGGCGACCACCCTCCGTCGGCATCCCACCCTCCCTCGGGGGGAGGGGATGACGACAAGGAACGCCGGAAAATCCCGCGGGACCATGTGGGCGTGGGTTCACGCACCGCTGGGGCCGTGGGCAGCCCCCCCCCGTCTAATAATCGTTTCTTTCTTTCCAGGTAATTGTTGTTGTTATTTATTTATTTGTTTGTTATTTCAGGTTGTTGTCCGCGGCTCTGTCCCTCTGGGGAACGAGCCGCGACTCCCGGCGACCCCTGCACCTGCCCTCCTGCCTCCTTCCGTGTCCCAGACCTCCCAGGTATCCCTGTGTCCCACCCAGAGACTCCCTATGCCCCCCAGGGATCCCTCAATGACCCCCCAGCGATCCCCAGTGATCCCCAGGGACCCTCATTTGCCCCCATTTATCCCCAGGGATCCCCAGTGACTCCCAGGAATCCTCTAGGACGCCGGGGGGAGCCCCCCCGGGCCCCCGAGGGACCCCCATCCCCCCGTCTGTTTGTTGTGGTCGATTTGTTGTTGTTAACCCAGGTTCCCTCGGTACTCTGGCTTTTCTTTTCAGGTTGTTATGTTTGTCTGTTGACTGTTGTTGTTGACTGCTGTTGTTGACTGTTGTTGTTGTGTTTGCTGTGTTTCTGTTGCTGATGGGTTTGTTGCTGTTGTTGTTATTGCCAGGTACCCTGGTACTCTGGTTTTCCTTCTCTTCCAGGTTGTTATGTTGTTGTTGTTGTTGTTGTTGTTGTGCTGTTGTTGTTATTGTGGTCACCCGGGTGCCCTTGGTGCTCTGGGTTCCCCTCTCTTTTCAGGTTGTTATGTTGCTGCTGTTGTTACTTCAGGTACCATAGGTACTCTGGTTGTTATGTTGCTGTTGCTACTTCAGGTACCTCGGGTACCCTGTTCCCTTCTCTTTCCAGGTTCTCTTTCCAGGTTGTTGCGGTGTCTCTTGTTGTTGCCCCAGGTATCATCCGTACCCTGGTTTTTCCCCCTTTTCCTTTTCAGGTTGTTACGTTTGCCGTTGTTGTTGTTACTCCAGGTACCCCCGGTATCCTGCTACCCTCGGTATCCTGGTCTCCTTCTCTTTCCAGGTTGTTATGTTTGCTTGTTGTTGTTGACATTGCTTGTTGTTGTTGACACTTGCTTGTTGTTGTTGACACTTCAGGTACCTGCGGTACCCTGGCTCTCCTTTATCTTTCCAGGTTGTTATGTTCCTCTGCTGTTGTTGTTTATTCCAGGTACCTTGTTACTTTGGTTTTCATTCCTCTTTTCAGGTTGTTGTGTTTGTTGGTCGCTGTTGTTGTTGTGTTGACTGCTGTTTTTATTGTTATTTCGGGCACCTCGGTGCTCGGGGTCTTCTTTCTTCTTTCAGGTTGTCATGTTGTTCTTTCTTTCCGGATGTTGTGTTTGTCTGTTTTTGTTGTTCCGGGTGCTTCGGTACCCGGGTTCCCCTTTCCCCGTTTTCTTTTCAGGTGGGGTATCCTGGGCCCGGTCTCGCCGTGACCTCAGTCGCGGTGATGGCACGGAACCAGGTGCCCCCAACGTACTAATTAGGAACCTTATTTACCTTTATTTTATTTTATTTTGTATAATTACAGCGGCCTTCCCCTTCTCTTTTCAGGTTGCTAGGGACGGGGCGAGGGGTTTGTGTGCCGCTGTGACCCGTGGGGCCGTGCCGGCATGGTCCTGCGGTGAGTGGCCGGACTGAGTCCGCACGGCCCGGGGGCCCTCGCGCCGCCCCCGGCTCTGCCGCGCCGTTCCCCCCCCCCCCTGTGTCTCTGGCGAATGCGGAAATCGGTACAGCGGAAAACCCGGGAGGCCCCTTCGGATGGGGGGTCGGGCACGCCCGGGGGCCGCGCGGTAGTACCGGGGCCCGGCTCGGGCCTAGCTCCCCCGAGTAGGCTGCCCCGTAGCAACGCGTGTAAAATGCCTGTGTACTGTCCGGCAGGGCCTGGTAGCACCAGGATGCGGACCTGCTGGACGCCAGGTGCTGCACCCGCCGAGGCCAAGCGCAGCAAGCCGGTTTCCCGGGGGGGGGATTACCGGTGCGGGGGGGTTGGGGGCGGGGCGTTGGTCGCTGGGTGGGGTTTTTGGGGTGGGGAACCCTGCTCGGCCTCACCGGCTGGGGCCCCCACTGAGGGTTGGGGGGGAGGGGTAGTTGTAGGCGATCGAGTTGGGGACTCTCGGGTAAAAGTCCCAAATTTTCATGAACTATGTCCGAGTACAGAAAATTTGCAAAGGTGCCAAAGGACACTGGGCTTCCCGCGGCCCAAACCACCCGCGGAGGGAGGATAGCGACTGGCGCCGGTGGCGGCCGGCGCCGCCCCCGGGGTGCCGGACATGTAACTGACCGGGCCCGGATCGAGGAGTTTGGCCTTCGCGCCGTTAGAGTAGTTCTCGTTAGACAAGAGGGGAACCAAGCTAGGCAAGTAAACCAGCCAACCGTGGCTGCGCGCGTTCAGGTAGCTAGCTGCGTCACCGTCGAAGCCCTCCCAACCCACCCCCCTGTAGAAACCGCGGTAAATGTGGCCGCACTGGGCGGCCGAGCCTTCGACAAAATCAGGATGTTGCAGCTGAACGCCAGACGTTCGGCTGTCGTTTCGGCTGAGGTGCGTTCACTCGTTGCCGGAAAGCGCCTGGACGTCCTACTCTTGCAGGAACCATACGTCCGGCGCCAAGGTACGAGCCACACCTCCTATGGACTAGGGACTGGAATGAGGGTCGCTGCTGTCCGCTCAGAACGCCCCTGGGCGGCGGTGGCGGTGTGCAACCCCTCCTTCCAGATGATCTTCGTCTCGCAGCTGAGCACCACGCACTGCGTTTGTGCGATGGTGCAGGCACCCGGCTTCTCCTTCTACGTCGTATCCCACTACTTCCAGTGGAGCGATGAGATTGAGGTGCACCTCAGGCACCTCGAAGTGGTGTTTCGTTCGCTGAGGGGGCAGAGAGTTCTCGTCGGACTAGACGCCAATGCCCGGTCCTCCCTTTGGGGACCTCAGGACACGGACAGGCGCGGTGCCCAACTGGAGCGGCTTATCCGTCAGTATGGATACACCGTTCACAATGATGTCAACCAGCCGCCTACCTTCTGGGCGGTCACAGGTTCGTCATACATCGACGTAACCTTGGGGTCGCCTTCCATGAGCCGCTTCGTCGGCGAGTGGACAGTGCGGCAGGAATGGACAACGAGCGATCATAACGCTCTGGACGTCGGCTTGAGGGTGCCGAAAGCCGAGGGAAATGACGGGCGCCCCGCTGTCAGTCGGTTCAACGTAAGGCGAGCTGACTGGGAGCGGTTCGACCAGACCCTCACTGATTTGTCGGCGCAAAGGCTGGAGGCGCTCCCGCTGACGTCCCCCGTAGAGGTCGAGGAGATGGCTGGCGCCCTTGCGAGCGTCCTCACGGAGGCCTGTGAGGGGGCGATGCCAAGGAAAAAGTTTTTCAGGAAGTCCAACCCGTGGTGGACTGCTCACCTGACCAACCTCAAGAAGGAGGTACACCGGCAACGTAGGGCTCTTCAGGGGGAACGGGATGATGCTCGCCGCCTCGAAATCCGGCTCGAGTACCGCACGTCTTTGCGGGAATATAGCCGGGAGGTGAAGAGGGTCAAGCTCGAAAGCTGGAGGAGCTTCGTCTCGTCGCACGGCAACGAGAAGCCCTGGGGCTTCGTCTATAAGCTCCAGTCTGACAAGCTTCAAGTTGGGAGGGTGCTCAGCACACTCCGGCGAGCCGATGGCTCCACCATGGACATGGAGGAAACCGCCGGCTTACTCCTGGAGGCCCACGTCCCTGAAGATCGGGAAGAGGAAGACACCCCCCAACAGCGGGAAGTCAGGGAGGGTGCCTTCGACGCACCCGCTACTCCCGACGACCCGCTTTTCACACAAGCGGAGCTTGCTGCCCACCTTAAAACCCTCAAGAGCGGGAAGGCCCCGGGACCCGACCTCATTGAGGTCGCCGTGCTGAAAAGGGCCTTCGCGATCATTCCCGATGTGCTGGTTCGTCTCTTCAACGTGTGTTTGTGTTTGGGCGTCTTTCCCTCTGCCTGGAAGAGGGGCTCCCTCCGAGTCCTTCTGAAGGGCGAGGACAAAGACGAAAAGGACCCAAAATCTTATAGGCCCATATGCCTCCTCTCCGTGGTAGGTAAGTTCTTCGAAAAAGCTCTCAAGGGGCGCATTGCGCGGTCTGCGATGGGCCCGGGCAAAACCTCCGAGCGGCAGTTCGGCTTCGTTCCGGGCAAGTCGACGGAGGACGCGATTGTGGAGATGCGCAGGATGGTGGCCGAGTCTGTTGAGACGTACGCCGTCGCACTCCTCTTCGACATCTCGGGTGCCTTCGACACCGTGTGGTGGCCCCTAGTTCTGGACAGTCTAAAAGCTAGGGAATGCCCGCGGAACGTCTTCAACGTTATCCGCAATTACTTTAGCGATAGGAGAGTAGGAATTTCGTGGGGTAACAGCGAGGTTTCCAAGCAGGCCACGAGGGGGTGCCCGCAGGGCTCCGTACTCGGCCCAACCTGCTGGAACCTCATGTTCGACGGGCTCCTAAGAATCCTCGAGGAAATCGCCCCGAACAGGTTCGTTGCCTACGCCGATGACCTCATGGTCATGGTGGAAGGCAACTCGCAGCGGGAAATAGAGGTTAGGGCACAGTCGATAGTAGATAGAATTGTAGCCTGGTGCCAGAGCGCCAAGCTGCAATTGTCCCAAAGAAAGACAGAAGCCATACTCCTTAAGAGTGAATGGCGACGCAGAGCGCCAGTTGCCAGGAGAGGAGGAGACCGACCCGACCGCGTGCGCCGCGCTGCTAGGAGGCCCGATATGGCCAATAGATACCCAACTATCCGGATAGGGGATGCTGCAGCTAAGATAGCTTTTAAGGGTAGCGTTAGGTATCTCGGCGTCCACTTTGACAAGGAGATGGAAATCGGCTCCCATTGCTCCTACCTTAGGAAGAAGAGCGCATCCCTCTTCGAGCGTCTGGGAAAAATCGCGAGAGCTGGGTGGGGACTTAGATTCGATGTAGTCAGGGCTATATATCGGGGGGTTTTTGTCCCGACGGTGACATATGCCGCCGCGGGATGGTCAGACCTCTGTAGAGAGGCTGACATTCGAGTCCTTAGAAGCGCCCAGAGACTAGCGCTGATCGCGGTCACTGGGGCATACAGAACCGTCTCATACGATTCTGTGTGCGTTATTGCAGGAGCTGCTCCAGTGGACATTCTACTGAAGCAAGCCGGGGCCAGATACCAGCTTAGAAAGGGACACGACGCCGAGATAAACGGGGTGGTAATTCCAGCGGGGGCGAATAACGCCGTAGATAGGGTCAAGGATGAGGCAATAAACATGTGGCAGGCCGCCTGGCAGTCTTCCAACAAAGGCCGCACCACATTTGCCTTCTTCGAGAACATCCGGGAGAGATTGGCGGCGGGTTGGTTCCGGCCGAACCACTACACTACGCAGGTTCTCTCCGGCCACGGCAACTTCGGGGCGCGCCTCGCGTCACTCGGGCTTGTCGAGGAGGAGGACTGTGAGTGTGGAGGGCTGGACACAGCCCGGCACTTTCTTCTCGAATGCCCAAACTTCGAACCGCAGAGAGTCGCTCTGCGGGACTTCATCGGCGAGAGAATATGGCCAGCGGCGGCACGCCAATTGGTGGCCACCGCGGAAGCCTTCTCTGTTTTCGCCGACTTCTGTCGGGAGTCCCTTTGGCTAAAGGGGGCGGTAGAACCTGAGTAGGGGACTGAGTACAAGGTCTGGGGGGGTGGACATAGGGGGGAAAAGTCGATGGGCCGGGGATGATAGCTAGACTAGTGGGATGAAGACACCATCCCGAACAGGTTAGAGCACACGGGTTCTGTCAAGGCCCGTGGGGGGTAGGTAGGAGATCGGGTGTCCCGCGGCCTAGCCGAGACCTTTGTCGGAAGCCTCGGCGAACGGCGGACGGACTCGTAATCCTCGCGAATCATCCGATCCGCCATGGCCGCGGGAGCACGGTCTCTAGAAAGAGAGGGAAATAGGTAGCCGCCGAATACACTAACAAACATAAACAAGCACACTACACACACAGAACAACACGCAACACAATCTGCGGGCCCACAGCACTCCCAGCTGTGCCCCCGACAGCACGCCCACACTAGGTTCACAATCCATCTACCCTTACCTATCCCAGATCCTTGTCTTCTGGGCTGTGTCCGGGCGGGACACGGGAGCAGGCCTTCCCGAGGTTCCCCGTGAGCACGCGGGGTTGTCATCGGTGTCTCCGCTGGGGCTTACGCCCTGGTAGAGCTGTCGGGACTGACGCCGCGTGGCCAAACTGCTCTCTTCGCTAGTCGATCCAGCGAAAGTCAAAGGATTTTTCCATTGCCCGACCCTTGGACGTGGTTCTCGGTCTGCAAAGATAGATAGAAGCCCGTAGCGTATGCCCTAGTGGCGAGGTAGCACAGGTTGGACCATTGCGATGGTTCTGCCTTCACAATAAATGTCGGGAGGGGGAAGCCGTCGTCGACGAGTGTTTTGGGGGGCGGGGGTCAGGTAGTGGTGAGCGAACGTTGAAAACCCATAAATCTCCTAATTTATTATAGACATAAAAGATTAGCATCGATGCAGTGTTTTTCTTTCTACACTATCTGGTCTGTGTGAAAATAAAACTAACACACACGATGTGTACGTGTAATGGCCATATATGGGTAGGAAAATTTCGTTAATTTGAAGCGATACATGAAGGGGACGGCTTTTCAAAGTCGTTTATTTATGTGATGCAGGTGTCATGCGCTTGGTTTCATTTCCGAAATCTTTAAAATGTTTGTATGCATGTCCACTCCTGTCACGACTCTCGCCGACACCCGAGACAGGTCCTGACAAGTTGGGAGTTCTCGGAAAAACTATAAACTTTAGAGATCTATCGTCAAAGGGTTTTTGACCCCAGATGGGTCACCGGCGCACAGCTGCACTTGGGGAAAAAAATCTAGCCAGGCTCATCAAGCATTGACTTTTATGATCTCCACACATTTTCGGATTGCCATGTATGCGCAACTTGCCTCCAAAACAGATGAATACGACGTATTTTCGTGGGAAAAAAGCTATCTACTTTAGGAGTCGATTGTCAAAAGCCTTTGATGCCGATAGACCACTTGAGCATAGCTGCAGGACCCATAAAATACATCTTTCAACCCGATGCATCCCGACTTGTTTTCTATATCGTTTCTTCCTCGGGCAATCTACACCAACACGATATCGGAAAAAAGTCCGGTTTTTTCCCCGAGATATAGGGAATAGCCGAAATTTTTCTTCCGAATGGGGAGCCATTTCTTAATTTTATTATTATCTGCTGCGCTCCAAACTGGCTGCACTTTGAACGGAACAGTCAGTCAGTTAACATCGTCGAAGTCGTCTCCAACTTATTACTATGGATAACAACATTGAACAAAGCTTGCACGATCAAGCCACGCTTTTAAGTTCGTTCGAAGATTTTACTGCGTGGGAGCAACGATGCGTCGAGTTCATCGAAGGGCTGGAAACACAAAGTCGGATTAAGCGCCCGCGATTATTAATTGGATATCAACAGTCACTAATAGCCCAAATAGCCCGTCTGGAAGGATTGAGGAATTGTGTGGGGAGTCGTTTCATACACACGGGCGCAGGGCTTAGTGATCATGATTTAATCTGGCGGGAGATTGAAACATCTTTCGAGCGTCGGATATTGACCGGTTCCATCATCAATCGCAGTCACATCGATCCGAAACACTTTCTAAATGATGCTCGCGTCCTAGTGCTTCATCATGTGCAAAATATTATCGGCAAGCACAGCAGCATTAAAATTAATACAGTGTTCAATGGTGAATTCGCGAGTGGAGATAAACATGCTAATAAAAGTGTCAACACGCGAAACTGTGAACTCTTTAACACGAGCGATTTGAATGAGTGGTATGAACAGCGTGTTATTGAGTCCACTTTAACCTCACTCGACGAATTTCAAGAAAGAGACAGTGGCTGGGCTCTACGGAAAATACTTAACCTCACGATAAATGTGAATAAGTATAATCCGATGCGTGCTGGGTGCTCCATATCATTGCCGTGGGAAATAATGTTGAAGAAGGGTGTGGTTAACGTCAAATCGAGCGGTAATGCATGTTTCGCGTGGGCAGTTGTCGCTGCTCTATACCCAGCTGAACGACACAGTGACCGTCCATCTTCTTACCCTCATTATTCGACAGTACTGAATCTCCAGGATATCGAATTCCCAGTAACGATTCATCAAATAAAAACATTTGAATTTAATAACATTGTATCGATCAACGTATATACCACCACCAAAAAGGACATTGTTCCAATACGAGTCACTCAACACAAGAAGGATAAGCACATCAATTTGCTGTACATGCAAGATACCGAGGACAACAATGTGGGGCACTTCGTATGGATCAAGAATCTGTCGAGACTCGTGACGAAGCAACTGAACAAAAAGGGACATAAAAAATATATCTGTGATCGGTATGTAGTTACCATAATATATATATATATAGGTAATTATATATGCGAGATGAATTAAACAAAACAATCTTGTTTTTTTTTGCAGGTGTTTGCACTACTTCGGTTCCGAGGAAAAATTGCAATCGCATGAGGTCGATTGTGGGGCGATAAACGACTGTGCAATTCGACTACCAAACGACACCAATAAGTGGCTCCAGTTCAGCAACTCTAGCCGGAAAGAGCGACATCCTTTCATTGTGTATGCTGATTTGGAGTGTGTGCTCGCAAAAACCGATGAGAAGACCCAAGCAAAAGATATGTATCAACACCATGAAGTGTTTAGTATCGGATATTACGTGCGTTGTTCGTATGACGATTCATTATCTTCATATCACTCGCGTCGCAGTGCTGATTGTGTATCGTGGTTTGTCGAAGAACTAAAAAATCTAGCACTGCGGATAAAAGAAATTTTCTGCGACAACGTGCCAATGGTATATTTAACACCGAGTGAGTGGACTAGTTTTCGAGCCGCGACTCAATGTCACATATGTAAGAAACCATTTGCGCAAGAAGATGTACGCGTTCGAGATCATTGCCATCTGACTGGACGCTATAGAGGCCCTGCCCATTCCAACTGCAACTTGAATTACAAACAGTCATTTTTCATTCCTGTAGTTTTCCACAATTTATCCGGCTATGATGCGCATTCTATAATCAAGGAAGTAGCCACAGCGTTCGAAGGAAGAACCAATGTGCTTCCAATTACAAAGGAGAAATACATCTCCTTTACGAAGCATGTTGAAATTAAAGACGATTCAAAACATAGGATCCAATTGCGCTTCATCGATTCGTACAAATTCCTTAACACCAGTCTCGACAAATTAGCCTCATTTTTGACCGAGGACAAACTCAACATTTTACGCATGCAATTCCCAACTCTCTCGACAGACGATTTCAATTTGTTGACGCGAAAAGGGGTCTTCCCTTATGAGTATATAGACAACGCGAGCAGGTTGGACGACACTTGCTTACCACCACGCGACGCATTTTATAGTTCCCTGACAGATGCTACAGTATCGGAGAGCGAGTATGCACATGCGGAGAACGTTTGGGAGCGGTTCTCCATTCGAACGCTGGGTGACTATAGCGATTTATACTTGAAGACAGATGTCTTGTTATTAGCTGATATTTTCGAAAACTTTCGGAATACGTGCATTGAGAGCTATGGCCTAGATCCCGCGTATTACTACACATTGCCGGGGTATACCTGGGATGCAATGTTAAAACACTCGAATGTCAAGTTTGAATTACTAACTGACATCGACATGGTTTTATTCGTTGAGCGGGGTATACGCGGTGGTCTCAGTCAATGCTCAAACCGATATGCACACGCTAATAATAAGTACATGCAGTCGTTTGATCCATCGAAAGCATCATCATACTTGATGTATTTTGACGTCAACAATTTGTATGGATGGGCAATGTGTCAACCCTTGCCTTATGCAGATTTTCGATGGGTCAACGACGTGTCCAATTTTGATCCATCTTCCATCGCGCTAGATTCACCGACAGGCTACATCCTTGAAGTCGATTTGGAATGTCCCCAATCTCTACATGATGCGCACAAGGACCTGCCGTTTTGTCCAAACCATGAAAAACCGCCGGGTAAGCAGGGGGAAAAGCTGTTAGCAACCGTCTGTGATAAAAAACGCTACATCATTCACTATCGAAATTTACAGCAGTGCTTACGCCATGGACTTTGCCTCACGAAAATCCATAGGGTCTTACAGTTTACACAATCCCCATGGCTGCGTTCGTATATTGAGTTGAATACCCAGTTTCGAACGCTTGCCAAAAACGATTTCGAAAAGAACTTATTCAAATTAATGAATAATGCGGTCTTTGGCAAAACGATGGAGAATGTGCGCAATCATGTAGATGTAAAGCTTTTAACAAAATAGGAGGGCAGGTATGGCGCAGAGGCAATGATTGCGAAGCCAAACTTCCACAGCCGAAGTGTTTTTTCGGAAAACCTCGTTGCCGTGGAATTGCGCAATCTCGAGGTGAAATTCAACAAGCCAATATATGTGGGTATGTGCATACTCGACATATCCAAAACGTGCTTGTATGGATTTCATCATGAGTATATGGTACCTCTGTATCGAGATAAATGTAAAGTCATGTATACCGATACGGATAGTGTCATATATGACATTGAAAGCGATGATATATATGCCGACATGAAGCGCGACATTTCAAAATTTGATACGAGCGATTATTCAGCGGACAATAGGTATGGTATACCGCTCGTCAACAAGAAGGTACCCGGTCTCATGAAGGATGAATGTAATGGAGCAATTATGACCGAATTTATTGGACTTCGATCGAAAATGTATGCGACACGTGTAGAGGGTAAGAAGGACACGAAAAAAGTTAAAGGTGTCAAGAGTAGCGTTGTGGCTAGGACAATCACGTTTGACGACTATGCTCGATGCTTGAATGAAGAAGTTGAAATGGAGCGTAGTCAAACGTGCATTCGATCAAAGTTGCATAGGGTCTACACCATCCGTGAGACAAAAATCGCTCTGAGCCCACATGACGATAAGCGGTATATCATACCTGGGACCTCCAATACCCTACCATGGGGGCATTATAGAATACCATCGTAAAAAATTATGTAATTTTTTTTTTCTACAACGTTGATTTTTTTTGTAAAATTGTGTACATTTTATGAATATTGATGTATAAAACTCGTGAAAATTGTGTATATATTTTGTTCATTCGATGTAAAACTTGTTAAAATTATGTTTGTTGTTGTAAATATTTAATTATATATATAAGAATTGATTTATTATTTTTCCGTAAATAAGAAACGGACTTTTTATAATGCCATGTGTTTATTCACTCTATCCATCTCCTCGTACCCACGTTCCACGAAAAAGGGATTATCGACAGCCAGAAGAGGAAAAAAAGCAAGCCTGCTGTGGAGTCGGTCAGAGGCCTTGGAGGGATACATGCGGAGGCGACCAGTAGTTTAGGTCAAGAGTCATAAAACATATTTATTTTTCCATTTTCTTTATTATCGACTACAAATCGGATTTACTTATCCAACTATTGTGGCTATTGTCGAAACCTAACCATTTTACAAACATCCGATTACCACGCTTCTTCAACACTGCTTCAATGAGATAGATATCGGGGTGCTTGACCCTGAGAAGCTCTTGTTCGTAGAAGCCACCGGCGATCGGTTCATCTTTATGGTCCTTCAAGTGGTACGTCACGGGATGAGTTTTTTTCACACGATATATTGTAAATATTTCTGTTGTCCAGTTTGGGGTGTAACCCTTTTCGAAAATAGTCTTGAATTTGCTGATTCTCACTTTATCACCAACGGCGAATTTTGGTGATGTTTTCATTGGAGTCTTTTTGAAAACTTGCTGCAGTTGCTTCTCATTTTCCGCGTTGACATTTTTCGGCTTTATCTTAATGGTACGGTGTACAGAATCATTATGTTCGGCTACGAGCTTATCAAGAATATCGATCCACTTATAATTACCGCGAGGACTAAATTGCATCCACATCTTATTTTTCAATGTACGATTGAAACGCTCGCAAATGGATGCTTTCAAGTTGCTATATGTTGAATACATGTGAATATTATACTTTTTCATGAGGGCCTTAAAGTCACAATTGTAGAATTCTTTTCCCCGATCGACGTGTAAGTTCTGCGGTATGCGTCCCTTAACGAGTATCGACTTCATTGCGGCTGCTGCATCTTTGCCATTCTTACTTAGCATTGGCATGGCCCAGGCGAATTTTGAGAATGTATCGATGACGGTGAGAAGAAACTTGTGTTTAGAGTTTTGACGCGCGTATGATGACATATCGACGAGATCGGCTTGCCAGGTTTCGTCCAAGCCACGGATGTCCACATGCCGACGCGGATAGTTTCGTCGAGCAGGCTTATGTAGCTCTAGCACGAGAGCGCTCCTTTTCTCGTTCATTTTCCAGTCCACGCAGTCGCGCATCCAATTCAGCAATGACGTGTGAATTACGTATCACCAAATCTTGTAGAGTTTTGACATTAGCCTCGAGTGTCTTTGCAATGTCTCTTATCGTAGCTTCAAGCCCGTTAACCAATAACTGACTACTCTCATTCATTTCTTTGCGGATGTTCTTAATGATAGTTCGGGATCTCTTTTGTAACGCACTTAGAGTGATAGCGTCATCTTCTCCTTCCGGATTTGCAATGTTACACAATCGTTTCTGCCCCAAGTCATAATGACCATCTGCGGTAATTCTAAAGCCAATCCCTGGTCGACCTGGAGGACCTTGCTTACTGTGGAGTACACTCCTACTTGAATGACGTCCAAACACATCAACACTCATGATGAGAATACGTAAATTCTCCGATGTCGAGTTAATAAATGATTTCAACTTCGCGCAATTCCTCAATAATCGATATAATTTCATTCGCATGCGATGAATTTCCGGCTGCTTGGGATGCCAGAAGCAGGCGAAGACGATCAACTAGCTCGTTTGGATTGTCCCAATAAATATAGTCTAATTGGGTGTTTTTTCTAGCTAGCTTATACTTTGGCATACCCTGTCCCACATGATGATCGACTATATTTGCGATATATGTGTTAAATTTATGGCTGGTGTTACGTCGTATAACCTCAGTAGGCTTATACAATTTTTTGTGAGCATTCGTTGAGATTACAATCTTTTCGTAGTTTTTCAAATCATCCGGTGTGAGAGTTTCGACATTAGGCACTTTTTTAAACAACCGCTCCGTTAATCCAACAGTTTTCGCGTAACTCACATCTCCCACACGAATATGTTCAGAGTCGAAAATTATCGGAGAATTGCCAATCATTAATTTGTTGTTAGCGAGATTGCGTACACCATATAATACATCCAAGCTTGCCTTTCTATTTGTTTGTAATAGCAGGAGATATTCGCTGATCACCTCATCGACATTTTGCGAGTCATCATCATCCTCATATATCAATTTAAACGAATCCTGTGTTTCACTCTTCAAGGAATCATGTGCCGCATTTTGATTTTTGACACTATTTAACGCATCTTCTTTTTCTTCTTCAACATTATCACCCACTTTTTCATCCTTAATTTCCTCCTTCACCGCCACCACCTCGCCGTTTTTATACGACACCAATTTCTCCAATGGCCCCACTATAGGCTTAAAGACATCCTGCATTCTCTGTTGATCGTTATCTTTCCCAATTTTCATCATTCGATGCTTTCGTCTGATTGCATCGCTCGCCTTGGCAATTTCGCGCAATACATCCTTTTCACGCAACAATTGTTCGCTCTTCATGTTGTCACTACCACGGCATGCGCAATACTGTCTCTTCAACTACCAGCGATGAGTCATTTATCAATAGTGAGAAAATAATCAAAACCTTGTCTATATCGACCATCATTAATATCGCTATCTTTGTCAATCGTGATAAATGCATACTTGTCAGAATTCCAGCATTTCACGCACATGTTTTTAAAGCACGTATAAGTCATGTCCGTATTAACATGATCATTGTACACGTGTTTGAGATTCATATCATCCTGCTTGAAAAGCACCACGAAATTTGCATTATCCCTCACAAGATGTTTTGGGATACGAGTGTACGTCTGACAAAGATAAAAACTGTCAACAATCTCGTGTCTTCCCATGGAAAAGAAGGCCCGAACATTATCCTGCTTTTCGCATGCTATATCATCAAAGATGAATATAGAGTTGGATCGTGCATCACTTGGTGCTATCACTTGTTCATGCGCCTCGAATGGATGATATTTAACTCCATTCACAGGTTTGAGTAATTGTTCGAGCAACTTATACTTTGGCTGCTTCTCCCCCATCGAACTCTCGCCACACAAAAATTATACACTCGGTCTCGTGGAATTGTTAACCTTCAACTCGATTCCCAATATCGATGTTGACCACGATAAACTTTACGTGGGAGATGAGGTGTTGACGATACCTACGGGCAGTTATGAAATAGAGAATATTGAGACGTTCGTACAAGCAGAGCTCTCACGTAAAAACATCAAAATCAGCATTAAACCCAATAATAATACGCTACGCAGCGAGATCGAGTGTGATCGTGATGTCAATTTTGAGCCGAAAGATTCTATTGGGCATCTACTAGGCTTCACCGCACGCAAATTGGAAGCCAATAAAAGACACGAATCGGACCTTCCTGTAGCCATTCTCAAAGTGAACGCCTTACGCGTTGAGTGCAACATCACCGCTGGTGCCTATATTAACGGACAAAAAGTACACACAATTCATGAATTTTTTCCATCTGTGCCACCGGGCTATAAGATCATTGAAGTTCCCTCCCACGTAATTTATCTGCCAATTACGAGCCGAACAATTGACGCGATACAGCTTCGCATAGTGGATCAGGACGGTGATTTGGTAAATTTCCGCGGTGAAGTGATCACCATACGCCTGCATATAAAGTCGTGATGGGTATAGTTTTCAATAGATCTTCCAATAACAATAAACGATCATGGATCAAAACAATCAGTCGTCAGCCAGCGCCCAAAGTGTTAACACCTCAAAACGTGCTACTCTTGAAGAGTTTGGGTCTCAAAGTGCGTGGCGAAAGCGTGTAAAAAATTATTTAGTCTGTTCTCTGTGCATCTGTTGCGTGAAGTGGAGGAAGAAATTGTAAACATTCAGGCGCCCGTGGTCTTTGATGAATCCATCATACATTGTGAGATTCACGCTCATCAGCCATATGCATCTTCAACCTTCAATAATAGCGATGAAATCCGTATTGCCATCCAACATCAAGACCTCTCCATCCTGCCAAGCAAGAGTTCCCTACACATATGTGGAAAATTATCCAAGCGAGATGGGACGCCAACCACTGCTACAAGTCTCGTCAACAATGCCATTTGTTTGAGGAAGTGCGATATGAATTGAATGCCATAGAAATCGATCGTAATAAGAATGTTGGCATTACGAGTGTAATTAAGGGATATTCATCTCTCTCACCGGTCAAAAGTTCTATGCTCGAGAACACTGGATGGCTTGATGTCGAAGAGACGAAGCAAATTGTAGATGTATCGGGAAACTTTGATGTGTGCATTCCGCTCAGCATGCTCCTCGGGTTTGCCGAAGATTATCGTAAAATTGTCGTAAATGCCAAGCACGAGTTGATCCTCACGAGATCAAAGACCGACGACAATGCCATTGTACAAACAGCGCCCGAAGACTACAAACTCGTATTGCATAAAATAGAATGGCTCGTACCGTATGTGACAGTCTCGGATCAGCGAAAAATTCAGCTGTTAAAGTTTCTCGCCAAAGACGCACCAATCTCCATGAGTTTCCGAACTTGGGAACTGTATGAATATCCATTGCTGCCTGCGACCTCTAAGCACGTGTGGTCTGTGAAAACCTCGAATCAGCTGGAGAAGCCACGATATGTCATACTCGCGCTGCAAACGGGACGGAAAAATAAGAAACAACAAAATGCGAGCCACTTTGATCATTGTAACCTGAGCGATGTTAAACTTTACCTCAACTCACAATGTTATCCATATGGAAATTTGAATTTGAACATTGATCAAAATCAATATGCTCTACTTTACGAGATGTACGCAAACTTTCAACCGATCTATTACAACAAAGAGGCCGAACCATGGTTGAGCAGGATTGAATTTTTAGAAAAAGCGCCCCTCGTTGTCATTGACTGCTCAAAGCAAAACGATTCTCTCAAGTCCGGCCCTGTTGACGTGCGCCTTGAGTTCGAATTGAAAAATAATATTCCACCACAAACTTCAGCATACTGCATGATCCTCCATGATCGTGTTATCGAGTACAATCCAATCAGCGGTGGGGTTAGAAAATTGGTATAAAATCATGCCGATCATTCGCGTCCACGTCAGTCAACATGGAGCTTATCGTCGATGTACAGGGCTTCAAGAGCCCCATCAACAAATTTGTCCTAAAGGAGATGTCCATCATCAAACTCCACGACACGGATGTTGAACCGCTGACGCTCGCCTTCGACGCACCATTTGCATGGGACTCTTTACCGGCCAAGTACAAAATGATAAATAAGTGGCTGGAACGAAATTTCCATGGAATACGATGGAATGACAGCGGCATGCCATACGAAGTAGCTAGAAAGACAATTCGAGAACTCTTGCATGGAGCTCCTACCATCTATGCGAAGGGATTCGAGAAATGCGCTTGGCTATCAAGATTCGTGGATCCTGCGACAAACGTCATCGACTTGGAGACTCTAGACTGTCCATCGCTGAAGAAGTTGCCGAAAATCACAAACTCCAAATGTCCCCATCATTCCTTCAACACGAAATACAACTGCGCCCATGAGAATGTAAAATCGCTGAAAAGCTGGTTGAGTGTATACGAAGCGTTGTGTGAGAGAGGGATTTTTTTTAAATGAATAAAAACATTTCGATGAAAATATATACCATTTGTATTCTTCATTTATTCTACGACGAAAATTGTTTTGCATTTCTCCTTCCCATACATTTCGATAAAACAGTTTTTCTAAATACATTTTTACATAGTCAAACACTTAAAACGTCGAAAATGATGGTGAGACGGCTGTGATCCTGACGGCTGTTGCACTCAACGATGCTGCACCAACGAATTTGCTCTTCTCCACCATACTCCAAGACGATGGAACTTGACGCTGACGTATTTTCCACAACTGCATGTAAAATTGACTATTACACGCCAGTTGCAGCCGACATGCAGACAGCCGTTCGACGATGGTGTTCCAACGAATTTCGTATTTTTCCACCATGTGTACTCAGACTTGGAAAAAGTCTATGCTGTTGTATTTTCCACCTTTGTATGTCATCCAGAGACGATGATCACGTGCCGCTTGCCGCATTCGCTCGAACGTTTCCAAATCTTCATCGAAGGCCTTCACCAGTCGCGCTGGTAAGAAGACAGTAAACTCATCCGCGATGTCCGCGAGGTAGCGTTTTCCAAACTTGGTTTGTAGGGCCCTCATGTCGGAGATTCGATGATCCGAGTGAACGCGGAGTTCTGACAGCTTCTTTGTTGGAAGGAATTCCGCCATCACGCTGACTTTGTTGATACTCGAGAGATCCATTTTCCCCGCACTTTCAAAGTTCTTTTTGGAGAGATGTGGAT
This sequence comes from Ophion obscuratus, assembly GCA_964007375.1. NCBI lineage: Eukaryota > Metazoa > Arthropoda > Insecta > Hymenoptera > Ichneumonidae > Ophion > Ophion obscuratus. The sequence goes on along the minus strand of OZ023316.1, from coordinate 11,489,620 downwards.
GTCACGGTGGAATACTGCAGTCTGAGCTTGGACTACGAAATTATAAGCTCCTTCATAACCCTCCCACTTAAATTTTCAAACTTCTCCCCACTTTTCCAATCATGAAAAACAGGTTCAAACACTTTCGAATAACCTCGTACGTGGAGAATTTCCCCCACCACATTTCTTCAAACTCCCAAAAAAAAAACGGGTTCAAACACGTTTGAAGAACCCCGTACGGGGAGAATTTCCACAGCATTTTTCACATTCCCGACGTTGAGGTGGGGGGCCATCGATGTGATCTTCCATCTGTGGTGTATTAGAGTGCTCCATGCATGGAAGATAAGATATCACTTCACTATCGTTCCGATGATGTTCTGGCAAACGATCCCACAATAAGCCAACATATTCACCCCAATATTTTAGGAGCAAAACCTTTGGAACCTGTTCGAGCTCGTTTTTGGTCAAGTCCAGGGGGTGCTTGGCCGGATGCACTGCATACATACTCGCACATCTGAACATCTCGACGTTATATTTCGTAATGAAAACGAGTTCTCGATACATCGAAACATTTTTTTTCCGAGTGCAGCTGTGCTCCGGTGGCCCATCTGGGGTCAAAAACCCTTTGACGATAGATCTGTCTCGGGTGTCGGCGACCTGTTGACGGGACCTGTTGACGGGACCTGTCTCGGGTGTCGGCGAGAGTCGTAGCAGGAGTGGACACGCATACAAATATTTTAAAGATTTCGGAAACGAAACCAAGCGCATCACACCTGCATCACATAAATAAACAGCTTTGAAAAGCCGTCCCCTTCATGTATCGCTTCAAATTAACGAAATTTTCCTACCCATATATGACCATTACATGCACACATAGTGTGTGTGTGTGAGTTTTTATTTTCACACGGACTAAATAGTGTAGAAAGAAAAACACTGCATCGATGCTAATCTTTTTATCTCTATAATAAATTAGGAGATTTATGGGTTTTTAACGGTCACTCACCACTACCTGACCCCCGCCCCCACAAAACACTCGTCGACGACGGCTTCCCCCTCCCGACAGTCGCTCTTCGGACCACATGGCTACCCCCTCCACAGAGACCCATGGCATGACGTCACGTCCCCGCGCTGGACCCCGCCCCCCCCCCCCCCCCGCCACCAGGCACTTGGCTTCCCCGCGCTGGACCCCGCCGCCCCGCTCCCCCCTGAGATGCCACCCCATGGTCCAGAATCGGCCTAGCTCATCTACTAGCGCTCAACGCCAAAACGGTCCCTGATCGGTACCCGACGGCGCACAGCCACGATCTGTTTCAGCGACTTCACGGGAAAACGATATTCTCGACGCTCGATCTGGCACGTGCGTATTATCAAATGGCCATCGGCCAAGGAGGACATCCCAAAAACAGCAATTACCACTCCGCTGGGATTGTTCGAGTTCGTCGTGATGCCGTTCGGTCTCCGCAATGCGTCGCAGACCTTCCAACGATTCATGGACATGGTGTTTCGCGGAATTGACTTCGCCGTGGTTTACATAGACGACATCATAGTTGCATCGGAGGACCCGGAGCAGCACGGTCAGCACCTACAAATGGTGCTTGAGCGTTTGGAACAACACGGCCTGAAAGTAAATTCGAGCAAATGCGTCCTCGGGCGACCGGAAGTGACCTTTCTGGGCTACGTAGTCAACAAGGATGGCTACAAGCCCCCAGTCGAGCGGGTAAAGGCCATAACAGATTTTCCAAAGCCGAAGACCCTCACTGACCTCCGCCGATTTCTCGGTTTAGTAAATTATTATCGGAGGTGCATCCCGGAAGCCGCCAAACATCAAGCTCGGCTGAGCGACCTGCTCACGGACGGGAGGAAGAATGACAAGAGACCGGTACCGTGGACGCCCGAAGCTGAGGAAGCGCTGGAGCGCTGCAAGAGGGGAGTGGCCGCGGCGACGCTGACAAGATTCTTGTCGTCAAAAGCTCCGCTCTCTCTGACGACGGACGCATCGGACATGGCGATCGGAGCAACGCTCGAACAATTCGAGAACGACGAGTGGCAACCGGTGGGCTTCTTCTCGAAGAAGATGAGCCAGACGCAACAAAGGTACAGTACCTACGACAGAGAGCTACTGGCAATCTACGAAGCGATACGCTTCTTCCACCACATTCTCGACGGGCGGCAGTTCGTAGTGAGAACTGATCACAAGGGGCTCACCTTCGCATTCCGGCAAAAATCGGAAAAAAGCGTCACAGCGACAACTCCGACAGCTAGACCTGATCTCACAGTATACGACGGAGATAACCTACGTCAAAGGAGAAGAGAACGTCGTTGCAGACGCGTTGTCGAGAGTAGATCAGGTGAGTCGAATCGACATGCCGAAAGTGCTTTCTGCCCAGGTCATCGAGGAAGCGCAACACGCGAATCCCGAGCTGCGGGAACTGATCAACAACATAGCGTCGATGGCGCTGCAGTTGCTCTCAGTCGAGCCGGAAGTGAACATTTTCTGCAACATCGAGGCTGGCGTAGTACGCCCGTACATCCCGAGCAGTTTAAGGCGACAAGCATTCGACTCTGTACACGCGCTCTCTCACCCGAGCGGCAGGAGCACGTGTCGTCTTCTGCGACAGAAATATATCTGGCCAGGAATAAAAAAGGATGCACTGGAGTGGACACGCAGATGCGAGCCCTGTCAGAGATCGAAGATCCACAGGCACAACAAGCTGCCTCCAAGCCAAATCGGCGTACCTGACGCGCGCTTCAATCATGTGCACATCGACCTCATCGAACTACCTGTGGTTGAAGGGTACCGATACTGCCTAACGGCGATAGACCGCTTTTCCAGGTGGCCGGAAGCCATGCCGCTAAGGAACATGACCGCAGACACGGTCGCAACGGCATTCTACAATGGATGGATCTGCAGATTCGGTAGCCCTCTCTCTATAACGACAGACCAGGGGCGACAATTCGAATCTGCGCTCTTCACGTCGCTGTCGCGGCTGATAGGAGCCCAAAGAATTCGGACGACTCCGTACCACCCAGCGTCAAATGGACTCATCGAAAGATGGCACCGGTCACTGAAGTCCGCGCTCATGTGCAGCGGACAGGTGCCATGGACGGAACGTCTACCCTCAGTTTTACTGGGCCTGCGAACTGCGTTTAAGGAAGATCTCGGGGCGTCGTGCGCGGAAATGTTGTACGGAACGACATTACGCGTGCCGGGCGAGTTCTTTATCAGCCGAGACATGCTTGCTGAGCCGCACGTGTTCGTGGAGAAATTTCGGGAGTACATCCGGGGCGTTAGACCGACGCCGACAGCTCATCACACCAAGGCGAGAGTCTTCGTGTTCAAGGACATCCAAAAATGCTCGCACGTGTTCGTAAGGAACGACGCGGTGAAGCCACCTCTAGAGCCGCCATACGCAGGGCCGTACAAGGTGATAAAGCGACTCGACGACAAGAGGTTCATCGTCCAAGTAAAAGGCGAGGACAAGATCTTGTCAGTGGAGCGATTAAAACCAGCATACGTGGAAAAGGACGGAAGCGAATCTTCGGGGGGCAAAAATGTCCAAGAAGCGCCAGAACCGGACAACAACAACAACATCCAGCTGCCTGAACGGGAACAAGCGGTAGAACGGCTGACAGCAAGGTTAGGAATGAAAAAGAAAACGGTATCGTTCCCACTTGACCCAGTCAAGGTCACTGGGGAGGGAATAACTGTGGCGGTTCCGTCGTGTACATCGACATTACCGACCGAGCGGGGTTCACCCCACAGAAACAGCCAGCAGAGCCAGCGGAGGAAACAAAAACTAACGCACCGACGCTGCGACGAGTAGAGGCCAGTTCCGCATCTAGGGAGAAAAAAAGAGGAGTAGTTCTGGTCCGAGCGTTCGAAATTGTTACGATTTTTCGGAGATAGAAGAAAGAGTACCCCAGGAGACAAAAGACTGTTAATCGCAATAAAAGGACTTCCGTACCATAATTGGTGTACGTTTATTTTAGAGGATTAAGAACCCTAAACATATATGGCTGGGATGCGTATTCGATCCTCTTCCATCCCTCTTACACGACATCGATACTCAGCTTCCTGCTCGAGGTCTTAGAGATAGTGGCGCCATCCCGGTTTGACCACATTTTTGTAGCCACTTTGAAATGCACAGATCGGCCTTCTCCCACTCTAGCCTCCATGACGCGCAGCATGGAGTCTAGATACCAGGAGGTTCAGCGGCAATGCAAAGGCGCTGAAAAAAGCGTCCCCGAAAATGTCCCGAAGTGATGGCGCTGGGGTGCAGCTGCATCTACATATATTATAGTAATATATTGGTCAACGAGGTGAAAGTGATCGGATGAGTTTCTAACCTCACGACAGACCGATCGTGACATCAAACGTCGAAATATCCGCGGATTCATAATTTCCTCATGACGGTTCGGAAAAAAAGCGAGAAAAGATCTCAAACTCAAACTCAAAATGGCGGCGATACAGCCCATCTAGAAAAACGTGTTTTTTTTACATATAGCTTCACGGGAGAACGGTTTTCTCGTAAAATATAAGACCTGAAATAAAAACCAAAAAAATCATAATTTATATATTACTAGCTATGAGACTATCTAGAAATTTGCTTTCAAATTTTGCAAAAATAGCGCACTTTGAAGGAAATTAATCGATTTTTTGCCAAAAAAAGCAGTAAATTGTTTATAAAAAGAAGTTTACATTTAATCAAAAACCGGCTACGTACTCCCATAAAGAATATAATTGTGAAGCTGCTATCAAAATTTCAACCTCGAAATCGATGCATGCAAAGGTGGTCGAGTAATCCGTCTTCCGAGATCGAAAAAAGTGGTTTCGAGAAAAACGCGTTTAAAGTTGTACGAGCAACTCAGCGCGCGCTTCAAGGCGCTGCGGCCAAATCGATAAATGAACCTTTAAATAAAAAAATTGCTACAGGACCAATTGCATATTTTTTTTATAACACCAAAGTATTTTTAGGAAATAAAACGTCTTTCCAAAATCCTAGAGTGGTGTTATCCCTTAACCTTAATGAAGGTTAGGTACATGATCTGTGATCTGTCTTAGATCACACTCATGTTGAGCGTATATCTATATACATATAGGTGCCGGAGCACCCCAGCGCCATCATTTCTTGTTCTCGTTTAGGGGACGAGTTGAAAGGGCCTCGCTGAACCTTCTGGTATCTAGCATGGAGCCTAGAGTAAAGGAGCCCGAACGCAATGCTGGCGAAATGGTTGTGAAAGTGATGAATGATCCGCGGATTGTTCCCGCCTGGCGGCGCTACCACTGCTAGCTCCGTCCGCGCGGTGATTTTGAATCGTCGATCCGCAATTTGTCATATATTTGTTTCTTATTAGCGCAGTTTATAATACTGAAGAGTAATATTGATATGCTTTTGTTTAAATTATGAAATGATAATATATCAGTAATTTTTTGCTTGGAGGTGATCTCTACTGTAAATGTTTTATTTGTATACGGTGACACGTACGATTAAACAGCCATAATGTGAATATTACATACTGGATTTTCAAGAAAAATATTTTTTTCGTCGCTACAAAAAGAAATAATAAAGTATATAATTTACATCAAACCTCAAATCAACCAACAAACCAAACACACATATATATATATATATAATACTCACATATATAGTAACTGACAGCAGTACAGCCAGATCGCGCGTAAAGTTACCCCCTCTCTAGTCTCTTACGCGCCCATCACACAATCATAGTAGCGCGTGTCCGTGAGCGAGCGACGCTCGGATGTCTTCGGAAAGAGCTGAGCACGGTCGAAGTTTCCCGACCGCGCCTTCGGCAGCTACACCAACACATGGACGCCGAGCACGTTCATGTGCGGCCAAGCCGAAACGAAGGCTTCGAGGGAAAAAGCAATCTGAGCACGACTCGCGCGTGACTTCACCCGACGACACGCGGGAGGCTTTTAGATGATTTCAATGCTTATTTAACTCTCGATTCTCTGCGGTATTAATGTATTAAAAAAATGTATCGCGCACTCTGATCGCTTATTTTTTAGTTTATACGTTAATTTAAATATAATAATAAATCTAAATTACAACTTATTTATCCTATATAAAATTGTTTACGCTTTACTCACACCCGTCCGTATGTCAAATAAATTATAATTCATAAAAGTAAGCGGAAATATATTTATATTCGTATTATTATATTAATTCTCATACTTTCATCAAGCGATAAAGCATTATCTCCAAAAACAAGCTAATCATCCATCCGGCCGCGAATTCCAAGTACGAGAAAGTGTACATATTCTACAAGCGATGAGATGGTCCCGTTGGTAGCGTTCCTGGCTTCGGTCCGCAGGGGCCCCTAGTGCAAATTTTTCTCCAAATTTTTCATAATTTCTCATATTTTAGTCGTATTTGAGATTTTCGGAGAAAAAATGATTTAAAGCAGATTCAAGTTCTGGTCTATTTCCCAAAAACACATTGTTTTTACTGAAAATTCATGATTCCTCATTTTTTTCCCCGAAATTTCTCTTTTTCCTATGACCTGAGTGAACCGCTGCGGACATATTCGGAGAAAAGTTAAAGATGAAAAGAAATGAGATTTTCGTAAAAAAAACTTATTATTATTATTTTTACGGAAATTTCCTTTTTTCCTATTACCTGAGTGAACGGCTGCGGAGATATTCGGAGAAAAGTTATAGATAAAAAAAATGAGATTTTCGCGAAAAAAACACATTTTTTAAGCCTCATAAGTCTGAGAAATAATGAATTTCCGAAATGTTTGCATACATTATTTTCCTTAAGGGGTAACACCACTGTAACGGCCTGCCACGAAGTGTTTTAGACAAATAATACTTGGGGTAATTATTAAACATATATTGAAGTATATTGCAAAAAAATTTTATGGGAAAATATTACAAAATGACGACACTGCAGCAATTTCTTCCGAGGCATGTTGAACATAAGGTGCTATGCGGCACATAGTATAACTTGTGCCAATTTTAATGTGGACAAAATATTTTTTTTTTAACCTAGATGAGTGTAGCTAGTGAACCCCGTAGGGGATTTTAGAAATATTGATTTTTGAGTAATTGCAGAGTATTTGACTAAAAATGTTCATCTAGACCTAATAAAACAAAATTCCCTTTTTTTTAAATTGGCACAGTTACACTGCGTGCCGCAGAGTTTCGACATGCTTCGGAAGAATTGCTGCAGTGTCGCCATTTTGTAATATTTTCGGATAAAAATTTCTAGCAATATACTTAAATATATGCTCAATAAATACCGCAAGCATTATTTGTTTATCACATTTTCTTCCGCCAAAAAAAAATATCAAAAAATACGCTTCCTGTAAGACCGTTACAGTGATGTGGCCCCTTAAAGCCTTCATATAATTTCCGACATTTTCCCGTGATCGTAATTAAAATGATGAAATATTCGGAAAAATTTGAAAAAATTCGGAGAAATTCGAAGAAACTCGGATCTTTGCGTAAAAATAATTCTCCGGAAAACTCCGAATTCTTCATATTTGTTCTAATTCATAGAAAAATTCGGAAAAATTTGCCGGAAAAAATCGGAATTTTACAGAAAAAAATTTGCACTAGGGGCGCGGGATCGTTCCCAGCGCTCAGTGCTTTCTTTAAATAATTATTATTACTATTAATTCTTATTTGATTAGTTATTTTTATTAGTTATCATTATTATTTTAATTAGTTATCTTTTAGTGTCGAAAAATTTATCGACCACTCTGAGCAATAAAGCATTATGATAATGCTTTATCGCTTGATGAAAGTAAATGGGAATGAATATAATAATACGAATATAGAAATATTTCCGCTTACTTTTATGAATTACAACTTATTTGGCGGGTGTGAGATAAGCGCAAACAATTTTTCAGAAGATAAGTCGTAATTTAGATTTATTATTATATTAGAATTAACGTACAAACTAATAAAATAAGCGGTCAGAGTGCGCGATACATTTTTCCACACTAAAAGATAACTAATTAAAATAATAATGATAACTAATCATATAAGAATTAATAGTAATAATAATTTTTCAAAAAAGCACTGAGCGCGGGGAACGGTCCCGCGCCCCTAGTGCAAATTTTTTTCCGAAAAACTCCGATTTGTTCTGGAAAATTTTTCCGTATTTTTCTATGAATTGGAACAAATATGACGAATTCTGAGTTTCGCGGACAATTATTTTTACGCAAACATCCGAGTTGAGTCGAATTTCTCCGAATTTTTTCAAATTTTTCCGAATTTTTCCGAATATTTCATCATTTTAATTACGATCACGGGAAAATCTCGGAAATTATATGAAGACTTTATGGGGTAACACTACTGTAACGGCCTTACAGGAAGCGTATTTTTTTATATTTTTTTTGGCGGAAGAAAATGTGATAAACAAATAATACTTGCGGTATTTATTGAGCATATATTTAAGTATATTGCTAGAAATTTTTATCCGAAAATATTACAAAATGGCGACACTGCAGCAATTCTTCCGAAGCATGTCGAACCTCTGCGGCACGCAGATAACTGCCAATTTTAATCTAAAAAAAAAGAGTTTTGTTTTATTAAGTCTACATGAGGGTAGCTACTGAACCACGTAGGGGATTTTCGATGAGTTAGTTTAAACAATATTTATTAACAAATAAATGTCTTAACAAACAAATTGAACATATTTAGTCAAATACTCGGCAATTACTCAAAAATCAATATTTCTAAAATCCCCTACGTGGTTCACTAGCTACACTCATCTAGAATTAATTAAAAAAATTATTTTGTCCAGATTAAAATTGGCACAAGTTATACTGCGCGACGCAGAGCGCCTTAAGTTCATCATGTCGCGGAGGAATTTGCTGCAGTGTGGCAATTTTGTAATATTTTCCCATAACATTTTTTTGCAATATACTTCAATATATGCTTAATAATTACCCCAAGTATTATTTGTCTAAAACGCTTCGTGGCAGGCCGTTACAGTGGTGTTACCCCTTAAGGAAAATAATGTTTGCAAACATTTCGGAAATTCATTATTTCTCAGAATTATGAGGGATGATAAATGTAATAATTTTTTTTACGAAAATCTAATTTTTTTATTATTGGTTTTTTTTCTTAGGTACACGCTTTTCGCGTTTGTTACCTATTCTTTCCCTTCATTGTGCCCGTTTCTTTCCTCTACTGTTTTGTACTTTTTTCTCCATCTTTCTCTCTGTTCCCCCCTCTTGCGGCCGCAGCCGACTTCCCCCTCTGTATTATATTCATCATGACATTTCTGTCATGGGTATAGGGAAACTGCGGAAAACCTACACCAATACAGCCGGTCATCGAGTTCGCCCCCCAGTCGTGGAACTAGTCTTATTTCGCCGCGAAATGCCAAAGAAAAACATTTCACAACGAAATGTACGCGACTGGGATTCGAACGCTAACCACTAGACCATCGCACCGGTTAATAGGAAAAAGAAAAAGTTCAGGAAAAAAAATTATAACAATTTTTTACGAAAATCTCATTTTTTTCATCTTTAAATTTTCTCCGAATATCTTCGCAGCCGTTCACTCAGGTAATAGGAAAAAGGGAAATTTCCGGAAATAAATAACAATAATAAGTTTTTTTAACGAAAATCTCATTTCTTTTCATCTTTAACTTTTCTTCGAATATGTCCGCAGCCGTTCACTCAGGTCATAGGAAAAAGAGAAATTTCCGGGAAAAAAATGAGAAATCATGAATTTTCAGTAAAAAAAAATGTGTTTTTGGGAAATAGACCAGAACTTCAATATGTTTTAAATCATTTTTTCTCCGAAAATCTCAAATACGACTAAAATATGAGAAATTATGAAAAATTTGCACTATGGACCCCTGCGGACCGAAGCCAGGAACGCTACCAACGGGACCATCTCATCGCTTGTAGAATATGTACACTTTCTGGTGCTTAGGATTCGCGGCCGGATGGATGATTAGCTTGTTTTTGGGGATAACGCTTTATCGCTTGATGAAAGTATGAAAATTAATATAATAATACGAATATAAATATATTTCCGGTTACTTTTATGAATTATAATTTATTTGACATAAGGACGGGTGTGAGTAAAGCGTGAACAATTTTATATAAAAAAAATAAGTTGTAATTTAGATTTATTATTATATTTAAAATAACGTATAAATTAAAAAAATAAGCGATCAGAGTGCGCGATACATTTTTTTTATACATTAATACCGCAGAGAATCAAGAGTTAATAAGCATTGAAATCATCTAAAAGCCTCCCGCGTGCCGTCGGGTGAAGTCACGCGCGAGTCGTGCTCAGATTGCTTTTTCCCTCCAAGCCTTCGTTTCGGCTTGGCCGCACATGAACGTGCTCAGCGTCCATGTGTTGGTGTAGCTGCCGAAGGCGCGGTCGGGAAACTTCGACCGTGCTCAGCTCTTTCCGAAGACGTCCGAGCATCGCTCGCTCACGGACACGCGCTACTATGATTGTGTGATGGGCGCGTAAGAGACTAGAGAAGGGGCAACTTTCACGCGCGATCTGGCTGCACTCACTGACAGTAAAACGTCATTGTATGTATGTCACAAACACTGCTAAGCCGGTCCTCACAGACCTATCTTATTCGGTCCCTGGCGCTAGTATCGCTTGCGGATATTTTTCGAACTACAAGATCTTTCATCACTTTCGCGATCACTTTTCGACGATTTCGCCATATGCGTTCGGGCTCCTTTACTCTAGTCTCCATGGTATCTAGGCTCCATGGCGCGCAGTGTGCAGTGGCCATTACGAAAGTTGTGTGTGCTTGCTTCAGGGTCTTGACTGCGTCCACTCCGCCGGGACCCAGGCCAAACTGCGTGAAGCAGGAGAAACGGACATACATTTCCTCGTGCTCTATCTTTTACAGCAAGGAACACGTTTTTGTAGTTCAAATAATAGGTTTCATATATATTGTACGAAAATGCCGAAAATACGGAAGGTCAAACGCAAAAAAGCATACAAAGTGAATATAAATCGCAAAAGACTTCGTAATAAATTACGAAAATTGCCAGCAATCGAATGGTGAGTACGTTTTAACCATCAAATTTCGTTTCTCTTTTTTGGATTGAAATTATTAATGTGTACCCGGAAGACCAAGCAATTGTTGGTAAAGGGTGACTAATAATATTAAAAAGGGATAATTTAAAAAAATTGTAATCTTAGTTTGAAATCATCAAGATGAATATTTTAGGACGAATCTGAGAGAAATTTAATGTAGGTTGTTGTTTCGGAGAAATCACGACGACTATTCCGTTTCCTAGACGAGTTTTTTTAAAGTAGAGACCTAGCTAAATTATATTCGCATGCCTGTTTGCAAGGTTGCATTTACGAGCCAGTAATATAAATCATGTTTTAGGGAATACATTGATATGAGAAGAGTGATTATTTTTTCAAACCAGTGTGCTGGTCTAGTGGTCAGAGTGCTTGCCTCTAAACCAGAATATTGCAAGGCGGCTAAGTTCGCATTCCAGCCTCGTAGTCTCGGCGGTAAATAAATACGGATGTGATGTTGCTGCAGTTGTACGCAGACAACACGTGTATAGACCACTGCATGTGTGTGTAAACCTGTGTAGCCTGAGATTAATTTTTTGACAAAGTATAATGTAGCTCCAAAACTAGGACATGAACCTGGAAGTGGTTGTATTGGTATACGTTTTCTGCAGTTTCCCTATGCCCATGGCAGATATGTCATGGTCAATTCGAAACGGGAGGGAGCTGGCTATGGCTGCAAGGGGGGGGAGGGGGGAATTGGATTTTGATAGGCAGTTCAAAAAGGGAAGCCTTCTGAATGATGGAGCAGATAATTTAAAAAAAGAAAAAATAATAATAGATTAATTCATTTTGAGTTTCAGTATTTTCTCCTATAAATAAGATAAATATAAATGAGGGAATTTCCTTTCCGTGATTGGTTTTCGACCTCTGATGAAAACTAATTCGAGTATGTATTGTTTTATTAAAATAGATATAAAGGAGTTTCCTCCTTTAAGAATGAAAAATAAACTTGGTATCGGCCAAAACACCACCAGCCTATAGCCATATTGAAATTCCGACCCTATAATTCATCTGATTCTGCAATAATTATTCTTGGCACATGTTCCATTTTTTTCCATCAGCAAAGATATAAAGGATGCTTGGGAAAACAATAAGTCGGTGCGGCACAATCTGAATGACATGGGACTGGCCTACGACGCCAATGTGGTTCTAAAGATTCCGAATTTCAAGAAGGAAGTTCTGACGAAAGCACGGCTGGGAACAAGAGAAGATTCACTGGAATCCGAAGAGGAGAATCGTGTCACTGATATTCCGACAAAGGCCCACATAGCTAGGAACCTAGAGGCGGAGGCAAAAGCACCGAGGGAACGATGCTTTCGTTTGCCTAATCAGCAAGTACAGTTCGTTACTTACTTGATGGACAAGTATGGCGATGATTACAAATCAATGGCGCGAGACAATAAGAATTATTATCAAATGACCTGGCGTCAAATAAGAGCAAAGATTAATGCTTTTAAAGGTGTGTCGGAGCAGTATGCCGAATATTTGGTGAAAAAGGGTGAAATCGTTCTGGACGAGCCTGAGAGTCTTGAGGAAACAAGGAAAAGAATAGCTGCCGCGAATGTAGCCAAATATTGCGCCCCAAAAGTGAAAAAGGCCAAACAAACTCCACAGTGGCTTGAAGAGACTGTAGACGAATTCGATACCGCTGACAAGCTCGAAGATATCGAAGTGGACTCCCACGAAGCAACGAAGGGTTCGGAGAAAAGATTGAAGCTATTCTCCGACGATGAGAGCAAGGAGGAGTATACAGGGAAAAAATCAGAGTGCAAGAAATCAATTATCAAGGACAAAAAGAAAAATATCGACGAAAGTAGAAGACTTGAGAAGACAGTGGCTAGTAACAGTAAGAGAATTAAGTATTTGGAAAAATTGCCATCCAGCGACAGTGAAAGCGAGGAAGAATTTGAAGGTTGTGAGGACAAGGAAGAAACTGGATTTGTAGATTTGAAAGACTTGAGTGATGAGGAACTCTCCGACAATGATGAACTCGACGATGGCGACTTTGTAACGGACAGTGACGAAGAGAGCGATTGAAATATATAGTTTCAAAACCAATCGACAATTGATTCCTCTGTATATAAAAAGTTTTCCAAGGCTTCTTCATTTATGTATTAAAGGATGAAAAGGAGCTTTTATAATTGTGGTACACATACAAATATATATTGTTCGCTTCAGAAGTTTGTAGGAATGGGGTAGGGCCAATCTAGTACAATGGTACGAAAAAGTCAATTGCACAAATATTCCAACAAATATTTAAAAATGATGAATGCGACTCATTGTCAGCGTCATGTCCGTGTGTGTGCCCACGCCTTCTTGAGCCTCAATGTTTACTCTGCTCTTTAACGCAGAAACAAAGCTCCCTTTTGTTCACGTGCTCCTTAAGGTAATCCTATCGCCAGGCTTCAATCCATAGGATTTTCATAATCTTTTTGTTGAGCTTTACTACATATATTGATAATCGTCTCTGTAAAATTTCAGCGTCGCTTATCGACCTAATTACAGAAAAAAAAAATTAAAATTGCGTGTTTTTGTAAAGGAATTCCGAGACGACATAAAAAAAAACATATTTCCAGTCGCTACAAAAGTCCATATAATAGTGGGTATCCGTCAGATTCTTAAAAATAATCAGATTTACATAATAAAATATTTAAGTATGCTTAAGTATAAATATTTAACCCAATGCTCTCAGAAAAAATTACGCTTATTCGCCTAATTTTTTATCTAATATCAAGTTTAATTTGAACTTCCGGTATTGCATTTATTACCACTTGGTACGATAAAGAGACGGGGCAGCAAGGAAACAGCTGACTGTAGTCCTAATCTCATCTCACTCATTCGAATTTCCACACATATTTCAATTTTAACCGACATATTATGCCGACCCATTTTCCACGCTTTTCACCAGTCGTGGCCCGAATACAATGCTTTATATCACCCGCACCGCATATTGTTTTGACAGATCGGCGTTGAAAAGCATGGAGGTGAAATCTCCTGGTTGAGTAAAAAGAGACGGAGGTAGAACCAATGTTGCCTAATATCAAACCTATAAATACTGCGCGAATCATTGGAATAACTATTTTTTCATTTTTCTAATTAAATGTAAACATTCATTAAACAGCTTACACATGGAAAATTTTAGTTACTAGAAATTATTTTTTTTTGCATATGTTAAAAATATAAATATATAAAGTCTCAAGTATGATCAGTGGTATGACTAGTGTGAAGCGATAGAATTACCTTAACCATTTGAAGCTTACATTTTCCTTTCCGTGCACGTTTTTTTTGCAATTTCGTTATTGATGACACTCGCTACGTGAAAAATAAAAATTTAGTAGGTTTTGAAGTCTTAGGAATCTTGAAACGCATTTACAACCGCCATATTTAATTAAAAAACACTTTTAAATCGTCAAATTCTGAATTGAATTGGGTGTAACACCAGTGTTACACTATGCCGCAAAGGGTTAATACTTGAAAAGCTTGCTGCTTTATTGGCCACTGGCCGGCTGAAACTTTCTTCATTGGAATTGTGGGTCCATACTTTGCTCCCTGTGATTCATTGATTACGACAAAAGATATATACGCACGTAAAAATATTACGCTCAGTATTGGGCATTTGCGTAAGTTGAACCGTCTACTGAATTAACCGAAGACGAAAAATTCTGCATTTTCTGAAATCCGAAAACTGTCACGGATTCTCATTCCAATTCTTATTCCGGTTACTCCAATGTGTAACAAAAATTCGCCGCGATATTGCAACATTTGTTGAAGTTTGCATCGTTGGAATGCAACACGATATAATTCTGTACAATTACCTCCATTTTTGGGCGATTTAGGCCGTAAATATGGCTCAAACATTTCTACTGGAAATTTGCGATCTCAATTTGCAAAAAAAACTATTTCGATAATGATAAAAATAATAGAAATGAGAATATCGTTGGATTCCAACGATGCCAACATCAACATCGTGAGGATGTGGCGGAAACCAAAAAAATCCACACACTCACATTTCCATAATACCGCAAAATTTGTATCGATGTGGATTCTGGCATTTTTATCATATTAAATCGAAAACATATTACCCATAAAATTTCCAAACCAAAATTGATAAAGAGAAAGTTTTCTGTATGAAAAAGCGAAAATCATAGCGTACTATGCATCTCGTCGGCTGAGTGTATGAAAGGACCGTAGAAATTCATTTATTGATTTCTTTTGAAAACTATATATACGAAATCAGTCATATGACATCTGCCTTTCGTGTAAGATATTTAAAAAGTGGATATCGTGACATACGCGCTAATGGCCACCGAGCGTATCCAATTCCATACACTATAGAAAGGAAAATGAGAAAACGTATATATACATAATATACATGAAGACTGGATATAGTGAGAAGATTTTTATCAAGGATAGTCAGAATATTCACCACGAAAAAAGCTACAATATATATACATACACACACGCACACACTCATTCATTTTATGTATATTCCAGATAAAAATTTGGAACGTTGAAAAGTAATGTCTTAACTTACGCGTCCTGGAAATTTTATGAATGAAAACAATGAAAACAAAAACTTTGAGCTCCTGATGCACCATTTAAAAAATATTTTTTTCATCCTTAACCCATAACGAGTATAAAGAAAGCTTCAAAATAATTTTGTAATACATTATTTTTGTAACATATATAAACCTCGTGAGTTTGCGCTCGTGTGCGCGTGACTTCGTTTTTGTTCGTTGTAGAGCTCTTCGCGTTTACTTTGTTGTAATAAATTAGTGAGAGTAGATGACTATCAGCAGTTATTCTTTCAGTATCATTTGTTCGTATCGCTAGAGCAGATTGGCCTTTGGAATGTGAACGGAACGTTCTTAAGACGAAACGGAAAAGGAAAATATTTTCTTTCGGACTTCATCGACTGACGGATGATGCCAAGAGCACTCGGTCAAACTTGTTCCAGCAATATCCGGCAATGGAAGCGTCTGACAACCGATCACTTCGACCCTGTGCTTGTGGGGTGAAATACTTCGGAGATCGAGAGCCTCTTTGACCTCCTCCGGTCTCAGGGCATTTGGTACATCCTGCAATTTAGAAAATACAAGATAAAAAAACATTGCTGGTTATACATTTTTCTAGTGGAGATATTTCTCTCCGTGTTTAAAAAATATGTTTCAATTAAATTTGCGGTTAGTGTCCTTAATTAGATATCAGTAGCGAATCCGTATGAACATAAACTTTTCAGCAGTTTTCAACTAGAAAATGTTTGATCGTATCTTGAAAGTATCTTCATATGCAAGTTTCGTAACGAGAGCGCCCATTATTGAAATTAGCGCAGATTTTTTACCTAAATTAAATGGTAAAAATACTGTGAAAATGACGAACGCTCGTTCGATGTTGAGGCAACTCAAATTGAAGAAAAAGGTCCAGGAATCGCAGATTGAAGGTAAAGTTATTATTACAACGATGGAACTGCTAGTCTAACTTCAAATGTGTTTTTCTCGAAACTATGTTTTTATAAACGGGGTACTCGATTTGTCGGAAATTCGGTACACTTGTTCAGTGTACAGTGGGTAAAAAAAGTATTTGTACATCTCACACGAAACTGTTGTTAATTTGGCTTTATTTTTTTGTTCGTGTTTTCCCAAAATTTTTGTAAACAGACACCATGTATATTTAGGATGACCTATCGAGCATATAAACTTCATAAAGCAATTTATGTTTTTCGAAGGATAATTTGAAAAATACGACGTGTACAAATACTTTTTTTTACCTACTGTAGTAGTAGTTTAGTCTTGACCGACGTTTTTCTTCTCAACATTTTTTTCATTCGTAATTAACGATATTATTTTTCCTCGAAAAAACGAAAAAAATGTTTTTTTTTTTTATATTGAAAAACAATAGCTCGGTCAGGTCTTAATCGATATTATCTATATTAAGGAAAAACTTTTCTGTTGTTGATCAACTTGGTGGCCAAAATCAAGTGCACCGTAAAGCCCCTCACGTTCGAAGGTCCTTCACCACATTGTTTTAAACTTATTTAATTATTAACATTTTTTTACGAAGTTTGGTACACAACTTTGTTCATATACATACAAATAAATGTCTAAACGATTTTGCAATAAGCTTATTCCTTTAAAAATAATTTTCTCTAATAACCCTGATTTTCCGGGCATCAAAGTAGCCTAACCCCTTAAAATTCGCGAAATTTGAAATTGTGTATGATTGTGTGAATCTTTCGATATTTTTTGAAAGTATCTCTCACCTGCTTGTTTGCGACTACTAAAATTGGGACATTGTCCATTCTCTGGTCGCCCAACAATTCTTTTAGAGTCGAAACAGCTAGGGACAATTTTGTAACGTCTGATGCGTCCACCATGAATATCAAGAGATCAGTGTCTTGAAGAAAATTGCACCAGTAGGTTCTCGTATTTTCGGCTCCACCTACTGTAACAAACATAACTTTAGTTCGAGTGATCATTTCACAATACATATTCTGCTTACGCTTTACATATTTCTATATGAATGCCACAAATTTTAGAATTCACTGATTTTCATTTCAAATAAAAAAATTACGTATTACAATGACGAGTATGAAAACATTTTCTCATAGCGATTTTATAATCTATGCGTCGTCATAGAAAGAATACAAATTTTTAGAAAGACAGAATACAAATTCTTTGAATGCAAGCAATTGGAAATAAAAAAATGTTTAACAAATTAAAAGAACGGAACAGTACTAGAGATAATGCAAAAATTAATAAATCATAAGACAATGTATCGCACTTGCAAGTCTAAGGATTCTACTGCTAAATTTTCTCCCAATGGGTTACATTTCGAACCGGTGTTCCTTTCCGCTTTTTTTTCGACGTCAGTTGTTTAAGTGCACATACGGAATTTGCAAAACGGCTATCTCTTTGGCACTGTTAGCAGTACGGCCAGTGTACGCCATGCTCTTGAAATCGTGTATTACCAAGATCGGAATATCACTTTTAATCCTTTGAGTGTACAGTCCCAAATCTAGGGTACCCAGGGTCGAATGTGACCCGTGAGAACTTTTTACTCGAAAATTCTTGAGAATTGTGCTTTTTTTTTAACCTTGCGCTGCAAGCGAGTGACGACAATTTTTTTGCAAAGAATGAGTAGCGTACCATTGAGATTTGAATAATATGACGCAGTTTTCAGTAGGACGGAAATAGAAATGAATTGATGACACAAGTAACAAAAAAAAGTTTGTTGTCGGAAAAAATGGTATGCTTTTTGTCAAGTGAATACTTGTGTCGTTACCAGTTCATTTAAGAAATGTTTTCGTTGTTTTTTCAAACTATTTGCTATTATAAATTAATTCAGTGACATGTCGACGGCAGCAGAGCGAAGTCGAGCTTGTTCGAAATACTCTAAAACATTTTGTTATATATGCAGAGTATATTATTCAAAAAAAAAATTTTAACCATTACAGATTTCGTAAAAAGTGTTGCTTTCTTCTTATTTTGGGATAGAAATAAAGAATCAAGATGAATTTGCAGAAAACCTTCGCTCCTTTAGTGAGGGGCAAGGAGAACGCTTCCACCGAGACAAAAATTGTGCAAGATAGGTGTCAGAGAAGATGAAACACACACACATAATGGCTGATTACGCTTGGAGCTTGATGCGTGACTGCCTCGACAAGTCTCGCTCAAGAAAATCACGAAAACGGAGCTTACTCAATGTTAAAATATTTAATAAAACTATAATTTTCAATAGAATTAGACTTTATGGAAAGTGACATATTTTCGTGGGCTTACGTAGAATATCAATATCAGATGTTAAAAGAGAATAAGTATAGCCTGATCCAAATTCTGCCAGGACAATTGCCAGGTCAAAATTCTGTGAGGAGTACAAGGAAAGGAAAATAATGGTGGAACTGGAAGAGTACTGGGACAATGGAACGGCAAGGGGGGAATTCAGAAAAATGTGGGTAAAAATGGGCGCGAGGCAGAGAAAACGTTTAGAGATACAAGATGCAGAATATGCAGAACGGAGAAAATGTTGGCAGACATTGGAAAATGCGAGGAGGCAAAGGAACAAACGGAGAAGCGGGTGTTAAGAAATTTCGTGAAATTGAGAAAACAGCGAGAAAAGACCTGGAAAAGGCCTCAGGGGGGAAAGAAATAGTAAAAGAAATGTGCTAGATAGCAAGAAAGTAGGAGAGAGAACAGAAGGGATGAAAATAATGAGGTAAGAAGGAAGGAAGAAGACAACGATAAAAATAAAATGCGATTTTACAGCAAAGTGGAAACAGAGATATAAGTTTCAAGATACAATGTTGACATGTGCATCGTTGAAATGCAACAACTTTTTTTTCTTCATTCCTCATTACTTAATTTTTATCATTGTCCAAATCCTTCTTTAGCAAATTGAGGTTGCAAATTTCTAACAAGAATATGTAAAACATTGAACGCTTTTTACCGCCGAAATGAGATGAATAAAATTTGTGTAATTGAAAAAAAAATGATTACGCTCCAACATCATCCTGAGATTGCATGTGAAATATCAAGAAAATGTTATGTTAGGTTATGCTAGGTATAAATATATATATATATATATATATATTTTTTCTTTCATTTTCTTTTTCATTGCCACTAGCTAATGATATATATGGAATTTTTTAAATTCAATGTAAACAACTAGCGATAAGAAAAAAGGTGAACGGAGGAAAATGTAAAAACCCATGAGAATATCCGTGGAATAAATGTACTACTAATACTACTAGAATCAGTATAGCGATAACATTTTTTTTTTAAATATAGTTTCGTGCGCCAAATCAACTGTTGAGCTGTGTATTTATTCATATTGAACCATATTAATTCAAAATTTATCACACTAATCAAAGACAATTTACCGAACTTGTTTACAGGCAGTTCCATCATAACATCGGCACATTTTTCTGTTATAAGTATATTTTCGATAATTGGACTATAACCTTGCACACTTACTCTCCCAGACATTGTACGTGTATGGTCCATTTTTCAATCTGAATACAGCAAAGCCGTGAGTTGGTGCTGCAGGAATTTGGTAAGTGTTGCCAGGGGCGTTAGCCGCAACTGCTTGATTCATTACGGAGGTTTTGCCAGCTCCATCCAGGCCCAGAAGCAACACCCTACGCTCGTTGGTGTCATCGATCTGAAAGGGCACACGGACGCAATGAGCTTTTCCCCAGTGTGACAGAATTGTCCAATGATCCAATGAAAAATCGCAAAGATCATGATGCTATAAAGAATTCACCGAAAGACACTAAAAAAAATGCAACTACGGTTCAACTATCAAATTCAATTTGAATGCGATAATTGGTTTTTGTTTTCATTGAGACCTACCGATTGCGAAACAAGTGTCAGAAAATTTGAGGGTTATGTGTGAAATTCGATGAATACCGGTTGCTGTCATTCGGAAACTGTCATCGTCGGCGTGCGTAGATACTTGAAACATTTGACTTTTACGACCAGTCGACATAAAATCATTGGTAAATTATCGAAACGAAGAAAATTAAAAAATGGTCAGTTTTGATGAGCATTCGCCGGTTGTGATTTCGGATGGAGGTCTCGTAAAAGCGTGAAACGAAGCATGCTTTTCTTTTTAATGCGAATTATATTTTCAGTCATCGTAGTACGACATCGTAAATGTTTTTTTCCGTCGGGATTATAATGATAAAAGTCTCACGAACCTTTGAGACTTCCTCGAAGCCTTCGTCGATTGCTTTGAATTCTCGTTTTCTCCAGTAGCGATAGGCGACATAAGCACTAACGCATGCACAGCCCATCCAAAAAATGGTTTTCTGACCATCTCGCGATACGCTGATAACCATATTTGCGATTTGTAAATGTCGTTACGAAGAACGTTGCGGTATCGTACAAAAGTAAATGGACACGGCTAATTTCGCTTTATTTCTTCGCAGAATTTCCAAAGTCTCGGGATTAGTTCGCGCCTCCTTAGACATGTGTGCGAATATAACGCGGTGTATTGAGTATCTACGTGTGCGTATGCCGGCTGAAGAAAAGCTCTTGAAAAAAAAACTTTCGCGATGTTGGGGTTAGGTTATCCGCCTCGCAAAATCCAGCGCGCAATATTACAAAGGGTACTAACGGATAATGTCTACATCTGAATTTTATGAACGTTCACTTCATACTGTCGATAATTGAATATTTGACTGCGTATAACATTAATTCAAACAGAATCCGTAGAAAAGTGTCATAATGAATGTCCAGCAACAGTAAATTGCGATAATAATATGTTGGAAACTGTTGTACGAAAAGATTAATTGCCGTTCAGGAAGTAAAACATTGGGACAAGAACATTGGCGTAGCCAGTGTTGGGGGGGGGGGGGGGGGTGGGGGGCTGACAAAAAAAACTGGTTTTGCTAACAATAATTTTTTTTTAATAAAATTTACATTATAGTCGATAATCGTGTAACCCACATAAAATGTGAAACGCGCTTTAATGGGGCTCTGATGCCCCAAAAATAAGGGTTATTTCAACAAATAAATTTTCAAGGAATAAGTAAGGTGTTTGAAAAATTGTTTGAATATTTAATTGTACGTACATTGACAACGTTATGTGCCGAGTATCATAAAAAATATTAATCCTTAAAGAAGTTATAAACAATCTGGCGACGGACCTTTGACCATGAGGAGCTCATAGGTGTACTTCAATCTGGCGAGGCCGGGTTGAAATTCCGAACTTTGAATGATCAGTACGCCCAAAACTCCGAAAGAATACTACCCCGAAAGATCAAAACTCCGAAAGAATTTTAGACGCAAGACCAAAACTCCGAAAATCTGAACACCGTCAAAATAATTTGGCTATGGAAATTTTAAAAGTTTATTGTTTCAAAAGTATAGGTCAGTATTGTTTCAAATTTTTTTTTTATTATTAGGAAGTGATTTTACGTCAATTTTGAAATTTGTCCAGACAATGTTATACGTTCTACATCATTTACAGTCAACTGTGTAGACTTTTGCTGGCATGATCTTGACGAACCTTGTAATTTTGGAACATTAAAATTAGGAATTTTAAACCATCGGCGCATTCGAAGTTCGGAATTCAACCCGACCCCCATGCCACGATCATGGCAGCAAAAGTCTACGCAGTTGACTGTAAATGATCTAGAATGTATAACATTGTCTAGACAAATTTCAAAATTGACGCAAAATCACTTTATAATAGAATAAAAATTCTTGAAATAATTCGTCGATTTATTGAATATTTTGAAACTTTTAAAACTTCCGTAGCCGAATTATTTCGACGGTGTTCAGATTTTCGGAGTTTTGGTCTTTCATGTAAAATTCTTTCGGAGTTTTGATCTTTCCGGGTAGTATTCTTTCGGAGTTTTGAGCGGTTCGATCACTCAAAGTTCCGAATTTCCACTTGGCCCCATCTTCAAATTCGGAACATTAAAATTCGAAACTTTAAAATGTCGGAGCATTCAAAGTTCGGAATTTCAACCTAGCCCCAAATCATGTACACCGTTATAGAAAACATAGTTTCGAGAAAAACCAGTTTAAAGTTCTACTAGCAGTTCTATCGTTGTAATCACAAGTTTACCGTCAATCTGCGATTCCAACATCATATGTTGGGCCTTCCTCTTCAATTTCAGTTGCCTCAAGCGACGAACGAGTGTTAGTCATTTTCACATTAGCCTAACCCCTTCATCACGCGGTAAGGTCAACATTAATATCAAATTCTTGGAATACCTTAATGAATATTTTATTTTTAATAATGTCATTCTCTAATTTCTGCTGAGACCTATCAGAGAATCATTCCAGAAAACTTCTCTCACAGCCGGTGGAGCTCCCTGGGAATACTATTTCTGCTTGAAAAATATGTAAAAGTTAGGGCAGCATGCCGTTTTAATATTCTTTCCTCAATGTTTACCTTTGATTGCATTATTTTTATATTGAAGTATATTTTCCTTAACCATCGCTTCAGCTTCTAAGGCTGACGTATTAAGTTTACAACAACAACCAAAATTATTGATGGCATCCTCTCCGTTTTTCACATTCAATTTAAGGGGGGCAGGTCTTTTTTGTGCATTTTTAAAATAATTTTGTCATATGAATGCTTTATGGACCTGGCATCGATGATTCTGTGTAAGTATATGAAAAAACAGTCGTCTATTAATGTTTAATTTGATGATTTTCTAGTGTAGAAATCTTTGGAACTTTTAAACGCGTTTTCCTCGTACTTACCATTTTCAAAGTCGGCCAACTGTCTAGCTCAAAATCTACTTCACCGATCCTTTAAAAATTTTACACACTCTTACTACAGGACAGGAACAGGAAGGTCTAATATACATATATCATATGTATATCTGTATATGATATGTATACGTCTATGATCGACTTGTATTATACATATATTGAACGTATATTATACTAGTATTGGACATCGAATTTTATACATATATTACATGTCTACGGAACATCTACTCAACGATAAAAATTAATTCAACTGCATTGCTATCAATATCACGTATTATATACGTACATTGGACATGTTTTTTTAAACATTATCTCCGTGGAATTTTGTGCATTCCATGTACGTATAATATTCGTTCATAATATTACATTTGTGATTCAGTTGAGTAGATCCACAATCCACATGTAATATACGTATAATACAGGTCTATCATGGATGTATACACATATACATCATATGCATATATACATGTTATATATGTATGTTAGGCATACCTGTTCGATCTGGGATATATATATCATACACCATATAAATATATAACACTAATACCCAGGTAACCACGTACCGCAGATGTACCGCTGATGTGGAGTACGCCGTAGGGTACAATATTGTACGGGTACAGATATCTCGGTACGCCGTACCAAGTACGCTTGGTTATCTGGCTATATACTTGAATTCTTGGCATATACCAAGAGACGCGGCAGCGTCTTGACGCCACGGAATAAAAAAAAATGATGAGCACCACTGCCATCAAAAAAATGAGTACCGCTGTCACGGATGACGAACATGCCGGCACTCTTTAAACAATAAGATGGGCTCTCACTGTACATATTTAAGCTTTAAATCGAAATTACGCAAGAACATGGAGATGAATAAAAAATCTAATGACATTCTACCAATGAAATGTTATTTTTACGATCGATATTGACGTATACCATACGTATTTTTATACGACGGTTTGGTATTTAAACGTATGGTATACGACGTTTAAACGACGATAACATAGGTATGGTATACATCTTTTATGAATTTATTATGCGTATATAAGGCGTTCATGATATGTATAATGTACGTTAATACGATGTCGCCATCGACGTCTATGAGACGTATTTAGTACCTATACTAAAGAGTTAAATGTTCGGCTAATATCCGTATAATGTACATATATTGTACGCTGGTTAAACAATAAATGTGACATATTTTCGACATCTTATATACGTAAAATATACCGTTTCATAAACGTAGAATATACATACATTATACGGATATTAGCCGAACATTATTTAGCTCTATAGTATACGTACTAAATACGTCTTACAGACGTCGATGCCGACGTCGTATATACGTATATTATACGTTAATGTTCTATCAGGGTGTCGAGTTAATTTTTTTATTATTTTATTTTATTTTACAGTAACAAAATTTCCAATTTTTTAAACGAAAAAACCGCATGACTTCTAAGTGTTACCTTGAGGAACTTATCAACTAATGAAATCTTTTTGGTTTATTTTAAATTTCAGATGATCCAGTGATGAGTTATACGATTCACCGCAACGTAACTTTTTTTTAGGCTTCCGCGAAGATATTCTGTCAATGGCTTATTTCTACATAATTATTCATGAAAATTTATAGAATATTCTTCAAATGTCCTTTTATTATATACTAATTACATAAATAAATATATATTAACTGTGTCTTGTAAACAAATTATCGTAATATGCTTTTTTATAGCGAAGTACCTTACCCTCCGCCCCCTCCCCCCTCACCCTCAAGAAATGCATCAACTGCTAATGGTAGATTCTCAAATCGGCATTTTACATTTACAATTATATTAGAAATATTGATCTCCCAGTATTCGTCCGGTTGTTTATTGCCCACGGTTGGCTTAGTTGTGAAATTTAAATATGTATTTAATATACGCAGTGAAATAGCTACTGTTTATATAAATTACGAAATTTCGACCAAGGAAATAGTTCAAGTTTTATTAAATTATTTCCTTCTGCTCGCTTGTGTGAAACTGAAATAAAATTAATCGATTTTTTTTATTCAATTACACTGAGGCCCCTATTATCGGGTCCTCCACAGACGCAACAGCCCCCACTATGTGCAGAACATCGATCGGTATCGCCCATGGAGGGAAAAGCGCTACGCCCTAGCATGAGGGTCTAAGCATGCTAGAGAATAAAAAAGGTATATACTTTTATCAGCTACGTCAGCTGCGCAGATTGGGCTTAAGTGGATGGTGCGCAACCTCTATTTTTGCAAGTGAGATGCGGAGCTGGTCCGGTTGATGAGTTGGTGAGCTGGTTTCATTAAGAGGCCAGTCCACTTTGGAGCCACGAAAAAGGCTATTTTCGCGATTTTTGTTTGACGATCTTATTAAAGATATGAATATAAATGTTATTGGGCTTGATAAATAAAGTCTTGAAATACATTTAAACAAAACGTATTCACTTTTAGTCATTTTTAAGTACAAAAACTATAGTTTAACGTAACGCCTCAAAAATAGGCGGGTTAGGTAGCTACATCACAACTCGGCAACGGCTTGTGTGAAACAAAAAAATCAAAGTCCATTGGATTCAGTATGACACCAGCTACAAAATTACCCACGGATATAAAGTTTTATCAAAAAATAAAAAAAAAATGGCAGATGAAGAACGATTTTTTTAAACGCGTTTTTTTCGCAGTTTTTCGCAAAAAAAAAGAGTAAAAATCAAAATTTCAAAATCATCGAGGGCCATCTTGTTTACAATATGCGGTTCAAATTTTAAGAGAATCGGTTTATTAGTTTTAGAGATACGATGGAGCTAGATTTTGAAAACGTTGTTTGGAGAAAAACGCGTTTGAAGTTTATATGCTATGATCGGCCGAACGCGCTATACGCTCAGGTAGACGATATGAGGTCCTGACGTTCAGTTAAAAAAAAATACTTAGAGAGCTTGGATTTTCATAAAATTTTGACACAATATTTCTGAATATATGTACTTTCGAAAACATTTTTAAAAAATCGTTTTTTTGAAATTTGAAAAGTGGACCCTTCTGATGAGAATCACGATATTCTAAAATACGTGAAAAGTGTTGCGTACATATCTTGTTTAGGTTTTATTTATTGAGCGAAATTACTTGACTCGTTTATCTCGATCGAATTGTTTTCAAAGTTTGCAGGTTATTGCATTTTAATTTTTTCATTTTTATTGCTACTCAAAATCTTTCTTAGCAAATTTAAATTGTAGATCCCTAGTAGGCATGTAAAAAAAACGTTAGCGCGATTATCGTAGCCCATTTTGGCAAAACATGTTAGCGACCCGGAAAAGTCAATCTTGATTGCACTCTAACTATCTGAACTTCACTATCCATTCAATCGTTCATTGTGAAACCTCGGATTTTGTTTTCATCATAAACTTATTTGCTTCACGGTCTTCTGACGAGGAACATCACTTAAGTGTCGACCTTCGATTTTGTTGAAACTCATATATGTGATAAAGCTTTAAAAACGATTAAACGTATATTTTTTCATCGGCGGAAATATTATTTTCAGGGGGGGAACCTACCCTTCAAAGAAAGGCGTGTCGTGGGATGATTTTGCAACTTCACCCACAAGCAATCCACCCACATTACAACCGATTGGGATGAGACAAAGACCAACATTTTTCTAATGTAAAGCGATGAAACATCCACTACAGAAGTATTGAAAAAAAATCGAATTGAGGGGTGCACGCCTTTCTTTGAGGGTTGGTTTCCCTCCTTAAAACGTTTTTCCGCCGATAAAAGAATACGTGTCTAGTAGTTTTCAATGCTTTATCACATATATGAGTTTCAACAAAATCGAAGGCGGATATTTAAGTGATGTTCCTTGTAAGAAGTAATCATTTCTATTTATACATATACAAATATAGTATTAATTATTGTTACTACATATTATTCTATCAAAAGTCTTTTCAGACATATATGAGTTAGTTTGAATCCCAACCGTCCAGAGCGTATTCCGGTTCGTTGTAACGTTTATGTAATAAATATTGCACCTCTATATGTCACATTGACCCAGCACAAATGGACGGCGATGGGATATGGAAAAGGGTTCAATACTTTAATCCGATTAAAAGATATACGAAAGCCTCGGCACGGTGAAAACGGCAACAGTATCATCTTTTCGAAGAGTGGATTAATGAGGATTTATTAGGGTCGTACACGAGCGTACAGATCAGCAAAAAAAACCATTCTAAAAAAATATTCTAAAAAAATACGAGTCCTCCGAACATTACAATATGGCTTTATACCGAAACAATAAAGAATAAATAACTGGAAATATCACAAATTGCACCGTTGATTAATATTATCTTATCACAGTTTATCAATTATCGAGAATTTAATTACAATTTACTTTTTATTGGTGTTCTTCACTTCAGTTTATTGTCATTATTTAGTTGATTTGTTTCTCGCAGTTTATAGCAAACGTTAAGGAAGCAGGTAACATTTAAACAATTTCATTTAGCATTCTTTTTTGTCAAGCATGCTTTTTTAACAGAATCAAACAAATATTTAATCCTATGCAAGCACGATACTTATTTATCATTTATTTAGAATATATTTTATTACAGAAGATTTGATATGTCAAGTCGGAGAGGGTGCCTCAAAATGACCTGATTTTTTTATTTATTATTAAAACGTATTATTTATTTGAAAAGTACGTATATTTTCATTTTAATATAAGGTACAAACATGGTAGTTATGTGTGGAACATAATATACGATAAATGGCCGCCTCGTCCCTGTTTGCAAACGTGTACTCTTGTGACGAAATTTTCAATGACATTTTGGTATAATTGCGGACTAATTTCATTAATTGTGCGTCCAATTGCTTCTTTGAGCTCCAGAATGGTCTGTGGATCATTGGAAAACACTTTTCCGTCCAGAAAACCCCAAAGCAAGAAGTCCAATGGCGTCAAATCGCACGATCTTGGTGGCCAATTCACATAGTCGGGCCGCGAGATAACACAACCATGAAACTTCGTCTGCGACAACTGCATTGTTTCGCCCTCCATTTGTAGTGAATTTTCACAATGTTCATGCGTTCCTTAATCGTGTAATTCTTCATGATTAAACGTCAATACTTCCTGTTGCCAGTTATCAAAGATTAGTACTCTTTGTTCGCCACAAAACCATTTTAGGGTTACATTCTAGTTCTTTATAACACTATGTACTATGTACAGTTTTTTTGCGTCTTACAATATTTATATATATATATATATATGTTACCGGCAATCTGTAGAATCCGGTATTATATAGAATGCCTAAAAAGTTCAGGCAATGTATAAACTATCATTTATTCCATACTTTATCTAGGCATTCTATACAATACCAAATGCACAGCCGGCAAAGTGTTTAAGGGATAACACCACTCTAGCGGCAGAAAATAAGGCTTAACTTTGACAGCTTATTTTGGGAATATGAGAAAAGGAATAGGATTTCTTTTCATACGGTTTATTTAACACACATTAAAGTATGAAAAAATTGTAATTTTCATATAAAATGGCGGCGACAGAGCCTATCTTGAAAAGCGTGTTTTTTTTACAAATAGCTTGCCGGGAAGACGGTTTTCTCGTAAAGATAAGACCTGGAACAAAAATCAAAAAAATATAATCTATATATTATTACCTATGGGACTACGTAGGGATTTTTTAAATCAAAGTTTGGAAAAATGGCGCACCTTGAAAAAAATTAATCGATTTTTTGCCCAAAAAAATAAGCAGTAAATTGTTGATAAAAAAGTTTATATTCAATCAAAAAACAGCTATGTACTCCCATAGAGAATGTAATTGTGAAGCTTTTATCGAAATTTCAAATTGAGTCATGCAAAGGTGTTCGAGTAATCCCAGTTTGAAAAAAGTATTTTCGAGAAAAACGCGTTTAAAGTTGTACGAGGCCTCTGAAAGAAGTCCGAGGCGCTGCCGCAAAATCGATAATTGAACCTTTTAAAAAAATGTTTTCACTACAGGACCAATTGCATATTGTTTTTATGATCCCAAAGTATTTTTGAAGCCAAAAAAACGGTTTTCCCAAAATCCTACAGCGGTGTTATTCCTTAATCAATGCAATTGACGGGACGCCGCGCGGGTAGAATCCAAACAAACCCAAAGAAAATGTCACAATAGTTCAACATGTAAGACATGTTGAACTTTTGGAGACTCCAACAAACCTAAATAAACCCAAACAAAATACCACAATAGTTCAACATGTAAGAACAAGTAAATACCATGCTATTGAAACGAGTTATACAAACGAGTTATTCATTTTATTCTTTCCCTGATCTCCTAATGGCATTCTATATAATTGCTAAATATTGCATTCATTACCTAGCTACAGTATGTAATGGTTAACGATAGATAAAACATTTGATACATTGCCCTAACTAACTCGGTATTATAGGGTAAAGCCACCAAAGAATGCGCGCTACCAAAGAGTACGCAATGCCTTTAATTGTTATATTTTTTCTTGTTTTGGCAACAACACCTGACCTGTGAGTGGCATATGTCATATCAAGGTGTTGGACAACAACTCGCTTCGTTCGTGTATTTATTTCCAATTTTATAACTAATAATAGATTTGCACCCAACTCATGTTATTATACTTGAAATTTGTTATACAAATGTTGTTTTTATTGAGAGGCTACGTCGCCGTTTGCTTGCTTACGGAAATTATAGTGACCATACACTGAAGACACGTATTTGGTAAGAGTACACACCCAAAGAAGGCGCACTCTTACCACTATTTCTTACCGCTACGCCGGTTTCATGTGCACCCTTAGCTTCTATAAAAGGTTCTCACTGCGTACTCATTGCATCCTAAGAGTATGTGGGGGACGAGTTCTAACTTTAAGCCTTCTTTTACATTCTTCGAGTTTGTTACTTAAAATTGATATTTAAAATAATGTTCCTAAATGACCAAAGCTTCATTCAAATAAGAAGTACAAAATGTATGATCAAAATTGATTTTTCTAGAAATAAAAGTTTATTAAGTGTGTAATCTTTGCTGGTTTTATCCTATAGAATAACTAGGTATTCTATGGAATGCCTGCATTACACACATTGCCGGTAACATATCCATACATTCACACACGCACACACACCCACTTTTGCGGGTTTCTACATATGACCCTTTCCTATCACCCCCTACCCGTACTTTGCTATGATGTTGAGGTTTGCATTGTTGGAACACAACGAAAAATAATTATTTTTTCATTGTTCATTTTTTTTAGCTGTGCAGGTCACCCAAATGTTTTTACGTATTCTTCGTAGAGATTTACGACCACAATTTGCAAAAAAGCCTTCGGATAAGCATAAAAAAAAAGAAATGTGAAATGAACAATAAAAATCGCTGCGTTCCAACGATGAAAACTTCAATGTCATACTTCGGTAACATAACCTCCGTTGCAGATACCGCAAAATCAGCATCCTTTTTTTGCGGTATTTATATATCCAGCAGATAAAAAAATAATAGTATCGGTTCTGATTTTTTTAAATTATAGAAGTGATTGAAGAAGCAGCACCTTCCTTTAAATAACTGTGCATCTACACATAAACAGGACACGTTAAGGAGTCTTCTCACTTTAGACGCTGAAAAAGGCTATATTCATGATTTTTTTGGATAGGTTTATATTATAGATATTGATATAAAAGTTGTTACACTTAATAAATACACTTTTGAAATATAAAAAAAAACATTTTTTAATGTATTCATGCAACCCAAACAAACTTTAAACAGGTTTTCTCCGAACCGATCCATATGAAATTTTAACAACATAATCTTTATAACTATAGCTATAGCGCATATCAAGGATTTTTTTAAATTTTAATATTTACTCATTTTTTTCAAAAAACCGTGAAAAAACACGTTTTTTTTGTTTGTTTGAAAAATGTCCACCATTTTGTCGTTTTTGCATATATCAAAAATCGTATGATATGCGCTCTAGCCATTGATATAGTGAATGTAAAACCGTTTGATTTTTTTTGTTTCGGATGATCCATCTCCGAGATTTCATCAACAGCGCAGACCTACACTTTTTAGGACATTTTTTTAACCACCATAAAAGTGACTAAAATAAATAAATATATATTTTTAAAATATATTTCTAAAGTGTATTTATTAAGTGTAACAACTTTTAATCAAACCTATTAAAAAAATTCATGAAAATATCCTTTTTTAGCGTCTAAAGTGAGAAGACCCCTTAACTCTTCGTTACGCGGCTGTCCCTGACTTTCTTTACCGTCTCTTTCGCTGTCGTTAATTTAATCGTAGTGCAAACGAGAACCGATCCCACGCAGACATACGCAATCGGATTAAACATCCAACGATAATAACGAATCCTCTAATGAATAATTTAATTTATAAAATGTCGTAATGGGCTTTCGAGATTATCCCGATTCCTGTTTTTTTGAAAATACTTTTCATAAACACCCAGAATGCTTCGAATGTCCGGAATATTTCGATAATTATGAGAAAAAAATAACAACAGAAGATAATACGATTAAAAAAACTTCCACTAAAAAAAAATAGTTATTTTAAGCACCCATCGGTCAATTCAACGCAGTTATAGAATAATATGGAACATGACCAAAGAATCATTGCCGAAGGTAAAGTAATACAAAATAAAGATTGTCTGGTGACGAAATAAACATGAAATTAGCTAGCACCCGTTCGCATTCGAACTAAAT
Source organism: Ophion obscuratus (assembly GCA_964007375.1). NCBI lineage: Eukaryota > Metazoa > Arthropoda > Insecta > Hymenoptera > Ichneumonidae > Ophion > Ophion obscuratus. The sequence goes on along the minus strand of OZ023316.1, from coordinate 11,457,650 downwards.
GGTCGAAGCTTCGTGGCGGAGTCAAAGTACTTGAGAACGTCAAGGATATTTAATAAACGACGATATTTTCGGGTGAGGGTGAATTGCGAGGGGATGTTTGTCTCTCTTCTACAATGTCATTGACTACAAAAGGCAAAGAGAGAAATATCGAAGTGGCGAGGTTTGTGTGTGTGTGGTGGTCCTCTTAGCATCCCCTAATCCATCTAATCTGCTCCAAATGAAATAGTTGCGATTCTTTACCATTCTCATCCCCCTCTGTTATTTATAAGTGGTGTAGGACGCGAGGAAAAGCCACTTGACCCGTTAGAAGAATGGCATCCATATATCTATGGTTACACACAACCACATTCAAACATGTGTCTTTGTGCGTGTGCAGCGTAAGGGGTCATTGAGCAACGGAGCAAATGACAGTGAAGGGAAGCATCGGGTGGTTGAGGATGTCGTGGAGGGGTTGATAGACTAGGCGACATAGGCTAACTCTATAGTGCACGCTTAAGACTTATACTATAATACCGTCTAACCGGCCGCTAACATATTTGATCCCTTCAGCCACATTGGCGTAGAAATTTCCCTTACTTTTTCTATAGGGGTTCTCACCCCCTTTCGCTCCTTATTCCTATCGTTGCCATGACTTTTCTTTTGTATGCAAAAAAAAAATCTTCGCTATTTCGCCTCAAATAAGTGGAATATTAAAAAATTATAATGTTATACAATAATTTTAAATAATTGAATACGTAAATGTTTCGCTTATATTTCATTTTCATCATACAAACTCAAATTTCACCCTCACTTCTGAATGACCACTCGCATCTATGGAATACCTACGTTATAATTATTCGTACACTTTTATACATTTTCAATGAGTGATGCAGTATTTTTAACTTTTACAAAAGTCCTCGCCCTGGCCCCTTCTCCACAGTCACATTGGCTCGGATGACTTTCCACGAACCTCGATTATAGGTTTTTGCGCAAAGATCGCTTTAATTTCAATTTAAAAAGAAAAAAACAAACAATGGAAATTTCACATTGAAACCCTTCTTCCTTTGACAGAGGTCGCTCAAGTGTACACTTGAATGTTGGGCATATGAAATATTCACGAAAATAAAAACAAACGGTGCTCGCACATTGCTCACACAAAAATGTTGTATGAGCGGGAATTAAATTCGACGTTGTGTGTGTTCACACACATTCACACATGCATATATAGCCTATAAAAAAGTATCGGATATACTGATACTTTTTTATAGGCTACGCCGTTGACGAATCGCGACGATGCGATGTGGCAGAGTAGTACGAGAGAGCTTGACAATATGCCTCGCTTTCTCTCTCGCTTTAGTCGTGGCGCTGTTTGATCCCCCCGTTCTCAACGAACCCTGTGGAGAAAACAGCCCATCGAACCACCCGGAACTTCCCCGCCCGCTATTCCGATCGGGGGTTGACTTTTATTGCCCTCTCGCATACTATATTTGATGTTACAAATGCGACGAATGCGGCAACGTATTTATAGTAATATATATGGGTACGGATTTCTTACGTAACAGCGGACTACATAGTTAGCCAACTTTTTGCGATACCTTTTTGTGATCAGGATGATTTCCAACTGAATTGCACTTTCCAATCAATTTCTTAGGCGATGCCTTTTTGTAGGTGACTATATTAGGGGTAGGACCAAAACTTGCTCTTTTCAAAATTAAAAACAAATTCTGGGCAGGTACACAGAAACTTAGAAGATTGGCTGGACAAAGTGGAAAACATTATTTTTTTCGTTCTCAACACAACGCATTTAAAAAGGTGCTGCAAAACATCCGGTAGGAAGACTTCAAAATTAGGGTTCTATTTGTTGTATAAAAAAATGGTTGCCATCGTCGGACCCATAAACGGTTGTGTTAGAGGTAGCCGTTCAATTTAAATCACGTCTCTCTAATGTTCGCTGTGCAAAAATTCATCATTTGTTTCGTCGCAAGGGCGTAGCTGGCGCTCATTTTCATGTAAAGAAAGCATAATTTGTAGGGAAACAGATATTGATCGCCGGAGATCGATAGAAATTCCTCGTCAAGACCAGTGCAAAACTTTCAATAGGTTGCATATTACTTTAGTTACACTTTGTCCTCTGGAGGATTACTGATAGTTTCGCCTCGTAATCACATAGACGCCTATAACAAATGATGACCGAAGTTATGACACCCTACAACCACGAGTGACAGCAGCTTTCGCCTGTACCAGCATATATATTTATCTATACACGCAGACGATGCACACATACTGTTGTGTGGACTACAATAGTAAAGAAACATACTGCAGGTGCGGTTCGCCCTATCGACCATAGGATGTCGAATCACCCCTGCAGACAATGAGTTGTATATTCTTCCTTTTTCCTTTCGCCACATGCAAAGAAAATGATAAATTTTCTAACACAGAAAAACAGAGCGCGAAATTATAGAACAAGCTATGAACCAGAGCAAAAGCTAGCAAAGAAGAGTTACATTGCAAAATTAGACCAATAATCGAAAAGATCTATTTATTATACAAATTGTTCATGACACGTATTATAATGTATACCGAAAATAGAGTAAAAACATATTGACAAAATTTTCTGAATAGTAACGCACGCCGATTGGTCTAGCAAAAACAAAGTAAAAAAAAACCTAATCAAGATCAGGTGGAATTGAAAGAAAAGCGCCTACTCTCGGGTTTCTGTTGATAATATTTCCATTTTGCGATACTATTGTCTAATCCCTATAACTAACGTTCGTGTTGCTGTCGGTTTTAGTTTCTACAAATGCTGAGCGGTTTATTTTTCTTTGTTCTCTTGTGAGCATAACGATGTAGTTTTTATGTTTGTAGTTGTTGAAATTACCGTATTAAAGTTCAAGCTCCGTTTTTATTTGTGATGGTAACTCGGGATTGGCCAGATATATAATTAGCATGGCATCCCATTTCATCCCATTTCCAGTCAACACTAGTCCCATTTCGATGTTCATTTCTTTGACGAATCTCGTATTCAGTTCTACGATCTCGTCTTCTTTTCTTTTCTCCTCCTCTTTTTATAGTCGTTGCCTTGTTGATTATCCTCGTATATGTTGACATGAAATCGTCAGTACCAATACAAATAAAAGTTGTTATAATTAATAAATATACGTTGGAAATACATTTTAAAAAATTAAAAATGTATTTATGTAACCCAAACAAACTTTAAACGCGTTTTTCTCGTAACAACGGTTTTCGACAGCTTGTTGATAAAATCTTTGAAACTACTCAACCGATCCTTATGCAATTTTAACCACGTATTCTTTACAACTATAGCTATAGCGCATATTAAGGATTTTTTAAAATCTTGATATTTACTGAGTATTTTTACCAAAAACGATGAAAAAAACACGTTTTTTTTGTAGGAAAATGTGCGCCATTTTGTTTTTTCTGCATATAGCCAAAATCGTATGACATGCGCTATAGCCATTGACATACTAAATCTAAAACAGTTTGATTTTTCTGTTTCGCATGATCCATCTCCGAGATTTCATCAACAGCGCAGACCTACCATGTTTTGAGGACAATTTTTTTAACTACCATTTCC